>OX422218.1:75990871-77425871 GCA_949130495.1 Sambucus nigra
GACCTATCAGGTGAGATTCATTATTGGATCAATAATCATGATAGATTGGGTAACGCTGATTAATTTATGGTGAGAGTTTTTGTGGATGGAATCCACGTTTCGATATAGATATTGGTGATATTCCTTTGAAATGCTTATAATTTTTATATGTGTCAAACCCCACCGGTGGATTGTATTAATCCAGCACTATAAATAAGTTAAGTAGGACCCCTCAAGGACTTAAAGAAATTAATCAAATAAATTATCAGCAATTTATTTCATTAATAGGTATCTATAATCTTAATGTGAGGAGATTTAAGTAATTAATAATAATGAGCTTGAAATATAATTTTGAATTAAGGAGTGGTGTTATAATTATAATTATATAGTGGCATTAATTATAATAAATGGAATGGAATTAGAATTCGGATTGGATTAGGTTATTTAAGGCCCATTAGGATTCACATCCTTATCCCTTCTTAGGGTCCCAACCATGACCTGTATATATGAACCTGCGACTCATTTTTTCTTATGTAAGACGTCACTCTTAAGACTCTAAAAAACCTTTGAATTATAGAGAAAGATAGGCAACAGAGAGAGAAAATGAAACACGTGATCAGGAAGGAACAGACCACACTCTGTCTGTGATAGTTCATATCGAGAATACATCAAAAGATCATGAGGTTGATTGAGGAAGCATTCTCGATTAATCATCATCAAATATTATTCATGCTGAGACGAGATCAAACCAGAGAGATATCGAAAGTAAACCCTAATTTCATCTTGGAGGGTTTAACACATGTTTTTTTCTTCGATTTATGTTCTTAATCAATAGACCATGGGGCACCCCCCCCCCCCCCAGCACAAAGACCATTGTTAATTGAAATATCTATATACAAACTAACTAATCGGTAGTCTGACGACCAGCCAGACTCGAGATGTTTTCATAATTAAAAAAACTTAAACAAATTACTCACATCCAATTAAAAGCATATTGGGAAACCTTAGGCACTTGTGACCGACCAGGTCGAGAAAGTACTAGCTGGGAGATGACCCCACAAATGGGAGCATTCTTTCTTTTCTAGATCTATATACCTAAGGCTTGATGTGACGACATCACCTAAAATTTAAGACCAGGGACCACACACCGTAAATGGAAGAAAAATGTGAAAATTTCCATAAAAAATATTAAATTGTTGCAAGGAAATTGAGTAAGTAAATGATTTATAGTGAAATGGTAAATGTAAATTTCATTATTCGCATGACCTAAGTGATTTGTACACTAAAGCCCCAAGTATGGTATGTTAAATGTCTAAGGCATAAGGCAACACAATAAAAATTAAGTTTTTAATTCTTGATGGACCTCTAAGCATCACTTTGTCGACTATGTTTGGAGGTAGGTAAAGTCCATCGTCTCCATCCAGGATATAGTCACCTAGGTACTTCCTCATTAAGATGATAGGAATGACATTCATTGGGGTCTACAAAACATCGATATCATAAAGAGTCTTCTGCTTATCAAGACAATTGGGATCATACCCGTACCATAATTCCTAATCATTGGACATTTTTGCCACTATTAAGTCGTTAAGACAATTTTTCTTATCCAACATACCGAGCTTCATTTAGAGTTGAATCTTTATTGACAAGGGCCTTCTCGTAGCCATACATCCACACTTGGTGAGGTTGTTTATAAAATGTATACATAATGTGATCAAAGATCTCAAACATTTTTTTGATGGTCGCCTCTTTATCATACAAGGACTTTTTTGTCATCTCCAATTCCTTACCTAGACTATCACTCTCCTTTTGCTCTAAAGAAGACAATATTTGGACGATAATATCCTTTCATGAATGGCCTTTTATACCTTCTCTACCTCCTTTATCAACTGACCATTCTTTTTCTTAGGGAACAAAGATCCTTCCCCAAATAGCTTGTATGATTAGGAATTATTGGCTCTCCCAAGTTTATCTTATAAGTCGTTATTCTCATTTTCAAAGATAGCAATAACTTCTATAGCTCTTATGAGGTATGCATGAAGGGAAAAGGTTTTGTTCACATGTGCAGACTCAATATCGACCAATTTCTAGTTAAACCCCATAACTAAAGCCAACTTGGCCAACTCCTTATTGAACTTGTCCTTTAAATTGGCCAGTGCTTGATGATGACCTACATGTGTGGTGAGAATCATGTTGTGAAATATGTCATTATAAGCCACTACCTGATAAAAAATTCGATGTAGACCCAAGTAAGTCTCTTGTGGTTGTATAGATACATCGGGGCCCAATATCTGGTCAAGACCATTGATTTCAATCAAGCCAGTAGTAATGATTTTCCAATGTCCTACTTAAAAGAGATGTTGAGAAATAATGAGCATTTCAAGTCTTGTATCAAACTGAAAAATATGAAAGCAGATGGTTAGTCAACTGATCTAGGTAGTAGATAGTACATAAAAAATTATAAAGAAAGTGACCAAGATAAAGTGAAGTAAACATCGAAATTCATTCATATATAATCAATGGTGAAAGCCCCTATGGCGCAGAACAAATGGCAATTAGTAGAAATGTTTCTAAAAATTCTAAGGGTCATTCACGTCGACCTTATCTTTCTCGGTAGCCTGAGCAGAGGCAGTGATTTCAAACTAGTTGGCCCGAATAGCAACAGCTTGTCTCTTAACCAACTCATAATTAACCCGTTCGATATCTTGGACAACTTCAACCTGAACTTGAGAAGCCCAAGTATTAGAATCTTGTTCATCATCTAGCCCCTCATCATAATAATCATCATCATCATCCACCTCCACTATAGGGGAGAACCAGCTTATGCTCCTTAACTAACTCGGAGTCCAGGGCAATGTCGACATTGACAAGGGCTTCATTCCAATCGCTTTTGAAAAAATCCTTATTTAATAATTCAATCTTCTCTCTGGATTTCGCAAGGTCCCTATCCCAACCGAGAGTATAATCATCGTCTTTAGCACCTGCCACTCTAGCTAAGGTCTTAGCGGGCCTGACCTTGGTCTTATCACCTATTTGGGGGTAGTTAGTGGTGCCCGCCTACTCGAGGAACCTTTTCAAGCCAAAGTGTGCTTATTTTCAAATTTGGGTCCTATTATAAAACCGGGAGTCCCGCAATTATGCGATCGATTTCCACATGTTTCATTGGACATGCATGAGGTGTCTGTGCCACTCGCGGTTTCGAATTTGGGTACTATTATAAAACTGGGAGTCCCACAACCATGCGATCAATTTCTACATGTTTCATTGGGCATGCACGAGGTGTCTCTGCCACTCACGGTGCCGTTGTGGGGTGGTGGTGTCCGCCTACTCACGACACGTTTTCAAACCTAAGTGTGTGTATTTTCAAACTTGGGTCCTATTCTCAAACTGATAGTCTGATGACTATGCGACCAGTTGCTACGTGTTTTGCTGGACACACACGAGGTGTTCGTGCCACTTCTAGTTCCGTTTGGAGGGTAAGTGGTGCCCTTACACTCAAAGCACCGGTCAAGATTAAGTGTGTCTATATTTAAATTATTGTCATATTCTCAAACCGAGAGTCATGTGACTAGGCGTTTGGTTGCTACGTGTTAGTTCGACATACATAAGGTATATGTGCCACGCTCAGTGCCAATTAGGGGTAGTTGGTGGTGCCCTCCTACTCACGGAACCTTTTCAAGCCTAAGTGTGCCTATTTTCAAACTCGGGTACTATTGTAAAATCGGGAGTCCCCTGCAACTATGCAATCGATTTCTACGTGTTTCGTTGGACATGCATAAGGTGTTTGTGCCACTCACGGTGCCGTTAGGGGTGGTGGTTCCCGCCTACTCACTACACCTTTTCAAGCCTAAGTGCGCGTACTTTAAAATTTAGGTCGAATTGTCAAATTGAGAGTCTCATGACTATGCAACCGATTGTTACGTGCTTTATTGGTAACGTATGAGGAGTTTATGCCACTCCCAGTACCATTTCCCGCCCACTCGTGTCACCTTTTTAAGCCTAAGTGTGCCTATTTTTAAATTATTATCCTATTCTCAAACCAGGAGTCTCGTGACTATGCGGTAGATCCTACATGTTACGTTGGACATGCATGAGGTGTTAGTGCCATCGTGGTGCTATTTTGGGGGTTGGTGGTGCCTGCCCACTCATTTCACCTTTTCAATTTTAAGTGCACCTATTTTCAAAATTCGTTCCTCTTCTCAAACAGAGAGTTCCGTGACTACGCTGTCGGTTGCTACGTATTACTTTAGACACGCATGAGGTATTCGTGCCACTCGCAGTGTTATTTGGGGTGGTGGTTCTCGCCCACTCACGGAACCTTTTTAAGCCTACGTGTGCCTGTTTTCAAATTCCGATCCTATTCTCAAACTGAGAGTCCCAAGACTACATGACTAGTTGATATGTGTCTCTATTGATACGCATGACGCGACTAAAAATGTGTCTCAGAAGTGCGTGCTCTCTAGGCTCAAGTACAAGACTGTCGCTCAAGTAATAATCCGATAAGTCGGGTATCGATCCTCGGGGAAATAGGACAACAAAGTTATGACGACGTTGGACAGACGAAGGAAACCTAACTTTGACTCTAAAGGAAAAGAAAAGATGATTGGTTTTGGGAATGGACTACAACTAAATGCAATTTTGAAAATATTTCTTTAATGCACCAAAGTATGAATGTAATGTAACTATTCTAAATTACCTAAATTACTGATAATGAATGACTTAAAACTTGAAGTATATGATGAAGGAAACAGGACGGGAATACAATCCCTCAACCCTAGTGTATTGCTAGTATAAAAGTAATCGTAAATTTAAATGATTAATTAGACCCAGAATTTAGTACTCCCAAGCATTATGTATATGAGGTTCAAGCCCGCACCATACTTAATCAAAGGACCCAGAATTTAATACTCGCATTGCATTCTAAAGCATTCCGGTTACCCGGAAGCAAACGAGATCCAAAAACCTACAATGGTTGTGTTGCTACGGTCGTAATAAATAATTAAATTCAGAGGATTAATTTTATACACATACAACTAACACATCAGGTTGAGTTCATGCATCCCGGCCTTTTTAAAACTAGTCGGACATGTTAAACTAAACGATACATGAAATCATTATATTGCATGTGAAAGAACTCATGATGAAACTATATTGAAACATGTAAATAAGTGTTATGAAGACAAAAATTGGTTGAATTAAGTAAGGGAAATAACCATGCAAGAACAATAATAATAAGAATGAAACTTGGATTAAAAATTGAAAACAAACCCGAAATGAATCAATCATGAAGAAAATAATTCAAACTATGTTCCTAGATGATCTTCTACCTTTTTCTCTCTCAAAAACTATGAAAAACTATCAAGAACCTCTTTTTTTATGTCACTAGCTTCGTACAAATACGATTTAGAATGAGTTGTAACCTAATGGAACTCTTTGGACCAATCAGAATAAAGGAGCAATTTCGCGCATCAGGACCCCCGAACCGGTTCTACTTGGGTTTCGGAATTTTCGCTTGGGTGCCTTTTTCCTCTTTTCAACACTTAGAATTTTTCTCATGCTTTCTTCTTTTCTTCTAGGATTTTCCTCAACTTCAATTGATCATAACTCTTCAATCGTAACTCGGATTTGGATGTCGTTTCTTCCATGGTTCTCGTTGTTCCGAGATTTTAAACTTTCCAGTTGACTTCTCCTCCGGGATCCAGCTATAAAATTACCAAAATGACCTTGAACTTGCCTTCCTAGCCTTTCTTTCATTATTTCGATTTCTCCTTTGCACCGCTTGCATAATTAACCTGTAAAACACATAGGAGAAACAAGAAACACAAAATACTTGCCAACGAAGGTTAGTATCATAAATGTGAGTAAAATCCATATCGATTGCATCACTCGGGTTCACAAATGTACCAAAATTAGGGGAATAAATATACAATCGCCCAATCAACGCACGAGGTGTTTGTGCCACTCACGATGCCGTTTGGGATTGTTGGTGGTTCCTTCCCACTTGTGGCACCTTTTCAAGCCTAAGTGTACCTATTTTCAAATTCACAACCTATTCTCAAATCGGGAGTCTTGCGACTATGCGGTCAGTTGCTAAATGCTACGTTGAACACGCACGATGTGTCTGTGTCGATTGTTGTGCCATTGGGGGGAGGGGGTTAGTGGCGCCTGCCCACTCATGGCACCTTTTCAATCCTAAGTTGGTCTATTTGAAAATTTGGGTCGTGTTATCAAACAAGGAGTCCCTTTACTACGTGAACAGTTGTTACATATTAAGTTGGACATGTACAAGGTATTCGTGCCAATCACAGTGTCGTTTTTTAGGGGTGAGAGGGTTGGTGGTGCCTTCTCACTCGTGGCACCTTTTTAAACCTTAGTGTGCCTATTTCATATTCGGGGCCCTATTCTCAAACCGAGAGTCCCGTGACTACATGAATAATTGCTACATGTTTTGTTGGACATGCACGAGGTATTCGTACAACTTGCAGTGTCATTTTGGGGGGTGGGGGGTTATGGTGCCTACCCCCTCGCGACACCTTTTCAAGCCTATGTGTGCTTATTTTAAAATTGGGGTTCTATTCTCAAATTGAGATTTCTATGACTTTGTGGCCGATTGATATGTGTTACATTGAACACGCACAGAGGTGTTCGTGCCACTCGGGATGCAGTTTAGGGGCAGGGTGCCCTCCTACACGTGGAACATTTTCAAGACTAAGTGTGCCTATTTTGAAATTAGATTCTTATTCTCAAATCGAGAGTCCTGCGATTATGCTACCAATTTCTACATGTTACATTGGACATGCACGAGGTATTCATGCCACTTGCAGTGTCAATTTTTTTGGGGGGTGGTGGTGGTGTTCCCCGACTCGCGACACATTTTGAAGCCTAAGTTCTACGACAACCAAAAATTATCTAACATATTATCCAAAATCAAAACCAATAATTATTTCGCACTCCTTCGAATTATCCCGTACTCCTTCTAACATACTTTCCAACAACCAAACCAAACCCGTAATTATCCCGTACTCCTTCTATCATCTAAAAGAATTAAAAGATAATGCATATCAATTATATAAAAATCTTAGTTAAACTAAAGAATACATGGTTCATGCGATCCAATAAGGCCATTAACTAGAATCGTCTGAATATATGATTAGACCAAATAGATTCTAGAGCCCCGAACATATTCTTCTACATGTTTATTTGCTGATTAGTTTCTTTCATAAAATATTCATAAATTGAAGCTAAAATTAATGTCCTACATGGGAAAAAAATTAACATTACTGATATTCTCAAAAATTGGAAACTCTAAGTTGGTGATGAGGTTATTCTATTCTTAAAACTATCCTTTATCAAACTCAAGGACATCGGTGGATAGACCAATTCAAAAAATTAAAATTGTCCATCTAGTGAAGTCCTTGAGTTTGATCAAGGATAATTTTTATAACAGAATGACCTCATCACCAATTTAGAATTTCCAAATTTTGAGAATATTAATAATGTTTATTTTTGTCCAATGTGAGACGTTAATTTACCTTCATTTTATAATCAAACTGATTAACAAATGTATATGTACAGAAACACGTGGAAATTGAGTTGGGTCAATTTAGTTCAATCACAAACTCAGGAGACTCTACTCTCAAATCGAGCATCTCGAGAATGAGGTTAGTGCCCGCAGCATTCGATTAAACATAACATATTATGAAAAGTTGACTTAATGACTCAAATGAATATTCAGGGGCAAGAAAATGAAAATTATTCCTTAAATAAAATTAGGTACTCTCCATCATTAGCATGTACAAATATTGATTTGGAGTCATGTAAGTTAACTTTCGATATTGCTCAAGCATAAAGTGTCCAGAAGCTACTTCTGCAAATGAATAGGTTGAAATTGGTATATGCCATTATAGTCTTATTAAAAAACACATGTGCATTACATAAGCAAAGTATTGAAATCTCACAACTAAACGTACATATGCCATATTAAACATTCAAAAATTAAACTAAGCATCCATATATCAAACTAAACATTCATACATCAAAGTAAAGCACTAATATAGTGTCATTATCATAATAGGATACAAACAAGATTGATAAGGATAAAATAACTTTTTGATACTCAATGTTCCTCAAAATCGACTAAAAGATCCTTCAAATTAGGGTTGTCAACGAGAGTTGACTGGAACTCTTTTGGACCCTTTAATGTGTTTACTTGAATAGTCTTACCCTTTGGTGCATGCACATCAATAGATCAATTGCCATCGTTTATGCACTTCGAGTAGAATACCTTCTTTACGTCTTAAAAGGAACAAATAAAAGGCTTATCGACTATGTGATCCTTACTCTCCAGCATTGATAAATCTACTATAATAAGTTTAGAGTCAGGATTAACTTTTCAAGCATTCGCAGTATCGTCCACCTTCACCCAATCATAATAGAATATGGTTTCTATGAAATCTAAGTAATCAATATATAGGATTTGTTGGCTTATACCATAAGAGGTTAGCATCGTATATTTTAGATTTTTATTATTGTTTCTAGCAATACAGGTAATCAAGGCAGCAATTGAAATTCCACTATTTTGCATAAAAATATTTTCCTCATAAGGATATGAAATGAAATCAAAACTGTTGGTGAGGAATTTCTTAATCTCTTTCGCATGAAAACTAGGACCTTTTGCTAGGCGTGCAAGCCTTGAAGAGACATAACCTCTTTTTAGAAGATTCATTTAGTAATGAATGCATTAGTGCATGTTTTCACCACATATGATTAAATAACCGCACACATAATAGGTGAAAATTACCTCTTTTGATACTCATGCCCTAAAATCAGTTGTCGTGGAATAACTTTTTTTATTGTGGAAAATTTCATTCTCATACTTCCTATGGATAAATTACAGAGTTTAAGTCCTAAAATATAAAATACATATAATCAAAGAAGAAGAATTCAGTAGATACTTACTTTATCCAGTCTTTGACTTCATCTTGCGATTCAAAGACATAACAAGTTACTTGCTTATATGTATATTTCACCTCCTTAGGCTTTCGAAAAAGAAATATATCCTCAAACTCATCAGGTTCCTTGATCACACATTCTCCACGAGGATTGTACCTCTTCTCCTCTTGTTTTGGCATATGTTTCCTAGCATATAATGATGATTCCCAAGTTACGTATTTTTTAACAATTGATCCTCCAATATACCGTGTATTATTTTTATAATCTTTGAAGGTTATCATCAAGCGCTAAAAAAGATATATCCAGCGATACCTAACGGGACAATATAATAAAGATTCATCGCATAAATGACGAAGAAAGTGGATGTTGATATCAAAGAAATAATGGAGGAAAGTATTTCTCTAATACACAAATTACCTCGGCTAAAGTTGATTTCACAACTTTAATGTGCCTTCAATTTACCATTTTTGCACAACGTAGGGTAAAACACAAACTGATTTGCGTAATTTATCGACAAAGATCTTTATGTTAAGAGAGGCAATGTCAAAATAGCAGAGGGATTAATTGGATGATTAGACTTGTACTGTTTCAAGTCATTTTCTTGGCAGCTTACTGTCCTATGTAAATTAATAGAATAACCAGTTAAAGTCTTCAAGTTTAGCAATGTGCCTAAAAGGGTCTTCTTTTCACTAGTAGTAAAAGTGAATGCGACCGAATGGATAGAATATCTTCCTATTGTAAAATAATTTTTAACCATAACTTCTTCTTCATTCTCATACCCTGCAGATGACGGCGGGTCCCCTCTCCATCTTTTCAATGAGATCCACCCATACATGTTCCTATCGGATGTTCTATAACATTCTTCTATGTCCATCACATCAATTACATGCCTTACACGATGATCTTTTCAATAAGATAAGTCAAAAAATATTAATCGTTTGGAACATAGCTTTGCTTTACTAGGGTTGTTCGAATCCTCCTTAGCTTCATGTTTATGGGTTACAAACTGAGGATGTTTGCCTATGTAGCTATTCCCCTAAGTTACACCCATCGCCTTCTCTTCAATCTGCTGACCAAAAAGCCGAGTAGGTGGCATCCTATTCTCGTGACCTACATACAAAAAGTTAGACTTGTCGTTCCTAAAAGGATGACTGGTCGGTATAAATCTATTATGACCCATATAACTCATCTTACCACTATGATATAGACAAATGTCTTTATATTCCTCCTCACATATGGGACATCCTTAATAACCATGAACATTACAATCGAAAAAAGGTCCTATAAGAAGGAAGGTCATGGATCTCCCACATCACCATTGCTTTAAATGTGAATTCTTCACCCTTATGAGAGTCAAACGTCTTCATGACTTTATCCCATAATTCTTTAAGTTCTTCGATTAATGGGTCAAAGAATATATCAATATCATCGTTAGGAGCCTTCGTCCCGAGTATTAAAAAAGATAACAATGTGAACCCCTTTTTCATACACAGTGTCGAAGGGAGACTTAAAGGCGCCATGATAATTGGCAAATAACTCTAATTAGTACTTAAATTACCAAAAGGGTTAAACCCATAGGTTGATATTGCAAGACGGATGTTGCGTGGTTCCTTTGCAAATTCATGGTGTCGTGTGTTTAAAATTTACTAGATGAGTGAATCAACCGGATAACGCATCAGATTCCTAATCACCTCGCATCGAGCGTTCCGTGTCATGGCCTCCGCTATCCACGGGATAGTAAAAAACCATTTTAGTCATGGCCCAAGTGGAAAATACTTCAAAACCTTTTGTGGGACTTGCATATACTTGTGATATTTTGCAGCTTTGTCCATTCCATTCTCACAAATCACATATCTAGGCTCATCACATACATGACACTCATTATTCTCTTCGTGCTAGTTACAGTACAATATGCTATCATACTTGCATGCATGAATAGATTTGTATTTCAAACCCAAACTCAAACCCTTCAAGATCTTCTTTATGGTAAGTTCATTGTTTGGTAATATGTTCTCTTTGGGGAGAATTTCTTTAACTTGCTTAAGAATTCCGGTTATGCTGTTCCTAGACAAACTAAATTGACTCTTAAAATTATGCAAACCAATCACTGTATATAATACCGAGTGATCTTCATTGCAATCTTCACAAAATAGTTTAGCCACATCAACTTTCAACCATATGTATTCCCGATCTCCTGGTAGTTCAGAATGAAATTGTTCATTTACTTGGTCATAATGCGCACTATCAGTATCCATAGGTTTGTGGTTTTGATGCTTATGGAATTCATAAGCATCATTAATATAGTCGGTCAATGGACGATGTGTTGGTGAGTCATGTACCACTTCCACTCATTGGGGTTCCATTACGCGGTCGGGTACCGACAATTCTTCTGAAACATAAGGTACATATTTTCACCATGGTATGTCCATATTTTATAGTCTTGATGAATTATCCACTTTATTAAATGCAACACAACGTCTTCTAATAACTTATATTTTTCGTTCACACAACGGGTGCACGGACATAGAATCTTGTCACTTTTAATATTTTTGTAAGAATATTTAACAAATTCTTGAATGCCCTTTACATAATTATTCGTTATTCGGTTAGTCTCCCCTACCAACTCTTTGTCTTGTGGAAATCCATCTAATAATCTTCAAATTTTAGTCCTGTGTTGATAGATTAAAACAAATGTCATGTTGCCTTCAAGAAATTAATATGAGTAAGGAAATGTCACAACTTAAACTCTAAATTAAATAAATTTTCCAAGTGATATTATTACAACTAAAATGAATTTTTTTATAAAAACTCAAACAAAAAAATATTCTTACAACAGAAACAAAAAAAATTATTAATACAACTGAAACAAAAAAAAAATTGTTATTACAACTAAAAAAAATATTAAAAGAACTTGACCAATAGATAAACTGGCCAAGTGGTAAAAGAATTTGCATAGTGCCTCAATCATCTCCCTTCCCCACTGTCAACGTACATGGGTACATCTTTGCACCCGTTGTATATTTTATCAACGATTATTTAAGCCTCACCCTCCTTCAAAGGTTGATCGTGTACTTTAGTTACGACAACTACGGAGATGATTATGCACACGGTAACAATCTTATTGAACTGTTGTTCCTCTTGGGTCGAGATACAATTCCTGACCGAAGGAAGGTCATCCACAAGAGGTGTGGTGTGTTAGGGTAATAATTTTTGTTTTGGCTTATGTGATCCTACACCCCTCGTCCTCCCCCTTTGTCCTTTATAAATGTATGGGTTCGAGCATCATTTTCCAAGTCATCAAAAGAGCTTGAACTTGACTGACTGGTAATGGCCTCCATTCATTCCAGAGTCTTAGCCAATTGAGAATTTATTATCTTTATCCCGTCGTGAATGAACGTATAAGTTGACTCAGTTTGGTTATTTAGCGGCATTTGGACCATCCTTTTTCATACTCGACCATTTATTCTTCAAATATTCATAAGATTTAGGCCCGGCCTATTGACATCAATTTTTCCCCTATTTGTTTATTCTTCTCCCTCTAAGCAAGTTTCTTGTCCTTCGATCCATTCTCAAAAAAATCATTGCACTGCTCTACCGGCATTTCAACATTGGGAGGCACCCTATCTTTCAGAGCCAAATATCGAAGCTCGATGCATCCTTCAGAAAATGTCTCTACCGAAGGTTTCTCCATTATGTCATGAATTGTTCGGCAACTCGATAAAGAGCCATATTCTCTAAATGGTCATGAAATGTAAACCGCTTGCAGAGTTGATCATAAATTTCATCTTTGATGGCTTGATCAATAATGTTCTAATTGTCTGCTCCCCTGAATCCCACGTTTATTTTTCCCAGTGAAAATCACTGGGTTTTAAATCTCATAAAGTCATTTTTGTCACACGTGTGGTTATTCTCGAGAATATAGAACCCAATGGGCTTCTTTTCATTTGAGTAAGAGGTGTCAAGTGCATTGGATGGGAGTGTTGGAACAACAGGGGTTTGTTGCCTACTCGTACTTGGAGTCGTACTTAGAGTAATAGGGGAATGAACCAAAAGGTGAGTTGTGAATTGCTCTGCAATTGGTGATGGGAATACTAGTTGTTGTGCATGAGATGAGGATTCTCGTGGGGGTGTCACCTCATCATTTGGTACATTTTGGCCATTGTCTCCTGACATTATCTACAAAAATAAAAAACCATAAGCGACTAAATAATTGTAATAATATGATATTAAGACTAGCTAATCATGTTTCTCACAACAGGAAGAAACTTCAACAAGAAAAAAGTTTCATACATCATCCCTAGTCATTTGTAATCGTTGATTACATACCCGATTCGAGGTACTATAATTATAATGAACTTAAGATAGAAACCATGTGGACATTTAAAGCTGGATGAGTTTGGGGAAAAGTAAAGTGTTGTCAACAAGGATATATTTGTTTCTCTAGTTGTCTTCTACCATGAAAATGAAATGAAATTGAGAAACTATTTATTTTAATATTGTGAAGAGGTAAATCCTAGAAATCCCTCAAAACTATTTCCTAATTCCAAGAGATGGACCTGTCCCCAAGACTGTAATCAATTCGCTTGAAAACCCATTCAAATTCATATGGAATTTCATAATATTTTTTTTATATATTGGCTGTATTTATACAAAATAACTTCGAATGGAATATGTTCCTTGTGGAAATCTTAGAAGGTAATGGAATTCGGACCATAACGTACATTGACTATTAATATGAGTGGACGATAATTAAAGGTGGCGTAAATATAAGCATGTGGTTAATTTACTTTAAAAGATTAAATTACACTCTGAGGGGTAATTTTGTCATATAAAGTGTGATAGCTACTGTTGTTTTCAATTGAATATTTCTCAGAAGAAAGTAGATTTGGATCTGGGAATCCATTTCAGAAACCCACATGCTTCTGTTTATCAAAAGTTGAAGAATATGTGCCTTTTTAATTAGAAACCCTATTTTATATAGTCCATTCATCTTTATTTTTCAAATGTGCACACGTTAGGCCAATTAAGAACATCAAAATCAGCCACACACTTTTTTAGCAGGATATGAGGAACACAGTAATACATACCACACTCTTATTACCAAGCATCAAAATCAGCCTCATGCTTTCTATAATTGCACTGGTTGTTTTAGAAAACTTAGGTGACTGGCATGGTGAATGAAGAACCACCACAACAATTCCATGAAATAGGAGAAAACACCAAGTAATTTCAAGAATGGAAAGACAAAGATGCTCTTATAAAAAATTAGTTATCTTATTCACTTTCCGATGAATGCCAATATCTCATTGTGGGATGTGAATCTGCAAAATAGGTGCATGATATCAAACTAGTGGAAGAATTCCTAATGAATATATAAACATGATATTGAAGTACTCGGGATGAATATTGCATCCGTTGCCAAAAAATGATCACAACAAAAGGGCTAAAAAGACAAACTTGCATCGTCATCATGTTGAGTTATATTGTATGATTATCGATTTGCAACTTCAAAAACTAAATGATCATTTCAATGAGGCAAATTCTGAATTACTTCTTTGTGTGGCATCTCTTTGTCCCGACGATAAATTTGTTACCTTTGACAAGAAAATGTTAGTTCGTCTTGCCCGGTGATATCCAAATGAATTTTCAAGCTTCTAACTCATGGAATTTGATATAAAACTTGGGCGGTATATTCTTGATATGAACATTATTTCGGTCTTTAAAGCATTGAATGAGATTTCTTCTCTTGAAAAAAAAAGGGCCGAGGCGAAGAAAAATGAGGTATATCAATTTATTTATTATTCTTGATTGACTACATTCTCACATAAAAGTGAGAAGCAGATACTAATTTTCATAATAGCCCTCCGCAAATCCTTGTGCTTGGAGAAACAGTGCTTAAACAATAGAGGAACAAATTGCATGATCACATGTCAATCATGGGACTTACACTTATGTAAATCATAGGTAGCATAATTCACAATCCTTTGCAAGTTGGACGAAAAATTAGATGGAACCTTCAAAGTATATATTGTGTCTAAAAGTACCTTCCTTTCCTCACTCGTTAAAATAAATGCACCAGGGGGAATTAACCAACCCAACAACAAATAATTTCAAGTCCCTAATGAACATTAACAATTCATTTCAAGTCCTAAATTAACAATTAATTTCAAGTCCTAAGCATTAACAATAAATTTCAACACACCCACACCCACCACGCACACCTGCACACATACACACACACACACACACACACACACACACCTACATACACACACACACATACACAAGCACCACCCCTATACCCCCTGCCCCACCACCACACCCTTCCCCCTCCCCCCACCACACACACACATGTACACACACATACACACACACACACACACACCTGTACATGCACACAACCACCACCCACATATACACACACACACACAAATATATAACACGCATACACACGTATATACAAAGGAAAGAGAAAGAGAGGAAAAACCTAACCTGAAAATCACTTAGAGAGAAAGAGAGAGCAGCCGCTTAGAGAGAGAAAAAAGAGGGAAGTGAAAACGATGGAAAAAAAAAAGAGGGGAGGGTTTTTTTACTGACAAAGTTATCACGGAGTTGTCACCATCTTTGACCGTGACAACCATATAATGTTGTCACGGTCAATGACCATGACAAGGCCGTGATAACTCTACTTGTCACTGAAAATGGGATAGACCCCAATTTTAAAGGTCTTATTACAAAAATCAATTTCCTTTTAAAGATATTTGGAAGCGATGATTCAACCTAACAAATTTTAATTTATCTCAAATTAAAATAAAACCAAGTGAAATAGGATTAAACACACACTTATGTTAATTTCACTTCAACGAAAGTAGTTCAATCCAAGTCCTAGAAATATGCCTAACAATATTATTGAATCCATTTTTGCAATTTGAGGCCAAACCAAATTTTATCAAATTAAATTAAATGACTTGAACTAAATTAATTAAACATTACCCAAATAAATTTTGCACAAAATTAATTAAGTAGTGACTTAAACTAAATTTTATCTTTTTACCTAAGAATACATCCAATGCGTGATTTGTAAAAAGATAAAATAAGTAAACATCCACTATGCCGCGATGTACGAGGAAAACCTCACAACAAGAAAACACCTCAAACGACCCTAGCCACAAATTCATGAAGTACGGTTTTATAAATACAAGACAGTAAGACTTACAACACTCGACTTGACTCCGTCCAAGCCCCGACACTTTTTCTTGTATACACCTCTTTCTAATGAATAACCACGGAGCTCCACCGCGGTCTCGAAATCCACCGATCGGACTTTTTCGGTCACCGCCACCCGAATAAGGAGCCTTTATCCAAGTGGGTAAGTCAATGCAAACGAACTTCTTCTTTGTGGGATTTAAAAGAAAACCCAAACAATCTCTTCAATTAGGTAGAGAAAACCTGGTGCCAAACACTCCAAGCAAGATGTATATATATTGAAACTTGGAATAAACAATATGGGTGAAAACAAGAGTGTTTAATGAATTTTTCTTGAAAGATAGACACTCCAAAAACATGAACTTTTTCTTGGAAAAATTGAACTCTCAAAACTCTCTTTAGGAGATGGAATATTATGAAAAAGTTAATTGGAAAAAGTTGGTTCCCGCACTAGATAAGTCATGTTAAAAGTTAGTGGGGTAAAGAAGTGGAAAACATGGAAAAACTGTAAAAAAAACTGCCAAATAAACTGTTCCCACCAAATCTCGTTCGAACGAGATTTTCGTTCGAACGAAGTCTCATTTGAATGATACTTCTAACGAAGTTCTAGTGGCAGGTCATTAGCAAACCTCATTCGAACGAAAAACTAGTTCAAACGACAATATCGAATGAACTTACAGAAAGTATAAAAATTTTGATTTTAGCCCAGACACTTTATTTTAAAGTTTTAACGAAACTTTCTAAAAATAAACAACAGTTTAAAACAAGATACACCCGTATAAATATTGTTCCAAGCTCCCATATATTTAACATGCATTCATACCTTAGGAGCAATGGAACCATGTTGATGACGTAAAAACGAGGCACAATACACACAGTATTTAATGAAGCTTTAATATCTTGGCCGCTACGTCTTCAACTACCCCGTCATAGGCTTGAATGGATACAATTAAAAACTATCCTATGACATAAACGTTTTTTTTTAATTGAGCCAAAAATACATTAAGACTCAATCGAAGAATTGTGTCCTTACAAATCTCCCCCTTTGGCTATTCCGGGACAAAAACCAACAAAAAATCCTAAAGGGCCGTCCAGCTCTATTAGATATAAAAACATCCCACCCAATACTTGACTCAATACCCAAGGATAAACTTTTTTGCCAATGATGAAAGTTTTCACTAAGAAGATTTCCTGCACACTTAAGCAAACTATCAAACGCATAGGGACTATCAATATATTAAATGCAATTAAAATAAATACTCCCCCTAAATTAATTCTCCCCTTAATTAATTCTCCCCTTTATCAACTATGATCAACCTAAGAAGATAGCACTCCCCCCCTAAGTTAAATCTCCCAAACTAAGATACGATTACAATAGGATTAGATACCATTTATCCCCCTATCATTCTCCCCCTTTTTGTTCAGGAATAGACAAAGGATAAAAGAACTAATAAACAAGATGATGCATAAGGTGATAAGAACATGAAAGCATATAGGCAACAAAAGCATAACTAATCCAACAAATAATAACCGATACCAACTAAGATGCAAGAAAATGATACCAATATGATTCATAACGTATTAAGCATGTGATATCAACAAATAATGCACAAAGATAGATACCAATCATGAAGTAGAAACATAGATGGACTAGAAAGCAAGGCAAAGACAAATAAAATCATATATATATATATACATACTCTAAGTATATCAATGATGCACGCGCATATATATATATATATATATATATAGAGAGAGAGAGAGAGAGAGAGAAAAACACACAAATGACACAAAATACAATAAGTTTTTCACACTCGTATGGCGAAAATGTGTCATATGGAAACGAAAGTGTAGGGGTGTGAACAAGTAACCACGGAGTTCTCAATTGATTATAAACTTCATCACATTTGAATATAACCTCATGTGATAATATAAATTGAATTCAATGAACAAACATACACAATGCATTCAAGCCTAGAGTTTTGATGATTCTACAAACCAGTAGAGTCATGACAATGAAAGTTGAACTAGGATAAAAGGACATTGTGCAAATCGTTGATATACCGTCCAATCTCCCTCAATAAGCATATATATTTTGAATGAATATATCAATTAAACATAGGCCTTGACAATTATTTTTCTTTTTAATGCCATATTCTATTTTTAGTCCTTTGGACCACGTATTTCTTTTAGGTCCAAACAAATGGTGGCTTACTATTCACAAAGGATAATAAATCCTTTCGGAGCCCTTCCCCGTGCACATTCATATATATAATTTTTTATATCTCACACAAATCTCACGTGCAATGAATTTTGACATGCACTAGTCCTCCTAGGTTACAATATGTAGATGACTAGATTGGTAGGAGAACACCTCACAAAGCTCAAATATACATATGAAGTTAAATTTTAAAAAAGCTCGTGCACGTGTGAAATGAGGAATATAAAAATAGAATCCATTTAATCAACACAAAATCCAACATCTCCATGTAAGCATGGTAAAGAACATAATAAGCATTGACAATCTAAACCAAAAGTTCTAGCCACATGGGAGCGAAAAAGATGGGATTCAAACACAAGTATATGCCACATAGAGTGTGTCAAACTAAAATACACACAAAAAAAATCTTTTTGAGTTTTTGAAATTTTTTTAACCAAAAATAAAAATATATACTCAAAAGACAAAAAATAATTTGTATTTTTCATTAATCTTAAATTACTAAAAAGATAAAACAAAAATGATAAACAAAAATCTTTTTGTATTTTTCATTTAATGCAAACTGAGAAGCCAAGAAATACGTGTGATAATTGATTAACTTCGCAAGTTTCCAAGTAACCCTTATTTAACTAGCGTCTACTTTTAAACCAAATAAATTCAACCCTTAAACATGCATCTAAATCAACACATCAAATATAAAGCATGCGACACAAAGTTAAGGAAAAATCCCCGAAGGGCAAAACCTTTTATTTCTAGAACTTTAAAGAATTTACAAGACCATTGACTTACATACAACCTGATAATCGCCCACAAGTGTAACGCACGGTGTCTTCGGTAAACCTTCAAAGCAACGGCTAGAAATAGTGTGACACAGAAATACCCGCAGGTGTCGGTTCCTATGTCGGCGGCTGGAATTTTCCCTTTCCAGGAGGGCAGCAATGAAGAGGAAGAAGCGGTCCACTTCACAAGGGTTGAACAACAGTAATGGTGTTCTTGGGTTACCAAACTTTGATTCACATAGATATGGAAGATGTGTGAATCTAAAAACCTAGAATCATAGGACTCAATAGGTGAAGACTTTAGGGTTGATATGCTCTGATAATCGTGGGAAAGTCTTAAGAAAACCAACTGCTGATCGTGGTTTAAATAAGGGATCGAAACCCTACAAAATCGGCTGCACGATCTGGCAGTAATTATCCTCGCCGGATCGGTCCGGTCGACTAGGCGGATCGGTCCGGTTAAGTCGGATCGGTTCTTTTTCTGAAACCGGATCGGTCTGGTTGGCATCGGATCGGTCCGGGACTTTTGCCTTCATCGGTTCGCTATGGATCCGGGGTGTACTGGATTTTGACAAATCGGATCGGTCTGGTAGGAGGTCGGATCGGTCCGGTGAACCGGATCGGTTCTTTTATCTGATCCGGATCGGTCCGGTCCTCAGAAATCAGATTCCTTCTTCTTTTGATCTTCGGATTTTGTTGATGACGATGTGATCTTTTCAACTATCATTCTTGTAACGGCGTAAGACATATCATATACATAATGATGGACAAATTTTCCTTACAAATCTCCCCCTATGTCTATGCCGGAACAAACATAAAAAATTTTAATTATCAAGTATGAAATTTCCTATACAAATCTACCCTTCCATGAACCCAAAACTGAAAGAGTACAAGAGAATAAGACTGCATCGTTTGATCTTTAAATCTTAAGGAATCTTCACGCTTTTCTCATCAGGGTGTGTATCATGGGATTATCAAGGATGTACCTACACACATGAGATAAAGCAAATACCAAGTGACGTATCAAGTTTGAAATGAGATAATAAACATATGCATATATACCAGATTTATGACGAACCTCAAATTTCAAAACTCCCCCATAATCAGATAATTCATTCTCCCCCTTTTTATGATGTCCCCAAATAGACAAAGGAGAGAAATAAATCAAGCAATCAAGTACCGGGGTGACACAAGGCCTAAAATCACACCATGAATGAACATAAAACAACCAAGTCGGTGAAAGCGTAAAAGAATGGGTGTGATCAAAATTCGATAGGAAAATCAAAGCATACAAACATGACATATGTGCACGATGAATATTGGATATTCCTAACGAATGAACTCAAATGCTTCCTTTGGTGTAAACGAGTGACAGTATAAGATATTGACTCAATCAAATCATCAAATCAAAGCTCAAAGTGATTTCTACACCAATAACGTCCAAAATGATTTATGCTTTTCAGGACTTTCAAGGAAGTGCAAACCCGTTTTTCAATCTCCAACCAAACTCCCTCAGATTTATATTATGAATAGAGGTATACTAAATTCTCAAACTTTGGAGAATTGATGGTGAAACCTAAATGGCCCATATATGGCATGTATTGCTTTTTATTGCCTTTCAATTTTTTCGGGCTCTTTTAACCTCTTAGGACCTCGGATATTACAATTCCTCCATTTTTTAGGTCCTTTTTAACGGTGGCTTTTGCGCAAAGGATTAAAATCAACTTTCGCAGCCCCTCCCCGTTATGCAAATATGCGCACAGTCTCACCAAACGGTTTTTACATGCAATCCAATCTTGTCAAGTTTTATCGCATTTTATACATTGTATAGACAGGATTGAGATGGAAACACTCAAGCCAACATGAGATTGACAAGTGCAATAATCAAATATAGCCGTGCATGTGTGCAATAAAGGATATAGGAGTCAAGCATGTAGGAAATATCACTAATTACATCTCAAGGACTCCAATCAATGTTAAGCACACGGATGAAATGATGTAGCCTCTCAAATCTCTATTAAACAGTCACATGGATATATGGAATGAAGTTGTGACTTGGCTATCTTAAATGCTCATCCATAAAAGGCAAATCTCTTTTTGAATTTTTCAAAAATTTTATCAAAATAAAATCTTTTTGAGGTTTTCTAAAAATTTTCTAAAAAAAGAATCTTTTTGTATATTTCAAAATTTTTAAAACAAAATTATATACAAAAATGATACATACTAGCAATAGGCAAATAATGACATCATGAAAATCACCCTATGCTAGTAAACAAGTCAAACCTCAATCATTAGGCGCGGAGGGGTTTTCCAAAGGTGGTGACAACTTATGAAAAACCTCCATCAATTCTTGTGAAGTTTTGACTAAAAACTTAACTTGCTCACCTAAATGTGCAAACTCTCTCATGTAGTCTCCGGGAGCATGTAAAGTAACATGAGTGGGTGCATGTGTGCCAGAAACACGTGTAGAAGCAAAGCGTGACACATACCCCAACTTAAAGCAAAATTCCCTAAGGTGTCCTCTCCTCTTGCAATGTGAGCAAACATAAATAGGCCTAGGAACACCTCTCTCAAAAACTCTAGGACGCACTTTCCTAATAGGAAAGGGACGCCTAGGTGGGTTAGGGTGAGACACATGTGAAACTGTCACTAAAGTGGGAACCGGCTCGGGTGCTAATTGGGAAGCAGAAGCACCGTCATGACTTATTCCTAACTTCTCACCTTTACCCTTAAGAACCACATTTTCAACCTTCTTAGGTGCGTTCTCAAACATGACTTTGACCACCCTGGCATGTTCGAGATCACTCTCGAGTTGGGATACACGTGTCGTCAGACTAGACAACGTGTCGGTCAAATCACACTTCTCCTTTCTCAAACCCTCCTTCTCTTTCTCCAAATCTAAAACCCGATGACCTAAATCCCTGTTATACTTCTTTGTTTTCAAGGTCTCAAAGTACAAATCTCTAAAAGCTTTTTGGAGCTCACTTTCATCTCCACTTTCACTCTCACTTTCTCCCTCACTTGAATCGCTCAAAACATCACTATCACATTCGTGTGCACTATTGTGGGACAAGGTGGTTGTGCTCACACGACTAGAAAAAGCTACACATTTTTCACCACTAGTCTCATCACCCTCACCTTCACTACTATCACTGAGTGTGGCGGGCATAGCAGTCTCTTTTCCCTTTCTCCTTATCCTAGTAGGACACTCTCTAGCTATGTGCCCTTTCCCTTCACACTCAAAGCACCTGATCTCATCCTCCTTTTCACTATCTTTGGCCTCCTCTTTCTTTTTATTTTTCTCAAAGAAATTCTTTTTATTGGAAGAATTATTTTTGTTCATGTTGAGAAATTTTTTAAAATTTTTCGCAAGCAAGGCCATATCATTAAAATCAAAATCTCCCTCAGAATCGGACTCACAAACTTTTTCTTTCTTTTTCTTAAAATGAGTCTTTAAAGCAATCCCATTATCCTTAGCCTTAATGGTTTTGGGAAACATGTCAATCTCATAGGTTTGAAGATCTCCTACAAGTTCTTCCAACTTAAGTGATTTCAGATTTCCCAAAGAGTTCAAAACAGTGACTTTAGGAATAAAGCGTTTTGGAAGAGATCTCAAAATCTTTTTAACGACACGCGTGTTATCAATAACCTCACCCAAATTAAAACTAGTGTTAACAATGTCCGACAAACGTGCATAAAATTCATCAAAGCATTCGGACTCAGACATGGTGATAGTCTCAAATTGGGTGGCCAGATTTTGTAATTTTGACTCTTTAACCGCGTTCGTACCCTCATGTGTCAATTTCAAAACATCCCAAGCTTCTTTAGACATGGAGCACGTCATGATACGGCGATACTCATCAGGAGTGATAGCACCAGAAATAGCACTCAGACCACGGGAGTTAAAATTGGACAATTTATAATCATCTTCAGTCCAGGCTGACACGGGTTTTAAAGAGGTGATGTTATTAACAGTGACCGTGGGAGGAGTCCAACCATTTTCACAAAGTAACCAAACACGCTCGTCAATAGATTTTAAAATCGATTTCATACGAGCTTTCCAGTAGGCATAATTAGTCCCGTCAAAAATAGGTATCTGATTATATAAGCGCTCCATAGGAAAAATTGCGATTTTTCACAAAACAGATTTTTCAAAAAAAATCAATATCACACGATTTTGCGGAAAATAGGATCACGCGATAAATTAGCGTAACCTGCTCTGATACCAATTTGAGAAGCCAAGAAATACGTGTGATAATTGATTAACTTCGCAAGTTTCCAAGTAACCCTTATTTAACTAGCGTCTACTTTTAAACCAAATAAATTCAACCCTTAAACATGCATCTAAATCAACACATCAAATATAAAGCATGCGACACAAAGTTAAGGAAAAATCCCCGAAGGGCAAAACCTTTTATTTCTAGAACTTTAAAGAATTTACAAGACCATTGACTTACATACAACCTGATAATCGCCCACAAGTGTAACGCACGGTGTCTTCGGTAAACCTTCAAAGCAACGGCTAGAAATAGTGTGACACAGAAATACCCGCAGGTGTCGGTTCCTATGTCGGCGGCTGGAATTTTCCCTTTCCAGGAGGGCAGCAATGAAGAGGAAGAAGCGGTCCACTTCACAAGGGTTGAACAACAGTAATGGTGTTCTTGGGTTACCAAACTTTGATTCACATAGATATGGAAGATGTGTGAATCTAAAAACCTAGAATCATAGGACTCAATAGGTGAAGACTTTAGGGTTGATATGCTCTGATAATCGTGGGAAAGTCTTAAGAAAACCAACTGCTGATCGTGGTTTAAATAAGGGATCGAAACCCTACAAAATCGGCTGCACGATCTGGCAGTAATTATCCTCGCCGGATCGGTCCGGTCGACTAGGCGGATCGGTCCGGTTAAGTCGGATCGGTTCTTTTTCTGAAACCGGATCGGTCTGGTTGGCATCGGATCGGTCCGGGACTTTTGCCTTCATCGGTTCGCTATGGATCCGGGGTGTACTGGATTTTGACAAATCGGATCGGTCTAGTAGGAGGTCGGATCGGTCCGGTGAACCGGATCGGTTCTTTTATCTGATCCGGATCGGTCCGATCCTCAGAAATCAGATTCCTTCTTCTTTTGATCTTCGGATTTTGTTGATGACGATGTGATCTTTTCAACTATCATTCTTGTAACGGCGTAAGACATATCATATACATAATGATGGACAAATTGTCCTTACACAAACAAAAATAAAAGAAGTATAATACAAAAGATAAACAAAGATCATAATTCTAGCATGTGATTAAGCATGGAGCATAGACTACAAAATGACTAAACAAGCATACATTTAGCATGATAATATAGCATGAAGTACAAAAGCTAAAGTATGCAAATAAAACTAACACATTCAACCTTTAGATTTTGCAAGGGAGGTTTCATGTGAAAGTAAATGATAATAAAAAACATGTGACAACCCGCTCAAAATAATAACGGGTGGTCAGCCATATACTACATTAAATCAGGTATCTCAGATGGCACAGTCTCAACATCAACTGACAATACTAAATAATATAAGGCTAACTATCCGAAATCATTAAAAGTGGATTGTCAAAATTTTAAAACTTTTATTTAACACCACAACAAAACCAACATGCAACCAAAAGAACACAATACAACATCTAGTTATGATGAGTGATACATGCAAACTCCATTAATATAAAAGAGTATAGTAAAATATACAACAAAATCTCAACAGTGAAATAATCGAATAAGTTATCGGGTCACAGACAATACAATTATCTGAGAAATGAAATATAAAAGTGTTAATCTACAACACTTGAGTATAAACCTGATATACAAACTGAACCCTAATCTAGATGTACAAAGATAGGAATCGACTAAAGCAAAGTGCCGCAACAGTCTGCTACTGCCACAGCTCCACGAATATACTGGATGGATGAACATCAATGGAGTCCTTGCAGAGGAACACCTAAAGTAATACAATATATATACAGGGAGGGAGAAAATATAAACGGGTCAGAGCCCGAGCTGAAAACATTTTATAGCAAGTGAAATAAAATGCATAATAATTATAAATGCATTATTACATGGTTAAGGTGGAATCGAACTCTTCTTTAAAATCCAACTAACCTCTCAACTAAAGCGCGCAACTAAGCGTATGCACGTGATCTCCAAATGGATGCCCAATTCTAGTTAGGCAAAAGAATCTAACTTAAACCCAAATGGAATATTTAATTAAAACCATCTAACCTATCTACCAATCTATCTTTATCTATATCCCATCTAAAACATTTCTTTATATTTTTAAGTGTCATAGTTCTCTTTATATTTGTTCATTTATTGAACATATAAAGTTGCATAATCATCCTCATAACAACATCATCACAATACATCAACATTCTCTTACTAGAATTTCATATATTCTAGTTATTCCCTCATTTGGCATGTAAACATATATATAATTAATTATTATTGAGTTATTAACATAAAGTGCTAAGGACAAAACTTCTCCCGATTCTCAACACGGCACTGCGTTTCGTGCGTGGGACGTCTCCCCGAGGCGAAATCCAAACAAGGAACCCCCCCTCCCCCTGTTACACTACTCCTGACAGTATTGATCCTCGAGATTCACTATGCCCACAATGCATGATGCATGTAGCCCAAATTATTACTCCATTTTAATTAATTAATATTCTCAATTCTCAACAGTACACGGCGTTTCATACGTGGGACGTCTCGCCGAAGCGAAATCCAAACAAGGACCCCCCCCCCCCCCCCCCCGTTACACTACTCTTGGCACTGTTGATTGTTGGGATAGGTGATATATGTATATAAATATGAGCATTAAGGACTAACTTCTCCCCAATTTCCAACATTACACTGCGGTTCATGCGTGGGACGTCTCGCCGAGGCGAAATCCAAACAAGGAACCCCCCCCGATACACTAGTCCTAGCAATGTTAGTCTTTGAGGTCCATTATGCCCTTGATACCCAAGTACAAGCACAATAAACAATAACCATCCAACCGAGCTATAACTCGAGGATGCAGGCTCACATGCTATCATCTTCTAGCAACCCATACACGTAGCAAACTGGGGCCACCTGGTGGGGTTCAACGGCACCCACCTCGTGATCAACTCATGCACACAATGTCCCAGGAAGCGGTCATAGCTCCTAACCGGCAAGTGAGAACGTCACATACCCCCGACTCCTCACCCCCAAAGAATGCATATATATATATATATATATATATCGCATAATAATCACAATGGATAACTATGACCTGGGGAATATCCACACCCTGCTCTTTGAGCCAGGATGCTCACCCTCAAAGCACGCAACTTCCTAATGATAGCAAGGAGGGAGTATGCATCACTATATATATATATATATATATATACCATCATATAAGGTATACATACATCATCACATCATATAAAGATATACCATCATATAAGGTATACCTGTCACATAGTTTTCATGTTTATAATACGCCCTTAGGCACAAAAGAATTTATGTCATTGTGTAGTATATTTCCCTCTTGATATACTAATCGTCAATTCTCACACGTCTTCCCCACTTAGTATACACTATACTATTTCTCGCTTGAATCTCACATGTCGCTTTTAATTATGAATTGTCTCTCAATTCTATTTAGGCTAAGGATATTCTTTATCCTAATGGACTTCATTTAACATTTATAATTCTCCATCCATAATAGGGTTCAATTCATTTTATGAACCGTTAAAGTTATCCCATTTGGGATTGGATCCTAAGATCCAATATCTCTAAATTAATTTCCAATTAAGGTGGCATTCCCCACTTAGAATATACCATAATATCTAATCGGTATTCCTCAAATTTAGTCAATAAGACTCCAATAATTCCTTATATGGGAAACTCTCTAAAAGTCTCCAAAACGTACTCCAATTAACTCCTATAGAGTTTCCCAATCGATAACCTCGAAAAAAACGGAATGAAATTCTCCCTAGAAAAACATTCCCCCAAAAGCCATGTTTTCGAATCGATTCGGCCAGAAAGGCGAATCGATTCAGGTCATCAGCCCTGGGACTCTGTCTCAGGCCGAATCGATTCGGCTGGGGTCCGAATCGATTCGGTCACTCAGACCTGTGCACCTGCATATTTTTAAATCAATTCGTTAGGAGGTCGAATCGATTCGGCCCTTCAGAACACTCGAAAATGGCTACTTTTTTTGTAAGCCAAAAATCCCAAAATTCATTTTTTTTTATCATTTTCTCTTCATTTCTCTTCAACCCAATAACATATATATCATCAATATTCATCCTAGAATACATATAAACTAATTTCTATCCTCAAATCAAAGATCTACATATCAAATCTAAGATTATACCCAAAAGTTAGGTTTTGATAATTTAAACCTAAAACCCAAAGACTTAATCCACAAATCATGCAATAAATGGTACACAACAATTATTTAGCAAGTTTAATCACTTGCCTCGGGTTCATAGGGTCTGAATCCGCCTTGAGATCGCGTATTAGCCGAAAAATCCTCTTTCTCTCTCTTTTCTCCTTCTTTCTCTTCTTCTCTCTTTCTTTCTTTCTATTTCTCTTTCTCTCTTTGGAGAAATAAATCTCCCGTAGGCTAAATAAGCCTATTATCCCAAGATACACAACTTTAAATGATAATACACACTTTAAATGACTCGGTAACTTTAACTCGAGCCAAACGAGCTTAAATTATTTCAGAACCTAAATAGACCCCAAGTACAGTCATTTTGACTTTCTCAACCATTTTGGAAATAATGGTACCTCCAGAATCGCCATTCGACACACTTTCTAACAACTCCAAATTTTGACCTCAATTGTCAATTTAATTAATCTCCAAATAAAATAATATTTATTTCTCCCGAAATAAATAAATCATCGTCTCCAAGACCTCGAGTTGTTGCAAAACCCTATCTTGTAAAGCTACCAAGTCGGATCTCCTAACCCAAACTAAGGATGAATGACAATCTCAGGGTGTAGGAATCTTGGCTACCTCGGTTGCCTTACGTAGGGATTTTCTAGGACCTCGTTTAAGATCAAAACAAAATTTCCTAAGATAAACCTTTTTTACCACAATGTGAGCACTTAAAGACTCGGCGAAAAGACTTACCTAAGGATTGATCTTTAAAGGCTTTCCTATGCGATTCTACTAAAACATTGGTTTTGGCTTTATGAGTTGATTCATTACAAGTATGGAAGCCTAAACCACAAGTGTCATTTTTTATTTGGACCGTGCCTAAGATTTTATCTAGTTTTTCGGATCTACACTCCAAATCAAATTTGACTTTACTAGAGTCCTTTAATTGTTCTTCTAATTCTAAAATTCTAGGCTCTAACAAAACATTTCTCTCTTCAAACTCGAGAAGCTCCTTTTTCATTGATTCCACTAAACCTCTAAGGCTATCTCTCTCGCCTTCTATATATTCAAGCTTCTCTCGAAGAGTTCTCTCACGTGTCCTAAGGTCTTCAACTAACGCACTATCATCAATGACCTTGACACACTCTTTTAAACATGATTCTAACTTCAAATTAGCTCTTTTTAATTTAATGGATTCTTCATAAAGTTCTTAAAAAGCATGTTGAAATTCACTCACATCAACCTCTTCTTCATTTTCACTCTCTCTTTCTTCTCCTCTCTCACTACCATCATCTTTTATAGCTTCACAAACAAAGGCTTCAGAAGTGTTATGTATTAAGATGTCATCATTGGATAATTCATCACTATCACTTACATAACTAGCAATGAACGCGGTAAAGTTGCGCTCAATAGGGGAATTGGGTCCCTGTTCCTTATCACTATCACTAAGGGTAGCATTATATGAAATTGGTTGCTTACCCTCTTTTCTTAGTTTAGTGGGGCACTCTCTCGCCCTATGGCCATAACCTTCACAACCGTAGCACCTATTTGACTCGTCCCTTTTAGGGATCTTCTCGGCATTGTCATTCTTGGATTTTTCAAATTTCTTAAAATCATTTTTAAATTTATCTTTGTTAAATTTTAGAAAATTTCAAAATTTCCTAGCAAACGTAGCCATGCCCTCCGAGTCACTATCACTTTCACTCTCTACTACTTGTTTTTTCTCTTTTCAGTCTTTTAAAGCAACGCCCATTTATATTTTCTTTTCAATTTTAGAGGAAAACATGTCTAGTTCATAGGTTTGTAAATCACCTACGAGCTCTTCTAATTTCGTAGAGGCTAAAGTTGGTAAAGAATTTAAAATGGTCACTTTTGGAATAAATCTATCGGGTAGGGACCTTATAATTTTCTTTACTACTCGGTTGTCGGGTATTTTCTCTCCTAAATTAAAAGAAGAATTAACAATATCTGAAAGTCTAGCATAAAATTCATCAAACGTTTCTTTTTCATTCATTTTGATGGTTTCAAATTGAGTGGTGAGGTTTTAGAGTTTCGAAGCTTTTACGACACTTGTACCTTCATGAGTGGGTTGTAAAATAACCCAAGCTTCTTTAGCGGTTCCACACGTTATAATGCGTCGAAATTCATCCGGTGTGATCACGCTAAACAAGGCATTTAAACCACGAGAATTAAAGTTTGTAAGTTTAAATTCGCTCTCACTCCATCTATCGGCGGGTTTGGGAACACGCTCATTATCTACTAAATGAGTAGGTGGGGACCACCAGTTAACAACAGACATCCAAACTCTATCATCGATAGATTTTAGTGCCGATTTCATTTGCGCTTTCCAATACGCGTAGTTAGAACCATCGAAAATATGAAATTTTGAAAATGGAGAAAATTCCATTTTAGCCAAAAATATTTAAAAGATCTTAACGAAGTAATTTATCGTTTTGGCTCTGCTACCAATTTGAAAACGGGATAGACCCCAATTTTAAAGGTCTTACTACAAAAATCAATTTCCTTTTAAAGATATGCAGAAGCGAGATGGTTCAACCTAAACAAATTTGAATTTGAATTTATCTCAAATTAAAATAAAATCAAGTGAAATAGGATTAAACACACACTTATGTTAATTTCACTTAAACCAAATTAGTTCAATCCAAGTTCTAGAAATATGCCCTACAATATTAATGAATCCATTTTTTCAATTTAGGCCAAATCAAATTTTATCAAATTAAATTAAGTCACTTAAACTAAATTAATTAAACATTACCCAAATAAATTTTGCACCAAATTAATTAAGTTGTGACTTAAACCAAATTTTATCTTTTTACCTAAGCATGCATCTAATGTGAGATTTGCAAAAAGATAAAATAAGTAAACATTCACTACGCCGCGATGTACGAGGAAAAACTCACAACGGAAAAAAAACCTCGGACGACCCTAGCCACAAATTCACTAAGTATGGTTTTACAAATACAAGACAGTAAGACTTACAACACTCGACTTGACTCCGTCCAAATCCCGCCGCTTCTTCTTGTATATACCTCTTTCTGGAGAATAACCGCGGAGCTCCACTGTGGTCTCGAAATCCACCGATCAGACTTTTTCGATCACCGCCACCCGAATAAGGAGCCTTTCTCCAAGTGGGTAAGTCAACGCAAACGAACTTCTTCTTTGTGGAATTTAGAAGCAAACCCAAACAATATCTTCAATGCGGTAGAGATAACCCGGTGCCAAACACTCCGAGAAAGATGTTTATATATTGAAACTTGGAATAAATAATATGGGTGAAAACAAGAGTGTTTAATGAATTTTTCTTGAAAGATAGACACTCAAAAAACATGAAATTTTTCTTGGAAAAATTGAACTCTCAAAAATCTCTCTAGGAGATGGAATATTATGAAAAAGTTAATTGGAAAAAGTTGGTTCCCGCACTAGATAAGTTCTATCAAAAGTTAGTGGGGTAAAGAAGTGGGAAACATGAAAAAACTGTCAAAAACTGCCAAATAAACTATTCCCGCCAAATCTTGTTGCGAACGAGATTTTTGTTCGAACGAAGTTTCGCTCGAACGATACTTCTAACGAAGTTCCACTGGCAGTTCATTGGCAAACCTCGTTCGAACGACATTCTCGTTCGAACGAAAAACTAGTTCGAACGACAATATCGAACGAACTTTTAAAAAGTATAAAATTTTGATTTTAGCCCAGAAACTTTATTTTAAAGTTTTAACGAAACTTTCTGAAAATAAACAACAGTTTAAAACAAGAGACACCCATATAAATATTGTTCTAAGCTCCTATATATATTTAACATGCATTCATACCTTAGGAGCAATGGAACCATGTTGATGACATAGAAACGAGGCACAATACACATGGCATTTAATGAGCTTTAATATCTTGGCCGCTACGTCTTCAACTACCCCGTCATAGGCTTAAATGGATACAATTAAAAACTATCCTATGACATAAATATTTTTGTCCGGAATTGAGCCAAAACTATATTAAGACTCAATCGAAGAATTGTGTTCTTACAGTCACGGGCTTGTCATGATCAATGACTGTGACAAGCCTTTGTCACGGACTTGTCACGGTCAAAGGTGACAATTTGGCCTTTTTGGTGTAGTGTTGGTTGTGTAGATATATGTTGTTTTCTCCATGGTTATCTGGCTTGATTACTTTTGATTATGGAAGTGAAAGGGTGGGTTTGAAGCTCGGGTGGACAATGTAGTTGATGAGAGTAAATTATGGTGGATGATGTTTGTTTGAGTGTTTGAATCTTTGTTTCGTTTGACTGAAGTGTGTTGATTGGGTCTTTGGGCAGTGGCTACATGTGTGGCAACATGTGCATGAAATTGTGGTATGGGCTTTGACGTGTGGTTGACTGGTATCCTGGTTTTTGCACAGTGTTTTAGGTTGGATCGGGTTTTGTTGAGTTGTTGGGTTTGGGGTTTGAGTTGGGTTGTGTTGTTGAGTATAGTGTGGTATTGGGCCTCGTTGTTTTCTTTGTGGGCTTGTGTCTAGTTTGTTTGTGGCATGTTTATTGTATTTTTTTTTGTTGTGTCTGACTCATTGTATATCGATTGGGATGTTGCCTTGGTTTAATATATTCATATTTTACCAAAAAATTTTTTTTTTTGACTTTATTAAACACTTCAAAGTTTTTTGAGTCACTTACTCTTATATAAGAATATATTTTTTATACAAAAAAATTATTTTTGAACATTTTTATTAATACAAAACAGTTAAAAAAATTCAAAGTCTAAAAACCATTTTTCATATAAATATAAAAAATTGTATTTTATAAAAGAAATTAAATCTTTTATTTATCAAAAACACTAAAATTATTATTTATAAATAACAAACAGTTCTTATAATTAAAAAACAACTAAAAATATATACATTTTTTATATAAAAGTACGTACAATTTTTTGAACTTTTTATTTATAAAAAATGCTTTTATATAATAAAAACATTTTAAATTTAAATACTGATTTTATTTATGAAAAAATTAACTTGTTTAATTTAGTTCATTTTTTATGTAAAAAAAATACATAATAAATAATAGTTAACAATTTTTTTATCATTTTCATTTACATTAAAAAAATTAATAAATAGTGCACGATTATTTATAAAAGAAAATAGTAGACATTTTTAAAACAAAAAAAAGTTAAAAATACAATTTTTATTTATAGAAGCAATTTTGTTTTACAAAAAAGTTTATGTACAGTTTTTTTATAATCAATGAAATTTTTGAAATAAAAAAAGGTTCAAAATACCTACAATTTTTTTTATTAACAAAATTCTTTAATAATACGTATAGTTTTTAATTTATATAATATCTAATGTTTTTAATATTTAACATGTTTTTAAAGAAGGAAATTATACAGGTTTCAAAATGAATTTTAATGTTTAATATATTTCAAAATACTAAATAGTAAAAATTAGGTTGACAAGTTTAATGAGGTTAAAAATGTCATTTTGCAAGTTTAAATTGGGGCAAAGAGGTAAGTTAATCAAGATCCGTTAACTTTAACGGTTTTCTTTAACGAATGGGAGCATTATAAGCAAGTAGTACACAGTAAAGGCTCCGTAAATACAAAAATCACATTAGGGTCTCAATAAAAATATTTAACAATCAATAAAAATATTTAACAAACATTAAGGGTCATTTAGGTGATTTATCCTATTTTTTATTGTATATAATATATTTTTACTTTTCCATTTTACTAATCTAATCAAGACCCTCCATTTCAATAAATCTCAACAATTAATTTCCCCATAAATATACTAACTATTCTGTTAACCACTAATAGTAGTATTTTATATTTGCTCACAGCTCTTTTTTTTAGTTTTGACGTATTCCGTTACAAATCGGTATCTCCAACCGAACACAATATCTCCAAGTTCATTCAAAGACACGTTAGTAACCGAGTTCCGTTTCTGATATCATTATTAAAACTTCATTGAGGTATAAACTTATGGTTTTTATGAATTTATATGAATCATATACTAAGGTGGGGGTTGGTGGGGGTTGGGGGGGAGGGGGCGGAATACACCTATATTAATAGTGTGACATGTGGCGAACACACCATTTAAGATGGCAACCCATAACAACTATGGAAAGATAAGAACGACTAAGAGTCCTAGATAAAATAGAAGACTAAGGAGCATTATTTGATTGTAACTTAAACTCTACGCGGATATGACTTATCCAATTGTAATCCTTAACTCTATACAAAGGGACCCCTCCTCCCAATTGTGATAGGGGAGCTCAGAAGCTAGAGAAATATTCTTATGTAAATTTTCTTATTAATGTGAAATAATGTTAAAGTCCCGTGGACGTAGGCCATTGATGGTCGAACTATGTAAATCTTTATCTCTTTCTTATTTATTTTTATATATGCATCGTGATGATTTGACACACCCCTACGGGTGAGTTTTTCCTGTTACCACAATTGGCGTCGTCTGTGAAAAACAACACAGAAAGTCTTTTCTTCATGTCGACAAGATGAAGATTTTCATTGTGATGCCATGATTTATATGCATGATAATCAAGAGCTAAATTTATTTTTCTATCTCCGTATGAACAATTATATATGTTTTTTTATAAACATCGTTTCAATGATATATGATTTTTGTACATTTGTATTTTCATCTGCAATGAACGGAGAAACTCGTGGTTTCGTGGTCTCTTGTAAACTCATGGCTTTTGTACCACCATTAACTAGTTGGCGACGAATATTCGTATGCCATACCCGAGTCTTGACAACGCCTCTTACAGAACAAATAGAGAAGCAGAAGACATTGTAGTAATATGGTTAAATTCGCTTGCTTGACAAATAGTAACGATACACTAAACATGGATCCCTTCCAATCGGACGAGAAGAATGAGGTCCCCGGACCACTCATTATTGGTCGACGACTACTGTACTACCACTAAAGGGCCAGAGGAAAGTCGCTGCTGGACCAACATTACTGGTAGGCGGCAAATATAAGATCGGCATCAGCTTGGTACCCTCTATGTGTTTTAATAAACACATTTATCTATTTGGGGCACGAGACCAGCTGAAGCTTTAAAACTCTTTGGATTTGATACAATTGACATTTGATGTTAAGGGAGAATACTAGGGGTGGCAATTCGAGTTAGTCGTGTCATTGTCGGATCGCGTTGATTTTTATTTGAGTATAAGTTTTGGGTACTCTTAAATCTATACAAGTTAATCGTGTCAAGTTCGGGTCATTTCGGGTTATTACCATAAACGGGTTATCATGTCAAAAATTGTCAACCCTAAAGAATACCACCTCCCTATGTGGATTTAAAGTTTTGAAACCAACTTATAATTGAGTATTTGCTTAGAGTTCAAATAATTTTATAAAAATTTTAAATTAAACCGTATGTCTTACTTCTGAAATATATTCGACAAATTTTGCATTATTCGGTTCTCTCTATGAGAAAATAAGAGGGGTCTCATTATACTATTATCTTCATTTAATGCACCATGATCTAAGATGACATTTTTTATTCGAATTTATAATTATTTTGTTCACATAAATGGTGGGGCACACTTCTAGAGTACTCATGTCATTTATTCGATTTTAATTTTGAATATTGCCATCTAGCTACATCAATTTGATCTCGGAAAAAGAAAATTATTGGTTATAACCGATGGGTATTCGGTGTGATATTTTTACAAGTATTTAGCACAACCCCTACGGATGCTTGGGAATGGTCATCTTTATCATAAAAATTATTGGATTATTCATTACATGACTATGAATTTTTCTTGACAAATGGTCGAGTGGGTGCATATCATACATTCCTTGGCTGAATAAACAAATCTCATGATAATTTCTATTTGATTTAGCCTCAATAGATGGTCGGGCAACTTATTAACTTCCATGTGTACAAGATTCAATCCCGACGAATGCTCGGCCACAATCTTAAGCTCTTAAAAATCTTATTAATTCTCTGGCAGATGCTCGAGCACGAATCGCTCACTATATCTACTCCGTACTGTACAACTTTGCCTCAACGGACTAACCCGGCACCATTTATTCTATTAATGCTCCGATTGATGGTCGAGCAAACTATAACACTTTAAGACCCGGCAAATAGTTGGGCAAGATTATATGTTATAACCGACGGATGCTCTGGCATTGATATTTCTTCAACTTCAACATTGATTATCTGGATCTATGGACAATCAGGCATATTCAAGATTCATCTTAGCAGATGATCGGCAAAAAATTTGCATATATTTAGTCGCAAAGATATATACCACACAAGTCGCATTTTATCCCCAACGAATGGTTGGTCAGGATAATTCTTATATTCAATCCCGACAAGTGGTCGACACAATTAATTAATAATCGACATTACATTTATTAATGTTATTCAACCCTAATAAATGGTTTGGAAATCTATTTTTCTCTAACAATGCAGGATCATTTGTAATATCTACTCGATCCTTTAAAAACTTGCCTCAATGGATGCTCGAGCTTTATTTATTTTCTTTGAAACACCCCGATAGATGGCCAGTACTGTCATTATTTCTTTGAATTTCTCACTAGCCTTCGACGGATAGGCGATGCAATTTATATTATATGATCATCACAATTTAGCCCCAACGGACTGTTGGGCATTATCATTATTATTTTATTCAACCTCACCTAATGATTGCATGTTCATTCGTTGGTCAACATTATATTTACTATTGAGATTCAGTTCAGATGTTCGAGCATGCTTATTATTTAATCTTCTCGTTTCATTTTCTATATATAATCAGCATTATATTGCAACAGAGTTTCGATGGATGGTCTAGCATCATCATTATCTTATATTCTTATCTTAGCCTCGATGGATAGTCTGGCATGGTAATCATTAGACATCTTATTTCAGCACCCTACAAATGGTCAACATGATTTGGAACGAAGTCCCGACGAATGCCCGAGCATTATTATTATTCAGTATCCTCTTTATAACCCCCAATGGGGGCTCTGTAGCAATGTTGACCTGAAAATAAAATCACTGCAGCATTAGTCAATCAAGAAAGCAAATTAAACATCCAACTGAAAAACCATAAGATTCGTTTCCCCATGACGAGCGGGTTTAAAAAAGTCCTAGCTAATGACAAACATTCGAGCGAGCCTCGACGCATGAGTGCTTAACAGGCCTGTAGTCGGACTCTTTAATTGGACCTTATGAAAATCCTAATACAGTGTTATCCTTAGACTACGAGCCTCGGTGCAAGAGTGCTTAATAGGCTTGTGGTCGGCCTCTCCAATTGGACTATATGAAAATCTTAACACAAGACGATACCCTAGACTAGGTGCAGGCCCCAGCTAGCCTTGGCTCATGAGCTTAATAGGCCAATGGTCGGCCTCTCCAATTGGACCATATGAAAATCCTAATACAAGTAGATACCCTAGACTAAGTGCACACCCGCGCGAGTTCCATCGCATGAGTGCTTAACAGGCGTATGGTCGACCGCTCCAATTAGACCATATGAAAATCCGAATACAGGTTGATACCCTAGCTAAGTGCATGGCCGAGTGATCCTCGGTGCATGAGTGCTTAACAGGCCTGTGGTCGGCCTCTCCAATTAGACTATATGAAAATCCTAATATAGGGTGATGCCCTAGAATAGGTTCATGCCCGAGCAAGTCTCGGCACACGAGTTCTTAATAGGCTTGTAGTTGACCTCTACAATTGGATTACATAAAAATATTAATAAAGGGTGATACCCTAGACTAGGTGCACGTTCGAGAAAGTCTCGGCGCACGAGTGCTTTATAGGCCTGTGGTCGGCCTCTCCAATTAGACCATATAAAATCTGAATACAAGGTGATTCCCTAAATAGGCGAACACCTGAGTAAGCCTCGGCACATTGGCCTATGGTCGGCCTCTCCAATTGGACCATATAAAAATCCTAATACAGTGTGATACCCTAACTTGGTGAACGCCCAATCAAGCCTCCGTTCATAGGCCTTTGGTCGGCCTCTCCAATTGGACCATGTGAAAATCCAAATAGGGTGATACCCTAGACTAGGTGCAATCCCGAGCAAGCCTCGGCACATGATTGCTTCATAGGCCTATGGTCGGCCTCACCAATTGTACCATACAATAAAACACAACAACGAACTACAATCGACCTAATCCCATGAGGGTATGTAGGCAGCTCGACACGCTCGATTCCGGTTCCCATATCGATTGAACGTCTCTTAACTCAAGAAAATCATTCCTCTGAGACCTTACAAAGGCAAGAAGGTTAACCAAAGAAGGCTTACAAGTTGAAAGACAATTTAAAAGAACACCAGTCTAGTTCACATTGACGACTACACATTTTTTAAGAGATTACGGACCATCTCCCTGCTCATCTTGGAATCAACTCAGTTGAATTGCGACCCGTGGGGATATTATTGGGGGGGGGGGGGATACACCTACATTAATAGTGTGACACGTGGCGAACACACCATTCAAAATGGTGACCCATATCAACTCTAGAAAGATAAGGACGACTACGAGTCCTAGATAAAGCAGAAGACTAATGAGTATTATTTGATTGTAACTTAAACTCTACGAGGATAGGACTTATCAAAATGTAACCCCTAACTCTATATAAAGGGAACACCACCCCCACCCACCCATCCCCCACTTTGTGAAAGGGGAGCTCAGAAGCTAGAGAAACACTCATATAAATTCTCTCATTATAGTAAACATTGTTGAAGTCCCGTGGATGTAGGCCATTGATGGTCGAACCACATAAATCTTTTTCTCTTTCTCATTTATTTTTATACATACATCGTGATGATTTGTCACCCCCTTATGGGTGAGTTTTTTTGTTACCACAAGGTGTGGAGTTTTTTTTTACCACAAGGTGTTTTATTTTAAATTGAGGCTTTTTATAAAAGGAATTTAAAATAAAAAGATTTTTTTAGTCTCGTTCAAATGAGATTGAGTCTCGTTCGAATGAGATATGCAGTCTCGTTAAGACCACCATCGAATGTCCTTCAAACGAGATATCTCTGCCTTGATAGAGATTGGTCGTTAGAAGCTCGTTAGAAGGCAATTCGAACGAGAATGGGCTTTGGTTAGAACGAACCTGTATGTGGTTCGATCGAAACTATTATTTTCATTCAAACGAGGTCTAATTTTGTTCAAACGTGTAATCCCCCACATTTTTATGAGTATTAAATTAAAGTTATATTGATTTAATTAAAATTGTGGGAATTATTCGGATGAAATAATTGCATTGATTTTTTATTTAGTGTAATAATTAAATGAATATGTTTAATTATATTATAGTATTTTATTTAAATATAATATTTTATAAATGTGATACAAGTGTTATAATATGATGATGAGTTGCGACTAATGAAGATAGTCACAAATAAATTGATGACTTGTTGATTTAATTAAGTCGTATTACTGATATACGTATATGATAATGATGGGACATACAAATAAATGTATAAAGTGTTTATAGACTTTTAAATATGATTAGGAGATTTAAATACTCATTTTGAGTGCCTAAAAATGGACCCATGGGTTGGGTATGACCTTGGGTAGAGTTTCTAGCCAAACCGGGTATGGATAGGAAGCTTTTTAGGGGTCATACGTCTAGACCTATAAAGACCTCCGAATTTAGATTAAATTAAAATGTTATTTAAAGAATTAAAATCAGCCTTAGGGTTTCATAACCATCCCATATCCTCCCCCACACACTTTTGGAGACTACACATCTTGGGAAAGAGGAAGAACCATCCTAGCAGGAAGAAAAGAGAGGCTCTTTTGCTATTTTCAGGCGAGGATTCTCTTGTCATTCTTATTCAAAATGTTTTATTATTGTATTAATGTTGAGTCCATGTTTAAAATAATTCAATCATGTTTTAGGGATGCATATCTAGAGATCCTTGGACTAGTGCAAAAATTAATGGTAATCGTATAATCCATGCTTAGATCTGTAATCCCTCATATTAGATTTGTATTCATGTGGATTAAATTAGAGATTTGTTATAGAAAACATATTGTAGAACCCTCTAAACTAATCTTAAAATCATTGTGGTAGGGTAAGATGAAATATACAACTTGCATGTTCATAGGTTCTTGAAAGATCTTGGAAATTTGATGATAATCTAGGAATAAATTAGGTAGTTAATCATGTTTAGAATGACCATATGATATTTTAGAAACTATATCCATGCCATGTTTGAGGTTATTGAATCATTATAATGATCTTTGATGAAATTAGTTTAGGTTATAAAAATCTCGTATAAAATTTTATAGCAGATCTGGGCTGCTACTCAGATTTGAATTGATTCAGTCTCCAAGGTGAATTGATTCGGCTGGAGGCGAACCGATTCGTCTTAAAGGTCGAATCGATTCAGAACTGTTCAGAATTATAGTTGGATTCTTATTAATGGTTTAGGCTTTGGTCGTTGATCTAAATGAAGGGCGGTGATTTTTAAAATGTAGTAAGAATACCATTATGAACTTATATACGCAGTTAAACCAAGATGGGTTCGTGATATGATGATGCATGTGTAATGACTTAAAGTATAAGTTAACTATATGAATAAGATGATTTACGTAGAATTATAGAATAAATCTATATGAAATAAATATATTCTAAGGCGGGGATGTATCTAGATGATTGGACAATTTTGGTTAGGGCACATAGATTATAAGACCCTAAAGGATATAATGATAATATTATGATTATGATGAGGTAAGTTTAAATAAAAGAAATACTTATTAGAGAAAAGTGGAATGCTTGATAAAATAATTAATGGTTAGATCCCTCAAATTATTACCATATAAGAATACTAAGTAGAAATGTATCCTAAGCCTAGTGGGCTAAGTTTTAATGGTTAGTATCGATTGTGATAGTAGTTAGGATGAAACTACTTATTCATATTAGTGGATTTCTTATATATGTACATATAACCCTTACTCACTTTAGTTGACTCCTTGTATATGTACATAGAAGCTTGTATCTAAGAAAACAAAATGTGGAAGTGATATTTAAATTGGAGGAAGTAGTATCGGATAACTACACACATATATACGATGAAGTAAATAATCAAGTAAATGGATAATTGAGCCTAGGAGGAATTATATACGACTTAATATTTAATTGGGGAGTAGTCACAGGATTGCGACTTAATATAAGTTATGTAATAACTAACTAGAATATTATGGTTAAGTCGAGAAGGCTAAATTTATACGGATGAATATTCCTTAGGTAGAGGTAGTGCTTGTAGATATTGGATTATAGTATGCACTATATTATTTTGTGTGGACATACATGGGTTCGTGGACCATCCTATCGGTTGGGGTGCGCACGCTCGGGACCGAAGCACATGTCGGCACAGGTGGGATAGGCATAGTGTTAGGTCATATTTTTTATACTGTGTGGCAGTGCCATAAACAAGAGGTAGGTGTAGATGCTGGTATCCTTTATCACCACTGGGTATGGGCCGTGAACTTATGTACTGCATAGGTACCCCCAATCGCTTTTGTTTTGTTGTTACCTATTTTTGGATGAGGGACTCATTTGGGTATTATCGATAGAGCACAAACTGGATGACAAAGATATATGTCATTGGGTGTCGTACATATATATACGGGCATAAGTATTTATCTATGTCCACATTGTGATGTTCCATGTATGAGAATGCGTTCTCATAGTCTATAGATGTAGACAATACTTAACGATAACAAAGTCGGATTAACATGGTGATGTGGATATTTAGTAATGAAATAAGTTCTAATGGTCTAATGCGGTAGACAATTATTAATGAGAATTATAATTAGGCAATCTAAGAATGTAGAAAGTAATCAAAGAGAATGAAACTTATAGTCTAATGGTGTAGACGATAATTAGTGTGAATTGAAATCAAATAGTCTGACGAGGTAGACTAAGGTTAAGGAACAATATATATGAATAAAAATATGCACTGAATTTATCTCGAACTTAGTGGGCAGCATTATGAGGTTAATATGGGGGCTGGGATGTTAGGTGTAAATACTCACTTTTAGTTGATGCATAGCTAGATATATTTTTCATTACATGTCAGATTAGATAATGGAGTTAATAATTGGTATTTATTTGAGGATACGAGTGGGATTGTTTCTAAATGAGAGGTGAGATACTTGATACGTGTGAGAGTCGATGGAGAGATGTGAAGCATGAGTTAGTTACATTTTTCATATTTATTGGTGAAGAATCCTTGCAAACTTTAGGTCTCTGAACCAAAATTATAAATATTCCCCCCAGGTTTTCTCATAAATGGGGATAGCAGGACTAATGATGGATCAGACTTCCAGTTGCATTGGACGTAGTGAATTCGATAAACTGATTCTAGCATAGGTTGTACTTATTCATTTGGTCATTTTATTTCATATCAAGATCTTTATGGGCATAAGACCAACATTTTATTTATATTAGTTTGTACTTATCTTTACTTTATGGGTCTAGTATGATGATTCAATTTTGTATTCATATATTAAATCAGTTTTGTTCAAATTTTTTTTAATTGTGAATTTTGGTGAAATATAAAAGCTATTTCTATTTCTCAGTATTGAGAATGGTATAAATTATTGATAAGTTCCATCTTCAGCGTATCGTGTCTGGACTTTACGTGAGAAAATGGGGGTTGTTACAAAATGACTCTGTCGCCTTAAAATTTGTGTGTAGACACCCCATCCTAGGACCCCCTAAGAACCTCCTTAGGTCTCTATCACCCATCCGTTCACCAGAAATCGTAGGTCATACTCTGAGTACTGATCTAGAGGCTATCGAGGGCTCCGGGGCCTTATTTGACTCCGATAAAATTTCTAGCCTGAGCAGAAGCTCAATGAATTTTCTAAAGGCTCTAAATCCCTTTTCCAACGGTCCTCCTCGTACATGAATCGACCTTATTGTACGATCGAATGGTCCGTTTTACTATCGAAAACTGATCTAGAGACCACCGAGCACTCTCGAGGCCCATTTGACTCTAATTAACTCTCTCGTCTGAGCGAAAGCTGAATGAATCTTTGAAAATCTCTGAATCACCTTTCTAATGGTCTATCTAATGCACAAATCATCCTTATGGTTCATACTAACGGTCCATTTTACCCTCAAAACTAATCGGGAGGCCACCGGGAGCTCTCGGACCCTATTTGACCCTAGGCAACTCTTCAAATTGAACAAAGCTAAAATCCTTGAAGGGCTTTGAATACCCTTTCTAATGGTCTGCCTCATGCGTGAATCATTCTTACGGTACGAATGAACGATATATTTTACTCTAAAGGGTCAACAAGCACTTTCAGGCCCCATTTGACCTTGGTCAACTCTCCAAACCGAATGTAGTTGAATGAAATCTCAAAGTGATCTGAATACATTTTCTAATGGTCCATCCCATGCACAAATCGTCCTTACGGTTCGGACGCACGATCCATTTTCCTCTAAAAAAATTCCAGTCTAGTGACCAACGGATGCTTTCGACCTCCATTTGACTTTGGTCAACTCCCGAAATCGAGATTGGCTCATTGGATTCTAAAAGGGCTCATAATATCCTTTCTAAAGGTCCACCCCATGTACAATTCTGACTTACGATTTTAAGACCATTTCTCCAAGCAAATCTATCTTAGACTATCGAATGGCACCACCAAGACCCTGCCTATCGGTAGTGTGTCTAGGGTTCTTTGCTGATAGGCAGGTCAAGGGCCCTGCCGATCGGCACCCCCTGGCCCTATAAATAGAGGCCATGACCTCACTTTGAAAGGAACCCCTTAGGACCCCTGAACATCCCTCTCAGCAATTCAGAGAACATTCTCTCGAATTCAGAATTGTTCCTCTCTTAAAAAGCCCATTTCCTGTATTCTCTCCATCCTTTTCATACTCCTTTTAGTAAACTCTCACCCATCTCCTCAAACCACCATCAGCGCATCATGAGATCAGCGCATCTACAATCAAGATCCACTTCAAGTCTTCATACGGAGGTCCAATTCTCCATCTTTGTTTTTAAATTCTCTTATTTTCGCATTAGTCACTTTATTTTCACTTTAGTGCTTTATTTCATTACATCATATACCTTAATTTCAGACCTTTATTATTAGTATTTGCACATACTTTATTTTCATAAAAAATCAAAAAAAGAAAAATAGCATATACTTATAAATTCCAAACTGGGAATTCTCATCACATTTTCTCACAATAAAACACCTCTACACACACACGTATAAGAAAAGTCCCGGGTTGGATTTATGGGTTAAACCCCACCTCCTATTGTCTTCAAAATACATGGACTTTGATGCCATGTGGGCTACGTAGTCATCTTGGGTAAATCCCTAAACTTGAGTCCTCCCTTATACAAATTTGCTACCTTATTCTTATCATATAATCTTAATATATTTTATATGCTTGCTTGTTTGTGTCTTTTCCAATGTACGAATTTCTTCTTATATAAAGACTTGTGAATTGGCAAACACTTACATTATACTTTGAATTATTATTTTGAGAACACTCCTAAGGATGACCTCACTCCACCTTTGTCCATGACACAAGTTGAGCCATTTCATACACTATTTAAATTATGCACATAAGCACACACTTCACAGAGTTTAACAGGATAAGATTAACACATGATCATGAGAGACCTAAAGGGAAGGATGGGTTCCTAACACCTTCTCATTCTGTAACTTAGTCCTCGGACCCTTGAACTACTTGGTTTCGCAAGCATGAGTATTGTCCTTGATGTCGTTCTCTCAAGGCGACAACATATGTTTTCTATTTTTGTGCAATATAGGTTGGCGACTTTATCTCTATGTATTACCTCACATCAACGATGACCAAGCACCCTAAAAAAGGGTTCAATCATTCACGTACGTCGGAAGGGAAGGAAAGGGGGAGGAGAGGGTCCTCCTCGGAGACCCCCGACCCCACCTCGGGATGGCCACAGTGGCAACTCAACTAGAGACTTTTAAGAGAAGTAGACTCTATTTTTGCATGGGTGTTATTCTTTTCTTCATGTGTGCGTATGCACCGACCTGTACGTTCCCTTTTTTCCTCTACTTACTTTTTGTGTATATCCACCTCATGTATATATCACTTTTCACTCACTTATACACTTTACACACTTGTATATACTCTCTATGTACACTTCACACACTTACACTTTGCTTCACTTTCTGCTTACATCTTCACACACCATTTAGAATATCCATGTTTAGTCTTCACTAGTACACACCCATGTTTCCTACACTTGTATATAACTCTATGCTCACTTACACACGTCCTATACCACTTATAGTTTATTCATCTATAGGCTCACTACAACGCACACTCACTTGTATATATTCCCATGTCACTTACTCACTCATATATATCAATGCGTAGTATAGTCTCCATGCTAGATTTGCCTTTCATAACACTTGTATATGATTCCTCATTAGTGTAGCACTCCCTTTTCTCATCATGCAAAATGAAAAGTACTCTCTCCCCATAATATGTTAATTAAGACTCATGCATTTTTGCACACTATATCATCAAGAGCATGGCAATATTTACCAAAATTTTGTCTCATAGTGGGGGGTCACTTTGTGATGGGCGTTGGTCCTGCGGGGTATAATTAGCCTAAACGATATGACTTTCACCTTCTATTGTCCTTTCACCTTCAATGTATATCAAACGTTTCCCTCGCATCGTACCGCTTGATCGAACTCACGTCGAGAGGTATATAGCAGGGAACTCGTTCACATACGTTGAGGTATATAGTGAGGAAATTCATGTACACTCAAGTATATCATATGGCTTGCCCACATGTACCGATAGATGATTGAACTTATAAGAAAGAGGTATATCATGGAAGTCATGCTAAGGGGAAACCCTTCCATTAACCCAATAATTTCATAAACCTCATATATGTGTCAAACCTATGGCCCTCATATTTAGTTTGTCGATTACCATGAGAAACTCTGCCAAAATTCCGGGTCGGCCTATCCGTGAGCCTATAAATAAGTCCAGTCGTGTCTTACATATTTTCAAACCCTATTTTCCTAGGCTCTAGTCCTGTCAAGCATTTTTTCTGCATTTAGGTAAACATAATACAAGTGAGAACCTAATAATAATAATCATGCTGAGATTCCTCTCCTTTTTCCTCCTTTTCTTGAAAACTAAAAATACCAAAAACCTTTATTCTCCTCCTTCCGAAATATTAAAAAAAATTCTCCCTCCTTCTGTAAAAAATAAATTCAAACCTTTTTTTCCTCTCAGGTCGATCGCATACCTATTTTTGGTTTGTCTCCCTATTAGCTTCGGCCTTCCATCAAACTTCCTCGAAGCTCCGTTGGTTTTACTGCTACTTCGTTCGAGTTTGGAATTTACCTTCATGAGTTCTTTATAGAGAATAATGACCAAGCACCGAATGTGCAGCCCAATTCAATGACCGTCTTAGCCCAGCTCAGTGCCAAGATAGGCCTAGATTTATGAAAAACTTGAGGTTCTATTTCCTCGTGCCATGGGTTCACCCGTTCCCAAGCCTGTCTGGGTTCTAGAAAAGTATCAGGATGTTCTGCATGCCCCACTTGCCGACGAACCACCATTAGCTCAACTCCCTATTTCGAGACTTGCCTAATCGTGGGCTAATCTGCCAGTACCCATGGATCCTAAGGATAAGGAAGTGAACAAGGTCAAGGAAGACCTCAAACTGCTATCAAATAAGTCCGACCAAGTCAAGATATCCTGGAACTACATGGAATATACCTATATATTTCCCTATCATAAATTTAAATTGCTAGAGAAGTTCAAAATGCTAGTCATCGAGAAGTTTGGGGTCAACAAAATTCCAATTATTCACCTTCGAAGCTATCACTAATCCATGACCCTCCTTGGTGCCTCCGAAGAGATAATGACCCAAATGTTTCAGCAGACCTTGAAAGAAAGTTCCATATGGTGGTTTTTGTCCCTTAAAGAATCCAAAACCCATAGTTAGGAGTATGTCACCCGAGAATTCATATCTCAGTACAAGTACAATAAGGAGATGGAGGTTATGCGCCAAGATCTAGATCTTCCTAAGCAAAACCCTGGGTAAACAGTCAATTACTTCATTGGAAGGTGGAGATAAAAAATGGCTACCATGACCAACAGACCCTCCGAGGAGGAACAAGTCAGTATCATGAAGAGGAACTTCTTGCCTCATATCTGACGATCCATGGGAGGACAGTATTACCCACACTTGTGAGCCCTTCAAAAGGCTGGTGTAGAAATTAAGGAATGCGTTATCAAATTGGAATCTGAGATAAAGAAAGTGATCGAACAATTCACTCCCCAAAAATATGAAAAGCCTACCAGTGCTACAGTCTCAACCATCTACAACATTCCCAACCTGCTACCTCTTGGGCACTAGAAAGTCTCCCTAATCCTACGAGAAATAGTACATTAAGCTACATTATACTTTGTCCAAATTCTACAAGGCCCTGTTAAGCCTTAATCTCATTAAAGCCTTGGAAACCCATCCATTACTAATTTCACTCCCTAAAAACTTCAAGCCCGATGCCTGTTGTAATTTTCACCAATCCGATAGCCATACTACTGACCAATGATTCCATCTTAGAAATGTGATCCAAGGCCTAATTGAATGAGGTATCATTTCCCCACGAGCTAATCCAAAACCCAATACCTCTCATGAACCACTTCTAGCTCATATCAATGCCATCTTTCTAAATCGTGACCCAAAATTTGACCCGTTTACTCAAATCGTGCCCAGCAAAGAACCCATCATCCCTATAATCTTACCCAAATTGCCCAAAGTTTGCCCATATTTTCTCCTACACCATAATTTCTTCACCGATCAATCTTTGTCACTCCTTACAAGGGCCTGCTTTGCCGTCCACACCTAGTCTGAAGTGAAAGACATGGAGTTACCAGTTGTGTTAAACTAACTCTTAGACTTTGGGTTGAAATTACCCACCGAGATGACCCTTGATTGTCAGAAGTTCAGTGTCTTATTCATGAAAGCCCGAAGTGGGATCGAGAATAAGATGAATGGGTGGTACCGGTTGAAGATGTCAGTTTAGATGATGCGGTACATGGTCGACATATTTCGACAGACAAGCAAAATCTATAGCATTTTTGAGTTACTCACTACTTTGAAGCTTAAAGGATGGTTAGTCCCTTCACAAATGTACCTCCCCACTGATTGGGAGGATTTATACAAAGATGAAGTCGAGGTTATTGAATGTATTAATTTCTCTTGGCAAGAGGACGTAGTCACTGCCGAATGAGGGGATTATTTTGACAGTTCAGATGACAAACCCAGTCGAGAATAAACTAGTATAGTACCCAGCTTGTGTGGAATAATGTCCTTCGAATATTCGTTAGGAGAAATCAATAAAGAATCTATTCAACCCAAGGTAGATGAAGACACATAGTTCTTATTCTTCGCTGCCTCAGTAAATCACATGACCAAGTCTGGAAGACACTACAAAGATCTATCCCTCATATAATCGAGATAGATAAAGGAAAGAGAGTTGTTGTTGATGTCAAAAATAATCTTATCACGTGGACCAATAAAAAATGGACATGTGCTATCCAATGTGGAATCAATCCCAGTCAGCAAAGTGTAATCCCTCGAATGCTGACTATGTCCAGGAATGCCGACCAACATATTAAGAAGCCCGATCAACAGTAGGAAGACCGACCAACCGGGTCAGTAAAACGCCATCAGTTGTATACATTAAGAATGTTGTACACATTTAAATGCCTAATTTATAAAGGCATTACATCCTTTGATATTCCAACTCTTGTACTCCCTCATGGGATATAAATACATTGTAATCCCTAAACAAAGGCAAGACATTACACAACAGTGGACGTAGTCTTATCCCTTTAGCCGAACCACTTTAAAAATCTTTTGTGTCTCTTTTATTTACTTATTTTATCTGTGATAAAATAATTATATATAATTTAGTTTTTTGCATCAACAAATTGATACTGTCTGTGGGAAATGTGTTTCTAAGTATTTTCACTCATTCACCTATTCGACATGGCTGATATTCCTGAATCAAGTACTAGGAACGATGGCATCCCGCCTATTCCTTCTACTCCACCAACTCACAATGATTTGACGGAAATCTTGGCTAGTCTCACCAGAGGACAAGAGGTTATGCATGATATCATGAGGCAATTAATGCAAACCCTATTATCCAGGTTGCCTTCCTTATCGGCTCATGTAAATATGCCACCACCACCTCCAAGAAGAAGTAAACATAGCCAATCCAGGACTACTAAAGATACTTCTTATCTCCTAGGAGCAAGTTCTTCACTTAGAGCATCGGAGCCCTATAATGAACAGTCCTTCTCTCTTGAAAGATTGAGTGACTTAGAGAGGCTAAGCCAGGCATATCCTTTTGACCATTTGGGACCCAGGGGGAACAGAAATATTCCCAAGTTATTTTCGAGAAACACTCAATGACCAACCGATCAAAATGAAGGCTCAACCCAGTCTAGATCAGATGCTCGATAAATTGCTCGTGCCGAGCAATAATGGCAGGAAGAAAGTTCAGCACAAATAGCTGGTCGGTATGAAAAAGATATGACACACAGATCTGATGCTGGTAACGACGCATGGAAGTGTTCCATCCAGCGATTAGAAGATAGATTGGGAGAAATGGTTAAGGCTAAAAATCCTTTGTGAAAGGATCTCCTTTCGTACAAGCTATTATGTATTTCCCCACTCCCTCCAAGTTTAAAGCTCATGTGGTTACTCCCAAATATGATAGAAAAACTGATCCAGTCCTTCATATAGAGTAGTATCAGGCAGTAACTGACATATATGCCGTCCCCGACGAAATGAGATGTAGGGCATTCTCAGGGATAATTACAGGACCTACTCATATCTGGTATAACAGTCTTCCTCAAGGGCAAATTTCTAGCTTCCATTAACTTGTCGAACTATTCATTGGTAATTTTTGTTTTAGAGATAAACCAGTGGAATGAGATGCTCATTTTCTCAAAGTAAGGCAAAAGGTGGAAGAAAGTACTAGAGATTATATCACTTGGTTCAATAACGAAACATTGGAGGTTGTTGACTATGAGGAAAAGATAACTATTATAGCTCTTATGAGTGGACTGCTCCTCGTGAAACTCTATTACACACTTGCTAAAGATCCTACAAAGATAATGATAGAATTGATGCCAATGACAGCCAATATCATGAATGCCGAGGAGGCAATGGCAGCCAAGCAGTGATCGAAGGAAAAATTTAAAGGTAAAGCTAAGAAAAAGGAGCATAAAGATTCCAAGGAGCACATGGAATCAAAGCAAAAAGGTATTATTGACCAGCTCAAGAATTACAACAATTACACTCCATTGACAATGGGCATCCACCATGTTTTGGAGGAAATCAAGCATAACAAGGAGGCACATTGGCCTAAAAATCTAAGGAGTTCCCCCACCAAGAGGGATAGATCCAAATATTATGAATTTCATAGAGATCATGGTCATACAACAAATCGTTGCATTGCCCTTCAAAATGAAATTGAAACTCTTATTTGAAGAGGAAAGTTAGCTAGATTTGTTGATCGGCAGAACAAAGATGGAGCTCGGCCAAGGTCAAAATCTCCTTACAAACTTAGAGACGAGGAAAAGGGACTCATAAAAATGATTAGGAGGATGATCCAAGCCTACCCAAGAAACCCAGACAATCAGAATGTGAGGTATTCATGCTCAGTTTTGGTTATTTTGATTGTCAAATGATTACATTAGGAGACACGGGAGGAGAAGACCATACTGCTGAAAGGAAGACTTACCTCAATGAGGCACCATCTTATTCCTATATATAGAGGATCAATCTACATGAAGAAGATTGATCGAGGAAGATCAACAAAGATAAGATGGTGATTGGCTTCTCTAAAAATAACCTCTCAAGGGTACTATAACCCCATAATGATCCTCTCGTAATTAAAGTCAGAAAGGAGAATATAATTATTTCGAGAGTTCTAGTTGATAATGGCAGCTCGGAGGATGTTATGTTCTATCCTTGTTTTGAAAGTTTATACTTTAAGATCAGCCAGTTGCAGCCCTTCCATAAACCTTTGATAGTTTTTTTTGGCAAATAAGTATTCCCATTGGGAGCAATTAAGGTAGAAGTGTTGATCGGCACATGGCTATCCAACCAAACAGAGAGGATATATTTCTTTGTAATGGACAAAAATGTCCATTCTGCTTATAACATGATAATGGAAAGATTGGGGTTAAAGAAGTTTGATCCTGTACCATCTACCGTCCATCAATGTCTAAAGTTCTCGACCAACTTTAGAGTGGAAATTGTAAAAGGAGACCAAAAATTAGCTTGGGAATGCTACTACTCATCTGTCGAGAAAGAAGATTTAGCAGAGATGAAGAAGAGAACCACCACTTTCCAAGTGGATACCTCTAAACCCCATGATAAATATAAGGTTGAAACCCTAGACCCAGGGGAAGAAATGAAATTGGTGAAGGTCCAGATAGTTGAGTCCATAGAGAGCATTGTGCTGGATGACGACAAGCCAGAATGAACCACTCAAATAGGAACAACTCTGGATCCTGTTCTTAAACAGGAACTAGTGAATTTCCTTAGACAAAGGAAGCATGTGTTCTCCTAGAGTCATAAAGATATGCCCGAGATTTATCCCAACTTTTTTTTACATAAGCTTAATGTTAATAAGGATGTCAAGCTTGTGAAGCAGAGGCAAAGAATGTTTATCCTCGAGAAGAATCAAGCCATTTAAGAGGAAGTTGAAAAGATTCAAAGAGATGCTTTCATTGATGAAGTAAAGTATCCAGATTGGTTGGCCAATGTAGTAATGGTTAAGAATAAGAATAACAAGTGGAGAATGTGCATGGACTTCACAGATTTAAATAATAAAGCGTTCCCAAAGGATCATTTTCCTTTACCATGAATTGATTAGCTTGTTGACGCCACTTTAGGACATGAACTTCTCAGTTTCATAGATGCATACTCTTGTTATAACCAGATCAAGATGAAGCCTGAAGATAGAGAAAACACTTCTTTCATTACTCCCCGAGGAACTTATTATTATAATATTATGCAATTTGATCTAAAAAATACAGGTGCTACTTACAAGAGATTGGTGAACAAAGTTTTTGAGTAGCAAGTAGGCAAAAATATGTAAGTTTATGTGGATGACATGCTGACGAAGAGCAAGAAAGTAGCCGATCATATTGTCGATCTCAGCTAACCTTTTGACTAGCTGGAAAACCACCAGATGAGATTAAACCCAACCAAGTGCGTGTTTGGAGTACAATAAGGAATGTTCCTCGGGTATATAGTAAATCAAAGGGGAATTGAATAAAATCTGGACAAAATCAAGGCATTGATTGAAATGCAGTTCCCTACTTGTAAAAAATATGTATAAGGGCTAACTCGACGAGTAGCTGCTTTGAACAGATTTGTGTCTCGAGCAACTGACAGGTGTCTGCTATTCTTTAAAGTGATTAGAAAGAGTTTCGAATGGAATGACGAGTACAAAAGATCTTTTCTGGAGTTGAAAAGTACTTAGGTTAACCCCCAAGCTCTCCCAACCAATTTTAGGAGAAAGATTACATTTTTACTTAGCTATCTCTGAGTCAGTTGTAAGTTCTGGCTTGATTCGAGAAGAGAATGCAGTTCAAAAAATAATCTATTATATTAGTAAATCTTTTCGAGGAGAAGAAATCAGATATCCACGCCTGGAGAAGTTAGAATTGGCATTGATTGAGGCGTCCAGACGGATGAAGCCATAATTTCAAGCCCATACAATTATGGTGTACACTGATATGCCTCCTAGACAAGCCTTGCATAAACCGGAGAAGTCTGGCAGATTAATGTACTCAACAATAGAATTGGGGAAGTATGATATTGTGTTTGAACCAAGGTTTTCTTTAAAAGGACAAGTCGTGGTAGATTTCATTACTGAATTCACTTATCCTGAAACCCCGGAGCAACAGGGAGTGCAGGCTGAACAAAGCATAGGAAAGGATAGTCCAACTAAGTTTATCAACGACCAACCGTCTGAGCAATCAGAATAAATCGCTGCCAACCTATAGGATCTCTCTTCTAGAGTTCAGGAGATGTCAGGGAAGTATGAGGAAGCGAGGAGAAAAATATTCCCTCATGGGATTCTGATAGACCAAGCGTTTAATGATAATTTCCCGATGTGGAAATTATGCGTTGATGGATCATCATCTGCAACTGGAAGCGGAGCATGTATAATACTTAACACTCCTTATGGGATAGATATTGAATATGCTCTGCGATTACAGTTCCAAGAATTAAATAATGAAGCAGAGTATGAAGCTCTCATTGTGGGTATGAGTTTGACCCAATCACTGAACGCCGAGCAAGTTGTGGCACACAGTGATTCTCAATTAGTGGTAAACCAAATATTAAACTTGTATAGAGCTAAAGGAGAGTTGATGACTAGATACATGTCTAAAGAATTGTAGGTGATAGCCAAATTACTGACAGTTCAGATGAGCAGAGTACCAAGATTAGAGAATGTCCGAGAAGATGCACTTGCTCGGTAGCTTCAACAATAAGAATTGAGCTCTGAAGAACTATTCCCATCGAGATTCTAGAAAACGGGAGTATAGATGAAGACCTGATGATTAATTTTACCATAGTAGATATGGGGGCCATCTTAGATGGATCCCATCAGACCATATATTGAAGAAGGAACTTTTCCAGCAAATATAATTGAGTCAAAAAAGCTGAAGTACAAAGCAGAAAGATATGTACTGGACAAAGGAGTGTTATACAGGAAAGGGTTGACATCTAGCTTGCATCATTGTGTTTATCCAACAGAGGTTCAAGACCTGATCCAGGAGGTACATGAAGGACCTTGTGGAGCTCACATAGTAGGCAGGACACTACTACAGCGAATTAGTACACAGGGTTAATATTCGCCCACTATGCGAGCGGATTGTGCAGCCTTTGCTAAGAAATATGACAAGTGCCAAAGGTATTCCAGGATTCGAATGACTCCACAGGCTGCTCTCACCTCAATCACTTCACATTGGCCATTTGTAATTTGGGGAATAGACTTAGTCGGCCATTGTCGGCCACCCGAGGAAGATTTAGATACTTAGTCATTACTGTGGATTACTTTATAAAATGGGTGGAGGCATAACCCTTGGTGGACATGTCGTATGAGAAGGTCTACCAATTTATTTGGAATAATATCATTTGCAGATATGGCTTGCATTATGCCTTCATTAACGACCATGACACGCAGTTCGATAATGAAGAATTTGTTGCTTATTGTGCTCAGTCCAATATCCAAAATATGCATTATGCTCTAGAATATCCTCAGAGAAATGGACAAACTGAAGTTACAAATAAAACTCTGCTTAATGGGTTGAAATAAGACTTGATGATGCCAACGAAAACTAGATTAATAAATTGCACTATGTTATGTGGGCATACCGAACAACTCCAACAACTGCGACTTGAGAATCACCATACATCCTAGCATTTGGGACTGAGACAGTAATACCTGCTGAATTGGGAGTCCCATATCATAGAATATTTAACTTCAACTCTCCTATAAGTGATTAAATGCGAAGATTGGATTTGGATATGCTAGAGGGTGTACGTGAAGACATAACTTTAAGAAATGCAGTGTACCAGCAAAGAACTATCTATTTTTATAATAAAAGAATGAAGCCGACCAACTTAAAGGAATGAGATTATGTACTGAAGAAGGTAATCCAGAAGAACAACAAACTTGAGGCTAATTGGCATGGGCCGTACTGCATTTCAGTAGTTGTTCGACCTAGAACTTACAGAATTGAGACAGTAGAATAAGAAGAGTTCAAGAATCCATGGCATGCCGAGCATCTTAGGAAGTATTACCAGTGATGTAATGAAACACATTGTACTCATGTCATTTCAATATTAATAAAAATTATGATTTCCACCATTTCTTTTTTTCAATTTTTTTGGGAGTACTAGTGTTATGCACTACTATATACTTGATCGGCGACAGTTGAAAGTTGTTTGAAAAACTTCAAAAGTGGCTCCGACAACAACCATACCGTTGATCGGCGCCCAGAATAGGTCCTTCGTAACAACAACCACATAGTTAATTACTAATGCTCGAACGTTGCTCGACATAAGAAAAATTTGATCGACAGCAGACAAAAACCCAAGTAAAGCAGGATTCTAAGTCCTCAAGACACTTGGTCACTGAAGATAAGGATAAAATAAGATTTTATACCACTGAAGTTAAGGATAAACAAGATTTTATCTAACTGGGCAAAGTGAAGCAAGAACATTGTGAAGATTCCTAAAAAGGAATGTAGACACATATTCCACGCACGCCTGGTCACCACTAGTAACTAATGCAAAATCTAAATATTTAGGTGCATTAGTAAAACCTATGGAAATACATGGGTAACTAGTACTAAACTTGGATTTTAATCTAAGTGTACTAGTAGAACCTATGAGGTCATTGGTAATTGATGCTAAACTTAGGCAAGAGCTTAAGTGTGTCAATAGAACTAATTAAAAAGAAGAAGCCATTCGCGTTCAGAGATTAACGAGATAAGTTGATCAAATATATTTCATTCATTTAAATAATCATTACATTATTTTTCTCACAATTGAATTATAAGAATAAAATTTATTCAAAGGGCGTTTCCCCTCAGATTTGGAGGAACTATAAATTGGTTTCGTTCCTGCTAGAGGATCATCCAATATGAAAGGGGAATTGATAAAGTTGAAGTCCTTGAGCATTCTTCTATTACCACTGCTTGGTCTATCTAACAGCTAAGGAGGAAGAACAATCTCTAGCTCATCATGAAGGACATAATCCCCTAAATACTTTGAAATCAAGCACTGGGGAATTGTGTTGACTGGAATCCAATTACCATCCAATTTAAAAGGAGGATCTTCACAGTTCAACAAGCCAAGATCATACCAGTTCCAAAGAGTGCTCTTCTGATCCACCTTTATCACTGTCAATCTATTGGTCCAGCCCCATTTGTAGCCTTCATTTTGAGCTTTCTTGAATCGCTCATCAAAATGACCAAGGGCTTTATTGTATCCCTCCATCCATATCTCCCTATGTTGTTTATGAAATTGGAAAGTTAGCATCTCAAACTGGGGATGCAATTTTTTTAGTACTCCATTTTTAGCTTGAAATTGGGAAGATTAAGTAGAAAGTTCCTCGGCTTGAGTCTCCAGTTTCTTGGACATATCAGCAATGGCAAAATTCTTTGCTTTCAACTGAGCATTTTGATTAGCAAGAGTCAGTTGCGTCCTAGCCTCATCTGTAGTAGCTCGTCCAGGTTTAGTTTTTTGCTTGGTAAGATGAAGCAGACTTACTTTTCTTTAAGGTCTCCACTTCTTCCCTCAATCTGGCATTTTTAATCTCCATGAAAGAAACCCCATCATCAGTATCAATAGCAGCAGTAGAAGAAGCCTTCAATGAATTCAATCCATCCCTCAAACTTTAATTCTCTTCTTTCAGCAGCTTGGCAATGGCTCTAGCCTACTATACTTCACGATTAAGCAGAAACTCCTGCCTCCTGAAGAAATATGCATGTTTTTCCAACTTCTGGTCAAAACCCCAACCTTCACTTAAAGCTTTATACTTCTACTCATAGTCGGCATCCAAAAGAGCTTTAATCTCCTTGTAATCTCTTTGCAACTTTTCAATCATTTCATAATAAGCCATATTTTTTGCCACTACCCGATCAAGAAGACACTTCAAATAAAGGTAGGCTTCTCCAGCTTGATCTGAAGCACCCTCTTCGAGTAACTCAAAAAATTCCTTCTCAATCATAGTCAAGTGACCAACCTTAAAGAGATCATTACATCTTTGAAGAAGCTTATAATCAGTTGAAGAGAATTGATCCAGTTTATCCATGAACTATAAAGAGAAAGGAAAATTTCCAATCAACAACAGAAGAAGAATGCAAGTGTAAAGTAATGTTCCTTTTCATTGACAAAATGTTGATTACAGGTACATTAACATGAAATAAAAAGAAAAAAGTATAGAGAAAAATAAAAGATGCTCGGTGAACTGGTCTACACCTTCTTTATGTCTGAGGTAGACCCAGAAGGATTGGATGCAGAAGGGGTAGAATAACTTGATAAGCAGAAGTAGGGATAGAAGAATCAACTGCAGCTGCCTAGAGTTGGTCGGTAGAGTCCAAAGCAAGGGTAGATTCATTTGACCCTCCATCAGCCTCAATCTACTCATCCATGTTAGGAGGAGACCTAGGATCATACTTGAGAAATAACTCAGAGTCTTGGGGAGTGCCAGACACTACAAGGGATACTGACCAGCCATCCTTGAAACATTTCTTCTTGTCAAACTCAATTTGAGCAGACGCAGACCAATAGCTTTATCCTAAGCCCCGTTGAATGCATCTTCCTTGGCCTTCAACTTTTTGGCCTTCTCTGGACCCATCTTCTTCTCTAACTCGACAACCTACCCCCGAGCAACTGCAACATCGCCATCTGCATTCTTTATTTTATCCTCCCACTTCTTTTTCTTGTTAGACAATGATTGTTGGGAGTCGAGCAAGGACTTTTTAATCTCCTCAAAGGCCTCCTAAACTTCATTTGAAGAAGAACAAAAAACATCATCCTCATCCATCATATTATTGAAATTGACCAAAAACTACAAAAGGAAATAAAAGAAAGTTAGTACAAGAAATAACAAAGAAATGAATAAAAAGGAAGAGAAGTTATAGTACTTACTAATGCAAGGCTTTGGGCAACCCTTTCAAAAATTCTAGATTGGGGCATTGCAGAAGCAGCACCACTGTGGTCTAGTAGTGTACCAGACTTTATTAATTGTCTGGATAAACTGGACCAATGGCCACTGCTGATCTAGAATCGGGCAAATTGACCAACTCTTGTTGGTCAGCGCTAACAAAAGAGCCTTCAGACAGCCTAGAAGGAAGCCCCTTTTTTAGCCTCTTGAGCTGGGTTTCATCATTTTTCTTAGTTGGGGGCTTTTCCCAGCTTCTTCCTTATTTGTGGCCCCACCAACAGCCTGCTTGGTGGAACCAGTAGCAGTAATATCTCCCAAGATATTGGGGAATCTCCTCTCCCTCGTGATTGTGGCAAGGGGCAAGTCTGAATCAATGGAAGAGGATGGGGCAGCAGAAAGTTCACCATTGCTAGATGCAGTGGAAGATGAAGTAGATATGGGGTCTTGATCAATATCAACCACTGACGAGGGAACAATAGCAGTTAGGCGAGAAATAAAAGAAGTGATGGTATTTTTGTACTCCAACAGGTATGATGCAGACCTAATGTGCTCCTCTCCTATCTTTTGATGAATGCCCCAAATAAACTTTGACTCCCTGAGATTGATATCACCTTCCTTGGGACACTTCCTCTTTCGATCAACTGTAACCAAAGTCAACATATAAAAGTTACTATCAATAATTAGTAACATATTCAAGAAGAGTTAGACAAAATGTTGAAACCTATCCCATTGCCATATTGTGGGCAACTGGGCCCTTGATACTCAACATTCCCTGTCATGGCTACATGTTGCCAATTTTTAGCAATTACTCCATGATTAAAGTAATCTTTGTTGGAGTCCGAGAGGTTAACTAATAAATACTTATTTACAGACCTAGTCTTTAAATAGTAAGTGTTGTCACTTGTGACCCATTTATAGCAAAGCATAATCTCTAGGATTCTTATATGGGTCCCATGAAGCTGATTTAACCTATAAACTTCATTAACTACTCTCCAACTGTTACGGGCTATTTTAGCAGGGACCACATCAAAATACTGGCAATTCAAGGCAAAATGGATTTGGGGGAAAAGTGAACCCACATTCAGCAATAAAAATATAAGGGAGACAATAGCCCTCAGGCAAAGAAAAAAGGTCTGTAGGAGGACTAGGAAGCTCCAAATCCACCCACAAAGGGATATTCCACTCATTCCTAAATTCCTCTAGATAAGCTACTGAGTAAACTATGTTCAAAGATGAAGAAAAGGAAACGAGAGAAGATTCTTACAAGTATTTAAGGATTCAGCAAGAATTGAAGGACAGAAGAAACGGTCGCACAGAAAGCTCAAGAAGATAGCAGCAGAAACTCAGAAGGTTTGATATAGAAGACAATAGTATTTTTCTCGCCTTTTATAGATTGCCTTGAAAACTAACGAATGTAATGATTAAAGGGAGCGTCGATTGAACTGTTGGCAGCTAAGCCAAAAAAGACATATCTGCCCAAAAATGATTCATCAAAACATTAGATAATTAGAAAAATGCCATCCGCATTATGTTCCAACAATTAAGTCAAAAATTTCACAAGTATGGGAAGTCGGTAACCAACCAAGCATCATAATTGTTGCCCGAGCAACGTTAGGGCTAAATATTCCACACTTTCGTAAAAAAACTCAAGCATGAAACATTGGGGGCTTCTGTTGATGTCAAAAATAGCCTTATTACGTGGACCAGTCATAAATGAACATGTGTTATCCAGCGTGGCATCAGTCTCAATCAGCAAAGCGTAATCCCTCGAATGCTGACCAAGTCCAAGAATGCCGATCAATAAATTAAGAAGCCCGACCAACCTGGTCAGTAACACGCCATCAGTTGTATACATTAGGAACGTTGTACAGATGTAAATGAATATTTTATTTAGGCATTTCATCCTTTGATATTCCAACTCTTGTACTCCCTCATGGGTTATAAATACATTGTAATCCATGAATCCAAGGAACAAGGTTACACCTGAACAAAGTCAAGACATTAGACAACAGTGGAAGTAGGTTTTTCCCTTTAGCCGAACCACTTTAAAAATATTTTGTGTCTATTTTATTTACTTATTTTATCTATGATTAAATGATTAGATATAGTCTAGTTTTTTGTATTAATAGTTTCCAAAGAACTTCCCATGATAGAAATGACCATCGAAGAAAGTGAAAACTTTGGCCAACTCAAGAAGACCCGAGCTAATATCATTTAATGGGGGCTTTTCATGTTCTCTCAGTTGCACTGGAATTCTTTGATAAGACTCCTCACCATGCTTACAGTACCTCCTTCCACCACTCCAAACTCCTCTCATTTTTCAAAGAAGAGATACTGGAAATTTGCCCTGATCATAATTATGCTCTCAAAATATCCGTTGAAGTTTTGAGAAACATAGTCCCACTTTCACTTGTTAAAAATGGATCTACTCTCAATGTTTATCCTCTCAAAACCTTCAATTGTTTGGGATTGAATTAAGTGATTCCACTCCCACTTCTGCCGTCGTGCATGCTTATGACAAATACCCGTCGAGAAGTAATAGGGTCCATAAAACTCATAATAGGTGTCGGCCCTATCAATTTTGTCATCGAGTTCCAATTCATTAACATACCAACATGTTTTAATCTACTCCTTGGTTATCCATGGCTTCACATCATTCGAATGGTATCTTCTTCTCTTCATCAGAAACTGAAGTTCTTTACCTAAGGCTAAGTTATCACCATTTGGGGGGACAATGACAGTACAGACAATGCCAGCACCAGCAATCCAGTATTAAAAATTCAACATGGGACTAATGACATCATCCTCTCTGGCTTTAGAGTTGATCCATTTCCCCTTCCAGCGGGAGATAATTTCAAACATCGAGTCTATCCAGAACACAACCTCAATGGCAACGTCAATGTAATTCAGATGTTCAAGAACATGCACTTCATGCCCCCAAGGGGGATAGGGCAATGCCACCAAGGAATTATTGAACCTGTAGTCCTAAAAGAGGCCTTTCCCCCATATGGACTAGGTTACTAGCCTTCACCAGAGAAACTCAAAGCATTTCGATGACCTATACTGAAAAAAGGCTTAGAAGATAAAAAGATTATTTTAAGAGACTCTTTGAATGGAAGATTTATCAAGGAGGGTGAAGACTTCCCCTTTTGTGGATTCCCTGAGCCATGGTATGACCATGTTAACAAGAAGATGAAGCTTGGGCTAGAAATCTTCTTTTAAGACAGTAACTCTTGGGCTGAAGACTGCCAATATGAAGTATAACCTTTCAGCGAGAAAGCTGTGACAATTACTAGGGATTCTAAGGAAAGTGATTTTGAAGAATCATTCCAACTGCAGACACTACGATTGAGTCTCTGCATGATCCACTCTAGTGTCATGCCGTTGGACCCATCCACTAAAATTAAAATTACTGACATGCCTCTCTTCAACCGTAATGTCGTGCTTATCAAACCTGCTTAGGTTCAACCTGACCCTGCTATTTACTCTATCCAAGTCTCTTCATTTGATGTTGTTGTTCATTTTTCTGATATCAATGTAACTGAGACCTCTTTTAATGAGGTTCTCAATGTTGTTTTTCCCGAAAATGAAATAAACGAAGATTTTGAGTATCTTATTGTGCCTTACATTAATTATGTTGATTATAATTAAATCTTTTATGATGATGATTTTGCAAACGAACAATTCTTAATTGATCTTAATAAGGAGAATAACAAACAACATATCCGCATTCAAATTAATGATGATGAGACTGTTGTTATTAATCTTGGTTCTAGTGGCCATTAGCGTGACATTAGGATATGGTCTACCCTTAATGAGCATGAGCATGCTCAATTTGAAGAACTACTGAAAGAATTTGTGGGCGTCTTCTTATGTTCCTATGATGACATGCCCCGATATTGACCTAGAAAGAGCTCAGCATGAGATCCCGATATTCCAAGAATGCAAGTCGATCAAACATAAGCTAAGGAAGCTCAGTACCGAATGGTTGCTCAAAGTCAAAGTGGAAGTGGTCAAACAGTTGAACGCGAGTTTCATTTTCATACTCGAATATCCTATATGGCTTGCCAACATCGTCCTCGTGCCAAAGTCGAGAGGAAAAGTCCACATGTTCGTTGACTACCAAGATTTAAAAAAAGCACCCCCAGAGGATGACTACCCATTACCTAAAATCAACATGATCATGGACAACTCAGCTAGACACCCTCAATTCGTTTATTGATGGATTCTCCATATATAACTAGATCAAGATGCACCCTGACCCTTTAGAGAAAACTACATTCATTACCCCACGGGGGACATTCTACTATACTATCATGCCATTCAGACTCAAGAATGCATGGGCTACCTACCAAAGGGCTGCCACATCCATCCTGCACAACCTTATTCACAAGGAGGTCGAAGTCTACATAGACGATATGATCATCAAGTCTAAGACTCGAGAAGGTCATATTCCTTCCCTCCAAAAGTTCTTTGAACGTCCGTGACAGTCTAGGTGAGACTAAATCCACATAAGTATGTCTTCAGCATCATGAAAGGGAAACCCTTGGGATTAATGATTAGTAATAAGGTAATCGAAGTAGTCCCTGCCAAACTGAAAGCCATATTTGAGATGCCACCACCACGAATGGAGAAGGAAGTTCGAGGGTTCCTGGGTAAACTATAGTACATCAGTCGGTTCATCAACTAACTGACCTCTATCTGCCAACCCATTTTCAAACTTCTCCAAAAGGATTCAACTAAATTCTGGAATAGGGCATGCCAATAAGCCTCTGACCCAATTATGCAATACCTCACCCAACCTTCGGTGCTTATTCCCTCGCAGCTAGGTCTCCCCCTCATTTTATACTTGACCATCAAAAGTACTATAACACAGTCTTTGCTAGCCCAATACATTAAATAATCCTATAAGGAAAGAGCCATTTATTATGCTAATAAAAAATTGGTCGGGCACGAAGTCAACTAAACTACTTTGGAGAAAGCGAGTATCGCTCTAGTCTAGGTCATGTAGAAGTTACGACACTATATGCTTACCTTCCCTATCAAACTAGTATCCCGTATAAAACCATTAAATAACTGGTAGAAAAAACTGCTTTGTCCAGCTGAATGGCACATTGGTTGATGATGCTAGATGAGTTCGATATTATATACGTCATGCAGAAAGCTATGAAAGGGAGAGCCATCTTTGAATACCTTTTTTATCACCCCGTGGAAGGAATCGATGTTTGGGTCTCTGAATTTTCGGATAAAGATATTCTCTGCACTTCTCAAGAGGACCTTAGATGGAAAATGTTCCTTGATGGAGCTGCCAACAAGAATGGATACGACATTGGGATAATCATGATCGCCCCTGATGACTCTCACACCCCCCATTACAATCAAATAAGACTTTCCTTACACCAACAATATAACTGAGTATGAGGTATGCACTGTAGGCCTCAATATCGCCCTCAAGAAAGAAATTTGGCGCCTAGATGTCTATGAAGAATCTACCCTCATCGTCGGCCAAATCCTCAGATAATGGAAAGTTAAAGATGAAAAACTCCTACTCTTTCATGCCCACCTAGAAGATCTGGCATCCTAGTTTAAAGTTGTCACCTTCCACTACCCGCCTCGCGCAAAGAATAGCCTAGTTTATGCGCTTGCTACCCTGGCCTCCATGATCGACATGCCTGAGAGAATAACAATGGCCAATTCCCTGGTTCAGAAACAAGTTATGCCCAACCACTACTACTACATTGAACTTGTTACCAAGGAAGATTCTGATATGGTTGGGTTATGGTACTATACCATTTGGCGCCAGCTCAAACAGAATAGGTATCTCCAAGATGAAGATAAGAAACACTATGCAACCTTTTGCTAACTGGCTTCCCCGTACATCACCTGCGACAAAGAGTTGCCCTAGAGAAACTTCAATAGAACCCATTTGCACTGCATAGAGGGGGCTGATGTTGAAGAAATTATGCAAAAAATCCATGCATAGAAGGCACTGCCCTAGACAAAGAGATGCATAGAAGGGGCTAATAGTACCCACAATGGATTTTTTGATGTACGGATTTTCTGCATGAATAGTCACATGCTTCCTATTAGACCACCATGGTTGAAGTTTGCATTGCTTATATTTCAAGATGCCTTACATGCCAACAGTTTACCAATATCTAACACTTACCTTCTTTATAACTATAAAACATTAACTCTCCTTTGCCCTTCTTCACTCGGGGCATAGACATCATAGGGAAGGTTACTCCCAAAGCTTCAAATAATCACGAATTCATCATGATCGCCATTAATTACTTCACTAAATGGGTCGAAGTCGAGTTATACGCAGTGCATAATGCCAATAAAGGGGCAAAGTTTATAAAAAAGACATCATTTGTTGATACGAAGTTCCCTACGAGTTGGTTTCGGATAATGAGCACCATTTTGAAGACAATATCACAGAACTAGTCGATAAATACGGGATTCAGAGACACAAATCTTCTCGCTACCAACCCCAAACCAGTGGTGCTGTCAAAATCGCTAATAAAAGTCTTAAAGCCATAACTAAGAAGATAATCGAGAGTTGCAGAGATTGGGCCGATCAGTTCCCATATGCCCTCTGGGGCTACCGCACTTCAATCAGAACACCCACTGGGGCTACCTTTTTTCTCCAATATACGACCTGAAGTAGTCTTACCCATTGAGTTAGAAATACCTTCACTGCGTGTCATGCTCGAGAGCAAGGTTAGGGAGGAAGACTGACAGTAGAGCCGCTTGGATGAATTGGCATTGTTAGATGAAAAGAAGATTAACGCTATTTACTATAAACAGGGGTATCATCATCGGATAGTGCTCTCATTCAACAGGAAAGTTGAGGATCGAGGTGTCCAGGAAGAGGGCCTTTCCCTCCACGAAATCATATAACCCGTCTGGGACCCTAGAGGAAAATTCAAACCTAATTGGAGTGCCCCTACATCGTGAAGAAAATTCTCTCGAGAGGCGTTGCTATGCTCACAGACCTCAACGGAGAAGAAATAGTGCATCCAGTCAACCTAGACCATCTTAAAATTTTTACCCTTAGTCTGAAATCTCAGCGCGCTACGACTCTTCTCATCCCCCTTCTATTCTAAAAAAATCTTCATCTCCCCTACCCATAACTACGTGGAACCTGATCCTTTCAAAAACATTTTCTTTGTAAAATGAAACTCATTAAATTTTTTAAAAACCCCGGAGGTAAGTAGGCATCCCATACGTCATACATGGGCCCGATCCCCTTTTTTTTCACAAAATGTTATTCTTTTCTAACCTTCGAGAACTACGGCTCATTTTATCATTTAAATGAACAAAATAATTATGTATGCCTTAGCGATTGGTATAGATAATTCCACTGTTCTAAAAAACCCGCCTAGGCTTGAGGCTTGGGAGAAACGCCCCGTCTTAAGATTTTGACGCCTTATGCTTGGTAAAACCCTTAAGGCGTACTTTTTCTCTGAAAACAACCCTGCTTTAGTGAAACGATATTGCCTTTTAAAGATTTTTTTACAAACCGGATCATTATCTCATCCAAAATAATCAAATAGTATTTTTATTTGCAAATATTCAGACATATTTTTATGATATCTACAATTTTAGTATTTTAATAGCCTTGTTATGGTTAAAAAATATTAAAATACATTAAAAAGACCTAAACTCCTTTTCACGCCTTTTTACGCCAAGGCCCGCCTAGGCTTCTAAGGCTTAAGGCTTGGCCTCCATGCCTCGATCACGCCCCGCGTTTTTTAGAACCTTGGATAATTCAAATGAAAAATTCATCAAAAGGCTCAACAAAATATGATTAAAATCGAATTTGATTTCTAAATAAGGAATACAGCGTTGTCACATGAAGTATCAGCGAAGGGAGTCAAATAAACCACCACTTACACAAACTGAACCATTTTTAAACAAACCGGACCATTAACAAGCTAAACAAATATTATTCCAATTCCCCAAAAATACAAGACACCAAAATTACCCGAACTTCACAAAAAATCGCCCAAGCTTCACAAGATATTGCCTTCAACTTCCCGGTAGCCCTACTTTATTAGCATTCTCGGCCCTCGGAGGTCCCCAAGTCTCCCATTCCGAGTTAATACTCTGTATGCGCTCCATGGAGTGGTACGCCCTAACAATCCTAGACAAAATCATAACACCTTCCTCCATGGTGTCAAAGGCAACAAACCACCTTCGACTAGTCTACTCCTACATGATTTTCTCTATTATCCTCTTCCACAACCATTTCAGTTATCCCTATACACATGCCAAACCCCTCCCACAGATTGTGACGGATGAGTAGGTGGCCAACGATTCTTCCACAAGGAGCTCAGCATCATCATCATTTATTCACATAAATCCTCCACCAGGAAGAAGTTCATTATGCGAGCGGGCACAATTTGTTCCCACGCGACTTGGTGCAGAAGTCACTAAGGAAAATAGAAGGAAATCTAGCAAAGGCCAACCAACCGTACATACTGGTACTCTCCCAACTACAAAATAAGCTATAAGTCTCCCCACTATGGAACTGAACAATGAAGACACCGAGATCTGTGCTCTACCAACTAATTAACTCGGTTCGCTATCAATGGGCCAAAACTGAAGAAAGGTCAAGCAAAGAAATTAGTCACACCCGCCGAGGGGTACTCAGGAGAGACTGCCAGATGAAACCTCTCTGCAAGCCACATAAACAGCATTACTGGGCTTCCTCTTAGAATGTCCAAACGACCCTCCTTCTAAGCATCAAGATTGTTCAGGGTCTCATCCAGGACCATAGTCGTATGGTTATGGTGATAAGACATCCATGACATTATCGCAGCCACTTAGGTATCCGCCGTCAAGTCCCCTATCACTAGTAAAAGCCTCGCAGTAAGACCCAATGCAATATCTCCAGCAGAGCTAGCATCCTTATAACCCCTCAAGTGCACTGAATAACTTCCTGAAGATAAATAATCCCTCCAGCAACTATCGAATGAGCCGCCAAAGGAGAAATATGTAGCAACTCTGCCAAAAATACCCAGTGAGAAAGGAAAAGGTTGGGCATAGTCACCGCCACACTGGGGTTGACACCCAACAGGGTCGAGAATTCTTCAAAGGTGGGAAAGACATCGTCCAGGCTAAAACAAAAGACGTGGTCCTCAAGGTACCAAAATTGTACCATCGCCTCTAACATTTTCTAGTCTATGGCTCGAGTACGCCATAGAGAAACTCAGAGGAGGTAGAAAATATCGTAGTCCACATTATATAGGCACGTGGCCTCCAAACCATCAAGGTAAGAGAGAATTCCACATACATGGGAAGAGACATTTGGGAATAATAAATGAGAAATAAGAAGAGAAATGTGGGTATTGGTGAAGAAAGCACATCCCATACCCCTCCTTTTATACTCAAAATCCTTGGCAAAAGACAAGAACTCTGGAAATCCGATTAATTTTCAGCCCTATAGGAGTAAACTGATGTGAAAGAAAGTGCAATAGAAGCCTAGGGGTGATTTGACTTGACCCCCATGTCAATAGGCAGGTCAAGGGGTATGCTGATCACCAACCCCTATTTTTAGAAGAAAACCCTTTTCCCCTTTTGCCCAAAAATCAATTTCCAAAAACACACTTCTCCTACTTTTTCCCAAAATAATCCCATTGAAAATTGTCCTCAACCAAACCACAAAGGCCTTTCTCGAGTTAAAATTTCAAAAAACACATTTTCATACTTTTTCTCAAAATAAAACCTCAGCAATAAATGTAAAGTGCATGTAGAACAGGCCACTAAATCAAGATAATCAAATAAAAAATGCCTTTTTTGCCTTCTTGAGTCTCTATTTTCAAATACAAAGCCAATAATCCAAGCATAGAGCATGGTCAATGTTAAGCTCCATCAGTCAACGTTAAGATCCATCAGTCAATGATAGAGTTGCAATAAATTCTCAAAAGGAAAGAACCTGAAATGGATGTTACCTCATCTGTAATCCCCATCAACCCAAACACCACCTCATGCGCTAGTAATTTCCTTATCTACACCTACATGACTATAGCCCCTGCGGTCCCAAAAGGAAGACTTCAGGGGTAGAAGGTTGCCTACATCCCCAATAAAGATTCAGCAATCCACCCAGAACAGAAGTTCTGAAGCCCGAGTCCATATCGATCGGCAGCCACCTTTTTTTCTTTCTAGGTAAGCCCAAGAGTTCATGCCATGTCTAATTGGAACCCCCCAAGCCTACCTATTACTAAATGTGTCGAAGTCGAGTCATACACAGTGCATAATGCCAAGAAAGGGGCCAAGTTTATAAAAAAGAACATCATTTGTAGATACGAAGTTCCCTATGAGTTGGTATCAGATAATGAGGACCATTTTGAAGCCGATATCACATAACTAGTCGATAAATACGGGATTCAGAGACACAAATCTTCTCGCTACCAACCCCAAACCAGTGGTGCTGTCAAAATCGCTAATAAAAGTCTTAAATCCATAATTAAGAAGATAATCGAGAGTTGCAGAGATTGGGCTGATCAGTTCCCATATGCCCTCTGGGGCTACCGTACTTCAATCAGAACACCCACTGGGGCTACCTTTTTTCTCCAGTATATGACCTGAAGTAGTCTTACCCATTGATTTAGAAATACCTTCACTACGTGTCATGCTCGAGAGCAAGGTTAGGGAGGAAGACTCACAGTAGAGCCGCTTGGATGAATTGGCATTGTTAGATGAAAAGAAGATTAAGGCTATTTACTATATACAGGGGTATCATCATCATATAGTGCTCTCATTCAATAGGAAAGTTGACGATCGAGGTGTCCAGGAAGAGGGCCTTGCCCTCAACGAAATCATATAACCCGTCTGGGACCCTAGAGGGAAATTCAAACCTAATTGGAGTGCCCCTATATCGTGAAGAAAATTCTCTCGAGAGGCGTTGCTATGCTCACAGACCTCAACGGAGAAGAAATAGTGCATCCAGTCAACCTAGACCATCTTAAAATTTTTACCCTTAGTCCGAAATCTCAGCGCGCTACGACTCTTCTCATCCCCCTTCTATTCTAAAAAAATCTTCATCTCCCCTACCCATAACTACGTGGAACCTGATCCTTTCAAAAACATTTTCTTTGTAAAATGAAACTCATTAAATTTTTTAAAAACCCCGGAGGTAAGTAGGGATCCCATACGTCATACATGGGCCCGATCCCCTTTTTTTTCATAAAATGTTATTCTTTTCTAACCTTCGATAACTACGGCTCATTTTATCATTTAAATGAACAAAAGAATTATGTATGCCTTAGCGATTGGTATAGATAATTCAAATGAAAAACTCATCAAAAGGCTCAACAAAATATGATTAAAATCGAAATTGATTTCTAAACAAGGAATACAGCATTGTCACATGAAGTATCAGCGAAGGGAGTCATATAAACCACCACTTACACTAACTGAACCATTTTTAAACAAACCGAACCATTAACAAGCTACACAAATATTATTCCAATTCCCCAAAAATACAAGAGTCCCAAATTACCCGAACTTCACAAAAAATTGCCCAAGCTTCACAAGATATTGCCTTCAACTTCCCGGTAGCCCTACTTTATTAGCATTCTCGGCCCTCGGAGGTCCCCAAGTCTCCCGTTCCGAGTTAATACTCCGTATGCACTCCATGGAGTGGTATGCCCTAACAATCCTAGATAAAAACATAACACCTTCCTCCATGGTGTCAAAGGCAACAAACCACCTTCGACTAGTCTACTCCTACATGATTTTCTCTATTATCCTCTTCCACAACCACTTCAGTTAATCCCTAGACACATGCTAAACCCCTCCCACAGATTGTGACGGATGATTAGGTGGCCAACGATTCTTCCACAAGGAGCTCAGCATCATCATCATCTATTCAGACAAATCCTCCACCAGGAAGAAGTTCATTATGCGAGCGGGCACAATTTGTTCCCACACGACTTGGTGCAGAAGTCACCAAGGAAAATAGAAGGAAATCTAGCGAAAGCCAACCAACCGTACATACTGGTACTCTCCCAGGTGCAAAATAGGCTATAAGTCTCCCCACTATGGAACTGAACAATGAAGACACCGAGCTCTGTGCTCTACCAACTAATTGACTCGGTTCGCTATCAATGGGCCAAAACTGAAGAAAGGTCAGGCAAAGAAATTAGGCACACCCGCCGAGGGGTACTCAGGAGAGACTGCCAGATGAAACCTCTCTGCAAGCCACATAAACAGCATTACTGGGCTTCCTCTTAGAATGTCCAAACGACCCTCCTTCTAAGCATCAAGACTGTTCAGGATCTCATCCAGGACCATAGTCGTATGGTTATGGTGATAAGACATCCATGCCATTATCGCAACCACTTGGGTATCCACCGTCAAGTCCCCTATCACTAGTAAAAGCCTCGCAGTAAGACCCAAGGCAATATCTCCAGCAGAGCCAGCATCCTTATAACCCCTCAAGTGCACTAAATAACCTCCTGAAGATAAATAATCCCTCCAGAAACTAACGAATGAGCCGCCAAAGGAGAAATATGTAGCAACTCTACTAAAAATACCCAGTGATAATGGAAAAGGTTGGGCATAGTCACCGACACACTGGGGTTGACACCCAACAGGGTCGAGAATTCTTCAAAGGTGGGAAAGACTTTGTCCAGGCCAAAACAAAAGATGTGGTCCTCAAGGTACCAGAATTATACCATCGCCTCTAACATTTTCTAGTCTATGGCTCGACTACGCCATAGAGAAACTCGGAGCAGGTAGAAACTATCGTAGTCCACATTATATAGGCACATGGCCTCTAAACCATCAAGGTAAGAGAAGAATTCCGTATACATGGGAAGAGACATTTGGGAATAAGAAATGAGAAATAAGAGGAGAAATGTGGGTATTGGTGAAGAAAGCACATCAACCCCTCCTTTTATACTCAAAATCCTTGGCAAAAGACAAAAACTCTAGAAACCCGATTAATTTTCAGCCCTATAGGAGTTAAATGATGTGAAGGAAAGTGCAATATAAGCCTAGGGGTGATTTGACTTGACCCCCACGTCAATAGGCAGGTCAAGGGGTATGCTGATCACCAACTCCTATTTTTAGAAGAAAACCCTTTTGCCCAAAAATCAATTTCCAAAAACACACCTCTCCTAATTTTTCCCAAAATAATCCCATTGAAAATTGTCCTCAACCAAACCTCAAAGGCCTTCCTCGAGTCAAAATTTCAAAAAACACATTTTCATACTTTTTCTCAAAATAAAACCTCAGCAATAAATGTAAAGTGCATGTAGAACAGGCCACTAAATCAAGATAATCAAATAAAAACTGCCTTTTTTTTACCTTCTTAAGTCTCTCTTTTCAAATAAAAAGTCGATAATCCAAGCATAGAGCATGGTCAACGTTAAGCTCCATCAGTCAACGTTAACCTCCATCAGTCGATGATAGAGTTGCAACAAATTCTCAAAAGGAAAGAACCTGAAATGGATGGTACCTCATCTGTAATACCCATCAACCCAAACACCACCTCATGCTCTAGTAACTTCCTTATCTACACCTACATGCATGTATCCCCTGCGGTCCCAAAAGGAAGACTCCAGAGGTAGAAGGTTGCCTACATCCCCAATAAAGATTCAGCAATCCACCCAGAACAAAAGTTCTGAAGCTCGAGCCCATATCGATCGGCAGACACCTTTTTTTCTTTCTAGGGAATCCTAAGAGTTCGTGCCATGTCTGATTGGAACCCCCCAAGCCTACCTATTGGTAGCCCCTTTTGGAACACTAAGCCCCTTTCAAACTCTCAAAATCCCCATCAGGATTAATTTTACACTCTTATCCTCAGCATACTACAGAGTGAAAGTGATGATGAGCCGACATCCAAGTCTACTACAATTCCCCGGCCGTAATCCCAAAATTAAAACATCCCCTAGTGGAGTTTCAAGGCAACACAATCCCTAACGGAACCACAAGTGCACTTGCACCCTCAAAATAATTCAAATTTCCCAAAAAGAGCAATTCCTCGCACTATAACTTCTCCTCAGAATTAACCTCGGCCCACAAAATTGGTCGTTGTAACTTTAGATCCTCAGAATTGAACTCGACCCTCATAATTGCTCATCACAATTTCAGGTCCTCAGAATTGACCTTGGCCCTCAAAATTGGTCATCCGAGCTTAAGGTCCTCAGAATTGACCTCGACTCATATAATTGATCATCATAAACATCAGGTCTTTAGAATAAACATCATCTCGTAAAATTGGTCCTCACAACATTAGGTCCTCATAATTGACCTCAACCCTCAGAATTGGTCATCCCAGCTTAAGGTCCTCATTATTGACATCGACCCTCAAAATTGGTTGTCATAACTTTAGGTCCTCACAAATGGTTGTCATACCAGAATTGGTCATCACAAACTTTAGGTCCTCAGAATTAACCTCGGTCCTCAAAATTAGTCGTCACAACTTCAAGTGCTCATAATTGACATTGGCCCTCATTATTGGTCATCAAAACTTTAGGTCCGCATAATTGACCTCAACCCTTAGAATTGGTCGTTATAAGTCAAGGTCCTCAGAGATGATCTGGATGAGAATAATGGTCATCACAACTTTAGGTCCTTAGAATTGACCTCGACCCTCAGAATTGGTCATCCCAGTTTAAGGTCCTCAGTATGGACCTCAGACCTCAAAATTGATCATCATAACTTTAGGTCCTTAGATTTGATCTTGGCCCTCAGAATTGGTCATCATAACTTAAGCTCCTCAGAATTTACCTTGGCCCTCAGAATTGGTCATCATAACTTAAGCTCCTCAGAATCGATCTCGACCCTCAGAATCGATCATCCCCAGTGTCACTCTAAGTCCATAAAATTGACCTCGACCCACTGAATTGGTATTCCTAGTCCTTTAAAACCAATCTTAACACATCTTCGACTCATTGAATCGGTCATCCTCGTCTCTTTAGGTCCTCTAAATTGACCTCGACCCGCTGAAACAGTAATCTTCGTCTTCTTATGTCCTTATAAGTGACCTCGACTCGCTAAATCAATCATCATTGTATTATTAGGTCTGCAAAACTGATCTCAACCCGCTAAATCGATCATCTCCGTCTCCTTAGATCATCAGGTTTGACCTTAACCCGTCGAATCGGTCAGCCTCATCCTCTAGGTCCACAGAATTGACCTAAAAATCTGCTTCCTAATGTCGATGTGGTGTCTATCATTCGACGGCCTTCACTTATTCCAAGCTCTACCATAGAAAGGCTCTCGGCAGACACCCCATCCTAGTACCTTCTAATGACCTCCTTAGGTCCCTAGCACCCACTCATTCACCATAAACTAGTCATACCCTGACTTATCTAAAGGCTATCGGGCGCTCCCAAGCGTCGTTTGGCTCCGATCAACTTTCTCGCCTGAGCGAAAGCTCAATAAATCTTCTAAGGGATCTGAATCTCCTTTCCAAAGGTCTATCCCATTCATAAATTGGCCTTATGATTCGAATGAACAGTTTATTTTACTATTAAAAATTAATCTAGAAGCCACCAGGCGCTTCGGGGCCCTTTTTGACTCCAGTCAACTCTCTCGTTTGAGCAAAAGATGGATAAATCTTCTAAGGGATCTGAATATCCTATTCAATGGTCTACCCTGTTTGAGAATTGACCTTAAGGTTCAGACAAATGGTCCATTTTACCTCAAACATTGATCTAGAGGCCTCTAGGCACTCGCGAAACCCATTTGACCATGGTCAACTCTTCAACTTGAACGAAGCCAAATGAATCTTTAAAGGGTTGTCAATAAGATTTCCAACAGTCTACCCCATGCATAAATCATCCTTACGATAAGGAAGAATGACCCATTTTACATCGAAGGGTCAACAGGTGCTTTGGGGCTCTGTTTGACCTTGGTCACTCTCCAAACCGGATGAAGCAAAAATGAAATCTTGAAGGGATGTAAATACCCTTTTCAATGGTCCATCCCACGTGAAAATTGTCCTTATGGTTTAGGCAAACTATCCATTTCCTTTCGAAAATATCCTATCTAGTGACCAATGGGCGCTTTCGGGACCCGTTTGACATCGGTCAACTCTCGAACCCGGGAGTGGCTCAATGTATTCCTAAAGGGATCTAAATACCCTTTATAATGGTCCACCACGTGCATGATTATGACTTATGATTCACATTTTATGACCATTTCTTCGAAAAATCTCTCTCAAACTATTGAATGGCACCCCTAGGACCCTTCCTATCAGCAGTGTGTCAAGGATTCTATGACTATTAGAACGTCAAGGACCCTAAAGATCGTCACCCCCTGGCTCAATACATATATTCCATAAACTCACATTAAAAGGCACCCCTCAGAACCCTTGAACATCCCACTAGACAATTTATAGAACATTCTCTCGAATTCGGAGTTGTTCCTCTCTTAAAAAGCCCATTTCTCACATTCCCTCCATCATTTTCACTCCTTTTGGTAAATTCTCACCCATATCCTCATACCATTATCATCTAATCATGAGATCAATGCATCTACAATCAAGATTCACATCAAGTATTCATAAAAAGGTCCAATTCTCCACCTTCGTCTTTAAATTCACTTATTTTAGCATTAGTCACTTTATTTTTGCTTTAGTGCTTCATTTCATTACATCATATAACTTCATTTCAAACCTTTATTATTATTATTTGTACATACTTTATTTTCATTAAAAAATCAAAAATAAGAAAAAGAGTGTTTACTTGTAAATTCCAAACGGGGAATTCTCATCGCAATTTCTCACACTAAAATAACTTTTTCTACGCACACACACATAAGAAAAGTTCCCGGCTGAATTTATGGGTTAAATCCCACCTCGTATTGTCTTTCAGCTGCGTGGACTTTTATTCCCTTTGGGCTCCATAGGCATCTTGGGTAAATCCCTAGACTCAAGTCTTCCCTTATACATATTTGTTACCTTATTCTTATCATATATTCTAAATATATTTTATATGCTTGCTTGCTTGCTTGTGTCATGTTCGATGTACGCATTCGTTCTTATATAACGACTTGTGAATCACCAAACACCTACATTATACTTTGAATTATTATTTTGAGAACACTACTAAGGATGACCTCACTCCGCCTTTGTCCATGACACAAGTTGAGAGATTCCATTCTCCATTTGTATTATGAACATAAGAACACACTTTAAGTAGTCTTACAGGAGAAGAATAATACGTGCCCATGAGAGATCGAAAGCGAGGGATGGGTTCCTAGTACCTTCCCATTTCGTACTTAGTCCCCGGACCCTTGAACTAATTGGTTTCATAAGCATGAGTATTGTCTTTGATGTCGTTCTCTAGAGACGACAACATTTCTTTTGCATGTTTTGTGCAAAATTGGATGGTGACTCTATCTATACATATTACCCCACATTGACGATGGGAGAGCGTCTTGAGAAAGGAGGTAATCCCATGCACGCATTGAAAGGTAAGGAAGAGGGGAAGAGAGGACCTTCCTCGAAGACCCCCGGCCCCACCTCGAGATGGCCACATCGTGTTTTTGTTATAAAACTTATTTTGTTTAGAAATTCTCAAAAACTTTGGCAAAAATGATTTTCATTACCTGTTCCAAAGTTTTCCATTTTTTTTTTCCCAAACCACTTTTTGTTTTCCAAATCATACATCCCTATGTATGATTTATGTGATTTATGAAACCCTAGTTTCCATACACCTTGCATTAACCCTTGTAGAGTCCATCTCTACAGCTGACTTGTGGAACTGAGGTTATACTACTGAAGAAGAAAAAAGGAAAATCGGTGGATACCAAGGGAAGATCGCTTCCTGTGGATGACACTAGACTCTGCGCATTATATTTAGTCATTATAGGTAGTCTTTAAGTCGATTGTGTTTGTCAATTTCTTTATAGTGCTGAATAAAGGTTTTGCCTTTTTTAGAGATTTTTTTTACTTCTTCGGGAACTAACTTATTTGGTTAGAAGTATTTAGATTTGGACCACATCTTCGCATGCATACTAAATTAATTAAAAGTAAAAATTTGGTAAAGTTGAATTTGTGTGTGATTGGCCTAATATACGAATCATTCCATAGAAACCCCAGTTTCTCAAATTGGTATCAGAGATGGTTACACTAAGTTTTTAAGTGATCCTTTAAAAATTTAAATTTTATAGACAATTTGTATAATAGGATGTCTGTCTTCGATGGTTCAAATTATGCTTACTGAAAAGCTAGGATGAAGTTTGCTTAAAAATCTATTGATTAAAGAGTCTGGCTTGTATGTGAAGAGGGTGAACACCACCCACTGTAACCAATGACAATGTCAAAAGTCTTAAACCTACCACTGCTTGGATAGAGGATGAATTTAAATGGAGCAATTTTACTCAGGCGGTTTAAGTGCCATTTCTGGAGCCGTCATCCCTGACGAGTTCCAATGCATTATGATGTGCACCATGTCTAAAGAAGATTTGGATACCCTCCATCTCACTCACGAAGGTATCAATGTTGTGAAATATTCTAAGCTGCAAAATCTCACCACATAGTTTGAGACTATTACCATACTAGAGTCTGAGTTATTTAATAAATTTTATGCACAATTGTCTCATATCGTAAACTCTAGTTTTAATTTAGGTGAGAATACTCCTGAAACGCGTGTAGTGAATAAGATTTTGAGATCAGTTCCAGACCGTTTTATTCCTAAGGTTACCATGCTTAATTCATTGGGGATATTAGATACGCTTAGGTTAGAAGAACTCACAGGATACCTTCAAACAAATGAGATCGGCAAGTTTCCCAAAACTGTTAAACCTAAGGAAAACGGAATTGCATTAAAAGTTCAATCTAAAAAGAAAAAAGAAGTGTTGTCTGACTCTGAGTATGATTTTAATTTGGATGATTTAGCCATTTTTTCAAAACAATTCTTAAACTTAGAAAATAAAATACTTCCAAAGAAAATAAAGTTTTAAGAAAGATAAAAAAATATAAATTGGCGAAGAAAAATTTTGACAAATAAAGAAAAGATTACTCTAAGAAATATGCAGAGAGATATTATGAGTGTGGGGGTAAAGGTCACAAATCTCACGAGCGCCCGACATGATTAAAGAGACAAGACAAAGGAAATGGCAAAATTGCCTTCAATGCCATGCTTAGTGAGAGCGATATTGACTCGGTGGATTCTGAGGATGAATCACCGTATAAACGTAATTTCACCACGTTCATAGCTAGTCATGTTAGTATATCAGGTGTACCTCATGCCGATGACGAAGCTTATAAACATGATGACCAACCTCGATAGTGAGTCTAGTTATTTCGGAGAGAGTAATGGAGATTATGTTTTTTAAGGGAGAGCGAGAGAGGCGTTCAACGTGCTTACACCGAGTTTTACACTAGTTCTTTAAAATGAAGAAATAAAATAAAGGTTTAACGCTTAGAGTGTTAGCTTTAGAGAAGGATTTGAAAGACGCGAGAGAGAGAGAGTTCTCAGTGAGAATTTCTCTGGGATAGAGAGTCATTTTAGTTCAGAGGAAAAATAATGAATTGACTAACAAAGTGACTAGTCTTACGATAGATTTTCAAGCATCCGTGAAAACTCATGAGAAACTTGAATCCCTTGTATCCCAACTTGAGAAAGATCTCGAATTTGCATGGTAGGTCAAGGTCACTATAAAGGATACATCAAAGAAGGTTGGAAGATGTTCCTTAGTCCCCCTTTAAGTTTTAGGGAGAGGCGAGGAATAGGTAATCACAGTGCATCCATTTCCCATGTCGTACCAGAATCGATTACTAAATTTATGGTAGATCCTTATGGGACTTGAACTAAACCATAGAAAATAGTTTAAACTAAAAATGCGAACCAAGGTAGACCCAAATAAGTATATGTTTGCACCTTTTATAAAAGGATAGGTCACTTTAGAGAGTTTTGCTACAAGTTAAGTAGAATTAAATGTACACATACTCCCAACCACCGCTATAGTGACTTTGATAACCTTAGAGAGCAAGTCGAGTTACTAGTCGTGACTTTACAAAGTTTAATGGAAGACTTTCAATGGATGTCTATGACATTTAAGAACGCTTATAATGTTCTGACTAGTGATATCAATGACAAGGGAAAATAAAAGGTTACCTCCACTTGGGTACCTAAGCAAGATGACAAAGCCCTTGTTGTGCATGTTGGTCTCAAGGTTCAAAATAATTCCTGATGATATTTTGGTAATGGGTGCTCTACGTAAATGACCAGTGACAAATTAGTTTTTGCCAACCTTAAGTATTACAAGGAATGTAAAGTCACTTTTAGATATGGGAGTAGGTCTAGTATTTTAAGATGTGGATGTGTTTAGATACTTGAATTTCCTAAACTAGATAATGTGTTATGAGTTAAAGGTTTAAAAGAGAACTTAATTAGCATAAGCCAACTTTGCAATACAAACTTTACGGTAAAGTTTGAAAATTCCGAATATAACTTTTATGATCAATCTGATGAACTTTTATTACAAGGTGTAAGGACCAAAGATAATTATTATGGCATTGTGTTCAAGTCCTCATTTTTGTGAAACAATTCCACGGTCCCCTCTATGGACCTTTAGCATCAACGACTAGGTCATGTGAACTTTCGAGATCTTAATAGATTAGTGGAAAAGGACTTAGTTCATAATTTACCATCCCTTGGGAAACTAACTTCCTTGATTTTTGGACCTTACCAATAAGGAAAACAACTTCAAATTCCCCATAGGAAGTTGAATACCATTACCATCACCCATGTTTTGGAGTTAATTCACATGGATTTTATTAGTCCTACTCGTTCGGAGAGCTTAGGTGGTAAGAGATACATTCTCGTGATGGTCAATGATTTTTCTAGATACTTTATTGTAGGAATTTTAGAAAAAATTTCGATGCGGTTGAGTTCTTAATAACTAAGTGGTATGTCCTATAAACCCAATTGGTGTTACTATTAATCGGATGCATAGTAACAACGTCACTGAATTTAATGAAACCAGAGAGAATATTTATTGTGATGGAGTGGGAATCAAACATGAGTTTTCGACCATTCGTACACTTTAACAAAATGGGATAATTGTAAGGAAAAGTCGGACAATACAAGATATGTCTAGGTCCATGCTTATTGGGAAAGCATGCCTAGATGTTTTTGGTCAGAGGCGGTGACTACCCTATGCCATACGGTGAATATATATCTTAGTCCACACATGATACACACGCCTTATGAGTTATGGACAGGGAAGAAATCTAAACTATCATTTTTTCGTGTCTTTAGGAGTACTTGATACATCTTGAGATATAGAAAGCACTTAGGAAAGTTTGACTCCGGGAGCGAAGAGGGGATATTTTTAGGTTATTCATTGTTGAGTAGGTCTTATAGGGTGTTTAACCTTGCAAGCTCTAAGGTTATGGAGTCAATAAACATCACGATTGGAGATGACGAGACAACAGCCTCTACTGACCCTAGCCCACAATGTGAGGATGATGCATCCCTCGATGATGATCCCATCCATCTTTATACTGTCATGATGGACCCACTCTTGATTTAGAGGATCCACCCTCTTGGGTTCGAAAGATTCATGACCCTACCGCTATACATGGTGATCCTACACTAGGTGTTAAGACTCGCGCTCAACTTGAGAATGTGATTATCTACCTTTGTTACACCTCCTTAGTTGAGCCCAAGAATGTGAAGGAATCACTCAAGGACGAGCACTGGATATTCTCTATGCAAAACGAGTTACTTCAGTTTCGTAAAAACGATGTCTGGGAGTTAGTCCCCCAACTTAGCGAGACAAGTCTGATAAATACCAAGTGGATTTATAAGAATAAGATGGATGATAATGTTACCATAGTTTGCGATAAGGCTAGATTGGTGGCTCAAGACTACACACAGATTGAGAGTGTGGACTTCGACAAGAAATTTTCTCCTATTACTAGGCTTGAGTGCATTCGCTTACTACTCGCCATAACATATCATTTATGCTTCAATATATATTAGATGGATGTAAAAAGTTCCATCCTAAATAGTATTCTACACGAGGAAGTTTACATGGAATAACTAAAGGAGTTTGAAGACCGAAGCACCCGGGACACGTCTTTTATATTAAGAAGTCCTTGTATGGTTTAAAGCAAGCACCCCGTGCTTGGTACGAGAGGTTTCACATTTTATCTCTTAGCTCGTGGCTTCAAGAGAGGGGGAATGGATAAGACAATATTTCAGAGGAAAGATAGTTGTGCTATCTTGATTGCCCAAGTCTATGTGGACGACATTGTATTTGGATCCATGTGCTCTAACTATGCTCACACTTTTGAGGAGGACATGAAGAGAGAGTTTGAGATGAGCATGGTTGGTGAGATTACATTCTTCTTAGGTCTCCAGGTTCATCAATTAGAGGATGGGATATGCATATCTCAATCCAAACATGCTAGGAATATAGTGAAGAAGTTTGGTTTAGACTCCACTAAGCACTCACGCACCCCTGTGAGTACATCGACAGATCTTAGCAAAGACACTTTAGGCAAGGAATAGAGTAAACCATTTTATCAGAGTATGATGGGTAGTCTTCTCTACTTGGCCCCTAGTTGTGCTGGTATTGCCTTTAGCGTTGGAGTCTCTGCGAGATACTAGGAGTCCGGAGTGATTTTCACTTACTCTCACTTAAACATATCATTAAATATGTGAATGTCACTCTTTACTATGGTATTTGGTATTCCTTTGATACCAATGACAGTTTGTATGCCTATTCAGATGCCGATTGGGTTGGGGGATGTTGATGGTTATAGAATCACCTTAGGTGAGTTTTTTTACTTTGGGAGTGCTCTTGTCTCTTTGGTGAGAAATAAGCAAAACTCTATATCTTTGTCCACATTGAAGGCTTAATATATTACCGTCGGGAGTTTATATACACAACTGTTATGGATGAAGCAAATGTTGGAAGATTATGGTATTTCATAAGGCACAATGACTATATCTTGTGATAATACAAGTGCGACCCACATAGCCTATAATTCGGTCCAACATTCTTGCACAAAGCACATTAGGATACGTGAGTATTTTATACGTGATGTCATTGAGGAGAAGGTCATGTCCTTGAGTTTTGTGAGCACGAACATCAATTAGTCGATATTTTCACGAAACCTTTAGGAAGTCTTTGGGTATTTGCTTTGAGGATCTTAGGAATTTTTGGGTATTTGCTCCGTTGATTAAGTTCGGGTACTTTATCTAGTGTAGAATGTTTATTATGATCATATATCATATTCATATTGCTAGATTTTATCATCATTATATTGATATGCTTTCTTTTTTATATATTTTGAAAATTTCAAAAAAAGTTTTGTTTTTATTGAAAATTTTAGAAAAATCCAAAAAGATTCTTAAATTTTTATGAAAAAGTTTGAAAAAGATTTTATTTTGATAAAATTTTTGAAAAGGACAAAAAAATTGTGTTTTCATTTTTGCACCATATATAGATGAACACTTAAGGTATTCAGACCGACCCGACTATGGTGACAATTAAGTTCAACACAAATTAATGAGAAGAGGCAATCACCAAGGCAAATAAAGAATGTAAAGAACACCAATCACACGGCACAATATTTACGTGGTTCAGCATGAATGTCTACGTCCACGGTGGTGCTCTCGATATTATTTCTCTATACTCCGGGGAGTGTTTTACAGGAAAAATAATACATGCCTTTTGCCCCAGGCTTAGGGTTTGTTATATACATGTTTATTCTCGGGGAGTGGGGATGTTGGACTCCCCCACGTCAGTCCATAACCCCTAGAATATATGCATCCGAGACTTTAGGAACTTGATTGAGTCATAACTGAATTGATTGGGATGCGAGGGTCCCAGACTTTGGGTCATTTTTATTGCGCTACTCGTCTTGGGCCAGAATGAGAAATCGAGGTACTCATAATTGCCCCTAAAATTGTTGGGCCACAATTCGGGCTCAATAATTTTAAATGATTTGTCATAATGGCATTTTTATAAATTGTTCAACACTTTCTAAGATTGAAGCTCCTCTTCTGAACTGATTTAAGCGGCAGCCCACTTCGTTTCCTGTGCGCTATGATTAGAAACGTTTAAAAATCCTTCGGAGAAGTTTTTCCATACTTCTAACCTTCTCCAAGCTCCCGTTGTTGCACTTTTCATTCTCAGGTCTTCATCTTCCAATTTCACTATTCTTCATCGTCTTTGCTTGTGATTTTTCATCGTCCCAAGCTAAGTTCTTACTTAGTAAGTTCCTCTTGCTCTTTCTCTTTGCTTTTTCTGTTAACATTTCTTCGTATCTGTAATTAGGGTTTGTGAATGGAAAAAATAGTCAATAGAGCAATACTCGAATTTAGGAAGTTTTATAGCATCCCAGATTGGGTAGATATTGAGTGTGCCCCGGTCCCTCATAATGTTAGAGAGATTGAGGATGCTCACTGGATTCATGTGCTCCTATCGTCCCAATGGGGTCTTACTGTCCCCCCAAGAAATTTATTTTTGTATTTTTTTGGTTATTTCAATATTATCCCTACACAGTGTTTGCCAAACGTCTGGAAGGTTATTAATGGTGTCCATAGAATAAATCAGCTCTATGGAACCAATCTAGGGCTTGTTGAGATCTGTTTTTGTTATTCTTTCACACGAACAAGTTATGGTCTTCTTTACCTCAAGGCTAGGAGTCCTGATAGGGTATTGGTAGTAAATCTACCCTATTCCCACAAGGATTACTGGCAAGAGGGTTTTCTTGCAAGAAATTGGTAGTTTCCTCCCCATATTGAGGGGTCGAGGTCTGACAGGTTCATGGTCCCCACTTATGGGGAGGAGTTCATAGGTAGGCTTAGTTTTTGCTCTACTCATCGATCCTCTTATTAATGTATGATTTCTCTGATATTCTTCTTTCTTTGTTTTCAGCGAGAACAAAGAACTTGAAACCTTCTCTCAGTGAGGTTCGAGCTGCTGAGTTGGTCAAAGTCTGGAAAATGAGGAACTCTTGGCTGACGGTGAACACCCTCGATCAGCGGATTTTCTCTTCGAATACAAGAACATTGGGTCCATCTTTATCGCGCGACCTGTGGACAGCATCCCTGAGCTAGATATTTTTGAAGAAGTTGGTGTCAACCCCATCTAATTAGAAGAGGAAGGAAGCAACTCTGGCAAAGGGAGCGAGGGTACTGAGGTTCGTTCTTGTGAGGATAGCTCTGGTGCTGAGGAGTCTTCCATCTCGAAAGAAGTTTCAGAGGCTCAAGCGTCTTCGAGCGAATCGAGTAGTTCCAGCGAGGAAGATATGACTCCTCCCAGGAAGAATCTGATTCATGATGATGATGTGCTTCTCTCCCACCGGTCAAAGAAGTAGAAATCTGGTGGCGGAGAGGTTGCAACTGGTCCTTAGTCTACTGCTCATGAGCAGGAGAAGAAGAAAAAGAAGAGAGAGGAAGAGCAGTTATGAGAGAGGGAGAGAAAAGAGGAAGAGAGAAAGAAGGTAGAGGAGAGAAAGAAGGATGAGAGGGGAAAGAAGGAGAGACAAGAGGAGATAAGGAGAGAGGAGGTGAGAACGAAGGCAGGGCAAACACTGGTGCATGTGTTCGTTTTTCCCGAGGGGGCCTCTGTCGCCATCTCTCCTCAGTTGGCTCCTGCGTTGCTCGAGAGAGCAATTTTGCCTATAGATCATCAGAAGGCAATGGGGACCGATCAGTTAGCTCTGCAGGCGAGTTAGAGGCTAGCCTTGGTAAGTTTGTCTTCACTTTTCTATGCTTGCAATATTCTATTCAATGCTTTTCTTTCTTAATGTTTTCTTTTTTTTGCAGTTTGTGACTGACTTCACCGTCCTCTATCGCACCTGTGATGAACTGGTGAAGAGGAATACTGATTTGGAAAAGCAGAATGCTGAGCTGAAGGGGAAGAGTGTCGAGATGAAGGCCAGTTTGAAGACTGCCAATGATGCTCCGCGGTCTTTCGATCTCGCCCTCACCGAATCCAATCAGGTGAAGGAGGTAACGATCAAAGAGCTCAGCGAGCTACGGTAGTCCTACGACTTGGTCTGCACAAGCAAGTTAGCTATGGTCGAGGAGAATAGGGTGCTGGTAGAGAAGGTGAAGAAGGTGGAGGAGAGCTCGTATAATGTCGGGTGGGCTATTGCGTACGAGGATGCTGAGGTTCAGATAGGCTACATCAGTCGAGTGAACTTCAAGAAGGGCTGGAACAAGGATCTTTAAGATGATGGAGTGGACATCGATTCTCCACTATTTGACGAGCGTGATCCAGGCCCAAAGCCATTGACGGTGGTGTATCTGCTTCTCAGACTGTTCCTGATGGTTCTCCTTCTACCCAGGGAACATCAGTTGCTCCATCTGAGGGAGGTGTTTATGCTGCTGCAGATAAGGGAAAGCAACCAATGACCTCAGAGTCAACTGAGGTTTCTAGTTATCATGTTCTGAGGACTTCTTTTGTATTTTTACTTTCTTCTGTTATTTAATTCTTTTTATGGCTTGTAGTTGATTGATGTGGATGAATATATATCTGTTAACTCTCAATTGGGAAGGATCCTCGGTCCTAATGCGATCAGTCAAGTTTGCTAAGACTTTGTAAGGATTTGTAAGTCCCTCAGGTCAAGGAACTAGAGCTTTAAAGATCAGTTCGAGCTTATCGCCAAATTGAAGGATAGACTTCAGGAGATGGAAGAGGTTGGTGCTTCTGTTTAAGAAGAGGTGAACCTTCTGAGGGCTAAACTTCTGGATGCATACGAGATCAATCAAGTCAGAGAAGTTCTTCATCGGGAGAATGAAACTCTGAGGAGGGAGGTTTCGTGACTCAGGGAGCATACGATGAGCATCGTACCTCAAGTTTTGAGAGGTTCCTCTTCATCGGCTGGTCCACCAGCTGGCATAGGGTTTAGCGCCACCCCTTCAGTTTTATGAGGTTCCACTTCATCGGCTGGTCCATGAGCTGGTACATATGTAGGGGGTCTAGCTAGGTAGATGGACGAACTTTGAAAAGATGTTCGTCGAGCATACGTGATTACTGCTGGGCTTGAAAGAGATGTCATACGACTGAGGTATATGTTCAAGAAAGGACCTCGGCAAATGTGGCCTGATGGCTATGACAAGGGTTGGACAGATTCTTCGACGAGGTTGATAAAGTTTGAACAGCTATCCTTCTGCAAGTTCCCAGGAACTCAGTGCTCTGGTACCGTCACGAGATCTCTCTTTCAACTTTGAGGTCTAATCCTTTCAGGAGGGACGACCAGTGGGTCCCTGTAGATGCTATCCCCAGGCAGCTATTGGAGCCAGATGCAAATGAAGTTGAGGAAGAATTAGCTCCTCATCCGGACGACGGACGAAGATCGCAAGTGGATGATTATCTTACTCACAGGCCTAATCCTCATTAAGATTTTCTTAATTCAATGTAAATTTTTGTAAATGTAACGAAGTAATAAAATATTTATGTTTTGGGAGTTTTGCCGACTAAACATGTGTTGTGTATTTTTTACTTCATTAATTTTTCGTTTCGTTGTCTTGGGCTCTTCATAGCTGACTAGATTTGATGTGGGTAGAGTTGTTTAATTGTGTGAGTATCCTCCTAGCCCAGTATGCTTATGAGATACCATTCTACCCCACTTTACCTTTTAGGTCGTGTCATGACACTCCCTTAGGCCTAAGTGTAGCAATGGCGAGGACACACCTGGTGTTGAATGTTTTATCCGATCGGGTTTTCTGAGCCAAACATTATTTGGTGACCAAATCGATTTGGCCAAACTGCCTAAGGGTCCCCTGTAGGGCTTCCTATATTATCAGGGGCAATGCTAAGAGGTTGTTTGTGTTTCATAACGAAAACCTGAGGAGGGTGATTCCCTACTTTTATATATCGAGCAATGTGCATGTCTCTTGGAAAAGGTGTGCAAGTTATAGAGTCCACAAAACAAAATTAACACTTCATAGAATGCCACTGTCGAACAATCTTTTATTAAAAATAATGAAAAATGAATTGCCAATTCCAATAATGTGATAAAGATGAATGAAAAAAATTAGAAATAGAATTTTTAGGTTGGCTGCATTCCAAGCTCGGGGTATTTCTCTGCCCTCCAGCGTTTCTAAGTGATAGGCTCCTTGTAGGTCATCTATTGTCACCTTGAATGGTCCCTCCCAATTTGTACCAAGCTTGCCATCAGATGGTTTTACTGCACTGCCAAGGACTTTCCTTAGGACATAGTCTCCAACCTGGAATTCTCTTGGATTAGCCTTGCGAGCTCTTGTTGATAGCTCCCTAATCTCACTAGGGATAGCTCTTTATGTTCATTAGCTAGGTCAAGTTTAGCAAGTAATGCTGCATCATTCTGGCTCTGGTCAACCAGGGTGGACCTCATGGTTGGGAGGCCAACTTCTAAAGGGATGATTGCTTTCATTCCTTATGATAGTGCGAATGGGGTTTCACTAGTTTCTCATCGTGTGGTAGTGTGGTAGGCCCACAGGATATGTGACAGCTCTATCACCCATGCGCCTTTGACTCGCTCAAGTCGTTTCTTCAATCCATCGATCCTTATTTTATAAGAAGCTTCAGCTTGGCCGTTGCTCTGGGGGTAGGCTACCGAGCTAAAATGGTGCCTGATCTCGTGGTCGTTGCAAAAACTCTGCAAGGGTCCACTCTCGAACTGCGTTCTATTGTTAGTGATGATGGTTTTAGCGATCCCAAAGCAGGTAATTATGTTCTTCCATATGAATCTCATCATATATGTGTCTCTGATGTTTGTCAGCGGCTCTACCTCAATCCATTTGGTGAAGTAGTCTGTCACGACCAATAAATACTTACGATTGCCGACAGTGGTAGGAAGAGGGACCACGATGTCCATTCCTCATTCGGCTAAAAGCCAAGGGCTGGTAAGTGGTCTTAGGTCATTGGAAGCTTGGTGGACCATAGGAGCATGTAGCTGACATTTTTCGCATTTGCGAGCATATACTCCAGAATCTCTCTTCATGTATGGCCACCAGTAGCCTTCCTTCATTGCTCTAAAAGCGAGCGATCTCCCTCCAATATGGCTCCCACAAATTCCTTCGTGAAGTTCATACATAACTTTCTCAACGTCCTTTGGGTGAACACATTGGAGATAAGGGATGGTGAATGATCTCTTATATAGCTTGCCCTAAAGAGATAAGTGAAAGCGGGCAGGTTCGATTCTTATCCGATGAGCGGCCTTCTTATCGTCTGGTAGTGCACCATCCTTCAAATAGTTCCTTAGAGGGTCCATCCACCTAGGTGCTGATTCAATTTGGAGAACAAGGCCCATGTCTGCCAGCTCTTCGCTCTGGTTGATGCTCGGCTGGGCGAGGAAGTCTATAGGGATTGTTCTCTTTAAGTCGAAGTTGATTGCTGAACTCAAGGTTGCTAGGGTGTTGGCATGATTGTTTTGTCCTTTGGGAAACTGTTGGACACTGACTTCCTCAAAGTTGGACATTAACTTCTTTACTAAGGAGATGTAGGCGGCCATTCTTTTGTCCCTCACGTTGAAGTCCCCACCTATCGTATTGGAGACCAATTATGAGTTGCCGAACACCTGTATCTATTTTGCACCCAATGCATGTGCCTTCTGCAGGCCTACTATCAAAGCCTCGTATTTTGCCTCGTTTTTAGAGGCTTCAAATCCAAGTCTGATCCCCTGCTCGAGAATTTTATCTTCTAGGGTAACGAGCACAATGCCTACTCCTGCCCCCTTTGAGCTGGAGTCTCCATCAACAAACAGTCGCCAGGCACATCCTGTTGAGTGATCTTCCCTTTGATCTATAGATTGAAGTTGATCGCAAGGTTGTTCGCCTGTGAACTCCGTGATGAAGTTAGCGAGGACTGATGAGTGCATTATTTTGTATATTTTGTACCCAAATTTATAATATGTTATTCCCATTTTAGTGTATTTAATAATTTCTTAGGACTATTTTATTAAAAGGAGGAAAAATGCGAGAATGATTGAATTCATATTGAAAATGGAAATTTTAAGTCAAAAATGGTCACTTCGATAATTTTATAATATTCTTGTGCTAATTTGTGAAAAAAGTTGCCTAGTGAAATTTTTGCAGATAATGATGGAATTTGGTGCAAATTGATTCTCCGAATTGGACGAAACTCGGCATGTGTGTTCAGCAAGAAAATATAAGAGTTTTCGAGTGGGGGGAAATTTCGTCCCTTATCACGATCCAAAGATTAAAGAGGTGAAAAGATATCTACCAACACTATTCGGCCAATCAGAAAGAGTCCCGCCACAACTCAAATACCTCACCACTTGTCCTATAAAAAGGACCCTTGGGCTCATAATTTCGAAGACAATTAGAGAGGAATTTTGGGGAGCAACTTTGAGTGATTGTAATCAATTTGAGGGCCAAGTTTTTATCATTTTTTTAGAGGATTGAAGATTGTTGTGAGAGAACTATTTATAAGTTTGGTTTATTAATGAAGATCTCTACTCATTCTTGCAATTAGAGATGAATACCTCACCACTTTACGTTTGGTATAGTTTCTTTTATATTTTTTCAGGAGCATATTAAAAAAAAAAAGGGGGGGGTGACAAAAAATTCGAAAAAGCGTTCAACGGTGCGCGAACGCGAAGAAAAAAATTGTGCAATCTTGCCACGGGCACAAGGAACTCTCGGGGATGACTGTAACATAGGCGGCGTTTCTCTCCAATCGACGTCAAGTTAAACTTTGGCCCGGCGTAAACAAGTGACCGTAAAAAGTCCACGCCGGAGGTACGTTTTTTTTGGGTGCTCCTACGTGGTTTAATTTCGCATTTAATTTAGCACGTTGCATAAATTTACTTAAGGGCAAAACCCGTGTGAAAGATAAGGTGGGGATTTTATCACCTCTCCTTGGTCCGAAAATCACTAATTATCCAAGCCTTTGCATATCCCGAGCCATCACATTTAATTTAAAATCAATTAGACATTGGCCTTAGGATATCACATAGCTCATAGGAAACCTCTTAACAAGGCCAGAGTTAAAAGCTACTCCAACGCGAACTTGTCAAATCAATTCCGTTTCACCTTGTCTAGGATTGGTGGTTTTTAATTTGTCTTCATACCAACCACCTACCTGGAGTAAAAAATGGGGTTTGAGGCGATAACCGTAGTTGGTCGTCTTTTAAATTCTCCTTTGTCAAAGAGTAGGAGCTGTCTAGTTAGGGAGATTAATTTGGGGACCCTTGCCGTCGTCGATTAATCTCGGGAAAACTAGATTTTAAAATTGAAATTCCCCTCACCTAAATTAGATAATTCAATTTGCTGTGTGTTAGCTAGGAATTACATGGTTTGAGTCAAATGTTATTTTTCATCACATAAAAAAAAATCGAGTGAGCTGAGTGTATGCGAAGTTGGTTTCGAAATCATACCGGTCGCTTGTCGAGTGTGGAGTCTAGCATTCCCGATACTTACGTAGGTAGATTTTGGATATTCACCGAGATGGGAGATGAGTTAGCACCACGTGCTCTTAAAGATTACCTTTATCCATCTAGGTCTAGTCAGCGTTCATGCATACTTCTCCCCGATCACAATGCAATTAATTTCCAATTCCATTCGGGAACAATCCAACTGTTGCTCGTGTTTCGGGGTACTGAAAAAGAGGATCCGTACCTGCACGTGCGTGAATTCGAGGAGATATGTGGGACCATTAAGTACCAACAACTCTCCGATGAGATTGTTAAGCTTAAATTGTTCCCGTTATCGTTGAAAGACAAAGCTAAGAGTTGGTTTGACTCGTTAAAACCCGAATCCATCACCACTTGGAACCAAATGAGTGTCACCTTCCTACAAAAATTCTTTCCTAACCAAAAGACGGCATCGATACGTCACGGCATCAACACATTTAGCCAAAAGGAGGGAGAAACATTGTGGATGTATTTGGAGCGATTCAAGGACTTGCTGTTGCAATGTCTGCACCATGGGATTGAGATGGGACGCCAAGTCCAAATTTTATATGAGGGGTTCGATTGTAACACCCGAACTATGCTCCAGTTACTATGTAATGGTGATTTTACCGAGAAGAGTGAGGTCTATGCGTGGGTATTTCTAGAAGCCATAGCCAAATATTCCCAGCGATGGGCACCCAATAGAGAATCTAGATCCACCACCTCCAATGAGGGGTTCGCTCACCTAGTCGAACAAAGTTATGATTTAAATGCCAAAGTGGACACATTGGCCCGACGTTTAGAAGCTTTAGAGACAAGCAAAGAGGGCAATCGAACTGCATCTGCGGCCGTTCAACATGTAGGTTCCCCTATGTGTATACTTTGTGATGCATTCGACCACTTATTCGAGAATTGCCCCACCCTTCCGGCCCACAAGGCACTCACCGAGCAAGCCAATGCCCTCTACCAAAATAGGACAAAGTATGAACCATATTCCAATACATATAATTCGGGATGGCGAGACCACCCCAATCTTTCATGGTCCAAGGGTCAATACCAAGGAAGTGGAGGTGAATCTTCCGATAACCCACCCCTGGGTTTCCAAAAGAATGCCACTGCACTCTCGAATCCCTCATCCCAAAAGATTCAATCTTTAGAGGATTCGATGAACCTTCTTTACCAAAGTACCCTTCAATTCCAGCAAACCACACAAAATGTCCTCCAATCCACCCAGCAAAGCATGCACGCGAATACGCAAGCCATTACCAAACTCGAGGTCCAAATGAGCCAACTAGCTAATGCGTTGAGTGAGAGGGATAAGGGAACATTCCCTAGTCAGCCCGAACCCAATCCAAAGGGTAACATGCCAAGGGGTCAATTTCTTATTCAAGGAGACACGAGCGCATCACACCCTCAAGAGCATGCAAAAGCCATCATCACGCTTAGGTCTGGAAAGGAAGTAGAGACAAACATTTCACCACCTACCGAGAGTGAATCCGAGAAAGTTAAGGCGAAGGAAGATCCACCCGTGTCTCCAACTTCATCCTCACCTTTACCTTCTGAGCCATCTGTAGAGACCTATGTCCCAAAAGCTCCATTTCCACAGCGTTTGGTGCCACAAAATAAAAAGGCGCAAGTTGATAAGAAGTTGGAAGTATTCAAGAAAGTACAAAGCAATATCCCACTGCTTGATGCAATTCAACAAGTCCCATCCTACGCTAAATTTTTTAAGGACCTTTGTACCTTCAAGAGAAGCACCAATGTACCCAAGAAAGATTTTCTCGCCGAGCAAGCGAGCTCGATCATTTCTTATCGAACTCCCATCAAGTATAAGGATCTCGGTACTCCGACGATCTCTATCAAGATAGGGGAGCACCTCATCGAGAAAGCACTTCTAGATTTAGGAGCAAGCGTGAATCTTCTGTCGTACACCGTATACGAGAAACTAGGTTTGGGGGAGTTGAAATCGACTAGAATTACCTTGTCCTTAGACAACCGTTCTGTGAAAATCCCGAGAGGTATTTCTGAGGACGTCCTAATTAAAGTGGGTGAATTTATATTTCCTGTCGACTTTGTTGTCTTGGACACCCAACAAGTGCAAAATCCTATTGCACAAATCCCTTTTATTTTGGGTCGTCCTTTCCTCGCCACATCTGATGCCGTCATTAGGTGTCGGAGTGGCCAATTGAACCTATCCTTTGGTAACATGACCATGGACCTTAATGTGTTCAATTTGGCCAAACAACCACCCGATGACGATGAACCCGTGGATGTCGACATGATTGATAGTATTGTCCAAGAGACTTTCGAGCAAACTTATAATGACGACCCTTTAGCATCTTGTCTTGCCTTTTTTGGGTCCGAATTTGATGTCGAACAGTCCACCGAAGAAGTCAATGCCCTCCTCGACTCTGCCCCTATCATGGAAGTAGGAAATTGGAAGTCTAAACCCGAGCCCCTGTCACTTTCCTCATCACCTATTCCGCCCTCGATTGAGAAAGCTCCCGAGCTTGAATTAAAGCCACTGCCTGAAACGCTCAAGTATAGGTTCTTAGGACCTTCTGAATCCTTACATGTTATCATCGCGTCTGACTTAGACAAAGAACAGGAAGATAAACTGTTGCATTTTCCCAACGAACACAAGGAAGCCATAGGATGGACCATAGACGACATTAAGGGGATAAGTCCCTCGGTGTGCATGCATAGGATACACTTAGAAGACAATGCTAAAAATTCTCGTGAAGCACAACGTAGACTTAATCCCAATATGAAAGAGGTCGTACGAGCCGAGGTGCTAAAATTTCTCGATGCGGGTATCATTTACCCAATCTCTGATAGCCAATGGGTCAGTCCTGTTTAAGTGGTCCCTAAGAAATCCGGTGTTACGGTGGTGAAAAATAACGATGATGAGTTAGTACCCACTAGGATTCAAACTGGTTGACGAGTGTGCATTGATTATAGGAAGTTTAACGCTGTTACAAGGAAGGATCACTTTCCCCTTCCTTTCATAGACCAAATGCTAGAGAGATTATCCGGCTGTCCAAATTATTATTTTCTCGATGGTTACTCCGGATACAATCAAATACCCATCGCTCCTGAGGATCAAGAGAAAACCACCTTCACTTGTCCATTTGGTACTTTTGCCTACCGACGCATGCCCTTTGGGTTATGCAATGCACCCGCCACCTTTCAGCAGTGCACGATGAGTATCTTTTCGGATATGGTGGAGCGGTTTCTCGAACTCTTTATGGATGATTTTGCTGTATTTGGGTCTAGTTTTGATGAGTGCCTCCATCACCTCACCCTCGTTCTAAAGAGGTGTAAGGAAAAGAACCTTGTACTTAATTGGGAGAAGTGTCACTTTATGGTCAAACAAGGCATAGTGCTAGGTCACATCATTTATGACAAGGGTATTGAGGTCGATAAAGCTAAAATAGATCTCATTGCTAATCTCCCACCCCCTAAAACCGTGCGTGAAGTTCGGTCATTCTTAGGACATGCCGGTTTCTATCGGCGATTTATTAAGGATTTTAACAAAATCTCTCGACCCTTGTGCAATCTTCTTGCCAAGGACACACCCTTTGAATTCACCGATGAATGCCTTCAAGCCTTTGAAAGGCTAAAGAATGAATTGACCTCTGCACCTATTATGAGACCTCCCGATTGGAATCAGCCATTTGAGATCATGTGTGACGCTTTTGACTATGCCATAGGTGCAGTTCAAGGTCAGCGTAATGAGAAACTTCCTCACGTCATCTATTATGCCAGTAGGACTCTTAATGATGCCCAATTGAACTATTCCACGACTGAAAAAGTGTTCCTCGCTGTTGTTTTTGCCCTTGAGAAGTTTAGGTCTTACTTGATAGGATCCAAAGTTGTCATTTTCACCGATCACCCGGCCCTGCGATACCTTTTGTCAAAAAAGGATGCTAAGGCCCGTCTCATTAGGTGGATCCTATTACTGCAAGAGTTTGACCTTGAAATTCGGGATAAGAAAGGGTGTGAGAATGTAGTGGCCGATCATTTGTCTAGGTTAACCATTGAATCTTCCGATAACCTGTTACCACTAAATGAGTCCTTTCCTGATGAGCAACTGATGGTTGTTTCTCAGCTTCCATGGTTCACTAATATTGTGAACTATCTTATAACAGGTGAAATTCCACTGCATTGGTCTAAGCAAGATTGTTCCAAATTTTTAAAGGAAGCCAAGCATTTCTTTTGGGATGACCCGAATCTTTTCAAGTATTGTCCCGATCAAATCATTCAAAAGTGTGTCCCCTATCACGAGATTCAAAGCGTAATCTCTTTCTGCTATGACCAAGCCTGTGGAGGTCATTTCAGTGCTAAAAAGACAGCTGTAAAAATCTTACAGTGTGGATTCTATTGGCCGACCATTTTTCGTGACTCGAATGATTACAGTAGGAGTTGTGACCATTTCCAACGGTTAGGAAAGATCACACGTAGGAATATGATGCCCTTAAATCCCATTCTGATTATCGAGGTTTTTGACTGTTGGGGAATTGATTTTATGGGTCCATTCCCAAATTCCTACAAAAACCTCTACATTCTTTTGGCAGTTGATTATGTATCTAAGTGGGTAGAAGCCATACCATGTAGGATGAATGATCACCACGTGGTGGTCAAATTCAATCGAGATAATATTTTCTCCCGTTTCGGCACGCCTCGAGCAATCATTAGCGATCAGGGAACCCATTTCTATAATCGATCCTTCGAGAGTCTTATGAAAAAGTACTCGGTCACGCACAAAGTAGGGTGTTCTTATCACCCTCAAACCAGTGGTCAAGTTGAAGCTTCCAATAGGCAAATCAAGCAAATCATAGAGAAGATCGTGAATCCAAACCGAAAGGATTGGTTCTTAAGGTTATTGGATGCATTGAGGGCTTATCGTACTACCTACAAAACACCACTTGGTATGTCCCCGTATAGGCTTATCTATGGAAAATCCTGTCACCTTCTGGTAGAGTTAGAACACAAGGCCTATTGGGACATTAAGACCTTCAATTTCAATTTACCTGCTGCGGGAGAGGTCCGAAAACTGCAACTTAATGAGTTGGAAGAGATTAGGAATGATGCGTACGAAAATGCAAAATGTTCCATGACAAGTCCATCCTACGGAAGTCATTCGAGCCTGGACAGACAGTTCTCTTGTATAATTCTAGGTTGCATCTCTTTCCCGGTAAGTTGAGGTCTATATGGTCCGATCCCTTTATTGTTAGGACGGTCTACCCACATGGGGCGGTTGAGATAGAGAATCCTAAAAATGGTGAAATTTTCAAAGTTAATGGTCAAAGGTTGAAGCCATATCTGAAATTGCGAGATCGGGAAGTGGAGCATATTCTCCTCCAAGACCCTGTGTACCACAAGTGAACATGAAATTGGGTCATTGTTGTTGTATCATACTTTTTATTTTACAGGAATTGTGCGTTGGAAAAAGTCCCTCAATACGGTAATATCTTTCATATCTTTCCCACCTTTTAAGTTTTTGTCTTGAACATTGAGGACAATGTAGAAATTAGGTTTTGGGGTATTGAGGTCATTTTTCTCCGCTTTGTAAAAAAATAAAAAATAAACAAAAAAATAAAAAAATCCAAAAAGATTTTCAATATAATTGAGTTTTGAAACAATTTCCTAATATAGAATTAATTCATGGATCTCTCATCTTATGAAATTTTTACACATTAGCCATATAATATGATCGAAAATGGATATTGAGGCGAAAGTTAATATGCTTAACGAATAAATGTTGAGATTTTAATCCGATGAGATTTTGTGCCATTCATCGTTTTAGAGAGATTTAAATCAATCCTAGTTAAAATTACTCAACCTTTCCTTCAGTGATAAATTCGTTGATGATCTCAAATTCTTTGTTTTGTTCGATTACTGAAAACAACAAAAATCAAAACGTGAATCTTAAGCACTAGAAGTCTTAGTAAGTCGTCTTGAGACACAAATCAGATTAACGAAACTTGAGAAATGAGATTAGGCCATCATTTGAAAGCCCAAAAATAAGCTTAAACTCCAACCTTTTTACAATATTCCGTTGCAAGCCCATTTGAGCCAAAAATAAAATAAGCCTTTTGTTGAAAACCCATTACCCTACCCAACTCCAACTGGGAGTTTAAAGCCTATAAAAACAAGCCATACCTATTTTCTGAGAATTATAGGGTAAAATTATGGTAGGAAAAATGCCAAAAGAAAATGAGGTTGCAAGAATGTGAGCATGAAAAAAAAAGAAAAAAAATTGTGTGAGCTTGAAAAGAAAAAGCGAAAGAAAAAGACAAATGGAGGTTAGAAGAAAAATTGCTTAAAGTCAAAATATCAAAAAATCTCTATATTCTCAGAAATTTTTAAACTCCAAAGCCATTCTTTCTAGCTAAAATCCGAGCCTACAATACACCAAAGAAAGTCCTAATCGATCTCAAGTGAAGTTACTTAAAGTGTGGAGAGAAGATGAATAGGATCTATGGTGTGATTCAATGTTTTCAAAAAGTAATCGATTTTCCATTCATGAGATCGTATTCATCCACTATAACAAAATCCATTTTTGATCATGTACATGTGAAATTTGTTCATATAAATTTACTCTTTTATTCACATATACCGAGAGAAAATAACCCATTTCTGAGTGTTCGATTGTGAGTGCATTCCGTGAGATCTTAAAATCAAAACGGACTTTCGGATAAGAAATGTAACGATCAAATCTTTTGAAATGGACGGTTATATTGGCTATGCGCACACCACGATAAGTTGAGATTGAAAAATGAAGTTCTACTATATTTATGAAGTTTGCATTCAAACTTGGTTATATTACTTTTGAGTCTTTTGTATTGAGTCAAGTTTTTTTAATTTTGTGGGTATATTCACTGCAAACCCTCACGAGACAAAACTCTTCCACTAGGGTAACCTAGGGGTTTAACGGCTTGTTGCACATGCTAAGTGAAATCGTGATTCCTACGAAAGTGAATTAGATTTTAATTTTTAGTTTTGCTCGAGGACTACCAAAGTTTAGGTTTGGGGGTAGTTGATGAGTGCATTATTTCGTATATTTTATACCCAAATTTATACTCTATTATTCCCATTTTAGTGTATTTAATAATTTCTTAGGACTATTTTATTAAAAGGAGGAAAAAATGCGAGAATGATTGAATTCATATTGAAAATGGAAATTTTAAGTCAAAAATGGTCACTTCGATAATTTTATAATATTCTTGTGCTAATTTGTGAAAAAAGTTGCCTAGTGAAATTTTTGCAGATAATGATGGAATTTGGTGCAAATTGATGATCAATTCAAAAAAGGCGCGAAAAAGCTAATTTTTACGGTCGTTCAAAAAATTGTTGTTTTCACGCTTGTGAAATCGTAAAAAAGTCGGAAATTTTTATTCTCCGATTTGGACGAAACTCGGCATGCGTGTTCAGCAAGAAAATATAAGAGTTTTCGAGTGGGGGAAAATTCCATCCCTTATCACGATATAAAGATTAAAGAGGTGGAGAGATAGCTACCAACACTATTCGGCCAATCAGAAAGAGTCCCACCACAACTCAAATACCTCACCACTTGTCCTATAAAAAGGACCCTTGGGCTCATAATTTCGAAGACAATTAGAGAGGAATTTTGGGGAGCAACTTTGAGTGATTATAATAAATTTGAGGGCCAAGTTTTTATCATTTTTTTAGAGGATTGAAGATTGTTGTGAGAGAACTATTTGTAAGTTTCGTTTATTAATGAATATCTCTACTCATTCTTGCAATTTCTCCTTCATTATGGTAGCTTAATTCTTATATTAGGAGTAGGGTGAAGTTTATCATAGTTAGTTAATATTGTCATGTTAATTTTTTCATTGTCTATTCCCTCCTTATTTTAATTGTTATTAAAGATTCGGTATTCATTTTAAAGCGACACGAGAGTGCGTTTTAAAACCTTCAAGATTATTTTGTCAAATCAAGTTTTGAGATTTAAAAATAGTAATTTTTGATGGATTATGCTTGCACTTTGATTGTTTTGATAGTCCATGCTTAAATATATTTACGAATTTTAAAACTTGTATTTTCTAAGGGAATAGGGATTTTAGCCATCTATTAGAGACGTTAAAAATATTTTGAACATAATCGTCATATTGTCCGAATTAAACGTGGTGAGAGTCGGTTTGATTTGAGTTATAAAAAGGGAATGACAACATTAAATTAGTGTGCAATATTAGTTACGTGATAAATGAACCCCGAATCCTAATTATTTCCTAATTGTTTACAAATCTCTTATGTTACTCTCATTTATCGTAGTTGCTTTTATTTAGTGTAATTTATAATTATTCTCAACCCCATTTGATCTAGTTGGACAGTTGTAATTCTTTTAATAATTAAAATTGACAAATCCTCGTGGGTTCGACCCGTACTTACACTCGCTATTCTATAATAGCCCGTGCACTTGCGGACCTGCCCCTTGATTGCATTCATTGGTTAAAATTGGATGTCAAATCGTCCGAGCTCGACTGACCACTTCGATAGTCTGCCGGACAGATCTGTTTTTCGCAGAACTTCTTTAAGGGGGTGTGACGTGAGGACGATTATAGAGTGAGCTTTGAAGTAGTGCTTTAGTTTCCTCGAGGCTACCACTAGTGCAAAGGAGAGCTTTTCTAGTGGTAGGTATCACTGCTCGGCGTCCAATAGGGTCTTGCTCGTGTAGTAGATTAGGTGTTGGATTCCAATTTTTTCACATACTAATGCAGAACTGACGGCGTGGCTGGAGACGGCAAGGTATAAGTACAGGGAATCATTCTCTTAAGGTATTGTGAGAAAGGGTGGTGTGCTGAGATAAGCTTTGAGCCCTTCCAATGCTCTCGAGCAATCTTGGTTCCATGCCACTGTTTTACTTCTCTTTAATAGGTGGAAGAATGGCTAGCACTTTTCGAAGGACTTTGAGATGAACCGATTCAAGGTGGCGAGCATGCCCGTGAGCTTTTGTACGTCTCGTATCATGCGGGGAAGCTGTACCTTGTTAATTTCATCAATCTGGTCCGGGTTGGCTTTAATGCCTCTCTCGCTAACCAAGTACCCGAGAAATTTCCTAACTGGACACCGAGGGAACATTTTATCGCGTTGAGTTTCATTCGATATTTTCTGAGGATTTCAAAGGTCCTTGATAGGTCTGAGAGGTGGTCTTCTCTGTACCTGCTTTTGACGAGCATATCGTCACTGTAGACTTCCATGGTATCTCCCATTTGGTCTTTAAACTTCTTAGCGACCAACCGCTGGTAGGTTGCTCTTGCATTTTTTAGGCCAAAGGGATAGTTACTTTCCCAGCGAAGCCAACTAGAGGGACAATGGCTTCCTTCAAGTCGACAACGCTTAACTTTAGTTTTTTGAATAAGTCGAGATACATTACTTCGGATGAGCTTCCTTGGTCGACGAGAAACTTATCGATGTCATAGTTGGTTATCCTGAGGGTAATGATCAAAGCGTCATGATGTGGGGTTCTTACCCCCACTAGGTCTTCGTCCATAAACACGATGTGTCAACTGTAGTCAACGTCATCTACTCACCACCGCTTCCCTGACTGTGTCTTTGTTGGATCGATTTGAAAAGCTTGCATTACTGCTGTAAGCTTTTTCACTTCCATCCGGGCTGAATTCACTTAAATCGGCTTTAGATTAGATGCCCCATGAATCACTGCGAAATCATGGATAGCTTCATCTTTGAGCACGATGTTGGGCCTTGCGTCTCCATTGGCCACGACCTTCTCCGCCTTCTTTTCCACAAAATTGTTTTGGTGCCCGATCTGGGCTAGCTCTTCGAGGTGAGACTTAAAAGCCTTGCAGTGCTCAGTCTTATGTCCTCCCTCCTTGTGAAAACCGCATCTCAGCGCGTTGTTCCTCTTTGAGGGATCTCCTCCCATTTTTCTGGGCCACTTGATGAATGGATCGTCCTTGATCTTTGCTAGGATCTTATAGATTGGTTTTTTAAAGACAGTATTCACTGCCTGAAATGCTTTCGAAACATCGTTCTTGTTTCCATTCTTGGAGCCACCCTTGCCCCCATTCTTGCCTCCTTTTTTCTGGTTCTCGGCCTTGTCGTTGCCCTTGCCAGTGAGCTTAGCTTGACCATTCTCCCCTGCACTGAGGTGGGTCATATCCTCAACTTTGGCGTACTTCTTGATATGAGCCATTAGGTCATCGATGGTTGTGTCCTCCTTCTTAGTCAGGGATTGGTGCAAGAGGTAAGAGCTGGGTAGGCCAATCTTGAAAGAGGCCACTGCTACCTGCTCCGAGCAGTCCTTGACCTCATTGAACAACTCCCAATACCTTTTTGTGTAGTCCCGGAGACTTTCCTGGGGCGTCTTCTTTATTTTTAGCAAGGCATCCATCCTCTTTGGATGGGAGCTGCTGGTAATAAAGCGAGCTGTGAAGAGCTCTGCCAGGGACTCAAAGATCTTGATGGATCTGTAAGGGAGTCTCTTAAACCACTTTTGGTCCACATTATGCAAACTCGAGGAAAACATCTCACACATTAGTGCATCCCTATGGTTTCAGAGAGTCATGGCCTGCCTGTACTGCCTAACATGGTCGATAGGGTCAGTCTTTACATCATATATATTAAATCTCGGAATCGAAAACTTCTTAGGGGCTTCTTCTTCTTCTTCTATCTCCCTTGAGAAAGGGGATTTCATCTGGTCCTAAGAGCTCGCCGGGCCAGCTCTCTGGTCGATCTGGCACCCCGATTCGTTGGGTGCTAGTCCATTTCTCTTCTGACCAAATTTTATATGTCATCATTTCCTCGAGCTGGGCTCCTACAACGGCGAGCTGGTTGCTGTTGCTCGAGCAAGTCATCATCTGACGAGTGTTCCATGATCCTTTGGGATCCGCATCTAGGGCTCCTTCCTCGGCTGCGAGACTTTCTAGCCTGAGGGCTAGGAGTGCGATATTGGCGTCACCTGGTGCTATGATGGAGCTCTTTTTCCATCCTTTCTAATCTCCTTTTAAAGTGAGCATTCTCAGCTTCTTTCTTACGAGTGACCTCTCCTTGCTCCTGGAGCCTTGCCTCATAGGCATCGATCAACCTGGAGATTTGTGTAGACCTGGCCGGTCCCTGACTTTCCTCTGAGGCTTGCCGCTCTGGGCGAGCCCTTTGATCTGAACGTCGAACTTTAGATCTGATCCCACGAGGGGCAGGTTGCTCTTAGATATCCCCTACTTGAGGGGCATTGCTATTTTGACCAGACATTCCAAATTCTTTGTTGGTGGGGGCTTTCTAAAAGGAAGACAAACACTTCCCACAGACGGCTCCAATTGTGGTGACAATTAAGTTCAACACAAATTAATAAGAAAATAAAATCACCAAAGCAAATAAAGAATGTAAAGAATGCCAATCACACGACACAATATTTACGTGGTTTAGCAAGAATGCCTACGTCCACGGTGGTGCTCTCGATATTATTTCTCTATACTCGGGGGAGTGTTTTACATGAAAAATATTACATGCCTTTTGCCCCAGGCTTAGGGTTTGTTATATACATGTTTATTTTCGATGAGTGGGGGTGTTGGACTCCCCCACGTCAGTCCATAACCCATAGAATATCTGCATCTGAGATTTTAGGAACTTGACTGAGTCGTAACTGAATTGATTGGGATGCGAGGGTCCCGAACTTTGGTCCGTTTTTATTGGGCTACTCACCTTGGGCCAGAATGAGAAATCGAGGTACCCACACCTACATTCGATCCATTACATGGCTTTTCATAGTGCCTTGATACATGACTTTGTTTCGATTAGTTTGCTTAATAACGTGTGGATAATATTTTATTGGTCATTGATGATTACTCTCTAAATGTTAGACTCTTTGCCACCTTGCATGCACGAAGATTATGAACATTGTTCTTATTAGTTATGTGTCGAATACAATGTTCTCATCTCAATTGTACTTAATAACAAACCAAATATAAAAAGGAATAAGTTGAGCATGTAAGAAAAAATTCCCGAATTTCTTTTTCAGAAAATATTGATATATATTGAGCAATAGAAAGAGGCTACGAAAGATCAAAATATTATTTATGTTAAAATCCACCATTTACATAAAAGAGCCTAAAAATATTAAAGGCACACAAAAACAGAAGTTCCAAATGCCATTTAGTTTATATTCATTGATTCTTCACTGCATATGAGCATTATGATTTCTTCAAAATATTTTAGAGTGAATTCTTATATATGAGAGATTTTGAGGTACTAAAAAAATAAAAGATCAATGGGTTTTCACAACGGACTTTATTATTGGTGTGATAATCATTAAAATTTATGGCCTATTGATTAAGTTGAGTCAATTTCATTTGAGTTCACTTTTTTACGCTTAAGGTTGACTCTGAGTTCTTTCTTTAGAAGTATCTCATGACTTCATTTACCTATGTTATGAATGTTTATGTTGATTTGCTTATGAAAAATATTCACACAATTACATTCCATTTCCACAATTCGGATATTTTAGTGTTATTTCATGTTGACTATGTTTTTATACCTATATGTATTCCTTTTACTTGAAATTTTTTAAAAACTTCAAAAATAGTAGGTGGAGATCATATATCTCTTGGATTATCATTACATGCATTTTATCGATTATCTTAGTGATAATGTATTTTCTTCTTCATGTGATGTTTATTATCCATACTTAGCTTCTAACCCTTTGTCTATTACGAACAAAAAGGGAGAGAACAAATTGAGGGGGATTTTTATTTTTATTTTAAATCTCGTACATATCACGATATATCTTATTTCATGTGTGTATGTCTCTTTCACTTTGATGAAAATCTCATGGACTACACAAGATGAAGACAAAGATAGCCAATGGGAGAACAAGTTTCAGTTTAAAATAAAATTTCATATGTCCTTCCGTTTCCCGGGTTTGGGAGGACATTAGGATTCATTGTCTTAGAGAGTTTTTTTGTAATTTGATTTTCGATTTTGTTTTGTACCGAAATAGCCAAAGGGGCAGATTTGTAAAAGTAATATTTTATAATTGATCATAGCTCGGACTTTTTAGTAGTTTTGGTGTATCCTGTTAGAAATCAACATCTCAAACTGAACACTGTATCTCCAAGTTCATTCGAAGACACGTTAGTGACCGAACACCGTTTCTTGAATCATCACCAACACTTTATGGAGGTATAAACTTATGATTTTCATGAATTTATATGAATCATAAATTGGGATGGTTTATTTTAAATCGATGCTTTTTATAGAAAGAATTTAATATAAAAAAAATTGTCTCGTTCAAATAAGATTGGGTCTCGTTCGAACGAGATATGCAGTCTCGTTAGAACCACCTTTAAAGGAGATATCTCTGACTTGATAGAGACTGGTCATTAGAAGCTCATTAGAAGGTAGTTCGAATGAGAATGGGATTTTTTTAGAATAAACATAGATGTGTTTCGAACGAAACTATTGTTTTCATTCGAGCGAGGCTAATTTCGTTTGAACGACCTCGTTGCCACAAAATTTATGTTTTTATTATAAAAACCTTTTTTTCCCAAAATTCTCAAGAACGTTGGTGAAAATGGTTTTCCAATACCTATTCCAAAGTTTCCCATATTTGGTTTTTCAAAATCACTTTTTGTTTTCTAAATCATACATCCCCATATGTGATTTGTGAGATTTATGAAACCCTAGTTTCCATACACCTTTCATAAACCGTTTAGAGTCCGTCTCTATGGCTGACTTGTGGAACTAAGTTTCTACTGCTAAAGAAGAAAAAAGGTTGATCGGTTGATATTGAGGGAAGATCGCTTTCTGTGGATGGTATTGGATTGGGCCGTATTCTATAGAACAAATTAAATACTATGCGCATTATACTTAGTCATTCTAGGTAGTCTGTAAGTCAATTGTGTCTGTTAATTACTCTATAGTTTTGAATAAAGGTTTTTCCCTTTTTAGAGATTTTTTCTTACTTCTTCGAGTACTTGCTTATTTGGTTAGATGTATTTCAATTTGGACCATATATTTGCATGCATACTAAATTAATTAAAAGATAAAATTTGGTAAAATTGAACTTGTGTGTAATTGGCCTAATATACGAATCATTCCATAGAATTTACGCTTTCTCATAACCCTATCTTTTGCTCTCACACACAGACAATAACCCCATCCACACACAAACCCTCACTACTACCACAATTAAAATTCTTACAAAATAAATCCTACCTCTTACTCTCACCTCTCGCCATCGAACTCTCCAAGACTTATTTAGGTGAAGGAGTTAGCCGAAAAAGTGTCATATGATACTTATGAGGTCAATGAACTTCAACATAAGTTCATTAAGTTCATTCAAAACCATATCACCTAAATTGAATTATGTTAATCTCGCGTTGTATTGTTTATACATTGAAATTAATGGTAGGTAAGAATATTCTAGTTTCAATTCAAGTTTGAAATTAAATCTTTTATTGAACTCAACCTTGTTCGCATGATGAGAGTTTGAAAATTAAGTGGATTCATAACTATATGGATTATCTTATGGCTAATGCAATAAGAGTACCCATTTAATCACCTGAACACGACGCTACATAATACAAATTAGTAATATGTGCATATTTATTAGTAATATGCACTCTAAATTTAGTGTGGTGTTTGTATAAAAAGTGTTTTTATAAGAACATGACATTACACGACTTCATATCAGTTTTGGTACATTGTTATGTTTATTTTTGCATGTTTATAAGTATTATGTGCTCTAATTATAACTTTTTATTACTTGATGGGAATTTGATTTTAGAATGAGGGACAGTCATATATGCTTGATGCTGCTATCGGGAACTTATTACATACATGCTTGATTAGGGACAAATACGTAGGATCTAGGCTTAATTTTGAAATACCATAATTTTTTAGAATGGTGTACATAGAAGATAAGACTACTTTTTTGGATTGTGGCAACATTGGTTAATTTTGTAAATTTTTTATAATGTGGGAAAAACTTGTGATAACATTATTTAATTTTAGTTTTCTATTAGATCGTATGGATTGTGCACTCACACAATCTATGTTTATGTTTTTATCTTGCGATTATATAGTTAACTTTGAGTTAATATGCAAATAAATGGATGTTTAAATAACGACGGTTTTGATAAAAACAATTTTGAAATTCAGTAATAGATATGACTATTTTACAAATACATGGAGATATATAATGATGGTTATAATATATGTTTATGACAATTTTAGGATTTAGTGTAATATTAATTAAGAACATATAGTTGATTTCATAATGGTTATAAAAAATTCCATCATAAATAATGTCCCATTAATGATGGTTTTTGAAGTTTAATGTAATAAAGGATGAATCTAGCATGCATTTTTTTATGATAGTTACATCAAAAAATGGTCATAATTGATGTCTTATTAATGACGTTTTTAATAGCTTTGAACTTTTGCATAACAAGAGAATATAGAAACTGTTATAAAAATGTTTATTTTCCTTATAATTTTAAAAATTACATTGCTTATGTAAGGGTTTGGAAACTTTATTTTATTATTTTTTATTATTTTATATTGATTTTTGTGATTATTTAGGACTTAAATGAAACAATATTTGAAGAAATTATGCCTGGCCTCAAACTCTGTCCCGATGGCCATAATATAATTTAAGTGAGTCATTAGACAGAGCCTGGGTCAAATTTGGTCTTAGGAATACTGATTCGTATCGAATATTGCATATTTTCGCCTGTTATCTTTATGCATTCTAGTGCCTTTACGGTCCTTAATGCCTATATTTATGCTCATTAACAAGACAACCTTGGATTTGGATATATACATGCTTTGCAGGGGTTAATTGTGCTTTTGTAGGTATTGGAACTCTAAAAGTGAGGATCCGTTGAATTTTGGAGAAGTTCCATCATCGGACGCTACTTCAAGGGCATTTTAGTCAATTTTTATTTCATCTTCGGCTCATGAAATTTTCACGGATGCGTAGTTCATTGAGTAAGCTTCTTGTGGCTGCAAACGGTGTGCGATTCTGAGTCCGGACGATGATGATATAATTGCTTTCGTAATCAACATTTTCCCCCTCTTCATGGACCAAACAGGGCTGAAAAACAGAGTACCGGTCGGCCGCGGTTTGACATTTTTCCTTGGATCGAAGACAGTGGGCTTTAAATTGAAGGCCCGATTGATCGTGCTTCGGATGCTGATCAACCGCGAGTTTATATTTTTCCTTGGATCAAGGAAAGGGGGCTTTTACAAGAAGGCGCGGTCGACCGCGGGTTGAGGCCCGATCGACCGCGTACACCAGATATTTTGGGATATTTTCTTTTTCTTTTGTTTTTCCTTTATTTCTTTTGTAACTTACTATATAAACCAAATTTGGTTTCATTTTCAGATACACTTAGATATATTAGATTTTAGAGAGTTTTAGGTTAGGGTTTGGGGATTTGAGAGCTCTTCTTCTTCCTCTCTTGGTTTGACACCCCTTAGGGTTTGTAATTAGTACTTTCATCTTCCCTCTCCATTAATATATCTTATATTTCATTTATTCTTTCTTTCTAGTTTATTTACATGCTTTCTAATTTTTGTTTACATGCTTTCTTTACATGCTTTGATTTAGTTGCTTTCTAGTGTAAATTTATCGCGTTTATTTACTGCTTTCCTTTATCGCGTTTTTAATATGCTTTCTAGCAAATTTAGTCTAGGTTGTGTTTGAATGGAACTCACTCGGGTTGACGTGTTGTTTTGCTTTGGTGATGGTGTTTACGGGTCGATTTCGGGTGTGTTGTCTTAGTTATTATGCCTAGGAGATTTGACGGGGAATATCATGTATGTCCCGTGCTTACGACCTAGCGTGCGTAATTTTTGGGGTATTTGTTGACGCCAAAATCGGAGTAGGCTTTTATGCGGATTTAGGGGCGTGATAACCCTTGGTTCAATTAACTGTCGAAACGAGACGCATTCTAAATAACTCGTCGACCCATGTGACCATTTTATACTAATTAACTCAGGTGAGGGATATTTGACGCAACCTATAGTTTTTTCCCGGTTTCTTAATCTAGCTTTATTTATCCTCACTTAGATTAATCATTTCCCTTTTATGCATATTTTCCCTTTTTAGTTTGTAATCACTTGTCTCTGTGGATTTTTGATACCCGACTTACCGCTATACTTATATCGCAAGTGTAGTCGTAATTTAGGTTTGTTTGTATTATCGCGGTGAAATGGAAATAACGATTGTGTCCTTACACGAACATACCTTTCACGCGTTAATCAAAATGGCGTTGTTGCTGGCGACTTGTTTGTTTTATACTTTATTTGATTTAGTAATATTTTCTTTCTATCTATATTATTTGCTAATCTTTTTGCAGGACTTCTACATTTGAGCACTTAGAAACGCTTGAATTTTTCCCACGCGTATCTACTTTGTGGAAATCGCCACTTCGAGCCATTTTGAGGGTAAGCATGTCTTATTCCAATTCTTTCGGAAATCATTATGATACTTCTAAAAATTCTTGCAAACCTTTGACTTTTGGTCAATACTTAAATTCCTAAAAAGTTGCAAATTCAAAAATTATTTTGGGCGAGTATAACAAAAGTCAAAACTTGGGTTATTGGAATTTTGATGATGATGATAATGATTTTGGGCCTTTACTTCCTTATAATAGGAATTTTGAAACGAATTGCAATAGTTTTCAAAATTCCTATAATAATGAGTTTAAGTTTAAGTCTGATGGTAATTTTCAAAGTTCCCATTTTTAAGTATCCGCACCTCGACCTATGGCATTCGGTGAGGGCTTGCGTATGCTTGAAAATGAGAAAATTGAAAATCTTTATCGGGAAGAAAATCATTTATGGGAACATCAGTTGGATTTATTATTTGAATCCGACGACGATTTTGCTTCCGAGACTTTTGAAGTCGAGGAATGTTTTGAACCAAATGAGGACTTTGTGCCTACTTTGGAACAAATCATTGTCGACTTTGCCCATTGCGTAATAGATATTGAAAGTGAGGATGAAAATGACGTAATATCTATTTGCAATGAAATGATTTCTTCTTTGACCCCCAAAGAAGAACATTTCATTGAAAATGATCTTATTTCATTCGAAACTCAATCTTTAAGCGATGATGATTCATCTCTTGAGTTTGAATTTCTTTCCTCCCCATTTTCATTTTCTGTTATCACGCCGTTACAAGTACCCGATGATTCGGTTTCAAACTTTAATGTTTTAAAACTTTTTGTCGGTGAGGAGTACTTGCTCGAGTCTCCTTCCACGATCGCATCTTTGCCTTCATGTGCGCCCCCTCCCATTCCAATTTCGAAATCCTTGGGAGGATATTCATCTTTTCTCGGTTCGCATATATTTTTGTCACCCGTTCAATCCAAAGCCCCCATCGTCCCTCCAAAACTTTTAATTGACGATGGTTCGTTTCTTCCACCTTACACATGCCTTCCGTTGTTCAAACGGAATTCATTTTTTTCGGAAGGCATACTTGTATTTGTACACCTATTATCCTCTAAAGTCAAATCATTTTTGTGGTGGACCCTCAACTATTTAGACTTCTAGTGTATAATTAGTGTGAAGCCTAAATAGTAGGTTGTATATAGGTCGCTTTTTATTCTTTTTTATCTTTTCTTTCCTTTTTAATTTAGTCTAGTGTAATTAGTTAACTTTTCGTTATTTGTTTTCGCTATGCTCGGTACTAACTTATTTTGTAGATTCTTTGGACTTGCCCTTACGGGGATCACTCCAATTTTGGGTAATATCTCTCTTTTCCTCTTTTTAACTTTGTTCTGAATTCAGATTGAGGACAATGTTAGGTTTTAAGTTAGGGGGTGTGGGATATTCTATCCATTTCTTTATTTAGTCCATGTTTTTGCTCACATGTTAGTTACTTAGTATGCTTTTCTTAGAAAAAATCAAAAATTTCAAAAAGATTTTCTTTCTTTTTTCTCCTTTGTTGGGCATTTTGCCTTTGTTTACGATGATAAATTTTAATAATTGCCCGATCCAATAGACAACCCAACGATGCATGTTATCGATATTAGAAGTTATTAGACTTTAGTCCTCATATCATTGATATTGTGAATAACTTCATGAATTAAACTTTAATCCCATGAGCACATGCACTTTCATTGCTTTATTGATTTGGTTTAAGATTTTTATAACTCGGTAATCTTTTGTTTCATTGTATATACTTACACCGAGTAAGCTTTGTACCTTTCGTCATTTGCGAGTGTATACATTATTCTTTCCTCTTCGAAAACTTTAAATTCGTTGGTAATCTCACTATTCTTTCATTTGATCGGTCATTAATTGAGTTCATATATGAAATGTGTTACTTGAGCATGATTTTCAAAGTTTGTTTTGATTCAAGAATTGCGTAAACTCTTGGAAATGATCATAGGCCATCTCTGTTATATCACCCATATTGACCTTGACCTCAACTTAAACGTTTCCTTTTGAGCCTAAATATTAGCCTTTCGTTTCATAACCCAAAATCCAATAACCAACTCTAAATTGGAGTTTTAAACCATACATACACCTTCCGTACCTTTATTTGGAATGTTGCTTGGGATGGAATGATGTTGTTGTGATGTCGGTTGCAATTTAGGCATATGAGAGTTTGAAAAGTAAAGAAAAAGAGATGTGAAAAAGAGAGAAAAAGAGAAAGTGAAAAGCAAAAGAAAACAAAAGAAAACATGAGAAAAAGAAGAAAAGAAAGAGAAAGAGAAAGAGAAAGAGAAATTTGTAAATGTTGTGTATATAGTTCAACAAGCTTTGATTACTCTCCCTGATGATATATCTAATGCTTTTTTGGAACTTGTTTTCCAATTTTTGATATTGCCCGCATTTTTCCATTATCCCGAGTTTTCATTCAGACTACTTTGAATCTGTATATACATTCCTTTCATTTCGTACCCTAGCCTAACCTACGTTACAACCCTATTAAAGTCATGTGTGATCTTAGGGTGCATATAATTCAAAGGTTTAAATAGTTTTGTTAATCTGTAAAAATACATTTCGCCTCCTTTAATGGGTGGTATCTTTAATTGAGATTACAGTTTTTCATTTTATATATAGCATTCTTCATTTGTGACATGTGTGCGGCCTAGTTTCCATTTACAATTACTCCTTATGCCCGTATGTTCCGTGTGTTACCTCCCTGTTTCGAGTGAATTCACTTAATGAGTGTAATGCCCATGAGGATTGAATTTATGCCTGCTTGAATGTTTATCCGGTTTATATAAGTTTTTGCTGAATCACACTTTGCATGTGCTCGCTCCCCTCCCACATTTTAAGGTTTCAATTCTATGAGGTGCATTCTATAATGTTAATGATTTCGGACTTTTGTTTGAATTCGTTCATTGTGCTAATAATGCGTATGAAATCTTTTTCGTTGTTGTTGGGCATGTCGCATGTTGGTTTGGGCATATTTTGAGGAAACCATATGATGTTTATGGGTTTCATCCCTGAAAACCCTCACGAGACGACACTCGTCCACTAGGGTAACCTAGGGGTTTAACGGCTTATTTCATACGCTAAATGCAATCGTGCTCCCTACGAAAGTGGTATTTATATTTCGATGCATATATACGTCTTGTACTGCCCTCTGTGGCTTAGTTTTATTTGTTTCATTACTAGGGACTAGAAATGTTTAAGTTAGGGGGTGTGATTCGTATCGAATATTGCATATTTGTGCTCGTTATCTTTATGCATTCTAGTGCTTTTACGGTCCTTAATGCCTATATTTATGATCATTAACCAGACGACCTTGGATTTGGATATATACATGCTTTGCAGGGGTTAATTGTGCTTTTGTAGGTATTGGAATGCTAAAAGTGAGGATCTGTTGCATTTCGAAGAAGTTCCATCACCGGACGCTACTTCGAGGGCATTTTAGTTAATTCGCATTTCATCTTCGGCTCATGGAATATCCACGGATGCGTAGAGAAAGCTTCGCGTGGTCGTAAACGGTGCGTAATTCTGAGTCCGAACGATGATGATATGGCCATTTTCGTAATCAAACTTTTCCCCCTCTTCATGGACCAAACAAGGATGAAAAATAGAGTACCGGTCGACCGCAGTTTGAGGCCAGGTCGATCGCGGTTTGGTATTTTTCCTGGGATCGAAGACATTGGGCTTTAACTTGAAGGCTCGGTCGATCGTGCTTCTGATGCCGGTCGACCGCGGATTTATATTTTACCTTGGATCGAGGGCTGGGGGATTTTACAAGAAGGTGCGGTCGACCGCGGGTTGAGGCCCGGTCGATCGCGTATACCAGATATTTTGGGATATTTTCTTTTTCTTTTGTTTTTCCTTTATTTCTTTTGTAACTTACTATATAAACCAAATTTTGGTTTCATTTTGAGATATATTAGATTTTAGAGAGTTTTAGGTTAGGGTTTGGGGATTTGAGAGCTCTTCTTCTTCCTCTCTTGGTTTGACACCCTTTAGGGTTTGTAATTGGTATTTTCATCTTCCCTATCCATTAATATAGCTTGTATTTCATTTATTCTTGCTTTATAGTTAATTTACATGCTTTCTAATTTATGTTTACATGCTTTCTTTACATGCTTTGATTTAGTTGTTTTCTAGTGTAAATTTACCGCGTTTACTTACCGCTTTCCTTTATCGCGTTTTTAATATGCTTTCTAGCTAATTTAGTCCAGGTTGTGTTTGAATGGAACTCACTCTGGTTGAAATTTTGTTTTGCTTTGGTGATGGTATTTATGAATCTATTTTGGGTGCATTGTCCTAGTTATTACGCCTAGGAGATTTGACGGGGCATATCATGTATGTCCCGTGCTTACGAACTTGCGTGCGTAATTTTCAGGGTATTTGTTGACGCCAAAATCGGAGTAGGATTTTATGCGGATTTAGGGGCGTGACAACCCTTGGTTCAATTAACTATCGAACCGAGACGCATTCTAAATAACTCGTCGACCCATGTGACCATTTTATACTAATTAACTCGGGTGAGGGATATTCGACGCAACCTATAGTTTTTTCCCACTTTCTTAATCTAGCTTTATTTTTCCTCGCCTAGATTAATAATTTTCCTTTTATGCATCTTTTCCCTTTTTAGTTTGTAATCACCTTTTTTCCTTTTATTGAGAAGTATTAAATCCTACAAATTCTAGCAACTCGTCTCTATGGATTTTTTATACCCCACTTGCCTCTATACTTGTATCGCAAGTATAGTCGTAATTTAGGTTTGTTTGTATTATCGCTGTGAAACGAAAACAATGATTGTGTCCTTACATGAACACACCTTTCACGCGTTAATCAAATACATAGTTCAATTTGGGTCGAGTATGAAAAACCCCAAGTCTTGCTCACTCACTCCAATTTACAGGATTATTCAAAGGTATTTCTCCTAATATATATAATTATATACATATTTTTTGCAAAGATATATTCAAATTAATATCATATTTGACTAAACCCAAATCCATCCTGAGTTAATTTTTACTATTTTTACTTAATCCCCATGTCTTAATGTCGTATTTGACAAAACCCCCATTTTCTTAATTTCTTTGACATAACCTCCAAATTTTATCACTTTTATAACTCTGTTACTAAAATCGTATATTCAAATTAAACCTGCCCCCTAATATTGTTTGACCAAAATATTCTTATATTTTAACTTTTATAATACTCTCTCTTGCTTCATCTTCTTCCCTGAATCTAAACTGTAATTTTTCACCAAAAACCTTAATTTTTAAACCCAAATAATGCATTCAAAATGGAAAATATTATTCTTAAATTTTCCTCGAGAGGATAAAAATCTAACGACTGGGTAAAATCGCCATCGTTATTATTATAGAGAGTAACTATACGATAGTTATTTTTTTCTCAATAACCCCAAATATATCTTTAAAAACATTTTCCAAATTACATTAACTATTTGTATCTTGTATAAGATGCACCCTGGGACGTAGCCAAGAATTTTCCTTGGTGAGGGATAACAAGTAGGGGTGGCCATAGGCTCGAGGCCCGCCAAGCCCGCCCAATAAAAAAATAGGGCTTGGGTAAGGTGAATAGGCCCGCAAAGCGGGCTTGGCAAAATTTGATAGGCCTAATTGTTTGGGGGGCGGGCTTGGGTATGAATTCTTAAGCCCGATGAGGCCCGGCCCGGCCCGAGGCCCAAGAATTATATATAATATAAATATATATATATACATATATATATGTGTGTGTGTGTGTGTGTGTGTGTGTGTGTGTGTCTGTGTGTCTGAGAGAGTATGTGTGTGTGTGTGTGTGAGAGTGTGTGTGTGTGTGTGTGTGTATTAATTTATTATTAAAGTGTAAGACTACAAAGTTATAAATAAATATATAAAGTGGGTAACCTTTATAAATATAAAAAGATATACTAAGTCTTTTTATGTAGAGTGGAGAACTTTATATATAGACTCTGTAATATATAAAGTTTAAAACATGTTTTTAATTAAAAAAAATAGGTCTTTGATTAAGAAAAAAAAGATTTTTTTTACTTAAAAAAAGCAGTCACCGGGCTTGGCCAACGGGCCTGGGTAAAGAGCTTTTAGATCTGGGCAGGCTTGGGATTACATAATAAGGCCTGATCCAGGCCCGAGCGGGCTTGGGATAGCTCATAATTTTATAAAGCCCGGCCCAAGCCCGACCGGGCCTGCCTAGGCCCGGCCCATGGCCACCCCTAATAACAAGTACCAACACAAAAAAAAAGATATAATATTTTATTGAATTTTTTGGCACGGTTACAATTACAATTGTCTTCAGTGACCTTTCATGCTTTGAAAGCCTTTAATGATAACCTCATTATTTATCTCATCAAATACATATTTTTCTATGTATATATATTATATGAGTGACTAATATATATACTTCATTATATGGAAACTTTCTACTGTGTGTATAAGTAGTTAAGTAATAAATAAAGGCTTCAACTTTATAATAAGTATTCGAGAAATTTATAATGGTATTGAGTTGTTCTAAGTAACGTAAGAAATCTTGAAGAGATTGATTTTCTAAACTAAATATCATAAGCCTTTGTACTTTTCGGGATAAAACTTTATGAAAAATAAGTTTGATAGACTTACGAGTTTAGTAGTACAGTAGGCGTGCACACTAGATGAGAGGTGAGAATTCTCAAGAGAGTGTCGCATACTAACATGGTTGTCAGATTAGCCGATAAGAAGTAAGACAATACCATTATTTAAGGATTTATTAGTGTGAATTAAATTAATAATTTTAAAAAAAATTAACAACCAACTTCCACATCCGTCCAATATAATCCAATAGCAACAACAAACCAACAAATGTGTATCCCGTACTCCTTCTAATTCATCTACTCAATTAATTCAACATTGACAATTTCAAACCTAAATAAATTGAAGCACCTTATACCTTTGACTTACTTAAGTCTATATTGTATAAGTGTTCATCTAATTTGGAAACAGTGACAAAATTTGTTGTCTAACCTAGAATCCAAAGAACCTCAGACTTGTTCACTCTATAATCCTCTTCAATTATCCAAACAAGGTATAAATTGAATCACTCTACACACATTATAAGTGCATACATGTGTATATATTGCTCATATTGATTGTGTGTTAAATTCCCCTTAAAATGTTGTTTTAATAATTTTTGGGGAATTTTTAAACATTTTTAAAATAATGTTTTCTTTAATAAAAGTGTGTTTATAAACTTTGTGTGGTTAAAATGCTATTATGAAAAATTAGTTTTTCATTAGAATGTTTGATTGGGTAGAATATCAATGCGCCAGAGACTTTAGGGTGTTGCCTATAATTAATTTGGACGCGCGTTTGCCAGCCAATGAAATGCCAACACTTGTCATGCTCTTGTTATCTCATTTGTGTTTGTTTTGTGAGAGAACTGCCTGGTGTATTGTGGATCGTTAGATCAAACGTTATCTATGGCCTCCATGTGTTTTAAGTCTATCCATGTGTTATCACTGTGGACCAATCACCTTCGTTTTAACCAACCGCTATTTTACCACCCTTGGATCAAGTCAATATAAGGAAGACTGAATCTCAACCGTTGATTGCTATCAGAGATCCAGAGCCTTCCTTGGCTCCTATATAAACCCTCTCATTCTCAGCATTTTAAGACTTTTGGCAGTCGTCTAAATTGAGAGAAAATAAGAGAAGATAGAAGAGAGAAAAGAAGAGAGAGAAAGGGAAACTGAGTTAGAAACCCTAACCCTAACCCTAAACAACTTCAAACCATCTTCAAACCTTCGTACTTTCAAAAATCCAAACACAACCTTGAGTGTTTGAGAGAGATTGGTGTTACTGGTTTGATCGTTTATAGCTGTAACCTCTTGATCTGTGATCTTGTTACCAACTTAGACATTTTGGTGAGATCTGTATTTCTTTTTCATAGAAATCTTAGATCTACACTATTGCATGTTATATATCACTAGATCTGCATATTTGTTTCTCGATTTGTGAAAATCTTTGTTGATTTAGATCTATAAATGTTTTATGTTTTCTGTTCTTGTGAAACTAAACCTTGACCTAGTTGGATTCTCACATGGAGGTTTTCAATCTCGAAAATATTTTTAAAAACTGAGATTGATTAAGATCTTGACTGATTTTGAAGTAAGATATCCGTGGAATCTGGGATAGATTAAAAGGTCAAAAAGGTTTCAAGTTTTGTAAGAAAGAAAGAAAAGAAAACCATAGCATATAGTCTTTATATGTAATTTTCTAGGACTGTCTGTAAAAACTAAGTGTGTGTGAGTTCATGCATGTGGATAGAAATCACATCACAAACACTTGACACACTACCACACTGAAAGTGTTGGGTATAAGATCAAAGATTATTGAGTCGACGCAAAGAAATCTAAAGCAAAGTGGAAGTTATCAAACTGGAAGAACATCATCAACAATCAGATCTACAAGAAGTTAGAAGGACACCAAGTGGGGTATATTCCTAAACTTAGAATAGGCTGAGTTTTGTGCATATATGTTGTATTGTTTGTAACTGCTATTTGTTTTTAGTGGATTTTTACTTTCGTGACTTAGAAGTCACCGTGGATGTTTCCTCTATTGGGAGAGGTTTTACCACGTTAAAAATAGTGTGTTCTGATTATCTTCATCTCCTCATCTCATTCTATAGTGTGCTGATATTTTGAAACTATCTTAGTTTTAAAACTGATTACAAAGTCTTGGTTATTCTCGTACATAAGTTTTTGTAAACACATCTTGTTGTTTATCATTTTTATTTTCAAAAGAAAAGGGTTTCTTCAACAAACAACTCGGAGTTGCTTATACAGTTTAATCATTGTGTTAAACGGCATTAGTAACGTTTTTCATAAATAAATTAGAACAGGTTTCTCAGTTGGTTCATTCTTAGCATCGCCTTTTTTATTACTAACCACCTAAGTGAGAAAATTAGATTGGTGCTAAGTTTTATCTTTCATTAATTTAATGAAATACTCATGCGGAAACAAAATAATTTACACAATCACTATAAACTGAAATCAATCATTCACATCTAAATAAATTGACCGAACAAACTATCGGCTCAAATCCACCAAAAGTAAAGATAGATAATGATAAATCTCAACAAGTATGACATAAATACTAAATAAAGTTGTGAGCAACATGCTCGAGTAACTAATATGAAATTTCTATACTAGAAATGAAAAATAATGAGGCGCCTATCAAACTCCCACAACATATACATATGCTATAGCAACGGATCTCTGGAATGAGTCAAGTCTAGTGTCCCTATGGTTGGACACTTATAAGGTTTTTAAAAATATTTATAGCAAGTATTAGAACCCAAAACATTTGGAAAATATTTAGCAAATCATTAACTTGAAGTAATAAATATGTATGCATGCTCTTCATATTTTAGTTAGTGTCGCACTCCCTTGAGGACATCCTCACCCCTCCTCTAATGTGCATGACCAACGCCTTAATTAATTTCCCTAGTTATTTATACCATAACTAGCCATCGATATAACCCCTTGCAACCACCCTACTCTAACCGAGTATGCAATAATTATGATTTCTAAGTTATTATCAACATAAACTTAATTAATCATTTCCCATTTTAAATTATTATAACTTTCACACCCGTTATACACATAATACAATTCATGTCCTGTATTAAATTACCCGTATATAATTATTTATCTCATTATATATGTATAACCATATTACAACATTCACACATATGTTGAAATAATAAATAATAAATGATAATAACCATCCTCCCGAGTAATAACTCACCGAATGTATATTCTCTAAAGTGCTATCCCACTAGGTGTATTCACATAACCTAGTTACCCCAAGTCAGGATCACTCACTAACTTGGTTAATAACATAAATATTGGAGGCGGTCATATTCCTTCCCTGAAAGTGACATGCCCCTCACCTATATAATGGACGCTATGACCTAGGGATATACTCGCCCTACTCCTCAAGCTAGGGGATTCACCCTCTACGTACAACCTCCCCTGATAGCACTAGAGTATATATTATAATAATATTTAGCCACTAATATTAATGCACACACCATATATATATATATATATATATATATATATATATATATATATATATATATATATATATATATATATATATACTATCGCACACCGTATATATATAATTAAAACAATCCAGGCTTTACCATGTACTAAACCGGTAACTCTAGCCTATACGTCATAACTTGAGTTTATGGTCCAACTCAGATTATTAATTAATTTGCACATTAATTAATTTAATTACTTTGGTACCGCTCAACCACTATATCCGGACTCGCCCACTTGATCCGAAATTTAATATTTTGGAATATATTTCTTCAAAATTAACCACAATGTGTCACCCATAAATTCCCTCAAAATCCCAATTATTTTCCCTCATAATTGTTAAGAATTTATGTCCTATATTTATTTCTCACTAAATAGAGTGTGGGAAAAGAATTTTAAATAAATTTCCCTTATATAATAAAATTGGCCCACCTGTCAAAAATCCTCGACCATCGATCGATCGATTTCAGCCATCGATCGTCTTCTCCGAAGGCCTGTTTCTGCCATGGATGAAAATCTTAAATGTCCAATTTCTTTTACAGTCTAACCCAGGTCCTAACATCAATAGAATACACCAAGAACATCATAAGGAACCCCCATAAAGTCCCCAAACCCCATTTAATTTCCGTTCTTTCCTATTTTCTGAATTGGGGAAAAACTCGGGTTATTCGTTAATTAGTCTCAACACCAAATTACCATCTCAAATTCATTCATAATTCGTCTGGGTTATCACATCTGACCAGTACATACCAATCTCAGATTATATCATGATTCTCTACAACAATTTCTAATCAGAAGATTTATTTATAAAAACCCCATTTTTGTACCCTCTTTACTCCAAAACGAATTTTGCTTCCCACTTCACACAAATATGAATTGTAATACAATTAAACGCTACAGCAAGTTAACCACTTGCCTTATGATTTCGTAGGGTTTGATCCGGAGTTGTGATTCTTAAGGTTGATGATGAAATCCCCATACTGGCCGCAAAATTGGCGGTTACCGAAGCGATTTGTGTGTTGGAGAACTACTTTCCCCTATCATTCTTTGACATAAGTGTCCACTTGTTGGTACACCTATACGACGAGGAACTTCTTTGCGGTCCAGTTAGATATCGGTGGATGTATCCGTTTGAAAGATTGATGAATGTTTTCAAAGATTACTTCAAGAATACACGATACATTGCAGGATCAATTGCAGAGGAATACATAACCGTGGAGTCATCAATCTATACTCGGGAATATATGCCTGACTCGACCAACGTTGATGACATTGATGAGTTCGTCGATGAGGGTGGTCATGTGATCGACAAACAAGTGAAATTAACGAGTTTGCAACGTGAACAAGTAGCTCGTTATTTATATAATGATAACCTCATTATATAAATTGTTGTAAAAAACACAAGTTTCTCTAAATAACTCTGAAAGGATTTTCTTTTAACAAAAATGGCCCCAGTTTCCTCATCAATAGATTTAACATCCATGTTATGACCATTAAAACGAAGGCATTTAACCCAAATATTTTTTTAAACTCACAACAGAATAAAAATGATCCCTTTTTTCCACTTCTCTATTACACAAGTTGCATGTATACTCATCAATAACTCCCCACCTCTTCAGCTTATCCTTAGTTATCAATTTAATAAGACATGCTAACCAAATAATAATAACAAATATAGGTATTCTATTTTAATACCAAAAAACATCCTTCCACTGAACTCTCTATTTCCTTTTTCTCAACACCTCATATGTGTCCAAGCAATTAACCCCCCCGCCCCCCTCAAGGAATCCAAGTAATCCATTCCTCCCTTTTTGCTTGGGGTCTAACATTGTTTCTATTAATCTCAACTAACATTGATGATATTGGCTGAGTCAGATTCCATTCACCATTAAAATAATCTCCTCAATAATAACACATTCCCTTCTAGCGGCATCATAGACAATTCTTCCACCATAATAATTAATAAGTGTCCTTATTTCATTCCAATTGTCTACCCAAAATAAAGTATTAATTCCTCTGCCAATATGATATTTAATTCACTTTTTAGCCTCATCTCTAATTTTCCATAGCTTCCTCCAAGTCCAAGTGCAATTTGCTTTTAGTTTCACCGTCCTAATTGATCTTCACTTAATAACAACATAATGAATCCACTTCACCCATAAGGAATATTTTTTCTTTGCAAGATCCCATATGTGTCTGAACATGCAAGATTTATTCCACTCCATCAAACTTTTTACTCCTAAGCCTCCTTCTTTAGTAGGGTAACAAAAATCCTCCCAAGCCACCTTTGCCCCATATTTTGTTAAATCCAATCCAATCAAAATAGTCTACTTAAAATTTGATCAATTTCCTTAATAAACCATTTAGGTAAACAAACATACTAATTCAATAAACTGAAATGCTTCCAAGAACAAAGATATCTAGTAGAATTCTTCTAGCATAAGAAAGCCAAATAATTGTCCAATTCTTCAGCTTAGCCATCAATTTATCAACCAAGACTTTACAATCATAACTCTTCAATCTTGTTATAAACCTCATAACACAAAGGAAAGACATTAGAGGGAGAAGATAGATTATTCTCAAATCCTAAGGAAGAATCGGTGAAGGATTCAAAGGGTTCTTGCACCACAAACTAGTTGGGAAGGAATATTGGAGGAGAAAGACAATCAATCACCAACAACAATCACAAAATCAGATCATCTATGAATAAGGCAAGTGGTTATTTATAAATTATAAGTTATAATATCCATGTGTAGGATTTATGAATAATTGATTTTGATGAATATTATTGGAAAAAACGAATTGATTAATTGCATGTTTGGGTAAGAATAACATGTAGTTAGATTTATATCTGTAGAGGATTGAAAATCAGAGGAACCGTGATCGTTAATACGAATTAAAATCTGGGTTTATGATTTAAAATATGGGAAGAACATATTTTTAGGGTTCTTAAACAAATAGAGAATTTGAATCATTCTCGGCTAAATTTGTGAAGATTTATGATGTTTAAATCGTTGGAAATCATCCTAGAGTATGTAAAAATTGTTAGAAATCATTGGTTGCGAGTTTGGTGTGTTATCATGTGAGTTAGTTAATTGGAAATGGTTAGAAAACGTATGAAAAATACTAACTGCACCTACACCTGCTCGATCGATCGATCGACTGATGAATGTCGATCGATCGACCCAAGTTGATTTTGGGTCCTTTTGTTTGATGAATTCTAATCATTTGCCAATGCTTGGGGGGAACCTTAGGGATGATATTGTATCTATGTAGGGATTGAGGTAAGACCAATAGGTATCTCGTGGAGGGCCGTTATGATCATTGAGGTTAAGGTTTAGAGAGATGAACCGATGAGGATAAACCGATAAAGTCGTGTATCGAGAATTACGGATTTCAGTTACGAGGAAGGTTAACGTCAATCCAAGAGAGATATGTACCAGTATATTAGATATAGTTTAACTACTGAAATAAATGGATGGTTAACTAGGGCCCTTAGAGTTTGGGTGAAAACTCATTTAAATACGATGGAAGATAAATCGTAAAATAATAAGTACGGTGAGTGTGGGAGAGATATGTACTACGTACAAGATTATGGTAATTGGGTTTGTGTGCATACCTATTGATTTATGTTAATACTTAAGGGGTGCGTATACCTAAGGTGTACTTGATTATATTCGGGTCGAGGCGATATTCTGAACTAATATACAAAGATAATAAATACGATAGTAAGACGAATCGTAAATTAATAAGTACGGTGAATATAAGAGATGCGGATATTACGTACGGGCATGATTACTAGGTTGTGTGTATACCTACTATATTAAATACTTAAGTGGAGTGAATACCTAAAGTACATTTGATTATACTAGGGTGGAGGAAGGATTCCGAACTAGTATGTGAAAATAACGTAAAATAATAAGTACGGTGAATATTTGAGAGAAATATATTTACGTACGAGTATGATCATTTGGTTTCGTGTATACCTATTGAATTATATAGATAATTAGGTGGAGAGAATACCTAATGTATACTTGCCTATATTAGGGTCGAGGTAGAATCCCTAGCTAATATATGGAAATAGTAAATTGGGGTCGAGATTGAAGAGTTTCGAACCAATATATAAAATTTCATTATTAGGGTCGAGGTAGGATTCCTAACTGATACATGAAATAAGATTTGGGGTCGAGGTGACGTTCCAAACCAATTCTTTTACTTGGTGTCAATGTACTATTCCGAACCAAGAGTCCATAATATGTGCTACAAGTACATAATAGTGAAGAATTGTTTTATAAGTATATATTGTGTGTGAAATGTATACTGTATAAATAATCTACTTATATAAGATTGTATATAAAAAGATGTCGCGAATACATCTAAAAGTAAATTAAGTAGAGAAACTTAATTATCATGATTCAACGGAAGAGGTGAATATCTTAAGACTAAATTATATAGTGAAACTTAATTATAAAAGGTTAAAGATAACAAGATGTGAAAAGTTATCTAAGTATATAACATACGAGATGTGTTACTGTTAAAATACTGTATGGTCGATATGAGAACTTAGTCATGAAGATAAGTGTAGTTGAATGATATAGTCTAGTTAGCTTGGGTAGTACATCTAGGTGGGCTAAGTATGGGACGTTAGGCGTGCACTATAGATGAGGGGTGAGGTAACTCAAGAAATTGTACGAAATCTTAACATGTATAATCGATAACTCATTTTTTTATTGTGATAATCACTTGCTAAATATTTTCAAAAATGTTTTGAGTACTAACTCTTGCTATCAAAATATTTTTAAAACCTGTTAGGTGTCCAACCACAAGGACGCCAGACTTGAGGATTTATTTTAGGGACTCGTCACTGCAGCATTGTGGAGGCTGGCCGAACTTTGCATAGACGATTCGCTCTTTCTGATGTAGTGTAGGATCTCATATTAGTACTATCTATTGGGACATGTTCTCCATTTTCTTTATTTCAGATATTCAGTTTTGGATTATATTGGTTTTATTTATCAGTGTTGGATTTTATCCAATTGTTGACTCGGCAAGACTTTATTCTTTATATATTGTGTGATGGTATGAATTATTATATAGTGTGAATGTCCAATTATTTCCGTTAATGAAAGATAATATTTGACACCAGTCTAATTTGACTTAGGTTATTAGTAATTAAAAAGTTTTCAACAATGATTCTAAGAATGAACCAACTGAGAAACCTATTTTAATTTAATTTAGGGCTGATCACCCGGAATTTAATTAGGTGGGGTGTCACAGATGGTATCAGAGCATCAGGTTCTAGTGCCCATAGGATCTGTACGGATGTATTATGTTTTCAGCGTTGCTTTATATTTGATATAGAGCCCTATGCTTAGGATTGTTGATTCCTATTGTGAGATTTCATTCTCCTGTTATAATGTATGATTGTAGTGAATCTTATGCATGTTCGGGTGTGCTGCGTCGGTCGAATAATGAAGGACAACCAGAGAAGACCGTTGGGAGGATAGGAGGAAGCGGGGCTCAGTTGGAGCTATGGAAGATTATGGGGACGATTTTCGTAGTCGAGGTCACCCCTATTGATGCTTTGGAAGTTGATGCTGCAATGACTACTAGGGCACAATAGACTTTTCGAGTACCGCCATGGTAGAAATTGATACCAAAGTAGACTCGCCCAGCACAGTTAAAATGGGAGAGAGACAGAGGGGACTTGAAGAGTACCATTCGCTATAGTTTGCCAAGTGCAGATGTTGTGTGTGTCGGCCAACGGTAAAGGAAATCCATGGCGAGTGACTTATGATCGAGTGTGATGATGCCCGGAATTTAAATTTGGAAAATTTTCTGAACTTATCACATGAGGATCGGGTACAGGACAAGTGTGAGAAAGAAGTTATTTGGTTGATAAAACTCTGTACCTGACAAGGTAGGTACGATAAAGAAAAGAGTCCTTAGGATTAAATAATGGGCTCACGAGTAGGAGTCCCCAGCACTAATGGAAAATTTGTGTGGACGACCTATATATATTGATGATATTGATGCTTCTATGTGAACGAAGCTAAAAGAATTGAGGAATTTAGTCAGGAAGTTAAGATTTGATGAAATGGTGCTTGTAAGACACCATAGGGGGAGACCCATGAGGGGACTCATTTAAATGATGCAGAAAATGGAATTCTTATCGAGTGATGGTGGATTCAGTCGAAACTAGTAAGACCAACACTATGTTTTCCTTAGGGCCAGCAGAGCTAAGGGAATAATGAGGGAAGCCATCAGGGTTGAAGCTACCGAAGTCCGAGAGATAGACAACCCTAATACGGTCAGTGTGGCCAGGAATAGGGGATTCTGTAGAGATATATTTTTTGTAGAGAGTATGGCCACATGCATTGATCTTGGTCGATGCGAGGAAAAAGGACAAGAGCATGGTGCCTAGTCAGGGAAATGATTAAAATAGTCTTTGGGTTCAGTTAGGACAAGCGTGTATTGTCTAGGAACCATTTCAACATCCAGTGCGGTTGGCAATGTGGAGGTATGAGTTTTATCCTCGAGTGAATGAGGTATGTTTTATGTGAGATAAGAGAGTCACAGGATTTTGTTAGCACTAGATTCGCGTGTGAGACGAGTTTAGTGGTTATATCAATAACATTATTATGTGTTTATATTCTCCATTGGGTAGTGGGGTTATCCTTGGTTTCATTCGCAGGGGAGCGGGTGTTGACCATGGAGATATACTTCATAGGAACTACTCGTTCTAGTGACGTGTTATACAAGTATGATAGTATCCTAGGTATGGACTGGTTAGCGATGGTCGGTACGATCATACTCGGTTAGTGCAAGGCTATCGTGTTCACTGTTCCCGGACAGGATGTATTGTTTTAGTGACGCCTCACCGAAAAGAGGGTCGAGCTCACATTTATATGATATTATGATGGAGGCTTTGGAGAGTACAGTTATCTCGAGATATTTGATCCCGGTGTATAAAAATCTCACCGATATGGTCCAGGGTATATTAGGTTTATTATCGAGGTATGAGATCAAACTTATAATGGTAATTAACGCGAATGACTAGTGATAGTGAGAGCGCTGTGTAATATGACTCCTTTAGAGACCTGGGAGTTAAGAGTATATTTTAATGTCCGTGGATAGGATTTGAGCATCCCGGTTATGTGATTTAGGCTTATAAAACTCGATCTCCGACAATGCTAGTGATGATGCATTGGGAGGGGAAGTTCCTTGTTTGCGTGTCATTGCGAGATGAGGTGCGCATGGGCCATAATAAACATAGGGAGTGGAGAGACATTGATGGATGCTAGGGGCATCAGTTTCGAATGTTAATCGTTATACGTGTGAAGAAAACACTTTGAGATGAGAGTTATTATAGGAGTAAAGACAGTGGAGCCGGTAGTGCTGTAGAAAAATAATAAATTATTTTCTCACTACGAGTTGAAGGGTGGGATAATGTTGAGAAAAATTCAATTATAGGTTATGGTGTGATTGAGAAGACCCATGTGCTATAACCTGGTCGAGGATGTGAAGTCAATTTCGAGAAAGTGTGTTACGCATGAGACATTGGTAATGTTTATGCAGAAATGCACGGAACATAGGGTGTATGGGCTCCCTGTTTAGTGGTTTCAAATTCGTTCGAGATAGAATGGCGTGGAAAGGAATGTGTGGAAATTATGCCTGAGGGGCAGTTATAAACATAATTAAAATGGTGTGATGGGTTGAAAATCGACGAGAAAGATGATAATCCAAGTATATATGTACAACGAGAGCTAACACACCCGAGATGGGTTAAAAGGATGTGGAAAGACATTTGAAAGGACATCTCTTGAGAAGAGGAAATCCAACTATTGTGGGGAAGTAAAGCGAAGTCCTACTCAGTCGATTGTTGAGGGTGGCTTACGCGTAAGTGGAACGTCGATAGGTATACCCTAGGAGAAAGGGGAGTAAAAGTTCCACTTAATGTGAGATGTTATAAGTAGAAGTCGGTGTTGAGTGGGATATAGTGAGGTTGTCTCCGGGTGCACCACTCCCAAATAGAAATAAAAAATTTGTCAAGCCAATAATTCCAGGGATGGGATGGACACAGGTTGGTAGATTTCATTGATGGGTTGCCAATATCAGGACAACGTCAAGAATTCCTTCGAGTGTGTGGAATAGATTGACCAAGATGAAGTGATTGTTATTATTCTTTGGAAAGAGGGATTTCAGCGGTGTAGGGTGACGCCTAATATAATTGTGAGTGAGGATGGGATCCTTGAATCCCACCTCTGATAGGGATTTTCAAGAAGCGGTGGAGATAGAGATTTATTTTGGGCATGTTGTGTCATGGGTTCACTTGTGAGGTTTTTGCGTGGTAAGCCTTATCGTTTACCCTCTGGGTGATCCAAAGTGAGAGGATAACTAGACTTTTGGTCGGACATGATTTAGAGCTCGTTGGCAAAAGTGGAACAACACCAAACTGTTGTAGATAACTTTTGAATGTCGTAAGACTTACGTCACCATGAAACGATGTTTCGAGAACTGACATGAGTGGTTAGATGTCATTGTGGTTTCCCTCAGGATGGGAGTTATGTGTTAGGGGTGGATACGGGAAGCTGTCACCTAGTGATGTGAGACCTTTCGTTAGTATTGAAGCAATAAAGCCAGTGATGTGTAGGCTCGTCTTATTAGAATGTCGTGGTAGAAGTACAATGTGTGATGTGCCGTCTTTGGGGTGAGACTTTATGCCTGGTAGAGTATATCAGTATGAAGAGATTCGAACAAGCTAGTAGATAATATGAGGCTACAGTTATTAAGCCTTTTGAAAGGTGGGCACCACTAGCGAGTGTATAGTGGAGTCACCCCTATGTTATTACGATTTGAATCTGAGTACTAGGGGATGTCGTGATACTAAAGTCCCTAAGTTTTAGTACCAGTCTTGTCCTAATTTCGAGGACGAAATTTCTTTGTAAGGGGGAAAGTATGCACCACAAACTAGTTGAGAAGGAAGATTGGAGGAGAAAGACAATCAATCACCAACAATAATCACGAAATCAGATCATCTCTGAATAAGGCAATGTAATACCCCGCACTTTTATGGATAATTAAATTTCATAAGTAAGTGTAATTTGGAAATTTGAGGAATTATCGTGAATAATAATTTTTGGAGTTTACGAGGGTTAGATGATTTTCGATGTATGTTATATTTACTTTTGGGATTAAGTGAATGAGTCGGAGCATTTTAATTATATGTCGCAGTTGGGTGTAGCGACAAAGAAAAATATTTTAATATGAAAACCCGTATTAAGTTGTGTTGGGTTTAATTAGTGAATTGCGGTTAAGTGACTCAAATGGAGATTTTGAGTGCGCGATTAGTTTTGGAATAGCCGAGATAGTCAGAACAGAGTATCCGGGGGTAGTATTTGGGTTTTAAAAATTTTTGGACCAGTAGGGACTCATAACTGAGTAAACGAGTCATTTTTGGGTTAATAAGGGACAAGCCCTTATTTCTCCCTTACAAAGTCACGAGAGAGGGAGAAAGAAAGAAAGAAAAAGAGAAAAGTAAAGGAAGAGCAGAAAAGAAGATAGGAAAGGTAGATTCCGTCCAAACTTCGCGTAATTCGACTTGAGGTCGTCAAATTTTATCCACGAGGCAAGTGTTTACTGTGACACCCCGCCTAATAAAATACCGGGTGATCAGTCCTATACCAAAATTAAAATAGGAATCCCAATTGGTTCATCCTTAGCATTACTCTCGAAAACCTTTTTAAAACTTACTAACCACCTAGTATCCCAAAAATCTAGTGCCAAAATTTATCTTTTTAATTAAATAACCAATAACATGCGGAAAATAATATGAGTCATACGCCATGACTGAATTAAATCAACTGAATAAATAAAAACTACATGCCGAATAAATAATCGGTCACCAAAGTAAATAGTCCAATACAAACATCCAAAACCTGAATAAATAAATCTGAAAACTGTACTGAAAAGTCTGGGCGACAAGCCCGAAGTAAAACTGAAACTGATAAATGATTCCTACTACAGGAAGGAATGAACGATGCGTTTAATCCAAATTCCTGCTAGCATCTACATGTGTCGCAGCTCCGTGTCCCTGGAATAGAATACCAAGTCTGGCGTCCCTGTGGCTGGACACCTAAAAAAATTTTAAAATAATTTTATAGCAAGGGTTAGAACCCAAAATATTTTGAAATATTTAGCAAGTAAATTAACTGTAGTAATTAAAAATATATGAATGCGCTTCATATTTAAGTTAGCGTCGCACTCTCTTGAGGACATACTCACCCCTCCACTAATGTGCACACCTAACAGTTACCTTAACCCCAACTAGTTGTACTACCCCGTCCAACTAGTCCTCGTGTAATCTCCCCTTGCCATACTACTCTAACCCGAGTATAATAATTTATGGGTTATAATTTATCTCACCAATTAACTTAATTAATTCCTTTTAAATAATATCATATAACCTTGACAAAAGTTATATAAAGTAAGTACATTACACATTGTATTATGACCCGCATATAATATTACTTCTCATTATATACGTACCTTTACCAAAACATCCACATATAATTCATAGGTATATCCATCCCTCCGAGTATACCACCACCGGATGATTCCCTCTAAAGTGCTATCTCACTAGGTGTGCTCACATAACCTAGTTATACAAGTTGGAATCGCTCACCAACCTGGCCCAAAAATATAAACGTAGTGAAGGCGATCATATTCCTTCCCTGAAAGTGAGATAAGCCCCTCACCCATATACCGGACGCTATGACCTGGGGATATACTCACCCTACTCCTCAAGCTAGGGGATTCACCCACATCGCGCAACCTCCCTTGATAGCACTAGAGTATATAAATTAATTAAATATCTAGTCACTGATATTTAATAGCACACACAATATATATATATATTATCACCACACCGTATATATATAATATAAACCCCGACTTTACCATGTACTCAAAAATCCGTAACACTAGCCTGAAATTTCCCGAGTCTCTGTCCCGACTCAACTTAATTAATTTTCTCACTTATTAATTTATCATCTTCCCGAGTCTATGGTCCGACTCTAATTTATTTAATTCACACATCAATTAATATAATATTTCCCCCGAATCTGTGGTCCGACTCTAATATAAATACTTTACGCATTAATTTATATAATATTTGCCCGAGTCTATGATTCGACTCTAATTTAATTAATTTACACATTAATTAATTTATTACCTTGTGTCACTCAACCAACATACCCGAACTCGCTCACTTGACCCATATCTTAACATTTCCCGAAATTTATTCATAACTTGACCCTCATTACCTTCTACCAAAACCCGATTATAATTACCTAAAAGTACCAACAGTTATGCCCCTATTTAATTTTCATCATTTAAATCAGCCCAAGAACCCTTTTTCAATAAATATCTCCCATGTAATTAAAAACTGGCGTCACTGCCAAAAATTTCGTATCATCGATCGATCGATCCCCCTGGGTGGATCGATCGATCGACCAGGTCATCGTCTTCTCTAGCCTTCTGTTCGGCCATGGATGAACTCCTAAGCTTTTATTTTCATTCCAAACCCTTACCCAATCACAACCAATATTTTATTTACATAGAAATACATTCCAATCTTCCTAGAAGACTTAAATCATTTATCAATTCATCAAAATCCCAAACTTTTTTCGAATTGGGTCTCACCCGAATTTATCCTACGGAGATTTGAATTCGTCATACTGATTTGAAATTGTCACCAATACTTACTAATTAGAATCCTACAATTGATTTCAGCAATCCCATATCCATATTCACCATTAATTTAGTCTCAAATCTACATATACTAATCAAATTCGGAAAACCCCTTTTTAGCTATTTAAACCATAACCAAAACAGATTTTTGATACACATACTATGATATGGATTGATTATCACAATTTAAAAATCACAACAGTCAACCACTTGCCTCTGATTGTTCGTAGAGTCTGATCCGTTGATGTAGAATATGGTTTGATGACGAACGCCCAATTTGTCCCTTAATTTGTCTCCAAAAAGGTTCCCAATTTGCTCCTAGATTTGTTTCCTCTGTGTCTCTCTCAAACCCTAGGTTTATAATTGTTAACTGCCATTCAATAAGTCCCTCAATTAGGTTAAAAACCCTTAATCCCATTTTTGGCCACATGAGCCTAATTAAAATGGCCCGAATCACCCCGTGTGGGCTCGGTTATGCCCAAAAATGCCCCGAGACCGGATTACTACCTCGGGTACTTTTTTCTGACTATCTCAACCCATACGGACTCAACCGCGCACTCAGAATTGTCATCCGAAATACTTTATAACATTTTCAAATTTTGACCTCAAAATGCGACACACATTAATTCGAACAATTTAACTTAAAGTCGCCAATTATAAATAATTCTTCCCACTCAAATAAATTCTCCAAATCAAAAATTTAAGTTTCTCCAATTTAAATATTTTTATATCTCCCAAAAATAATTAAATATTAAATCCTCAAAATTACGGGATGTTACATTTACTTGCTTTATTTCTTTTAGTGTATATATCTCATATTATAGTTGGTAAACTATATAATTTTGGGTTAGAACCCTAAAAATAAATTTGGGTAGTTTGTGTATGAGTTTACAAATTGATGTACCGTAAACTCCTAATGATTTCTAGTGTTAAATCCAAGATAATGGAGGGTAGAAATGAATTGAAATGGGGGAAATGGTAAAACTAGGGTTTTAAGGATTTTTGGGTTTAAATCTAATAAAACATTAGTTTAATCCCCCAAATAATTGATGTGTTAGTTAGAAATCAACGTTTAGATGACTGTAGTGTTGTTGGTTTAGATTATAAACCATAAGAATGTAGTTTGGGTTGATATATTGGGTGTTTGGAATTTTGGGTTTCATCCAAAATGGGAAAAGGCCGACCTAACTGGTATGACCGATCGATCGCGACCCTAGGGCCGGTTGACCGGGTAAGGAAAAAAGGGCCTAAAAATTTCACAGTAAGGCAAAATCCCAACCCGCGGTCGATCGGGGGTCAGGGATCGGTCGACCGACACTCTATTTTCTGCCCAAGAATTGGATTTTCCATTTCCTTTTCTTTTTAGGTTTAAAACTTAGGGGTCTTCTTGATTAGTGTATTATAGACGGTTATGACCAATAAGGGCTTGAGGAGTTGCCTACTAACCTTGGGTTAGTTAAGGGTACAATTCGGGGTGCGGACTTAATGAATATTTAGAACGAGAGATATTTGAGAAAATTATTTGGCAAGCGTATATGAGTATATTTATGCGGTTAGGATAAATATGGTCGATTATAATTGAGGAAATCCTAAGACGCGATTAGGATGGAATTTAGGATATGGGCCAAAGAGAATTGAGCGGTCGTCCTATGACTATTGACGACTACTAGTATAGGTGACGCGACACCTGAGAAATTAAGATAAGTAATTAGTATACTTACTTAGTTAATATGAATTGGCGTATTCGGGATTATATACGTATCCTTAAAAGTGATTAAGGTACGAGTTATATATCAAGTGAGAGAATACATTTGGGTTTAGTATCGTAACTGTGTGAATCCTTAAATATTATTACGAATGGAAACATTCGGGGTTATTGGCTATCGCTATATGAGTTTGGCAATTATAGACATATGTATATATTGAGAAGTGATATATACTATATATACGGGAGTTGTTACAGTATATATATATGATATAATTATAAATATATATGTGTGTGAATGGTATATTTATGTGAAGGATTCCCCCTCTAATGCTATCATGGAAGGTTGGGCGATGTGGGTGAGGCCCCTGGCTTGAGGAGCAAGGAGCGTATAGTCCCCAAGTCATAACGTCCACTTTATATTGTGTGATTTTTATTAGGGGTAGGACCTGGTGGGTATGTTTCGTCTCATTTATAAGGAGGAACTATGACCGCTTCCCATACGTTGTGATTTGGTTTTTACCAAGTCGGTGTGAGAGTTCGACCGCTGGTACCGAGGATGGTATATGAGTAATTCTCTAGAAGATGATAGAATTGAGAGACTGCATCCTCGAGTTATAGCTCGGTGGGATGGTTATTATACTTGTTGTGTATAGTATATTGCCTGTATATGAGGACAAGATATCTTATATCTCTAACTAGTGTAAAGAGATAAATGAATAAGGATTTATTCTCATTCTGGGATATTTTATCCGGACTTAAATTGTATGTTGTATACTAAAGTGAGTATTATACGTATATATTTATATGAGTATATAGACATTATGTACTAGGGCCTAATGGATCTCGACGATTGACATTGCCAGCTTGTAGTGTATCGGGGGGTTCCTTATTTAGATTTCGCTTCGCGAGACACCCCACACACGAACGTAGCGCAATGTTGGGACTGGGGAGAAATTTAGCCCTTAGTACTCGGGTTAATTAGGATTTTTAGGGATTGGGTGGAACGAGTTTAGTTAGGCAGGGTAGTTTAACTAGGTTGTCTAAAGGGATGCGATAGGTGTGCACTATTAGAAGAGGGGTGAGGGGTATCTTATGGGAGTGCGATACCAATTTAAATATGGGATCAATCATATTTTTTAAATATAGCATTTATGCACTTGTAAAATATTTTCAGAACTCGGGCTCTGACCCGGTTATTTATTTTTCCCTCTTTTGCTATATATGTATATATATAGGTGTCCGGACACAAGGACGCCTGGATGAAGATTCTTTCGAGTCAGACGTTTGCTGCAGTAGCTGTGGATGCCTTCATGTTTACTATAGACGCTTCGATCCTTGTAATCTAGATTGGAGGTATTGTAGAAATAGTCGGGCCAATAGCCCAACTATATTATTTATTCTTTTACCACCTTTTAGTGCGGCATTCAATATGGTTGTATTATGTTAAATCGAGTGTTCGATTATTTTATTTCATTTCATTTTTATATATATAGACTGTTGTGATTATTTTATTTGAATGGTTTGATTAAAAAGATTAGTTAAATAAAAAAATTGACGCCATCCTAATAGGTTATTAGTAATTAATTTGGTTTTCGGCAGTGATGCTAAGAATGAACCATATGAGACTCCTGATTTAATTTGGTACAGGATTGATCGCCCAGTATTTTATTAGGCGGGGTGTCACAGATGGTATCAGAGCATCAGGTTTTAGTGTCCTTAGGAATCGGTGCAGATGTACTACGCTTTCAGCGTTGCTCTCGATTCGATATAGAGCCTTAGGATTAGGATTGTTGATTCCTCTTGTGAGATGTTGTTCTCCTGCTATTATATAAGACTATAGTAAATCTTTTGTGCGCTCGTTTGAGACTCGTGTGTTTATCGAGGAAGGACGACCACAAAAGGCCATTTCGAAGGCGTCAGGAGGAGGGGTTTAGTTGGAGATATGAGTTGAAGTTGGAGATAAGGATCACAGCAGAGGTCACTCCCTTTATGGCATTATTAAAGATGGTTGCAATGACTACTAAAATATAGTAGTTATGAGTATTCAAGTGCCGCTGTAGTAGAGAGTGGTGCTAAACTTGAATTACCCAGTGAAGTAAATTGGGAAAAATGTTTGAAAAGGTCCTTGATAAGGACCATACATTGAAGTTAAGTTATACGGAGTAAGTGTAACGTGATTCAGTAGAAGTAGAAGGCTCGGGAGCTTTGTCTTAAAGCACGGTATGGAAATACCCCTATGCAAAAATTTGAGAAAACAATTTGACTCGTGGGAGCAATACTTAAATGGGGGAAACAGTAGTCACCATGTTTAAGGGAGAAGGATATTTCTCTTATAAAAGGATCTTATGAATGGATATAACCGTCAGTTCCTCGGGTTTATCAGGAGTGAAGAGAATGCAGTTCCTGAATTATTCATATGAGGATCGGCCAGAGGCCGACAGTGAATGAAGAGTTACATAGATAAGTGAACTTTGTGCCTAATTTAGGAAGGCACATCAAAGAGAAAGTCCTTCAGAAGAATGATAGGATCACTAGAAAGTGTTCCTAACACCTATGGATAATTTGTGTTCGTGGAACCCCATTGGTGGACATCCACCCGGGGAGTTCATTGAAACAGGGCTATTGAGGCCGGTAGTGGATTTTCCTTTTGATGAAGAAGTTAAGGGGACTATGAAGGCAATTTTCAGGAAGCTATAGAGTCTGAGATACTGATAACCTTAACATGGTTAGGGTGGACAGAGATGGGGAATATTGCAATCTGGAATATAGAACCACACGGTTAGTCCTTGCTCAATAGGACTTAAAGAACAAAAGTAGGGTACTCGGTTGGAGCATTGATTAAAGTAAGGTTGGTTCGGTTAAGACAAGTGTGATATGTCAGGGAACCAATTGGAGCAGTCAGGGAGATTGGCAAAGTTATTGTTATGAGTTTCACCTCAGACGAAGGAGGTATATTCTGTGTGACAAGATTTGGGTCACAGTATTTTGCTAGCCCTAGATTCGTGTGTGATTCGAGTTTACTGGAGGTGTTGATAACATTATATAGTGTATGTCTATATGTTTTTCCGCGGTAGTGGGGTTCTATTTTAAATTTGTATCTGGTTTGTACTAATCATTTTGAATGTGTTATACGAGTATGGTACTATTATAAGAGTAATGTTATTATTTTATAGGAGCAATAGCAAGCTAATGATTGCAAGGCTAATGTATCCGCAGTTCTAGGGTGGAACGGGTTGTTGTTGCGATATCTCACCTGGATACAGGTTGAGCTCGCCTTTATTATACGTTTAGATGAAACTTCGGTGAGTGGATGTTTCATTATCATGATTTGAGTGCATGGCGACCTTATATATATGATTTAAGGTATGCAGAATTTCTTGTTAAGCTGTGAGTTTAAGCTCGTTGTTGTTTGCGCGAAGGACTTAGTGTTAGTACAAGCGCTATGCGGTATGGCTCCTAGAAGGAAATAGGAGTTCTGACCACATTTTATCGATAGGTGGGATGGGATTATCCGAATGGAAAAATTGAAATTAACGGACCTCCACGACCGACAAAGTTAAGTAGTAGTGTATAGGAGGGGTTCCTTGTTTGGACTTCACTTGCGATACGCTCCACGCAGGAACCTTAACGACGTCAAGAGTGGAGAGATGTTATGAGATGCAAGGATATTGGTTTTGATGATAAGTCACCTAGTGTGTCCAAAACACTATAGACTGAGAGCTGTGTGGTGATTGTATGCTTATGGCGATAGATTTACTATGGAGAAGCCCTGAAATGGTTCTCTCATTGCAAGTATGTGGGTGGGGCAAGGTAAAGGAAATTAATTTAAGTCATGTAGCCAAGCCTTGATGAAAGGAAAATTCAGAGGTAGTATGTTTTGAATGTGATGTTCGTAACATATTTGAAGAGAGTAGGCACCTCGATTAGTTAGACTTTCCATTTCGCCAAGGTGGAGTTAGTAGGTTAGCGAGGTAGGATTTAGGACGTCTCGCTGGTGTGCCTTAGGCCGTTATATCTCGATGACCGACGATGCGAGGAAGTAGTGTAACGGGAGGGTTCCTTGTCTGGATTTCGCTTTGCGAGACGTCCCACGCATGAAATCGAGAAAATGTCGAAAGTCGAGAGAGGTCTTGGGCACTAGGGATTTAGTTAGGATAGTACTCATTTTTTTACGTGTGTTGGAAACACTTTAATCTTAGGGTTATTAGGAAGTAAGGCCAGAAGGACTAGTGGCACCGATATAAGGAGATTACGGTGAGTTAACCATGAGAACATTCGTGAGTTAACTTTAAAAAAGATTGGATTTCCAGTTATAGGAAACATAAAATCTTGAGAGGATGGTTGAGGATACCCACGTGTTAACACCAGGCTAAGAAAGTAATTCCCATTTTTCGAAAGAGCATTACGTCTGTGATGTTAGCAGTAATGGTGCAAATAGGCACGGATTAAAAAGGTGTATGGACACCTTGGTAAGTTGATTTTATATACCACTGAAAATGGAAAGGGTCGTAGTATATAAATCTAAAGATTATGCTGCGAGGCAGTTATAAATGGATTTGAAATGGGTTGGATGGATCGCCGAAGGAGGTACGCTATAATCCAAGTGTATGGACGCAATAAGAGGTAGCACGCCTAAAACTAAGCGATGAGACTGATGGGAATAGTCAAGCGTTACTATGGTTTCTTTTTAAGGGAAATTCAACATTGTGAGGTTGACGAACGGATGCTTAGAGTAGTGATTTCTCTGATGGGATCGAGACGGTTAAGTTCTCATTATAGGCTCGTTTTCTATATATGCGCTTATAAAAGAACTAGGTGCGACGTGACATTGGAATCACTCTTACGAGGAGATAACATTGTAGAATATAAAGTTTTGGATAAGCTTGTAGTTAAGCTTGTGCGCGGGTAGCGTGAGTGAGTATATGGTTGAGTTCCATTGGATTAGTACCATTCCACTTTTATGAATTAGGATGTGGAGTGATTCGCGATCCTAGGTTAATATCGGTCGTATCCAAATTTCGAGGGAGAAATTTCGTTGTAAAGGGGGAGAATGTAATACCCCGCACTTTTATGGGTAATTAAATTTCATAAGTACGTGTAATTTGGAAATTTGAGGAATTATCGCGAATAATAATTTTTGCAGTTTACGAGGGTTAGATGATTTTTTATGTATGTTATATTTACTTTTAGGATTAAGTGAATGAGTCAGAGCATTTTAATTATATGTCGCAATTGGGTAAAGCGACAAAGGAAAATATTTTAATTGGAAAATCCGTATTAAGTTGTGTTGGGTTTAATTAGTCAATTGCGACTAAGTGACTCGGATGGAGATTTTGAGTGCGCGGTTGGTTTCAGAATGGCCGAGATAGTTAGAATAGGGTATCCCGGGTTAATATTTGGATTCTAGGAATTTTTGGACCAGTAGGGACTCGTAATTGAGTAAACGAGTCATTTTTGGGTTAATAAGGGACAAGCCCTTATTTCTCCCTTATAAAGGCACGAGATAGGGAGAAAGAAAGAAAGAAAAAGAGAGAGAGAAAGGAACAAGAGAAAAGAAGAGTGGAAAGGGAGATTTCGGCCAAACTTCGCGGGATTTGAGTCGAGGTCGTCGGATTTTATCCACGAGGCAAGCGTTTACTTGCTTTATTTCATTTAGTGTATATATCTCATATTATAGTTGGTAAACTATATAGTTTTGGGTTAGAATCCTTAAAATAAATTGGGGTAGTTTGTGTATGAATTTACAAATTCATGTAGTGTAAACTCTTAATGATTTCTGGTGTTAAATCCAAGATAATGGAGGGTAAAAATGAATTGAAATGGGGGAAATGGTAAAACTAGGGTTTTAAGAATTTTTGGGTTTAAATCTAAGAAAAACATTGGTTTAATCCCCCAAATAATTGATATGTTAGTTAGAAATCAACGTTTAGATGATTGTAGTGTTGTTGGTTTATATTAGAAATTATAAGAATGGAGTTTGGGTTGATATATTAGGTGTTTGGAATTTTAGATTTCGTCCAAAATGAGAAAAGGCCAACCTAACTGGTATGACAGGTCAATCGTGCCCCTAGGGCCGATCGATCGGGTAAGGGAAAAAGGGCCGACTGATTTCGCAGCAAGGCAAAATCTCAACCCGCGGTCGACCGGGGGTCAGGGATCGGTCGATCGGCACTCTATTTTATGCCCAAGAATTGGATTTTCCATTTCCTTTTCTTTTTGGGTTTAAAACTTAGGAGCCATCTTGATTAGTGTATTATAGACGGTTATGACCAATAAGGCCTTGAAGAGTTTCCTACTAACCTTGGGTTAGTTAAGGGTACAATCCGGGGTGCGGACTTAATGAATATTTAGAACAAGAGATATTTGAGAAAATTATTTGGCAAGCGTATATGACCATATTTATGCGGTTAGGATAAATATGGGCCGATTGTAATTGAGGAAATCCTAAGACGCGATTTGGATGGAATTTAGGATATGGGCCAAAGAGAATTGAGCGCTCGTCCTACTTCTATTGATGAGAACCAATATAGGTGGCGCGACACCTATGAAATTAAGATAAGTAATTAATATACTTACTTAGTTAATACGAATTGGCATATTCGGGATTATATACGTATCCTTAAAAGTGATTAAGGCACGAGTTATATATCAGGTGAGAGAATACTTTTGGGTTTAGTATCGTAAGTGTGTGAATCCTTCAATATTATTACGGATGGGAACATTCGGGGTTATTGGCTATCGCTATATGAGTTTGGCAATTATAGCCATATGTATATATTGAGAAGTGATATGTACTATATATACGAGAGTTGCTACAGTATATATATATATATATATATATATATATATATATATATATATATATATATATATATATATATATATATATGATATAATTATAAATATATCTGTGTGTGAATGGTATATTTATGTGAAGCATACCCCCTCTAATACTATCATGGGAAGTTGCGCGATGTGGGAGAGGCCCCTGGCTTGAGGAGTAGGGAGCGTATTGTCCCCAGGTCATAGCGTCCATTTTATATTCTGTCATTTTTATTAGGAGTGAGACGTGGTGGGTATGTTTCGTCTCAATTTCGAGGAGGAACTATGACCGCTTCCCATACGTTGTGATTTGGTTTTTACCAAGTCGGTGTGAGAGTCCGACCGCTGGTACCCAGGATGGTATATGAATAATTCCCTGGAAGATGATAGCATTGAAAGACTACATCCTCGAGTTATAGCTCAGTGGGATGGTTATTATACTTGTTGTGTATAGTATATTGCCTGTATATGAGGACAAGATATCATATATCTCTAACTAGTGTAAAGAGATATATGAATAAGGATTTATTCTCATCCGGGAGATTTTATCCGGACTAAAATTGTGATTGTATATTAAAGTGAGTATTATATGTGTATATTTATATGAGTATATATATACGTTATGTACTGAGGGCCTAATGGATCTTGATAACTTGAATTTTTTTTGTGTCGTCATTGTTGCAAGCCAAGTTAATCAAAACCTTAAAATACCTACAAAATAATATCAAACTCAAGTGTAGGGGTAAGTAAGGATGTCAATCCACATCAAAGGGGTAAGCTAGAGACAAACTAAATTGTAATTCAAATTTTATTTTATTTTTGGGCTTTTTACTTTTTCTATATCTTTTTTTTCGCTTTTCAAATATTAAAACAACTTTTGGTGAGAAGAAGTGAAATAATACTAAACTAAAATGAAAAATCAAAACAACTAACTAAAAAGTGATGAGATAATAATGAAACTAAGTAAATATAACTAAATAAAAATCTAAAATATGTGACTAGTGAGAAAATAAAAGTGAGAACAATCAAGGAATGGGATTATACCACAAATTTTAGCTATTCTAACTAATTAATTTAAATATTTTACTTCTCCCAAATTAATATCAAAATTACAAACCAACTCTCATTGCAAATGTAATTTAATACTAACCGTTTAGAAAATTAAGTTTAACCCCCCATATCTCTAGAAAATAGACCTACACTCCTTTTAATTAATCACCCACTAGGATCGATCGATTAAAATTTATGTAAATCTTAGAAAATAAATTTAAAGTTGAAATTTAAGGAATAATACCACACTTAAGAAACCGCTATCTCTAGTTCGAATCTAAAATGGGTATTATAACTTAGAATTTCGATTTTCTCTCGAAAATCATTTGCCCTCTCTCGAGGCGTAAATTTAAGGGTGTGGGATCAAAATTAACATTCAAAGGGAATTTTCAACTAATCAAACTAATTAAATCAAAATAACATCAAATAAGGGTTCACCCCACCCCTTGAAAGTGAATTTAGCCTAACATGGTATGAAATTTGACAAATTAATAATCAAAGGCCTAAAATAAATGAGAAGAGAAGAGAACAAATCTCCAAACAAGTCTCCTTGATTTGCAAAATTGGACTCTAATCCTCCATTGAAATTGAGCAACATCCATTCAAATTGAGCTTTCCACAAATATTCAATTACATACAAACACTCATTTGAATCACTCAACAATTAATTTTTCACAATTCTCTAAAATAAAATTAAAATAAAAACCTACCTAAAAAATTAAAAGTATAAAGTGTTTCTCTCTCTAACTCTCTAAAACCCTCCTTTTTTTTATGATGATGTGTCTTCATTTATAGGGTGCACATGGAAGCTAGGGGTAAATTGGGGAGTTTATGTTTTAGTGTGCATGGAAATGGGGTGTGTACAAATGAGGTTTGAGAGATGTGAGGTCATGTGGACGAGGGGATTAAAATCAAATTTGGTTATGGAGTATTTTGGGTATAATGGTTAAAAGATGTAGTTGGGGGTATAATGGAAAAAGAGGAGTTAAGTTGGTTAAATGGGTTTTAAACATATGTGGGCATTTGTTGGCTTTTATTTTGGTGTTTGGCTTTGGTTGACTTGGAGAGTTTTTAACAGGTGGAAAAATGATTTTGGCTTGGGGGTTAAAATGGGTGAAATGGGTTAGTGGCTTTGAAAAAGCACAATCGGGTTCGGGTTTATGGTTTAACGGGGATGTTATGGTCTCGTCGGAGTTGTGGCAGGTGGGTCGATGGAGGGGATCAGAGTAAACAGGTCCGGCGACCGGGTTCACAGGTTTCCAAGCGAGTTTGGTCCAGGTGTGCTATTAGCGGGTTGGGGGATAGGTATAGGGGATTGACGGCTTGAGTTGTTCGTGGTCTGTAGTTTTGAGTTGGGGCGCGGGTTTGGTTCAGGAGGGTATAAGGGGTCTTGGGCTCTGCTGGCGGGTAGGTGGTTCGGCAGAGATGAGGTCATCGGCGGGATGGTGAGTCTGCTCGAACGTGGTTATCGGATAGGTGGGGACGGTTTGGAAAGGGTCCAGGTCGGGGTAGAGGTTTGAGAGGTTGTGTAGGAGATGAGTTGATGGTGTTAATGGTGGTGTGGGTTTCATTGTAATGGAGGTAGGAGAGAGAGTGAGTGGGTTTGAGGTTGAAGATAAAGAGGGTTAGATTGTCTGGGGGGGGGGGGGGGGGAGTAGGAAGTTTGTGTGAGGGTGAGGTAGAGTGACTTGTAGGGTAATTAGGGGTGTGTGAGGTTGTTGGTTTAGGTGTGTGTGAGTGTGTATGGTATTGGGGTGTGAGGGGTTGTGTGTGTGTTTAACTCATGACCCCTAAAAAAATAAAAATAAAATAAAACAAAATAAAAATTTAACTAAACTAAAAATAAATAAAAATCAACTAAAATAAAAATGAAATGACACGACACGACACACTATACAAACTCTAAAAAAACTAAACACAACTAAAATAAAAACTAATAAAATAATAAAAAAAATGAAATAATAATAAACTAACTAAAAACTAAGAAAATAAATGAAAATATAAAAACTAATACACGACGCGCTAAAAATCCAAAAAATATATACATGACTCAATAAAATAAAATAATAAAATAAACCCTAAAAATAAAATGACACAAATAAAATAAATTGGGACAAACTAAACACACAGGGTTCGGGACAAGTTTAGGTCGATATAGGGTAGGCTAGGGTACGGGACAATGGTAATTAGCTCTATGATCTGCACAATTGCCTTGAAATACGCGTTTAAACACCGCAACATACATTCAACCTACAAAATAGATAATAAAGCACATAAGATCCAAATTGCCGAGAATTAGCAACTAAAATACGTCTATTCGGGGTATAAAATGTACACTTTGGGGTGCTTATCCGATCTCGACGATCGACATTGCCAAGTAGTAGTGTATCGGGGGGTGCCTTTTTTGAATTTCGCTTCGTGAGACACCCCACGCACGAACGTAGCGTAATGTTGGGACTGGGGAGAAATTTAGCCATTAGTACTCGGGTTAATTAAGATTTTTAGGGATTGCGTGGAACGAGTTTAGTTAGGCAGGGTAGTTTAACTAGGTTGTCTAAAGGGATGCGATAGGTGTGCACTATTAGAAGAGGGGTGAGGGGTATCTTATGGGAGTGCGATACCAATTTAAATATGGGATAAATTGTATTTTAAAAATATAGCATTTATGCACTTGCAAAATATTTTCACAACTCAGGCTCTGACTCGTTTATCTATTTCTCACTCTTTTGCTATATATGTATATATATATATATAGGTGTCTAGACACAGGGACGCCTGGATGAAGATTCTTTCGAGTCAGACATTTGCTGCAGCAGATATGGATGCATGCAGGTTTATTATAGACGCTTCGATCCTTGTAATATAGATAGAAGGTATTGTAGAAACACTCGGTTCGATAGCCCAACTGTAATATTTATTCTTTTACCGCCTTTTAGTGCGGCATTCGATTTGGTTGTATTATGTTAAACCAAGTGTTCGATTATTTTATTTCATTTCAGTTTTATATATAGACTGTTGCAAGGACACAAATTTTCAATTGAGTCCTTTATAGTTTTGGCTCAATTCTGGACATAAACGTTTGAGTCATAGGATTGAGTATATTGATCATCCTCCAAGCCTATGATGTGTTTGTTTAGGACGTAGCGGCTAAAAGTATAAAGCTTCATCAAAATGTCGAGTTTAAGTGCCTTGTTTCTACGTCATCAACAGTGGTTCCATGGTCACAAGGTATGAATGTATTACATATATATATAGGAGCTTGGAACAGAGTATAATGGGTGTAGGTTTAATTAAAACTGTTGTTTATTTTTTAGAAAGATTTAATTAAAACTTTAAATAAAGTTTATAAATTTTCTGGGCTAAAGATGAATTTTTCAAACTTTCTGGAAGTTCGTTCGATATGTCGTTTGAATGAGTTTTTCGTTCGAACCAAATGTCGTTCGAACGAGGTTGCCAACGAGTTCCCATATTGGTCACTGAAACTTCCTTCGAAATATCGTTCGAACGAGATGGCTGTTCGAACGAGATTTCCAACGAGATTTCTAACGAGTTCACACTGGAACTTCGTTAGAAGGCTCGTTCGAACGAGATTTAGTGGGAACAGTTAAATGGCAGTTTTTGACAGTTTTCACCAACTTTCCCATTATCTTTCCCCACTAACTTTTGACTGAATATCTAAGTGCGAGAACCATCTTTGGAAAGACAACTTTTTCATACACATCTATCTCCAAGAGAGAGTTTGAGAGCAAAATTGATTAAAGAAAAAGTTCATGTTTTAAAGTGTCTAAGTTTTCAAGAAAAATTGATTATACACTTTAGTTTTACACCCATAGCTTATGTTTTCCAAGCTTCCATATATATATACTTTTCTTGGAGTGTTTGACACCGGTTTATCTCTACATCCGTTTTGAAGAGAAGTTTGGGTTTACTTCTAAATCCTATAAAGAAGAAGAACATGTTTTGCTGCGGAATTCTCATGTGGTGAAAGGCACCATGTGTGGTTAACGGTGTACCTATGTCTCATTAGTAAAGGTCAAGATTCCGGTGGAGCTCTGGGATTGTCTACTAGGCGGAGGTGTTTACAAGAAGAAGCGTCGGGGCTTGAGAGGGATCAAGTCGAGTGTTGTAAGTCTTTCTGTCTTGTAATTTATAAATCCATACTTAGTGGAGTTAAGGCTAAGGCCGTCCGAGATTTTTTCCCGTTGTGGGTTTTTTCTCGTACATCGCGGCGTAGTGACAAATTGTTTAATTTTATCTTGCACTATCACCTAGAGCGCATGCTTAGGTAAAAAGATAAAATTGGTTTAATTTAATCACTACTTGTTTAATTTGGTGCAAATTAATATTGGGTAATGTTTATGTTAATTTAGTTCAAGTCATTTAATTTAATGTGTTAAAATTTGGTATTTTGTGAACCATCTTACGCTTCCGCATATCTCAACAAGGAAATTGATTTTAAAGTAAAAGAGATTTTAAAATTGGGGGCCTTTCGCGTTTCAACAACTGTTATGAGTATTTTATTTGAATGATTTGATTAAAAAGATTAGTTAAATAAAAAAATTGACGCCAGCCTAATAGGTTATTAGTAACTAATTTGGTTTTCGGCAGTGATGCTAATAATGAACCATATGAGATTGCTGATTTAATTTTGTATAGGATTAATCGCTCGGTATTTTATTAGGCGGGGTGTCACATGCAAGTGGTTATTTGCAAATTATTTTGAGTTATAATATCCATGCATAAGATTTATGAATAATTGATTTTGATGAATATTCTTGGAGAAAAATAATAGATTAATTGCATGTTTGGGTAGAATTAGCATGTAGTTAGATTTATATATATAGAGGATTGAAAATCAGAGGAACCATGATCGTTAATATGAATTAAAATTTGGGTTTATGATTTAAACTATGGGATGAACATAATTTTAGGTTTCTTGAATAATTAGAGAATTTGAACCATTCTGGGCAAAATTTGTGAAGATTTGTGATGTTTAAATCGTTGGAAATCATCCTAGAGTATGTGGAAATGATTGAAAATAATTGGTTGCGAGTTTGGTGTGTTATCATCTGAGTTGGTTAATAGAAAATGGTGAGAAAACACATAAAGAAGACAAACTTCACCTACACCTGCTCGCTCGATGGATCGACTGATGAATGTCGATCGATCGACCCAAGGTGATTCTGGGTCCTTTTGTTGGTTGAATTCTAATCATTTTCCAATGCTTGGGGGGAACCTTAGGGATGATATTATACCTATGTGGGGACTGAAGGAAGACCAATAGTTATCTCATGGAGTCCCGTTATGATCTTCGAGGGTGAGGTTTGGAGAGATGAACCGATGAGGATAAACCGATTGAGTCGTGCATCGAGAATTATGGATTCGAGTTACGAGGAAGGTTAACGTTAATCCAAGAGAGATATGTACCACTAGTATAGATATAGTTTAACTACTAAAATAAATGAAGGGGTAACTAGGGCCCTTAGAGTTTGGGTGAAAGCTCATTTAAATACGATGGAAGATAAATCGTAAAATAATAAGTATGGGAGAGATATGTACTACGTACAAGATTATGGTAATTGGGTTTGTGTGCATACCTATTGATTTATGTTAATACTTAGGGGGTGCGTATACCTAAGGTGTACTTGATTATATTTGGGTCGAGGCGATATTCCGAACTAATATACGAAGATAATAAATACGATAGTGAGACGAATCGTAAATTAATAAGTACGATGAATATAAGAGATGCGGATATTACGTATGATCATGATCACCGTACTTAGGTGGAGTGAATACCTAAAGTACATTTGATTATACTAGGGTCGAGGAAGGATTCCGAACTAGTATGTGAAAATAACGTAAAATAATAAGTACAGTGAATATTTGAGAGAAATATATTTAAGTACGAGTATGATCATTTGGTTGCGTGTATACCTATTGAATTATATAGATAATTAGGTGGAGATAATTCCTAATGTATACTTGCCTATATTAGGGTCGAGGTAGAATCCCTAGCTAATATATGGAAATAGTAAATTGAGGTCGAGATTGAAGAGTTCCGAACCAATATATAAAATTTCATTATTAGTGTCGAGGTAGGATTCCGAGCTAATATATGAAATAAGACTTGGGGTCGAGGGGATATTCCGAACCAATTATTTTACTTGGTATCGATGCACTATTCCGAACCAAGATTCCATAATGTGTGATGTGAGGACATAATAGTGAAGAATGGTTTTATAAGTATATATTCTATGTGAAATGTATACTGTATAAATAATCTACTTATATGAGATGGTAGATAATAAGATGTCGTGAATACATCTAAAAGTAAATTAAGTAGAGAAACTTAATTATCATTATTCAACGGAAGAGGTGAATATCTTAAGAATGAATTAAGTAGTGAAACTTAATTATAAAATGTTAAAGATAACAAGATGTGAAAAGTTAGCTAAGTACATAACATATGAGATATATTACTGTTAAAATACTATATGGGCGGTATGGGAACTTAGTCATGTAGATAAGTTCATCCGAATGCTATAGTCTAGTTAGCTTGGGTAGTATAGGTAGGTGGGCTAAGCATGGGACGTTAGGTGTGCATTATAGATGAGGGGTGAGATAACTCAAGAGAGTGTACGAAATCTTAACATGTATAATCAATAACTCATTTTTTTAAAACCTTTTAGGTGTATAATCACTTGCTAAATATTTTTAAAACGTTTTGAGTACTAACTATTGCTATCAAAATATTTTTAAAACCTTTTAGGTGTCCAGCCATAGGGACGCCATACTTGAGGATTCAGTCCATGGACTCGTAGCTGTAGCATTGTGGAGGCTGGAAGGACTTTGCATAGACGATTCGTTCTTTCAGATCTAGTGTAGGATATCATATTAGTACTATCTATTGGGACATGTTGTCCATTGTCTTTATTTTAGATATTCATTTTTGGATTATATTGGTTTTATTTAGCCGTGTTGAATTTTTGCCAATTGTTGACTTGGCAAGACTTTATTCTTTATATATTGCGTGATGGTTTAAATTATTGTATAGTGTGAACGTATAATTATTTCTGCATGAGTATTGTTCTTGAGTTAATGAAAGATAAAATTTGGCACCGATCTAATTTCACTTAGGTGATTAGTAATAAAAAAAATCGACAGTGATGCTAAGAACGAACCAACTGAGAAACCTGCTTTAATTTAATTTAGGACTGATCACCCGGAATTTAATTATTCGGGGTGTCACACCTTTCACAAAGGCAGATTGCCTATTGTTGACAAGGTTTAGAATGATCCCTCTCAATCTTCTAATAATAATTTTGGAGATGATTTTATATGTAGTATTGCAATAAGATATATGAATGAAATCTTTCATAGTGGAAGGATTCTTCACTTTAGGAATCAAACTAATCAGAGTATTAATCCATTCTCTTAGCATTTTCCCTCTTCTAACGAAATATAACACTACCCCAGTCACACAATTACTAAGAAAATCCCAATTTCCCTGGAAAAAATCGTGCATTATATCCATCTGGTCCTAGAGCTTTATTAGGATCAAGGTCAAACAAAGCTAATTTAATTTCGTCTTGAGTAACTGAACTCTGAATTTTCATTTTTTACTCTTCATTCAACTACTTTGTGTTATCCCTTTGATATCATCATCATTCCTTCCAACTTCATTTTTGCACCAAGAAGATTTGAAAAGAATTTCGTTGCACCCTTTTGCACTAAAACTTTCCTGGTGACAGTATTACCATGCTCATCTTTAATGGATAGAAATTTATTCCTTGAAATATGACCATTAACTTTATTGTTAAAAAAGAAATATTTTTATAAAATTCCTCTTTCATGTCTCTTAACTCAAGGTATTCCCCAATATACATTCTCTAGCTATTTAATAATATGGTGTCCCCCTTTTATCCATTAACTGCTTCTGAATGCCACTGAGTTCCACGTTTTTAGCATTTACTCTAAATGAAATGTTAGAGAACCACTTTTTGTTCAGTCTTTTAGAATCAGGCTTTAACAGCTTGAACCTCTTCATCACAGTAAACATAGGATTGCCAGCAGTTTCAATTTCCCAACCCTTTTAAGAAAATCTCTGAAATTATGATGCTTAATCCAAAAATAATAAAATTTAAATGGTCTATTTATTCTTTCCCTTCGATTTTAGATAGTTAGCATAATAGGGGTATAATCAGAAACTCTGGGAAGATTCACAATTAGCTCATATTCCACGAACATCTGCAACCAGACCTCATTACCCAATATTCTATCAATTCTACTTTGGACATTAGCATTACTTTCTCTACCATTACTCCAAGTAAACCAACACCCCTTCGTAATAAGCTCCTCAACTTTGATATCTCTAATATAATCATTAAAATCACCAATTTTATCCCAATCAACCCCATTCCCTCCTAATCTTTCATCAGCATTCCTAACAACATTAAAACCACCTTCTATAATCCAAGACTCCTAGTTATAGATCCCTGCCACACTCTTCAAGTAATTCCATAAGCCCTTCCTAGGATCTTATCATTGAACCCATAAACACCAGTAAATGTGAAGGATTTTGGAGTACTTTAGATAGTGGCTCTAATAGACAAAGCTTGATCAATTTTACTCAGTAATTCAACTTTAAACAAATTAGGATCCTGTCCTATCCACACTCGCCCTTGCCCATTAACAGGAGTATTATGTAGAAAATTCCACCAATTGAAACACCCTTCTTTCACTTTGAACAAGTTATTATTCCTGACTTTAATATCCACCAAACAAAGAAAATTGATACTATTATCTCTAATATACTTACTAACTTCTTTCTTCTTATGAGAGGAATTATATCCCCTTATATTCTAGCTACCAATTTTTATCATTTATTATTTTTGAAAATCTCTCTTCCTCTATCCTTCTTGCTCCTTATAGCATTTTCCCATTTTAGCAGCTATAACAACTTTGTTCAATTCATTCTTCAAATTCTTTCCCTTATTACTTCCTAAGATTTCCTCCACCATATCATTAATGTTGTCATCTTCCTGTAGAATACTAAAGTTATTTTCAATGTCATTATCCTCTCTAATTTCTGCAAATGATTCACTGGCATGATCAAACTGTTCAATTACATGCTCCTGTTCCTGAATTCTTGTGTCACTATTTTTCCTAGTTTCTCCCTTTGCCATAGTATTAATAACAGAATTCTTAATTTCATTACTAGCATTGTTTGTAACTCCATCATTAGTAGTCTTAATTATCCTCTCCCTATTTTTATCATTTACTTCCTTAGTACTTTCAACTTTTCTCTAGACTTGCATTGGCTTCTTAGTATTTAAACAATTTTTCTCCTTATGCCCAATTTTTTTCCACTAATTGCATTTTGCTGGTATCCATTCATATTTAATCCCCTGCATCACAACAGTCCCATCATGACAATGAATTGGAATACATTTAGGTAGCACATCATTCAACCCAATTTTAACACATATTCTTACAAAAGTCAATTTCTCTCTTCTAGCAGTCATTTTATCTGTAAAAAGAGGCTTCCCCATTGTACTTGCAATCTTACTCAACACTTTATCAGACCACATTTTCCATTTAAGAATTGGTAGTCTAATCCTTTTAGGAACATGGTCTAATCCCTCCTTTTCCAAACTTACATTGGTTGACCAAGGTTTAACAACGAGTGGCTTGTTATCAAAGGACCAAGACCCTAATTCCAGCACCTGTTATTGATCTTCATAGTACCATTGTTTGAAGAAGGTATACATAAGATCTACTAAATTTTTCCGACCTTCTATTCACATACCCTGGCATTTGCACCAAATGATACTTTTGTATACTATTCCCGACTGATTTATCACAATTTGGAACCACAATGTTAGCCCGTAATTTCTTATTTTTAGTACCAATTTTGCCCTATTTACATCATTACAATCCATCATTTCCCTTATTTTTAATGTTTTCTCTTATATCTATAAATTGATGATGGAATTCAGTTTGATCAATCTTATACGCACCTGGATTAATAACTTCAATCTCTGATCTGCTTTGTTTTTCATTTTTCCTTTTCTGTACTGCAAATGGACAAATCGAATTATCCAAGATCTGAATCTCTGCCATCGACAATTTCATTGTATCTTCTTTGTTGATCATACTGCCCTTATTTTTCACCCCAGATTTATGTAAAGCAATAATAGGTAATTAAAACTTAGCAAGTTTCTCATTCTTCAGATTTTCATCCATGATTGCGAAGTTTTTAAAACTTGCCATTGTTCACCAACAAAATCCTAATAAAATGAGTTAGAAGGAAGAACTTTAACCCTATTAGATCTTCTCATTCGCTTAGAAAGGAATGACATGAACAATGAAAGGTCTGGGAACAGAAAGAGGAGAAGATGAAAGATAAACTCGAGAGAAAACCTTAGAGAAAAAAACTCTTGAGAGTTATTTTTTGTGGTCTTTAATATGAACATATAAACAAAAATTGAATATGATTAAAAAAATTAAGTTTATATCTTAAAATAGGGTCAAAGCGGTAAATTAGGCAAAAATCAGTTAACTTTAGTGAAGATGTTTATTAGAAACAAGTGGTATACATTAAGGGTTCAATAGGTACAAAAAATACATTAGGAACTCGATAAAAATATTTAACAAAAATTAGGAGGCATTTAGGTAATACTCTAAAATCTATTATATACCTCTAATACGATAGTATTAGAGGTTTAAATGGTATTTAATACAAAACAACTCCCAACACCCATAACACTCCCCTACGCCTGTGCACATGCCCTTTACTCAGTAAAAAATGAAGCGGCTATTTACCCTTTACTCGGTTATACAAACCATTCGATCTTTCCCATCCCCTGTTTATATAAACTCCAAAAGCCATACCTGAATCGACTAGGGTAACCATCTGTTATAAATAGTGAACAAATCTTGGGTAAACGAGGTAGATGGTGTCAGCGGATGGAAGAGAGAGAATGAATGAGAAGGTGTAGAGAACACATTGTACATCGGCGATTTGGCGGAGGAGGAGAACGAGTCGATAGTACACCGTTGGTTCAGGCCACTCTGGAGAGAGAAGATGCCCCTTGTGCTATGGACAGCATGGACGGAACTGTCCTACTACCGACTCCTCACCGTCAACTAGGTCGTCCCTTAGGGTATTATGGAGGTGAATAGGGCTGGGCTGCTCAACCAATCTGGGCGAATGCGAACCCCCAAACATATATCAGAAAAATAATAAACCTCCACAGTTATCATTTTGCTTCTTTTTTTTCGTTGTTTGTACTCTTAGATGTTATCTTTGGCGGTTTTTATTTTTTCGTTTGTTATTTTTTTGGGGTTCATAAAAGAAGATCATTTCGGTATGTTGGTTTGCTTTTTTTTCATAAAAAAATATGTTTTTTTGTTCATAGAATTAAATCTGTTTCTGAACTCATATTGTTTTTTTTCCTGTTAGATCTTGGGCTTCCTTAGAATGTCATTTATGAACTTTTTTTTTGACTTAGATTATCATTGGTTGTTTGAACTCATATTATTTGCTCCTTTTTTTTTTGCTCTTTGAACAGTTTCAACTCATATTACTGTTTAAACTCTTAAAATATCATTTATAATCTGTTTTTTTTTGGGCTTTTGCTTTCCTAGCAGTTGATTTAATAACAAAAAATATATTGTTTGTTTGTTAAATCTACTTTGTATTTATTTTGTTCAATATTTTTGCAGAATTTCAAATGTCTACAAACTCCTTTATTGGTGTTGGAGGTAGTTCCGGTCGTGGTGGAGATACGATAAATGATGAGTCATAAGAAAGTGTGGATGCTAAAAAGTAGATCTATTTGGGAGGTAAAAAGATGGTGAAATTGAGCTATTTTGGTGCAAAAAAGATAATATGGACTCAAAATGTTGTAATTTTTTTTTTACTTCAAATGTGTCAAGTTTTCGATGTTTATTTTCATGTTTATTTGGGACATATGTTGCTGAATTTTGGATGTTAAGTGGAATAATATGCAGCAGAATTTTGGATGTTAAGTTCGACAAAATATTATTGTTCATGAATTTTATATGTTCAAAATATTGTTGTCCATAAATTTTATATGTTGAAATATTACTTGAATCAAATTAAAATTTTATATGTTCATAATGTTGTCTACGAGGTCAGGACAGAATTTTTTTATATATATATTTCTTATTATCTTGGGCTTCGTATGTATTCTTTGGGCAGTGTAAATTGTATAGGTTTTTTGGGATGTATTGTATAGGATTTTTGGGCTGTATTATAAATATAATTAACAGGGTTCTAGAAGTTGTCGAAAACCCTATTGAAAAGCATGTGCTAGAAAATGTGGCCCCTTTTGTTTCAACAAAAAACTTTAAAATGTGGTCAAATGTTAACCGCATTTGTAAATTTATTCTTATGTGAATGTTATATTTTAGTTCCTTCATTTTTAGGCCTTACACGATATGAGGAGTATTATCTAAGTAAGAACATGATATGATACAAAATCATTTTTTATCTCAAACAAATACGATTGATTTAAAACAAGACATGACTAATTCGATTAATAATTATAACATGTAATTAAACATGATAGTACAAAAAATATGAGTAAAAATATGAATAAGGCAATAACATCTTATGACTAAGACGTGTCATGATCCTCACATCAACATGACACATAAAACGACATGTCGTTTTAGTTTTATGTAGATTTCAAGTAAATTTATTGTATCATTCATAAAATTGTAACCCTACTTTTAAGTCTCTTATTCTGTTTTCATTCACCATAAAGTATTATGCACAATATTGTACATATGTTAACAATTATAAGTGCATATTTTATAATTTTTTAATCGAACGTCCGCGCATCGAGTGAATTACATGCTAAATTAATATTAATATTTTAAAAATATTTGTTAAAATCCGATCAACCTTGTATGGGAAAAGTGGGATCAGAATTTTAAGAATTTATATAAATTTTTTAATTCCATTCCAATTTTTTTCAGGAAATATGAGAATCAAAATATTTCAAAATCGACGATTTAAGACTGAAACCAAAGTAAAAAAAAACGGATTGAATATCGAAAAATCTGAAGGTTAAAAAATAATTAACACATAACACCCCCATGCGTGACTATCTAAATTTACGTTATCACCATTTTAATGATAGCAACGGATAACATCGATACAAACTTGTTCATGTTTCTAGTCAGCTCTGGAGGTGCCACGTAAAGCATGATTACAACACGCAAAATCTAGACATCGCTAGAAACTTTTGCCACGTTAACACAAAATTGACACATGTGAGTCCAAAGTCAGAATAAATATCTTTCCTCCACCATATGTTAATCACTCTATTATTGTCCATTTTGTTCGCCAAAGCATCAACTAGAAATAGACCAGCATAATAGAATTTGTAAGAAGTTAAACAAGAGACAATAATTTAAAAAAGTGTGCAAGAACAATGCAATCCAGAATAGCATGCAGAGCAAAAACTAGATTTGGCGAGGCCTTCTTCTCTGCACCACGTAGATTTGCATCTGCCCCGCTCCCAACGGGTGTCACCGACGACCCTGCTATTCACTCTAGCGGCCGTGAAGTAAGTTCAAGTCAACACTATATATATACACCTTTTTTTTTAATGACTACCCCCGAATTAAATTTTTAAAAAAGTAAAATAAATAATTTTGCTGATTTTTTTTACCGGAACATATACAAATTGTTAAGATAATATGTCTAAACAAGTACCCAAAAAATTTGATATAAATTTTATAGAACTAGGACTTAAAATATTAGTTGATATCCTTTTAGGTCAATCAATAATATTTTTGTAAAAAAGGTTTTTATTTTTTAATTTTCCTCAATATTTCTATCACGAGGCTTGTAAAAATAGTCTATTTATTTTAGGTTTTAGAGATTAAAAGTTTAATAAAAATATTTTTTTCCTTGCACGTGGAATAATAAAGTTAAGAAGTCCTAAAAATATAAAGTCCCAAATTAATATATATGAATCTGATTTTTTAAAGGGACATATACCAAATAGTCCCTCAAACATTTTTTAATACTCATTTAGTCCAAGCCTTTTTATTTTGCCTCAAAAAGTCCTTTGTCACATATTTTGAAAAGGGAGTGCCGCTGGCGCGGACCTCTAAAAATAAGAGAATATTGAGTGCTTGAGGGACTAAATGGGTTAAACTAAAAATATGTGTCCTTTTTAAAAAATATATATTTATAGTAGGGACTATTAAATAATTGGCCCTTTTTTAAATGGTAAAAAAAATATTTTAGATTTTTACAATTTTTTTAAATGCTTTATAAAAAAATCTGTGAAGATAATTTTGGTTTATGTTTAATTTTTTTAAATTTAATACATTGTTAATTTTTAAATTTTAGATTTTAATATAAATTAATCAGTTTATTTTTGTCACTAATGTAAAATAAACTAATTAATTTATATATAAAGTTTAAAAATAAAGTTAGTAATATATTAAAGTTAAAAAATCCTTAAAAATCATATATACACGTCTGTTTTTTCGATGGATCAATTGTCCTTTTAGGCACTGTATATATGTTTATAGACCGATTTTGAGCAAAAGTTAATAAAACGTCCCTAAAACATGATTGCATAATTGAGGGTGTAATTGAAATATGAAGCTCAAAGTAATCTTACTTTTATTAAAAAAAAAATGGCATGAATGTGTAATAATTCTGGTCATTACTTGTTGAAATTACATGACTATGTGAGTTAACCTCTAATATACATACTGCAGGGTATAATAGAGAGAGAGGAAGGTACTAAAGCAGCCCACGCAGAAAACCAAACCGAGCACAAATCAACCAAAGAAAATGACCCATTTACCCCTCCCAAAACTCCATATGCATCATCTCCTAATATAAAAAACACCGTTGTTACCCCACCAGTACAACCCGAGACCCAACAAAAGCGCTACACCTCCACAACTCCCACACCAACTATAGATGATATAGATTGTGCGGGTTTGGACGGAACACCATGGCCAGAGGAGAATGAGCGTGGCTGGCATAAACAAAGGGAGGAACAAGAGAAGGATGACAAAGAGTATTTTTCGCACCACAAGGCTTCACCTTTATCGATGATAGAAGTGGCTGATACTAGGAAACCAATTAGTAGAGCCAGTGAGGGGTATTTTAGGGGTGGTGAGGGGTTGGTAGTGTGGCTGCCTGAGCAGCTTTTGTCTGCGGAGGAGACTCTTTTGAGAGCTGCTGAGATGTGGAGGGAGAGGACTATGAGGGGTGATCCTGATTCTCCTCAGTCCAGGGTTCTGAGGGAGCTTCGAGGTGGGGATTTGTGATCAACCAACTAACCGTATTTTGATGTGTAAAAGTATGTAGTGGTATGAGTTTTGTGTTGTTTCTTTCGTGCTACTCACAAAGTATATATGAAAGTCTTTAATTGCTAAAGCTTGGATAATGAGTTTATAAATAATGGAAGTAATATAATCATAGGTTTTAGAATCAAGATAAATAGTGCGCAGGATCTTAAACCGTGAATTTCACAATTTTTTAATTGTAAAGAATACTTTGCATATATTGATTAATAGGGTGTTTTAAATTTCATTACAAGAATAATAAGTTTTACTATTGTGAAAGGGGGATTAGCAATGATTTTCATAAATTTGATCACACATGATAGCCGTTAAAAGGCCTTTTCAATGATGGTGACGGGACTCTCAAACAAATTATGTACATGTTATGCGGGTTTAACACCTGGGTTTTAATCCATTTTGAACGGAATTTTGACACGGGTAATATAAACGGGGTGGGGTTGAGCGGGATAGATTCAAGGAGCTTATACTTAATCGGTTTCGGGGTGGATTAAATTAAACCCGTCATGGATCGCGGATCGGGGTGGGGTGGATTAATTTTTTTCCCATCGGGGGGTTCGCGTTTTGACAAATTCGGACCTCTTGCTATATAATTGAAACAATTTATCTTCTTGGTTAGACCTTTTTTTACATGAATATTTGTTGCCAAAAATTCATCATTCTTTCCAAACTATTTTTAGCAACAAATTAATTTGTTACAAATTGAGATCATGCCATCTAATCAAATTAAATTATATGACATCTTACTGAGGTGCATATTTACTTTACTAAAGTTTATGTATTCATTGTTCAATAAATTAATTATAAAAGATTTAATATAGTTGAGATTAAAGTGGGGTTTAAAATATGCACCCAATAATGATGTGACATGTGGATGGTTCTTAAGTGAGGTCAGTGGATTTTTTACTTAGTTATTGACACATGATCGACCAACCCAACATTGTTTCTAGTTTTTATAACACTACATGATTAGTACTTTGACAAGATAGAGACTTCAAGAGTCCAAATAAGGATAGAAGACCGATTATGTCACAATAGTAACGTTGTATATAAAAATTACTTTCCTCCATGGATCAATGAGGAGTAGACACCTATCCTCCTACGTGGTTACCCCAACTATCTTGGTCGGAGTCAGAAACACTTAGTCAGCTAGCATGCCGATCAACACCAAGAATATAAACCATCAAGAATAGCAAAGGTTACTCGGATGGAACAGCGATCAACACTGAATATCAACGGTTTTATGTATTGTATAAAGAGGTAAATGTCTCAAAATATAACGGCACTCCATATCTTAGGTTCCTAATCAGTATAGATGCATGATCTCCCTTAGTTCAAAGGGATGATTCAATCTAGTGCAAACACATCCAACACTGAGCTATTGTAATCATCTGAAATAATATCAACAGTGGACGTAGGCTTTTCTTATAGCTGAATCACTTTAAAATATTTGTTTGTTGTGTGTTTTCTTGCTAATTCATCTTTGTTTATGTGTTATTATAAATTTGGACCTATTCCATTTTAAAACATCAACGGACGTCATCTGTGGGAACGACTGTTTGTCATCGTTCTTTACCTCTTTTATACCTTGTGTTCATTTTGAAAGTTCTCTGAAGAATGACAACTGTTCCTGGGAGTAGCCTTGCGACTGTAGGTAACAATCCAGATCCATCTGCTACCCCTAGTGTGGCAGATCTTCAGGAACTTTGATTAACCTAGCTAAGGGACAGGAAGCTGTGCAGGAGTCGGTTAGGCAATTAGTTCAAACGTTGTAAGACAAGTCCACCATTGAACCATCTTGTAGGGACATGCCATCCCCACCAACCAGGAATGAGAGAAGTCATCGCTCCAGGTCTTCTTACGATAGATCGTACCGTCCTGGAGCAACATCGTCAATACAATCTACTGATTATTACGATGGTCGGTCTTTCTCCAACAAGCGGCCGAGTACATTGGAGCGTTTGAGTAAGGTATCTTCTTTTGATAGTTTGGGTCCCCGAGCAAGAAGAGGCTATTACGTACAAAGAGCCTGATCGATCTCGCGATCACAGAGAAGGATCCGTGAGGTCTAGGGCTAGCATGAGAGGCTCTATGCGTATCGAGCAGACTTCTCAAGAAGATAGCTCATCACATGTGCATAGTAAAATCACCAAAGATGATTCAACTAAGTCTAAATAAGAGGAACAAATCTGAAAACGATCCGTGCAACGACTAGAAGATTGGCTGGGAGAAATGGCCAAAACTAAGAACCCTTTCCAGAGGAGTTTTGTGAAGGGAACAGGCCATCGTGGATTACCCCACTTATTTTAAATTTAAGCCACCAGTTGTTACTCCCATATAGGATGTGAAGACTGATGCAATCATTAAGCTGCTGTTGATACTTATTTTGTTCCCAACGAGATGTGTTGTCGAGCGTTCTCTAGTTCCATCACAGGCCCAACCCAGATACGGTACAATAATCTTTCCAGAGGTAAAATTTCTAGTTTCCATCAGTTGGCCGAGCTATTTATTGATAAATTTTATTTTGGCTCTTAATCGTGCGTCAAAAACCCAAAGCAAGTATTCGGGAGTACATCATACGCTTTAATAATGAAAAATTAGAGTTGGTTGATTACAAAGAGAAGACTATCGTTGCAACACTGATGAGTGGATTGCTCACCAATGATCTTTACTATACTCTAGCAAAGAATCCTCCCAAGACCATGACAAAGTTAATGGCCAAGGCTGGGAAGATTATGAATGTCAAGGAGGTTATGTCTGCTAAACAAACTCCATAGGTGAAAACTGAAAGTCAGAAGAATTCACCTAAGAAAGATTAGAAAGACAAGAAGGTTGACAAACTCAAGAAGTATGACGAGTATACCCCCCTCACCAAAGGTGTCCATCACATATTGGAGGAGATCAACAGTAGCAAGGATTTAAATTGGCTTGAAAAGCTGAAGTCACTTTCCAACAGGAAAGATAAATCAAAATATTGTGATTTCCACACAGATCACGCGCACACCACTGACAATTGAATTTCCCTAAAGAATGAAGTGGAAAATTTTATTCGGCGAGTAAAATTAACCAAATTTGTTGATCGGACTGGTGGTCAGGACACCAGTAGAAGATCAGAGTCGCCTGGCCAAGGGAAATGATGCAAAAAGGGCACGCAATAATAACTATGAGGATGATCCCGACCTACGGATGAAACCTGAGGAGCCTGAAGTTGAGGTGATAATGATTTCTTTTGGTTGTCATTTCATTGCATGATGAGATGAGATAGCCGAGAGAAAGTCTTATCTGAATGAAGACAAATCTTGTCCTTTTATCAGACAGATTGATATGTTCGAATGCACAGATGGTCAGCCTACAAAGGTCAACAAGGATAAATTGGTGACCAGGTTCTCCAAGAATGATCTGAACGAAGTACTTTACCCTCATGACGACCCACTGGTCATCACTTGCAGGATTTATCATGGCAGAGTAGCAAGAATCTTAGTAGACAATGGGAGCTCATCAAATGTCATGTTTAATGACTATTTCCATAACATAGGTCTACGAGACAGTAAACTAGAACCTTATAGTAGGCCTCTCATAGGATTCTTCGGAGAAAGAATTTATCCCTTGGGGACAATCAAGTTGGATGTACTGGTCGACACTTGGCCAACAAGTAGGAAGGAGAGGATTCACTTCTTTATGCTGGATAAAAGTAGTTCTTCAGCCCATAACATGATTCTCGGCATAGTTGGGATAAAGCAGTTGGAGGTAGTGCCATCTACAATACATCAGTGTATGAAATTTCTTACTAATTACGGAGTCATTGTGGTTAATGGAAACCAAATGGAAGCTAAGGAATGTTGTTACACCTCTGTCCACCAACAGGAAGTCCAGAAGAGCACTACTATATAACACCCCGTATTCTTAGGATATTAAATAATTATGAGATTTATTATTATTGTTGGATTAATTAAATTAAAAATGTAAGAAAATTGATTATAAATAAATTCGAAAAAAAAAATATTAACTAGCTTGACAAGGGTTAATACTTATTGTTGAGAATTATGGAATATTACTGTGGTAATACGTAATATGGAATTATGAAATTTTTATAAATTGTCAAGAGTGGGAAATACGACAGTTTGGTACACAAAGTCATGTCGCGCGTGTGAGTCGTGTCGGAACTAATTTAATGGGTTAAAGAAGTAAATTATTTTTTTAGTAACGCGTATGGTAATTTCGAGCGTGCCGTTGAGTCCAGAAGGATCGAGATAGTCAGAAAACTCTATCTGAGTATTTTATTTGGACTCCGAGATATTTTTAGGCCTAACCGGCATTCCGTAAGGGTATTTTTGTCCTTTAAATTTTTGGGAAAATTTTATGGACGAAAATTAGGAAATTAAATATAAAGGAACGTGGGTTAGAGGGGAGTTATCAGTTCTAAACTTGCGAGAGAGAAAAGAGGAAGAGGCACAGAGGAAGGTAGATAAACCATAGGAGTTCTTGGTGTATAACTCAAGAACACACACCAAAAATCCCACCAAAGTGTAGATCGTGAGACGAGGAACACACCTATACCAACATTACGAGGTGATTAGACCTTCGAAATTGATGCAAGTGTTTAATCTTTGAGTAATTGTAGCAACAATCATGTTCATGTTAGTATAGATATGTAATACTTAATTATGGTTCATAAATTTTGATGAAATTGGAGAATTAAGGACATTAATTGAAATCTGATATCTAATTAGGATGAATCCTTCATGTAGATAGGTTGAAAATCATTAATTGATGAATTATTCATGAAGGACAAATCTGATTTAGAGTTCTTATATAGAAATTTAAAGAATTAAGGTTTTTTGAATAATTTTGGGGATTTTCAGAATTTATTAACGTTTATGCATGATTAAATGATTCTAGTTTGTCAGATATTATCCCAACATGTTTAATTATTGATGGGAAGTAATTGCTAGGAGTTTGGAACAAATCTATAGAGGTTTTAAGTTGAGAAAGATTGGAAAGACGCAATAGGTAGGAGAATGGAGACGACGACATCTCGTTTGAACGAGATGTATAGTCGTTCGAACGACATGCTAATTCAATCGAATAAAACTAGTTCTGGTTCGAACGACAGTCCTAAAAAAACTCTAGAAATCCCTATTTTTTCCCTAAATCGTGTTGCACAGTTAGTTGAGTGAGGTAAACTGCCGTGTACTGATATTAGCTTAGTGCAGAATTATTTGGGAAGCATTCCTAAGATGATACCTTAAGGCTTGGATAGGTGAATTAACTTTGAAAATTTTGAGAGAGTGGATAATCGAATTATTTACATTAAGTAGTAATGAGAAGTATACTATGTGTAGAAATGTATGCATGGGTTGGGTGAATACTCGGACTTTAATAGGACAGGGGAGTGCCTATTATTTATTTATTTATTATTATTGTGTGTATAGCATACCTACGTTGCTTGCTATCGGGAGGAGGTTATCGCGCAGTGTACAGTCTTATCCTGGGTGACCCAATGGAGGGATGTTTGACTTGTACCCAGAGCATATGAACTTGGATACATGTTATCTGAGACGTAGGATAGGTTCGACGACTGAATGGGAGCGTAGGTATGTGCTTGACCCATTTGGCTGGTGAGTATGCTCGCCTCCAATATTTATGTTATGAGATTTATGATTCGTGAGAGACGCCGAACCAATTGTCCTTTACGCAGTGAGCGATGCATCGGGACACAATAGCAGAGTATGCATTGCGCCAAATGGTTCTAACCAAGGGGCACAGGATATATATATATAAGGATGATGTGACTATATGTATGTATGTATGCATGTATGTATGTATGTATGTATGTATAAATATACTTGTGAATGATTCTAATGTGTGGAATTAGAAAATTTATAAATGTTGGTAAGTAAAGTAATTTCAGTGGATTAAAGATCTTTTATCAGAACTGTGAATGTAAAATATGGTTAATGGGCATAAAAGGATATTATTAGCATATTGTATGGGCGATACGGGTTACTCCTTTGAGATATATTTAAAAGTTTAAGTCTATGATCTAGTTAGCAACATTATGGATAACTAGGATAGGATAGACGTACGTTAGACATGCACAATAGTTGAGAGGCGAGAATCTCATGTGAGAGTTAGAAACTAACATACACTTAATAATTGCATCATTGCAGTTTTAAATACTTGCTAAAATAAATATTTTTACAACTCGGACTCTGACCCATTTCTTGCTACTCTTTTTCTATATATATATATATATATATATATATACACACACAATTTAGCAGATGCCCAGCCACATGGGTACCAGACTTAGATGCGTGGATCATTTAGCGAGCTGCAGCAGTTGTGGGAGTTGCAGGCCTTTGCACTTAGACACTTCTATCATTTATCTCCACTTTTTTCAGATATTTCATTTGGGGCATGTTACGCCCCTTTCCTTGTCATTTAGTAGAGATTGTACTCAGTTCAGTTCAGGATTTTATTTCTATTTCACTTAAGGATATTATGGTTTGTTGGTTTGTGACTTTGAACTGGAATGTTTTATCCAGTCCGAATTATTTCAGTATTTGACTCATGTTCAGTAATTATTTTATTCTTGTGCAATGTGAGTAGCTTATATTTTAAAGAATGGAAATTTATTAATGGATTAGTTGGGTATAATAAAATGGAAAAATGTTTTGGCACTTAGCTTAATTATTTATTAGGTGATTAATAATAAAAATTTATTTTTCGACAGTGATGCTAAGAATGAACCAACCAGACACTTTGATTTAATTTAATGGAGGACTAATCACCTGATATTTAATTAGGCGGGGTGTCACATACCACTTATCATATTGACACCTTAGATCCTCAGGAAGAAGGAGATCTGGTCAAAGGATAGGTTATGGAGCCAACAAAAACTATTGTATTTGATGATGAGAAGCCAAAAAGAACCACTCAAATTGGATCAATCTTAACATCGTCCCTCAAACAAGAATTGATTTCATTCTTGAGAGAACGAAAGAACATGTTCACTTGGAGACATGGGGATATACTATAAATTAATTTTAATTTCATTTTCCATGATCTCAACATCTATAAATACTCTAAGTCGATCAAATAGAAATGCATAGTATTCAGTCCCGAGAAGAATATAACAATCCAAGAGGAAGTGGAAAAGTTATAGAGATCCCAGTTTATAGAATACCTCAAGTATTCCAGTTGGTTGGCTTATGTGATGATGGTCAAAAAGAAGAATGACAAGTGGTGCATGTGCGTAGACTTCATCGACCCTAACAAGGCATGCCCAAATGATCATTTTTCTATACCATGGATTGATCAGTTGGTACATACAACTACAGGTAATGAGTTCCTTAATTTCATGGAAGCTTATTCTGGTTACAACCAGATTAAAATGAAGTTAGAAGACAAAGTGAGAACTTCCTTTATCACTAATTGAGGCACATATTGTTACAACAATGTTATGCCCTTTGGGCTGAAAAATACATGGAGCAACATACCGAAGGCTAGTGAATAAAGTATTTGAAAAAAAGATGAGCAAAAACATGGAATTGTATGTGGACGTAGAGGTGGAAAAACGGTTCAACGGGTTATGTTTTCACATGACCCGAAACAACACGATAAGAAACTAGTGGACCTGAACACGACACGACACGATAGCGTGTTTTTTTTCTTTAACCTGAACATGACGCGTTAAAAACATGACACGACACGTTAACATGATAAGTAAATATGATTCGATTGGACATGATTAGACCCGACCCAATACGAGACAATTGGACATGATTAAACGAGTTAGTGAGGAATTAAAAAAATAGTGGATCTAAATAGTCGGTTCATAATGGGTCTAAATGGGGTCAATAGTGGGTCTACACAGGGTCACTATCGTGTCACTATCGGATTAATTTTGTGGTAGAAATTGGACACGAATACGACACGACTCGATGGTAGGTCCAAAAATCTAGACCCGAACACGAAAGACTATGTCAATTTCGTGTCAATGTTGTTTCGTTTCATGTCGTGTTATCGTTTCGTTCCTAAAATTTCCACCCCTATGTGGACGACATACTCACTAAGGGAAAGGCTTCCACAGACCACATAAATACTTGGCTAAGACATTTGACTAATTAAAGAAGCACCAAATGAAACTTAACTTAACCAAATGCATATTTGGAGTGCAAGAGGGAATGTTTTGGGGTATATTGTCAATCATAAGGGAATCAAAGACAATCCTGACAAGATAAAGGCTCTAAATAAGATGCAGTCCCCTATATACAAGAAGGACGGGCAAAAACTGGCGGGACGAGTGGCAAATTTGAATCGTTTTGTGTCCAAAGAAATAGATAAATGTCTCCCATTCTTCAAGGTTCTCAAAAAGACCTTTGAGTGGAATGATGACTGCGAGAAAGCTTTTCTGGAACTAAATAAGTATTTTGGATTTCCACCACTCCTCTCCCGACTAGTTTTAGGAGAAAGTTGTATTTCTACTGTAATACCCCGTATTTTTATGCTATATTAATTTAGGGATTTATTAAATTTAATGTGAATTAATTATTTAATAAAAATCCGAAAATTAAGTATGTTATAATTATTAACGTGATGAGAGTTAGTAATTATGGGAAAATTTGTTGAATATTACTAATGAGCAAAGTAATATATAATAGTGGCCATATTAAATGTCACAAGTGAATAAAATGACAATTTTAGAAATTTGAGTCGGGACGCGCCCGTGTCGCGTCGGGACTAAATATTGATAAATAAAAGTAAATATTTTATAAGTTGTTCATATGGTCGTTTTGAGTGCGCCAACGCGTCCGGAAGGGTCGAGATAGTCAGAAAAGTATACCCGGGAGTTTGATTTGGGTCTCGGGGCATTTTTAGGCCTAATTAGTACCCCGGGAGGGCATTTTAGTCATTTTGTATTTTTGGGTAATTAAACCCACGAAAATTAAAGGGGTTATATCAGATGTTTAGGTTATCTCCTAGGGTTAGATAACTCGAAACACTAGAACGGCCATTGGAGAGGAGAGGAGAGAGCTCTCAAGGCATTCCAAGGCTCAAAACTCACCCGTTTGCACCGCCGCCACCGCCACCGCCAACGCGTAGATCGCGAGACGGGGAACGCAACCACACCAAATTCAACACCAAACCAGATTTCTGAAAATCCCAGGCAAGTGTTTATCTTGCTTATTTCGTTGATGCGTCATCCATATTAGTTTAGGAGTTATTAGGATGAGATTTATGGAAGAAAAACCCAATTTGAGATGGGAAATTTTCATGTAGTGATGATTTATATGATATTCTGGAAACCCTTTGTCATGTAAAGGATTAAGAGTTTGATTAAGAAAAGAGTTCTAATCAGATACAAACACTAAAAAATAAATTTATTCCGGACGATCGGACCGTTGGAATTGGATGAAATTTTACACAGAATTAGCTGAAGACGAGAGGAAGCTACAGAAAAAAATTCAGCTCGATCGGACCGTTCAATATTTTTTCATATTTTTTTTTGCTAGAAAGTTTTATGTTTTGAGGACTCTTAGAGATAATAAAAAAATTCAATTAAAACTCCATTTTAATTCCGATTTCGAAACCGTTTGAAATTCTCATCTTTGAAAATAAAATTCAAAATCCTTTAATGTAAGGCGAAATCTATATTTTTGGGATATTTTGCATAAGGGATAATGTAAGTATATATTAAAGGGGAGAGACACGTAAGAGAGAGTTACGTTGGAACATAAATGGATATCTACTGAATTGTACATTTGGAAGAATAGAGTTCATGAGGGTTACGTAGTAAGTTGGAAAAACCCTTCGGATTAAAGTTAGAAACGAACCATTATACTTGATAAATAATAATGGGAAAATAAGGATAAATGTTGTGAATGTGGGTTATTGGATAAACCTAAATTGATATAATAAAAGTGGTATATTTATATGATTGTGTATGCATATATTATATACTTGTGAAAATCATGCCCGCGCTACTTGCTATCCCTGAGGTTTCCGCGCTGGGACGATCTTATCTCGTGTGCCTTATGGGGGATATTGAATTGTACCCTAGAAGATAGAAATCCTAGGTACAGGCTATCGAATCGGTAGTCACGGTCCTAAGAGACGTGAGGGTATGTACTGACCTCTTGGACTTGGAAACTATGCTTCGCCTCAATATTATTTGTGTATGTATTTATACAGTTCGAGAGTGATTCCGAACTTGTATTTCCTTTAGTACGATTGATACGGGGATTGGATAGCAGAGTATGCCCGCACCATAAAATTTTATGTGGGGTGCTGTTAGAATATATATATTATGCGGGTATTTAATATATATATATGAACTTCTGAAATATGGAAAACTGCCTACTGTGTTATGGTAAGTAAGACATATATAATGACTCAAATTGGAAATACTTGTTTTGAAAAGTATAATATGATATTGAAAAAACTTTATGAATCAATAAAGTTAAAATGAGTGTTTTGTACTAAATGAAATTATCCTTTTTAAACCATGATGTTATTAAATCTTAAATTTTGAGAGTCACCTAAGATAAGTTAAATCGTTGGGGAAGGATAGTGTGATATATGATGAGATAAACCATTGGGAAGGTTAGTGCAATAGGAGTGCACATTATAAGAGAGGCGAGAATTTCTCAAGAGAGTGTCGCACTAATATGTTGTTGCATTGGCCTGTATCAATTTAAATACTTGCTAAACGAATTTTTAAATCATATACACTATCGGGATCTGACCCGTTTCTATTCCTCTTTATCTCTTGTATATATATGTATATATTACAGGTGCCCAGCCACAGGGGCATCTTGTTTAGGATCCCTTGGAAGGAACGTGCTGCATATTAGGTGGGAGTTGCAAGCCACTTGCTTAGACAATTTCATTTACTTGATTCCACTTTTATCATTCTCCTTATTGGGCATGTGTCGCCCTTTCCACTATTTATCTGTTTTATTGGGACATTTGTATTTCAGTTATTTCTAGTATTGTTACTTTGGGATTTATTCAGCATGTATGTTTTACTTTAAGTTTTATTGTTAGTAGCCAGTTGTTGAATGTTAAATTATTCGATTGATTGTTTAATAAAATAAATAATTAAAATTTGAAAGGAATGTTAAAAATGGTTTTGACACTTAGCTTAATTAATTAGGGTGTTTAAATAGGAAATTTATTTTCACGACAGTGATGCTAAGAATGATCCAACTGTTCACCTTGATTTTTAATTTAATAAAGGAGTGATCGCCCGGTATTTAATTAGGAGGGATGTCACATCTACTTGGTTGTTTCAGAGACAGCTGTTAGGTCGGCTTTGATCTGACTTGAAGGAAGAGAGCAGAAGCCTATTTACTATAATAGAAAAGCATTTTGAGGAGAAAAAAATTAGGTATTCAGGCTTAGAGAAGTTATTACTTGCATTTATTGATGCTTCTAAGAGAATGAGACTGTATTTCCAAGCCCACACTATTGTGGTATACACCGGCTTACCTCTGTGAAATGATTTGCACAAACCTGAAAAGTCAGGAAGGTTGATGTCTTGGGAAGTTGAACTTGGGGAATATGATAATGTCTATGAGCCAAGGACTTCATTAAAAGGCAAGCACTAGGAAACATTATTGCAGACTGTACATATGCAAAGGTGACCACTAATTCCAATTTACCTGCCGATCATACTTCTTCATAGGAAAGCTTAGCTCAAAAGAAAACTGAGATTTTCGCTGACCAATCAGAATCATCGACTGCCCAAGAAAGAGCTCAACAATTGGTTGAACAAAGCAAGAAGATATTCAAACTTGGAGTGTTGTCAGAGGAAGACTTCAACAACGACATTCCAGTTTAAAAATTGTTTGGGGATGGATCTTCATGTGCCACTGGCACTGGAACAAGACTTATCATCAACACTCCAGATGACTTAGATTTGGAATATGCATTACAATTTCAGTTCTGAGCTTTCAACAACGAGGCCGAGTATGAGGCCTTGGTCATAGGTTTGGAACCCGTTTTATCACTGGGTGATGAACAGGTGATAGCACACAGTGATTCTTAGTTCATATACGAAGTTGTAGGAGAAATTATGGTAAAATATTTGAACAAAGCTACGAAGGTTATCTTTCTGTTTCCTACAATTAAGATGGTCTGAATTCCAAGGGTGGAAATCCTCCGAGCAGATGACCTTGCTCGGCTAGCCTCAACAACTCAAATAAAACTCAGACGAACCATCACAGTAAACATCCTCACACATGGAAGCATTAATGTGGAAGCCGTCAGCATTATATATGTAGAATTAGGACCTTTCTTTATGGATCCGATCAAGGACTACATTAATAAAGGGTTGTTACCATCCGACCAGAAAGAATCTAGGAAGTTGAGATACAAATTAGCTAATTATGTTATAAAGAAAGGCATTTTATACAGAAAGGGATATACTGTCTCCTTACTTCGTTGTGTTCATCCAATCGAAGAATAAGACTTCATCAAGGGGGTACATAAAGGTTCATGTAGAGATCATTCAACCGACATATCATTCGTACAAAGAATAGCCATGCAGGGCTACTACTGATCGACGATGAAGGCTCATTGTGTTTTTTTGCCAAGAAGTGTAATAAGTGGCAAAACTTCACTATTATCCATAAAAGACCGGGGGATGCCCTAACTCCCATCACTTCTCCCTGATTGTTTGCTATTTGGGGAATAGACTTAGTCGGTCCATTGTCGACCACTAAAGGAAGGTTCAAGTATTTGGTTATAGCAGTAGATTACTTCGTCAAATGGGTAGAGACTGAGCCTTTGATTGATATGCCTTATCAGAGGGTTTTTCAGTTTATATGAAAGAAAATCATATGCCGCTATGGTATTCCCTATGCTTTCATCACTGACCATCGTACCCAGTTTGATAATGATGGGTTTGAGGAATATTATATTCGATCCAAAATTCAAAAGCTTCATTCAGCACTTGGACATCCATAGTGTAATGGTTAGACATATATTACTAACAAGACTTTGCTTGATGGGTTGAAGAATATGTTAGATGATGCTAAAGCGAATTGGATGAATGAGTTGCTTAGTGTCCTTTGGGATTATAGGACTACACCAAGAACAATAATGGGGAGACTCCATATATACTCGCTTTTGGCACTGAGGCAGTAGTACCAGCTGAAGTAGGTTTGTTGACTCACAGAGTATTGAATTTTGACTCGCCTAAAAGTGATCTCATTAGGTTATTAGATCTAGACATGGTTGAGGAAGTCAAAGAGGATGTTATAATTCAAATGGTTGCTCATCAATAAAGGACTACTAGGTTCTACAATCGGAGGGTCAAGCCGACCAACTTGAAATAGGGAGATCTTGTAGTTAAAAAGGTAATCCAAAAGGGTAATAAGTTGGAGCCAAATTGGCATGCTCCATACGTATCTCGGCAGTTATCCGACTAGGAACATATTGCATGGAAACACTAGAAGGAGAATAATTTAAAAATCCCTGGAATGCCGATCATTTTTGCAAATATTATTAGTAATTTTGATTTGATGTAATCGTTCATTCTATTTAATGAAGTTGCAAGTTTACACCAATTATGCTTCCTTTTTATAATTTTTTCGGAGTATGGTGATATGCTTCCACCAATGATAAACTTTTCCAACTTCAAATAAGTTTAGATTGGAAGTTTCTCTAATTCAAACTTTTTCAAGTTCAAAAGTTTAGATTGGAAGTTTCTCTAATTCATACTTTTCCAACTTCAAAAAAAATTTAGTTTGGAAATATTTTTAAACTTCATGTATGATTTCGTCTTTGACCCGTCAAGAACAGGAAGTTAGTAAAACTTCATGTATAATTGCGAGAAGTTTTACCCGACTAGGTTAAACACATGAATAATTGTACGTTCTTAACACGCTTGTTGCCAATGATAACTAATGTAAACACTTAGTTCAATAAAACTACTTACAGTTTTATCCAAGTGCATTAGTAGAATCTAAGGCATTACAAATGGGTTCAGCCATGAACCAAAGACTTATCATTTAAGCAGATTACCTAGTCGACAAGATGGGTAACTAATCAAAAGGCAAATTACCTAGTTGACAAGCTGATTAAACTAATCACCAGCTTAAAATGGATAAAAAACATACATATTGAAACATAACTTCATTTTATTTCAAGCACTCTGTGTTGCAATATAAACATTTGAAAAGCAAGAAATACAAGTCTATTCTAAAGGACATTTTCCTTCATCTTTGCTTATCCCAGTAGGAGGCTCATCAACGGTGCTTGGCAAGGTTGTAGACTTAAAATCTATTATTCTAGTACATTTTCTACTGCTCGGCCGGTCCAGAAAATATGGGGGGCGAACATATTCATCCTTTCCTTGAAGGATGTAATCTCTAATATATTTTCTGACTAGTCTTTGAATAATGGCATCAGTTGGAATCTAATTAACATCATTTTAAAGGGTGAATCATGATAATCTAACATCCCTGGATCATGCCAGTGCCATAATTCATTGCCATGGGTATATTCAACAGTCCCAACAAGTTTAACTAACCCCATTTATACCTTTTCGACCTAGCTTACTCCATATGTTTATCCAAATGGGTTAAGGCTTCATCATACCCATCCATCTAAACAACCGTGACTTGTTTATGGAAGTGGAAAGTTAGTCGATCCACCTCGTCTTAAAGTTATTTGATGGCTTTATCCTTCTCATATAGTAGAGCTACTTAGTTGGATAAGGTTTTCTTTATTCTTTCTTCATCTATTATTGGCCGAGCAACCATGACTTGCCCTAAAGATTGGCCAGATTTGGTTTTTCTCTTTTCCAAAGCCTATAGTTCCTTCAGAAGTCTAGAGTTTTCCATCTCCAAGATTGAGACACCTTCATTTGTCCCTATGTCTGTTGTCTTATTCAAGTTGTCTAGATCATTTCTCAGAGTATTATTTTCTTTTTCTAGGAGCGCAGTAATCTCCTGAGCAGTTTCAGCTTCTTTATTTAGCATAACTTCGTTCTTATTCAAAGAAGAAGTGATGTCCTGCACTTTCTTATTAAACCCCCATCCTTCTTTAAGGGCTTTATATTTAGCTTTATAATAAGAATGAAGCAACACTAGAGAAAGTTTTTAATCTTCTAACATATGTTCAATCTTTTCATAGTAAGCAGCATTGTTCGCCACTGCCATATCAAGAAGATAATAAAGATGGACGTAGGTATCTTTCATTTATTCAGAGGTGTCTGAGTCGAGTAGTCCCACTAAATATTCTTTAGTCAAGGGCACATTACCAGCCTTAAGAAAACTCTTGGATCGTCTCAATAGGTCGGATTCAGCAAAAACTATCATATTTTCCCTGGCATCGAACTGAAAATCTACAAGTAAGTATATAAGCCCAACTAAAAAAGACAAGCAATTATGATTAAAAAAGCCAACAATAAAAAATAAGCGTTGGAAATATTGAATAAATCTTTTTCATTTCATTGATAAGGCAAAGATTACAGAGGTGATTCCATTACAAAGGAAAAGAAGAAGAAATGAATAATACATAAAAGGAAAAGAAAAAAAATAGCTGAGAGGAGATGAACCTTGTCCTTGTCCTTGTCATGAGTGGTAGTTGTCTCACGAGGAGTTAGGTCAACAGTATCCACAGGCACTAAGGAAGATTCTCCATAACCCTCCTCATTATCAAAGTCCTCATCTAAGTTAGGGGTAGTACCTGGGTTATGTCTCTGAAACAACTCAGAGTCTTCCTGGGTGCCGACCTCCTTTATATATATATATATATTATATTATATTTTTATCGAGGGATTACGTGCAGGTAGGATTGGGTGTATGAGTGCCTAATCATAATACTCTACGAGTCGGCATATGTGAACCTTATTTTGAGTTTGCGCATTTACACTTTGTCGAATTTCGAGGACAAAATTCCTTTTCTAGTGGGGAAGTATGTAATACCCCGTAATTTTTGTTAACTTAAATAATGTGTTTTAGGTTAAAAGCCGAAAAGGTATATTTTTAAAAAAATATATATCATTTAATTGGTGAACTATTTAAATTAAAAGATCCTTGGTCGAAATTGGAATTTATATAAAATATTTATTATGGGAATTCGAAATTGTTATAATTGAATAAACATTAATAAATTCTTGATTTTATAACCTACGAGACCTAAGAAAAAATGGGTTTGGGGGGAAAGTGATACCACAATCAATAATGAACAAAGTGGGAATCTAATGACCCTCGGCCAACAAATACACATAAACAGGGCCACTAGCAATCTCTAAACCTACCCAACTAGGAATTTTCCTTTTTTCCCCTAAATCTTCTAAAGAACTTTCATCTACGATGTACACCATTATTGAAAGACAGAAAAATCAAAGAAGAGAAAGGAAAATTTTATAGAGATTGAAAACTAATGACAAATAGCAAGCAGCGAAGGCGAAGAAGAAAAGCTTGAGAAGAAAGGAAAATCTAAGATCCAAAAGTTTTAGGTAAAGAGAATGAAGGGAAACATCCGTTCTTTCATAGGCTACCTCAAAAGTAGGAAAGAAATGATTAACTGAATGGACGATTGAAATACCGACGGCTGCATGATTCCCAATGGGAAAAAAGACTAGCATACCCTTTGGCGGTTCACTAAAGTTCAGGTTATTCACAAAAATTCCATTAGTAGAAATATTGACAAATTTTTTTATAAGTCCTGGAAGTTGTCTGCCGACCAACTCTCAGACCTCACGCCGAGCAAGATCTTGAACGAATACTCCATACTTTTGATCAATCATCAAGCATGGAGCATTGGAGGATTTAATTGTATGTAAAAATTACTCTCCTACGTGGACCGATGAGAAATAGACACCTATCCTCCTACGTGGTTAACCAAGCTATCTTGGTCATGTCCAGAAACACTTAGTCAGCTAGCATGCTGACCAACACCAAGAATATAAACCATCAAGAATAACAAAGGTTACGCGAGTGGAATAGCGACCAGTGCTAAGTATCAACGGTCTTATTCATTCTATATAGATGTAAATGCTTGAAAATATAAAGGCACTCCATCTCTTCGGTTCCTATTCAGTATAAATCCATAATCTCCCTTAGTTTAAAGGGATGATTAAATCTAGTGCAAGCCCATCCAATAGTGAGCTATTGTAATCCTCTAAAATAATACAAACAATGGACGTCGACTTTCCTTATAGCTGGACCACTTTAAAAATCTTGTTTTTTTTATGTGTTTGCCTTGATTTTTTTTCTTTGTTTATCTGTGATTATAAATTTGGACCCATTCCATTTTTAGACATCAATGAGTAGTGTTTTTATTATGATGTAAATTCTAAATAATAGAGGTCTTATTCAATTGTAATCCTAAATTCTAAATAAAGGGGAAATCCCTCATTGTGTAAGGAGGTTGGAGAAAAATTTCATCACAATAATCTCTGATATTAACATGAAAATAATCTCATCATCCTCGTGGACATAGATTGACTTGGACGAACTACGTAAGTCTTGTGTTTCTCATATTTATTTTTATGCTATTCAATACTGTTGTGGGGACTCCCGAGCTTTACAATTTAGGGGCGTATGTACTAATATTTTGTTTGGTCTTAATGGTGGATTTGGAGAAAGATTAAAATAAAGGATTCACATATCACAAGTTATAAGGTGACAATCCAACAACTCAATAAGAAAAGTCCCAAAAGAGCTTAAAAATCAATTTCAACATGAGACTTTGAAATTGATCTTTTAAGAATGAGTCTTTGAAATTGATCTTTAAGAATGATTTAAGAATGATATTTTGAATAAGACTTTAAGAATGAGACTTTGAAATCAGAGCAGATTATCTTTCATCCACTCGTCACTCTTACATCGTTTATTTAAAATCCATGGTCGACTACTATGTAAGCTAGAAATGATGACATGTCAAAAAGAATCACATCAACATCCAATCAAAAATACTTCGGCCAAAGATTACATTGGAATCGTTGGCAAATGAGTCAATAATATTCAGTACTGACCAAGATTACATTGATCCTCTCATCTTTAATCCACAAATCATCAAGGATCAACGATTATAGAACTGGCACCATAAATGGGTTGTATCATATCTAATAGTGGCTCATTCCTGAAGAACGAAACTGAATATAGAATCAGAATTAGTACGATCAGACCTGGTAGAGCAAGGTATTGACCTGTGATTCCAAACACATCACAGACAGCTTCGACAAACCAAAACCTATGAAAGAGTTGCAGTCACCTACGAAAAATTAATGAATGATCACCTATAGTTTTGGATGGATAAATACTAAGTTGTTACCATTTTTATCGTTTTAATCGCGTGCTTTAAATTTAACAAGGGGAGAAAGTTCCTCATTTTCTCTCTCTATGTATGAACTGTGCATGGTAAAAAATAAGTGAGAAATCTCATCGCAGTCATCCTTTCATAAAAAATTACTTTTGCCCCAAAATATATATATTTATGATGATGATCTATACAAAACAATGCTACACACAACAACAAACAAAAAGTAAGAAGGTAATAAGGGGGGTGATAATCTACTCCCTAAAAATTTCAGAAAAGGTTTGCAAATAAAATAGTTATTGGATAATTATTCATTATAATGACTTCATCTCAGTCCCATCAAATGATTGACACAAGATTTGACTTTAGAACTTAAACCCGACAAGATGATCGGGTGTATGTAGATATAAGTCGGTTGTAGGAGCGAAATCACTTTGAGTTTTGATCACAACATATTATCATCCATAGAATATCCGTAGGGCATCATTCATCAGAATCAAATCGAACTATTCACACACCCATATTGAGGGCTACATATCTTTGTTAGGCCTGCATAGAAGTTCGCTACAGTGATAGTCGATTTAGAGTAATCCATTTGCATCAAGTCGATTGTCTGAGAATTTGAAAGAATTATCACCCATCATGGTGGAACTACAAATCCACTCAAGTAGTGGTATAACTTAAAAATAAGTTGGTCTTCTATGTTTGGCTACAAAACCACCTGAAATTGGTGGTAAAACACTAGTCGAATTGGTCGGCCTAGAATAGTCATAAATCCACCTAAGAATTGGTGGCACAACTTAGAATAAGTTGGGGACCTACATTTGGTACAAAACCCACCTAAAAATGATGATACAACCCAATCGGGTTGGTCGGCCTAGAATAGGCATAAACCAACTTAACAAATTGGGTGGTACAACTTAAAATAAGTTGGGGGCCAACGTTTAGCATCAAACCCACCTGAAAATAGTGGTACAACCCTAGTCGAGTTTGTCAGCCTAGAATATGCATAAATCCATCTAATAATTTGGTGGTACAACTTAGAATTAAGTTGGGGGCCTACGTTTGGCACAAAATTCACCTAAAAATGGTGGTACAACTTAATGGGGTTAGTTAGCCAAGAATAGGCACAACTTGAAAATAAGTTGGGAGCCTATGTTTGGGATCAAAACCACCTGAAAACGGTGGTACAACCCTAGTCGGGTTGTTTAACCTAAAACAGACATAAACCCACCTAAGAATTAAGTGGTACAACTTAAAAATAAGTTGATGGACTCCTTTTGATATCAAACCCACCTAAAAACGGTGGTACAATTCAAGTCGGGTTGGTCTACCTAGTATATGCATGAACCAACCTAAGAACTATGTGGTATAACTTAGATTTAAGTTGGTCGCCTATGTTCGGCATCAAACCCACTTAAGCAGTGGTAAGCCTAATAACAAACCAGTTGCTTGAATATGTTATTAAATCCACTCATGTAGTGGTAAACTGTAGAATAAGTCGGTCACCTACGATTTGACATTCAAACCACTCTAGTATTTGTAAGACTTAATCACCTAGATTGAGCACAACTCGTAACACCCCGTATTTTTATGCATATTTATTTTTATGAAATTATGGAAATTAGGATTAATTAATTCAAAGGGAGAAAATTTAATTTATAATTAATCCGATTTAATGATAATAATTACTAGCGTGACGAGAGTTAGTAGCTATTGAAAATAATTATGTTGAAATCATGTTGAGTAATAACTATGTTGAACATTACGTAGTGAGTAACAAGATAGAAGGCTTCGAAAATAATAATATGGTCGGGGACGAGATATACGATACTTAATATATAATTATTTGGGACGCACGTATGAATCGCGTCACTATTATATATTTGGGGATTAAAAAAAGAGGTAAATTATTTTTACATAAGTCGAACGACTATTTTGAGTGCGCTAGTGTGTACGGAAGGGTTGAAATAGTTGGAAAACACTACTGGGGTGTTTTATTTGGAGTCCGGGATATTTTGGCCCAAAATAGGATCCCGTAGGGGTATTTTAGTCTTTTGGAATTTTGGGGGAATTAAATAGACGAAAATTAGGTTTTAATTAAAAGCAATGTAGGTTAAATGTTACTGTCAGTTTTCAACATACGTGAGAGAGAGAGAGAGAGAGAGAGAGAGAGAGAGAGAACCATAGGAGAACTAAGTCAAGAACTCAAGATTTCCCACCAAGAATTACACCATAGTGTAGATCGCGACAAGAGGATCAACTACATTTCAATTTTAGTCCGAGAATCAATATTTCATTCCAATGCAAGTGTTTATCTTGCCCCCTTTTAGCATATATTATTCCTGTTGATTTAAATTAAATTATATGAAATTATTGTGATGAAAACTAGGGTTTAATTAGACTGATTTGTAAAGAAATCCTATGAATTGGAGATAGGTTGGCATGTAGAAGAACTCCCCTTCTTAGAACTGTTAATGTTGGTAAAAATAAATGTTGAAATCAGGAATAGAAGTTTTTGGGTTCATATCAAAGTGATTTATAAGAAATTAAGTAAATTGTTGGATTTTCTTGATTACATAAGGATTTAACCTCTAATTTTTATTAGTATATGTCCTATGGTAACTTAGGATAGTTTAGAAACAATTACATTAGGATTGGATTGATCTTGGAATGATATTGAAGTATGAAAATTTGAGAAAAATGATTTTGGGGAAGAACAGGGCCAGTTGGGACATCTCGTTCGAAGACTTGCCCAGGTCGTTCGAACGACCTCTTTCGAATGAGATTTTTAATGAGATTTCCAACTAACCTTATAACGAGTTGCTGAGTTTGTTCGAAGTGGGAACTTCGTTCGAACGAAAATCCTCTAACTTCTAACGAGATTCCAGAATGGATATTTAGGGTACGGTCGAGTTAAAAATCATCCTAGGTTTATCCAACTGAGTGTGTTAACCTACGTGAGTAACGGGTGACGTAAAATCCAAAGTTTTAGGGAATTAAGGGTGTAATGATCCTCGAGATATTGAACGTGTATGTAAACCTAGGAGAGAATTTAATTCCTAGAGAGGTTATATATAAATGGATATCGTGGAGAGTAATGACGTTAATATTACTTACGTATTATGGTAAGTGGGGTTGTGTGAATGCCTATTAAGTTGTATAGGTTGTGTGCATGCTTATTACTTAGAATATTATGTGTGTGACATACCTAGCTACTGTCTATCGAACGGAGGTTAGCGCATTGTGGATGACCATATCTTGTCTGCCTTAGGGGGATTTTGAGTCGTACCACTAGAGCATGGAACCTAGATACGAACTATCTGTGAGAACGATAGTGAATACGGTTGTATGGGTGCATAGGTATGTGCATAGACCATCGGCTTGGAACTATGTTCATCTCCAATATGTGTATATGTTGTATTGGTTCCTGAGAGATTGAACCTATTGTCCTTCATGCATAAGCGTTTGCAATGGGACTAGATAGTCGAGTATGCCTAGCACCAGGGGTTTCTTAACCATGGATGAAGTATTGATTTATTTATTAGTATGTATACATAGGGAGATTTTTATATGCATACTGAGTTACTATTATGTGTTTCATGTTGACTACTTTATTAAAGTATATACGTATTGGGTCACCAGTTGAGAATTAAGAATGCTATGAGAATGAGTTAAATATCTTCAAACCTATTCCTAAATAATAAAGATATATTGTCTTCGAGTTATTTAGATACTTTACCCGACATAGTGGTTATACTACGTATAGTCAGGTAGAGTATAGTGACTAGTATGGGTAGCTAGGCTCACTAGGTGTGCACATTAAATGAGAGGTGAGCATCCCAAGTGAGTACGCTAAGTTAACATGAATAATATTTGTGCTAATTAAGCAATTTAAGCACTTGCTATATTTATTATGTTTTTTACTCGGGCTTTGACTCATTTTTCTACAAACCTCCTTTTTCTTGTTTTAAAATTTTTAGGTGCTTAGCCACAGGGACACCAGACTTAGGAGATTCCATTATTTTGTCGAGCTGTAGTTGTTGTGCAAGTTACAGGGCATTGCTAGTAGACGCTTCATGGTCTATTTTCCTTAGCTATCAGTCATTTATTTCAGTTGGACATGTCGTCCCTCCTACTTTACATTCAAAGATTTAGAGTTATTTTATTCTATTATTAGACTTTGTTTTCATGTTATGGGATTATTGTATGGGATTTTGACTGGGAGTGTTTATTCCAGTTCTTTATTTAAATTCACTCAGTTCTTACCTTATTGCTATTGTGATGTATGGTGATGAATAAATATTTCCTTTAATTATGATTAGTTAATAACAAGATAAATTTTTTACACCAACCTTTTAAATATTATGTGGTTAGTTTTTATTAAATTAAAATTTGAGTTTTCAACAATGATGCATTATCTGAACCAACTTGATATTCTGAAATTAAATAATTAAGGAGTGATCACCCTGTAATTAATTAGGCGGGGTGTCACAGGTGGTATCAGAGCATCAGGTTCTAGTGTCCATAGGATCTGTACGGCTTATTATGTTTTCGCATAACGTACTTTAATATAGAGCCCTATATTTTAGGATTCTTGTATTCTTTATGCATTTTACGTTATTCAACTACTTTGAGATAATAACTGTAGACTTATGAAACTTTTCCCTACTTTCAGATGCCTCCTCGATGTGCACAGAGAGTTCCCAGGGATGTTCATCCCGAGACTTAGCCTGCACCAGCTCAGGGTGTGATGAATGCCACTAAAGTTTCCACCATTGTATCTCAGGCCGTAAATGCGACATTGGCAGTTGTGCAGCAGGCACCACCTCAGGCACCGATGGTGGCTCCATCTCAGGTCCAGGCCTTCCCGTCTTCATGGGAACGTGTTAAGGATACCTTCCAGAAGACTCATAATGATACCTTCCAGAAGGCTCATAATGATACCTTCCAGAAGGCTCATACGTGTTCGGAGTATACAGGGAGCTCCGATGTGGTGGTAGCAAGCCAATGAAATAAGGATATCCAGAGTCATTTCAAGATGAATGAGTGCACGGAGTTGCAAAGTCAGATTCTGGCCACGTTCAGGTTAGTGGGAGCAACACTGCAGTGGTCTATCACCACCATCAAGGAGAGAGACACACTCACTATTCGAGGCTTTTAGGTTCGGTTCGACCGTAAGCATTTTTCCTCGGTCGTCCAGACATAGATGAGACAAAAATTGGTAAACTTGAAGCAGGAGGGAATGACCATGGCGGAATATGAGGCAGATTTTATCAGTCTTCTTAACATTGTGCCAAATGAGATCCCGACTGAGGAGAATAAGATTTAGCATTTTATGGATGGGTTGACATGGAGGATACGCCATATTTTAATGTGCAATCTTTCTTTGGCTACCTATTTGGACATGGTTAATGCAATACTACTCCACTGCCAGGACCACCATTTTCATCTGATAGAGGTTAAGCGAGTAGAAGAGTCCAACCAATAGGGCAGGACAGAAGAAAATGGTGCTAGTGGGGCATAGGCAGTTCAGGGTCAGCATAGACACAGTGATCAGGGTTCCATTAGGGGGATCCTAGGAGGTTCAGGTTAGGAGGTTTTAGACATGGACAGGGAGGATTTAGATATGGCCAACAGGGTTAGCACGTCCATCAGGGCCATCAGCAAGTTTAGTAGGGCCAGCATGGCCACGGGAGGGGTGGTAACGACCATCAGGGCCGGGGACAATAAGGACAGAGGGGAGGACCTTTCCCAGGGAGATGTTTCACTTGTGGCAACACTGACCACAAATGTCAGGACTGTCCTCAGAAGGGTAGAGGCCAGCAGCAGCAGCAGGGTGCTCCTCAGGAGCCCTAGAGATCGTTATTTTCTGCAGCTCTCCCAGCACCCCCATAGATGCCAGCACTACCACCCATTCCAGTCGTCCCAGTTCAGTAGGAGAAACTTCATTACAGACGAGTCTATAATCTTCACTAGGCTGCAATCCCGCAGTACCCACCCGTGATTGAGGGTTTGTTTTCTATCTTTTATTTTTTATTTTTATAAAGAGATGGAACCCCCAAACTATTTACTGATTATAAAGATGGAATAGCCCCATCTAGGTAGCTTACAAACCAACGACAGACTTAAAAGGAAAATAAGGCTTTTTATACTAAAGCCCTTACAAACCAATGACAAACTTAAAGAATCAGGGAATCCTAACTGCAGGCAGCCTCCACTTATCTAACTTTAGCATACCTCTCAGCTTTTTAAGGAAATCATCAATATCAATAGAGAATGTTGAAATTTTATGCTCAGCTCCATAAATAGTTAATAAATCAGCAGGGAAATTCGCTTCTCTATAAACATGAACAAATGAAATAGCAATGGCTTGACTGATACTCCAAATCTTCTCAACCACATCTTCAGTTCTCCAGGGGCAGCTTGTTTGATTATTTAGAATATCAATTATAAGTTTAGAATCAAATTCCACAATTAAAGAATAATAATTGAGATCGGCATAATGAATTATACCTTGAATAATAGCTAAAGCTTCAGCTTCGACATTTGATTTTTCACCAAAAAAGAAGTAAAAGCCCAAATAAAATCCCCTTTGTCATTCCTTAAAATACCACCACCACCACTTAAACCTGGATTTCCTAAAGAGCATCCATCTGCATTCAATTTCAACACTTCTTTCGGGGGATGAAGCTAATGGACTAGAATGAATCTAGTAGATGGATGGGGCAAATCATGAGCATTATAAATAGAGCATACTCCAGAAACATTTGGAACATATTTCAATGTGGACCTGCAAAGGCTATTAACCTTATCAATCAATATATTACTATTTGTAGAGTTGCCATTAAATCGACTGTCATTTCTCTGAGTCCATAAAAACCAGCAAACAATACTTGGAATTATCATATGAAATATGCCAACAGTAGATTTGGGATAATTAATCCACCACTGAATAAGCCTCCCTCTCACTGTGGACCTCTTTAAAGCTATTCCCAACACGCCACTAAAATGGATCCATAAATGCCTAGCCAAATCTCCTTCTACAAACTTATGATCAAAGGTTTCCATTTGAGGATGAATACAACAATTACGTTTTGAAGGGCCCTTCCAGCCAATGGAATATAGCTTGCAGTCTAAAGGAAGATAACCTCTAAAAAGTTTCGAAGTAAACACTGACAGATTAGAAGTCAAGTATATATTCCAAACAATAAAATATTCTCAAGAATATCACGTATAGATTTGATAGCATCCCAGCCCGATTTAACAGTAAAATTTCCATTTGAAGTACCTGTCCATATCATCGCATCTGTGTACCCTTCAACTCTGAATTTTTCTTCCATTATAATAGAAATTACCTCTGGAGAGAAATAAGCCTGAAGTTTTCCCTTGTCCCAATGCCTATTGCCATCCCACAGTTCACTCACGATAATTAAATCAACTCTAGATGTGTATTGACGTAAAGGACCTAATTTGGACCAATTATCCCAAAGGGCACTAGAGCTACCGTCTGCAATTCTCCATTTGATCCATTGCTCAGCTTCACTTCTAATATCCAACAGTATCTTCCATGCATTAGATCCCCTCCATTGAGACACTCTACAAGGATGATAATTTCTATAGTATTTATCTTCCATAAAACTTGCCCATAAAGAACTTCTACTCCTGAGTTTTCGCCAAAGCTTCATAGCAAATGCTTTACAAATATCCTCCATATTTCTGATACTAACACCTCCTTCTTTCATAGGTATGCATATGTGATCCCACTTACTCTAATGATGTCAATTTTCTCTCACGTTAGAGTACCAGAAGAAGTTGGAAAACATTTTCTCAATAGATTGTAAAACGAATTTCGTAGGCATAACAGCAGACAACAGATACAATGGCATGGAACAAAGCATAACTTTTAAAAGAGTAATCTTACCACCTGTAGATAAAGCCTTAGCTTTCCAATAACCAATCTTCCCTCTAATTTTAGCAACCATAGATTCAAACATAACACTCTTCTTTCTACCTAAGTAAATAGGGCATCCAAGATAAGTAATGGGAGAGGACTTCAAATTCATCCCACACAAATCAGATATTCTTCTAGTTTCTTGATTATTAAGTTTGTTAGACAGGATCAAGGATCTTTTTTGTTTGTTAATAAGTTGGCCTGACACTTTCTCATATCTATCGATCACCTTCAATAAAAGTCTCAAAGATCTTTTATCCCCCGAAGAGAATAAGATAACATCATCAGCAAAGGTTAAGTGGTTTATATATGGGCATCCAATGGGAGTTTTGAATCTTTTAAAAGCATAAGAATAATGAAGCCTGTTGAGGTTTCTTGAGAGAGCTTTCGCCATAATAACAAATAGGCCTGGAGATAGCGGATCACCTTGCTTAAGGATTCTATCTGACTTCAAAAATGCTTTATGACTACCATTAATAAGAACTAAATATTAGTTATTATAGATCACTCTCCATACTAAGTCAATCCATCTCTCACAGAACCCAAATTTCCTCAGAACTTGAATACGAAAAAACCAAGATACTCTATCATATGCTTTTGTCATATCAATCTTCATCACCACATTTCCACCATAGTTTTTATGATTAATCATATGCATCATTTCTTGAGCAAGAACAATATTATCCGTAATATCTCTCCCCTTAATAAATCCACTCTGGTTTTGAGAGATAATTAAAGGAATGATTTTACTAAGTCTATTTGCCATGATCTTAGTGAAAATTTTATTGAAAAAATTACACAAGCTAATAGGTCTAAAGTCAGAAAAGTTTTGGGGATCTTCTTTTTTAGGGACCAAAGTAATTAAAGTGCTAGTAACTACCTTAGGAAGAATCATTGATGATACGAGAAATCGCCCACAAATCGTTCTTATATCAGCAAGTCAAAGTGTAAAATATGTAATGAATAAACCAAGCCAGTAAATAATGAGAAGACAAGATATAGAGTGGTTCGGCCTTTAAAATAGGCCTACGTCCACTGTGTTACTCCGTTCTCATTGTATGCGTTGTATCGTACAATATCATCATGCCTAAATAGGCATACAAGTATGAGAATAAATGAGGGTACATGACAGTATTGATTGGATAGGTGGCTGCGATGTAGATGCGTGGCCACCAAGTCGTATATTGAGGTCGTGTAGAGCGAATCTGTATTGTATAATCTACCCCAAGCACGTGGAATCTCCCTTGTTTCGAGGTGTAGTCCTCTATTTATAAGAGGTATGTGAGTTATCACGTGTCCTGAGCACGTGACGTAAGTATGGAGTTGCTGTAGTAGAAAGGGATGCGACCTATAAGGGAAGCACAAAGTGTCGCACCCTACATGAGGCTAGATTCGTAGGTGTCGCGCCCTGTACATGGTAGGGCCGCGGCCTGTATTTTAAGAGGGGGTGGGTGCCACGCCCAGTACTTGTAGGGCCGCACACAGAGTTCAGTAGGGTCGCACCCTATGTTGATAAGGGTCGCGGCAGGGTGATATATTTGTATTATCAATAAGCCCCCAAGTCGTAGTGCCAAGAGAATTTGATTAGGGCTGCGGCTTAGTTACTTTTCGTGTCGTGGTATTTTTTGAAGCGAAGATTTGTCTTCCGTGCTCTCTTATATAAATTGTTTCTGGCCGTGGACTTCATTATGTTTCCAAAACCCTGAGATCAAATCGAGAGCAAATTTCTTGTGCGTCCATCTTCTTCCATTTTTCGGAGCCCTCAGAGGCTGTGCGTGGTGGTTCCAAGGTGGTACGAAGCTGAGAACCACTGTTTTTTTTGTTTCCAGGTAAATCTTTCAACCATCCTTCTTTTAAACAACCTTCGTAGCTCGTAATTCTACTTTGAATATACAAACACATGAGCTTCTGCATTGCTTGATAAAAAACTAGGGTTTCAATTGAATATTCTACTATCGCCTCATGATCGAACACACACGAATGCTGAGCACATCAATAATTTGCTAGAATCGATCTTCATATGCTATATTTGACCCCTGATCTTCCAAACGCCATGAAAATCACATTGTTGTTCTTGTTGTATATAAGAAAACTCTTCGAATTCTGTGAATTTGATCTTAAAAACGATTAAACGCTAGGTATGAAACTGTTTAAGATAGAGATCGCGGCACAATAGACTATCCGTAATTTAGTGGTCATTTCAATTGTCGAAGACCCTATCCATGGCCCCCTTACGTTCTGAGATTTTCCCTCCGCGACACTTTGATGCGTATCCATTTAACCTTCCGCGGCGGTTCGTCTTTTAGGGCTCTGAATCCCCACCCTTGTAATTTGAACAGTTCTTTGAACTTTCACCGACCAAATATACATCCAAGATAAATAATTGTGATTGCTACTAGAATTCTTTGAACAGACCTTTAATAAATTTGGAAGTGGCCGCGGCAGTGTATGTTCCATTACTGATTATAGGAGTTGGCTGCGGCCAGTAGGGCCAGAAGGTAATCCCTTATGAATAGAGTTGGCAGTGTTTTTGGCCCATAAATAACTACGTTTGGGAAATAATTCCAATCAAGTAGGGACATCTTAAAGTCTTTTCCAAACCATACTGGCTGCGGCGCCTAACTGCGGACTCTGCTTTTCAGGTACTGCTGCAGCCATATGAGCTTTGGCCCAGACGAGTTTCTGAGAGGATTTTGGGCAAAGCATTTTGGAACCTCTCCTCCTGAAATTTCTTCAGTCCCCCCTCTGAGATCAATAGGTCCTTGCCAACTGAGGGATTGCCCAAACTGCGTAATATTAGACTCAGATTCCGAAGATTCTGCGTCTAGGAAGGATTTCCAATCCACGCCAATGGAAGAAGAAGCCAATTCAAGTAATCATCCATTGGGAGCAGTTGATGATGCCGCGAAAGTTAGGGATAACCCGTCGGGTACATCTGGGAGGGTTACAAAACCCCTAGCCGTGCTTGATATTCGCGGTATAATAACTCAAGACTGGGTTGACCAGGTGGCTGAGGCCTTCGAATTTCCAGACAATTTGATGTGATCTGCACCCGTCGCGAACCAAAGACCTTGCACAGCTCTGGCTGATGATGGAGTTTTCTTCCCACTTCATGCATTTGTTTACGGGTTGCTGCTGCATGTTCCCGTTACCATCTGTCGCATCTTTCAGACCATAAAACTGGCACCGACACAGATAGATCCCAATGGCTAGAGGGCCATACTTGCCACGGTCGTCCTTTGGGAGAATCTATTCAAAAAGGACATCAGTACCACGAAGTTCTTTTATTTCTACCGGCTAAAGGAGAATTCAGTGAAGTTCGCAGGGTACTACTACTTCTCCATCCGCGACAGGGATGAGACCCTTTACAGTGGGAGGCCGACCAGTGTGAAGAACTGGAAGGGGAAGTATTTTTACATCTCCGGAGAAGGTTGGAAGATTCACCCCGAGGAGAATGAGAGGGATAGGTCGTATAGAATGCCACGGCGATGGGGGTCTCCATCTAAACTAGGTATCAGGACTATAGCCGCGTCCTTTCTTCATATTTTGTTAATCTCTTCTAACCTTGGTTGTTATTCTGCAGTCCTTGACAATTTAAATTTGGGCAAGGGGTAAGAGAAAATAGTTACTGAGGCTGCAGCAGTTCCTGTCGAAGAAAAGAGATTTAATGTCCTTGCGACCTCTGCCACCGTATTCGAGAGTATTCCAAAAGACATGGTCGCGGGAGGTAATAATCTGATTCCATATTAGTCCGTTGTATTTTGTTTTGTCTTTGAATATTTATTATTTATTTTCCCTTTTCAGGTGAGGAGGTTGACAGGGAATTACTGGCCGCATAGTTGGCTGAAATGGATGAGGATGCAGTCGTTCTCAATAATACTGCACCGAGCAATAAGAGGAAGAGGTCCAAAGCTAAGGCACATGTCGCGGCTCCATCAAATGTTTTGAACACTCCTACCGTGAACTCAACTCCTGCCATGGAGAAGACCGACGTTGCAACGCAACCACAATCAGAATTTGATGAAGATATAGGATCCAACCTGGCCGCAACAAGTTTGATGTCAAATGAAGCTTAGCTCAATACAGCTTCACCGCCGTCGCCGCCGCCTATCATTGCGGTAAATGCAAACTTAGCACCACCCAGTGTCGCGGCAAAGTTTGTCCCGATGGTTGCCCGCGGCCTCAATTGAGGCAACTCGACCTTGAGTCATTATGGGACACCACCGCGAAAGCTGCACGAAGAATGAGAACGGCCCTAGACGTCGCGGATCTGGATAGGCTAGTGGGACAAGACCATGATGATCTGGAGGAGTGTGGCCTCCATAGTCTTCTGAGGGTAAGTGCTTAGTGTTTCTTTGTTTTTCTTTGGCATTCTACATATTGCAACTAACTTTTTTAACTTTTTTTTAATTTTAGGCCGCGGATGTTATAGTGGCCCAGAAGAGGAAGTATGAGGCTCTCTATAAATTGAAAGAGGCCGAGAAGAGGGTGCATGTCGCAGATCTGGAAGCTACGCGGAATTCATCTTTTGAAGCTGGCAAGAAGTCCGTTGTCGCATCCCTTCAGGTAGCCCATATGAATTTGGAAGCATCAAATAAGGCAAGGGAGGAAGCGGAAGAGAACTTTAAACAGGTCGCGGACTCCCTTAAAGCCTCCCAGGCCCAAACTGTTAAAGTTGCACATGTCGCGGAGATTTCAAGTAACAAGCTCGCTCTTCTTCAAAAGAAGTATGAAGAGTTGGAGGCCAAGTTCGCTCAAGAATCCCTAGATCATGCCGCGGCAGTAAAAAAGATGAAGGCTGATCATGGCAATGCTCTTTAACTGGCCATAGCCCATATCGTGGAGTCATTCAAGGGCTCGAATGACTTTTTCCTTATCAATAACAGGGCCTACCTCTGCGGCTACCAGGAGCTAAGGCATAGGATTTTAAAGAACTTCCCTGAGACCAAGGAGAAGGTTATTGCCTGGAGACTAAGTGATATTGAACACCAATAATACATTGTTGAGCTAAAGGCCGCAGAGGAGGAGAAAGCAAGGCTTAGAGCAGAAGCAGCGGCCGCGGAGGTAGAGACTGAAACAGTCGCGGAAGGTGTAGAGAGCGATGATCTTGATGATGTTGTTTCCTGGGTGTTAGTTTTTTATCATTGATATAGGGCTGCGTCCCTTTCTCCAAATTTTAACTGTAGTGGTTGCGGCCCATTCGCCTGCAAACTTAACTGATATTATTCAAGGTTGCGACCACCTTTTCTGATGGAATTATTATGGCCTTATTTTCTTATAGCTTTTGTATCTTCTTTGACTGCTTCTTCAATGCTTTATTGAATGCTTTTTGTACATCTCTGATGGCTTGAATACAACAGTCTTGCGTAATTAAAATGCTTTATAGATGGAGTGAACTTGTAGAAATAACAGATTAAGTCCACGGCCCCATAACATACTTACCGCGGCATCCTAGAGTAATTCCAAGGAATCTTCACATGAGTTATAGGCTGCGGCTGTAATTCACATGAATTATGTACCCGGGCTGCAAAACCTTTTGTCGATAGAATAGGGACACAGCCTTTTGATAATGGTTGCAGCCATATTGCCTGTATCACCTGATAATGGTCGTAGCCGCGCGAGTTGATTTCTCCAATCCTACCGCAGCATGTTTGAGTATTTGAAACCATATTCTATATCTTTTCAAATGGATCTAAATCCAAGTCATTCCCGCATCAACTCTTAGTCGCTTTAATGGTTGCGATTATATTGACAGGGTTACTGCACTCTTTACAGGTATGGGACATATAAAGGAGGCCAAGGATTTCCCTCAGTCACTTCAATTGCTTGTCACGGGAGTGATGTCCTTCATCTTCCTTAGCATATCCCTTCTGTGTGTAAGCGGGATATTATCAAGCCTCCTCAGGCTGGGTTATGTTATTAAGCCACCCACAGCCAACATATAGGATATTATCAAGCCTCCTCATGCTAGGTTATGTTATTAAGCCACCCACAGCTAAAATATAGGATATTATCAAGCCTCCCCAGGCTGGGTTATATTATTAAGCCACCCACAACTAACATATAGGATATTATCAAGCCTCCTCAAGCTGGGTTATGTTATTAAGACACCCACAGCTAACATATAGGATATTATCAAGCCTCCCAAGGTTGGGTTATGTTATTAAACCACCCACAGCTAACATATAGGATATTATCAAGCCTCATCAGGTTGGGTTATGTTATTAAGCCACCCACAGCTAATATATAGGATATTATCAAGCCTCCTCAGGCTGGGTTATGTTATTAAGCCACCCACAGCTAACATATAGGATATTATCAAGCCTCCCCAGGCTGGGTTATGTTATTAATCCACCCCTGTCTAGATATTGCAAGTCTCTCGACTTAATGGAGCATCCTGAAAGCCAAGAGCGGGCATTGGAAGACCTTGTGAGTGATCTTGTAGTCTAACTTGGATAACTACTTCCAATATTTGCTTTCGCCACTTCCAATTATCATCAGCTTCCGGACGATCAGGAGTCCTTTCGGGCATTGTGGCCCCTTCAGATATTATCATTCCTGATATAACATGTTGTCTCAGATCGGGATCTGTTTAAGGCAAAAATGATCTTTATAAGATAACATTTAATGGAAATGAGAATCAAAATATGACATTATAAAAGTGAAATTGATTTTATAACTATATATATGACTTTGTAAGGATAACACAAAGTTTAATTTAAAACAGCATAAGAGGAGTTGCCACTGTAAAGTAGAGACATATGGAATATAAGACACAAGCATGAAAAATAAGCATGCGGCATGTGAGATAAGGTTGAATCCCTTAAACATCTTTGAGTAACCTCCACAACATCCCTTGCCCGATCAGCCTTTCAATTTCATCCTTGAGAGCATAGCATTGCTCAGTATCATGGCCATGGTCCTGATGGAATCTGCACCAAGTAGCTTTGTTCCTCTTGTGGGGTGGAGCTCTCAGCTTTTTTGGACACCTCAACAGCTTGTCTTATTTAATGAACCCAAATATTTCTTCAATTGGGAAGGCCAACGGAGTGTAGGGTCCAGATTTCTTCTCTACCTTCTCCACTCTCCTTTTTTGGCACCTGATGACTGCTTCTGCGGCTGGATCCTCTTGAACTGTCGCGACAACAAAAGCTGCTGAAGCTGTGATCTTTGTTGCCGCACCCCCACTAGGAGAGGCTGCGGCCTCGAACATTAGCACCCTCTGAGTCAGGTAGTTGACCTGGGTCTGGAGTGAGGCATGTTTGTCGTAGAGGTGGTTGAGGTGATTGTACAGCTGCACAATCTCATCTTTGATTTCTGTGCTCTGGCTGGACTCTCCTTCTATTTTCTGCTTTTGTTAGTCTTTACAAAGTATATGTATGATTTGGGACAAAACTAGTAGAAGTGAGTAATATCATAAGCATTGGAGTAACTAAGTAGGAAACGGGGATGCAGCGTTGTTCTGCTGCACTTGTTGAAAGGTTCCACGGCCAGTATAGCACACAGGTGCACTACCGTGGCCTTTGCAAGTATTGAGCTGAAGACCTCCCGAGTCGGTTCCTTGATGTTTTGAAGGTTCAGTAACATAACCGCACTAGCACAGGTTGCGACATAAAGGTATTTAAACTACCTGCCGCATCCCTTGCTAGGCGGGGGGGAAAGCAATCCCCAAATCGAAACCCATAAACTGAGTTTTTCTCCCGAAACACGGGGAGAGCAGGCCTACTAGGGTCTATCCATGAGAGAATAACCTCTCGGTGCACACAATGGCACAATTCTAATGATAAAACCCTAGATCATAGGCGAAGAACAACAAAAAGGGCATACACATAATTCTTCCCTAACCATTCATCTTTTCGGGGGTAAAGCCCATCATGCTTTTCAGCACTATCTAGATGAAATGATATCACAGGGGCATGTAAGTTAGATCCAAGGTTATAAAAGAGAGACCAGAATAGATCTGAATATACAAATTACCCATTTAAGGGTGTGAATATAAAATAGAGCTCACAAACCTGAATCTACTCGTGAGACAATGATCCAAAGGGTCCCCACGAATAAAATAAGGTGTTAAGAACTCATAACATAGAGAAACAAGATTGAAATATCTCGTTTTCCATAGACAGCACCAAATTGATGATACGAGAAATCGCCCACAAATCGTTCTCATATCAGCAAGTCAAAGTGTAAAATATGTAATGAATAAACCAAGCAAGTAAATAATGAGAAGACAAGATATAGAGTGGTTCGGCCTTTAAAATAGGCCTACATCCATTGTGTTTGTGACAACCCGAATATAATTATGATAAATTATATTTAAATCATGCTTATCTTATGTGATATGAATAATGTGATATTATTATATCTAATGTTAAGTGATTATGTTTATTATAATCCTACTTTCATAAAACATGAAAGGTCGAATTATTTACAAACACAAATTTTGTTATTTTTGATGGAAAGGTTCCTGTTAGAGACTAGTTTTGACCTTTATAACATTATAAATGACTTGAGGTGAAAACTAGATAGTTGTAGACATGTGAGTTAGGGTTGTAACACAACAAACGGATCATCAAATGGATGTCCGAGTAAAGAGTTATACCGAAATTACGAACAAAGGGCAAAGTTGTACATTCCCTTTAAGTGGGATTTTGTCTTTTATTAAACCAAATGTTTTAAATTGATTGGTTGGCTTGGGAGGCAGCCTTGGCCGACTTAAAACCCTCCCTCTAACATATTTCTTCGGTAAAAACAAACCCTAGGTTCAGTTTCAAGTGTTGTTAGCTTGAGGAAATAGAAAGTAGAATTTAAGGAAGAAAAGTAAGGAGAAAAAGTGTAGAAAAATTCGTAGAAATTACGTAAAAATCCCTGAAGGTAATCCTAATTGTAATTATTGTTATTTATCTTATACTACTGATTTACATGATATAAATCATCATAAGTTTACGAAAGTTTCAGCCCTTTATATATATGTATGGTTAGATACAAGCTTATGTTAAGTTGAGTGTAGAAACCCTTAAAATTGCCTTGTATTGAAACCCCTTGCATTCAAACTTTCATATCTCTTTGTGTGCTTACTGGAATTGAGAAATTCCAATTGGATATGAAAGTAGACTCACATATTCATATCATAACCTAAAATGAGAATTTATCTCCTTGTGGTTAGGCCGTAATGATGATTTCAAGTTGGTACATGGTTGCTGTTTGTATACTTGATTTCGGTATGCCCTAAGTTTAGTCAAGCTTTTGAGATAGCAAATGAAGTCAAAAAATTATGAAACTTTAATTATGTACTGTTAAGTATGTGTAATAGAAATTTTTTGAAAATCATGGAAAGTTATGCTGTACAAAAATTATGAAAATTCTTGTAAGTTTAAGGAACAATAGAGGAACTTGTAGGGCAGATTTCTTGTGTTGTAGAGAAATGGTCGTAACTTTCCCTAGGAAGCTTGAAAAATTATACCGTCACTTGTATTGGAAATTATATTCATATATGTTTTCATATTGATAAGGTTGGACCCCTGTATTTGTACAATTTAGGAATATAGAATGGTCAGGTATGTAGGACAATAATTTCAGGCCATACTGGATACCCCTTGAATGAATGTTTGTATTTCGTCCTTACAAAGGGTACTTTGAGTACATGTTTCATGTGTATATACATTGAGGAGTATAATTTCATGTTTACTTGACTTTGGTTATAAATTCCTCATAAGGTATTTCCTACGGTTGAATGTCCGTAACTTTATCAACATGTACATCATTGTTTTGCCTTTACCTATGTTTTATGGAATGTGACTTAATTGGAATTATATTGTTGATGTATAGTCATGGAAAGTTACATAATTATGTTTGGATAATATTTATGATTGAGGTTCAGTACTGATTTAGTTGGATTGACAGGTGTAAGGCCTAATCAACCCAGTTCAGCTCCACCAGAAGGAAACCTGAATACGTAGTTGTCAACCAAGGTGAGTGTACTCACTGGAAAGAGATATTTGTGTCGTGTTGTTGGTATGATCATAATAAAGTGAATATGAAATTGTTCATTTTGGTTTAACGAAATGAGGGGTTACTCCTCGACCAGGTATGGGGGAGATTTGTCTATTAATGACAAGGGGTTACTCCTCGACCAGGAATGGGGGAGAATTGTCTATTTAGACAGGATATTTGAATAATGATTCGGAAAAGTTGGTCATTCATTATGAATGAGCCGGATAAGTTAATACATAATTATATGGACATGATTTATTGCATTTAAAATCATGCAATAGTATAGTAGTGATACATTCACTGGGCTATTTTGCTCATGATTCCTATGTTCACATTTTTCAGGTAATGCGATGTCACAGCCAAATCTAGGAGGTCGGGTTGGGTTAGCCAGGAATGGGAGAAACTATGATTTTGTGTAAATGTAAATGATGTAATTAAGTTAACTTATCCTTCAAGAAAGTTTTTATGGGCATGATTACTCTGATGTTGTAAAAAGGTTTTCAGTTATATGAATTTACAATGATGACTGTGAAATCAAAACTCGTGATTATGGTTTGGTTAGATTAATTATGGCTTGACTCACTTTGACTTTCAAACTTAATTATAAGTAACTGGGTTGGGGTGTGTCAGCTTTTGGTATCAGAGCCTCGGTTTTAGAGGTTCTGGAGTGAGAAGAGTCTAGATTTGGCAGTGAATGTCAGAAATATATTTTATTTGATACTAACGATCATGTTAGGAAAGATATGTATATTTTCATGTTGTTATATCTTTGATTCATTTCAGATATAAGAGAATGGAACGAGGGAATGTTAATGAGAGAATAGAAGATGAGGCTTCAAATATGGCAGCGGAAGCAGAGGTTGAACAACCTGTTCATGGATATGTAGAACCTGACCCGGAACAATTGACAGACATGCAAAAATTGGCACGTGCTATGACTTTAATGGCAGAGCAGCAAGATAGATTTATGGCTCAGATGGAAGCACAACAGGCCAGGCAACTGGAGGCACAAGCATTGGCCAGGGCTCAGGAGGTTATACACCAGGAAGAAAGGAGTAATTCACATGAGAAATTTATTAAAATGAATCCACCCCCATTAGAAGGAGCAGTTGATCCAGCAGAGGCAGAAGTCTGGGTTAAAGAGATTGAAATTATTTTTGGGGTAATGAGAATGCCTGACAATCAACAAGTGACCTTGGCGACGTATATGCTAAGAGGAGAGGCTAAGTACTGGTGGGATGCCACAAAACATTTGTTGATTACTCCAGGAGGTGGGAATGTGATCTCATGGGATGCTTTTGTTAAAGCCTTGTATGATAAGTTTTTTCCTCCGATGTATCAAAAACAAAAGGAGAAAGAATATTTCCTGTTGAATCAAGGGAGTATGACAGTTATAGAATACGAAGCTAAACTTACAGCTTTATCTCGATTTGCTTCGAGGTTTATACGGAATGAGGAAGATATGTGCAGTCGATTTCTCGATGGGCTTGAGTTAGTCATTAAATCACGGTTGTCGGATTTAGAGACTGTTAATTATTCAGCCTTGGTGAACAAAGCCATGTTGGTAGAAAGGGACGTGAATGAAGCTAGAGGGAATCGAGAACAAGGTGTAAAGAGAAGAAGATTTGATCCAAATTATCAAAAGAGTAGTGGTACAGAATATTCGAGGTTTGGAGGGCAGAAATTCCAACAGGGTGGAGGTGGAAGTAGTTTGCAAAGGGGTGAGGCTAGTGGTGGAAGAGGTTCAGGAGTTTCAGCACAAGGAGATGATAATGTTTGTTTCTTTTGTGGGTCATCGGGTCATATAAAGAGAAATTGCCCAAAGTTACTGAATATAGAATGTTTCAACTGTCACCAAAAGGGTCATCTGAGAAAGAATTGTCCTATGTGGGCAAGAACAGTTTCAGTCAGTAGTGTGGGGCCTCATAAAGGATCTTCTCCAGGCAGTGCCACCATGGGGAGAGGTACAGAACGAGCAACTGGATCGAGGGCAGGAGGAAGAGTGTTTGCGATGACGCTACAAAATGCCCATGCTACCCCGGAAGTGGTTACAGGTAAACTTTCTATTGCAAACAAAGATTTATATGCACTCATTGATCCTGGATCTACGCATTCATTTGTGGTATTACATATTATTTCATACTTGGGTAGACCATGTTCATTTCTCAATTGTGCCTTATATATTTCTACCCCAATGGAAAGTGTGATTCTGGTTGAGCATGTTTATAAAAATTGTGTCTTACGAATGGGTGAGCGAGATTTCTATGTTGATTTGATACCGTTGGCCATTCGAGATTTTGATATTATATTGGGGATGGATTTGTTATCCTCATACCATGCTTCCATTGATTGTTTTCGCAAAGAAGTTACATTTCATTTGGCTGGTGAACCCGAGTTCCAATTTACAGGGGAAAGGAATGTTGTCCCTACTTGTCTCATCTCAGCAATTAAGAGCAGAAAGTTATTGAGTAAGGGTTGTACAGAGTATTTAGCGTATGTGGTTGATGTTAGTAAGGAATCACTTAAAGTTGAAGATATATCAGTGGTTAGAGAGTTTTTTGATGTCTTCCCAGAGGAATTGCCAGGATTGCCACCCGATAGGGAAGTAGAGTTTTCTATTGAATTAATTCCAGGTACTGGTCCAATTTCTCTTGCTCCATATAGAATGGCACCAACAGAGTTGAAAGAATTAAAAGTGCAATTACAATATCTGATAAGCAGAGGTTTCATTCGGCCTAGTGTTTCACCATGGGGAGCACCAGTGTTATTTGTGAAAAAAGAAAGATGGGACAATGCGACTATGTATTGATTATCGGTAGTTGAATAAGGTGACCATTAGGAATAAGTACCCTCTACCTCGTATCGATGACTTGTTTGACCAATTACAGGGGGACACGGTATTTTCAAAGATTGATTTGAGATCGGGTTACCACCAACTGAAAGTGAAGGATAGTGATATTTCCAAAACAGCTTTTCGGACTCGATATGGGCACTATGAGTTTTTGGTGATGCCTTTTGGATTAACCAATGCTCCAGCAGTTTCTATGGATTTGATGAATCGGGTATTCCACCCTTTCATTGATTCATTTGTGATTGTATTCATAGACGATGTGTTGGTTTACTCGCGTAGCATGGAGGAACATGAGAAGCATTTGAGACTTGTATTGCAGATTTTGAGAGAGAATAAATTATTTGCTAAATTCAGCAAGTGTGAGTTTTAGTTGAATGAAATTGTGTTTTTAGGGCACGTTGTCTCGGGAAATGGGATATATGTTGATCCAAAGAAGGTGGAAGCAATTGTTGAATGGGAGAGTCCTAAGAATGTGACAGAAATTAGGAGTTTCCTAGGATTGGCAGGTTACTATCGTAGATTCATTAAGGGATTTTCAGCAATAGCATTACCACTGACAAAGTTGACTCGTAAAGAAGTGAAGTTTGTATGGGATGAAGAATGTGAGAGGAGTTTTAAAGAATTAAAGAATCGGTTGGTTTCAGCCCCTATACTTACTATTCCATGTGGGAATGAGTCTTTTGTGATCTATACAGACGCTTCATTTCAGGGGTTAGGATGTGTTCTCATGCAGAATGGGAAGGTAATAGCATATGCTTCTAGAAAATTAAAGACGCATGAACGAAACTACCCTACACACGATCTGGAGCTAGCAGCCATTATTTTTGCTTTAAAGTTGTGGAGACATTACTTATATGGAGAAACTTGTGAGATATTTACAGATCATCAAAGTTTGAAATACTTGTTCACACAGAAAGAACTGAATTTGAGACAGAGGCGTTGGATAGAGTTGATTAAAGACTATGACTGTACCATTCATCATCACCCTGGGAAGGCCAATGTAGTAGCAGATGCTTTGAGTCGAAAATCATCAGGGATTCTCGGTTGCATACGGTGTGCTCGTGTTGGAAATATTCTTGACTTGGCATTGATGGGGATTGAATTGAAGTTTTCAAAAAGTGGAGGATTATTAGCACATGTCACAGTGAGACCTTTATTGGCCGAACGCATACGAAATTTGCAGACCAGTGATCCATTCCTTGAGAAGAAGAAACAAGAAGTTCGGGATGGTAGAGAGAGTGACTTTGAGATTAAGAATGATGAATCGTTGTGTTATAAAAATAGAATTTGTGTACCAAATGACCCACCCTTAAAGAAGGATATATTAGAAGAGGCACATAGTTCTATTTACTCTATGCATCCGGGAGCTACCAAAATGTACAGAGATTTGAAGGAGTATTATTGGTGGAACAATATGAAGCATGAGATTGCAGAGTTCGTAGCTAAATGTTTAGTATGACAGCAAGTGAAAGCAGAGCATCAGAAGCCGGTAGGATTATTGCAGTCTTTGCCTATTCCGGAATGGAAGTGGGAGCATATAACGATGGATTTTGTTATGGGATTACCACAGTCACCAAAGGGGCATGATTCTATTTGGGTGATTGTAGACCGATTGATGAAGTCAGCTCATTTTCTTCCAGTTAATACCACCTACACTGTTGACAAGTATGCACGTATATATGTTGATGAGATTATCCGTTTACATGGGGCACCAGTGTCAATTGTATCAGATAGAGATCCAACGTTCACTTCTAAGTTTTGGCCTCGTTTACAGAATGCCATGGGCACAAGTTTGAAGTTCAGCACTGCATTTCATCCACAAACCGATGGGCAATCTGAAAGGACAATTCAAATATTAGAAGACATCTTACTGGCTTGTGTATTTGACTTCAAAGGTAGTTGGGATGATCATTTTCCATTGATGGAATTTTCGTATAATAATAGTTATCAATCCACCATTGGTATGGCTCCTTATGAAGCTTTATATGGGAGGAGATGTAGGACGCCTTTGTGTTGGGATGAAGTAGGTGAAAGAAAAATTTTGGGTCTGGAATTGATAGATATGACAACTGAAAAGATCAAAATGATTCGGGAACGGATAAAGATAGCGCAAAGCAGGCAGAAATTTTATGCAGATAAGAGGAAGCATCCATTGGAATTTCAGAAGGGAGATTTTGTATTCCTGCGTATTTCACCATGGAAAGGAGTTATGAGATTTGGCAAAAAGGGGAAACTAAGTCCAAGATACATTGGACCATATGAGGTGTTGGAAATAATTGGGCCCCTGGCTTATAGATTAGAATTACCTCCAGATTTATCCCGTTTACATGAGGTGTTTCACGTATCGATGCTTCGTAAGTATTTGGCGGATCCATCTCATCAGTTGAAAACTCAACCAATTGAACTGAAGGAAGACTTATCGTACATCGAGGAACCAATGGAAATTATTGATCGTAAGGAGAAAGTATTGAGAAATAAAGTTATTCCCTTAGTTAAAGTTATGTGGATGAGCCATGGAGTTAAAGAAGAAACTTGGGAAACAGAGGATAGCATGAGGAAAAAGTATCCCCATTTGTTTGATAAGTGACATTTATATTAAATTTCGGGGACGAAATTTTCTAAGGGGGAGAAGTTGTGACAACCCGAATATAATTATGATATATTATATTTAAATCATGCTTATCTTATGTGATATGAATAATGTGATATTATTATATCTAATGTTAAGTGATTATGTTTATTATAATCCTACTTTCATAAAACATGAAAGGTCGAATTATTTACAAACACAAATTTTGTTATTTTTGATGGAAAGGTTCCTGTTAGAGACTAGTTTTGACCTTTATAACATTATAAATGACTTGAGGTGAAAACTAGATAGTTGTAGACATGTGAGTTAGGGTTGTAACACAACAAACGGATCATCAAATGGATGTCCGAGTAAAGAGTTATACCGAAATTACGAACAAAGGGCAAAGTTGTCCATTCCCTTTAAGTGGTATTTTGTCTTTTATTAAACCAAATGTTTTAAATTGATTGGTTGGCTTGGGAGGCAGCCTTGGCCGACTTAAAACCCTCCCTCTAACATATTTCTTCAGTAAAAACAAACCCTAGGTTCAGTTTCAAGTGTTGTTAGCTTGAGGAAATAGAAAGTAGAAGTTAAGGAAGAAAAGTAAGGAGAAAAAGTGTAGAAAAATCCGTAGAAATTACGTAAAAATCCCTGAAGGTAATCCTAATTGTAATTCTTGTTATTTATCTTATATTACTGATTTACATGATATAAATCATCATAAGTTTACGAAAGTTTCAACCCTTTATATATATGTATGGTTAGATGCAATCTTATGTTAAGTTGAGTGTAGAAACCCTTAAAATTGCCTTGTATTGAAACCCCTTGCATTCAAACTTTCATATCTCTTTGTGTGCTTACTGGAATTGATAAATTCCAATTGGATATGAAAGTAGACTCACATATTCATATCATAACCTAAAATGAGAATTTATCTCCTTGTGGTTAGGCCGTAATGATGATTTCAAGTTGGTACATGGTTGCTGTTTGTATACTTGATTTCGGTATGCCCTAAGTTTAGTCAAGATTTTGAGATAGCAAATGAAGTCAAAAAATTATGAAACTTTACTTATGTACTGTTAAGTATGTGTACTGGAAATTTTTTGAAAATCATGGAAAGTTATGTTGTACAAAAATTATGAAAATTCTTGCAAGTTTAAGGAACAATAGAGGAACTTGTAGGGAAGATTTCTTGTGTTGTAGAGAAATGGTCGTAACTTGCCCTAGGAAGCTTGAAAAATTATACCGTCACTTGTATTGGAAAGTATATTCATATATGTTTTCATATTGATAAGGTTGGACCCCTGTATTTGTACAATTTAGGAATATAGGATGGTCAGGTATGTAGGACAATAATTTCAGGCCATACTGGATACCCCTTGAATGAATGTTTGTATTTCGTCCTTACAAAGGGTACTTTGAGTACATGTTTCATGTGTATATACATTTAGGAGTATAATTTCATGTTTACTTGACTTTGGTTATAAATTCCTCATAAGGTATTTCCTACGGTTGAATGTCCGTAACTTTATCAACATGTACATCATTGTTTTGCCTTTACCTATGTTTTATGGAATGTGACTTAATTGGAATTATATTGTTGATGTATAGTCATGGAAAGTTACATAATTATGTTTGGATAATATTTATGATTGAGGTTCAGTACTGATTTAGTTGGATTGACAGGTGTAAGGCCTAATCAACCCAGTTCAGCTCCACCAGAAGGAAACCTGAATACGTAGTTGTCAACCAAGGTGAGTGTACTCACTGGAAAGAGATATTTGTGTCGTGTTGTTGGTATGATCATAATAAAATGAATATGAAATTGTTCATTTCGGTTTAACGAAATGAGGGGTTATTCCTCGACCAGGAATGGGGGAGATTTGTCTATTAATGACAAGGGGTTACTCCTCGACCAGGAATGGGGGAGAATTGTCTATTTAGACAGGATATTTGAATAATGATTCGGAAAAGTTGGTCATTCATTATGAATGAGCCGGATAAGTTAATACATAATTATATGGACATGATTTATTGCATTTAAATTCATGCAATAGTATAGTAGTGATACATTCACTGGGTTATTTTGCTCATGATTCCTATGTTCACATTTTTCGGGTAATGCGATGTCACGGCAAAATCTAGGAGGTCGGGTTGGGTTAGCCAGGAATGGGAGAAACTATGATTTTGTGTAAATGTAAATGATGTAATTAAGTTAACTTATCCTTCAAGAAAGTTTTTATGGGCATGATTACTCTGATGTTGTAAAAAGGTTTTCAGTTATATGAATTTACAATGATGACTGTGAAATCAAAACTCGTGATTATGGTTTGGTTAGATTAATTATGGTTTGACTCACTTTGACTTTCAAACTTAATTATAAGTAACTGGGTTGGGGTGTGTCAGTGTTACTTCGTTCTCGTTGTATGCGTTGTATAGTACAATATAATCATGCCTAAAGAGGTGTACAAGTATGAGAATAAAGGAGGGTACATAGAAGTATTGAGGATTCCAGTGTGCTAGAGAGGTGGTTTCGATGTAGATGCGTGGCCACCAAGTCGTATATTGAGGTCGTGTAAAGCGAATATGTATTGTATAATCTACCCCGAGCACGTGGAATCTCCCGTATTTCGAGGTGTAGTCCTCTATTTATAAGAGGTATGTGAGTTTCCACGTGTCCTAAGCACGTGACGTAAGTCCGGAGTTGCTGTAGTAGAAAGGGATGCGACCTATAAGGCATGCATAAAGTGCCACACCCTACATGAGGCTAGATCCGCAGGTGCCGCGCCCTGTACATGGTAGGGTCGCGGCCTGTATTTTAAGACGGGGTGAGTGCCATGCCCAGTACTTGTAGGGCCGCACACCGAGTTCAATAGGGCCGCGCCCTATGTTGATAAGGACCGCGGCAGGGTGCTATTTTTGTATTATCAATCATATCTGCAAAAACCCATTCACAGCTTTAATGATATCTCCTCCTATAATATCCCAACGAGAGAGGAAGAATGCTCCTGTAAAACCATCCATCCCAGGAGAATTATCCTTATTCAAGGAATTAACTACTTCCAATATCTCAGATTCTTCAGGGAATTCTTCAAGACTCGTGTTTTGATCTTCTGAAATAAGATATGGAATGCAATTAATGAAATCATCAGCCTCTCTATTCTGATTTCCTGATTAGAACACACTTTTAAAGAACATGATGGCTTCTCTAGCAATATTCTCTTCACCTTCCACCCAATATCATTCCTCATCTCTAATTTTGTGAATCACCAAGTTCTTTCTGCTACTCTTGACATAATTATGAAAATATCTGGTGTTTTTATCTCCCTTTTCAACCCATTAATCTTTAGACTTCTGCCTCGAGTATTGTTCTTCTATAGCTAATTTTTTAGCATAGATAGCACTATCTCTAGCCCACTTTTCTCTGTTTTCCTCTGATTGATCACCCTTATACTCTAACTCAGAGACCAAAAGATTATCCTCAGCATCCCTAGCTGCTTGAAAAATATCTCCAAAGGTCTCTTACTCCAGAAGCTCAAGTGTTCTTTCAAATTCTTAAAGTTGAGAGCAACTTCATAAATAGGATTATTAGAAACATTTGAATTCCAATGCTTCTTTATAACATCTTTATAACCATTCTTCTTTGTCCAAAAATTAAGAAATCTGAATGGCCTCTTAATCAGATCCATAGAGCTCTTTAATTCTAAGACCATAGGAGCATGGTCAGAATTTGATTTATTCAGGTGATTAACTTTGATAGAAGACATCTATCCAATCTACTCCAGATTTTAGAATCTCCATCCCTCCTATTGAACCAGGTGTATGAAGATCCATAGTATCCCAAGTCCACCAGACCATTATTTTCCCAAAATTTAAGAAATTCCAGAGAAGATCTAAAATCAATTGGGTTACCTCCTGCCTTTTCCATAGAATAAGAAACAGTGATGAAATCCCCACAGACCAACCAAGGCTCAGTAATCTCCAAAGAAGTCATATGATGCCATAATTCTCTCCTTTCAATCTTAGTACATTTAGCATAGATAAAGCTACAGGTAATAGACTGCACAAATTGCTGAATTTTAACTGAGACAGTCAGACCTTAATCCATATTAGAAATAATCTGCACCTCAATATCCTCCTTAGTGAAAAGCCAAATCTTGTTGTTGACATTAGTTATATCTCTATAAATCCCCAACTTTAGCTTAAACTTCTCTAAATTATCCACTTGCTACTTTAGCTCAACCACTGCTAAAATGCTTACTTTATGAATCTTCACTAATGTTTTTAACCTTCTAAGAGCACCTTTTTTAGAAATTCCACTTATATTCCAAATCAAACTATTAATCATTGGGATTGGGCATCAATAGAAGCTTTTGTATTTGATCTTAGAATCCTTTTTTGACTAGAATCCTTTCTAAGAGGAGATACTGAAGCTGATCTGTATAGGTGCTCATATTTATTTTTCCTCTTTTTTCTGCAAACCTCCTGAAAAGGCTGCTCCTCCTGATCTAATAGCTCCATCTGACTGTTGCAGTCTTCAGAATCCCTATCTTCTTCTTCTTGAATAATTTATTTGTTAGTTTCCATAGTTGAGTCTTTATCATCATTTTTCTGATTGGTTTCTTGAACAATCTTTTTAGTAGCAAAGTCTTCTCCTTCTTAGATTTCTTCTTGAACAGCTATAATATTGGGAATAATTTCTCCTTCTTCCTGAGTTTATTCTCTTTGACATTGATTATCTTGAATCACCATCCCAGTTTTATTAACTACAATATTCTCGTCAATATTATTAATGTTATTTCCATTCCCCTTTTCAACACCTTTTAGAGTATCCTTCCAAGACTCCTTCATTTCATAAGGTTGTTCTGTATAATCCTTCCTCACTTGTTCGAGATTTACATGAGACTTGAAACTTCTCTGAACCCATTATTTTGTTGCTTATTTCCTCTTAGGCACTTCTTCCACCTGACTAGTCTTTTTTAAAACGGCATTATCCCCTTTAAGTGTGTCACTACTCTTATTGAACATACAATTCCCAGAATTATGACCCTTCTTAGCACAATATTAATAATACTCCGGTATCTCTTCATAGACTAGATATTTCCAGTAGCATATCTCCTTATCATTATTCCCAATCTAAACCCTTCTTGGATGATCTTTAAGAAGGTCCACTTCCACACATATTCTTGCAAGGCTAGGCCTAGCAAGAGATGTTGTAGTAATGTCAAGATTTAGAGGGCTCTCTTTGTTATACAAATGAATTGGAAGTAAAGGCATATTTACCCATACAGGCATAATGGATGATTCCACATCAGGATGGAATTCTGATGTCCATTTGAAAACCCTCATAGGGTATTTATGACTGAACTAAGTCTCTCTTAGCCAAACCCTTTGGAAATCTTCTTCATGATACAAGCGAATAAGACACTACACCAAAATGGGCAAATTGTCACCTTTCAGCCGGCCAGCCTTGTCAAGGTCATTGACCGTGACAAAAAAACACATGTTTTATGTCACGGTCATTGACCTTGACACGACCGTGACAACGACTTGTCACGGTCATTGACCGTGACAAGCCCGTGACAATTCAATTTGTCACGGTCGTGTCACGGTCAATGACCGTGACAAGTCGTGTCACGGTCAAAGACCTTGACACGACCGTGACAACTTTTCCAGCAAAAACCCTACCCCCCTTCTTTTTTCCCTCCCGCGCCCTTCCCTCCCTCTCTCTCTCTCTCTCTCTCTCTCTCTCTCTCTCTCGACGCTGCTCTCTCTCTCTCTCTCTCAGGTCCAATTTCTCTCTCTCTCTCTCTTCCATTTATATATATATATTTGTCTGTATATTTATGTGTGTATGTGTATATATATATGTGTGTATGTGTGTGCGTGTGTGGGGGGTGGGGCGGGATGGGGGTAGGGGGTGGTGGAGGGGGGCAGGGGGTGGGGCGGGGTGGGGCAGTGTGGGGGAGGGGGTGGGGGGTATGTGTATATATATATGTGTGTATGTGTGTGCGTGTGTGGGGAGTGGGGCAGGGTGGGGGAGGGGGTGGGGCGGGGTGGGGGAGGGGTGGGGGTGGGGCAGGGTGGGGGTGGGGTGGGGCGGGGTGGGGCAGGGTGGGGGAGGGGGTGGGGCGGGGGTAGGGGAGGGGGTGGTGGAGGGGGGCAGGGGGTGGGGCAGGGTGGGGTGGTGTGTGTGTGGGGGGGGGGGCAGGGGGTATTTTTTTTATATTAACTTTGAAGTCCTTAGAGAATAAGAAGGCCTAAGAAATGATTACAAAAATCAAATTGTATACTCATTATAATGTGTATGATTACAATAAATTAATGTGTTATGCTACAATTGAAATCTTGGAAATTTGGCTAATACACGAGAAACTGATAATCGTAAATATTATGAATAAAAATGGTACTTTCTTGGAGACTATAAATTATTATGTACAAACTTTGGAAAATTATATGTTAATTCATTATTACTATTGGGGGATACAGTGTTGAAAAATATTGGTATTTATCGTAGATAGTAGAATTGTTTAGTAATTGGTATCGTTGAATGTTAAAAGATTACGGGTTGTGATATGTGCAAAAATTATGGGACTTAATTTGTTGAATGATAATATTTGTATTAGATACTTGCGTGGTTTTACCTAACTTGAATGAATTAATAAATGTTTCAGTAAAGGTTGAAGTGGACAAAAAACGTGTGAATTGATTAATATCCATAATGTAAATAGAAGGTAAAGTAAGTGTGTAAATGGGTGGTTGAGCAAGCTGAGAGGTCTAACCCATATTTAATACATAGGTGTGTTATGAAAGGTTTTCAAAGGGTAATTAAGTATTTTCAAATAATGACCCCGAAACATAGAAATTCAATCTCAAGCTATACATAATCTAAAAATTCCTATACATAATCTAAAAATTATAACTCAGATTCAACTAGAAATAAACCAAACCAAAGTTAGTTAAATAAACCAAAGGATTAATATTAAAATTCAACTCTATTAGTTAAATTATAAATGTAATAGAATTAATCCATATAAATCATATTTTAATCACAATTAGGTTTTAGAGTTACATAGATAGGCATAATCTAAATCAATTTCAGTCCTACAAATATTCTAATTAACTTGCCGGGTGGGTAGGGGTGGGGTGTGTGTGTGTGTGGGGTGGGTAGGTGTGTGTGTGTGTGTGTGTGCGTAGGTGTGCGTGTGTGTGTGGCGGGGGCAGGGGGCAGGGGTGGGGCACCCATTTAATAACTCTTTAAATATTTGGAAAAAACATAATATTACAAAAAAATTATCTGTAATAATAACATTTTTTTTATCTGTACTAATAACATTTTTTTTACAGCAAAAATGTCTCCTTCAGATGTTAGGGCGAAGATGATGATGTTGTTTATGATGATGTCGTCGTCTGGGTTCGCTGGTAGCGGAGGCGACGAGGGCTCCTCCGCCCCTAGGCTCCACAAATATGGAAAATTTGGGATTACCGTCGAAAACAAGTCGGAGCTTTTAGCGAGATCCCTCGAGCTACTAAAGACGGTCATCGGCCCGGGGTTTATGAGTTGGAAGGAGGTGCCGTATGAGCTCAAGTTAGGTGTTTGGGCGGCACTACAGGTAATATTTATATGAATATTTCAATTTCAATTTATATTTATATTTATATTTATATTTATATTTATATTTATATTTATATTTATATTTATATTTATATTTATATTTATTCGCAACTAACATTGTATTTGTTGGACAGGAACAATTCAACTTGGATCCAAAGCTACGCGATTCCGTCTTGGAGCAGTTGAGGGAGCAACACAAGACGTGGAAAAAAAATATGCGGACACGGTACTTTGGAAAAACACGAGATTCCATTTTACAATGGCGCGGATCCGTCCCGCCCAAGGAGCCGATCTCATTGGCACAATGGCAAAAGTTCATTGACAATGAGATCGAGGATCGAAAATTGGCATCTCGCCAATCGGGGAGGGAAAATCGGGCTAAAAAGACGGACGTGCACTACTCCGGCCGGACCTCTTACGCTGAGGTGGAGCATAGGATGAAGGTAATATTTAATTTATCTATAACTACAGAAATATATTATTGGATATTATTTTACTTTGCGGGGTCGATACTAATTTTACTTTACTTTATTTTATTTCAGGGGGTAGGGAGTGGGCCAGGGGGTAAGCCACATAGGCTCGATACTTATGTGGCTCTTCGGACGAAGAAGGGGAAGGACAAGGAGGTGTCCCCGAGCGTCGCGGCCACGATTGTAAGTAATCCGACAGTTTAATTATTGTTAATTACGTTATAATTTTTTAGTTTACTTATTTTACTAATCATGTGCTTTTTGTCGTTTCAGGCAAAGCTTAAGGAAGTGCATGAGTCGCAGTCTGATGCCGACAAGGCATCTTTGTCCACAGACGCACTCAGCCAAGTGTTTGGCTCTGATCGCAAGGGGAGGACAAGGGGAGTGAGCTCGCGGGTGGCCAAATCTAGGATCATCGGATTGGAGACGAGCGACACCGGGTTGGCTCGAACGGTGGATTCACACGACGCGAAGCTGTCCCGTTTGGAGGCGACGGTCCAAGATATGTACGCATTCATGAAGCGTACGTTGGGTGGAGACCATAAAGAGAAAGGGAAAGGGAAAGGGAAGGAGAAGGCGGTGGAGGAGGAGGTGCGGGAGGACGAGGAGGTGCGGGAGGACGAGGCGCAGGATGACGAGGATGTGGACCTCTCTGCTTCATCACCGACACGTTCGTACTTCGACGATCCACTTCCCTATTTGACGCCCTCCAACAGACCATTATCGACAATTGGTTGGCCGAGCGTGTTCATATTCGACATATTTGATGGCCAACGGATAGGGCGGGGGTTGAGGGACCCGAATATCGTCGAGGGTGGAATAGTCCATGGACGTGTGCTTCAACAGATGGAGTCCAGGGTGCTCGTCACGCATGTCATACCCGGGAAGGAGAACTCCCTATTGTGGTTGCGCGAACAATGCGGCACGACGTATATTAGTGGGTGCGTCAATTCGTATGTCGTGTGGCCTACTCACCTCCTCACATTTACCCAAGACATGTAGTAACATTATTTTTAAGTTTGTCCATTTTAATTATATTTGGATTATATCGTCATGTATATTATTTTTACTTTGAAGATTTGGATTATACTGTCATGAATATATATTTGCATTATCTTTAGTTTGTGTTGGATATATGATGTTTGGAACAGGTACAACGTTGTTATAACAGGTACAAATATACTGCTGGGTAGTGGCAGTGGCCATACTGCCCAGCAGATTTTTTTTAAATTCTGCCCAGAATTATCACGGTCATTGACCGTGACAATTTTTTTAAAAGGGTCACGACTTTGTCACGGTTTATAACCGTGACAAACGTGTCACGGTCATTGACCTTGACACGACCGTGACACAAAACGCGAGTTTTTTGTCAAGGTCAATGACTGTGACACGACCGTGACAAAAAAAGTTGTCTCGCCTCGAAATGTCACGGTCATTGACCTTGACAAGGTCAATTTGTCAAGGTCAATGACCTTGACAAATGGGCAGATTTGGTGTAGTGAGAACATGTTTATGATCAATGAGCCCTATATTGAAAGTTGCTTTAAGACCAAAGGAAGAAAAAACTTTCCTTATATCATTCATAGCAGGTTTCTCATGAGAGAACTTACCCACCAAAGAGTATTTGAATGGAGCTGCATTTTTATTGATATCTTCCTTAGTAAAGAAAATAACAGGTTCACCACGAAAATTTCCTACAGCTTATAAAGGTATCGAAGATGAGGATTGATTGCCCACTACATTAGCAAAGGATCTAAATGAAATAGAAGTCTTTGAAGTCTTATCTTGAGGTTGAACGGTATGCGGAGGGGGTTGAAAGGCTGCCTCCACATTAGAGGCAGCGGTAGTAGCCATGCAAACCCTAGACGGAAGAGAGAGAGAGAGAGAGAGAGAGAGAAAGAAAACTATGGATGATAGTGATAATCACTTTGAGGCGTATTTTATTTGACACCACATTATTTTATTACCATGAGGTTTGCACGTATTACGAAAATATTAGATACAATAGAGAGTATGGTTACTTGTGTGGATTCGTCGTTGAGTAGAGGTTTCGTTATTTCTTTTATTTGCCGTGGAGTGGGTATAGAGATTGGGAGGTTTATCTTACCCGCTGACATGCTCGTATTGGATATGCCCGAGTATGATGCGATTGTAGGTATGGATTGGCTTGTCAGGTATAGGGTCATGATTGATTGTTTTAGTAGGAGCATAGTTTTTGCCATACCCGATCAGGAGATGTTCCTGGTGGCAATGCCTCGCTCTGAGGGAGGATCATCCACATGTTTATACTACATAGATGAGGAGACCTCTCGGGAGGTTGTAGTACCACTTGAATCGATTCCTGTTGTTCGAGAGTTCGCTGATGTGTTTCAAGAGATTCTGAGGTTACAACCGAGTAGAGAGATAGACTTCGTCATTCATTTATTAGCGGACACTCGGCCGATAGCCCGCGCACCTTTGCGTATGGCTCCAGTAGAGATGAGGGAGTTACGTGACTAGATTGAAAAGTTATTGGGGAAGGGTTTTATCCGTCGGAGTACGTCACCGTGGGGTGCTCCCGTACTATTCGTTAAGAAGAGGGGTGGATCGTTGAGGTTTTGTGTTGATTACCGAGAGTTGAATAAAGTCACAATACGGAACAAATATCTGTTGCCTCGAATCGATGACTTATTCGACCAGTTAAGAGGAGCTGCCTTTTCTTAAAGATCAATTTGAGATCAGGATACCATAAGTTGCGTATCAGGGAGCAAGATGTGTCAAAGACTGCCTTCTTGACGAGATATGGCTCCTATGAGTTCAAAGTTATACCTTTTGGGCTAACCAACGGCCCAACCGTGTTTATGGACTTGATGAACAAGGTGTTCAGAGAGTTCCTGGACCAGTTCACCATCGTCTTTATAGATGACATTCTAGTTTACTCGCAGACCGAGGAGGATCATACCGAGCACTTGAGGCAGGTTTTGCACACACTGTGTCAGTATAAGTTGTATGCAAAGTATGAGAAATATGAGTTTTGGCTAAAGGAGGTTCAGTTTTTGGGACATATCATCTCTGACAGAAGGATATCCGTAGATCCAGGGAAGGTGTCATCGGTGAGGGAATGGTGACAACCCACGACCCTGACCAAGATACGCAGTTTCTTGTGCCTAACCGGATACTACAGGAGGTTCATTTAAGGGTTTTCAAAGATAGCGGGTCCGTTAAATCACCTGACTCGCAAAGGGGTATCATTTATCTGGAGTGACGCCTGTTAGTTGGCCTTTGATGAGTTGAAATACAAGTTGACCTCAGCACCAGTAATAGCATTGCCCAGGCTGGGAGTGAAGTATGTAGTCTACACTGATGCATCCTTATTAGGACTTGGGGTGTACTTCAGCAGGAGGATCAGCCTATAACTTATGCCTCCTATAATCTTAAGCCTCACGAGTGGAATTACCCCACCCACGACTTAGAGTTGGAGGCGATCGTATTTGCACTTCAGATTTGGAGACATTACCTCCTGGGGGAGAGATTTCGCTTGTTCACAGATCATAAGTCATTACAGTATCTCTTCACACAGAAGGAGCTGCATATGCATCAGCGTTGGTGGCTTGAGTTTGTGAAGGATTATCAATTTGATATCCAATATCACTTAGGAAAGGCTAACGTGGTAGCAAACGCGTTGAGCCATAGGCCAGTAGGAGAGGTGGACGAGGTGTGGAAAGTAAAATGGAAGGAGTTAGGACATCGGGATGCGATGGCTTGATCGTTAATGTCTATGATGACATTTACACCCCAGATTATTACGAGAGTAGTACAGGCTCAGGCAGCTGATCCTTTCTGCCAGAGTCAGATAGTGCAGCTTCTAGCAGAGGGGTTCGAGTCTTATATCGTGGGTTCAGATGGGGGTTTACGTTTTAATGGAAGGTTAGTTGTTCCTGAGGGAGAGGACTTGAGATATGAGGTGATGACATAGTCGCACGGTTCATGATTTGCGATACATATCGATGGGGATAAGATGTACCAGGATATGCGAAGACAATACTGGTGGAGCGGAATGAAGAAAGATATTATCGAGTTTGTCCCGAAATGTGCCACTTGTCAGCTAGTAAAGGTGGACCATCAGAGACCGATGGGACTTCTACAACTATTAGAGGTTCCCATGTGGAAATGGGAGAGCATTTCCATGGACTTCATCATGGGATTACCTACATCGCAGAGGGGTCATGATTCAGTATGGGTGATAGTGGATCATCTGACCAAGGTAGCTCACTTTCTGCCAGTCCGAACGGATTACACCTCGGGATAGTATTCCTAGATATTCGTAACAGAGATAGTGAAACATCATAGGGTACCTCTCAATATCGTGTCTGATAGAGATAAGGTGTTTGTGTCTCAGTTTTAGCAGAGTTTTTAGGAGGCAATGGGTACAGAGTTGCGATTGAGTACAACCTATCACCCACAAATTGATGGATAGACCAAGCGGACAAATCATATTTTAAAGGACATGTTGCCTATGTGCATCGCTGATTTTGGCGGAGGCTGGGAGCAGTACCTTCCGTTGGTAGAGTTTGCCTATAACAACTCCTACCAGTTTACTATCGGTATGGATCCATTCGAAGCACTATACGGCAGACCTTGTTGTTCCCCAGCATGTTGGTTGGAGGTGGGGGACAATAAGTTACATGGTTCGGAGGTGATTCAGGATACTGCGACGAGGATATAGTTGATACGGAGCCGAATTTGGGTTGCTCTGGATCAGTAGAAAAGTTACGCCAACGCTAAGAGGTATTTTCAAGAGTTCAATATTGGGGACCAGGCGTTACTTCGGGTGTCTCCTATGAAGGGAGTTATGCATTTCGGGAAGAAGGGAAAGTTGGCACCTAGGTATGTAGGGCCTTTCCCTATTATCGAGAGGATTGGGCCAGTTGCTTATAGACTTGGGTTACCGGAGCACTTTCATAAGGTCCGTGACGTGTTCCATATCTCTTCGCTGAGGAGATTTCTTCGGGATGATTTGGTCCACACTCACATTGCGTTGGAGGAGATCGACTTATAGCCTGATAGCTCCTACGAGGAGGCGCCGGTAGCCATCCTAGACCATAGTGAGAGGAAGTTGAGGTCAAAGATAGTACCACTAGTCCATGTTCAGTGACGGCACCATAATGTTGAGGAATCAACCTGAGAGAGCGAGGATGACATGCGTGAATGTTATCCAGAGTTATTTTTGCCAGGTGTACTTTCATTTTCCGAATTTCGGGATGAAATTCTATTATTATAGGGGGAAGTATGAAACACCCCATATTTTTATGCATATTTATTTTTATGAAATTATGGAAATTGGGATTAATTAAGTTAAAGGGAGAAAATTTAATTTATAATTAATCTATTTTAATGGTAATAATTACTAGCGTGACGCGAGTTAGTAGCTATTGAAAATAATTATGTTGAAATCATGTTGAGTAATAACTATGTTGAATATTACGTAGTGAGTAACAAGATAGATGGGTTCGGAAATAATAATATGGCCGGGACGAGATATACGGCACTTAAGATATAATTATTTGGAATGCGCGTATGAGTCGCGTCGCTATTATATATTTGGTGATTAAAAAAGAGATAAATTATTTTTACATAACTCTAACGACTATTTTGAGTGCGCCAGTGTGTCCGGAAGGGTCGAAATAGTCAGAAAACACTACTTGGGTGTTTTCTTGGAGTCCAAGACATTCTAACCCAAAATAGCACCCCAGGGGGTATTTTAGTCTTTTAGGATTTTGGGGGAATTAAATGGACAAAAATTAGGTTTTAATTAAAAGCAACGTGGGTTAGAGGTTATTGTCAATTTTCAACATACGAGAGAGAGAGAGAGAGAGAGAGAGAGAACCAAGGAAGAAGAAGACTCCATAGGAGAACTAAGCCAAGAACTCGAGATCTCCCACCAACAATTACACCATAGTGTAGATCGCGACAAAAGGATCAACTACATACCAATTTTAGTCCGAGAATCAAAAGTTCAATCCAAGGCAAGTGTTTATCTCTATCCCCTTTTAGCATATATTATTCCTGTTGATTTAAATTAAATGATATGAAATTGTTGTGATGAAATCTAGGGTTTAATTAGACTGATTTGTAAAGGATCCCATAAATTTGAGATAGGTTGGCATGTAGAAGAACTCCCCTTCTCAGAACTATTAATGTTGGTAAAAATAAATGTTGAAATCAGGAAAATTAATTGGGGGGTTTTGAAAGAATAGAAGTTTTTGGGTTCATATCAAAGAGATTTATAAGAAATTGAGTAAATTATTGGATTTACTTGATTCTATAAGGATTTAACCTCTAATTTGTGTTAGGAACTGTCATATGGTAACTTACAATAGTTACATTAGGATTGGGTTGAGTTTGGAATGATATTGAAGTATAAAAATTTGAGAAAAATGATTTTGGGGAAGAACAAGGCCAGTTCGGACATCTCGTTCGAAGACCTGCCCAGGTCGTTCGAACGAGACTTCTAATGAGATTTCCAACGACCGTTCTAACGAGTTGTTGAGTTCGTTTAAAGTGGGAACTTTGTTCAAACGATAATTCTCTAACTTCTAAGGAGATTCCATAATGAATTTTTAGGGTACGGTCGAGTTAAAAATCATCCTAGGTTTATCCAAGCGAGTGTGTTAACCTACGTGAGTAACGGGTGAGTCGTAACACTAGAGCATGGAACCTAGGTACGGACTATCTGTGAGAACGATAGTGATGACTGCTATATGGGTGCGTAGGTATGTGCGTAGCCCATCAGCTTGGAACTATGTTCGCCTGCAATATGTGTATATGTTGTATTGGTTCCTGAGAGATTGAACCTATTGTCCTTAATACATAAGCGTTTACAATGGGACTTGATAACTGGGTATGCCTAGCACCAGGGATTTCTTAACCATGGGTTAAGTATTAATTTATGTATTAGTATGTATACATAGTGAGATTTTTATATGCATACTGAGTTCCTATTCTGTATTTCATGTTGACTACTTTATTAAAGTATATACTTATTGGGTCACCAGTTGAGAATTAAGAATGCTATGAGAATGAGTTAAAACATCTTCAAACCTATTCCTAAATAATAGAGATATATTGTCTTCGGGTTATTTAGATATTTTACCCGGCATAGTGGTTATACTACGTATAGTCAGGTAGAGTATCGTGACTAGCCAAAGACATCTGTATGTGGTCATAATTGACTATAAATGGTCAAATTAATATCCTATGGTCATAATTGACTATAAATGATCAAATTGGTCTACGATGACCAATATTAGCCCCAGACATCTGTATGTGGTCTACTTCAACTTCATTTAAGCTAAGATGATCAAGTTGATCTCTTACAATCATAATTGACTGTAAGTGATCAAGTTTGTCTACAACAAACAATATTAGCCTAAGAAGTCCAAATTTAGCCTATCTCGGCCTCATTTGACGTTAGGTAAAATTTACATCTTACAAAAAAAAATTACCCTAAATGGACATGCTGGTTTATGACAACCACCATAAGCCTGAGATAGGGGTGCAATCGGTACGGGTTTTTACCGTACCGTACCGTTTTGGTCCGGAAAAAAATGGTTTTGGTTTCATATTATGAAATACCGAAAACCGATTTTACCGAAATCGAAAATACCGTCAAAATTTTGGTTGGTTTTGGTTTTTAGATACAAAAAACCGATTTACCAAATTTACCGTACTGATATCGTACCAAAATTACCGTACCAAAATATCGTACCAAACTTTTTGTGCAGTGTCAAATTATTTTGGCTATCATACTACTTATATTTATTTTATTTCTCATGAGTGAGTTTTTATATTCTCTTTGAATTTAAATTTATTTATTTGAGTATTTGGTTTAAGTGTTAAATAATTATGTTAATTAAACATATATTTTGTTTAATTAATCAAACATTTAACACAAAATGAATTAGGTAGCATTTTGTTAAAACAAAAAGAACCGTTTGTTTTGTTGGCTATATTTTCGTTTTGCCCTTATTTCATTTGGGCTTTATATTGTGGTTTGTATAGAGATCTTTTTTTAGGGTTTCCATTTCATTTTTTTTTACCTCTTTCTCTCTCAAAAAGTGTGGCCGTCATTTTTGTTTGTGCTCTCTCTATCTCATTTTTTTTTCTTCTTCAACCTTGGGTTGATTTTGAGAAATAATTTTTTGGGGACTTTTATTTGAGAACACCATTTTTTTATTTTGAGATTTGGCTTTCGATTTGGTGTGGTGGTTACTTCGTTTTGAGATCGGGTTTTCGGTGACAATTTTTTCGGCACCAGTTGTATTCGGATCTGAGTTCCCTCTGTGTTTTTCGGTGATTTTTTTTTCTGGTGAGTTGACTTTTCCGACGAAAGTTTATTTTTTCGGTGTTGGAGGTCTGGATGATTTTGACTTTTCGACGAACATTTTTTGAGGTAATAGCTCCCTTATTTTTTGAGGCTCATCATCTTGGCTCACTCTCCTTAGGCACCAGCTCCCTCATCTCATCACACTCTACTCTGACATAGGTAGAGGCAAACCGGTCAGTTTGATCTCGTCTCACTCTCATCCATCTCTGACGGAGGTAAATCGATCATTTTGGTCTCGTCTCACTCTCCTCCGGCTCCGACAAAAGCAAATCGGTTATTTTGGTCTCGTATCTGTTTAAATCTATTGTTCCAAATGCTATAAATGCTAGAAATTGTACCTGTTTGTGTATGTTTCTAATTGTTCCAAACAACTAGAAATGCTAGAAATTATTATAGCTAGAAATGCTAGAAATTGTAACAGCTAGAAATGGGTATATCGAAATATATACCAAATTTACTGAATGCATAAACCGATTTGAAATTCTGGTATTTACCGGGAAAAAACCGAAATTATCGAAATCAAAAAAACTCGAAAATACCGAAAAAACCGAAAAATCGGTCGGTTTGGTTTTGGTTTTTGTTTTGATGTACCGGTCGGTAAATTGGTACGGTACGGTTTTATCATATAGAATGTGATTTTGGTATTGGTAAGGGGTCGTTACCAACCATACCGTACCGGTAGCACCCCTAGCCTGAGACGATTGAATTTGGCCTATGACAAGATAGTCAAATTGATCGATTGCGATCGTAATTGGCCATAAATGATCAAGTTGGTCCATGAAGATAAATGTTGGCCTAAGACGACAGAATTCGGCCTATTTCGACCTCATTTATAGTCTAGGATGACCAACATTAGTCTAAAACGACTCAATCGACCTTTTTCAATTTTATTTGACATATGATGATCAAATTGATCTCTTATGATCATAATACGCCATAAATGATCAAGTTGGTCTATGATGACCAAAATTATCCTAAGATGATTGCATTTAGTCTACTTCAGCGTCATTTGACCTAAGAAGGTCAAATTGATCTATTATGATCAAAATTAGCCATAAATGGTCAAGTTGGTTTACGACAACCAAAATTAGCCTAACATGGATGAATTCAGCTTGCTTTGACCTCATTTAACCTAAGATGGTCAATTGATCTCTTAAGATCATAAATGACCATAAACGATCAAGTTGATATTTGAAAACTAACATTTGCCTAAGACGACAGAATTTCGACCTACTTCGGCCTCATTTGACCTATGATGGCCAATTTAATCTCTTACGACTTTTAAATTTGTAGTTCTTTCCATTTTTTTCATATGCAAGTTAATGATTCTTTCATGACGTATATGTATCCAAAACTTTTCCCATAACAAAACCACCTCTAAATGGGTCAAACCTAACATAAAGAAAAAAATACAATTTCTGCCCACTTTAAGGTCCATATTTACTAGAATTAGAACTTCGAGTCAGAATTAACTCAAAATCCATTGGAAGGTTTTCAATTTCTAGTTTGTTAATATACATATGTACACACACACACACACACACACACACACATATATATATATATATATATATATATAGAGAGAGAGAGAGAGAGAGATGTGAGAAAAATAAAGGGTAAAAATTAGTGGGGCATAGAGGGTGGGGATAGATGGAGGAAAGGATGGAAAGAGAGAGAGAGAAAGAGAGAATAGGACTCAAATATACAGTAGGGTAAGAGAATCTAAGAGGAGGTTAGTACACAAACATAAAGAGAATGGTAGAGTAAATTTATTTGTAGAGATGGAGGGGTTGTGTAGAGTGGGACAGTTTGTTGTGTTAGCGACATTTGGAAATGAGGGATAGTGATTAAGGGACTCATGGTAGAGAACATAGGGCGAGATTCTGTTTTTAGTGTACATAATAGACTTAATTGGTCTAAAATTTAACATAAGTTGATTAAATGAAAAAATAATTTTGTTTATTTCTTACTTAAAGAAAATGCGCATGTATACGGGGTGCATAATGAGCCATTAGTAATAAGAATTTTTCTTATTATGAGAAATCCGCGAAGATCATGATTGAATCCCTTCGTCTCGACATGATTAGTCTATCTTCCCATGTCAGCTAAAGGACAGTGGAAATGAGACAGGAGATACATACATATGTACGTACGTATGTGTGTGTGTGTGTGTGTGTGTGTGTGTATATATATATTTGATTAAATGGAAACATAATAATTTTTATTTCTTACTGAAAGAAAATGCGCATGTATACGGGATGCATAATGAGCCATTAGTACTAAGACTTTTTTCTTATTATGAGAAATCCACGAAGATCATGATTGAATCCCTTCGCTTCGATATGAGTGATATATCTTCCCCTGTCAGCTAAAGGACAATGGAAATGAGGCATGTGACACACACACACACAAACACACAGATATATATACAGTCAGGCTCTATAACATACCTGACTTAACATACACATTTTTTCTAAAATAGTAAAAAATGTATTTTTCGATCAAACTCGATAAATATGATCTACATAGTAATGAGATCATCTACAAAACAATCATCAAAAAATTCAACCCGGAAGCATATGCAATGATGACAAAAATTTGAACGGCCGAAAATGCTCATATATACCCATTTTTCATTTCATCCGTTTTCGGGTTGAATTTTTTAATGTTTATTTTTATAGATGATCTCCTCATTATGAAGATCGTGTATACAAAATTCATTCGAACTTTTTTTTTACTATTTTAAAAAAATAGTTATGTTCATAAATATGTTGTTAGGAGATATATTGGAGAGCTTGACTTATATATATATATATATATATATATATATATATATATATATATATATATATATATATATATATATATAATGGGGAGATCATGGACAAAAAAATTAGCAAAAAATTGAACTAGAAGGGGGTGAGATATAATATTGATATATACATATATGTCCGAGCTTTAGCCGTTAAAATATTTGACGATCATTAAACCCACTTCCTACTTAAGTTTTTTGCTGAAATTTTTGTTGATTACTAATTTTTTTATTATTTTAAGAAAATAGTCCACATTTAAATACATCATTTTAGGACTTCCCTAAATTATGGCCACATATATTGCTTACTTAGCTTAAGGTGACCCAACAAAAGGTTATGTTACCCATTTACTCCACCTACACCTTATGCAATGGGTTTTTCTTATATATAAAAATGTATATTTAAAAAAACTTCTCCATTGAAAGAATTCTCTGTCTATCCATATATTATGTGGCGGAGTCCAGGTATAGACATTCCAATCGAGAATCACTAGATGTAGAAAACTTTTATCGAGTGATATGATAAAAGATTTTAGTCTACTTACTTCGTACACACGATAGATATATAGATAGAAATAGTACCATTGTAGATATAATTTTAACAATTTTCTATAATAAAAAACTTGCTCTATCAAATGAAGATTCATTATAAATTCATTGACACGGGATAGGAAAGTTGAACACAAAAGAAAACAAATACTCGACTACTAACAAATACATACAAAGAAAGCAAATATTTTATTTGTCAACTTTTTTCAACCTTAAAGTCCATTGAGACTCGTTATTTGTCTTTTTGATAAGGGTGGCGTAGAAGATAAAACTAGAAACAAATGGTGCGGCCAGCAATACACATGCACTCCTCTCTCTTCCTCTTAACCCCACCACCATTGTTTCCTTTCTTCTTCCTCCCCTTTGTATATCCTTTATATGCACAATAGTACCCCCACCTCAACCACTCACTCTCTCACGAAAAAATGAAGCCACTTCACTTCTCTCCCCTCCTCTTCACTCTACTCCTCATCTCTCTCAATTTCCCACAATCAACTTCAACAACAACAACATTATCCAAAGACCAAATAGATTGCACAACATGCACAGCATGTGAAAACCCATGTCAACAACCACCCATTCCCTCTCCTCCACCACCGTCTCCGCCACTCCCGTCCCCACCACCACCGGACTCCTCCTGCCCGCCACCACCAGCTCCACCACCGCCGCCACCTTCATCCGAAGATAATTGCCCACCACCACCGAGTTCCGGAAATTTCTACTATTCTCCACCACCACCACCGTCATCCGGTGGTGGCGGTGGCGGATATTATTATCCGCCGCCAGATAATTATCCCAACCCAACTCCTCCTAACCCAATTGTCCCATATTTTCCATATTACTATTACAACCCTCCACCATCTCGTGTGAATTCCAACAGAATTAATCACCCTTTGGTTTTCTCAGCCATTATTCTCCTTTCTTTCAAAAATTTGATAAATCACTCTTGGTGAACAATTCCATAACGTATCTGCATAACTTATCATTTTTATTTTCGTTCATTATGCAAGTGAGTATGAATTTTACATCTTTTTGTCATTTTAGACACTAATTTTTATTTTGTTACCACTTCATTCATTAACATTTTGTTGATGTAGCACTAAGGTCCACATGAACATCAACCATTTGTTAATCATTCGATAGAAAGTTGTGACAAAAATAAATTAGTGACTAAACTGAAAACAAATGAAAAATTACTTACTTATTTACCTTATTAACCTATTTCTTATGCATTTGCTATAGATATTTCAAGTACAGAACAAAATGGAGAGGAGAAAAATATGGAAGAGAAGGTGAAGACTGAAGAACAATTGGCACGAATAAAGAGGAAATGATGATTGGAGCTACTAAGGAACTCTTCTGTTTTCTCTGCAATTTTTTGATAATCTTTGTCTAAATTGTTGCAAGAATAAAGAGCTAGTAGTTGGTATGTCCTTGCATTGACTAATGTATTATTTTTGAGAATATTTGGTGCAGAGCTCTATCTTTTTAAATAAAGGTGAATTCGGAGTTCAGACCTAGTTTCTACAGGAAATATTTTGCATGTTGTGCGTTGAATATTAAATCTCGAATGCAAGCTGAAATATTAAAATTCTAAATGCCGAATAAATTTACATTATCATTTGCTTTAAAGTTACATTAGAATAATGTCATTAAAGAAAAAAATAAAGGCAAAATTAAGCACCTAAGGATTTTTTTAGTACATAATAAAAAATAAATTATTTGAGCATTGAGAATGCTGTTGTTTCTAAAATTAAAAGATACCAGGAAATGAGGAGAGAATGGGGCCGGAATTGGAGAAGGTGGAAGCCACTAAAGAACGTGGTGTTGGTGGGAATGGAAGCAAAGTTGAAGAAGCATTGGTTGTCTAACAGCGTGCAGATTCGTTATGGATTTGAATAAAGGCGGTTGCACATGTTATTCATTATTCACTTGGAATACGTGGAGAGATAACATGACTGTAGATTGTGAGAAGGAACATGCTGGCGGTTTCTGGATACATTTTATGAACACATTACATTAAAAGTTCATATTTTACGGTTGTGAGTTTCTCACGGCATATAAATGTGCATTAACTCATTTTTGTTTTATACGTGTATCTACGAAATGTATTCACGATCCGAATCTTCCTATCACCACTCTTGTGAAAAATATTTCACAAATGAAAACAAAACGGGCGGGTGGTCATGAGTTGCCAATTGTCATTTCCTAGTGTTATAAATAGTTCGTAATATAATTTTATCAAAAATAATTTATAAATTTTTTAAGAATTAAAATAACATAATAAAACAAAATATAATAAAAGTTAGAAAGGATTGGCCTGATTTTGAGAATCGCGTATTCGATGACCTAAAGTCGTAGATTCCTCCCTCCCTGCTGGTATTGACGGATATCTACCACTCCAAGATAAAACCCAAAATCGAAACCAATATAGTCTTTGATATGCATGTATACCAATGGACAAAATATCAAGTCTTGTGTGTCTGAGTTGCCCAAAAAATCAGAAATATAATAACAATAAATATGGTCTTTAGAAGAGAGAGAGAAGAGAATTGTTTTTTTTCCCGTCTAAGTGTGAAGTATATATATACATAAAATAGAAGGAAAGAACAAAAATTGTCAAAAACAAAATGTCAAACCAACGGACATAAAAAACAAAACTGTCAAGTTTAAAACTTAAAACAAATAACTGACAATCCCCCACAAGTTGTAAACTTCACAAAAGATAAACATAAATATATATAGCACGAAAACATGCATAGCGGGCAACTATAATGCTATGCAATAGGTGTAGTAGTCTTCCGACTTGGAACTATACTTGGTGATATTATCTTCCACTTGAGAGCATCGTAGTGGACTAGGCCTGGAACTAGGTCTCTTTGAGCCAAATGTTAGAATACCACACGCATAACATAGACGTAAGAGTTTGGTAGCGGGTTTGTGCTATTAACGGCCATGCGCATAATCTTAATTCTCATGAGAGGTTTTAGAGAGTAGCCCATTTTTTCATGGTCGCAGCCTCATGGCGCCTCTCACTTAGGTGAGTCTCCAAGAGTGTATGTGCCCCTCACCCTGTGGGAGTTTTCCCACTTCGATCTCATTAAGGGTGTTGCCCAGCCTTAACGTTCACACTAAATATAACACTATGCCATAGGGATGGGTAGGAGAGAATCTACATGAGAAGCCCCCTAATATAAAATGTGTTATCATTGAGTAACGTAATATGGATTATTTCTACCCATTGAACTTCCTTCATGGGATCTTGGGTTACCTCCATAGGTGACTCGCTTTCAGGCCTAATCGCATCCCCCTCGACAATTCTAGGACTACGCTCCTAGAAAAGCCTTTAGTTAATTGGTTTGCAATATTCTTCTCTGATTTTATGTATTCCAAAGATATGATATTTTTTTTAAGCATGACTCTCACTGATTTATTTGTATCTTATTTGAATGTGTCGATTCATCCTTTTATTTGTATGAGATTGTCACATAATATCAATCACCGCCTTGCAATCACAATGTACAGAAAATGTGGGCAAAGTCTTATGTATAAAAGGTATATCTGATATTAAATTTTTAATCCACTCTGCTTCCATACACATTTTATCAAGTGCCATAAGTTCCGATTCCATGGTGCTTCTAGATATTATAGTTTGTTTTTTAGAACCCCGAGAGATCGCAACACTACCTAACATAAATATATAGTCACTTGTAGATTTCACATCTAAAGAATCTGATATCCAATTGGCATCACTATATCCTTCAACAACATTAGGAAACCCAATATAGTAAAGAGAATAGTTTATAGTTCCTTTTAGATATTTAAATACCCACTCTAAAGCATTCCAATGATCTTTACTTGGATTATTTATGTACCTACTTAGCCCCCCAATAGCATATGATATATCAGGTCTAGTTTTATTTGCCAAGTACAATAAGGAACCTATCACTTGAGAATATCTCAATTGTGAAATCGCCTCACCATTATTTTTCACCAAATTACAATTAGGATCGTAAGGTGTACAGACCGACCCACTATCATAAAAATTAAATCTCTTCAACATATTTTCTATTGTGTTTGATTGACTTAAGGAAATTCCATTCATCTTTCTCTCAATTTTCATTCCTAATATCACGTAAGCTTCACCTAAACCCTGTATATCAAAGTTCCTTGATAAATAATATTTTACATCATTGACAATCTTCAAATTAGTTTCAAAGATTAAAATATCATCAACATATAAACATAGTATGACATGATCTCCATTATCCTCCTTAAAATATAAACGTTTATCATAACCATTTATTTCAAACCCATAATCCAAAACAACTTTGTTAAATTTTTCATGTCATTACTTTGGAGCTTGTTTAAGACCATATAAAGACTTAACCAATCGACATACTTTATGTTCTTGTTCTTTTACTAAGAACCCCTCGGGTTGCTCCATATAGATTTCTTCATTTAAATCTCCATTCAAAAATACGGTCTTAACATCCATTTAGTGAATAACTAAATTATGCATTGGACGCTAGTGCTATTAAAATTCTAATGGTAGTAATATTAGATACGGGAGAGTACGTATCAAAATAATCTATCCCTTTCTTTTTTGTAAACCACTTAGCTACTAATCTAGCCTTATATTTTTCTATACTACGATCGAATTTTAATTTTCTCTTAAATATCCACTTGCATTCTATAGCTTTATTTCCCAGAGGTAAATCAGTTAATACCTAAGTATTATTTTGCATAATTGACTCAGTTTCATCATTTATAGCTTCTTTACAAAAATGCGCATCTACAGAAGACATGGCATCTTTATATCTGGTCAGATCACCTTCTATTAAGAATGTAAAAAATCCTTCTCCAAAGTTCTTTTCGATTCTAGTTCTTTTACTCATTTTAGGTTCTAATGGTTGTTCTATATCATGAATCATCGCACTAGTAGATGGTATATCATTTGAAGAAGTAGATTTTCTATTAATTATTTGATTTTGTACTTTTGGTTTATAAGGAAATATGTCTTCAAAATATGATGCATCCCTAGATTCTATTATAGTGTTATTTGAAATTTCATTAATGTCACATTTAATTACTAAGAACCTATTTGCATTACTATTATGTGCATATCCTAAAAATATCATGTCTATAGTTTTTGGACCTATTTTCTTGCGTTTAAGATCGAGTATAACAACTTTAGCAAGACACCCCCACACTTTTAGGATTTTAAGATCCGGTCTTCTACCTTTCCACATTTCATATGGTGTTCAATCATTATCTCTAACTATTATTCTATTAAGTACGAAACATGCGGTAAGTATTACTTCCCCTATAAGTTTTCGGATACAACCTATGTAATTAACATTGCATTTACTATATTCATTAAAGTTCTATTTTTCCTTTCGGCAACACCATTAGATTGGGGACAATAAGGTGCAGTGACTTGGTATATTATTCCATAATCTTCACAAAAATTATTAAAAGCATTAAGTGAATATTCTCCGCTACGGTCAGATTTAACAATTTTTATCTTCTTTTCTAATTGATTTTCCACTTCATTTTTATATATTCTAAATTTTTCCAACACTTCATCTTTGGTCTTTATTAGATAAAGATAAGTGTATCTTGAAAAGTCATCTATAAATGTCACGAATTATTTATTTTTCGCACGTGTAAGAGGTCTATTAGAATCACAAACATCACTAAGTATTAATTTCAAAATTTTTGTGTCTCTTTCTATAGACTTGAAAGCTTTCCTTGAATACTTAGCTTGTACACATATTTAACATTTATGATTTACATCAACTTTTATTTTAGGAACTAAATCAAGTTTCATCAATTTCTTAATTCTTCTATAATTCTCATGTCCCAACCTTTCATGCCAAACACCACTAGATTCAACATTAAAAACACTAGAACTTCCAATATCATCCATAACAACATTCAACTTAAATAAACCTTCACTTATATATCCTTTCCCCACAAATAAATTATTTCTAGTAAGAACAAATGTGTTAGTCTCCATTACAACTTTATATCCTTGTTGTACTAAATAAGAACCACTAACTAAATTTCTTCTAACTTCGGGAACATGTCGCACATCTTTAAGAGTCAAAGTCTTCCCCGATGTCATCTTTAAATCTATATCTCCAATGCCCAAAATACGTGTGACTGAGTCATTTCCAAGAATTACACTTCCTCCACTTGAGTTCTGATAATTTTTAAAACAAGCTCGATCAAAACATACATGTACATTAGCACCAGAATCTAACCACCAATCTTTATTTAAATAAGTATAGTTAATAATTGAGGTATTATACCTCAATGACGCTTCATTTGAGTTGTCTTGATTTACTAACACATTAACTTGATCCTTTTGACCTCTTGGACCTTTGTTAGACGGACCAATTTGATCTCCATAAGTCTTAGGCTTGTATGCCTCGGTTTTCTTGAAATAACAGTCTTTCGCTTTATGATTGGTCCTCCACAAACATAGCATGGTTGATTTCCTTTGCCTTTGGGATTATAGGGTTTATTGTTGTTTTGATTACCGCTATAGGTTTGTTGGTTATTTTTTTTATTTTTGTTGTGCTTAAAAAATTTACCTTTAGGATGAAATTTATTTTTATGGTGATTATTTTTTGAATCTTCAACTAGGTTCACCCTATTACTATTTTCAATTTCTTTCTTTTTCATTCGATGTTTTTCTTCAATTCTCATAGAGTTGGTCACTTGTGTTAAAGTCAAAGTTCCTTGCTTGTGTCTAAGTGATCTAGCAAAGTTATCCCAACTAGTAGGTAATTTATTGATAAGACACGACACTTTAAAATCTCCTCCTAATTGGGTGCCATTTTGTTCCACTTTTCTCAATAATTCTTGAAATTCATGAATTTGGTCCCTTACAGATATATTATTCACCGTTTTGAACGTATTAAAATTTGTGACCACAATACGTTAAACACCGACATCCATTATACCATATTCATCTTCTAAAGATTTCCACAGTTCTTTTGCACTAGATGCAGAATAATAAACATCATATAAATGATCACTAAGTGCACTTAAAATTCGGTTGTGGCAATGATATTCAATTTGTTCTTTAGTCATCACTTTAGTTGTGGAAATTGACTCATCGTTAACATTTGACTTTTCTAAAATATTTTTCAGTTCTTCAAGTGCCGACACAACACCCGAAACAGTTAACCAATATTTTATTTGTTTTTGCCACCTACGAAAATTATCACCGCTAAATTTTTCTAGTTTAATGGAATTAGCTTCAACTTTAGTATCCATTATATATATATATATATATATATATATATATATATATATATATATATATATATATATTAGTTTTGTTTATGTTGTAACCCTTAGGCAAAGAAAACAACAAACTCTAGGCAATCTGATTTTTTTTCACAAACAAAATATATTTATTTTAATATAATGTACCAACAACAATTATTATAACTTCTAAAGAAAACAATTACTTCACTTATGAAAATTTCAAAGAAAAGAAAAAGTCTATTGTAATAGGAATACTACTTCTAGAATGAAGTTTTGGACAAAAGATTTAATCTCATGTTTTTATTTATTCTTTTAATAAATAAAATTAATGGAATCTTAATGTAGATTATATATATTTTTTTAAAAATCTTCCCTTTTTAATAAAAAAAAATTACAAAACTTTAAATTTATCTTTAAACAAGTTTTTATATCTTAAATAAAGAAAAGTTGTAAGTAAAGTCATTAGTCAAAGATATTAAAAGTGATGGGAGATTTTTATTAATTTTTTTAAAGACTCTTATCTTTTAAAAACTGAGATTTTTTTTTAATTTATATGCGACTTTAGATTGTTACAAATAGTTCATAACATAATTTTATCAAAAATGATTTATAGCTTTTTCATAATTAAAATAGCACAATAAAATAAAATATAATAAAACTTAGAAAGGACTGGCCTGATTTTGAGAGTCGCGTATTTGCTGACCTAAAGTCGTAGATTCCTCTCTCCGTACTGGTATTGACGGATATCTACCACTCCAAGATAAAACCCAAAATCAAAACAAATATAGTCTTTGATATGCACGTATACCAATGGACAAAATACGAAGTCTTGTGTGTCTAAGTTGCCCAAAAAATCAGAAATATAATAACAGTGAATATGGTCTTTAGAAGAGAGAGATAAGAGAATTTTTTTCCCGTCAAAGTGTGAAGTATATATATAAACAAAATAGAAGGAAAGAAAAAACAACTGTTAAACCAACGGACATAAAAAAACAAAACTGTCAAGTTTAAAACTTAAAACAAATAACTGACACCTAGTTAAGTTGATATTTATATTATTAATGTTTAATAAATTTGGTAATAAGATACACGGCATGATAACACACTAACCTATAGAAACTTATAAGTTAATGGATGGACTCTTAATGATTTTGAATCATATCAATATCAACCTTGGAATAGTATTAACCCACTTCATCTCTTAATATTTGTTAATAAGACCCAGTAATTTAAGTAAATGAAAAATGTTATAAAAAATATATAATATCATGTTGTTTAATCAAAAATATCGCACTAAATATAATTAAATGAAAAAATATGATTCATGTACTCGATCCCAAATAATTGGAAAAATATTTTATTGAGTTGAGTTGAGTACAAATATTGTTAGGATTTCTTAAGATTTATATTGCTTAATATCATTTTAATTGTAGGAAATGAGAGTTTTAGTAATGTTAATGAATTAATAGGTCTAATTGTATTTAATAATTAGTTAATATGTCAACCCGTACATGATTTGAAATATTTTCTTATTTTAATAGATAATAACGGGTGAACACGACACGCGACGTTAAGATAACGAGTCGTGTTTGAATATGATTTTGTCACACGATAAAAAAGTCACCCATTTAAATACGAACACACTAAGACTTGAACACAATAGATAATGACACGAACACATTGGACATGAAATGTTCACAGGTCTAATGTTTAGTAACCCTTTAACTCTAATAGAGAAGACCCGAACTTGAATTTTTTGTATAAATTAAAAATTACTGTGGCTATCGAGGCTCGTCCAGTCCCGAATCTTGGTTATACCACTTCAAGTTGAACACCTTAATATTAGTATTATGATATTTAATGTCTTGACCTATGTTGTATGGAAAATTTGGTGGGGTTTTATTCTTAAGATCATGTTTATGACGTTTCTTTTTTAATAAAGGTGTATCGGGTTCATTTTGAAATAAGTATCATGTTTGTGAAAATGAATTGTATTTGTTTTAAATGTATTATATATATGTCAGTCAATTTCACTTGTTAGGCATTGTGGTGAGTTGGGTACACTCCGATCACAGAACATCCGAATTTTAGTTCTATTACCATTAAATAGTTCATAGCCTAGATAAGAAGTTGGCATCCTATCGATAAAGTTGCGTGTATGATTCGGCACGAATATTGTATTTTTCACCCCTTATACTTATGCATTTTAGCCCCCCTAGCGTACCTTAATTTTTATATTTATGCTCGTTAACCATACAACCTCCACTTTACATGTTAACATGGTATATGAGGTATAATTGAGCTTTTGTAGGTATTTCAGTGCTTAGTGTGAAGTTTGGCCACTTTTCGAAAAAAGTTTCGTTGAATATTGCGGCTTCGGGGGCATTTTAGTAATTTTAGCATTCGAGTTTGAATCCCGATCTCTTCATGTAAGTTGAAGACCTTTGATTTCTCTTCGCGCGACGACTGACGGTGCATGAATCCGAGTTGTAATGAAGGAGTTATGGCATTTTTGGATGGTTTTTACTTTAAAATTACACTCAAGGGCACATTCAAGAGAATTTTATTCATTTCCTATTTTGGTTTTTAGGCCTAAAATCTTAGATATTGTATCCCTCTAAGTTATCTTCGTGTAGCCTCCAACCGTGCCTCATTCCGAGTTATAACGAAGAAGTTACGATCCTTTCCGTAAAGTTGGACAAAGCTGATAATTCAGCACTTTTAGGTGCGAATCGATTCGGAGGTTGCGAATCCGGCTGAAAGTTCGCAAATCTCTATTTTTAAATGGGTTTTTGGTGGAGTATTTTGGGGTAAAAGAATTGTATTAAGTGGGAGATCATTTTTAGACTTTCATATCTTACATTTTACATTAGATTTAGGGTTTGTAAGGGAGCTTAGCCCTACTCCACCATTTTGGGTGTTTTGCCCATTATTATGCATGTAAGTTTACTATTCCTTTGTATTCCTTAATATATTAGTTGTTTTACCTTATTTCCTTGCTTTGTAGCCGGTTTCTATGCTTTGTAGTTAGTTTATTTCTTGTTATTTATTATTTTTGTTAGTTTAGTTGTAGTTTAATTAGCTTAATTAATGGCGTGCCCCTAGATAAATAGGGTCGGGTTTGTGTTCCGCCATTTACGGGCCTCGAGCTCCGAAAGTTTGGTTTTGCATAAAATTGCATTTAATTGAAACCACGTGAATTAAATTTGGATTGTTATGCGTTTAACTTTCTTTGTCACGCAACGTTAGTATTTATAGCGACAATCCGAATTTAATCCGCGTCTGACCATTTTTTATTAAATGTTTATTCAAGCAACTTTGGGTTAAATTTCTTCTTGCGTGAAGTTTATGCTTAATTGTAAATACTCGGTTAAATTTTTTTGCCCCAAAATTCTAATTACTAGTTGTTTAGCCCATGTGTGATGCGAATGCAACCCGATCCTCGCTTTACTTTTGTGTAGCCCATCTTATACTTTTTGCTTTGTCACCATAATCCCCTTTCACCTTTTGCACTTTTATTCTTGAAATAATAAATCGATTAAAATCTATCCAACACTCCCTATGGATTCTCGATACCCAACTTACCGCTATACTTGCCTCACAAGTGTAGTCATAGTTCAGGTTTTTGTATTGAGTAGGTGAAACAAAAAATAACGATTAGCGTTCTGATGTGATGCTACTTTTCGTACTCAATTAAAAATGGTGCCGTTGCCGGGGAGTGTGTTTTAGATTGTAATTGTTTTATTATTTCGTAGTATTTTTTTTCTTTTGTATTTGTATTCTTTATTTTATCCTTTCTTTTGACTCGTGCCAGATTGTTTCGAGAAATTGAAATTTTGGCTCTTGTCATTTTATTGAATTAGCTTATTTTGAAATGTCTCGCTATAACTCTTTAGATAACTTTAATTGTTCTCAGAATAGTTTTCCGAGTTATACTCCCAAAACAATGAGAGAACGCCTACAAATTCTTGAAAATGAACACCTTGAGCGTGAAGTTCAATAAGTTGTAAGTAGTCCCTCATCGCCTTGGGAATCTAATTTGGAAAGCGGGGATCCCGTTAGCTATGAGCAAACCTCACAAGAAGATGTTATGTCTTCTTGTTCAATTGATTATGAATTAATGATAAAGGAAATAAATGACCATTCCGAAAGTTCTTAAGCTTGGTTTTTTGTGACTGATGCCATGCTCGATGAGATCATTTCTTTACAAAATTGGGTCGAGGTTGAAACTTGTGTTTCACCTCCACCCCTTTTTGATGAAGAAATAATTGAGAGTGATTCAAGCTTTAGCACTTTCAAATTTCAACCTCTTATTAATTCTTTCGATTGTATTGAGGTTGATTGTCACCCCCTAACCCCATTAGGGTATAATTAACTCAATAGTTCAGAAACCTCACTTATTATTTATTTATTTATTTGGTATCACACATTAAAACAACTTCAAAGTTAAAATACGGAATACTAAAAATACTATCGTTTTAAGGAGACATAATTTAAACAAAACTCCCATACCATTTAACTTAATTACAACTAGTACAATGTACAAAACAAACTGACAAGACCATATAACTATTCACTCAACATCCTAGACTTGGCAGTGGCAGCTTCAAAACCTGAAAATGTAAACATATAAAACCATGAGTTTAAAAACTCAGTAATGTACTACATCTCTATATAGTAAAAGTACTATATTAACATCTCAATATATAAATATATCCATCTCTGGGCCAAATTAGGCCATATATATATCCGGAGTTAATAAACCCCACATCTCCTACCCGTATGCAATAATCATCTCTATAGGTTTTAATAACCTAACATCTCCTGAATTGCATAGCAATTCAACATATCTTGACTTTTATAAAGTCATAGCATCTCAACATCTCTTGAATTTTAATAACTCATAACATCTCAACATCTCATGACTTTTAATAAGTCATATCATCTCAATATATAATACATACACGTCATATCCATAAGCAACTCAGTAAGTACACTCACATTGGGTTGTCAACTAGGAATTCACGTTTCCCTCGGGTGGAGCTGACCTGGGTTGATTTGACCTTACACCTGTTAATCCAACTAAATTAGTACTGAATTTCAATCATAAATATTATCTTAATATATCTATGTAACTTTCAATGACGATACAACAACAATATAATTTTATTCAAGTCATATTCCATGAAATATGTGTAAAGACGAAACACTGGTATACATGTTGATAAGGTCATGAACATTCAACCCTAGAAACTACCTTGTAAGGAATTTATAACTAAAATCAAGTGAACATAAAAGCATACTTCTCAATATATATACACATGAAACATGTACTCAAAATACCCTTGGGAAGGAGAAGATAAAAACATTCTTTCATGTGGTATGCAGTATGGCCTCAAATTATTGTCCTCTATACTTATCTGTCCCATATTCATAAATAGAACGTATTCAGGTGTCCAAGCTTATCAATATGAAAACATATCTGAATGTACTTTCTGTTACAACTGACGGTGTAATTTTCTAAGCTTCCTAGAGCAAGTTATGGTCATTTATTTACAACACAAGAAATCTGCCCTACAAACTCCTCTATTGTTCCTTCAACTTCCAAGAATTTTCATAATTTTTCTACAGTATTACTTTTCATGATTTTCAAACCATTTTTAGCAAACATACTAAATAGTACAGAATTAAAGTTTCATATTTTTTTTACTTCATCTGCTATCTCAAAAGCTTGACCAAACTCAGGGAATACCGAAAAGAAATATACAAACAGCAACTGTATACCAACTTGAAACCATCACCAAGGCCCAACCACAAAGATTTAAATTCTAATTTTCGGGTAAGATATGAATATATGAGTCTACTTTCATATCCAATTGGAATTTTTTAGTTCAAGTAAGCACACAAATAGATATGAAAGTTTGAATACAAGAGATTTCAATACAAGGCAATATGACCTATAAACACCACCTATCTCACTTATGAACCAATACCTATTATCACAAAGGATGATAGAATTTCTATCAATAATTCACGAATTATATACTTTGAAATAAGTATAATACAAGATTACAACAATATTTAACACATAATTTTACCTTGGAAACAACTTAAGAATTCTCTTGGAATTCTTTTCCTAGCTTTTATTGAAACCCTTTCTTCCTTAACTTCTACTTTCTCTTTCCTCAAGCCAAAAACCCTTAAAACAGAACTTTGGCTTAAGTTGGCTGAAGAAATATGTTAGAAGAAGAGTTTTAAGTTGTCCAAGGCTGCCTCCCAATCCATCCAATCAAATTAAACATTTTGTTTAATAAAAGATAATTTACCACTTAAGGGAATTGACAGATTTTCCCCTTGTTCTTAATTTTGGCCTAACTTCTTACTCGAACATCCGTTTGATGCAAAGTTTGTTGTGTTACAACCCTAACTCACATGTATACAACTATGTAGTTTTCACCTCAAGTCAATTGTAATGTTATAACGGTCAAAACTAGTCTTAAACAGGAACATTTCTATCGAAAATAACCAAATCTTATGTTTGTAAATAATTCGACATTTCAAGATTTATTACAGTAGAATTATACTAACCATAATCACTTAACATTAGATATACTAATAAAACATTGTTCATATCACATAAGATAAGTATGATTTAAATATAATTTATCATAATTATATACGGGTTGTCACAACCTCCCCCCCTTAGAAAATTTCGTTCACGAAATTTAATACGAATGTCACTTACCAAACAAATGGCGATACTGTTTATTCATGCTATCCTCCGTTTCCCAAGTTGATTCTTTAATTCCATGGCTCATCCACATAACTTTAACTAAGGGAATAACTTTACTACTCAACACTTGCTCCTTATGATCAATAATTTCCACCACTTCTTCGATGTACGACAAGTCTTCTTTCAGTTCAATAGGTTGGGTTTTCAGTTGATGAGATGGATCTGTCAAATACTTATGAAGCATCGATACATGGAAGATATCATGCAAACGAGATAACTCTGGAGGTAATGCTAATCTATATGTCAGGGTCCCAATTCTTTCCAACACTTCATATCGTCCAATGTATCTTGGACTTAGTTTCCCCTTCTTTCCAAATCTCATAACGCTTTTCCACGATGAAAAACGTAGGAATACAAAATTCTCCTTCTGAAATTCCATTGGATACTTCCTCTTATCTGCATAAAATTTCTGCCTGCTTTGCGCTATCTTTATCCGTTCCCGAATCATTTTGATCTTTTCATTTGTCATATCTATTAATTCAGGACCCAAAACTTTCCTTTCACCCACTTCATCCCAACATAATGGCGTTCTACATCTCCTCCCATATAAAGCTTCATAAGGAGCCATACCAATGGTGGACTGATAACTATTATTATATGCAAATTCCATCAATAACAAATGATCATCCCAACTACCTTTGAAGTCAAATACACAGGCTCGTAACATGCCTTCTAATATTTGAATCGTTCTTTCTGATTTCCCATCGGTTTGTGGATGAAATGCAGTACTGAACTTCAAACTTGTGCCAAGGGAATTTTGTAAACGAGGCCAAAACTTAGAAGTGAAAGTTAGATATCTATCTGATACTATTGACACTGGTGCTCCATGTAAACAGATAATCTCATCAACGTACATACGTGCATATTTGTCAACTGTGTAGGTCGTCTTAACTGGAAGAAAATGAGCTGACTTTGTTAATCGATCTACAATCACCCAAATAGAATCATGCTCCTTTGGAGATCGTGATAATCCTATAATAAAATCCATCGTTATATGTTCCCACTTCCATTCTGGAATGGGCAATGACTGCAATAATCCTGTCGGCTTTTGATGCTTCGCCTTCACTTGCTGGCATACTAAACATTTAGCTACAAATTCTGTGATCTCACGTTCCATATTTTTCCACCAGTAATACTCTTTCAAATCTCTGTACATTTTGGTACCTCCAGGATGCATAGAGTAAATAGAACTATGTGCCTCGTCCAATATATCCTTCTTTAAGGACGGATGATTCGGTACACAAATTTTGTTTTTATAACACAACGATTCAACCTTCTTAATTTCAAAGTCACTCTCTTTATCATCCTGGATTTCTTATTTCTTCTTTTTAAGAAATGGATCACTGACTTGAAAATTTCGTATGCGTTCTGCCAGTAGAGGTCTCACTGTAACGTGTGCAAATAATGCTCCCATTTTAGATAAGTTTAACTCGACTCCCATCAGTCTTAATTCCATAATATTGCCAACCCGTGCAAATTGAATACAAGATAACATCCCCAATTACTTTCGACTCAGAGCATCTGCAACAACATTAGCCCTCCCGGGATGATGGTGAATGGTACAATCATAATCTTTAATTAACTCCATCCAACGTCTTTGTCTCAAATTCAAGTCTCTCTGTGTAAATAAATACTTCAAACTTTGATAGTCAGTGAAAATTTCACACATCTCTCCATACAAGTGATGTCTCCATAATTTTAAGGCAAAAATAATAGCCGCAAGTTCTAAATCGTGCGTAGGATAATTACGTTCATGCGTCTTTAACTATCTAGATGCATAAGAAATTACCTTTCCATGTTGCATAAAAACACAACCCAGACCCTGATGTGAAGCATCAGTATAAATCATAAAACCTTCTCCACTGGATGGAACAGTGAGAACTGGAGCTGATACTAGCCTATTTTTCAGCTTTTCAAAGCTGTGTTGACATTCATCACTCCACACAAATTTCACTTCCTTTCGGGCCAATTTAGTCAACAGCAAGGCTATATATGAAAACCCCTTTATGAATCTTCTATAATATCCAGCCAATCCTAGGAAACTCCTTATCTTCGTTACATTCCTTAGTCTTTCCCATTGCACAATTGCCTCTACCTTCTTAGGGTAAACGCAAATTCCATCTCCCGAAACAACATGCCCCAAAAATACTACCTGATTTAACTAAAACTCATATTTGCTAAACTTCGCAAACAATTGACTATCTCGCAAAACTTTCAATACAACTCTTAGATGCTTGTCATATTCCTCTTGGCTAGGTGAGTATATCAAAACATCATCGATAAAGACAATCACAAATGAATCTAAGAAAGGATGAAATACTCGATTCATTAAATCCATAAACACCGCAGGAGCATTTGTTAACCCAAATGGCATTACCAAAAATTCATAATGACCATAGCGAGAACGAAAAGCTGTTTTGGAAATGTCACAATCTCTCACACTTAATTGATGATAACCCGATCTCAAATAAATTTTTGAAAATACTTTAGCACCCTGTAATTGATCAAACAAATCATCAATACGAGGCAATGGATATTTATTTTGAATTGCTACCATGTTCAACTGTCGATAATCAATTCAAAGTCGCATGGTCCCGTCTTTCTTTTTCACAAATAATACCGGAGCACCCCATGGTGATACACTGGGTCGAATAAAACCTCTATCTAGCAAATCTTGCAATTGAACCTTTAACTCCTTTAGTTCCACAGGTGTCATTCTATATGGAGAAATAGAAACTGGAGCTGTACCAGGCACTAAATCGATAGTAAACTCTACCTCTCTGCCAGGTGGCAATCCTAGTAATTCATCTAGGAATACATCTTTAAAATCCTTAACAACTGGGATGTCTTCTAATTTTTGCAATTCCCTATTTGTATCCACAATATATGCTAAAAAGCCTTGACAACCCTTATTTAACAATTTCCTCCCCCGAAGGACAGAAATAAGACAGTTTGGAACCACATTTCTTTCCCCACTAAATTTAAATTCTTCCTCCCCCAACATATTAAATGTAACCTCCTTGCGAAAATAGTCAATCGATGCATGGTAGGAAGATAACCAGTCCATACCCAAGATAATATCAAGATCTTTAATATCTAGTGGAATTAAATTAATGGTCAATTCCCGCTCCCCAACATACAATACACAATTTTTATACACACGCTCCACTAACATCACATCCCCCATAGGTGTAGAAATATATAAACCACAATCTAGATAATAACATGGTCTACCCAAATGCATGGTAAATGACAGTACTACAAATGAATGAGTAGAACCTGGATCAATTAGCACTTAAGCATGTTTGTTCATGACAGAAAATGTACCTGTAACCACCTCTGGAGTAGCCTGAACATCCTGTAAAGTCCTAGCAAATATCTTTCCCGGAGCCCGAGATCCACTATCATGTCCTCTACCTCCTCCTTTCCCTATGCCTCCCGATGATGAGCCTCGACTAGTAATAGCTGATTGAGTCCCTCCCAGTAGCATAGGGCAGTTCTTTTTGGTATGACCAATTTGATGACAGTGATAACACTCTACCCCTTTTAACTTTGGACAATTTGGACTGATATGGCCCCCAGCTTTGCAAAAATAGCATGTAACAGGCTTAGACTGCCCATTGTCATTCTTATGCTGTCTATTCTGTTAGCCCATCGATCATGTACCCCTAAAATTGATTGGTGTCCTATTCTGAACAAAATTTCCAGACCCTCTATCGCGCTGAAATCTTTGACTCCCCTGTTTCAAGTATTTTATATTGCCTTCCTTTTGTTGAGATGGATCAAATCAACTCCTCTTTCCCCTTTGTTCCTTATTCTTTATAGCATCGTTAACATCTCCTTCAACCATCATAGCTTTGTTAAATAATGAAGTATAGTCTACCATTTCAAGTGTAGTAAGTCTAGACTTGGTAACCAAATTCAACACATCCTGAAATCTAGTGCATTTTTCCTCCTCATTGTGTAAGAAACGTAATGAAAATCAAGAAAAATATATAAATTTAGTTTCATACTCCCTGACCGACATATTCCCCTGATTCAATGATAAAAATTCTCTCTCTTTTTACTTCCGATACATGCGAGGAAAATACTTTTCATATAAGGCTTTAATAAAGGAATTCCAAGTAATTACCTCACCTCCCTCCGGAGTAAGCAATAAATGTTTGGAAGACTCCCACCAATATTTAGCTTCGCCCTTTAATATGAAAGTAGCCAAAATCACCTTCTGCGCGCTAGGTACATTCATCACCCCAAAGATATTTTCTGTGACTCTAACCCAAGCCTCAACTTCTAAAGGATCTACAGAACCTGAGAATGCTGGGGGATTCAATTTGATAAACTTCTCATACAGAGTATTCTTCTCCTCTCGTTGTATTTATCTTTCTCTTCTAGCCAAAGTCTGCTCCTCCAAGTATTTGGATTGTTATTCTGCTATTTGCGCCATAAACATGTTTTGTTGTTCTGCCATTAAAGTCATGGCACGAACCATTTTCTGCATATCTATACGTTGTTCAGGATCCCCCTCTACATTATTTGGATTTTGTTGGTTTACTGTATTTGAAGACTCCTCATCCACCCTCTCATGAACATTTTCTCCTTCCATATCTTTCTATCTGTCATAAACCACATATACAGAAACAAGAATACAACATTTATTTCTAACATAATGGTTAGTATTTCTCACAAGTTAATATAAATGAGCCACACCACGCTATTTCTGCCAATGCCACATCTAGACTCTATAACCCCAGAATATAAAAGCCTAAAGCTCTGATACCAAGTTGTCACCCCCTAACCCCATTAGGATATAATTAACTCAATAGTTCACAAACCACACTTATTATTTATTTATTTATTTGGTAATACACATTAAAACAACTTCAAGGTTAAAATGTGGAATACTAAAAATACAATCGTTTTAAGGAGGCATAATTTAAACAAAACTACCATACCATTTAACTTAATTATAACTAGTACAATGTACCAAAAAAACTGACGAGAAAATACAACTATTGACTCAACATCCTAGACTTGGCAGTGACAGCTTCAAAACCTGAAAATGTAAACATATAAAACCATGAGTTTAAAAACTCAGTGAATGTACTACATCTCTATATATCAAAAGTACTATATTAACATCTCAACATATAAATATATCCATCTCTGGGCCAAATTAGGCCATATATATATCCAAAGTTAATAAACTCCGCATCTCCTGCCCGTAGGCAATAATCATCTCTATAGGTTTTAATAACCTAACATCTCCTGAATTGCATATCAATTCAACATATCTTAACTTTTATAAAGTCATAACATCTCAACATCTCTTGACTATTAATAAGTCATAACATCTCAACATCTCATGATTTTTAATAAGACATATCATCTCAATATATAATACACACGCATCATATCCATAATCAACTCAGTAAGTAAACTCACATTGGGTTGTCAACTAGGTGTTCACGTTTCCCTCGGCTGGAGCTGAACTGGGTTGATTTGACCTTACACCTGTTAATCCAACTAAATTAGTAATGAATTTTAATCATAAATATTATCTTAATATATCCATGTAACTTTCAATGACGATACAACAACAATATAATTCTATTCAAGTCATATTCCATGAAATATGTGTAAAGACGAAACAATGGTATACATGTTGATAAGGTCATGAACATTCAACAATAGAAACTACCTCGCAAGGAATTTATAACTAAAATCAAGTAAACATAAAAGCATACTTCTAAACATATATACACATGAAACATGTACTCAAAATACCCTTGGGAAGGAGAAGATAAAAACATTCTTTCATGTGGTATCCAATATGGCCTCAAATTATTGTCCTCTATGCTTAACCGTCCCATATTCATAAATAGAATGCATACAGGTGTCCAAGATTATCAATATGAAAACCTATCTGAATGTACTTTCTGTTACAACTGACGGTGTAATTTTTCAAGCTTCCTAGAGCAAGTTATGGTCATTTCTTTACAACACAAGAAATCTGCCCTACAAACTCCTCTATTGTTCCTTCAACGTCCAAGAATTTTCATAATTTTTCTACAGCATAAATTTTCATGATTTTCAACCCATTTTTATTAAACATACTAAGTAGTACAGAATTAAAGTTTCATATTTTTTTTACTTCATTTGCTATCTCAAAAGCTTGACCAAACTCAGGGTATACCGAAAAGAAATATACAAACAACAACTGTATACCAACTTGAAACCATCACCAAGGCCCAACCACAAAGATTGAAATTCTAATTTTCGGATCAGATATGAATATATGAGTTGAATTTCATATCAAATTAGAATTTTTTAATTCAAGTAAGCACACAAATAGATATGCAAGTTTGAATACAAGGGATTTCAATACAAGGCAATATGACCTATAAACACCACCTATCTCACTTATGAACCAATACCTATTATCACAAAGGATGATAGAATTTATATCAATAATTCACGATTTATATACTTTGAAATAAGTATAATACAAGATTAAAACAATATTAACACATAATTTTACCTTGGAAACCACTTAAGAATTTTCTTGGAATTCTTTTCCTAGCTTTTAATGAAACCCTTTCTTCCTTAACTTCTACTTTCTCTTTCATCAAGCCAAAAACCCTTAAAACTGAACTTTGGCTTAAGTTGGCTGAAGAAATATGTTAGATGAAGAGTTTTAAGTCGTCCAAGGCTGCCTCCCAATCCATTCAATCAAATTAAAACATTTTGTTTAATAAAAGACAATTTACCACTGAAGGGAATTGACAGATTTGCCCCTTGTTCTTAATTTCGGCCTAACTTCTTACTCGAACATCCGTTTGATGCAAAGTTTGTTGTGTTACAACCCTAACTCACATGTATACAAATATGTAGTTTTCACCTCAAGTCAATTGTAATGTTATAAGGGTAAAACTAGTCTTAAACAGAAACATTTCTATCGAAAATAACCAAATCTTATGTTTGTAAATAATTCGACATTTCATGATTTATGAAAGTAGAATTATACTAACCATAATCACTTAACATTAGATATACTAATAACATATTATTCATATCACATAAGATATGTATGAATTAAATATAATTTATCATAATTATATACGGGTTGTCACAACCTCCCCCCTTTTGAAAATTTCGTCCCCGAAATTTAATATGAATGTCACTTACCAAACAAATGGGGATACTGTTTATTCATGATATCCTCCGTTTCCCAAGTTGCTTCTTTAATTCCATGGCTCATCCACATAACTTTAATTAAGGGAATAACTTTACTCCTCAACACTTGCTCCTTACGATCAAGAATTTCCACCGGTTCTTCGATGTACAACAAGTCTTCTTTCAGTTCAATAGGTTGGGTTTTCAGTTGATGAGATGGATCTGCCAAATACTTACGAAGCATCGATACATGGAACACATCATTCAAACGAGATAACTCTGGAGGTAATGATAATCAATATGTCAGGGTCCCAATTCTTTCCAACACTTCATATGGTCCAATGTATCTTGGACTTAGTTTCCCCTTCTTTCCAAATCTCATAACGCCTTTCCACGGTGAAATACGTAGGAATACAAAATCCTCCTTCTGAAATTCCATTGGATACTTCCTCTTATATGCATAAAATTTTTGCCTGCTTTGCGCTATCTTTATCCGTTCCCGAATCATTTTGATATTTTCATTTGTCATATCTATTAATTCAGGACCCAAAACTTTCCTTTCACCCACTTCATCCCAACATAATGGCGTTCTACATCTCCTCCCATATAAAGCTTCATAAGGAGCCATACCAATGGTGGACTGATAACTATTATTATATGCAAATTCCATCAATAACAAATGATCATCCCAACTACCTTTGAAGTCAAATACACAGGCTCGTAACATGCCTTCTAATATTTGAATCGTTCTTTCTGATTTCCCATCGGTTTGTGGATGAAATGCAGTACTGAACTTCAAACTTGTGCCAAGGGAATTTTGTAAACGAGGCCAAAACTTAGAAGTGAAAGTTAGATATCTATCTGATACTATTGACACTGGTGCTCCATGTAAACAGATAATCTCATCAACGTACATACGTGCATATTTGTCAACTGTGTAGGTCGTCTTAACTGGAAGAAAATGAGATGACTTTGTTAATCGATCTACAATCACCCAAATAGAATCATGCTCCTTTGGAGATCGTGATAATCCTACAATAAAATCCATCGTTATATGTTCCCACTTCCATTCTGGAATAGGCAATGACTGCAATAATCCTGTCGACTTTTGATGCTTCGCCTTCACTTGCTGGCATACTAAACATTTAGCTACAAATTCTGTAATCTCACGTTTCATATTATTCCACCAGTAATACTCTTTCAAATATCTGTACATTTTGGTACCTCCAGGATGCATAGAGTAAATAGAACTATGTGCCTCATTCAATATATCCTTCTTTAAGGACGGATCATTCGGTACACAAATTATGTTTTTATAACACAATGATTCATCCTTCTTAATTTCAAAGTCACTCTCTTTATCATCCAGTATTTCTTATTTCTTCTTTTTAAGGAATGGATCACTGACTTGCAAATTTCGTATACGTTCTGCCAGTAAAGGTCTCACTGTAACGTGTGCAAATAATGCCCCCATTTTAGATAAGTTTAACTCGACTCCCATCAGTCTTAATTCCATAATATTGCCAACCCATGCACATTGAATACAAGATAACATCCCCAATGACTTTCGACTCAGAGCATCTGCAACAACATTGGCGCTCCCGGGATGATGATGAATGGTACAATCATAATCTTTAATTAACTTCATCCAACGTCTTTGTCTCAAATTCAAGTCTCTCTGTGTAAATAAATACTTAAAACTTTGATAGTCAGTGAAAATTTCACACATCTCTCCATACAAATCATGTCTCCATAATTTCAAGGCAAAAATAATAGCCGCAAGTTCTAAATCGTGCGTAGGATAATTACGTTCATGCGTCTTTAACTATCTAGATGCATAAGAAATTACCTTTCCATGTTGCATAAAAACACAACCCAGACCCTGATGTGAAGCATCAGTATAAATCATAAAACCTTCTCCATTGGATGGAACAGTGAGAACTGGAGCTGATACTAGCCTATTTTTCAGCTTTTCAAAGCTGTGTTGACATTCATCACTCCACACAAATTTCACTTCCTTTCGGGCCAATTTAGTCAACAGCAAGGCTATATATGAAAACCCCTTTATGAATCTTCTATAATATCCAGCCAATCCTAGGAAACTCCTTATCTTCGTTACATTCCTTGGTCTTTCCCATTGCACAATTGCCTCTACCTTCTTAGGGTCAACGTAAATTCCATCTCCCGAAACAACATGCCCCAAAAATACTACCTGGTTTAACTAAAACTCATATTTGCTAAACTTCGCAAACAATTGACTATCTCGCAAAACTTTCAATACAACTCTTAGATGCTTGTCATATTCCTCTTGGCTAGGTGAGTATATCAAAACATCATCGATAAAGACAATCACAAACGAATCTAAGAAAGGATGAAATACTCGATTCATTAAATCCATAAACACCGCAGGAGCATTTGTTAACCCAAATGGCATTACCAAAAATTCATAATGACCATAGCGAGAACGAAAAGCTGTTTTGGAAATGTCACAATCTCTCACACTTAATTGATGATAACCCGATCTCAAATAAATTTTTGAAAACATTTTAGCACCCTGTAATTGATCAAACAAATCATCAATACGAGGCAATGGATATTTATTTTGAATTGTTACCTTGTTCAACTGTCGATAATCATTTCAAAGTCGCATGGTCCCGTCTTTCTTTTTCACAAATAATACCGGAGCACCCCATGGTGATACACTGGGTCGAATAAAACCTCTATCTAGCAAATCTTGCAGTTGAACCTTTAACTCCTTTAGTTCCACAGGTGTCATTCTATATGGAGAAATAGAAAATGGAGTTGTACCAGGCACTAAATCGATAGTAAACTCTACCTCTCTGCCAGGTGGCAATCCTAGTAATTCATCTAGGAATACATCTTTAAAATCCTTAACAACTGGGATGTCTTCTAATTTTTGCAATTCCCTATTTGTATCCACAATATATGCTAAAAAGCCTTGACAACCCTTATTTAACAATTTCCTCCCCCGAAGGGCAGAAATAAGACAGTTTGGAACCACATTTCTTTCCCCACTAAATTTAAATTCTTCCTCCCCCAACATATTAAATGTAACCTCCTTGCGAAAATAGTCAATCGATGCATGGTAGGAAGATAACCAGTCCATACCCAAGATAATATCAAGATCTTGAATATCTAGTGGAATTAAATCAATGGTCAACTCCCGCTCCCCCAAATACAATACACAATTTTTATACACACGCTCCACCAACATGACATCCCCCAATGGTGTAGAAATATATAAACCATGATGATGCTAAGAACCAGCACCACCAGATAAGGTGTTTCCAAGCTCAATATATGAATAACAATGGCTGCACAGTTATACAAAGTGAAAAGAGAATGGGATGAGTATAAGAGGAGAAGGCACAAGTATATAAGTGGTTCAGCCAATCTGGCCTACGTCCACTGTGAGTGTGTGAGTAATATCACTGAATGAAGGCACTAATGGCCATGGATACAATCTCTCAAGCTCTCTCTCTCTCTACTGTAGATTTAGACAGAGTTTCAGCTAGGGTTTTATAACTGGGATCCCTTTGCAAGGTAGGGGATGATCCCTATATATAGTGCCTAGGGGGTGTAATGTACCCCCCATGCATGTAATGTGCATGTGTGTGGTAGCCTCACCAATGGGGGAGTGCCATCTGTCACTGCCATATGTAAGTAATGATGATGAAATATTCTCCCCACATGTGGAGAATAATCTTGTTACAACTGATTTGTGCCCATGTGTCCTTATCCAAATGTTCAACAGATGCTCGGCCGCCATGTTGGTGGATGACCTCGGCTTAGGAGAGGCCGAGCTGTAAAAGCTTGATAGTCGTTCAATCCAGGATGTGTCATAGAGAGTCTCGGCCTGGTCTCAGCCGAGACATTATGCTGGGGTCGGCCCCAGCCGAGGTAGGAATGATTCCATGTTGTCGATTGCCAAGGCTTCTTGTGACCTCGGCCCAAGCCGAGGTTGAACCGGTTCCAAGTTGAAGGTTATCAAGGCTCCCTGTCACCTCGGCCTACCCTCGGCCGAGGTTTCCATACCCAGGTATATGAGAATGTTGTTGATGTCTGTGATGCGCGCAGTGTCCATTGGGAGTGTAGATGGTAGTGTAGGCCTAGGCCGACCCTGGTCTGGCCGAGGGATGATATCGTCGGCCCATGGCTTATCTAGGGTCGATCAATATCTCGGCCATCATCTCGGCCGAGGTTGGTGCCTCTGGGCCGAGGTTACACTTCGGGCATATCAATCACCCCCAGCCCTTAGTCATATGCGAGAGCAAGTGGCTAGGGGATTGCTTCACCACCGAGGCCTGTCCATCCCAAGTTAATACCTGTATGACATCTGTCCCAAGCTAGAACGTGCAAATTTGGCTGGCGTGTGCTGTGAGTTGTCCCTTGGGTTTCCCAAGGCAATGATGGGCCTTGGGAAGTGTGCCCAAGTACTTAAGGGTTTAAACCCTTCCTTTCTCTTTCTTCTTCTTCATTTCGTTCCCGCGCACACTATTCTTACGAATTTTCTCTCTCTAAGCTCCTCCACTCAATCGTTATCTGCAGAGGATTTCGTCGATTTTCTTACGAGTTTCCTTCATTTCACTCATTGATTCATTCTCCAGGTACTTCTTTCTTTCTAATTCCTTTCTTTCTGGTATTTGGTTTGTATTTTCCGGCGAAGTTCTAAGTTTTTCGGCGAACTGTGTTTTCTATAAACTTCTAAGTTTTGATCTTTAAACTCCTCTATTTTATAACTCAATCGTGTTTGTTGTTTTAGGAGTTATTCCTCAAGTTAAGGGTCGTCCTCTGATGCTCAGACCCCTATACCAGCTTCTTGAGGATTTACCTTCTCTTAGAGAGAAGACCCTAGAAAATATTAGGCAAATAAAGAGAGCTCAAGAGGAAGCTCGTAGGTCACAGGAGTTTCCTATTAGACCTATCTTTCCCCCACCTCTCAAGGTGGTATATCCTGATCCTCCTGAGAACTTCTATCAGACAGACGTCTCTGCCAACCCATTACCGATGTCTGAGTCTGAGTCTTCCACCTCAGACCCCATGTTTGTGGACTCTTTCCAAGAAGACATGGATTTTACACCTCGGCCTGATCAGGACCCTGATCAGGCCGAGGTATCCAGTCGAGCTTCATCCCAAAATGGCTCAAGCACCTCAGATTCTTCTTCAGAGGTTGAACTTGTTGAGCCGAGTGTAGCTGTGCCACCCATTCTTGATGCCATCCCTCTGTCGGCCGTTACAGGGGCTGAGTTCGCTCAGAGATTCCCTGGTCACCCATCTACGTCTGCTCCAGCCGACGTTGAGCTTGACGATGATGAGGATGCTGAAAGTGATGTTGACATCTCTGAAGCAGCCGAGTTCGAGAGCACAGTCACTGAAGTGGATCTTTTGCACTTCAGATATTTATACTCCATCAGTCCCTCAATCAAATTAAGGAGGCCTCTGAGGGAAGAGAGGGCCTATCATGGCCGAGATGGAGAAATCTGCTTGTACGAGCAGATGTTTAAGTTAGGGTTTCGCCTACCCGTTCATCCTATCATCAGATCCATTCTCTCTTTTATCAACTTGGCCCCCTCGCAGCTCTCTCCCAATGCCTGGAGAGTCATTATAGGGGCCATTATCTTGTGGAGGGCAGTCCACCACTCTGACCTCCCAGTTCAGGTCTTTGTTGGTTGCTATGTCCCAACCTCGGCCAAAAACCATTCGAGCTACTATCATTTCATGGCTCGGAGGCCTGAGAAGAAGATGCTCCAGGTGACTCAGACCTCAAATCACAATTGGAAGCCCCGATATTTTTTCGCCTCTGGGCCATGGGAATTCGGCTCATATGTTCCCTCTTCCACTCTTGGGCCGAGGATACCCCTCCGATGGGGTAAGGTAACCATGTCTGCAAGGGCCGATCCCGGTCTAAGTCTTCAGAATATCAAAAAGGTGAAGGCCCTGCAAGACCAAGGGGCACATGGTCTGCTTGTCAAGTTCGAACATCTGCTGACCCCCCAATATCTCTCGGGGACGAGCCTGGGTGGGAGTCCCCTTTCCGACTTTGGTAAGGATTTTTCTTTTCAAGTCTAACCTCTGACCTCATTCATACCTGATCTCTAACCCTTATCTTTTAACTTTTGCAGAGAGACCACCAGGTATCCCAGATGAACTGTGGGAGATGGCAGCTCCGAGTTTGGCAAGGCTTGCAAAGAAGGCTGGTCTGAACGCTCCTCCTCCAGCTCCCACTACATCCAAATCCCAGGCCTCCAAGAAAAGGTCCCCTGAGGTCCCGGCCTCTGAGGATCAGAGGCCGACCTCGAGACAAAAGAAGACTTCTGAGGCTGCGATCCCAATTTATTCAGCTGACATCCTGACGGCTCGTCTGGATCAGCTGAAGTTGACTGACAGCGTGGTCGGCAACAGCAGACAGGCTATGGATGCACTCGCCTCTGTAATGACCGAGGTAGACAAGCGTTTCTATAGAGCCATGGATACCTCCGCGATGGTTGAGTTCGGCCTTCACAGAGCCGTCCAGGTATGACTTGTTTCTTGGCCAAAATTTTATAAGTGCAACATCTAACTTTTCTCCCACCTAACCTCTTCATTAAATGTGCAGGGAGTGACTGCCATGTATCAATTGTCTAACTGGGCCATGAGGAAATTGCCCCTCATCCAGAAGGGGCAAGAGGCCGAGAAGGTTGAAAGCGCCCTGAATGCCGAGGTTGACCGTCTGAAGTCAGAGTTGCAGAATTCTAAAAATAAGGCTAAGGGGCTGGAAAAAGACATGTCCCTGCTCGTCAAGAACCATACCAAGGCTCTGAAGGACAAATATGACGTCCTTCAGCAAAAGGTCAACGCGGCTGTGAAGGCTGCCCTTGCAGATGCCTTGGACAAAATAATTTCTGAATACAAAGGCTCAGAGGAGTTCATGGGCTTTGGCTTTGAATGCCTCGAAAGAGGTATCAAGGCCACTACCAAATGGGCTGAGGTTAGAGAGAAGGAGGTCGGCACTCTAAAGGCCTCCAAATTTGTGGGTCTCGGCTATGCTGACCCTCAATTTTCTCAAGCACTGCAAGAGGTAGAAGACGAGGCCACTGCCCCAGCCGATACTGCAACTCTGGGAGGAACCGAGCTCGGAGGGACAGATCATGTTGATGAGGTGGCCGAGGTTACTAATGCTGAGCAGACCAATCAGGCCGAGACTGTCAATGTCCCCCCCCCCCCCCCCAAACCAGGATTGATTTGTAACAACATTTTGTAATTTGTAATTTGTAATTTGTAATTTGTAATACCTCTGAATGCTATGTAATCTCTTCTTTTTACTGAATGCCAATCTCTTCTCTACTTTGACCTCTGAATGCCTCTGAATGCTATATTATCTCTGAATGCTATTGGGCTCTGAAGTCATTACCTCATATGCTATTCTCATAACCAACACCAAATTAATGATGTTCAGGGTCTGAGGTCATCTAACCAAGGTGTCTGAGCTCAGACCTCGTCACCACCGAGTGATGTTTTGAGGGTCTAAGGTCATCACCTAAGATGTTATCCTCATAACAAATCTCACCAAATTAATGATGTTAAGGGTCTGAGGTCATTTAACCAAGGTGTCTGAGCTCAGACCTCGTCACCACCAAGTGATGTTATGAGGGTCTGAGGTTATCACCTAAGATGTTAGCCTCATAACAAACTTCACCAAATTAATAATGTTAAGGGTCTGAGGTCCTCTGCTAAGGTGTCTGAGCTCAGACCTCTTTACCACTGAGTGATGTTATGAGGGTCTGAGGTCATCACCTAAGAGGTTATCCCCATAATAAATATCACCAAATTAATGATGTTAAGGATCTGAGGTCCTCTGCTAAGGTGTCTGAGCTCGGACCTCTTCACCACCGAGTGATGTTATGAGGGTTTGAGGTCATCACCTAAGAGGTTATCCCCATAATAATATCACCAAATTAATGATGTCAAGGGTCTGAGGTCCTCTGCTAAGGTGTCTGAGCTCAGACCTCATCACCACCGAGTGATGTTATGAGGGTCTGAGGTCATCACCTACGAGGTTATCCCCATAATAAATATCACCAATATTAATGATGTTAAGGATCTGAGGTCCTCTGCTAAGGTTTCTGAGCTCAGACCTCTTCACCACCGAGTGATGTTATGAGGTTCTGAGGTCATCACCTACGAGGTTATCCCCATAATAAATACAACCAAATTAATGATGTTAAGGGTCTGAGGTCCTCTGCTAAGGTGACTGAGCTCAGACCTCTTCACCACCGAGTGATGTTATGAGGGTCTGAGGTCATCACCTATGAGGTTATCCCCATAATAAATATCACTAATATTAATGATGTTAAGGGTCTGAGGTCCTCTACTAAGGTGTCTGAGCTCAAACCTCTTCACCATCGAGTGATGTTATGAGGGTCTGAGGTCATCACCTAAGAGGTTATCCCCATAATAAATATCACCAAATTAATGATGTTAAGGGTCTGAGGTCCTCTGCTAAGGTGTCTGAGCTCAGACCTCTTCACCACCGAGTGATGTTATGAGGGTCTGAGGTCATCACCTAAGAGGTTATCCCCATAGTAAATATCTGATCTAAGAATGAAGCAAGAACTGTCATGGAAACTGATCTTTATTAATAGCCTCTTCTCAATAGGATGATACATTTACATAAAATTACACATTCTATGCAACATCATATGTAATATCTTTTCAGGTGGTCAGCATTCCATGGGTTAGCGAAAGGTTCTCCTTCTAGGTTTTCTAGTCTGTAAGTGCCGGGCACAACCTCTTCTGTTACTTTGTAGGGGCCATGCCAGTTTGGGTGTAGCTTGTTTACCTTCTGTAGGGTCTTCTTTAGCACTAGGTCTCCCACTGCAATGGGTCTTGACTTCACCCTCTGGTTGTAGAATCTCGCTGCCCTCTGCTGGTAAGCTGCTTTTCTGACCTCTGCGTCTTCTCTTCTCTCTTCAATAAGATCCAGGTCTAGCCTCCTCTTTTTCCCATTGCTGTCAGGGTCGTAGGTCTGAATCCGATGAGTTGGTAGTCCTACTTCCGTTGGTATGACAGCCTCAGAGCCATGTGCCATCATAAATGGGGTTTCCCCCATTGGTGTCCTTACCGTGGTTCTGTAGGCCCACAACACTGCATAGACCTCTTCTGTCCATCTCCCCTTCGCGTCTTCTAACCTCTTCTTGATTCCATCCAAGATGGTTCTGTTCGTGACCTCAGTCTGGCCATTTGCCTGAGGTCGACCAGGAGATGAGAAGAACTGTTTAATCCCCACACTTCGGCAATACTTCTCCAAGGAGGAGTTCTTGAACTGGGTCCCATTATCCGAGATGAGCGTGTTTGGGAGGCTATATCTACATATGATGTTCTTCCAGATGAACTGGAAGGTCTTCTGCTCTGTAATTGTTACCATCGGTTCTGCCTCTACCCACTTTGAAAAGTAGTCAATAACAACTATCAAGAATCTATAGTTATTGACATCTCTTGGCAAAGGTCCTACTAAGTCAATTCCCCATACCGCAAATGGCCATGGAGAAGAGATTGACGTCATAGGCTGATGGGGGTGATGAGGGATAGTGGCGAACCTTTGACATTTGTCGCACCTCTTCACATAGTCTGCAGCGTCCTTAGACAAGGTAGGCCACCAGTATCCCTGAGTGATAATCCTCTTGGATAAGGTCCTTCCCCCTATGTGGCTAGAGAAAGAACCCTCATGAACCTCCTGTAAGACCTGGGGTACTTCGATGGGATGTACACATCTGAGGAGAGGCAATAGAAACCCCTTTTTGTACAAGACATCTCCTACCATTGAGAACTTGGCAGCCCTGTACCTCAACTTTCTCCTTTCCATCTTGGACTCAGGTATCTCTCCGTCTCTTAGGTATCTAACGAGCGGGTCGATCCATGAGTCTCCCGGGTTCACATTGTGGCAAGGTCTACATACCTCATCCTCCTCGATGCTTGCTTTTCCTAAGACCTCGATTGGGATGGTCCTTCCCAAATATGTCTTCATTGCCGAGGCCAGCCTTGCCAATGCATCGGCGTGGTTGTTGCTCAGCCGAGGCACTCTCTTCAGTTTTGCTTCTTCAAAGTACTCTAGCAACCCTCTTACCTTCTTTAAGTACTTGGCCATCCTTTCGTCTTTGGCCTCGTACACCCCCAACACTTGATTGACAACCAACCTTGAGTCGCTATGGAGTAGGAGTCGCCTTACTCGAAGAGTTGTTGCTAAGAAGAGACCTACTATCATGGCCTCATACTCAGACTCGTTATTTGAAGCCTGGAAGTTGAATCTCAAGGTGTATTCAATGTTGGCGCCATCTGGAGCCGAGAGTATTAGCCCCACGCCGCTTCCACTGTCACAGGAAGAGCCATCAACGAAGAGGCTCCATACGTCTGCATCTAATGAGAAGACCCCTTCTCTCATAACCCCTTTTTTGAAGAGGTATCGATCCTCTTCGTTCTCTTATACTCTGCACCGGGTTTTGCCTGGTACGACCTCTTCTCGACCTCGAAAGACGTTCGGTGCAGTCTCTTCCGAATCTTATAAGACACTACGATTCGTCTCTTCGCCGCCATCTAAACCTTTCTTTGTCTCGGCCTCTTCCAACCCTCTATCGGCCTCTTCCCAAGTGAACTCTGCGACGAAGTCTGCGAGGGCCTGCCCCTTGATGGCTGTCCTGGGCTGGTAGGTAAGGTCATACTCTCCTAGCTCGATGGCCTAGGTCATCAATCTTCCGAACTTTTCTGGTTTGTGCAGAACCTGCCTTAGTGGGGAGTCAGTAAGGACTACCATGGAGTGATCTTGGAAGTAAGGCTTCATTTTCCTTGAGGCGTGGATAAGGGCATAGGCCAACTTCTCCATGCGGGGATAGTTTTGTTTAGACCCTTGAAGGGCCTTACTGTTGAAGTACACAGGCCTCTGGATTCCATCCTCTTCTCGTATGATGGCTGCGCTGATGGCTGATTCAGAGACTGCCAGATACACAAACAACCTTTCCCCTGTGATGGGCCGAGACAGCAACAAGGGAGACCCCAAGTAGGACTTGAGTTGGTTGAAGGCTTTTCACACTCTTCGTCCCACTGGAAGGCCTTTCTTAGAACTTTAAAAAATTTAAGACACTTGTCCGTTGCCCTGGAGACAAACCTGTTAAGGGCGGCCACTCTTCCTGTGAGTCTCTGGACATCCTTGATACTCCTAGGAGTCTTCATGTTAAGCAAGGCCTTGATCTTCTCAGGGTTTGCCTCAATCCCCCTCTGATTAACGATGAACCCCAGGAACTTCCCGGCTCCTACCCCGAAGACACACTTCGCTGGGTTGAGCTTCATTCTATACGAGTCCATGACATCAAAGGTCTTCTCAAGGTCTGTTACGTGAGTACACGCTTTCAGGATCTTCGTTAGCATATCGTCCGCATACATCTCCATGGTCTTACCTATCGACTCCTCGAACATCTTATTGACAAGACGTTGATACGTTGCCCCCGCATTTTTCAGACCAAAGGGCATCACCTTGTAACAGTATGTCCCCTTGTTAGTAATGAAGGATGTCTTCTCAGAGTCTTTGGCATCCATGAAGTTTTGGTTATAACCTGAATAAGCATCCATGAAACTCATAAGCTCGTGCCCTATCATTGCATCCACCATCTGGTCTATCCTAGGTAAGGGATGGTTGTCATTTGGGCAAGACTTATTTAGGTCTATGAGATCTACACACATTCGCCACTTTTCATTGGCCTTAGGCACAATGACTGCATTTGAGAGCCACTCCGGATAGGTAACCTCTCTTATGAACTCGGCCTCTTCCAACTTTTTCACCTCTTCCCGGATGACCTCATACTTCTCCCTGGAGTAGACTCTTCACCTCTGCTTGATAGGCCTGGCATCTCTGTCCACGTTGAGCTTGTGGGTCATGATCTCAGGGTCGATACCAGGCATGTCTGCGTGACTCCATGCGAAGACACTCTGCCTCCTCCTGAGGAAGTTTATCAGGTCTTCCTTGATCCTTGGCTCTAGGTCCTTTTCGACCTGGACGGTTTTTTTCGGCTCGTCCTCATTGAGGACGATGGATTCTACCTCTTCCGCGGCCTCGCCCTTCTTCAATTTTGTTTCATCTCTCGGGTCAAGAGTTTTAATGCTGTAAGTGGTGGTTGCTCTCTTATGGGCCTTTCTCTCTTCAGCCGAGTTGAAGTAACACTCCCGCGTCATGGTCTGGTCCCCTTGCACTTCCCCTACTCCATAAGGAGTCGGGAATGTTAGCATCTGATGGACCGTCGACGGCACGGCTTCAAACTCTTTGAGGGCCACTCTTTCGATGATGAGGTTGTAGGCCGAGAAGACATTTTCGTCCATAACAAAAAGTTGATCTTCTTGGTCAGCCTCCTAGGCCATTTATCCCCCATCCGTACATCCATTTCATACATGCCCAATGGGTGCACCTTCTCACCACTGAAGCCTATCAACGGGTGATGGTAGGGCACCAGCCTTGCCCTGCTAAGACCCAAGCTCTTGAAACAAGGCCAGAACATCACATCTGCTGAGCTTCCACCATCTATGAGGATTCTCCCTACATCGCACCCATGCACCCTTGTTGTTATGACTAAAGGGTCATCATGGGGGGCTAAGATGCCCTTGAAGTCGAGTCTGGAGAACCCCACTACGAGGGTGTCCATATCCACCTTCTTTATCTTCTGCACGACGTCGGAAGGCATTAGATTCACAACCTCAGGCTTGGCCACTGACCTGGCCTCTGCTACATGAGTCTTCCTATCGGCTACCTCAGAGCCACCTCCTGCAAATCCCCCACATATGGTGCTAACACCAAAGGAGATCATTCCGACCCTCTTCACCGGGGTGTTGTCATCCTTTGGCGGGAGATCCGGGTCATCTCCATCATCACCCTCTGAATCATCATGCCTTCTAGCCGGGACATCGCCACGGCACCTGTCATTTCTTCTCTTCTTAGGGTATTCTCTTCCACCCTTTGGGGCCTTGCCATCCACATACTTTCTCAACTTCCCAGATTTCAGCATCTTCTCAATCTCATCCTTTAAAGCGAAGCATCTATCTGTGACATGGCCATGATCCTGATGGAACTCACACCAGAGGTTTTTGTTCCTCTTATGTGGTGGGGCCTTCAGCTTCTCTGGCCACCTCAGAGTCCGGTCAGTCTTAGTCTCATTAAGGATGTGTTCACAGCTCACAGTCAGAGGAGTGTAATGAGCAAACTTGTCATCACCTGACCTCTTCTTCCCCTCTTTCTTGCTTTGGGACCTCCCAGGGCCACTGCGGTTCTCCTCCTCATATTTGGCGGCCATTACCTCTTTCGCATTCATCACTTTCCCTGCGGTGGCCAGCAGCTCCGCCATGGACCTAGGGGGGTCTTTCGCCAGCTTCCACAATAGCTTCCCCTTCTGGAGGCCTCTTATCAGGGCGGTCATGGCTATGCTCTCTTCGTAGTCTCCCACCTCCAACTTCTCTTTGTTGAATCTTGCTATGTAGTCTCTTAGGCTTTCACCCTTTGCCTGTTTGACATACAGCAGATGGGTAGTCTTCTTATGGGGTCTTACCCCAAAGCAGAAGTTGTGGATGAACTGCTCAGCCAGGCCTTTGAAGTTCTCAATTGAGTTTTTCGGAAGGGAGGTCAACCAACTATGAGCTTCCCCTATCAATGTCCCTGAGAAGGCCCTGCACTTCATCTCATCGGGTATCGAATAGATGTCCGCTGCCGACTGATACATCTCGATATGGTGCACAGGGTTAGTGCTGCCATCATACTTAGGAGTCACTGTAGGAGGTTTGAACTTGGCCGGGGTTGGGAACCCCACTATCCTAGCCACAAATGGGGAGCCCTCTGAGTAACCCCTCTACAATGGGTCCATGCTTTTAATGAGGTCCCCGATCTTCTCCTCAAGGCGTTGGATAGAATCATTCCAGGGTCTTCTGTCATCAACTTGGTCGAGGTTGTCCCCTGCCACCTCCCTGCGATGGACAGAGGGTTCCCCAGCTACAACACGTTGACTGTTGACCTCTTACTGTTCCCTGGCTCTTCCTCCATAGGGTCGGCCTTGGTCTGGCCGACCTTGCCTACCACCTCTTTGAGAGCCGGGTGCGCTCATCGACCTTGATAGCCTGTGTCTTAGGTCATTTACCAGGCCCAGCCTCTTGAAGGCTGACCCTCTGCTCAACCTGTCAAAGGCCGACCCTTTTTGTTTGGCCTCTTCTCTTCTTCGGCCGACACATCCATCTCGGCCGACACCTCCTTGACTCTGCCTAAGAGGTCGTATAGTGTCATTTGACACCTCATACGGCTCCCAGCAGTCTTCTGGGGCTTCTTCAGCTTCTAGGTCATCATACCTGTCCTCTGGACAAGGGTTTCCTTGCCTCCCCAGGCGCAAGCGCCTTGGGTCAGCAACGTCCCTCCTCCGCTGGGGTGCAGGTTGGTCCTTCATTGGCGCCTGGGGTGGTCCCCTGGCGTCAGGATGAGGCTGAACTGCCGCCGACGTGATCATGTCCGGTGAGACTCTAGGAGGCCTCATCATCATGGTTTGACTGAGCTGGGCAAATTGCTCCTTCATGGCTTGTTGTTTTACAGCTAAGGATTTCAAGGAGGCTGCTACCTCCGCCATTTCGGACTGGGGAGGAGCCTGAATGGAGTTAGCCCCTCCACCTCCGGGCGACGGAAGAGGCGGTGGTAATTTTGGTGCCATGTATTAACAATAAAGAGCTTGAACAGGAAGTGAGCTTAATACCTTAAAGGACCTCTTTCAATGGTGAAACAGCTCCAAGCAAGGGGTGGTTCCTGGTTCACCACCAGAGTCTCCGGTGAGGCTAAGCAGAAAAAGAGGAAGAGATAGCTTCTCGTTCCCACAGACGACGCCAAAATGATGATGCTAAGAACCAACACCACCAGATAAGGTGTTTCCAAGCTCAATATATGAATAACAATGGTTGCACAGTTATACAAAGTGAAAAGAGAATGGGATGAGTATAAGAGGAGAAGGCACAAGTATATAAGTGGTTCAGTCAATCTGGCCTACGTCCACTGTGAGTGTGTGAGTAATATCACTGAATGAAGGCACTAATGGCCATGGATACAATCTCTCAAGCTCTCTCTCTCTACTGTAGATTTAGACAGAGTTTCAGCTAGGGTTTTATAACTGGGATCCCTTTGCAAGGTAGGGGATGATCCCTATATATAGTGCCTAGGGGGTGTAATGTACCCCCCCATGCATGTAATGTGCATGTGTGTGGTAGCCTCACCAATGGGGGAGTGACATCTGTCACTGCCACATGTAAGTAATGATGATGAAATATTCTCCCCACATGTGGAGAATAATCTTGTTACAACTAATTTGTGCCCATGTGTCCTTATCCAAATGTTCAACAGATGCTCGGCCGCCATGTTGGTGGATGACCTCGGCTTAGGAGAGGCCGAGCTGTAAAAGCTTGATAGTCGTTCAATCCAGGATGTGTCATAGAGAGTCTCGACCTGGTCTCAGTCGAGACATTATGCTGGGGTCGGCCCCAGCCGAGGTAGGAATGATTCCATGCTGTCGATTGCCAAGGCTTCTTGTGACCTCGGCCAAAGCCAAGGTTGAACCGGTTCCAAGTTTAAGGTTATCAAGGCTTCCTGTCACCTCGGCCTACGCTCGGCCGAGGTTGCCATACCCAGGTATATGAGAATATTATTAATGCCTGTGATGCGCGCAGTGTCTATTGGGAGTGTAGATGGTAGTGTCGGCCTAGGCCGACCCTGGTCTAGCCGAGGGATGATATCGTGGGCCCATGGCTTATCTAGGGTCGATCAATATCTCGTCCATCATCTCGACCGAGGTTGGAGCTTCTGGGCCGAGGTTACACTTCGGGCATATCAAACCACAATCTAGATAAGAACATGGTCTACCCAAATGCATGGTAAATGACAGTGCTACAAATGAATGAGTAGAACCTGGATCAATTAGCACGTAAGCATGTTTGTTCATGACAGAAAATGTACAGGTCACCACCTCTGTAGAAGCCTGAGCATCCTGTAAAGTCATAGAAAATATCCTTCCCGCAGCCCTAGATCCACTAACCTGTCCTCTACCTCCTCCTCTCCTTATGCCTCCCGATGATGAGCCTCGACTAATAGTAACTGATTGAATCCCTCCCAGTAGCATAGGACAGTTCTTTTTGGTATGACCAATTTGATGACAGTGATAACACTCTACCCCTTTTAACTTGGGACAATCTAGACTAATATGGGTCTCAGCTTTGCAAAAATAGCATGTAACAGGCTTAGACTGCCCATTGTCATTCTCATGCTGTCTATTATGTTTCTCCATCGATCCTTCACCCCTAAAACTTCTTGGTGTCCTATTCTGAATAAAATTTCCAGACCCTCTATCGCGCTGAAATCTTTGACTCCCCTGTTTCAAGTATTCTATATTGCCTTCCTTTTGCTGAGATGGATCAAATCAACTCCTCTTTCCCCTTTGTTCCCTATTCTTTATAGCATCATTAACATCTCCTTCAACCATCATAGCTTTGTTAACTAATGAAGTATAGTCTACCATTTCAAGTGTAGTGAGTCTAGACTTGATAACCAAATTCCACCCATCCTGAAATCTGGTGCATTTGTCCTCCTCATTGTGTAAGAAACGTAATGAAAATCGAGAAAAAGATATAAATTTAGTTTCATACTCCCTGACCGACATATTCCCCTGAGTCAATGATAAAAATTCTCTCTCTTTTTACTTCTGATACATGCGAGGAAAATACTTTTCATATAAGGATTTAATAAAGGAATCCCAAGTAATTACCTCACCTCCCTCCGGAGTAAGCAATAAATGTTTGGAAGACTCCCACCAATATTTAGCTTCGCCCTTTAATATGAAAGTGGACAAAATCACCTTCTGCGCGCTAGGTACATTCATCACCCCAAAGATATTTTCTGTGACTCTAACCCAAGCCTCAACTTCTAAAGGATCTACAGAACCTGAGAATGCTGGGGGATTCAATTTGATAAACTTCTCATACAGAGTATTCTTCTCCTCTCGTTGTATTTCTCTTTCTCTTCTAGCCAAAGTCTGCTCCTCCAAGTATTTGGCTTGTTATTCTGCTATTTGCGCCATAAACATGTTTTGTTGTTCTGCCATTAAAGTCATGGCACGAACCATTTTCTGCATATATATACGTTGTCCAGGACACCCCCTATACATTATTTGGATTTTGTTGGTTTACTATATTTGAAGACTCCTAATCCACCCTCTCATGAACATTTGCTCCTTCCATATCTTACTATCTGTCATAAACCACAATTACAGAAACAAGAATACAACATTTATTTCTAACATAATGGTTAGTATTTCTCACAAGTTAATATAAATGACCCACACCACGCTATTTTTTCCACTGCCACATCTAGACTCTCTAACCCCAGAATATAAAAACCAAAAGCTCTTATACCAAGTTGTCACCCCCTAACTCCACTAGGATATAATTAACTCAATAGTTCACAAACCACACTTATTATTTATTTATTTATTTGGTAATACACATTAAAATAACTTCAAGGTTAAAATGTGGAATACTAAAAATACAATCGTTTTAAGGAGACATAATTTAAACAAAACTACCATACCATTTAACTTAATTACAACTAGTACAATGTACAAAAAAACTGACGAAACAATACAACTATTCACTAAACATCCTAGACTTGGCAGTGGGAGCTTCAAAACCTGAAAATGTAAACATATAAAACCATGAGTTTAAAAACTCACTGAATGTACTACATCTCTATATAGTAAAAGCACTTTATTAACATATCAACATATAAATATATCCATCTCTGGGACAAATTAGGCCATATATATATCCGGAGTTAATAAACCCCACATCTCCTGCCCGTAGGCAATAATCATCTCTATAGGTTTTAGTAACCTAACATCTCCTGAATTGCATAGCAATTCAACATATCTTGACTTTTATAAAGTCATAACATCTCAACATCTCTTGACTTTTAATAAGTCATAAAATCTCAACTTCTCATGATTTTTAATAAGACATATCATCTCAATATATAATACACACACATCATATCCATAATCAACGTAGTAAGTACACTCACATTGGGTTGTCAACTAGGTATTCACGTTTCCCTCGGCTGGAGCTGAACTGGGTTGATTTGACCTTACACTTGTTAATCCAACTTAATTAGTAATGAATTTCAATCATAAATATTATCTTTATATATCTATGTAACTTTCAATGACGATACAGCAACAATATAATTCTATTCCAGTCATATTCCATGAAATATGTGTAAAGACGAAACAATGGTATACATGTTGATAAGGTCATGAACATTCAACAATAGAAACTACCTCGTAAGGAATTTATAACTAAAATCAAGTAAACATAAAAGCATAATTCTAAACATATATACACATGAAACATGTACTCAAAATACCCTTGGGAAGGAGAAGATAAAAACATTCTTTCATGTGGTATCCAGTATGGCCTCAAATTATTGTCCTCTATACTTAACTGTCCCATATTCATAAATAGAACGCATTCAGGTGTCCAAGCTTATCAATATGAAAACATATCTGAATGTACTTTCTGTTACAACTGACGGTGTAATTTTCCAAGCTTCCTAGAGCAAGTTATGGTCATTTATTTACAACACAAGAAATCTGCCCTACAAACTCCTCTATTGTTCCTTCAACTTCCAAGAATTTTCATAATTTTTCTACAGTATTACTTTTCATGATTTTCAAACCATTTTTAGCAAACATACTAAATAGTACAGAATTAAAGTTTCATATTTTTTTTACTTCATCTGCTATCTCAAAAGCTTGACCAAACTCAGGGAATACCGAAAAGAAATATACAAACAGCAACTGTATACCAACTTGAAACCATCACCAAGGCCCAACCACAAAGATTTAAATTCTAATTTTCGGGTAAGATATGAATATATGAGTCTACTTTCATATCCAATTGGAATTTTTTAGTTCAAGTAAGCACACAAATAGATATGAAAGTTTGAATACAAGAGATTTCAATACAAGGCAATATGACCTATAAACACCACCTATCTCACTTATGAACCAATACCTATTATCACAAAGGATGATAGAATTTCTATCAATAATTCACGAATTATATACTTTGAAATAAGTATAATACAAGATTACAACAATATTTAACACATAATTTTACCTTGGAAACAACTTAAGAATTCTCTTGGAATTCTTTTCCTAGCTTGTAATGAAACCCTTTCTTCCTTAACTTCTACTTTCTCTTTCCTCATGCCAAAAACCCTTAAAACTGAATTTGGCTTAAGTTGGCTGAAGAAATATGTTAGAAGAAGAGTTTTAAGTCGGCCAAGGCTGCCTCCCAATCCATCCAATCAAATTAAAACATTTTGTTTAATAAAAGACAATTTACCACTTAAGGGAATTGACAGATTTGCCCCTTGTTCTTAATTTCGGCCTAACTTCTTACTCGAACATCCGTTTGATGCAAAGTTTGTTGTGTTACAACCCTAACTCACATGTCTACAACCATGTAGTTTTCACCTCAAGTCAATTGTAATGTTATAAGGGTCAAAACTAGTCTTAAACAGGAACATTTCTATCGAAAATAACCAAATCTTGTGTTTGTAAATAATTCGACATTTCATGATTTATGAGAGTAGAATTATACTAACCATAATCACTTAACATTAGATATACTAATAACACATTATTCATATCACATAAGATAAGTATGATTTAAATATAACTTATCATAATTATATACGGGTTGTCACATTGATGGTCCTTCTTTTCCTTTATTCCCTACTATTCTTGAACCGTTAAATTTATCACAAGAATTGTTTGAAAGTATTGAGGACTTTGACCCGATTCTTGAACGGGAATATTATTTTGAGATGCTTCATCTCATGGGCTATTCAATTGCACTATCCCCACATCCCCTTCCAATTAAAGAACCTTGGGGATGTGATTTTAATTTTTCCGTGATTAATGTAGTCTTGTCTCCCTTAAATTCCAAACCCCCCATCACCCCACCAAATTTTTTAATTAGTGATGGTTTATTTCTTACGCCATACACATGCCTTCCGTTGTTCAAATGAAATTCTTAATTTTCGGGAGGCATGTTCGCTTTGGAGGGTCCACCGTTGATCTTTCGAAGACATATCCCTTTTTGGGTGGATCCTAAACTATTTAGACTTCTAGTGTATAGTTAGTGTGAAGTCTAAATAGTTAGATTTTTATTCTTTCTTTCTTTAATTTTTCTTTCTTTTTATATTTAGTCTAGTGTAATTAGTTAACATTTATTATTTATTTTTTATATGCTCGGTACTAACTTGGTTTGTAGATTCTTTGGACTCGTGCTTATGGAGATCGCTCCAATTTTGGGTAATATCGTTATTTCCCTCTCTTTGTATTGTGTTCTTAATGCGCATTGAGGACAATGCAACATTTAAGTTAGGGGGTGTGGTATATTCTATCCATTTCATGTTTAGTCCATGGATTTTATCACATGTTAGCTACAAAGCATGCTTTTTGTTAAAAATTAAAAAAATTCAAAAATATTTTTCATTCTTTTTTCTGCTTTCTTCGGCATTTTGCCTTGTTTCCGATGATAAATTTTAATAATTGCCCAATCCATTAGCATTCAATGATGCATGTTCTAAATTATAAAATTTATTAGACTTTAATCCTCAAATCATTGATATAATGAATAACTTCATAAATTAAACTTTATCCCTTTAGCACATGTGCGTTTCTTATTATATTGATTTGGTTTAAGATTTTTATAAATCGGTAATCTTTTGTTGCATTATATATACTTACACCGAGTAAGCTTAGTACCTTTCGTCATTTTTTAGTGTATACACTATTCTTTCCTCTTTGAAAACATTGAATTCGTCGGTAATCTCTTTATTCTTTCATTGATCGTTCATTAATTGAGTTTATATCTTGAAATGTGTTACTTGAGCATGATTTTCAAAATTATTTTGACTCGATAATTGTGTAAATTTTATGAAATGATCATAGGCAATCTTTGTTATATCACTCGTATTAGCCTTCACCTCACCTTATTCTCCTAGTCAGCCCCTTTGAGCCTAAATATTAGCCTTTCATTTCATTACCCCAAATTCCATAACTAACTCCTAATCGGAGTTAATATCATACATATTACCTTCCTTACCTTTGTTTGGAATGATACATGGGATTGAATGATGTTCTTGCTTTGTGGTTGCAATTTGAGCATGAAAAGAATGAGAAAAGTGAAAAAGAAAGCATAGTGAAAAAGAAAAGAAAAAAGATAAAAAAAGGAAAAAAAGTGAAAAAGAAGAAAAGAGAAGAAAAGAGAAAGTTGTATATGTTGTGTATAGTGTTCGAATAATCCTTGTTACTCTCCAAATTTCATATTTAATGCTTGTTAAGGAATTTGTTTTTCAATTTTGGAATTGCCCACAATTTTCCATTGTTCAAAGTTTTCATTCCAAACAATTTGAATCCGTACACAGTCCTTTCATTTTGCACCTTTAACCCCTAACCTACATTACAACCCTATAAAGTCTTATGTGATCGTAGGGTGCATTTAATTTAGAAGTTTAAATAGTTTTGATAATCTGTGAAGATGTATTTCGCCTCTTTTAATGTGTGATATCTTTCATTGAGATTGCAAGTTTTTTATTTTTTATATAGGGTTCCTCATTTGTGATATGTGCGCAGCATAGTTTCCATTTACATTCACTCTTTATGCCTGCATGTTCCGTGTGTTACCTCCATGTTTCGATTGAATTCATTTGATGAGCGTAATGTCCGTGAGGATTGACTTATATGCACACTTTATGTTTATTCGGTTTATTTAAGTTTTGGTCAAATCATACTATGCATGTGCTCGCTCCCCTCCCACTTTTAAGGTTTCAATTCTATGAAGTTCGTTCTATAATGTTAATAACAACAGACTTTTGTTTCAATTCGTTCGATATGCTAATAACATATTTGGAATCGTTTTCATTGTTGTTGAGTCTGTGGTATGTGATTGGGCATATTTTGAGGAAACTATATGATGTTTTTGGTTTCATCCCTGAAAACCCTCACGAGACGACACTCGTCCACTAGGGTAAACTTGGGGTTTAACGGCTTATTACATACGCTAAATGCAATCGTTCGCCCGCGAAAGTGGTTGTTATCGTTATTGTATATATCTTCTTTTTGTGGTTTAATTTTAGTTCTTCTTGCTTTGTACTTCATTTCTAGGGACTAGTAATGTGTAAGTTAGGGGGTGATTCAGCACGAATATTAAATTTTTCACCCCTTATACTTATGCATTTTAGTCCTCTCGGGTACCTTAATTCCTATATTTATGCTCGTTAACCATAAAACTTTTGTTTTATATGTTAACATGCTATATGAGGTATAATTGAGCTTTTGTGGGTATTTCGGTGCTTAGTGTGAAGTTTGGCTGCTTTTCGAGAAAAGTTTCGTTGAATATTGCAGCTTCGGGGGCATTTTAGTAATTTTAACATTTGGGTTTGAATCCCGAGCTCTTCATGGAAGTTGAATCCCTTTGATTTCTCCTCGCGGTGTCGCCAACGGTGCATGAATCCTAGTTGTAATGAATTAATTATGGCATTTTTGGATGGTTTTTACTTCAAAATCACACTCAAGGGCACATTCAAGGGCATTTTAGTCATTTTATATTTTGTTTTTTTGGACTAATGTCTTCTTTTATGTTGTATACCTCTGAGTTATCTTCGCGTAGCCTCCGACCGTGCCTCATTTCGAGTTATAACGAAAAAGTTACGGCCCTTTCCGTAAAGTTGGACAAAACTGATAATTCAGCACTGTCAGGTGCGAATCGATTCAGCTGAAAGTCCGCGAATCTCTATTTTTAAGTGGGTTTTTGGTGGGGTATTTTGGTATGATATAATTGTATTAAGTGGGATATCATTTTTAGACTTTATATCTTACATTTTACATTAGATTTAGGGTTTGTAAGGGAGCTTAGCCCTACTCCACCATTTTGTGTGTTTTTCCCATTTTTATGCATGTAAGTTTACTATTCCTTTGTCTTCCTTAATATATTAGTTGTTTTACCTTACTTCCTAGCTTTGTAGCTAGTTTCCATGCTTTATAGTTAGTTTATTTCTTGTTATTTCTTATTTTTGTTAGTTTAGTTGTAGTTTAATTAGTTTAATTAATGTCGTGCCCCTAAATATATAGGGTCGGGTTTGTGTTCCGCCATTAATGGACCTCGAGCTTCGAAAGTTAGGTTTTACATAAAATTACGTTTAATTGAAACCATGTGAATTAAAGTTGGATTGTTATGCATTTAATTTTCTTTGTCACGCAACCTTAGTGTTTATAGCGACAATCCAAATTTAATCCGCATGTGACCATTTTTGATTAAATGTTTATTCAAGCAACTTTGGGTTAAATTACTTATTGCGTGAAGTTTATGCTTAATTATAAATGCTCGGGTAAATATTTTTTATCCAAAATTCTAATTAGTAGTTCTTTAGCCGGTTTGTGGTGCGAATGCGACCCGATCCTCGCTTTACTTTTGCGTAGCGTAACTTATTTTTTTTCCTTTGTCACCATAACCCCCTTTCACCTTTTGCACTCTTATTCTTGAAATAATAAATCGATTAAAATCTATCCAACACTCCCTGTGTATTCTCGATACCCGAAATACCGCTATACTTGTCTCGCAAGTGCAGTCGTAGTTCAAGTTTCTGTATTGAGTAGGCGAAATGAAAACAACGATTAGCGTTCTGACGCGATGCTACTTTTCGCTCTCGTTCAGTGTATAATCTTAGTAGTTTATCATGAATGTGGGAATATATTTATGATTCAGTAACTCATATGGTAGCTCAAAGAGGATTATACTGGTATATCATGAATGTATTGAACTTGACCACTTATGAGATTTAAGTCTAGGTGCTGACTAGTTTAGACTTTCACAATCTCACAATGTCTGAAAGGGTGCATACATTCTTAATATTGAGAATTATGTGGATTAGAATATACGCATGACCATCAATTTGATTGTTATTGGGGTGAATCAATTTTTTGGATCTAAATCTTTACAAGTTAGATAATCATTATGTGGATATCTCTCAGATCATATTTCAAAAGAGTCTGCCTCTGAGATATATCCAGTATTATAATACCCCCTTGATAAACTTATAATTTTTTATTCTACTAGTGAACCCGACCAATAGATTTTATAATCTATTACAATATCAAATAAGTTAAGATTGAGATAAACGATGAAATAAGATGCTGAAAAGAAATTAGTAGGGAATTGAATTTCACCAAGAGCTATTGTATGCTTTACATGAGGAATTGTAGTATGTTTTATCCTACTTTGAAAACAAGGTCTTTTTATTTTAATAATTTTGAGATAATTAAATTGGAGTGAAGTTATAATAATTTATTGTAATTAATTACAATTTAACATAGAAGAAAAAATATTGCATGGACATGATATGGGATTTTTATAATTTGTTAGGAAGACAATTTAATTATTATCCTTAAGTCCCTAGTATAGTCCATATACTAACTAGTAAGTCCATATATATATATATATATATATATATATATATATATGGTTCGAGGGAAGGGGTTTAAGATGCATGCGAGATTCTCAATGGTTAGAGGGGGAGATAAAAAATACTATTCATACTTTTTGAAGGGGTGTGGAGAGAGAAAGTGATTTCTCTTATATTTCACAAAGATTTCATCTTCGAAAGTGCCCACACACATGGTTTTATCTTGGTAGATCGTGTGCTAGAAGATCTAATGCCTACTACACATCTAAGAAAAGATTTGAAGGTGCAAGAAGAGCAATAATATCATCTTCTTTAATAAATATTTATCTTATATCAGATTACCTACAAGATCAATAAAGGTATTGTGATTCGAACCCCATATCTATTCTTTAGGTTGAGTTATTTTTGTTTAATTTCTGAAACATAATCAATCCAAGATTTTGAGAAGAAAAGTTTTACATATTGGCAATCCCCTTGAATTGATGCCAAAGCACGAATTATAGTTTGATCGTGTTTTAGAAGGGTTCGTGTTATCCACCATTAAAATCGTAGGTTTGCATATTAGAATATGAATGGATGTGTATCTTTTGTGCAAACATGGTTTTATAGGATTTTTATTACTCCCTCAATCATCATCACACATTTTGTCATATGCATTGATCCTACAGTTGTTTATTTGCAATTAGTTTTTCTTAATTTGAATTGGTTGCAATAGTTCGCTTATTTTAATTATAGCAAAAATTGATGTAAAGGGAGGAGTTTGTGAGGGGATGTAATAGTTTTTATTTTATGGAATCTAATATTAAAATTGATTTTGATTATGGATGAATTTTCATGAAGTTCGATTGCAATTTGCTTAGGTTTAAAGGTCCAACAATAGAGTTTTGAAAGTTGCCGAAAGGGTCAAAACAACATAGTTTTGATAAGGGAACATGAACCCTAAAATAGACCAGGCCAGGAGAAATATAGAGGATCCTCGACCATTGCCTAACAACAGGCACCCGTGGGTCAAGGTCTATAACCACAACCTGACCTCGGGTGATCGCAGTTGTAACACCCCGTAATTTTAATGATTTTTATATCGGGATTAATTGGGATTTATTAAATTAAATTGTGTAATTAATCTAGATTAAAATAAATATTAATTACCGATAAAAGGTTAAGATATATTTTTATTGAATATTACTTTGTGAATAAGTAATTAATTAATAAGAAAGTATTATGATTGTCGTGAGTGAGAAATACGACAGTTACGGTAAATTTAGTGGGGACGCGCGTGTCGAGACTTAATTTTGAGAAAGAAAAGGTAATTTCATTTTATATTATTCAAATGGTCATTTTTAGTGCACAAGTGTGTCCGAAAGGGTCAAAATAGTCAGAAAAGTATACTCGGGGGTTAGTTTGGATCTCGAGGCATTTTTAGGCCAAAGTGGCACCCCGGAAAGGGGTAGTTTTATCTTTTGAAATTTTGGGGAATATAGACCTATGATTTTTATAAGTGTATATCCGATTCTGTGTTGGGGAAGTTAGGGTTATCAGTTACCAAACCAAAGAGAGGCTACGGGGGGAGGAAGGAGAAGGATTCTCGGGGAGACTCTAAGGCTTTTCCACCATTCTTGCACCACCACCACCGTTGGGTAGATCAAAAGGATAGGAATGTCACTCAACCACCAATCTGCAGAGATTCTGACCGACATATAGAGGCAAGTGTTGCTGATTTGTGATTTGAAATATCATCCATATTAGAGTAAGATGATTTCCTTATGAATTTTATGGATTGTAACCTTAAATTGGATGATATAACTCATGTTTTTTTGTAGGAGATTTGATAGACTTGATCCCTCGTATATGTAGTACGAAAGTGATGAATCGGTATGATAAATTTATGAAGAAATCTAGATATTAATTGAGGTTCTTGAGCAAAAAGAATAAACTAGAATTTTTAAAATTTAACTTTCATTAACCCAATTTGAAGTTGTTCTTTAAGGATTTTATATTTCTATCATGTTAAAAATCGTTTATACTTGTTTCTATGATGTTTGAGACCTTTGGTTGGGAGCTTGGGATAGCGTAATGGTGGTTTAGATGATTAAAAATGATGAGATCCCATCCCAGTTAGAGGAAGAAGATGACAATTGTTACAGTGAATCAATTCAGCTCTGGGCCGAATCGATTCGGACCAAGTCCGAATCGATTCGATTTCCCAGATTTGCACAGTTTTCCCCTTTTTTTTAACTTAGAACTCACGAGAAATGGTTGGGTTGACCTTTAAAGTAGTTCTAAATCCTAATGAGAGATATTTTAATTTTATGTAGGCTAATGTTGGAATTGAAAATCGTTACACAAAGAGAACTTATGGCTATGATCAATTAGGTAATGTGGTAATAAACCCTAATTCGGAGAATTACATGTGTCACGGACAATTTAAAGGAACGTATGATCAGACAAGTAGGGCATGAGTGGTTACCTACTAATATTACTTATGGGACAATTAGTAATCTTTCGGGTATTGGGAAACAATCAGAATTATACGGTGAGAAGTATGATGGTAAAGTAATAATATGTAGAACATTCGAGAGTTCTATACTACGTACGGGATATCTGAGGTGGGTTATGTGTATACCTTTACCAAATATATGCGTATATATGGGTGGTGTGAATACCTACAGTTTGATATATTAAATGTAAACATACCTAGGCTACTTGCTATCACGGGAGGTTCCGCATTGGAGACGGTCTTATTCTGATGAGCCCATTGGGGGGATATTGACTAGGACCTCAAGACATAGAGATTAGGGATTGAGCACCACTTGTGTGAATAAGGGTATGACAGATCATTTGGGTAGCCCAAAGTCTTAGAATTATGTTCGCCTCTAATAAGTGTGATGTGATTTATGGTTCAAGGGAGATTATCTGAACCGATGTCCTTATTTAGTACGTCATGTTCTAGGACTTGATAGCAGAGTATGCCCGCACCGTAGGTCTCCACCTAAGGGTGCGGTGTACGTATATATATATATATATATATATATATACGTGTGATTGATTCTACTACGAGTGTATTAGTAGATAAGATAGATAGTGATATCTAAATTACTCAAAGCATATGAGAACATATGAGAACTTACTCATTAACTGGTAATTCCTTAATGAATATAAAGAATTGAAAAATGTAGTATCGTGTTGTATGGAAAATATGGGTGGGCACCATAACTTATTAGATGGGAGAAGAGATGTAAGTTGACGCGACTACAAATGTGTCTCTAGTGTGTGCTAATTATGGTTACAGTGCAAACCGGTCGCTCAATTAATAATCTCTGTAAGTCGGGATCGAATCCACAGGGAATAGAATGATCGCTCGTGACGACAAAAGGTAGAAAGACTAATCCTAAGGTTAACTCTAAAAGAAACAAAAGAAAAATGATTTTGCTTTGAAAATTATATAACAACTAAATGCAAATCAATTGAACTAAAAATTAAACTAAGCATGCAAGACTAAACTAATCAAGAATTAAGTGAAATGAATGAGAAAATAGGTTGGAATACAATCCCCCAAACCCTAGTACGTTTACCACATGTAAAATAAGTCGTAAATTAGATAATTGGTTAAACTCAGTCTTTATTAATCTCATGCATTACATATATGAGGGTACAAGCCCGCATCATACATAATCAAGAGTAATAATAAAGTAGTGTCAACATAGCTAACACAGGTATCGCACTCTTAAACACCCCGGTTACCTAGGACAAACGAGGTAAACAACGTTATGACGATTGTGACAACCAATTAACATGATTCAATAATTTATTTAATTTAGAGGACTAATTTTATAGTCATGCAAACCATATCGGGGTGGGTTCATGCTTCCCAAACCTTAGAAATCTAGCTGGACATGGTATTACAAATCTATACGTAAAAATACATTAACTTGCATGAAAACATAATGAAATAATAATGAAAGTGCTGGAGGTAAAGGTTACCAAGATTAAAGAACATGAACATGCAAGAAGAAATCGAATCTTGAAGAAAAATAGGAAAAGCTCTTGAATTTAAGGTGAAAACTTGTAAAATATTTTCCTAGATGTTCCTCCTTGATTAGGAGCTTTTACTTGAATGAAATATAAATTAAAAGGACCCTAATGACTAAATATATAGGTTAGAAGTCGTTTAGAAGAATCGTCAAAACATAAAACTCTTTTGGCTCCAAGATAGGGACAAAATAAAAACCCCGTATCTAGTAATTTGTAACGGATTTATAGCATGACTAATGGACGAACCGGTTCAGTTCTGGTCCATGGGTTCGGTTCGGCCTTAATAATTTTGTCGTGGATTTCTTTCTCAACTTCAAATGGGCATAACTTCTTCACCACAACTCAAATTGGGGTGCCATTTTTTTTAGTGTTATTGTAATTTTGATCTCTTCAACATTCTAGTTGTCTCCACCTCTAGAATATGGATAAAAATTTACAAAAATTCCCTTGAACTCCCCATTTCTTGGTTTCTATCACTGTTTCGAGTTCTCTTTTGTACTTTCTTGCATGATATACGTGTAAAACATATAAGAGATATACAAAATATGAAATACTTGCCAAAATGGGTTAGTATCATAAATATGAGATAAATACATATAAATTACAATGCACGGGATCATAAAAATACCGAAATTAAGGGGATAAATGTGAAGAATTTATGCCTAATCAAATCCCCCTAACTTAGAACTTTGTGCATCCCAAGCAAAGTAAAAGCATAAGAGAATGAGTCAAGGACTCTTCAAAAACTTTGTTAGGATAGAATATCTTTTTTGTGGGCAAGCGATTGCATTTAGCGCATGCAACAAGCCGTTAGACCCCTATGTTTCCCTAATAGGACGAGTTGTGTCTTGTGAGGATTTGCAGTGAATATACCCACAAAATTCATTTTCTTGACTAAAAAAAATCAAAATACTTAAAAATTGTCCAACTTCAACTCTCCAAAAATAGTCACCATAAATTCATATTCAAGAGCCTCAAATCATAGTGTGTGTACGAAGTGAAAAATTTAACCGCTAATTTTCACCGATTGATCATTACGTTACTTTCCGAAAATTCGCTTAGATTCAATTTATCATGGAATACTTTCACAAACAAATCACTAGGAATGCGGTTGTTTTCTCTCGGTAAGCGTTATTTAAAGAGTAAATGTAAAGGATCAGAAATTCACGCACACAAATTTGAAAGAGGAAAATTTTTTAATGAAAACATTTCATCGTCAGAATATGGTAATTGTAAAACGGGAACTGTTGATACCAAATTTAATCTGCTGACTTGGACCAACCATATGAAGACACGTGGCTATCTACATGGCTACTACAAGCACTTTCGAGATGATCATACTCTCCGAGGAACAGGACCTCTCCGAGGAAATCATTAGCACCGAGAAGCTCAGGCTATCTGAGCTACTTAGGCGGTCCGAGCTGCATCTCGAACAAAGCATTAACAGCTGAATAACCAACAGTTCAACTGGTTCATTAAATGCTTATCATTCAGACGCACACGCAAAGAGGGCATTAAATGTATTACCCTTTCATACATATATCATTAAATGTATTACCCTTTCACATTACAGCCTCAAGGCTATAAATACGTTGTACAATCCTCATTGTAGGAGGACGAATACTGAATCCAAACTTTGGGATCCAGAACGGAATTTCTTGTTATTGAGAATTCCCAAACACTCAGCAATAAAACAACAGTGGACGTAGGCCATTCTGATAAGGCTGAACCACTTTAAAATCTTTTGTCTCATTTATTTATCTGTGATTGAATTATTAGAGTAATCTAGTTTTTTACATCAACAGATTGGCGCCGTCTGTGGGAATCGACTGGTAATATCATTTTCTCACCAATAACAATCCAATACCAATGGCTGATGTGCCGGAATCCAGCAATCGAAACGCCGGAACCCCTCCAAATCCATCTGCACCACCAATCATTCCAGATTTGACTAGAATAATGGCAAATTTGGCTCAGGGCCAGACCGCCATGCAAGAAACAATGCGACAACTCATCTAAACCCTCAATGGCGGTGCACCAGCCCATTCCGGATCACGAAACATCCAAAGAAATACCCGTGCGCCTTCTACGCGTACTAGGCGTGTTAATTCATATCGCAATGAGGAATCTGAAGATTTTTCTTATCAACCAGGACAAACTTCGTCAATACGAGCCACAGATACTGAACAACGTGTCACCCTCTCCCCAGAAAGGGCCAGCGCATTGGAAAGATTAAGCAGGGCCTCTCCTTTTGATCGATTAGGCCCTAGGAGGAACAAAAGTCCTCTTAATAAAGCGTCGAGGAGCTTTCGACGACCATCAAATTTAAGGGAAGGATCCGCCCAGTCACGACCAGTTACTCGTCGAGATGTATCTGCTGACCGATCAGCTGATCGACATGATAAATCCCAGGAAGCCACTTCAACACGATCAGTTGCTCGAACCAATAGGCCCGAGGAAGGAAATGATGCTTGGAAAGGATCTATTCAGAGGCTGGATGATAGATTAGGGAAAATGGATAAGGCCAAGAACCCTCTACAACGAACCTTTGTTCGAGGACCACCTTTTGTCCAGGATATTGTTGATTTTCCAACACCATCAAAGTTCAAAGCACCTGTTGTGACTCCCAAGTATGATGGGAAGACTGACCCTGTCCTTTATATAGAACAATATCAAGCTGCTGCCAACATCTATGCTGTCCCAGACGAGATGAGATGCAGGGCATTCTCGGGAACTCTTACCGGATCTGCCCAGATATGATACAATAATCTTCCTCGGGGTAAGATTCCAACTTTTCTTCAACTGGCCGAGTTATTCATTGGGAATTTCTGCTTTGGAGCAAATCCAGTTAAATGAGTAGCACATTTGTTAAGTGTTAGACAAAAAGCTGGTGAGAGTATTAGAGACTATATAACTCATTTTAATAACTAGAAGCTCGAAGTCATTGATTATGAGGAGAAGACGGCGATTACCGCTTTGATGAGTGGACTGCTGCCAAACAAGTTGTACTACACTTTGGCCAAAGATCCACCTCGAACCATGTCGGATCTGATGGGAAAAGCATCCAAGATTATGAATGCCGAGGAGGCTATATTTGCGAAGAAGAATATGGACTCCAAAGAAACTAAGGGGGAAGGTGATAAAGCTAAGAAGAAAGAGCATAAGAACAATGGTGGTGACAAACATTCCAAAAGTAGGTCATCATGGGAGGTCTTGAAGAAATTTGATGATTACACGCCTTTGAAGGCAAATATCAACCACGTCCTGGAAGAAATTAAGAACAGCGAGGAGTTAAACTGGCCAAAGAAAATGAGGTCAGGCCCTGACACGAGGAATAGGGAGAAATATTGCGAGTTCCATAAGGATCATGGCCATATGACCAAAAATTGCATAGCTCTTCAGAACGAGATTGAAACACTCATCCGAATAAGAAAGCTAGCAAAGTATGTTGATCGGGGAGGCGAAAGAAGAAATAACGATCGAACTAGAGAGAGGTCTAGATCTCCTCATCGAGCAGAGGAGAAAAAGAAGAGAAACTATGAAGATGATGCAGATGATGACCCCGATCTTCCCAAGAAACCAAGGCAACCAGAACGAGAGGTATTTTCAATACGCTTTGGGTCATTTGATTGTAATGTCATTACAGGAGGAGATGCAGGAGGAGGAGACCTTACTGCAGAAAGAAAAGCTTACCTCGGAGAGGCTCAAGCTTGCTCGTACATTCAGCGAATAAATTTAGCTGAGGAAGATCGCCCGAGAAAGGTGAACAAAGAAAAATTGGTCATTGGGTTTTCAAAGAATGATCTTGCAGGAGTTTTGTATCCTCATGACGACCCACTAATGATCAAAATGAGAATGAAAGAGGTAATGATCTCAAGAGTGCTGGTCGACAACTGTATCTCAGCAGACATCATGTTCTACTCTTGTTTCGATAGTTTAAATTTGAAGCTATCTCAACTGGAGCCTTACCATAGGCCCCTCATCGGTTTTGCTGGCGAGAAAGTATTTCCACTTGGGACGATCAAGTTGGATATATTCGTTGGTACGTGGCCTGTCTATCGAACAGAAAGAATACTCTTTTTCGTGATGGATAAGAATGTCCAGTCATCGTACAATATCATCATGGGAAGAGTAGGGTTGAAAAAGTTCGAGGCTGTACCATCTACAGTGCATCAATGCCTAAAATTTCCAACAAACTTTGGAGTAGGAGTTATGAAAGGTGATCAGAAAGTAGCTCGGGAATGCTATTATTCATCCGCCGAGCAAGATGAATTGGAAGAATCAAAGAAAAAGACAACCACTTATCAAGTGGATGAAGGTGCAGAAATTGAAACCTTGGATCCTAGGGATGAGTCGCAACTCGTGAAGGGTCAAGTGGTGGAAACTACTGAAAATATCATTATGGACGACGAACACCCTGAACGAACTACTCAAATAGGTTCATCATTGGAAGCCTCACTAAAATAGGAATTGATAACTTTCCTTAGAAGCAGAAAACAAACTTTTGCCTGGAGTCATGAAGATATGCCTGGAATTGACCCAAACTTCTTATGTCACGAGCTCAATGTGAATAAGGAGATCAAACCTGTGAAGCAGAGAAGAAGAGTATTCAATCCCGAGAAGAATCAAGCTATACAGGAGGAAGTCAAGAAGCTCCAGAAATCTTGTTTCATTGAAGATGTAAAATATCCAGATTGGTTAGCCAATGTGGTGATGGTAAAGAAGAAAAATAACAAGTGGAGGATGTGTGTAGACTTCACCGACCTCAATAAAGCATGCCCCAAAGATCACTTTCCACTGCCCCGAATTGATCAACTGGTGGATGCCACCTCAGGACACGAGTTGCTGAGCTTCATGGATGCTTATTCTGGTTATAATCAGATAAAAATGAAACCTGAAGACAGGGAGAGTACTTCTTTTATTACTCCTAGGGGAACTTATTGTTATAATGTTATGCCTTTTGGTTTAAAAAATGCAGGTGCGACATATCAGAGGCTGATGAATAAGGTCTTTGCTGAACAAATCAGTGACAATATGGAAGTTTATGTTGACGAAATGCTGACGAAAAGCAAGAAAGCTACAGATCATCTAGTCGACTTAAGTTAAACTTTTGATCAACTAGATAAATATCAAATGAAGCTGAACCCGACGAAGTGCGTCTTTGGTGTACGAGAAGGCATGTTCCTCGGGTACATTGTAAATCAACGAGGCATTGAAGCAAATCCTGAAAAGATCAAAGCTCTATTAGGGTTGCGATCTCTAACAACGAAGAAGGAAGTACAGAGTCTCACCAGAAGAGTAGCAGCACTCAACAGATTTGTGTCACGAGGAACTGACAGATGACTCCCATTCTTCAAGACACTCAGAAAGACTTTTGAGAGGAATGATGAATGTGAAAAGGCTTTTCAAGACTTGAAGAAATACTTGGGAGCACCCCCACTATTGTCCAGACCGGTGATGGGAGAGAAATTGTATTTGTACCTTGCAGTGTTCGAGAATGCAGTTAGCTCGACGTTGATCAGAGTGGAGAATGGAGTACAAAAACCAATTTACTACACAAGTAAGGCCTTCCGAGGAGCAGAGATCAGATATCCGAGACTAGAGAAATTGGCACTGGCGCTGATTAAGGCGAGTAGGAGAATGAGGTCGTACTTCCAGGCTCATACTATAGTAGTATACACCGATGTGCCATTGAGACAAGCCCTTCATAAGCCAGAGAAATCAGGGAGATTGATGTACTGGGCAATAGATCTCGGAGAATATGATATAATTTATGAACCCAGATCATCATTAAAAGGGCAGGTTGTAGCAGATTTCATAGCGGAGTTCACCTATCCTGATACCCCCGAGGAGCAAAAGTTGCTCGCTGATCAACCTGTGGATGTTACAGGATCAACAAACACAAGCCCATACCAATTTCGATTGGTAAAAGGACGTGTGGATGTTACAGAATGTGATGCAGAGATAGTTGGGAGGACTCCGGACGAGGAACAAGAGTTACTCGTTGATCAACTTGTGGATGTTACAGGATCAACAAACACTGGCTCAGACCAACTCCGATTGGTAAAAGGGCAAGTGGATGTCACAGGATCATTAAATTCGAGCTCAGACCAACCTCGGTTGGTAAAAGGGTAAGAAAAGATGATCGACGAGGAGAGAGAAATCCGGGGAGGATGAAAAGAAGCAGCAAATATTTCACCGAAGAACTCTAACTGATCAGAAATTTGAAGACGAGTTACCTATATGGAGGCTATATGTAGATGGCTCATCTTGCACTGCAGGATGTGGCGCGGGAATAGTTCTGGGCACTCCGGACGAGGTCGACATGGAATACGCCTTGCATTTCCAATTCAAAGCATCCAATAATGAAGCGGAATATGAGGCCATGATTGCAGGGCTTAATTTGGCAAAAATTATGGAGGCACAGCAGGTTGTGATCTTCAGTGACTCTCAATTGATTGTAAACCAAATGATGGGAGTGTATGCAGTTAGAGGAGAATTAATGATCAGATATCATGCAAAGGCAAAGGAACTGTTATCAGAATTTACCACTATTCAGCTGGTTAGAATACCAAGAATGGAGAATGCGAGAGCAAACGCCCTAGCTCGACTAGCATCAGCTACTCGCACCGAGCTACGAAGAACAATCCCAATTGAAGTATTAGTTGGTCGGAGTATAGATGAAGATCTGAAGATGAATTTTATCACCTTTGATTTAGGACCATCTTGGATGGATCCCATCAGGGTATATATCGAGGAAGGAGAGTTGCCAACTGACAAGCTTGCAGCCAAGAAATTGAAGTTTAAAGTTGCTCGGTATGTACTTACTAATGGCGTTTTATATAGACGAGGAATTATGGCAGGTTTGCAAAGATGTGTACATCCCACCGAGGTGAAAGATTTGATTGAAGAGATCCATGAAGGGTCTTGTGGAGCACATGTAGCAGGTCGGACACTTTTACAAAGGGTGCTGACGCAGGGATACTACTGGCCGACGATGAGGGCAGATTGTATAGCCTATGCCAAGAAATGTGACAAGTGCCAACGTTTTTCCTCCATCCGAAGAACTCCACAAGCATTATTGACACCCATAACTTCCCCTTGGCCATTTGCTATGTGGGGAATTGATTTGGTTGGACCACTGCCAACGACCCGAGGAAGGTTCAAGTACCTCGTCGTCGCAGTGGATTATTTTACTAAGTGGGTAGAAGTTGAATATGACCTACGAGAAGGTGTACCAATTTGTTTGGAAGAACATCATTTGCCGATATGGTCTTCCTCATGCCTTCATCACAGACCATGGGACACAATTTGATAACGAGGAGTTTGCCGCCTATTATCATCAGTCAAATATTTTGAAGGTCCACTCAGCACCAGGCCATCCTCAAAGCAATGGACAAACTGAAGTGACAAACAGAACGCTGCTGAATGGTTTGAAGAAAAGATTGGATGATGCGAAAGAAAACTGGATCAACGAGCTACAATCAGTACTTTGGGCTTACCGAACTACTCCCCGAGTAGCCACTGGAGAATCACCATACATGCTGGCGTTCGGAAGTGAAGTTGTCATACCTGCCGAGTTGGGCCTCCCAACACACAGGGTACTGAATTTCAATTCCCCTGTCAGCGACTTAATGAGAAGACTGGATTTAAACATGCTCGAGGAAGTTAGAGAAGAAGCAGCCATTAGAAATGCTGCTTACCAGCAGCGAACAGCTTTGTTCTACAACAAGAGGGTGAAGAAGTGCGACCTGAAAGAAGGAGACTATGTGTTGAAGAAAGTAATCCAAAAGTATAACAAACTGGAAGCAAACTGGCATGGACCATACTGAGTTACAGAAGTTGTTCGACCAGGAACCTATCGAATAGCAACTTTAGAAGGCGAAGAGTTTAAGAATGCATGGAATGCAAAGCATCTGCGCAAGTATTATCAGTGATGTATATGTAACACAGTTTCCATCAGTATGAATAAAATATTCTGCAAGTTTCTCTGTTTATTGAAATTTTTTCGAGGAATACTAGTGCTATGCACTACTCAGCAAAGCTCGGCAGACTACTCAACAAAAAATTCCAAACTGTACCAACTTAGTTGGTCGACGAGGATAAAAAATTCCAAGCTGTACCAACTTAGTTGGTCGACGAGGATAAAAAATTCCAAACTGTACCAACTTAGTTGGTCGACGAGGATAAAAAATTCCAAACTGTACCAACTTAGTTGGTCGACGAGGAGAAAATATTCCAAACTGTACCAACTTGGTTGGTCGACGAGGAGAAAATATTCCAAACTGTACCAACTTGGTTGGTAGACGAGGAGAAAATATTCCAAACTGTACCAACTTGGTTGGTCGACGAGGAGAAAATATTCCAAACTGTACTAACATGGTTGGTCGACAAGGAGAAAATATTCCAAACTGTACCAACATATTTGGTCGACAAGGAGAAATATTCCTAAAAATGCCAACCTGTTTGGCTAGGAAACGAAATATTCAAAAATTTACCAAGTATGGTTAGTTGGGGATAAACTCTCACTAACTATAATTGGTCGACGAGCACAATTTAATAACCTTGGTTGGTTGGAAATTTTTTAAACATAGTTATATTCATTACTTGATTATTGAAATATTGAGTAACATTACTGATACTTGTAACTTTTCTACTAAGTTGGTCGATGAACAACACTATTATTATATTTTTAACAGATATGCATAAGTGTTTACAAGACAATAGCAATTAAGATTTGCAAACAGAAATGAAAGTTTTTCATTAAATTCGAAATAAATTACAAAAGGAAAGTTACATTGATATGTATACTAACTGTTACATTAAAAGCTCCTATTCTATTGGTCTTTTCCCCTCAGCTTTCGATACAGGTTCCTCGCCAGCAGGCGGATCATTTAAAGACTGAGGAGAATTGATGAAGTTCAAATCCTTCAGCATCCTGACGTTCATCACAGAAGGTCGATCTAATAGATGCTCGGGACGAGATACCTCAATTTGAGAATGAAGATTGTAGTCACCGAGGTATTTTGCAATTAATCTCCGAGGAATGGCGTGAGCTGGGATCCATTCCATGTCCAAATTATACGGTGGCACAGGCAAGTCGAGCACCCCGGGATCATGGTAGTCCCACAGATAGTGTCCTTGTTCGAGCTTCAGCACGCCCAAGGCATTCAGCCAGCCTTGTTTATAGCCCTCATTATTGGCATTCTGGATACGATCATCCAAATGGAATAGTGCTTCGTTGTATCCAGCCATCCAGAACTCCCTAGGCTGTTTGTGAAATTGAAATGTTAACCTTTCAAGCTTCTCGTGAAGACTCTGGATGAAAAGCTCATTAGTCTCCAACACTGATTTCTTTGCAGAAAGTTGTTTTTCCAGTTCTCTAATTTTCTTTGACATGTCAGACAGAGCTTGGTTCTTAGCCATTAATTGGAAGGCTTGGTTCTCTAAGGCAGATGTTGTCCTCTGTTCCTCCATAAGAACTCGAATTGCTCTTCCTCGTCCCCGAGGAGCTCTTGCTCATCCTCGAGGAGATGTGGAAGTGCTTGACCTCCTCAATGTGTCCAACTCTTGCCTCAATTTGGCATTCTCAACCTCTAAAAATGAAAATCCCTCGTCAGTCACTGGGATTATAGCTGTTGAAGAAGAGGCTGCAGACTTCAACTGTGCCATCTCTTTATGCAAATTGCTATTCTCTTGCTCCAACACCTTGGCAATCTGTCTGCATGCTTCAACTTCACTCTTTAGGGTTCTCTCCCTAACATCGTACCCAACGATGAGCTTCTCGTAGCCCTTCTCGGCAGAAAGCTGCTGATACCTCTTCTCATATCCTTCATGCAACAGGGCGGTTGATTCCTTATACTGATTTTGAAGGTCTTCTAAGGTACATTGAAGATCCTTGATCATTTTATAGTAAGCCACATTATTGGCCACAGCTCGATCAAGTAAGCACTTTAGGTACTGATAAGCTTCGACTGCCTGTTCTGAAGCATCATGACCAAGGATGTCGGCAACTTATGATGCACTCAGGTCTGTGTGACCAGCCTTATAATATTCATGACATTGCTACATCAGCTTTGTATCATTAACAGATACCAGATCCATCCTGGCCAGAAACTAGCAGAGAAAAAAAAAGTAATCATCAAAAAGAAGATCAAGACAGAGTACAGATAGAAAAGAGACAATCGTATGGAAGAAAAGAACTCAAATTTTATTAGATCATAGTGCAGAGTTTCAAAGATCTTGGTTACACTTGACAAAGAAGAAAAATAGAAATAGAAAACCTAATAACACTACACCTTTTCCTTATCTCCCAAAACCTTCTCGGGAGGATTGGAAGAGGAGGCAGGTTGCTCGGAGGGAATTGTGACTTGCTCGGAGAGCACCAACTGTTGCTCGGAAGAAGAAACTCCTTGCTCGACAGCATGCTGACTGGTTAGGGAATTCTCTCCCATTACCATTGAAGATTCTTCAGAGGTAGCTTCGTCCTCTTCTAATTCTTCTAGAGTAGGAGGGGGACCAGGGATGTGTCTCTGGAAGAGCTCGGATGATTCGTCGACCTTCAATTCCTGAAGGGAAGCAACCCATCCGTCCCTGAAATACTTTACACTTCCATAATCCACTTGAGAGACCATGTAAGCACATACCTTATCCCAACCTTTGTCCCAGCCAGAGCTGAAGGACTTCTTCACGGCAGCTTTCCTTTTGGCCTTCTCCAAGGCGAGCTTCTCGAACAGCAAAACATCAACAGCTTTCAATTTTTGTTCAGCTTCCTCCTTCTGCCGATTTACTTCCTGGAGTTGGACCAACTTCTCCTCAGCATCCTTGAGTTTATTTTCAAACTCCTCAGCAGCCTTGAGCTTCACATCAAGCTCTTTATTAGCCTTCTCCAAGGCATTCACTTTCTTCTTCAAATCCCTGGAGGCCTCAGCAACCCGAGTTTTCTCCTGCTCGGAGGAAGCAAGTTTATTCTCCCAGACTGCCTTATCAGTAGTGTACTTCTGGCGAGATTCCTCCAAGGACTTGGTAGCTTCTTCCAGAGCTCCCTCCACACTAGACGAGGAGCAAGAAGCCTTGATTGCTTTATCCTTCTTGAGGATTATGTTGAAGCAGCTCGTCAACTATAAACAGAAAAAGAAAGCAAAGTCATAAACAGATATGAGAAATAACAAAGGAAAATATGAAAAGTTTAAAGTAAAGGTACTTACTGAAGCAAGATGACGAGCATCCAAAGAAGTAACCATATCCCGAGTAAGGTTATCTTCATTACCTTGCACCTTGGGAATGGTTAAGGACTTTATCGAGCTTATGTCAGAGCTCGGGGGAACAGATGTGGGAACCTTAGTCCCAGCAGCAGGGGGCTGAATGGTGGCGTCAGCCAAATTAACTGAGGAGCTCTTCTTCAGCCTCCTCGGGGAAACAGGTACAACCAAGGAAGAATCCTTGGTCGGTGATATCACAATCACCTTTCCAGGAATAGTAGAGTTGCTCGGAGCCACTGCGGGCTTGTCAGCAACCTTCTCGGAGATTTTAGCAGGAGTAGTTGAAGGAACTACACCAGTCTTCTTTGTCCCCTCCTTTGGGACATCAATCCCGACCCTTTTTACCTCCTCAGAACCGGAGGCAGTTTTCTCAAACAGAGTAGGAGTCCTTCTCTTCTTTATCTTTTCGCTCAACGGAATGTGAGATTCTGATGAAGAACTTGCAGAGGGTGGTACTGGTTCTGCTTCACTGATCACTGGACGAGCAGTGAAAGAAGTTGTATAGCTCTTGTATTGGAGCAGATAGGAGGCTGATCGAATGTGCTCATCAACAAACCTTTGATATAGACCCCAGATAAGTCCCAAATGCCTTAGATTGACATCTGTTTCTCTTGGTCACTTTCTCTTGTTATCAACTGCAAATAAACATACATTGTTATCAGTAACACATTTTATCAAACACAAAACAAACATGATTTCAAGATGAATAAAATAAATAAAAACAACCTATCCCATTGCCATAAGGAGGGCATCTGGGACCCTGGTAAACCTCATCTCCGGTTAAAGGAGGATGTTGCCAATTTTTTACAACAACTCCATGTTCAAAATAATCCCTGTTGGCATCAGGGAGATTGACTACTAAAGCTCTATTTATAAACCTAGTTTTTAAATAATAAATATTATCATTAACTGCCCATCTATAGCAGTACATGATTTCTGGAATTCCTATACGAGTTCCATGCACTTGATTTAATTTATACACCCCATTAACTATTCTCCATGTGTTGGGGGCTATTCGTGCAGGAACAACATCAAAGTACTGACAAAATTCCAGACATAGAGGATTTGGTGGAAAAGAAAATCCACACTCAGCAAAAAAGAGACTGGGGAACCAATGTCCCTCAGCCAAATTGAAATAATTAGAAGGCTCAGAAAGCTCTTCCAATACAACCCAAGAAGGAATGGAAAAATCAGATCGAAACTTGTCAAGAGACTCAACTGGGTAAACCATGATGATGAATTAAAAGAAATGAAGAAGAAGAAAGAGGATCTTATAGAAAAAAGACTGAAGCTGTTGACAATGAATGACGGAAGAGATGAACGCACAAGAGAGTAGAAGACAATGAAAAACTCAAAGATGAAAATCTGAAAAGATAGAAGACGATGGGAGTCTCTGTGAAGTTTAAATACTTTGCCTTGGGAACTGGCGAAGTAATGATTACAAAAAGGACGATTACATTACCGGTGGCTAAAAAGGCATTAAATATTGGCGCGGGAATCAAAGCAAACAACAGCGGCTAAAAAAGCAAAAAGCGACGCGGAAACCGAAGCGAGCAGAAAAGTCCAAAAAAGCATGATTCTACGAATTGGGATAGAGAAATAAATACAAGGGATATGATCCTAAAAATCAGGAAGAACTATTTAAAGCTACCGAATTCCGAGAAAGAATGTTCCATACACCTCAAATTTTGAACTATGAAACATTGGGGGCTTCTGTTGATACCAAATTTAATCTGCTGACTTGGACCAACCATATGAAGACACGTGGCTATCTACATGGCAACTACAAGCACTTCCGAGATGATCATACACTCCGAGGAACAAGTGCTCTCCGAGGAACTCATTAGCACCGAGAAGCTCAGGCGATCCGAGCTACTCAGGCGGTCCGAGCTGCATCTCGAACAAAGCATTAAGAGCTGAATAACCAATAGTTCAACTGGTTTATTAAATGCTTATCATTCAGACGCACACGCAAAGAGGCCATTAAATGTATTACCCTTTTATACATATATCATTAAATGTATTACCCTTTCACATTACAGCCTCAAGGCTATAAATACGTTGTACAATCCTCATTGTAGGAGGACGAATCATGAATCCAAACTTTGGGATCCAGAACGGAATTTCTTGTAATTGAGAATTCCCAAACACTCAGCAATAAAACAACAGTGGACGTTGGTCATTCTGATAAGGCTGAACCACTTTAAAATCTTTTGTCTCATTTATTTATCTGTGATTGAATTATTAGAGTAATCTAGTTTTTTACATCAACAGGAACATTGCCTCTTATTCACACAAATTAATCTCTCTTATTATCTTTTCGTGTCTTAGCTCTCCATGCGGTAGTTTATTTCAAAATTTGGACTCGGTTAGGTCTTTTTCGGGATATAAGGTGTATTGGGTAAAAATTGAGAATGGTTAGAAATTTCGGAGTTGGAAAATTTTGCTTATGATGTATGTCAGTGCTTTTTCGGGCTTTTGCTCATTTTTCTCTTCTTTTTCTCTTTTTTCGTATTTTATTTTATTGCTATTTTTTGTTGAGCTTTATTTTATTTTTTTTGCCCCTTTTTATTGCACCTTTTGGACTGTATTGATGAAATTTTCAATTTTCACAACTCCGAGCTAAATGGGTTATTCAGGTTACCAAACAAAAAGGAAAATTTTTATTAGGCTCGATTTGGTTGCGAATGGATAATTTTTAATTGTTTTTTATGGCTAATATTTTTGGGTAAACCAATGATGGCCAAACTTCATATGTCTGAATTACTCATTACTTTACAATATGCATCTCGAGATGAATTTAGTTTAGAGATATTTTAGCGCATTTTTAAGGACAACATCCCACAGGTTTCCCATAATCGATCAAAACAAAGTAATAGAGATCTTCAATGACTTTTTAAACGTTGAATTGAACTTTGTGTCAATCATTAACTCGGATTGATTTGACAACTCACAAAAAGTGATAGGCTTGAAATCTCACCGTGTTGTTTAATATCCACACTTATTTGTAAAGTTGTTAATTTTCTTTCAATTTCCATCTTTGGTCAATTTTGGCTTAGTGCGTTTGAATTTTTACAATTTGAGCGTTCAAACAAAATTTTGGTGATATTTTTTAAAAAATTAGGTTCCAATTTTTATTTATTTTAAAGAAAAATATTTTTGACTTTTCAATTTTTTTTCAATTTTTATGGAATTTGTTTTTGAAATTTTGTAAAAAAACATACTTGGAACGAACACGTGATCAAGTCAATGAATCTAAACAATAAATGGGAAGGATATCCCACACTCCCTCACTTAGATGTTGCATTGTCATCAATGTGAATCAAGAACACAACATAAAGAGAGGAAAAGAAAGATATTACCCAAAATGGAGCGATTCCCGATAAGTATGAGTCCATTGAATCTACAAAACACGTTAGAACCAAGCATAACAAAAGAATAATAAAAACTTTAACTAATTACTCTAAACTATAATAAAAAAAGGGAAAAAAACTAATTATGTACAACCTACGATTTGAACTTCTAATAAGTTATACACTAAATACTGAAAAATTTGAGCGTCCACCCAAAATACAATTTGACTATGAAGGATAATCGATGTACCCTCATTTTTATGTATGCCTCCCGAAAAATAAGAATTTCGTTTGAACAACGGTAGGCATGTGTGAGATGGAAACAATGAACCATCACCAATTAAAAAATTTAAAGTGATAATGTGGGATTTGGATGCTTGGTGGGACAAGTACAATTGGGATCCAGGAAAAATGGAATCACTTCCCAAAGAGTTTTCAAGTAGTATGGGAAGAGGGGCACACAAAAAGGAAGAATCCACCTTGGAAAACAATTCAAGCAAAGAGTCCTCATCGGTAAAAAGTTTCAACCGACTCATATGAATTGAGTGGTACTTGTAATGGTTTAATAACGGAGAACGAAAATGGTGATGAAATACATTCAATCTCAAGTGATTCATCATCACTTGGAGATTGAATTTCAAGGGAGAAATACTCACTTTAATGAGATGTTCTTCCAAATTTTTTTTAAGTGAAACGCTAGTCTCGACCTCCTTTTTGTTTTTCAAGTCATAACGCATCTCATTGCAAAGTTCGATAATTTTCTTAACAAGAACATAATCGATATTCATCACGCTTTGGGTGGAAAGAAAATTCAAAGTTTTTTTTATGAAAAAAAGCATGGTTTCTTACAAAGTAGGATTCCTTGGCTCTAGGACCTTGAATTCCTCATTTGGTTGAAAATTTTCTTTAGTTTCAAAAATATCAAAAGAAAAATCGTTATTGGATTAGAATATTACATCCAACTCTTGCTCCCCAAAACGATTTTCTTCCCAATACTTGTGTTCAAGCCTTTCATAATAGAATTAGAAAGCTCTCACCCATGGTAATAGGTTGAGCGTCGGATTCTGGAACACAAAAAGCTAGTGAACTACTCCCATACAAACGTGAGTGTTCAAGCCTTTCCTTTTCAATAATTCGACGACCCTTTTGCTCCCAAAAACGATTTTCTTCCCGATATTCGTTTTCAAGCTTTTCATTCTCAAGAATTCGAAGGCCCTCACCAATGGTAATAGGTCGAGGTGCGGTTTCTTTAGAATAAAAAGTGTGAAAATGATTCCCATATGAACCATTATAATTACCGAACTCACTAGGAAAAGACATGATTACCGAATGGTTTGTAGATGAACAATTCATGAAAAGAGTTGTGTGATCGAGGATTCAACGTTTCTTGGCTCCCAATTGTGCAATCCTGCAAAAAAGGTTAAAATAAAAAAATACTCGAGGAGAGTTGGTCGGCACCCGAAGAGAGTTGGTCGGCATACTAACCAACTCAAGGAAGACCAACCACCCTAGAAGACCAACAGTCATATTCATTGTACATAGATGTAAATGTCTGAATATATAAAGACTTTCCATCTCTTAGACTCCCATCACTATAAATACATGTCTTTCCTTAGCCAAAGGGACAAGACATCACTATCTGAACTAAGCAATTCTCTACACACACTCTCTCTCTCTCTCTACATCATATTGTGCTATTGTAAACCCCTGGGAATAAAATAACAGTGGACGTAGGCTTTCCCTATAGCCGAACCACTTTAAAAATTGTTGTCTTCCATATATTTGATGTTCCTGTTTATCTTCATTTCATCTTCAATATCGTCCTTATATGTTTATCTGTTGTTGATGCCGATAAGATGGCTTGGGGCCATTTCTAGTCATCAACAGATTGGCGCCATCTGTGGGAATTCGACACAAGAATTCTTTTCATCTTATTATCAGGATCATCATCATACGCTAAGTTTTTGCTATCTTTGCTTACAATCAATTATATGTTGTCCATACATCTTTTGATTCAATCATGATTTTATAGTCATAACAATTGGGCCAATTCTACATAATCGTAAATTTCATAAGTGCCAATTTTAAGAAAATTTTATGCAGACACGTTTATATAGAGAAAAATGAGATAGTTTGATTGTCATCTCTCATATTATCTGACAAGAAATAAAAATTCTCTCATTATAAACTTTTCCTGCATAAATCTATTTGATTCTTATAGATCTTTATTTGAAACTCTCATTAAATTGATTCATTACAAACAAAAGGGACCAGGAAACCAAATATATTTATGAACGATGATGAAGCTTTTAAAAACCAACGACCCATTTTCGGATGAAAAATGAAGAGTCTCGCAACGATGAAATTTTCATTTTGTTAATTCCCAGGGAAACGAAGGGGTTTTAGATTTATCAATTTGATGTTAGTCCTTTTAACTTCAATGTTCTATAACAACAAAAATAATAAAATTGGGGTTGTCTATCTCCAAATTTTCTTTATTAAAAACTGTATGAATATACTGTTAAAACTGTTTGATTTCCTCATATCATATGAGAATGTAAACTTTCTCTCTGATAAAAATTATCAGATTATGATAGCAATACCAGGCAAGGGACCGAAATAGTGATCGACTCTGAAACCCAGTACCAGGTGAAGTTGAATCTACTTTATAATTAATTATGGACGTTTGTCAAGTCTGATCTACAACATTTCCATTCCATATCTATCGTTAAAGAAAAATTATCATCAGTGATTATCACCGGTTGTCACCGTAGTCGGTAACAAGTGCTGATATGGTATGGTGGCGGCATCCACTGTTGATCTTAACCTTTGGTCGGCAAGAAGTTTCTTTTTGTGATTACAAATTTTCATGGTTGGTCGGCTTCAAATTTTATACTGAAAAAGGTTTTTCGACCATCTAATTCTGATCGGCACCATTCCATGCGGTCGGGGTATCTATTTTTAGTCGAAAGCATCTATTATTGGTCAGAAACTCTTAAATGCCCAATCCCACACATAAACAACATCATTGGATGCACCCTTCAAGGTCGGCGACCATCACATTATAGGGACAAATCCAGATCGCATACGGACCCGGGTCGGTAGGTTATAGAACCAGAGTTCTCCTAAATAAATTGTTGTACTGGTCAGCATAAACTGGTCGATAAAGGACAATATCTTTGTACTAGTGACTTCCTCGACCAATATGGTCCCCAGGATTTACTAACAGGTATTGTGTAGTTGTTGGTCAGTGGCAGGTTTTATGCATCTTGACGGGTGCTTGACTACCTAGTTGTTGATTGGTGATAGATATTGTACAAGCTAAGGAGTTCCCGACCACCTATTGTTGGTCGGAGACAATTTTTATTGATCAGAGGCAATTTTTGTTGGTCGGTAAAAAGTATTCTTGGTCGGTAATTTCACCAGATCATTTTCATTGGTCGGCGGTAAAGTTCGAAAATCCGTCAGTAACGTTGCATAAATCAACAACACCTAGCATTGGTCGACGACATTTATTACTGCTCGGCATCATCTTTATTGGTTGGCACCAGTGTCGAACTATTTTTTTTTATTGATCGATAACTTCACCGGATCATATTTTATATGTCAGCATCTACAGGGACGAACCTAGAGGAATACCTCCGCTAAGACATCACCAGATTAAACCCAAAATAACATTTTTGTTTACAAACCGATTTAATACCCTTTTTAGTTTATTCTTTGTGAAAAGTAAGATTGGGTGAAAGTTGATCGGCAAAACGTAAACCTGTTACTTAAAGATTTTGGGGGTAACTCCTGTTTAAAAGATTTTGGTTTGTTACACCAATTCTCTTTACTTCCCATCTTTAAAAATTGAAATCAATTTGCACCTGACTAGCTGTTTAGACTTCAAATAATTTTATAAAAATTCTAGACCGATCAATTGGTCATAATATCTTTTATATATTGGATAAAAATTAGCTCATGTAATACATATTCGGCATGACATAAAATAAATTATTTCATGTTTTGAAATTTATATTTCCAGATGTTAGAGCAGATGCATATTATATGTTATTGGCTGAATAATTATTCTCATGATAATGACTATTTGATTTAGTCTCAACAGGTGTTCGGGCAACTTATTAAATTCCAAAGGGACAAGATTCGATCTCGACGAAAGTCGGTCACAATCTTAAACTTCTGGAAACTATGATTATTGCTCGGCACTATGCAATTTTGCCTCAACAAATCAGTCAGGCATTATTTATTTTCTTATTACTCCAATGAATGATCAAGAGCTCGGTAAAATGGTTATCGTCATATATTCAGTCCTGGAGATCTGCAACATTTATTATATTTCACCCCCAACAAACAGTTGGTCGGAGTAATTCTTATTTATATTCAGTCCTGACAAGGTACTCGGCCACAATCATAATTTTTTGGAAATCTTATTAATGTTATGATACATATCTATATGTTCACGCATGAACAGCTACTCAGCCATATTCTTATGCTCTGGAAAATATTATCATCGCTCGACCATATTCTTATGCTCTGGAAAATATTAACATGGCTCAGCATTATGCAATTTTGCCTTGACAGATTATCCAGGCACTATTAATTCTATGATTGCTCTAATATATGCTCAAACACATATCATTCTTTATATCTATTCGGATGCATATTCTATATTCATCTTAGCATGGATCTCGAAAAAATATTTATTATCATACATTCAGCTCCAAGGAAATTTGCATAAGTTATTATATTACCTCTAACAAACTGTTGGTCGGGAATATTCTTCTCTCTATATATATTCAGCAACCACCAACTAAAATTTGGTCAGCATCAGCAACCACCAACGAAATGTTGGTTGGCATCAACAAAGACACCAATAATGTTGGTAAAACAATCAAGCAAGGCAAGTCCTGATTGATTATGGGTGACCCAATAAGGCATCTAAACTAGGCAAGAAGTTGGGTAAAATATCCACTGCTTGGTCACCAAGGCAATCTAGATAAGATTGTTACAACTAGGCAGGAACATGGGATAAATATTCCATTGCTTAGGCACTTATGGGTGATCAAAAGATCGCTACAACTAGGTAGGAGCATGTGATATATATTCCATTGCCTAGTCATAAAGACAAGTTAAATTAGCAAATCGTCAATTCATATACAGAGATTAACAGAAGATAAATTTCATAATTATATATTATTGTTTGAAGAATGCCCTGGAAATCTATTATTCTTGATCAATCGATCCCTTCCTTATTATTATCTGGATTTCTTATTAAGCCCGGTAGATGGTCAACACTCTTATTATCTGTATTTCTTATTAAGCCCGGCAGATGGTCGACACTCTTATTATCTGGACTTCTTATTAAGCCCGCCTGATGGTCGGCACACTTATTATTTATCTGGATTTATTATTAAGCCCGACAGATGGTCGGCGCTCTTATTATTTATCTGGATTTCTCACTAAGCCCGGTAGATGGTCAACACTCTTATTAGTTATCTGGGTTTCTTAACACTTCTATTATGTATATGTATTTCTCACTAGCACGGATATTCGATCCAAATAATATATTATGCTCAATCATGCTTATTATTGAATCATTCTATCAAGTACTAACAAATGCTCAGGCATCATTATTATTATTCAGTCACCTAAACCCAACTCGGTGCTCCACATATGCCGATTAAGGGCACATATCAGGATCAGACTGAACTTATCAAATTTTAGAGATTCCAGACTTTCACAAATTCCTAATTGGAATATATCACATTCCTAATTGGAATGCTCATGGATTCCTAATTAGAATATATCACATTCCTAATTGGAATGCCCAAAGATTCCTAATTGGAAAATATCACATTCCTAATTGGAATTCCAGCACATTTCTAATTGGACTATATGTTACAAGCAGTTTTACTCAAACAAAATTACTTGGTCGGCAATATCATTCAATTATTTTTATAGTTACATGCAATGCTCTCGGGAAATCATTGTGAGGAAACATTTCCTCTACCTTATTTTTTCTAGCAAGACCAACATACTTCAAAGCCAAGAAAGTATTCAGAGTTTATATTACGCATTTGGGGGCTTTCACTACAGAATTAATTATTCATTCGGTGGAACATTCTCATAACATCATGCAGTATCAGTCGAGCATCAAATTCATCTCCAAGTCATAACAGTATAAGACAGATCACTAGCCTATCATCATCCAGGAGTTATTGTGCACATGCTATTGAAGTTCAGGAGTCAGATTCAAAATCTACAGCACTTGGATCTTTACTATGGTTGTCCCGACCAACACTGAAGAAGAAGTTGTACTTATATATGTTTCGGAGTCCGTTACTAGCTCGGCACTAATTAGATTGAAGAATTAGGTTCACAAGCTAGCATGTTACATCAGCAAATCCTTCAGAGGAGCAAAAATTAGAAATATCAAACATGGACAATCAACACTCAGTTGGTCGGCACAGAAGCCAGTTGGTCAGCTAACCAACCAACCAACAAACATACTTGAAGATTATGACAAGCCACAAGCTGCAAACTATGAAATTACTACATCCAGATTCCCAGGGGTGATACATAGCGCACGATGAACAGAGCTCCTCAAAAGAAAGACTAGATCCAACGCAACTATAGATAAACTTGAATCATCCGTTGACCAGAATATAGTGCACTTTATGTTGAACAAATCAAGAAGGCAGATTAATAATTTCATTATACACGAGCACCGAGCAAAACTTTAGAATAAATACTCCATCCTTTCAGTGAACCATCAAGCATGGAGCATTGGGGGCTTCTGTTGACGCAAAAATTCTCCAACTTCGCGGACTAATAAGAAATGAACACCTGCCATCCTACGTGGCAATATTTATACTTGATCGGCACCCGAGGAGAGTTGGTCGGCATACCAACCAACTCAAGGAAGACCAACCATACTAGAAGACCAACAGTCATATTCATTGTACATAGATGTAAATGACTGAATATATAAAGACATTCCATCTCTTGGAATCCCATCACTATAAATACATGCCTTCCCTTAGCCAAAGGGACAAGATATCACAATCTGAACTAAGCAATTCTCTACACACAAACACACACTCTCTCTTTACACCGTATTGTGCTATTGTAAACCCCTGAGAATAAAATAACAGTGGACGTAGGCTTTCCTTATAGCCGAACCACTTTAAAAATCATTGTCTCCCATATGTTTGATGTATTTGTTTATCTTCATTTCATCTTCAATATCATCATTATATTTCAACAATAATATATAACAAAACATTCCCCGACAACGGTGCCATTTTCTTTACCGGACTACAAAAGCGTCTCTAGTGCGTGTTAATTATGGTTTAAGTGCAAAACGATCGCTCAAGTAATAATTTCGGTAAGTCGGGGTCGAATCCTCAGGGAATAGGATGATCGCTCATGACGACAAAGGGTAGAAAGACTAATCATATGGTTGACTCTAAAAGAAACAAAATAAAAATGATTTTGCTTTGAAAATTATCTAACAACTAAATACAAATCAATTGAACTAAAAATTAAACTAAGCATGCAAGACTAAATTAATCAAGAATTAAGTAAAATGAGTGAGAAAATAGGTTAGAATACAATCCCCCAAACCCTAGTATGTTTACGAGTTATAAAATAAGTCGTAAATTAGATAATTGATTAAGCTCAGTCTTTATTAATCTCAAGCATTACATATATAAGGGTACAAGCCCGCATCATACATAATCAAGAGTAAGAATAAATCATTATCGACATAGCTAACACATTCATCGCACTCTTAAACACCCTGGTTACCTAGGGCAAACGAGGTAAAAAGCGCTACGATGGTTGTGACAACCAATCAATACGATTCAATCATTTATTTAATTTAGAGGAGTAATTTTATAGTCATGCAAACCACATCGAGGTGGGTTTATGCATCCCAACCCTTAGAAATCTAGTCAGGCATGGTGTTATAAATCTCTACGTAAAAACACATTGACATGCATGAAAACATAATGAAATAATAATCAAAGTGTTGGAAATAAAGGTTACCAAGATTAAAGAACATGAACATGCAAGAAAAAATCGAATCTTGAAGAAAAACTAGAAAAGCTCTTGAATTTAAGTTGCAAACTTGTAAAATATTCTCCTAGATGTTCCTCCTTGATTAGTAGCTTTTACATGAATGAAATTTGAATTAAAAGAACCATAATGACTAAATATATAGGTTATAAGTCATTTAGAAGAATCCCAAAAATATAAAACTCTTTTGGCTTAAAGATAAGTACAAAATAAAAATCCTGTATCTGGACATTTGTAATAGCCATCGGTTCGGTTCTAGTCCATCGGTTCTGTTCGGCCTTAATAATTTTGCCTTTGATTTCTTTCTCAACTTCAAATGGGCATAACTTCTTCACCGTAGATTGGATTGGGGTGCCATTTTTCTAGTGTGTAATTTCGAGCTCTTCAACTTTCCAGTCATCCACACCTTCGGAATATGTCTAAAAATTTACAAAAATGCCCTTGAACTCCCCATTTCTTATTTTTTTTCACTATTTTGAGTTCTCTTTCGCACTTTCTTGCATGGCATACCTATAAAACACATAAGAGATACACAAAACACGAAATACTTGCCAAAAAGGGTTAGTAGAATAAATATGTGATAAATTTATATAAATTACAATGCATGGGGATCATAAAAATACCGAAATTAAGGGGATAAATGTGAAGAATTAATGCCTAATCATAAGTCAAACTAGTTAGGCGGGTGGAATAACTAGGTGGGTTAGAGTAGTACATTAAGCGTGCACAATTACTGAGAGGTGAGGATCTCAAGTGAGAGCACGCGGAGCTAACATGTATATAATATTTTATCTTGTTGCATTTTAAAAACTTGCTAAAATGTTTTCAAACTATTTTACTTGGGCTCTAACCCGTTTAAATCAATTTTTGCAAAAATATTTTCGGTGCTCATCCACATTGACACCAGGCATAGGAGTTCCTTAATTTAACGTGATGCAGTTGTTATGGAAGTTGCAGAGCTTTGCTAGTAGACGCCTTCACACTTATTCAGTTCTTATTCATTTCTATCTATCTCAGTCGGACATGTCGCCCATTCCTAGTTGGACATTATTTACAGAGACATTGTATTTCTAGTTATTTCCAGTATTTGATGTAGACTTTACTTATGGATGAATGTATTGGGATTCTTGAGTGTTATTCCAGACTCATTTATTTATTGATTCCGTTATCTTATCATCCATTATTTTGCGCTTGGAATGGTGAATGTTATTTATTCAGTATTTATTAGATTGCATGTTAATAATAAAGATTAAAATTTTGACACTGGGCCATTAGGGTATTAGAAATTAATTGGATTTTGACAGTGATGCTAAGAATAAAACCATTAATGATTCCAGTTTGATTTGATGATGAACTGATCACCCGAGATTAGATTAGGCGGGGTGTCACAGATGGTATCAGAGGATCAGGTTTTAGTGTCCTTAGGATCTGTGCGGCTTTACCACGTTTCAACATAGCGTTATTTGATATAGACCCCTATTATAAGATTTTTGTAATCCTCTTTGTACACACGTTTACAATTTTCCTGCTACTAAGTATAATTGTTATGAATCATATGAGAGTTCGATTGTGTTTCGTACACCGAATAATATAAGGCGCCCAACGAGGGTCGTTAGAAGGATTGTAGGAGGTGAGGCTCAGCAAAAGCTATAAATTATTATGGGAACGTTGGCCGGGATGGGAGTCACCATGATTATTATTCAGGAAAATTCCGATAGGATAACCACTAGGGCGAAGTTTCCCCAAGCACCATCGTAGAGAATAGGGGGATAAATTTGGACTTACCCAGCGTACTAGGTAAAGAGGGAAGGTGGAGGAGCTCTATCAAAAAGCCATTCGTAAGGATTAGGGTTAGAAAGGAAGTGTGATGGGCTAACAGAAGGAGATAATCCAAATGCAATTGTGTATGGTGGAGTGCAGTGACACTGAGGGTTTAAATTTTACTCGTAGAAGCAGTGCTGCCATGGTGGGAGATAGTCCCCACACATAAGGAAGTAGATAAGAAATTAAATGAGAAATTGTGGGTGCGATTTAACCACAAGTTCTTTCATCTGCTGTTGAGACGGAGATGCGAAGGAAATTTCAGGACTTTTCACAGGAGGGACGAAGAGAGGTTGATTGTGATGAAGAATTTATTTATTTAAGTGAACTTCGTACCCGAGGAGGTAGGTAATGGAGAGGAAGGTTCTTGAAGGTGATGATGGACTCACGAGTAGGAGTCGTCAGTATTTATGGGAAATCAGTCTTGGATGAATTATGCATGTGGCTTCAATGGCGTACTTTTATAATAATTATATCAATGCTTTCATGAGAAGGGAGCCAAGAGAGTTGAAGAGCCAAGCCAAAGGGCAAGACTAGAGGTAATTAGTGATAATGAGGCACGTCGGGGGAATAATCGACAGAGGACCTATTCAAAGTATCTAGATCAATGAATCTCTTACCAAGTGACAGTGGATTCAATTAGGGTCGTCAAGGTTAACAGTGTGTTCCATAGGGCCAGCAAAGACAAAGGAACAATGAGGATAGCAAGCGGGGCCAAGACTACCAGGTTCGAGATAAGGACAACCCTAATATGTCCAATGGGGCCAGATATCGTGAAAATAACATAGAACGACGTCCTAGGTGTGGAGAGTAGGAATACATGCATCGACCCTGTGCGCAATGAGTTAGGAGACAGGAGCAGATGCCAGTAGGGGTCATTATTATAAAAGAGTTTGATCGGTTTGGACGAGAGTGCCATGTCCACGAAACAAATGGACCACCAGTGCTATTGGAATTTAAAAGCGTGAGTTTTATCCTAGGGTAAATAGGGTATGCTTGTGTGACATGAGTGAGTCACAATATTTCGTTAAGCACTAGATTCACTCATGAGACGGGTTTAGTGAGTGTATTGTTAGTATTACTATGTGTGCTTATATTTTACCATTTAGTAGCGGGCTCTTTGGTCCCATCTAAAGAAAAGTGGGTATAGTCATTGAGAGAAAATGTTTCGGTGGAATTACTCATTTTGAGAGATGGTATTTGAGTATGATGTTGTCCTGGGTATAGGTTGGTTAGCGAGGGGTTGAGCGATGGTGGGCTGTTACAGTAAGGCTATCGTGTTCGCTATTCCAAGGCATGATATGTTTTTTAACGATGTGTAACCTAGAAGAGGGTGAGTTCACATTTATATTACATCGGGAGGAGACTCCAGAGGTTACAGTTGTCTCATTATATTTGATCCCAGTGTGTAGGAACAATACTGATATGAATCGGGGTATATTAAGTTAACTGTTGAGCGGATAAATTTAGCTCGATATCGATTTAGCATAGGAAGACTAGTGATAGTGAGAGCGTCGTGTGGTATAAATCCTTTAGTGATATGGGAGTGGACGGTTAGACTTGTACGTCTGGGGATAGGATTTTGGATATTCGAGTTATGTGAATAAAACATGCGGTTCTCGATTATCGATAATGCTAGGTAGTAGTGTATCGGGATGGTTCCTTATTTGGATTTTGCTTGTAAGATGTCCCACACATGAATTCCAGCGAATGTCGAGAGTTGAGAGATGTGTCGGTAACTAGGGCATGAGCTTATCATTTTAGTTATTACACATGTATGTGGATGAAAGCATGAGCTGAGAGATATTCTATGATATAAGACCTGTAGAGTCGAGTAGTGCTGTGTGGGGAGCACTGGGGAAAACTTTTTTCACCACTAGTTGATGGGTGGGGTAGTCTTTGAGGCTAATTAAATCATTTTAGTAGGGTAATTGAGCTTAGCCATACGATATATGCACGCTGAAAATATGGGGTCAAACTTGAGATAAGTATGTTATGTGTGGAACGTTAGGGATGATTGTGCAGTTTTGCACGAGAAATAGGGTGTATGGGCGCCCTGGTTCATTTGATTTTCGGCATCGTTTATGATGAGAATGCTTAGAAAGATGTTGTAAATGTGTTTGTGGGACAATCAAAAAAACAAGTGGAAATGTAGGAGAAACTAAACTTTGTTCGAGAAAGGAGATAGTTTAATTATGTGTATGTCATGAAGAAAACTCCCACAATTAAGGTGAGTTGAAAGTCGAGTCAAAATACATTGGGAATAAATGGAGTCTCACAATGTCAAATGCGTAGAGTGGTTTGCGTATAAATAGGTTGCCAAAATTTTAATAGACGGAAAATGGACAAGGAAGTGCACATTCTTGGAGCAAATGCATAGGCCATAATTTTGGTATATCTCAGAATAGGGGGAGTAAAATGTTCCACGTGGCGTGAGGTGTTGAGTGTGTTGATATCGGGTTAAGTGAGACATAGTGAAGTTGTTTCCAAGTGCACTACTGGGAAAAGAAAAAAGGTTGGTCCGATACTACCGACCCGAATGTTGTAATAGATTGAAGATTCCAGTGATGGAATGGATACAAAAATTGATAAATTTCATTATTGGATTATCAAGAATCGCGGAATGGGAAGGATTTTCTTTGGGTTGTGAAGTGAATTGTTCAGGAATAGAAATAATAGTTATTAGTTTGGGGTGTGTTATAATACCGGGCAGTATGCCCATGTAACGACATGTTCTATAAATGTTCAGGGTAGAATCTAGGAATTTTCCAAGTATCCTAGATCATAATTAAGTATGTTTGATACTTCTACATTCATCACGTCTACACGATCATCCTCGACGTCCTCAATCTAAATTCATGCATCCATGATCTTCGTACGTGCATCATGTGTCAATCATCGTACTCTTCAACAGTTCCCACTACTCCACATACTTATGGAATAAATAATTTTAATTGGAGTCTTTAATTATTTTCATAATAGTTAGGAATATTTTTTAAATAAATTTTGAAGTCTGGAAGATGATAAACACGTAAAATATTTTTAAGTTTTCTGTGACACATCACTGATGTCGTTCGAACGACACCGTGTTTCCCTTGAACAATGCACCGCCTCAACTTCCTATTTAAATAGTGTTCGTGCTACATGTTTTTCTAAGTTTGCATATCTTTGTTTGTGCAAAATAGACCCTATTTCGAGACTTCTTATTTTTAAGGTTTCAATACCTTTTTTATTCACAAATATTTCCCAATTCTTTATGTGAATCCTCTAAACCCCAAGGAAGATTATACTACTCATCTGCAGTACATTTGTGGAGAAGACGAAGCTTTTTCATTGCTGACCTTCTGGAGCTCTTACGGGAACTCTAGCCGATGACATCGAAAGTGATGACTGAGGGTATTTCGTATGTCACTATTTATATTTTCATTGTAATTCGTGTAAACTGTTCTTTACAAAATTATAGTGAAAATAAGATGGTTTTGCCCATGTGGGGGATTTCTCCTCAATCGTGATTGTCTTGCATGCTTAGATTAATTCTTTATTCAATCACGGTTGCTTTCAAGAGTTTAGAATTGTTGGGTCTAAAATTGGAATTTAATTAAAGAAGTTCGACATTGATTGCTGGCGCACTCTCAAATTGGCATCAGAGCAGGTTTCACTATTTTATTGTGAATTACTATTTTCCGCAAAAGTTTTTGTGGTATCATTTCTTTTAAACTTTGATGGATCACTTATATAACCGGGTACCTACTTTTGGCGGTAATATTTTTTTCTATTGGAAAGCTCGCATGAAACCCGCTTTAAAAGTTATAGATGAGCATGTTTGGTTATTGGTTGAAAATGGTTGGTCTCCTCGCACCGTTGCTGTTGAGAACATCACCTCTTTAAAACCTGTGTCAAACTAGACTGAGAATGATTTTAAATTGTCCAATTTTAATTCGCGTGGTTTGAGCGCTATCTCTAGAGCCGTCACTCCCTACGAGTTCCACCGAATTATGACGCGCACCACGTCTAAAGAGGCATGGGATATTTTAACATTGACACATGAGGGTACCACCGATGTCAAAGAATCTAAGTTGCAAAACCTTGCCACCCAATTTGAGACACTCACTATGTCAGAGTCTGAGACTTTTGACGAGTTTTATGCACGTTTGTCGGACATAGTCAACACTAGCTTTAATTTAGGTGAGGCAATTGATAACACGCGGGTTGTGAAAATATTTTGAGATCTCTTCCAAAACGTTTTATTCCAAAAGTCACTGTTTTTAAGTTGATGGGGAATTTGAGCACACTTAAATTAGAAGAGTTGGTAAGTGATCTTCAGACGTATGAGTTAGATATGTTTCCCCAAACTGTTAAGCTTAAGGGGGTTTCACGATGACAAAGTCGAGATCCAGTGAGGATAAAAGAAGAGAGAGCAAAAATAAGGAGAGTGTATGTGAATCTGAATCTGATGACGAATCTGACATGGCCCTGCTTTCAAAAATTTCTCCAGTTTTCAAAACAATGAAATCCCAATAAAAAGTTTTCGAAAAAATACAAAAAGAAAGATGTGGACAAAGAAAGCGGTGAGAATGAGAAAGAGAGTGAGGAGATCCTTGAGAAGATAAGATTATTTGAGTGTGATGGGAAAGGGCACAAGTCATTTGAGTTCCCCACTAGACTTTGGAGAGAGGTCAAGAAAGTTGCCATGCCCGCTACCCTAAGCGATAGTGAGGGAGAAGAGAAAGAGGAAGACGATGAGTCCGAAAAAGGTTTAGGACAAGGGATGAATGTTGTTGTGGTGATAATTATTATTCAATACAAATAGATAAGAGAAGCGCAATCACCAAGCAGAATAGAGAAGACAAAATGCCAATCACACAACAGGAGATGTACGTGGTTCAGCAAGAATGCCTACGTCCATGGTGGTGCAGTCAGTATTATTTCTATATACTCCGGGGAGCGATTACAGAGAATAGAGTGCGCTCTTATGCCCCAGACCTAGGGTTTATTATATACATGTTTATTTTCAGGGAGTGGGGGTGTTGGACTCCCCCACGTTTTCCATCTTTTCCTGTAACACCTCTTTATGAGAACATGGGAGAAGACTAAGTCATAATCGAATTAATGTTAAGGTATGAAGGGTTTGGACTTTGGTTCGCTTCAATTGGGCTACTCGTCCAGGCCCGTCATTATAAATCCGTGTACCCACAATTGCCCCTAAGTTTGTTGGGCCACAGTTTGGGCTCAATAAATTTGAATGATTTGTCATAATGGCTCCTTTGTATATTGTGAAACTCTTTCCAAAGTTTGAGGACTGGATTAGGCGGTAGTTGCTTCGGGTCTTGTGCGCGATGATTAGTAACATTTAAAAGTCTTTTTGGGCAACGTTTCATAGTTGCCGTTTCAAGCTTCTCAGTGTTCTTCTATCTTCTGCGAACTTTCTGCCAGTTTTAGCAATTTGTGCCCTCTTCTCCAGATCTTCATTTTCCTTGCTTTCGATCTCCCTCGTCGTTTGGACTTGTGTTCTTGCATTATCCAAGTCAAGCTCTCATCTCGTAAGTCTCTTTTGCTTTTTCTCTGTGCTTTCTTTGAATTTGTAGTTTAGGGTTTACATATGGTGAAGATAGGTAATAGATCAGTATCCGAGTTTAGGAAATTTTACAATATCCCAGAGTGGGTAGATATTGAGTACGCCTCTCTCCCTAAAAATGTTAGAGAGATAGAGGGTGCCCATTGGATTCACGTCTTGCTACTTTCTCAAGGGGGCTTACTTTTCCTCCAAACGATTTATTCTTGCATTTCTTTGGTTATTTCAATATTATTACTGCACAGTGTTCGCCCAATGTGTGGAAGATAATCAATGGCGTCCACAGAATAAATCAACTTTATAGCACCAAATTGGGGCTTGCCGAAGTCTGCTTTTGCTACTCCTTTTCTCGAACTAGCTCTGGTGTTCTCTATCTTAAAGCCATGAGTCCTGACAGGGTATTGGTAGTAAACCTACCTGATTCTCACAAGGATTACTGGAAAGATGGCCTTCTTGCTAGAAATTGGCAGTTCTCCCCCAGACTGAGGGGTGGAGGTCTGATAGTTTATTGTTCCCTTTTATGGGGAAGCGTATATAGGTAGTCTTCGCTCTTTTATTTCAATTTCTTTATTAATATGTGATCTTTATGACTTTTTCCTTTTTTTTCTTCAGCGAGGTCGAAGAACTTGGAACCTGCTCTCAGCGAGGTTCGTCTTTCTGAATTGGTCAAAGCTTGGAATATGAGGGAGCCCCTAGCTGACGGCGATCATCCTCGGTCTGCTGTCTTCTTGCTCGAGTATAAAAACGTTGGTTCTAGCTTTATAGTAAGGCCGGTAGATAGAATTCTCAAGTTTGATACCTCCGAAGAAGCTGTTACTAATCCCATTCAGTTAAACGAGGAGGAGAGTAGTTCTGAGAGTGACATCAGAGGCGGTGCTGAAGGCAATTTTGGAGAGGGGAGCTCCAGTGGTGACAGTTCTTCTGATTCGGAAGAGGTTTTTAAAGCCCAAGACCCTTCGAGCACGTCCAGCAGCTCTAGCGAATAAATGGTTCCTCCAAGGAAGCATTTGATTCGAGATGATGATGATGATGATCATGTGCTTCTTGCTCAAAGGTCCAAGAAGCAGAAGTCCATCACTAGGACTGCTGCTACTGTTTCTCGGTCTTCTTCTCAAGAGCAGGAGAAGAAGAGGAAGGAAGAAGAGCAGGTGAGAGAGAGAGAGAGAGAAAGAGGGAAGAAGAGAAGAAGAAAATTGAGGAAAAGAATAAGGTCGTGGAGAGGAGGAAAGTAGAGAAGGAGAAGGAAAAGGAAGAGGATAGGAGGAAAATGGAGGCGAGGACAAAGGCTGGACAGGCCTTAGTGCCTGTGTCCGCATTTCCGGAAGGGGCCTTAGTCGCCACTTCCCCCCAGTTGGCTCCTGCACTGCTCGAGCTAGCAATCCTTCCTGCTGACCTCCAAAGGGCGGTGGGGACTGACCAGTTAGCTCTGCAGGTGAGCCAGAGGCTAGCCTTGGTAAGTCTATTTCTCGTCTTTAATATCACCTAATTTCTGTCTGTTTCCTCTTTCTAATATCTTCTTTTTCTTACAGTTTGTGACTGATTTTGCCGTGCTCTATCGCTCTCGCGATGAGATGATCAATAAGAACGGCGAGCTGGATAAGCGGAATGCTGCCCTAAAAGTGAAGGGTGCTGAGGTGGAGGCTAGTCTGAATGCCGCTGATACTTCTCGGACGTCTTTCGACCTGGCTCTTGCTAAGGCCAATCGAGAGTGGGAAGCAGCAGTTAAAGAACTGAATGAGCTGCGGCAAGCCTACGACCCGGTCTGCTTGAGCAAGCTGGCTATCGCGGAGGAGAACAAAGTGCTAACTGAGCAGCTGAAGGAGAAGGAGTCTCAAGCAGCCACTATTAAGGAGGATTCATATAACTCTGGGTGGGCGGCTGCGTATGAAGACACTGAGGTTCAGATAGGCTACATCAGTCGTCCGAACTTCAAGAAGGGTAAGAACAAGGCCCTTTTGGCTGCTGGTGTGGATGTTGCTTCTCCTCTATTCGACGAGCACGATCTAAGCCCAAGGCCAATAGTGGATGAAGCCCCTGCCCCAACCATTGAAGGTGTTGACCCTGCCTCCCAGTCAGTCCTTGCTGATGCCCTTCCTGTTCAGGCGACAGAGATTGTTCCTGCTGAGGGAGGTGCTTCTACTGCTACTGACAAAGGGAAGTAGCCAACTACTTTTGGGCAGCCTGAGGTTGCCAGCTAATTCACCTTTGGGGTTACTTTTGTATTTTTGTTTGTAATTTTCCTTTTTGCTTCTCGATGTACTCTGATCCTTTTTCAAATTAATGAAATGAGAAGGCTTTTTCTTTTTTAGTACTGAATAACTCTATCTTTCATTGCTCTTTTATTGCTTGTAGTTGATTGGTGTTAATGATTATATACCAGCCACTTCTCAAGTGGGAAGAATGTTTGGTCCTGATGTAAGCTCTGAGGTTCGTCATACCTTTGTGAGGATTTGCAAATCACTACGATTGAGGAACAAGAGTTTCATAGAGAAGACTAAGCTCGTCATTAAACTGAAAGACAAGCTCCAAGGGATGGAGGAAGTTGGTGCCTCAGTCCAAGAGGAGGTGAATACTCTGATAGCAAAGCTTCTAGATGCTTCTGAGATCAACCAGGTTAGAGAAATTCTTCAGCAAGAGAATGAGGCTTTGAGGAGGGAAGTCTCACGACTCAGGGAGAATGCGTCGAGCATCGCTCCTGTAGTATTATGAGGTTCCTTCTCGTCACGAGCTGGAGATGGATCAAGCGATGTTCCTCCGGTGCTACGAGGTTCTACCCCACCGACTGTTTCGTGAGCTGGCACAAACACAAGGAGTTCAGCTAGGGAAATGGAAGAGCTTCATGGTGATGTCCAACGAGCATATGTGATCCCTTCTGGGCCTCAAAGGGACGTCACTTGACTGATGCACCTGTTTAAGAGAGGATCGAGGCAAGTATGGGTCGATGGTTACGACCAAGGTTGGTTAAATGCTCCGACGAGGCTAACGGAGTTTGAAGAGCTCACCTTTTATCAGGGGATGGTTGAGTGCCCTGAAGGAGCTGCAAGTCCCAAGGAATACAATGCTCTGGTATCATCACGAGATTTCTCCTTCCACTCTAATGCCCAGTCCCTTCCGGAGAGATGATTAGTGGATCCCTATTGATGCCATTCCTCGGCAGATATTGGAGTCGGATGCGAATGAAGTTGAGCAGGAGTTAGTTCTCCATCCTGACGACGGTCGAAGAGCCCAAGTGGCTGATTATCTTGTTCAGAGGCCTCGACCTCATTAAGATTTTGCCAGTAGTAACTCTGTATAGTTTGTAATGAAGTAATGTAATGTTGATGTTTTGGGCGAGCTTTCCGACTAAACATAGGTTGTATTTATTGTAAGTATGATGAAATAATATAGAGTTTATGTTCTGGGCGAATTTGCCGATTAAATAAGTGTTGTATATTTTCCACATCTTTTGGACTTTGATAAATAATCTTGAGCCTCTCTTGGCTGACTAGATTTGTAAGTTTTGCATTTTCAAGTGAGTGTCCCTCCAGTCCAGTATGCTTATGTGATACCATTCTGCCTTACTTTATCTTTTAGGTCATGTCGTCACACTCCCTTAGGCCTAAGTGTGGCAATTAGCGAGGACACACCTAGTGTTGGATGATCTATCCGATCAGGATTTTATTAACTAAACATTATTTGGCGACCAATTTTGACTTGGCCATATTGCCTAAGGATCTCATGTAGGGTTTCAAATATTGCCAGGGGCAATGCTAAGAGGTCTTTCGTGTTTTATAACGAAAACCTGAGGAGGTTGATTTCCCTGCTATAGCGTAATGATTAATATGCCTGTCACTTGGAAAGGGTGTGTGAGCTATAAAGTTTATGCACTAGTTAACTGACACATCGTAGAGTGCAACTACTAAACAATTTTTATTAATGATAAGGAAATGATCCAGTCTCACAATTACAATGCAAAAGAAGAATCTAGAAATAGAATTTCTTAAGATTGGATGCATTCCATGCTCAAGGTATCTCTCTGCCCTCCAGAGTTTCTAAGTGATAGGCTCCTCGCAGATCATCTATTTTTATCTTGAATGGTCCTTCCCAGTTTGGCCCTAACTTTCCATCTGATGGTTTTACTGCGCTTCCCAAGACTTTCCTTAGGACGTAGTCTCCAACTTGGAATGCCCTTGGATTGACCTTCTTGTTATAGTTCTTTGTGAGCTGTTGCTGATAGCTCGCTAGTTTCACCAAGGCAAGCTCTCGACGTTCGTCAGCTAGGTCAAGCTCAGCGAGCAATGTTGCATCATTCTGGCCTTGGTCGACAAGGGTGGACCTCATAGTGGGTAAGCCTGATTTTAATGGGATGACTGCTTCTATTCCATATGTCAGTGATAATAGGGTTTCTCCCGTTGCTCGACGTGGGGTAGTATGGTAGGCCCACAGAATATGCGGTAGTTCATTCACCCATGCGCCTTTGGCTCGTTCTAATCGTTTCTTTAGCCCATCAATCATCGTTTTATTAAAAGCCTCGGCTTGGCCATTACTCTGAGGATAGGCCACCGAGCTAAAATGGTGTCTGGTTCCGTGGTCATTATAAAAATTCTGAAAGGAGCCGCTTTTGAACTGTGTTCCATTATCAGTGATGATGGTCCTAGGGATCCCAAAATGGGTGATTATACTTTTCCATATGAATCTTATCATATCCGCATCTCGAATGTTCGCCAGTGGCGCCGCCTCTATCCATTTGGTGAAGTAGTAAGTTGCGACCAACAGATATTTGCGATTGCCGACAGCGGTAGGAAGAAGTTCTACGATATCCATTCCCCATTAGGCGAATGGCCATGGGTTGGAAAGTGATTTTAGGTTACTGGCGGGTTGATGGACCATGGGAGCATGAAGTTGGCATTTCTCGCATTTGCGAACATACATTGCAGAGTCTATTTGCATATATGGCCACCAATAGCCTTCCTTCATTGCTCGGAAAGCCAATGACCTTACACCAATATGGACTCCACAGATTCCCTCGTGGAGTTCATGTAGGATCTGGTCAACATCCCTCAGGTGAACACATTGAAGGTAGGGAACGAAAAATGATCTCTTATATAACTTGCCCTCAAGCGATAAGTGAAAGCGAGCAGCTTTGACTCTTATTTGGTGAGCGGTCTTCTTATCATCGGGAAGTGTGCTATCCTTCAAATAGTCTTTTAGAGGGTCCATCCAGCTAGGTACTGACTCGATTTGGAGCACCTGCTCCACGCTTGGCAGCTCGTTGTTATGGTTAATGCTCTGATGAGAGAGGAAATCGATGGGGATTATTCTTTTTAAGTCGGAATCAATTGTTAAACTCAAGGCGTCAGTATGGCTGTTCTGTCCTCTGAAAAACTACTGGACACTGAATTTCTCGAAGTTGGCCATTAGCCTTTTTGCCAAGGCGAGGTAGGCTACCATTCTTTCATCTTTTATATTGTAGTCTCTATTTACCTGATTGAAGACTAATTGTGAATCGCCGAACACTTGTAACTTCTTTGCCCCAAAGTCTGTACCTTCTGGAGGCCAGCTATTAAAGCCTCATACTCTGCTTCGTTGTTGGAGGCTTCAAATCCAATCCTGATTCCTTGTTCGAGGATTGTATCCTCTGGAGTGACAAGTGCAATGCCCACTCCTGCCCCCTTTGAATTGGAGGCTCCATCAACAAATAGCTTCCAGATCCCCTTTGAACGATTCTTTCTTTGCTCCGTGGGTTGAGGTTGGTCGAGAGGCTGCTCGCCTGTGAATTCGGCTATGAAATCAGCGAGGATCTGCCCTTTGATTGCGTTCCTTGGTTGAAATTGGATATCAAATCGTTCGAGCTCGATTGACCATTTAGACAGTCTGCCTGACAAATCCGATTTCCTCAAGATTTCTTTAAGGGGGTGTGACGTAAGGACGATGATAGTGTGGGCTTCAAAGTAGTGCTTCAACTTCCTTGATGCTACTACAAGTGCAAAGGCAAGCTTCTCTAGTGGCAGGTACCTCTGCTCGGCCTCTAATAAGGTCTTTCTTACATAATAAATGGGGTGCTGGATTCCTGCTTGTTCGTACATCAATGCAGAGTTGACAGTGTGGTTTGGAAACGACCAGGTATAAGTACAAGGAATCTGTTTCCTGGGGTATGATGAGCAGTGGTGCTGAGCTGAGGTAAGCCTTGAGCTAGTCCAATGCTCGCGAGCAATCTCGATTCCATTTTACTGTTTTATTTTCCTTTAGGAGCTGGAAGAAAGGCTTGCATTTCTCGAAGGACTTTGAGATAAAACGGTTCAAGGCAGCGAGCATATCGGTGAGCTTCTATACGTCCCAGATTATGCGAGGAGGTTGTACCATGTTTATTGCATCGATCTGGTTTGGGTTAGCCTCGATGCCTCTCTTATTGACCAAGTACCCAAGAAATTTTCTTGATTGGACATCGAAAGAACACTTGCTTGCCTTAAGTTTCATTCGGTACTTCTTGAGGATTTCGAAGGTTCTTGATAGGTATGAGAGGTGGGTTTCTTTCTTCCTTCTTTTTACGAGCATATCATCGATGTAAACTTCCATGGTGTCTCCTCTTTGGTCCTTGAATATCTTGGTGACCAGCCGCTGCTAGGTTGCCCCTTCATTTTTTAGCCCAAAGGGCATGACCTCGTAACAGTATAATCCAACGATGGTAATGAATGTTGTCTTGTCCTGGTCTGGACCGTACAGAGGGATCTGATGATACCCTGAGTATGCGTCCAGAAAACTCATTCTCTCGTGAGCTGCTGTGGCGTCCACTAGTTGATCGATTTTTAAAAGAGGGAAACTGTCTTTAGGGCACGCCCTGTTAATGTCAGTGAAGTCGATGCAGGCTCTCCATTTCCCATTGCTCTCTGGAACTACTACTGGGTTGGATAACCATTTAGAGAATTGGATCTCCATATGGATCCTGCATCCAGCAGTTTTTTAACTTCTTTTTCCACGGCTTTTGCCTTCTCGGGTGCTGTTCGACGCGCCTTCTGCGTGATTGGTTTGAAGGTGGGGTTGACGTGCAGCTGATGACAAACCATACTAGGATCAATTCCAGGCAGCTCGTATGGTTCCCACGCAAAGACGTCTATATTGCTTCTCAGCAGAATCGTCAACTCCTTCTTCTCATGATCTGTGAGAGAAAATCCAATTAAGAAGATCCTGCTATCGTCGCTATCTCCAGCTGTAACTTCCTCCAGGTCCTTGACGACCCGTTCAGAGGGGAGGAGCTTGGTCTCCTCTACTCCGGGCCTTCCATATTTTAATTGCTATTTCGAATGTATCAGACCTTCTAATTCTTCAACTTTCTCGCTGGACTTGTCGGCCTTCTTCTCCGGTCTCGGGCGGATGGTTTCTATGAAGCACCTTCTTTCCATCGCTTGATCGCCATAGATCTCCATTACTCCTTGCTCAGTCACATATTTAAGCTTCTAATGGTAGGTCGAGGAGACTGCCTTTATTGCGTGCAGACACCCTCTGCCGAGGATAGCCTGGTATGGCGAGTCAATGTCGACCACTAGAAACTCGATCATTTTAGAAACATTTCCTGCCCTTACTGGCAGCACGATTTTTCGCAAGGGCATAGTCACCTTTCCAGTGAAGCCAACCAAAGGGACAGTATCTTCCTTCACGTCGGCGATGCTTAATTTCAATTTTTTGAACGGACGAGCTTCCTTGGTCGACGAGTAACTTGTCGATGTCATAGTTCGCTATCCTGAGAGTAATGATTAAAGCATCATGATGTGGGGTTATCACTCCCACCAGATCTTCATCTGTCAATACGATATGCTTACTATAGTCGACATCATCTGCTCGCCGATGCTTTCCTGACTGTGTCTTTGCTGGATCGATCTAAAAAGCTTGCATCACCGCTGTAAGCTTTTTTACCTCCATTCGAGCTGAATTTCCTTGAATCTGCTTCACATCGAATGCCCCGTGAATTACTGCGAATTCATGGCCAATATCGTCTTCGAGTACGTTATCGGGCCTTGCATCTCTATGGGCAACAACTTTCTCTGCCTTCTTTTCCACGAATTCGTTCAAATGCCCGGACTGGGCCAGCTCTTCGAGGTGGGACTTAAGAGCCTTGCAATGCTCAGTCTTATGTCCTCCCTCTTTATGGAAAGCGCATCTCAGCGCGTTATTTCTCTTTGAGGGATCTCTTCCCATCTTTCTGGGCCACTTAATAAATGGCTCGTCTTTGATTTTTGCGAGAATTTTGTAAATTGGTTCTCTGAAGACAATATTGACCGCCTGAAATGCTTTCGCCACATCCTTGCTGCCTCCGTTCTTGGAGCCATTCTTGCCCCTAGTCTTTCCCCCTTTTTTTTGGTTCTCAGTTTTGTCACTGCCTTTGGCAGCTAGCTTAGCCCGACTGTTTTCCCCTTTACTGAGGTGGGTCACATCCTCCACCTTGGCAGATTTCTCGATGCGAGCCATCAAGTCGTCGATGGTTATAGCCTTTTTCTTTATCAGGGATTGGTACAGGAGGGAAGAGCTGGGTAGCCCAATTTTGAAAGAGGCCACTGCCACTTGCTCCGAGCTGTCCTCGACCTCGTTGAATAACTCCTAGTACCTCTTCGCGTAGTCTTGGAGGGTCTGTTGAGGCATCTTTTTTATTGTTAGCAAAACATCCATCCTTTTGGGATGGGAGCTACTAGTAATGAAGCGGGCCGTAAAGAGCTCGGCCAGGGACTTGAAGCTCCTGATGGACCTGTAGGAGAGCCTTTCGAACCATTTCTGTGCCACGTCATGTAGGCTCGAGGGAAAAATTTGACACATCAATGTATCTCGATGGTTCTAGAGGGTCATGGCTTGCGTGTACTGCCTGACGTGATCAATGGGATCAGTTTTACCATCATAAATCTTGAACCATGGAATAGGAAATTTCTTGGGGGCTTTCTTTTCTTTTATTTCCCTTGAGAAAGGCGATTTCATCTGAGTTTTGAGAGCTCGCCTAGCGAGCTCTCGGGTCGATCTGGTGTCATGATGCGCAGGGTGTTGGTCCATATCCCTTTGGACCAGACTTCGTATGTTCTCGTTGCTGTGAGCTGGGCTCCTGTAATCACGAGCCAATTGCAGTTGCTCAAGCAGGTCGTCCTCTAACTCGTTTCCCTCAACTTTCTAGGACCCGCGTCCAGGGCTCCTTCCTCGGCTGCGAAACTTGCTCGCCTGAGGGCTAGGAGTGAGGTACGGACGTCTTCTGGTGCCACGCTGGATCTCTCTCTCCATTATTTCTAACCTTCTTTTGAGACGAGCATTCTCACTTTCGTGCTTGCGAGAAGACTCCCTTTGCTCTTGGAGCCTCGCCTCATATGCATCAATCAACTTGGATATTTGTGTGGACCTCGCTGGCCCTTGGCTTTCTTCTGAGGCTGGACTTTTTAAGCGAGCCATCTGATCTGATCCTGCGAGGAGCAGGTGGTTCTTGGATATCTCCTGCCTGAGGAGCATTACTACTGTGACCAGACATTTCGAACTCCTTTTTTGGTGTGGGCTTTCTCAGGGAAGATAAACGTTTCCACAGACGGTGCCAATTGTGGTGACAATTATTATTCAACATAAATGAATAAGAGAAGCGCAATCACCAAGTAGAATGAAGAAGACAAAATGCCAATCACACAACAGGAGATGTACGTGGTTCAGCAAGAATGCCTACGTCCACGGTGGTGCAGTCAATATTATTTCTATATACTCTGGGGAGCGATTACAGAGAATATAGTGCGTCTCTTATGCCCCAGACCTAGAGTTTATTATATACATGTTTATTTTCAGGGAGTGGGGGTGTTGGACTCCCCCACGTTTTCCATCTTCTCCTGAAACACCTATTTACGAGAACATAGGAAAAGACTAAGTCATAACCGAATTAATGTTAAGGTATGAAGGGTTTGGACTTTGGGTCACTTCAATTGGGCTACTCGTCCAGGCCTGTCATTCTAAATCCGTGTACAGTTGCCTTTCCTAGTCGTGTGAATACCTCCACTTTATCCCACGATGATAGCATCCACGAGAGAGTCGATGATGAGTCGAATGAAGATGATAGTGAGGTTGAGAACGGATATAAAAGCGAGCTCCAAAAAGATTTTAGAGAGTTGTTTACCAAGACCATGAAAACAAAAAGGTCAAATATGGATCTAGATCTTCGGATTTATGAGTTAGAGGAAGAGAATGATGTGTTAAAAAGGGAAAATTATGACTTGAATAACACGATGTTTAGTCTGATGACACGTGTATCCCATCTCGAGGATGATCTCGAATGAGACCAAAAGTCGTTCAAACGACATGACAGTTCGTTCGAACGAGAAGTCTTTTTACCTGACACGTCACCGCCTTAAATGTTTTTATAAATAAGGTGTCAGGATTCTGTATTTCGCATGGAGAAAATTCTGTTTTGATCAGAATACGTTTTATGAGAGTTTACCTTTTCTTCAACACAATTTTGAGGGTTCAAATTTGTTTTCACAATTCACAAATCCCAATGAGTTTTTTTTTGTGAGTTGTTTTGTGAAACCCAACCCATATTTTGCCTAAAGTTCAACCTTTGTGAGAAGAACTCTACAACTAGATAGTCTAGAGCTATTATGGAGGGAGATTCTACAAATAATTAAGACTGTGTGTCTAGGTTCCAAATTGGTACGGCTGCGAGTGAGCCACTGTTGAGTTCTAGGTGAATCTTTGAAGGTTTGACATAGACATCGTGCATTACGCTTGGGAGAAGTTGTATGTAAGTCAATGATCATGTAACCTTGTCAAAGTTCTTGAATATAAAAGGTTTGCCCTGAGGGGATTTTTTTCTTGAATTACTTTGTCACTTGCTAGCCTATTTTTAATTACACTTGCACGTACATGCACTGCTTTTAATTTGAATTTGGTTTTGTTAAATCTGAGTTACCTACTTAAATAAGTGAACTTGAAAAGTAAATTGATTGGTATCACAATCCGGGCGCATCGCCGTTTACAACCCAACATGTTATTAAAGAGAAGAAATGAAATGGCACAATGTACCGCCCAATACTGTTGTAAATCAAGACGAGACCCTTGAGTCCCACCTTGAATAGGGAGTGTCAATAGGTGATGGGGGTGGACTTGAGCCCTGATCTAGGTGTATCACTAATCGGTATGTAAGGGCTTGAGTGAACTTGTCACTAATCGTGGGTTGTAGTGAGTAGACCTTCATTCGAAAAGGTACCATTGGTGTATGTATAGTGGTAATAAAAAAAGATTATTATGAGTAAATTTGTTTATATGTTCAAATGCATTTGTGTTCAAGAATATGAGGTGTTGATATGGGGCATCATAATGCCAACGAGTCTATTTGGGAGCTCGAAGATGAGATGTGCGATAAACATCCAGAGTTATTCATACCAGATATTTCCTTTCCCTGAATTTCAAGATGAAATTTTGTTATTATGGGGAAGTATGTAACACCCCATAATTTTAATGATTTTTATATTGGGATAAATTGTGATTTATTAAATTAAAATTGAGTAATTAATCTAGATTAAAATAAATATTAATTAGCGAGACAAGGATTAATATTTATTTATATTGAATATTACTTTGTGAATAAGTAATAAATTGATAAGAAAGTACTATGATTGTCGTGAGAGAGAAATATGATATTTACAACAAATTTACACGGGACACACGTGTTAGTCGTGTCGGGAATTAATTCTGGAAAATAAAAGGTAATTTCATTTTAGATAATTCAGATGGTCATTTTGAGTGCCCAAGTGTGTCCAAAAGGGTCAAAATAGTTAGAAAAGTGTACTCGGGAGTCTAGTTTCGGTCCCGGGACATTTTTAGGCCAAAATGGCACCCTGGAGGGATATTTTTGTCTTTAAAAATTTTATGGAATATAGACCTACAAATTTTATAAATGTATATCATATTATGTGTTGGGAAGTTAGGGTTATTAGTTACCAAACCAAAGAGAGGCTACAGGAGGAGGAAGGAGAAGGGTTTTCATGGAGACTCTAAGGCTTTTCCACTATTCTTGCACCACCACCACCACCACCGCCGTTGGGTATATCAGAAGGAGAGGAATGCCACTCAACCGCCAATCTGTAGAGATTCAGACCTATATATAGAGGCAAGGGTTTATCTTGCTGATTTGTGATTTGATATATCATATATGTTAGAGTAGGATGATTTCCTTATGAATTTTAGCCTTAAATTGGAAGATATAACTCATGTTCTTGGGTAGGAGATTTGATAATCTTGATCCCTCATACATGTAGTCCAAAATTGATGAATTACTATGATACATTTATGAAGAAATCTAGAGTTTAATTGAGGTTCTTGAAAAAAAAAGAATAAATTAGAGTTTTTAAAAGTTTAATCTTGAATTAACCTAATTTGAAGTTGTTCTTTGAGGATTTTATATTTCTATCACGTTAAAAATAGTTTATACTTGTTGCTATGATGTTTGAGACCTTTAGTTGGGAGTTTGGGATAGTGTAATGGTGGATTAGATGATTAAAAATGATCAAATTCGGTAACAGTTAGAGGAAGAAGATGATAACTTTTACAACGACTTGATTCGGCTCCTTAGCCGAATCGATTCGGACGAAGGCCGGATTGATTCTATTTCCTAGATTCACACAGTTTTTTACTTTTTCTTTTACTTAAAACTAATGGAAAATGATTGGGTTGACCTTTGAAGTAGTTCTAAATCCTAATGAGAGAGATTCTAATTTTCAGTGGGCTAATGCTGGGATTGAGAATCATTACACGAAGATAACTTAAGGCATTATCAATTAGGTAATGTGGTAATCAAACCTAATTCAGAGAATTACATCGTGTCACGGACAATTTAAAGGAACGTATGATCAAACTAGTAGGGCATGAGTGAGTTACCTACTAAAATTACTTATGGGACAATTGGTAACCTTTTGGGTATTGGGAAACAATCGACATTACACGGTGAGAAGTATAATGGTAAAGTAATGATACGTAGACTATTCGAGAGTACTATACTACGTACGGGATATCTGAGATAGGTTATGTGTATACCTTTACTGAATATATGTGTATATATGGGTGGTGGGAATACTTACTGTTTGATATATTATGTGTAAACTTACCTAGGCTACTTGACATCACGGGAGGTTCCACATCGGGGACAGTCTTATTCTGATTAGCCCATTGGGTGGATATTGACTTGTACCTCAGGACATAAAACTTAGGGATTGAGCACCACTTGTGTGAATAAGGGTGTGACCGGTCATTTGGGTGCATTAGGTATGTGTGATTTTATTTATGGTTCGAGGAAGATTATCTGAATTGATGTCCTTATTTAGTATGTGATGTACTAGGACTTAATAGTAGAGTATGCCCGCGCAGGTCTCCACCTAGGGGTGTTTTGTACGTATATATATATATATATATATATATATATATATATATATATATATATATATATATATATATATATATATATATATGTGTGTGTGTGTGTGTGTGTGTGTGTGTGTGTGTGTGTGTGTGTGTGTGTTTGATTGATTCTACTACAAGTGTATTAGTAGATAAGATCAATAGTGATATCTAAATTACTCAAAGCGTATGAGAACTTGATCATTAACTTCTAATTCCTTAATGAATATATAGAATTGAAATATGTAGTATAGTATTGTATGGGCAATACGAGTGGGCACCATAACTTATTAGATGAGAGAAGATATGTAAGTTAAACTAGTTAGGCAGGTAATATAACTAGGTGGGTTGGAGTAGTATATTAGCCGTGCACGATAGTTGAGAGGTGAGGATATCAAGTGAGACCACGTGAAGCTAACATGTATATAATATCTTATCGCATTTTAAGTACTTGCTATTATGTTTTCAAACTATTTTAATTGGGATCTGACCCGTTTCAAATCCATTTTGTAAAACCATTTTAGGTGCCCAACCACAGGATGCCAGGTATAAGAGTTCCATCATTTGACATGCTGCAACTGCTGTGGAAGTTGCAGAGCTTTGCTAGTAGATGCCTCCACACTTATTTAATTCTTATTTATCTCTATCTATCTCAGTAGGGCATGTCATCCAATCCTAGTTGGATAATAGTTACAGAGACATTGTATTTGTAGTTATTTCCAGTATTTAATGTAGACTTTACTTATGGATGACTGTATTGGGATTTTATCTTGAGTGTTATTCCAGACTAATTTGTTTATTAATTTTGATATCTTATCATCTATTATTTTGCGCTTGGAATGCTGAATGTTATTTGTTCAGTTTATATTAGATAGCATGTTAATAATAAGGATCAAAATTTTGACACCGGACCATTAGGGTATTATAAATTAATTGGATTTTGATAGTGATGCATATAATGAAACCATCAATGTTTCCAGTTTAATTTAATAATGGACTGATCACTCGTGATTAGAATAGGTGGGGTATCACAGATGGTATCAGAGCATCAGGTTTTAGTGTTCTTGGGTTTCGTGCGGCTTTACCACGTTTTAGCGTAGTGTTCTTTAATATAGATTCCTATTAAATGATTGTTCCTCTTTGTACTCATGTTTACAATTCTCCTTCTAATAAGTATAATTCTTATGAACCATATGAGAGTTCGGTTGGGTTTCGTACACCAAACAATATTGGGCAACCAACGAGGGCCGTTAGAAGGATTACGGGAGGAGAGGCTCAACAGGTGCCATAAAGTATTTTGGGAACGGTGGTTGGGATGGGAGTCACCATGATTATTGTTCAGGTATATGACGATAGGATAACCCCCTGGGGTACTGTAGTTTCCCCAAGCACCATCGTAGAGAACGATGGTACAAATTTAGACTCACCCAGTGTACTCGAAATTTTTTCTCCCCGACTAAGGAAACTAATTTTCGCATCACTATATTTTAAATTTATAATTGAAAACTCTTTAAAATTAAGTGTTAATATGTTGCCCCCCCCCCCCCCCCCACACACACACGAGGAATTTCTATATGAAAATTTTAAATTTTAAATGATGCACCGATGAGATTTTGTGAAGAGTGATGTTGGTTGATGGTGCTCTAGTTAGTGCGGATGTTCTTTAAGTGGTTTCATTTTGGGTGAACAAGGGACCCCTTGGATTAGAAATTGATGGGGAAACCTGAATCAATTTCATTATCCAATAATGAGTATCATCGAAAGTCGAGGCAATGCATCATTTATTGAGAAGCACTTGACTTTTTTTTTTCTTATTGGAGGAAGAATGACAAGCTTTTTAAAGTGCACCTATGTGTAATTAAGAAAGTTCAAAATCCTCAGGGAACATCCGAAAGGCAGGTTTTTCACTATGAGTAGTTAAAACATTGATGGTAGCAGTGTCCGATTTCACTAGCTCTATATGGAAAAGAATAAGGTAATGGTTATTCCACTTCAAAGTAAAATCACGATTTGTGGTCCAGTCTATAACAACTTGATGTGTAGATTCAAAAGCCATAAACCATTTCTATAAATCATTGGAGAGGTTCCAGAAAATCCTGCAACCACTTAAAAGAGAGTGACGTTTCTAATAATGGGCAGTAAGAATAAAGCAATAGTATTAGCAGTGTGGTATCTATTTTAAATTTTGGTGGATACAAAGGGGTAACATTGGAAAATTATTTTATGAACCTATTTTTAGATTAAATATTATCTTTTGCTTCTAAATTTGTTTTGAACATATATTCGATTATTTTAATAAAATTATTTTTATCAAAATTGAGAAATATTTTATGTTTTCTAGTGCATTATAAAATAATCTTTAAATTATAAGGATGGTCTTACAAATAATGTTAAACACTGAGATGAATACTGTTAATGAATAATCAATAAAGAGTAAGTTTCCTTCTCGATTGAACCAAATACAATTTTGGCACTTTGGTCATTTTAAGCTAAAAGGAGTTAAAAGACTTGTGTAAAATGGACAATTGAATTTATTGGAAGTGGGGAATTTTCCAGTTTATGAATCCTATTTCAAAGGTAAAATGACTAAGAGACCCTTCATGACCAAAATCTATACTACCAACGATGTGTTGAAAACGGTTCGTTTTGATTTATGTGGTCGTATGACTATTTGTTCAAGATGAGGTTATGAGTACTTCATCAATTCCATTGATGATTACTCATATATATATGTTTATCTTATTCACCATAATTCTGAAGAGTTTTATTTATTCAAATTGTGTAAGGCTAAGGTAGAGTATATATATGGTAAGCTAATTCAAACCGTACGATCTTCTTGTGGGAGTTTATACCTCTTTGGAGAGTTTAGGAATCATTTATCGGAGGTCATTATTATATCCTAATTGTCTGTGCCAGGCATTCCACTATGGAACGGTGTAGAGGACAGAAGGAGCATGACTATTTTGAATATGATAAAGTACATGGTAATATATTAAGACTGCAACATTCTTATTAAGATCTTACATTAAGAAGGCTATATACTTTACAAATATAGTTCCACCTAAGTTTTTCTATTAAACTCCCATAGAAGTATGGAATTGAAATAAGATTATTCTAGAAAATATTTGGATTTTGGGGTTTCTGGCATTTTTGCTACAAAAATAGCCGAATTAGATGGAATTAAGGACATATGTGTGTCTCTTTATTATTTATCCCAAAGGTTCTAAAGATGGTTTAAGTTATATTCCTTAGCACAAGAAGGTTATTGATGGCATCAATGTCCAGTTCTTGAAAGAGGATTTGGTAATAAACCACATGCCTAAAAGTAAGCTAGCTTTATAAGACAATAAGGAACATGATATAACGAGTGTTACTAGACCACTCATACAACTTTTAATTCCTTAGGATTTCAAGCATTCCACATCAAGTTATGGGTTTACTCTATGTGAAGAAACCATGCATTGCTGACTCCACCATGGAGATTGAACTTGTTACCTCTTCCATAGGAAACTAAGGATATAATATGGCTCAGTAACTTCATAAGTAATGCGGTAAGGTTTCTTTAGTGCAACTGACCATTACAACATATTGTGTTAATAAAGGAACGATTGCAAGTTCGAGAGCGCCATAAACCTATATAAGGAGATAAGCACATTAGGCGTAGGTATCACCTCGTTCGACGGATCAAACAAGTGAGATGATAAATATATGAGTAAGACTGCATCGGATAAACACCGGTTAGGTGTGAGAAGCATAGCACATAGATTTAAAACTAAGTGGGAGATTTATTGGGTTTCATTCTTAAAATCAAGTTTATGACGTTTATTTTTCAATGAAGGTGTGTTTGGTTAATATTGAAAGAATGATCATGTTTGTGAGAATCCCTTATATTTTTTCAAATATATGGGTAAATTGCACCTAACCCCTAAACTATCACCGATTTGCGAGTCGTCCCTTTCAATTAAAATACCTGACAAACTTATCCCCTTAACTACCAATTCATTATAACACTACTAGAAAAATGATAATGAAGGACACAAGTATTAGGGACAACTTTTAAGCTGTCCTTTAAAAAATGTATAAGGGACAGTAAAATTTAACTGTCCTTTTAAATATACTATAAATGACATATAATTTTATAAGTGTCCTTTATAATAATTTTAGGGACATTCAACATTTATTGTCCTTTATAATACATCTAAAAAGACAGCAAATAACATATCTTTTAAGATTTTCAATTCCCTCTCTTTTTTTTACTCTCATTCCCTCTCCTATTTTTTTGGTCAAATAGTTTTTTTTTTTTGACCAAATAGCTTGCTCTCCCCCAATATACCTAAACCCTATTCACCCACCTCTCTCTCATCTCTCTCACCCGGTTAAATCCAAACCACAGAAAATGTCATCTCTCTCTCTCTCGGCGGCATGGAAACCCACCTAAAGGTTCGTTTCATTTTGCGATTTGTATGTGGAACTGATTTTCAAATTAGTAATGAATACTATATTGCGGTTTGTATGTGAATCAGTTCTGAATTATATAACTATATTACGATTTGTATATGGAACTGATTTTTAAATTAGTTATGAATTATATAATTATATTACGATTTGTATGTGGATGGAACTGATTTGTATGTGGAACTGATTTTTCATTTGATTTTGTGTTTGATTATATAACTATATTACGATTTGCGATTTGTAATGGTATAACTTATGAACTATATTTCAAATTAGTTATGAATTATACATTGCAAATTAGATGACTATTGGGCAAAAGGCTTTATTTATCACTGAGTGAATATAAACGGACTGAATGATAAGTGTTTGACAATATTATTACGTCTTATTGAGATTATTCTGAGAAATTAGCTTATCCACATGTAGTGAAGCTCACCACGAAGTTTCAATTGATTATTATTAGAATGATCCTAATTAAATATTTTCTACAATCTATGTATATTCACCTAGTCTCAGTAGTTGATCCTCCAAGGAAAATTATTTATACTATTAAGCAATTAGTGGCTAATTTCTCTTGGGGAGAAATTTAAGGGATCCCAAAACACCACTGGTGCAAATGGAGTATGATGTGCAAGTCAGTGGATGAGGGTGGCATGGGTTTTCAAGAATTTGATGTTCTGATTAAGGATTTTTCTGCTAAAATATGGTGGAATTTCAGGTTGCAATCCTCTTTATATGATACATTCATGTCTGATGGTGGTTTCGTCACTGTAGATTTTATTGGTTTATTAAATTAAGCCTTTTCAAATTGACTTTGTAAGAGTAATATATAGTTCTTCCTTCTGGTGGAAACTCGTCTTTCACTGGTGTTTTGTTTCAAAATTAGGCATGCATGATGTTGGATAGTAGTTTGGAACTAAAATTTTGACTTGTGATGGACCATAGCTGCTGAGTGGCGAGATGATGCATTAGCTGTTGATGTTGTTTTAACTTCGCAGTTAGTTGATTTTATATTCTAGCTGGTTACAAACTACATTATGTCAGAATTTATCTATGATGATGATGTAGTGGTAGGTAAGAGTCAAACACTTGTATTATTAAATAAGCCACATCGGAACTCGCCAAGGGAATGATCAAGAAGTAGTTCATCAACAATTGTTGCCTTCCTCTCCTTCTTAGTAATCTACTTGTGAATAATTCTGATACAGGCTACTGTACCGACCTGGAAATACTTAAAAAGCGTTTTTAATTTTATATCACCCTTCTTGTAGTGCCTCTTTGGATCAATGACACCTCTCAACTTTAACTGTGGGAGATATTTTTTTAACTCGGGCGTAATGGTAGGAGCAGGCATGTCCAACCAATTATTCCCAACTGTATCTTTAACTTGTTTTCTCATTAATTTGTTCAACTTTTTGGGGTTGTTTGGTGGAACATAGAGCCTATCAATTAGGACAACATTGTGTTTATACAATGCATTACTTTCTGTAAAATGCTTATCTAAAACATTTGTTGTTCCTGCTGAGAGTATGGGTAACTTTGGTTCCCATGAAAGGCCAATCAATGCCTTTCTTTCTGCCATTATTTAAGACTAAATCACAAACTGTGAGCGTCAACCAAGTAAGATAACACATGTTTGTGTAATAATGTGCTACAAATGTTTTCTCTAGATGGATGAATGACTAAAAAAGTGTTGTAAGGTTTAGCATGACAGATCCACATACCAAGTACTAGTTATAATCTAGCTATGGAAGAAGACATACGTGATTTGTAACAGAAACATACTCAAGACCACAATAGCGCACGTGTGTGTAATCTTACCCCGTATTGACTAATGTCGGGCATAATAGCACACATTTGTTAACCATGCCCCAAATAAGAACACATTTGTTGTGCATGTGAAATGACACATAAATGTATATTCTTTGTGGTCCTGCATATGTGTTTCTTCCGGTTGCTGAATACAAGGAATCTACTAAATATGGATCTTTCTTGGCACTTTCCAGCTCCATTGGATAGATTCTAATTGCAGCTGCATACAAGTATCTAAATATCTTTTTTATATTGTAATGCATTTTTAGTTTTGGTGCAAGCTGAACCTCCTCTTAATGTTTCTATTTAATTTTTTAGTTTTCATCTTTTCAATTATAACTGTACTTATTTATTACTTTTGGTTTAGGTATTCTATACTTAATCAAACATGAAAGCAATAACAGATTGATGGCATCCTTATTCAAAATTCTCGTGCTTTTTGATATCATCCACACCGTAAGTATAATTTCTTCTCATTAATGCCCCAAATTATACAATTTTTTGGTTTCTCCTAAATAATAGACTGTTCTCTTATATTCGTTGATTATTTGTCGCATTCAACTCAAATTGACATTTCAAGGGAAAATCAATAATTTGAGGTATCTTTGACTTTGTTTTTATAAGAATGAAAAGTAAGTGCAACCCTATTGTAGATTCTATTAGATTTGGACGAAATTAAATCAATTGCAGGGGTAGTGGTGATAGGGTAAGAAAGTAGAAAAATGTCAAAAAGATGACTTTGTTTTTGTTTTTCCTCATTTGCAAGAAATTCTAAATGTTCAAGTTTTATTTAGGATTTGTTTTAGTTTGATCAGATATATGAATTTGTTTTTGTTTTGTTTGGAAGATATATTGATGATAAAGCAACCTTATGGATTTTTACTTTGTATGCTTATTGATGATAACACAACCTTCGGATTCTAAAGCTGGACAAACTCATATATGGCTATTTATGCTGCCTAGTAATAGGGGACCCTAATCCACATTAGTAATAGTTTGCAGTATCACTTTACTTTAGTTGAAAATCATTGCAATTCCAGCCTCACTGGTGCCTTTTTACTGGTACTAAATAGTTTGAGATGGTTGATAATTAACTTATATGGAAATATTTTGAACCATTGTGAATTTGGATCTTCAATAGTTGGTATTAACAACATGAAGTTTTGGGTTGTCCAGTTAGATATAACACTGTTTGTATATACAAGACTGTTTGTGCAAAGAGTTTGTCCATCTAGAATTTGTTTATGATAGATAAATGAGTTTATCCAGCTAGAATTTGCAAAAAAATTCTCCTTGACTTAAGTTTCTTGAACTTATTCTTTAGATAGCATTTCCCACTGATTCTTATCATCACCATATCACCTTCATCAAATTCCATAAGTCTTCGATGAGCATCATATGTATCATATGAATTAAGTCATTCTCCTTGACTTAAGTTTGTTGTACTTTTAAGTCATTCAGCCTATATGTATCATATGAATTAACAAATCCGAGAGTGTGACCAACGAAGTTTTAAAGTATATAATTATGTAGTTATGTCAGATATGTGAGTATGTAGTTACTTAATTTGTAGTGGGAGTATGTAGGGTGATTTGAGTTAGTTTAGATTGAACCGGAAAAGTATATAGGGTGATTAAGATGTTCTAAAAAACGTAAAATGACATTAACAGGACATACCCATATCGTTTTTTGTGCTCTCTTGAAAGATCAAGGAGCATTATCACACAAACAATAATTTTTCCAGCCCCCCATGTTTGGTACTGTCACAACATGTCATAACATATAATTTCATGTTTATTTACTACTATTTTGTCTGAAACACCCTTGTGAATTTTATAAAATACTTACAATGTAGAATACATGTAATATATAATTTTTTATACTATTTTTTGAACAGGAAGCATCGAAGGTACCCCTTCCTGTGGAGTGAGAAATGACTTGTAAGGCATCTCACATCGTATACACTAAACTATATCCATACATTAGGATTTTGTAAATTTCTATATATGCTTGCTCATTACTTTTGAACAGGTGACACTAATGGTACATCCTCCTCTCTTAAGAGGAAAGTTAGAGGGAGTGCCAAGGGGTTTCTTTCCTTTGACTTTTCCTTCTTGGACAAAAGCAAATCAAAGAAAGCTTGACTTTGTTTGGGAACAAGTGCAGGTAAAATTAAATTAAGTTCATGTTAGTAAAATCGAATATTTAGAATCGTTATTATTTTTAACTAATATATTTTTTTGTTCTTAGATTAACACAAATGCACAACCTATGCTGTCGTAAGCTAGCAATTCAATGGAGATCCTTTAAGTACGAGACCAAGAAGAAGTATTTTACAGAATTAAACACGGATGCGGAGCGTTTAGCAACTACACCCCCCAAGTCACCCAAATCAATGGAAAGTCTTAGTGAAACATTGGGGTCAAGAAACAACAAAGGTATCACATTGAATTGGTGGAGGGGATTTTGCATGTTTTTTTAAGTATTGATGTTATGTTAATGATTAAACAGGTTAAATTACATGTAAAAACAAAGTAAACTATGTCAAAATTTCCTAAAAATCATACATTGAATTGGTAAGGAGGATATACAATGACAAGTAACTTGAAATGTCAAGTAACTTTTTTTTTTATATTTATGAAATGTCATTAACATTATTTATTTTCACTTGTAGTGAGTGGCAAATAGGAGTCCATCGACAAATTGAGTGTTCGGAGATGGACACGTAAGAAAAATGATCTCACATACGATGTCGATGATGGATGATGGAGTGACTGGTAGAGAGGTATAAATATGTTAATAATTGCAATGTAAACAACTTAGTTACATTATGAATTTTATTTTGGTGGATGTTTGCGAATTCCAATTACGAAAAGAGGTTGATTGTGCTATACGTTTTTTTCTCAATTTGTAGGAAATGATTAAAAGACAATTGGATGTGCTGCCATTTGATCAACAAAATCGAGTTTAAGTGAGGGATGCTATATTTGAAGACGTCACAGGACTTAATGAACATGGATGATCATTGTGTAGGAGAGTATGTATTAAACCAACGTCTTCACGTTCAACCACATCATCTCATTATTTTCATATGAGATTGCTCAAATAGAGAAGGAGGCTAATGAGCGAGAGACTCATTATCGGTAAGAGGTTGAGGCTGGAGAGAATCGTCATCTAGAATACAAGAAAGAGTTGCGAGGGCCAAGAGATAAACTCTAGCAGATGCTAGGATTGAAATCACTCGTATGATACAAGGGGCGGGCATCTCCCCATCGCCGTCGCCGCTGCCACTACCACCACCACCACCAGTTGATACTACCAATAACCACGTTTGACTATGTATGGATGTAACTCTTATAAGTGGAAATGAAAATTTAAAAGTATGTGGTGGTGTTTATTTTTTGAAGTGTGATCGGATACTATTTGGTTTTGTTATTAATTTAATGTTATTATACAATTTGAAAATGTCTTTGAGTTTTTGTTTTTTAATTTAAGGTGTTTGAGATTGAATTTAGGCTAACTACAATATATATATATATATATATATATATATATATAGAGGACAACTACAACTGTCTTTTAAAATATTAATTTGGCGTCACATTTTATGCTCCAAAATCTATTTGGGACAATTACTTTTGTCCTTAATACTTCGTTTTAAAGGACAACATCTGTCCTTGTAAACATAGTAATATCTGAATTTAGAAGGACAAAACTAAAAGGACGGAAATTGTTCTAAAATCTCAAAAAGGATGGCGATTGCTGTCCTTTTAGCCTTTTATGACGCCTATCTATAAGGACAACTCTTACTATCTTTATGGCTGTCCTAAATACTATCGGAGACAACAAATGAGTTTTTGGGACAGCAAATTAGCTATCATTAGTTGTCATTTTTCTAGTAGTATTATTAATACCACCTAATTAAAAAACAAAAAAAAAAACAAAAACAAGTAATTCAAAATTCAAACCCAATGTCTATTTTTCTCTCTCCTCGTGAACCATACCACCTCCTTCCACCGCCCATTGTTTTAATGGCGAGCTCTACAACCTTACCTTCTCCAAACTCCGGTAGGGAATTAATAAATTTGATTCTTCATTTTGTTTATGTGCAAAGCCTTTCTTATTTCTTTGATTTACAAGTTGTAACCCTTTTCTAGATTGTTTTGCATATGGATATGGGTATAATTGATGGTCTTTGTGACCATTTGATCATATTCATTATGATTTAACCAATTTCGTATGTACAAAGATGGTTCGAATCGTTTTAGAAATGTCAATGCTTATGGGTTTACATGGGATACCAGACGTGTGTGGTTTCTTTAGCAGTGGGTTGTTTAGATTATTTGAATTAATTTTTTCACTGAAAATATAACTGGATTGATCCAACGAATTTTGGAATCTGATGTGGGTTTGATCTTTTTTGGGTCCCGTAGATTTAACAATGTTTTGGATTGATCCAATGGATCTGTTATGGGTCCTATAGATCTTTTTTTTTGTTGTTGTTGTTTTTTAGTTTTACTTTTTTTTTTAATTGGATGAGAGTATTTTAGTCAATTAATGGGTCAACCTGGTTTTTGGTGTTAATTGCAATTTGGTAGTAAAGTGGGTGAGTTTGTTGGGTATTTTAATTGGTGGGAGATCCTAAAATCCATGGTAGTTGAGGGGGTCAGGTGCAATTTATTCTAAATATATTGTTTGTGTAGCGATCAATTGGACTTAACAGGAATTCTAGTGAGTTGGATTCGACATGATAATATAACATCAGAATTTTAATTCAAGTGTAATTAAACAGTTCACAAGCTAAATATGGAGTTGACATCCTATCAGTGAAGTTAAGTTTACAATCTGAGTAGTTTATCTTGACTATAGGAACATGTTTGATAGGTTAAGAACTTACATGATAGTTTAAGATTGTACTAGTACATCAAGACCACTTGTGAGATGTAAGTCTAGTTATTAACTATATTATACTTGGCACAATTTCATAATGTTTGCAAAAGGTATAAAATCTCCTAAGGATTATGAGGATGTAATATGCACATGATTATTGCTTTGATTGTTGTGGGTGAGATTCAATTTATTGGGTCTAAATCTTCGAAAGTTAGGCAATCATTACGTGGATACGCCTGAGATCATATTCTAAAGGAACACTTTCCTTGGTGATATCCTAGATTGTGATACCCCCTTAATACACGTATATATATTTTGATTCTACCAATAAACCCGGTTGGTGGATTTTATAATCCGATAGAGTATCGAATAAGTTAAGTTTAAGATCATGCAATAAATAAGACGTTGGTGAAAATCAATTAGCAGTGAATTGAATTTCATCAATAGGGTTTGCATTACACGAAAAATCATATTATGTGTGATCCAACTTTGCGAACAAAGACTTTTTATTCGAGTAATTCCGATATAATTAAATTAAAATACAATTGCAATTATTTAGTAGAATTAATTACAATTAAACTGAAAAGAAATTATATCATGGGGTGTGAAAGGAGATTTTAATATTTCTGTTTAGAAGAAAATTTAATTATTGTCCTTGGGTCCTTACTATAGTTCATATACCAAGTAGTAAGCTAAAAACCCATTAAAATCCATGTTTGCCCAAACCCAATCCATATACCTATATATGGGTCAAGGGGAGATATTTAAGATGCACGTGACATTCTCAATGGTTTGAGATAGACAGGAGAAAAATACTATTCATGTTTTTTATGAAGGGGTGAAGAGATAACAAGTAATTTCTTTCATATTTCACTAAGATTTCATCTCCGAAGTGCCCACAAATATGGCTTGACATTGGTGGATCATATGCTAGAAGATCTAAGGACTAATGATCATTTAATGAAGGTTTTGGAAATAGAAGAAGAGGAGAAATATCATCTTCTTCATCAAATATTCCTCTTATATCGGATCACCGACAAGATACACAAATGCATCGTGATCCGAACCCTATATCTGTTTATTTTTCGGAAACATAATCAATCAAATATTTTTTTTTTTTTGGGGGGGGGGGGGGACGATTTTTTTTAGAATGTCATTCCCCCTTTAAAGTAATCTTTGGACACAATAATCAAGTTATATAAAATAAGTTAAGAATCGACATCTAGAATGTTAGGAGAAGTCCCTAAAATCATAATGATGATAGATTGTAATAGAGACATGTAAAGGTTAATAATAACTACACCAAAAACAGGAATCTGGCACGGTTTAAAACTGTTCCAGATCAAATCTGGCACGGTTTTGAACTATGTCAGAATCATGTGTTCCAAAATGGCCAGTTTTTTCTGGCACGGCTCAAAAGTGTTCCAGATTTGACCAAACATGAACACTTCTGGTACACTTTTAAACCGTGCCAGAATTTGATATTTCTGGCACACATTTGACACAGTTTTGAGCTGTGCCAGATTGAGCACATTTTGATAAACTTTTGGCACAGTTCAAAACTGTGCCAAAATTTGATACATTTTTGGCACGGTTTTGAACTGTGCCAAATTTTTGGATAAAAGAAAAAAAATAATTATTTGAAAATAAGAAAATTCACAAATTGCAAATCACGTAAGTTGTTGATAAACTAATGTGCATACAAACTTCAAAATATTACAATAATAATAGTTCACACACAAAAAAAAATGGGGAGAGTTTCCTCTATTTTTTAAACATTCTAAAACCTGTTAATATAATACATGTGTAATGTAAAGCCCGCACGACCATAAAATATAACAATAAAATTATAAAAGCCCGCACGGCCATAAAAGCTAACAATAAAACTACAAAAGTCCGCACAGACATAACACAAAAAAATATAATCCTGAATATTAACGACATTAAGTAAATAATTCTCTTGCTGTAGACCATTGACTTCATGTGTTCCACATGGGTAAAAGCTAATGGCTAAATGTTATCCTACAAAAAAATAAGATACAAAAGGAGATGATGTTAGTAACCGAGTAATTTAAAAAAAATCTTATTCAAGCTGAACATTTGCATATATGAATAAAAATTATTATTGTATTCACAAATCGATATTGTTGTGACTACGTGGTCAGCTCATACGAGTTACATTAGTCCCATGCGAGGGGTGTAGTGCTTCTTACTGGGCCATTTAAGGACTAATTTAAGTTTTCACCCTCAAACGACATGTTTTTAAACCTAATCTAGATATTTTTAAATTATAGTCATATTCTCAAATCGGGAGACACGTGACTACACGATCAGTTTCTCCAAGTTACATTGGTCCAGTGCAAGGTCTCCGTGCCTCTCATGGGTGGTCTGTTTGGGGGATGGTTTGGGTTTTCACCCATTAACGGCTTATTTTTAAGCCTAATCTATTTTCAAATTATCATCATATTCTCAAATCGAGAGACCCGTGATTATGTGGGCAGTTGCTATAAGATACATTGGTCCCGTACGAGGTGTTCGTGCCTCTTACGGGGTCGTTTGGGGGTTGGTTTAGGTTTTCCCTCTTTAACGGCTTGTTTTTAAGTCTAAGTGTTGATTTTTGCAAATTATCATCATAATCTCAAATCGGGAGACCCGTGACTACGCAGTCAGTTCCTACAAGTTACATTGGTCCCATGCGAGGTGTTCGTGCCTCTTACGGGTCCGTTTGGGGACTGGTTTGGGCTTTCACCCATTAACGGCTTATTTTTAAGCCTAATCTAGATATTTTTAAATTATCATTATATTCTCAAACCGAGAGACCCTTGATTATGCGAGCAGTTGCTACAAGTTACATTGGTCCCGTACAAGGTGTTCGTGCCACTTACGTGGTCGTTTGGGGGCTGGTTTAGGTTTTCACCCTTTAACGACTTCTTTTTAAGTCTAAGTTTTGATTTTTGCAAATTATCATCACATTCGCAAATCGAGAGACCCGGTCAGTTCCTACAAGTTACATTGGTCCCGTGCGAGGTGTTCGTGCCTCTTACGGGGACGTTTGGGGGATGGTTTAGGTTTTCCCCCTTAACGACTTATTTTTAACTCTAAGTGTTGAATTTTACAAATTATCGTCATATTCTCAAACCGGGAGACTCGTGACTACGCGGTCAGTTCCTATAAGTTACATTGTACCCGTGCGAGGTGTTCGTGCCTCTTACGGGGACGTTTGGTGGCTGGTTTAGACTTTCACCCTTTAACGGCCTGTTTTTAAGTCTAAGTGTTATTTTTGCAAATTATCGTCAGATTCTCAAACCGGGAGACCCGAGACTACGCATTCAGTCCCCACAAGTTACACTGGTCCCGAGCGAGGTGTTCGTGTCTCTTACGGGTCCGTTTGGGGGTTGGTTTAGGTTTTCACCCTTTAACAGCTTGTTTTTAAGCATAATCTAGATATTTTCAAATTATTGTCATATTCTCAAACTGAGAGAACCGCGACTACGCAATCAGTTCCTACAAGTTACATTGATCCCGAGCTAGGTGTTCGTGCCTCTTACGGGGCCGTTTGGGGGCTGGTTTAGGTTATCACCCTTTAACGGCTTGTTTTTAAGCCTAATCTAGATATTTTTAAATTATCTTCATATTCTCAAATCGGGGAGACTCGTGACTACGCGGTTAGTTCCTACAAGTTACATTGGTACCGTGCGAGTGTTCGTGTCTCTTATGGGGATGTTTGGGGGATGGTTTAGGTTTTCCCCCTTAACGGCTTATTTTTAAGTCTAAGTGTTGATTTTTGCAAATTATGGTCATATTTGAAGCCCTTATACTTTTGACTCATTTGAGTCTAGACTGTATAAGAGCTCATCTAGTTTGGAAATTGTGACAAAATAGTGTCCATCCTAGAAACCAAAGAGCTTCAGAGATTGGGTTGCTTCTTCTTCTATTCATCTTGTAATGATCCTAAGACTATAGCCATCACTCACACACTTAGAATTTAATTCTTGCATATCATATTGCACCCTTATGTGTATTAATGTGGTGAGTGTGTTCTAATCCCTCAATTTGATTTTTATTAATTTTTTGGGAATTTTAAACATATTTTAAACAATGTTTTATTTAATTAAAACTTGATTTAAAAATTTTTGGGGTTAATATCTAAATATGTATTGTTATGTTTATTGGCCTAAAGTTACTCTGGGTAGAAACCGAAAGCGCTAGAGACTCTAGGGTTGGCTTTGTAATTAATTTGGGACGCGCGTTTGCCTTCGTCCTATGGCCAACACTTGCTGTCCTCTGATTGGCCAGAGCTGTGTTTCTTTACTGAGACAAACCATCGCATGTTTTCAGCCCTTGGATCAACCCTTATCGATGGTCTGCATGTCGCCTGAGTGAATCCCCGTGTAAACCCTTAAGCCAATCACAGCCAGTTTAATCCACCGCCTGTTGTGAGCCCTTGGATTGCAGTCAAAGGAGCTTGACTCAATCTCAGCCATTGTTTTTGAATGATGGTCTGGAATCTTCTTCTCTTGCTATTTAAAGGCCTCTCATCTCAGCCTTCGAAAGCTTTTGCCACTTTGAGTTTTCTCAGAAAAAGAATAGAGAGAGAGAGAGAGAAGAGAGAAGTTAGAGAGAGAAACTAGAGAGCCAAGTTAGAAACCCTAACTTCGTCTAAAACTTCTCCAAACCTAAACCACTTACCTCTCCATAAACACCATAACCAAATAAACACCATTCTTAGTGTTTTCTTGAGTTTATGAGAGTTCGAGTTGAGTGATTTCTGGGTTGCTGAATCCTTTGTTCATAAAATCTTATTTCCAACTTAGACACATACTCAGATCTTGTTTCTGTTTCAATAGAAATCATAGATCTGAAGTTTTTCATGTCACAACACACTTAGTTGCATTTATTTCTCATCTTGAGAATTTCGTTGTTGTTGTTTTCTGATTAAAACTTTTTCTTAGTTCAGAATCAACAAATAAATGTTTTCTAGTTTCTGTTTTTACAAAACCTAACCTGACCTAGTTGGATTCACACTTGGAGGGTTCTCAATCTCCTAAATATTTTCAAAATAGATTGAGAAAGGTCTTGACCGATTTCTTAAGCAAGATCTCCGTGGAATCTGGGTTATTTTGAAAGGTCAAAAAGGTTTTTGGTTTTGTAAGAAAGAAAAATAACAAACTCACTGCATATAGACTTTATATGTGATTTGTTAGGATTGTCTGTAACTAATAAGTGTGTGAGTGCATGCATGTGTTTTAGAACACTTTTCACAAACATCTTCACACTACAAACACTGAAAGTGTTGGCTATAAGATTTGGTGAACATAAGTCGACGTAAAGTGCTGAAACAAAGGAAGAGTTGACAAACTGAGAAGACTACATCAACAAACAAGATCTGCAGAAAAGTTAAGGACGCCAGAGGGTACAATCCTGAACTTGTATAGATTTGTTTTTGTGTGCATGTTAGTTAAATAGGTTGTAACTCACATATTTGTTTTAGTGATATTTTTTTTGTTTTACTCCGTAGAGGGAGTCGTGGATGTTTCCTCAAGGTTGAGGTTTTACCACGTTAAAAATCCTGAGTATTAATATTTCTACATCTTCTCATCTCATTCTGATGTGTGCTGAGTTTAAAATATTTTAAACTGTTTACTAAAACTTGTTATCAAATCTTGTCCATATCTCGTACATAATTTTTGTTAACACATCTTATGTTCAAAATCTTTTTTGATTTAAGTAAAGAGTTTCTTCAACAAACTTTCGAAGTTGCTTAAATAGTTTATTTTCATAAACGGCCTTGGCAATGTTATTTCAATTGGTATCAGAGCTTTTGGTGAACTTTTTCGAAAAGATCCTGAGTTTCTGAAACTGTTTTCTCAAAATCAATCATGGACGAGAAAAATGAAAGATATGGTAACTTGACCAGACCCCCAGTCTTTGATGGAACCAATTTTTCTTACTGGAAAGTAAGAATGATTGCTTTCATTCAAGGAACCCTGGGAGATGATGTCTGGGATATTATTGAAAATGGATACTTTTATCCTACTAAACCAGCCACTGAGGGAAGTACTGAGAGGGTTAAGAAAATATTAAGTGAGTTTACTCAAGAAGAGAAACACGTTTCTCGCAATAATAATAAAGGAAAGAATGCTATATTTATGTCTATAAACGAACATGAGTTCAAGAGAATCTCATCTTGTACCACTTCCAAGGAAGCATGGGATACCTTGATTACTGCCCATGAAGGAGACTCTAGGGTAAAAGCTGCTAAGACTCAGATGTTAATCCAACAGTATAATTCCTTAATCATGTCTGAATCGGAGTCTTTTAATGATTTCTACATGAATCTTACTGATATTGTCACTAAACTTCATGCTAATGGTATAACTTATGATAGACAAGAAATTGTGTCTAAAATTCTGAGATCATTACCACAGAAATTTGACAATAAAAGATATGCTATTGAGGAGATGTGTGATATTAATCTCACTCCTGAATTACTCAGTAGTAAATTAAGAACTGTGGAAATGGAATTGGAGTTTAAGAAACAATTGACCCACACCCATAGGAAACATACCAATTCCAATCTTAACTTTACTTCTAAGATGACTAAGCCTGAGTTAAACACCCCTAGTAATGATTCTGATGAGGACTGTGACTTAAAAAGTCTAGATAATCAGATTGCCCTAATGTCAAAACAATTTAAGAAAATTGTTAAATTTAGAAACAGTATTGCAAATAGACAGGGCAAGTCTAATTATTCAGCTCCTTCAAATCACAAGCCTCATGAGAAACCTCATGACAAACAGAACAAGGACAACACAAGACCTCACAGAGACCTCAAGAAGACTGAATGCTATAGATGTGGTAAACTAGGTCACATTGCTCAAGACTGTAGAGTTAATTTAAATTCCCAAAACAAACACTCTAGAGCCAACATATGCAAAACCTGGGATGACTCAAGTGACTCTGAAAATGAGGAACCTGAGACATCTGATGGTTTTGACCCTTGTTTATCCTTCTTTGCCAAAATCATATATAATGATGATATGCCTATGCTTGATAGTGAGGATGAGTTTAGTAATTCTAGTTCTGTTGCTTTGAATCATACTTTAACTGGTTTAGATGCTTTACTTACTGAGAACATTAATACTTCCTCCTCGAGGTGTGTGAGTCAAAGGGGAATCGATACTGCTGATGTCAATGGGTGCGTGAGTTTAAGAAATGAAACCTTAGGGGTCACTTCACACACCTCACTTAGTGACTCAGATAATGATGATCTCCCAGATATACACACTCTATATACTAAAACTCTAAAGAAAAGCACTAGACTATAAAAGATTGTGAAAGATCTTACCAAAAAGCTAGAGGATCTAAGCCTGATGGTAAAACTGAATGCTGAAGAGTATACTACTCAATGCATGTCTCATGACAGTGAAGTTAAAGTGTTTGATGAAAAACTGAAAACTTTTGACTGAAGCTAATGAAATTCTGGAGAAAAAATACAAAGGGACATTATTAGAATTGGAACAAACCAAAGAAAAGACAGCAACTGTTTTCAAAAAATTTACAAAATTTGAAAATAACTCTAAATGTTTTGAGGAATTCGTTGCTGAATCTAAAACCAATTCTGATGATCGAACTGGTATAGGGTTTTGCCCCAATTTGAAGACACAAACAAAACATGTTGAACCTATCAAATTTGTGTCAGGAGGCAAAAGACCTATTGAAACATGTCCAGACTTTCATTCTCTAAAAACTAAGTTTGATCATCAAAACACTAACACTGGAGATGCAAGTTGCTCTAAGCATGAAAGTTTACGAAAGGGAAAATATGTCTGCCCCCCAATTAGGAAAAGTGAACCTGCTTTCAAACCTGTGCTACCTAGGAATAAAATTCAACCTCAAAATCTCTCAAAACCTTTGTTTAGAGACTTTCCTAAGAAAAACCCCATTCTGAGCAATCTTTATTGCTCCTATTGTGATATATACGGTCACTCTTTCGATAATTGCTATGCTAAGAGACTGATTAAGCCTGTCTACAATACTTCCATGTATCAAAACTTTAACTACTCTAGGAGGAGTCGTAACAACTATGTCCTTCCCAGGCCACCAGACAAAAACTCCAACTATAGGAATAGAAAGACTAAACCTAAAAGGACATTTACTAGAAGGATTACCAGAAACTTTTCTAAATCAAATGCTCAGGAGTTTAAATTTACTCAAAATCATGCGCAAAATGTTTTTCAACAAAAATCTAATGCTCGCAAATTTTATCAAATGAGAGCTAACAAGCGCAAACTAAAAACCAGAGCAATTTGGGTTAGAAAAGATGATCTAGTACCCCAGATGAAGTGTAACATTGTTATTTCTGCCCTAAAAGCTGAACTTACATCTTCTGGTTGGTATTTGGATTCTGGTTGTTCCAAGCATATGACAGGTGATGATACAAAACTTTTAAATAAAACCATCTTTGATGGTGGAAAAGTTGTTTTTGGTGATGGAGTATCATCCCAGATCATAGGCAAAGGAACTCTTAAAGAAAAAGGACTTCCTGTTCTTGAAAATGTTCTCTTAGTTAAAGGTCTTAAGGCTAATTTACTTAGCATTTCGCAATTTTGTGACTCAAACTATACTGTTACCTTTTCAAAGAACAATTGCAAGATTTTAAATGAAAAGGGAGAATGCTTAATTACAGGATTCAGGACTCCTGACAATTGTTATACTGTCATGTCTAGTTCTGAAATCTGTAATGTTGCCAAAATGGATGACAATGAGATATGGCATAACAGAATGGGTCACATTAATTACGAAAATTTGAGTAAATTGTCCTGTCAACAAATAGTTAGAGGAATACCAAAAATTAAACCTATTCATAACATTGTCTGTGGTCCCTGTCAAGAAGGAAAAATTGTTAAAGCACCTCATAAAAGGGTTAAAGATATCCTTACCTCTAATCCATTAGAACTCATCCATATGGACCTAATGGGTCCTTCTCAAACTGTTAGTCTCTGTGGACACAGTTATATCTTAGTTATGGTTGATGACTTCACCAGATTCACTTGGGTAGATTTCTTAAAACAAAAATCCGATACTTTCCAAACTTTTTTAAAAATTCTTTTACGGATTGAAAATGAGAAAGACACTCAAGTGAATAGAATCCGAAGTGATAGAGGTGGTGAATTTAAAGACACTGGTATTGTGGAATATTGTGACTATAATGGTTACAAACATGAGTTCAGTGCTCCTAAGACCCCTCAACAAAATGGTATAGCTGAGAGAAAGAATCGAACTCTTCAAGAGATGGCACGTGTCATGCTCCATGCCTTGAACTTACCTAAGTATTTTTGGGTAGAATCTATTCGTACAACTTGCCATCTTATTAATAGGGTCTATCTTAGAAAGAATTCCAAACAAACCCCTTATGAACTTTGGTACAATAAAAAGCCTAACCTTAAGTACCTTAGAACCTTTGGTAGTACCTGTTATGTTTGCAAAGATAGGGAACACTTATCTAAATTTGAGAGTAGGGGAGATAAAGCCATATTCTTAGGTTATTCACCTAACAGTAGAGCTTATCGAGTGTATAATCTTCGCACTAAGATCTTAATGGAATCTATAAATGTAATTGTTAGTGACACTACTATAGAAAGCAAGACTAGTGAATTAAATATAGAAGAAGAATCATCAAATGTTTTAGAAAATGACTCTTCTGAAATAGATAATTCATTACCTATTGAGTCACCTGAAGTAACTAACTGGGTTTCTAAAGACCATCCCATAAACAATGTAGTTGGTAACCCTAGTGAGCCAGTACGTACAAGATCCCAACTTAGAAATTATGCACTCTATGCATGCTTTGTTTCTCTCTTGGAACCAAAGAATGTAAATGAGGCATTGAATGACACTCACTGGATTTCTGCTATGCAGGATGAACTTTTAATTTTTGTCATTCATGATGTATGGTATCTTGTTCCACGTCCTGATCACAAAAAGGTTATTGGTACTCGTTGGATTTTCAAAAATAAAACTGATGAAAATGGGATAGTAATTAGAAATAAAGCTAGACTAGTTGCTCAAGGTTATTCCCAAATAGAAGGAATTGATTTTAATGAGACCTTTGCTCCTGTCACTCGTTTAGAATCAGTTCGTCTGCTTCTTGCTATAGCCTGTCACATGCATTTTACATTATATCAAATGGATGTTAAATCTGCATTCCTTAATGGAATACTTGCCGAGGAAACCTATGTAGAACAACCTAAAGGGTTCATTGACCCTAATTATCCTAATCATGTATTTCGGTTGAAAAAGGCTTTATATGGTCTTAAACAAGCTCCTAGAGCTTGGTATGAGAGCCTGTCCAGTTTTCTGCTGGATAAAGGTTTCAAAAGAGGTGGAAATGACCAAACCTTATTTGTCAAACATTTTGGCAAACACATTACTATCGCTCAAATCTATGTAGACGATATCATATTTGGATCTACTTCTACCTCAGAAGTAAAATCTTTTGCTGAAATTATGAGTAAGGAATTTCAGATGTCCCTTATGGGGGAGTTACAGTTCTTCCTAGGACTCTAAGTCAAACAACAACCAGATGGATTGTTTCTTTCACAGACTAAGTACGCATTAGAGATAGTTAAAAAATTTGGCCTCGAGAGTGCTAAAAGTGCTAAAACGCCTATGAGTACTACAGAGAAATTATCTAAAGATGAAAATGGAAAATCTGTAGACTCTACTTTATATCGTAGTATGATTGGCACATTACTCTATCTGACTGCCTCGCGTCCTGATATCATGTATGCTGTGTGTGTTTGTGCACGATATCAAAACAACCCCAAAGAGAGCCATTTAAACTCTGTTAAACGGATAATTAAATATGTTAAAGGCACTCCAAATTTAGGAATTTGGTACACGAATGACACACCGAGCACTATTATTGGGTACACTGATGCTGATTGGGCTGGTTGTACTGATGATAGTAAAAGCACTTCAGGCGCATGTTGTTATATTGGTAATAACTTGGTAGGATGGAGTAGTAAAAAACAAAACTGCACATCTCTCTCGACTGCTGAATCTGAATACATAGCCGCCGGTAGCTGTTGTGCCCAATTATTATGGCTTAAATAAATGCTAAGTGATTATGGTATTCTGGAATCCACACTTCATCTCTATTGTGATAATCAAAGCGCGATTAATATTTCTAAGAACCCGGTTCAACACTCGCGAACTAAGCACATTAAGATAAGACATCACTTTATTCGTGAATTAGTGGAAACCAAGGAATTAGAAATTAACTATCTTCCAACTGATCTACAACTTGCAGATTTGTTTACCAAACCTCTTGATTATAATAGATTCATTTCTTTACGTAAATCTATTGGTATGATTTGTGTTGAATAAATACCTGTTATATTTTCCAAGTTCCTTCCCTTTGTCCATTTGAGACAAAATGGGGGAGAAATTTGAGTCTACTGCATATACTAAAAAGCTTGATCTTAGTAATTCTTTGCAGGTATTCTTCTTGTACAGTCATTCTTTACTGTAATAATAGGATGTTACACTGTATATAGTTGAGTTATGTAATTTTTGCTTTCTAGGATTTGGGTAGATAGAACTTTTATAGGAATAGGATTTTCTTATTTGTTGTCACCCTACGAGTTCTAGATGACTCAAAGGAGATTTTGTCTCATATTTCCAAAGGGGGAGATTGAAGCCCTTATACTTTTGACTCATTTGAGTCTAGACTGTATAAGAGCTCATCTAGTTTGGAAATTGTGACAAAATAGTGTCCATCCTAGAAACCAAAGAGCTTCAGAGATTGGGTTGCTTCTTCTTCTATTTATCTTGTAATGATCCTAAGACTATAGCCATCACTCACACACTTAGAATTTAATTCTTGAATATCATATTGCACCCTTATGTGTATTAATGTGGTGAGTGTGTTCTAATCCCTCAATTTGATTTTTATTAATTTTTTGGGAATTTTAAACATATTTTAAACAATGTTTTATTTAATTAAAACTTGATTTAAAAAGTTTTGGGGTTAATATCTAAATATGTATTGTTATGTTTATTGGCCTAAAGTTACTCTGGGTAGAAAATGAAAGTGCTAGAGACTCTAGGGTTGGCTTTGTAATTAATTTGGGACGCGCGTCTGCCTTCGTCCTATGGCCAACACTTGCTGTCCTCTGATTGGCCAGAGCTGTGTTTCTTTACTGAGACAAACCATCGCATGTTTTCAGCCCTTGGATCAACCTTTATCGATGGTCTGCATGTCGCCTGAGTGAATCCCCGTGTAAACCCTTAAGCCAATCACAGCCAGTTTAATCCATCGCCTGTTGTGAGCCCTTGGATTGCAGTCAAAGGAGCTTGACTCAATCTCAGCCATTGTTTTTGAACGATGGTCTGGAATCTTCTTCTCTTGCTATTTAAAGGCCTCTCATCTCAGCCTTCGAAAGCTTTTGCCACTTTGAGTTTTCTCAGAAAAAGAATAGAGAGAGAGAGAGAAGAGAGAGAAACTAGAGAGCCAAGTTAGAAACCCTAACTTCGTCTAAAACTTCTCCAAACCTAAACCACTTACCTCTCCATAAACACCATAACCAAATAAACACCATTCTTAGTGTTTTCTTGAGTTTATTAGAGTTCGAGTTGAGTGATTTCTGGGTTGCTGAATCCTTTGTTCATAAAATCTTATTTCCAACTTAGACACATACTCAGATCTTGTTTCTGTTTCAATAGAAATCATAGATCTGAAGTTTTTCATGTCACAACACACTTAGTTGAATTTATTTCTCATCTTGAGAATTTCGTTGTTGTTGTTTTCTGATTAAAACTTTTTCTTAGTTCAGAATCAACAAATAAATGTTTTCTAGTTTCTGTTTTTACAAAACCTAACCTGACCTAGTTGGATTCGCACTTGGAGTGTTCTCAATCTCCTAAATATTTTCAAAATAGATTGAGAAAGGTCTTGACCGATTTCTTAAGCAAGATCTCCGTGGAATCTGGGTTATTTTGAAAGGTCAAAAAGGTTTTTGGTTTTGTAAGAAAGAAAAATAACAAACTCACTGCATATAGACTTTATATGTGATTTGTTAGGATTGTCTGTAACTAATAAGTGTGTGTGAGTGCATGCATGTGTTTTAGAACACTTTTCACAAACATCTTCACACTACAAACACTGAAAGTGTTGGCTATAAGATTTGGTGAACATAAGTCGATGTAAAGTGCTGAAACAAAGGAAGAGTTGACAAACTGAGAAGACTACATCAACAAACAAGATCTGCAGAAAAGTTAAGGACGCCAGAGGGTACAATCCTGAACTTGTATAGATTTGTTTTTGTGTGCATGTTAGTTAAATAGGTTGTAACTCACATATTTGTTTTAGTGATATTTTTTTTGTTTTACTCCGTAGAGGGAGTCGTGGATGTTTCCTCAAGGTTGAGGTTTTACCACGTTAAAAATCCTGAGTATTAATATTTCTACATCTTCTCATCTCATTCTGATGTGTGCTGAGTTTAAAATATTTTAAACTGTTTACTAAAACTTGTTATCAAATCTTGTCCATATCTCGTACATAATTTTTGTTAACACATCTTATGTTCAAAATCTTTTTTGATTTAAGTAAAGAGTTTCTTCAACAAACTTTCGGAGTTGCTTAAATAGTTTATTTTCATAAACGGCCTTGGCAACGTTATTTCAATATTCTCAACTCGGGAGATCCGTGACTACGCGGTCAGTCCCTATAAGTTACATTGGTCCCGTGCGAGGTGTTCGTGCCTCTTACGGGGACGTTGGGTGGTTGGTTTAGGTTTTCACCATTTAACGGCCTGTTTTTAAGTCTAAGTGTTATTTTTGCACATTATCATCCGATTCTCAACCCGGGAGTCCCGGGACTACGTGGTCAGTTCCTATAAGTTACATTGATCCAGAGCGAGGTGTTCGTGCCTCTTACGGTGACGTTTGGAGGCTAGTTTAGGTTTTTACCCTTTAACGACTTGTTTTTATGCATAATCTAGATATTTTTAAATTATCGTCACATTCTCAAAACGAGATAACCGCGACTACACGATCAGTTCCTACAAGTTATATTGGTCCCGAGATAGGTGTTCGTGCCTCTTACGGGGCCGTTTGGGGGCTGGTTTAGGTTATCACCCTTTAACGGCTTGTTTTTAAGCCTAATCTAGATATTTTCAAATTATCGTCATATTCTCAAACCGAGAGACCCGTGACTACGCGGTCAATTCCTATGAGTTACATGGGTCCTGTACGAGGTGTTCGTGTCTCTTACGGGGACGTTTGGGGAATGGTTTAGGTTTCCCCCCTTAACAGCTTGTTTTTAAGTCTAAGTGTTAATTTTTGCAGATTATCGTCATATTCTCAAATCGGGAGACCCAGGACTACGCGATCAGTTCTTACAAGTTACATTGATCCTGTGCGAGGTGTTTGTGCCTCTTACGGGAACGTTTGGCTGGTTTAGGTTTTCACCCTTTAATGACCTGTTTTTATGTCTAAGTGTTATTTTTATAAATTATCATCAGATTCTCAAACCTGGAGACCCAGGACTACGCGATTAGTTCCTACAAGTCACATTGGCCCCGAGCGAGGTGTACGTGCCTCTTACGGTGACGTTTGGAGGCTGGTTTAGGTTTTCACCCTTTAATGACTTGTTTTTAAGCATAATCTAGATATTTCAAATTATCGTGATATTCTCAAATTGAGAGAACCGTGACTACGCGATCAGTTCCTACAAGTTACATTGGTCCGGAGCTAGGTGTTCGTAACTCTTACGGGACCGTTTAGGGACTGTTTAGGTTATCATCCGTTAACGATGTTTTTAAGCCTAATCTAAATATTTTCAAATTATCATCATATTATCAAACTGAGAGACCCAGGACTACGCGGTTCGTTCCTTGAAGTTACATTGGTCCCGAGCGAGGTGTTCGTGCCTCTTACGGTGACGTTTGGGGTCTAGTTTAGGTTTTCACCCTTTAACAACCTATTTTTAAGTCTAAGTGTCATTTTATCAAATTATCGTCAGATTCTTAAATTGGGAGACCCGTGACTACGCGGTCAGTTCCTACAAGTTACATTGGTCCCGTGCGAGGTGTTCGTGACTCTTACGGGGACGTTTAGGGGATTGTTTAGGTTTCCCCCTTTAACGGCTTGTTTTTAAGTATAAGTGTTGATTTTTTCAAATTATCGTCATATTCTCAAACTGGGAGACCCGTGACTATGCGGTCAGTTTCTATAAGTTACATTGGTCCCGTGCGAGGTGTTCGTGCCTCTTACGGGGACATTTGGTGGCTGGTTTAGGTTTTCACCCTTTAACGGCCTGTTTTTAAGTCTAAGTGTTATTTTTGCAAATTATCATCAGATTCTCAAACCGGGAGACCCAAGACTATGCGGTCAGTTCCTATAAGTTACATTGGTCCCGAGCGAAGTGTTCGTGCATCTTATGATGACGTTTGGGGGCTGGTTTAGGTTTTCACCCTTTAACGGCTTGTTTTTAAGCATAATCTTGATATTTTCAAATTAACGTCATATTCTCAAACAGAGAGAACCGCGACTACGCGATGAGTTCCTACAAGTTACATTGGTCCCGAGCTAGGTGTTCGTGCCTCTTACGGGGCCGTTTGGGGGTTGGTTTAGGTTTTCACCCTTTAGCGGCCTGTTTTTAAGTCTAAGTGTTATTTTTATAAATTATCGTCATATTCTCAAATCGGGAGACCCGTGACTACGCGATCAGTTCCTATAAGTTACATTGGTCCCGTGTGAGGTGTTCGTGCCTCTTACAGGGACGTTTGGTGGCTGATTTAGGTTTTCACCCTTTAACGGCCTATTTTTAAGTCTAAGTGTTATTTTTGCAAATTATCGTCAGATTCTCAAATCGGGAGACCCGGGACTACGCGGTCAGTTCCTACAAGTTACATTGGTCCCGAACGAGGTGTTCGTGCCTCTTACGATGACGTTTGGGGGTTGGTTTAGGTTTTCACCCTTAAACGACCTATTTTTAAGCATAATCTAGATATTTTTAAATTACCATCATATTCTCAAACCGAGAGAACTGCGACCACGTGATCAATTCCTACAAGTTACATTGGTCCCGAGCTAGGTGTTCGTACCTCTTACGAGGCCGTTTGGGGGCTGGTTTAGGTTATCACCCTTTAACTGCTTGTTTTTAAGCCTAATCTAGATATTTTCAAATTATCGTCATATTCTCAAACCAGGAGAGCCGTGACTACGCAGTCAATTCCTACAAGTTACATTGGTCCCGTATGAGGTGTTCGTGTCTCTTACGGGGACGTTTGGGGGATGGTTTAGGTTTCTCCCCTTTACGACTTGTTTTTAAGTATAAGTGTTGATTTTTGCAAATTATAGTCATATTCTCAAACCGGGAGACCCGTGACTACGCGGTCAGTTCTTACAAGTTACATTGGTCCCGTGCGAGGTGTTCGTGCCTCTTACGGGGACGTTTGGTGGCTGGTTTAGGTTTTCACCAAACGGGGACGTTTGGTGGCTGTTTTTAAGTCTAAGTGTTATTTTTGCAAATTATCATCAGATTCTCAAATCGGGAGACTCGGGACTACGTGGTCAGTTCCTATAAGTTACATTGGTCCCGAGCGAAGAGTTCGTGCCTCTTGCGGGTCCGTTTGGGGGCTGGTTTGGGTTTTCACCCATTAACGGCTTATTTTTAAGCCTAATCTTAATATTTTGATATTATCGTCATACTCTCAAACCGGAAGACTCGTGATTATGCGGGCAGTTGCTACAAGTTACATTGGTCCCGTACGAGTTGTTTGTGCCTCTTATGGGGTCGTTTGGGGGCTAGTTTTGGTTTTCACCCTTTAACGACTTGTTTTTAAGGCTAAGTGTTGATGTTTGCAAATTATCGTCATATTCTCAAACCGAAAGACCCGGGACTACGCGGTTAGTTTCTACAAGTAACATTGGTCCCGTGCGAGCTGTTCGTGCCTCTTACAGTGACGTTTGGGAGCTGGTTTAGGTCTTCACCCTTTAACAGCTGGTTTATGTTTTCACCCTTTAACGGTTAGTTGGTGCCTCTTACATTGCTGTGTATTATAAAGTTCTTCCCAAAGCATCGTTCATTGGACATAATTAGTGCTGGCATAAACCGTGACTAGGCAGTGAGTTTCTACGTGTTACATTAATCCCGTACGAGGTGTTCATACCTCTTTGGGGTAATTTGGAGGTTGTTTTGGGTTTTCATTCTCTAACGGTATGTTTTTAATCAATTTAGAACGTTTATTGAGTTTAGAAAATTTTGACATAGTTTCATTTGTTTATTCGTTAAATCCAACATGTTTTAACATTTAAAATAAACTCAACAGCAGCAGCAAATTCCAAAACCAAACCACCAGCAAATCCCTTCCACCAATTTAACTAAATAAGCTCATAAAGTAAGCCATTTTACGTTTGGCTAATTGTTGCTGCTATTTCAAGCCATTTTTTTATTTAATGCTGCAACATTTAAAGAAAATTTGAGACTTTGAGACTAACCAGATTTCATTTATATTTTGATAGCCACCCGATGAACTCTTCGCGCCATAACCTCTCGAAAGTATCCCATTTGGTTCAATAATGTCTGCAAATTCTAAAATCATCAACTAAATTCTATGAATTCTCATCAAATGAATCAATCCTCTTATTTTTTGCGTAGTATTGGGTGTGGATATTGAACAATTTTGAGGGGCATCTCGAAGTACAAATCAACCGCTAACAAGAAAAATATAATAAAGATAAAGAGATACTCTTAACGAACCAATCCCATAAATTTAAGCTAACTAGGAAAGACAAAACACAAGTGAAATAAATAACTGAGTGACAGTATGCATAAGAAAAATAAGAAATAAGTTATCATAAAATATATCTTCGCCACCTAACATTCTCAACCTACATTAGCAAATTAACATAGTCCTTATTTTGAGTTAGATTATACCAAAAGTGAGAGAATGAGGTTACCTGAGCGGGACGAGTGGAGAGAGAGCTGCGTGGAGAGCGGGAGCTGTGCGGATAAAGTTCCTTATCAATGTGCTATCAATTAGTATTGTTTGGAAGATTTGGAAAAGTAGGTATTCAGCTGTGTATGACAGTAGGAACATGAATGTGAGGATCATTATTCAGCAAGTCATTAACATAACTAAAGCTAATTATTTTTATATATGTTTGCAACTATAAAAATCATATGCAGGAATTACTTACGGACTCGCGATTGTATTGATGTGACTCAATTCTGCAACTGAAATGCGATACCTCGCGATGGTATTGCCGCGAATGAATTCTAATTGAAAAAGTTTGAATCCCAATTGTAAAGATTTATGTTTTAATTCTAATTTTAAATCTTTAAGTTTGAATTATAATTAGTTTGCATTACTCATTTTCATGGAGAAGTAACAAACAGCCATTTCAGTGGATGGATACTACATCCACCCTTTTCAAGGACGTGGAATACCAATTGTGAACCTTAAAATTATATATCAACTACATTAAACTCTCTAAACCTAACATATAAAAAGTAAAATAAAGCACATAGTATACCTGATAGGAACCATAGTTTAGCGAATCTAAGAGTGAGAAACTTGAGACGACCAGGTAGGAGGGAAACTCGAGATGTTTTGAAGGATCGAAGATTGCATCTTCTAGAATTCGTTACCTATTTTTGTGTACTTTATTGAGTTGGTTTGAGAAGAGGCATGTCACATCGCTTCCTAATTTTATAGTCTTTGTGGAGGATTTGAGAAGAGCCTCATATCTCTAGTGGTGTTGGTATACTCTTGTGTATCGATTCCGCTTCTTTAGCGGTTGATTCCTATAAAAGCATTTATTTATCAAAAAAAAAGTGAGAGAAGGTTGCCTCAAGGCAATCAGATTTTCTTGCCCAAAATGGGAACCATTCAACAAATAGTGTGTTTCATCATGAGATGGTATATCAGCAAACTTGTGAATAAATTACACCGACAGTTGAGAGCAATTGAAAACAATGCATACAAACTACTTCTGTATTTCTTCCTCAAATTTCAATAACCTTTTTAACTGGATTACTGTTTTTTATGTGTGATTTAAGGGATCACACGATCTATATCCATTTAAAAATCTTATATAAGCATCTTTTTTATTCTAATGACCATTAACCAATCAATGATTACTGTACTCACTGAAAAAACATAATTTCTTATTCAATATTTGTTTTGATTGTATTTATGACTGTCAGTATATGAGCATATATCCAATTTAATTATCAGAAAGGGGAGGAAAACAAACTCAAATTCGTTGAATTCACCACGATTTATAATTTTATTACTACATGATAGTGAAATTACAATTGTTAACCAAGGGATTTAGGTAGGATGGCATTCGGATGAACTAATATAAATGCAAATACAAAGAGGCTATTCAATGCAATAGAACACTGAAATTACCGGATTATTATATAACTAACTAATTACCACTGAATGCCGTCCATACTAATTAACCATGATTTGTAATAATTGATAACAAGAATAATAGTATTTAGCCCTCCATGTTTATGTTACCAAATTTCGTATCCTATTAAATTTATGAAAATATGAAATCAAACCCTAATAATGTAATATTATACAACAATCACAAACTACAAACGTGTTCAATGTTTCTTTTGCGTATAATGATATACACATACCAGAAATAGTTTCTTACTCATATTAAGAAATCCTTGGAGTGGGTGCAGATTGAGTTGCCATGAGGCCTTGAAATATATTCTGACAGAACTGAATGGTCAATGGAGGTAAATGCTTGCTATGATATTTGGATGAATGTAGGAATATATTCACTTGGCCCATTTCCCATACCCCAAAATCCATGAACCTACCCATTCCACCTTCCAAATCGGATCAACCCTTCAGCTCCGAAACCGCCACCACTACCACCACCCCCACCCCCACCCCCAGCACCGGATCCCTCTAACCCGAAACTGCCACCCCGGATCCCTCTAACCCGAAATCGCAACCATCGCGAACCCTGAACCCGACCTGTGCAAATCAAAGCCCGCCAACACCGACAAGTGGTGGCTTGACTAGAATGAGAGAGCAAAGTGATGGTAGTGGCCATCCCCGAACCTTCTTTACCAAGGTGAGACAGAGAGAGAGCGGGAGACTAGAAAGAGAGAGTAAAGTGAGCGGGAGAGAAAAAAATTGTGAGAGGTATTCGTAAGAGGGTAGTTTAGATAATAAGGAGGCGTAACCACTATTTGAGTATGGTAATGATAGGCTAATTTGGCCAAAGCTTTTGATTAATGATGGGACACACAAACACAAACTCAATGAAGATAAACTTAGTTAAAACTCACAAATCTCTCGTGTATAACTCGAAAAGTATCAATGAAACTTAGCTAGAGGGAGAGAGAAGTAAGCACCCCAGATACACCTTGGTAAGCAGGTAGAAACACACCAAACACCCTCAAGAATCTCTGTCAAGTATTAAAAGCTTCGTGATAAATAATAATGGTGAGTGAGTAAACCCTCTGGTTTGCAATAAATCTCTCTGGTGCGTATTATCTCTAGCAATAACTCCTGAGCTCTGAAAAAGATCATCCTCTCCTCAAGGGTGGTTGGGGTCTTTAAATAACCCCCCACACCATCCCCGAGCCAACTTAATCATTAAAGAATATGAAATACATCCCTCATACTTTATGTCACAACATTAAATGCCTGATGCACTAGTTGTCTCCACGTCATTAACATTAAATACCAAGACATGCCTTTTGCCTAACCACTATGTGTCAGGAGGCTGTTGTCGTAGAGGTGGCTCACCAACTGCCTGACAACCCCAAATACCACGGTGGTTTACTCAAGTGCATGTCTGACATTGTTTATCTGTCTAGTGACATCACCTATAGTAGATGTGATATTAAGTAGAGGGCTGTTTGGTTCACAACTCAACGCCCGATGGAGCTCCAAGCTGCTCCGCCCGAGGTTCCACGGTCAAGGTACTTCGGTGTTTTACCAGGTGTATCTAAGATGGCCAGGACAAGACCCAATGATTCCTCACTTCTCAATCCTCCAAACTAAGTCCCTCTAAAGTTCCCACGGTGAGGTCATTCGATAGAGTATGAAAGCTCTCCCAGGCCCTGCCAAGCCTGGTCTCTCGCGAGTACCGTTTGACCTCACATTAAAACTCTTTATTATTCTCGTTACACGATTACAACCATTATAGCTTATAGTCAATATAAACAAAGATACAATATAACTAATACAACAAGCTAAAATACAAGTTGTCATGTAGAGCTGCCTCGCTTGAGCTGCCACGGTGCCTTAATCCCAAAACACTGTTGCTAATGTGGAATTACTTCTAATATCAAAATTACCTTCAAGCCCCCTCTACAGTATTATTTTTTTAGGGTATTTATATTTTAGTTAAGTGTGCTCAATTTTGGCACACTTTTAAACAGTGCTAAATTTTGGCACGGTTTTAAAGTGTGCCAGATTGTCATTAAACCGTGCTAGAATTTGGCACAATTTTAAGCTGTGCCAAATTTTTAATATCAAGGTGTGCCAAATTGTTATTTTTTGTGTAGTGAATGAGGAGCAAACCCTATGTTTCCTTACTCTATCATATGTTCAAATTACATTTTTACTTACACAAATGGAGTATGAATGTAGGGGCTAAGGTTTAAAGTCTTTGAAAACTAGCACATATAAGAGAAAAGCCATAGTAAATGTTATGTGATGGACAAATGCCCTTATAAATAATCACGGGAGAAACTCAAAGTTCCCCAAAATATAAACTTTGAGGAATATTATTATATGTTTTTATTTGCCTTTATGATCGATATATCAGTGCTACCTCCTATATTAGAAGTGGAGCACGCGGAATACCCAAATTGTACGTTAGATTAATATTATGATAAAATTTTCAATGATTTTACTATTGTTGTTTTGTTAATGCCTTTAGACAAATCTAGCCTCATATGTACTCGTACAAGACTCCGAGAACGTATTTACAAAAGTTCCAAGAAATCAAAAATACTTTTCTTTAGTTTCACTAAAATTATTCAATATAACTTTTTTCTGAAGCAAACTGAAGTAGGCAATGTCATGTGCACGAAAGGGGTACATCTCCCTAAATTTATTCAATATATCTTCAAAGTAATCCATCACAAGTTTGAAGTTTAAATAAGCTTAACCTATCCATATCCCTAAACTATATATTTTATATGATGCCATTTATTCCACAAATAAAAGGAGATAATTTTCATCACTCCCTTTAGAAACCCAAAAATGAATATAATGTAATGGGATTAGGAATCTTCTAATATACAAGTAAAAGATATTATTTATTCCTTTTACAAGTGGTTCGATGGGTGTCTTAGTAGAGGTTTAAACACATAAAGAGCTAGTTAGAGGTAGTGAGTAAAGGGAAATGAAGAGGGGGGAAATGATATACCAAGAAAATAAAGATATTTTAGCCTACCAACCATTAAAATAGAAAGGGTATATAATCATCAGGGTGACAATGGCATTGGATAGGGGTCAAATATACCATGACCCATGATCAATTGACTTGGCCTGAATACCTAAATCCAAAGAATGATTGATGAACTGTGTCAAGGTAAACTAATGTGGGGGTATTTACTTTATAAACAGTTGAACATGGAACAATTACATAGGAAATTTAGGTAATTATACTTGGGGTGTAAGTGGTGTAATAATGACTTAACTACAAGTTATAGGCCCTCAATACCTTTAAAGTAGTTAGCCTTAAAGGATCAACACTCACATAAAGACGGGGTCCACGTGGAAGATTTAGAGAATATCAAAGTAGTTGTATTTCAAATTTAAGTGAGAGCGCATGCAAACGGTTATCTATATCCGCTATAAATATAAAACATTGTAATCGAGGAAAAGATTCTAAACCTATCAATTAGACTTGAATTTACTCTAATGTTCTTTGCTTGTAACTTCAAGTAAATTGAACCTAGTTAAACAACATCCATGGCCTTTGAAAGTTGTAAGTAAGCCTATAAATTGAGTCGGGCAAGCCGGAAGCCCGTCTATTCCACCGGTTAATTTCAAGCCGAGCTTTATTTGAGTTTGAGCCGAGCCAGAGTCCAAATTTCAACTTCGAATGAATTTCGGGCCGAGCTTGAGCCAAACCTTACCAAGCGTGAATCTTGCCCAAAGCTCGAACTTGGAATATATAAATAAATAAATAAATAGTTTTATATAATATAACATATTTATGTTAACATTGTTTAATATAACATATTTATTTTAATTTTATAAGTTTTCACTCTTATTTCTCTCTTTTTTTTTTTTTTTTTTTTTTAATTTTATACCTTTCATAATTATATATTCTATTTTATGAATTATCTATTAAATTTTAGTGTGTGCATTCTCTCCATGATGAAAATAGAAGAAAAAAACACTAATTCAAACTTTTTTAACAAAAAAAATTAAAATCGGGCATGCTCGAAATCGGGCCCGAAGCTCATAATATTTATGAGTCGAGTTCAGGCTTAGGTAGGAAAAATTAATTCGGGTCGAGCTCGGGCTTGAGCTTGGGTAAGGTCATTCACGCCGAGCCTCAGAAACCCCATGCCCGACTCACCTAGCTCGATTTACAGCCCTAGTTGGAAGTTAGGTGTATTTCCATCCCACATATTTCAAATCATTTGGATTCTAGATCGATTTAGTTTTTGGTGTTGTCATTAATATATTTTATTTTCTTTCACTAGAGTTACTTGTTCTTCAATTCCATGTTTCTAATATGTACTTTTGTTATGTTTAGTTAGTATTTTTCTCACTTCAAGTAAAATTTCTCAGTATCTTGATATTGGTACAAAGGGTCCATATAGTTGAAGCATTGGAAGAGACACACAATGGCCTAATTTTCTATTAAGTGAAAAACACATAAAAAAATCACATTCGATAAGTAATTAGTATTCGACACAAACGCACTAACAAAAGTAAAGTAAAAAAAAACCCGTCAAGCCAAGAACGATTATCAATTATTAAATACAATATTAAAAGTACATATGTTATAACAAAGTGAGCATCAAAACCAATAAAATATGCAACACGAAATACTAATGTCATAATAGGGAAAAATGGTACCATGTGTTGAGGGCACTATGTGTTCGCGCTCAATATAAGTAAGTGTACGACACATGCACATTTAAGATTCTTGTTTGTATAGTGAAAAATATGTGGGCATGTATCACATACGTGTCTTGTCCTTATTTGTGTTCAGAGTGGATACATGGTGCCCTCTACACATAGTACTATATCTTTTTAGTAGGAATAAAAATGAAATCGCACTTACATAATTTTACGGTCCATTAAATGAGTTCAAATTTATTGACCCTTTTTAACAAGGGTTAATATGCCATTTTAAAATAATAACAACTCACTAAATATTGTGGAGTCCGTTGATAAGTGGTTCATGTTTCTGAAATCATGTTAACCTTTAGGGGCAACAAATTTATATTCCCATAAAAGTTAGCTCTAATTAAATCATTAACACATTACAAATATAAATATTACAAAAATAATCAACACTATTTTTTTTTTTGGCAAAATTTATTAAATAAGAAGATACTTAAGGCCATTGCTGACAATTGAATACGATTCTAGGGATTTCATTATAAATAGTGCTTGTCACAAAAAAAAAGTGCATAAAATAATTAAACTACATTAAGTCATTTGTTTAATTGTTCAAAAGAAATTGATAAAATTATTATTTATATATATAATTTAATGTCTATCAATAATATTATTTAAATGTTTCTGGTGAATTATTTCTTATGTATCTTTTATTTGTTTGATACTATTGATAGATATATTTCAGGTATCTTGAATGATAAAACACAGCCACGGTCCTGTAAATCTTTCACAAAGATACTTGAAAAGCATTGAGTTTCTATCTGAAATTCTTTTCTATTTCCTTTTTTTTATCCCCTCAATTCACTTATTTAAGGATAATTTACTAACAGCTAACTATAAACAATAACCTATTCATTTATGTTGACTCCGTTGAAAGAATTAGTATAAAATTACGTCTAGCATTATTGTGTCTAGTGTGTTTGACTCCAAACTCACATGATTCACTGATCTCCCACTTTTTTTATTTATAAAATCAGAGATACTGTACCAGCAAGCAATAAATCCATGTGGATCAAATCTCATTTATTAAATCAATCGCCAATTATAAAGGGCATTTGATGCACCAACTTTTACATCCACAATTATGAGTAGAATTTGACGACACCTACTAGGAAGAACATCAATAAACCTATCATAATGAAACACATAATAAAGGAAAAAAAATATATGTTAGCTCAAACACTAAATCTTTAGAGACATAGTCAGGATCGCTACGTGTGGATCAATTGAAATTTATTGATTTTAAGTAAGAAAATGATAGTTGCATTGATTTTGTGCACCAATTGTACAAAATGTTTGTAGTGTTGATCAAAAGTTTCTTGAAAAATAAAAAGATGATTACAGATTTCATTAATTAATCTATTGGTTCAATACATTATAGATTCAACCAATTTATTTACATCATTCTCCACGCAAATCACATTATACAGTTCTACTAATACTACTACATTTATATAACACTTTTTGTTTCTAAAAAAAAAGTTTTCAAATTTTCAAAATTATTTTTATATAAATAAAAAAAATTGGTTATTAAAACATTTTTCACGTTGTATTTATAGAAAAAACTTTAAGCTTTTATTTATAAATGACATAAGTTTTTTAAACTGAAAGCAAATAAAAATATGTATAATTTTTTTTTATATAAAATACGCATAGTTTTTTGAAGTTTTTATTTATAAAAAGTTGTTTTTAAGTTAAAAAAAGTTTTCAAAATTTTAAGATTATTTTTAATATAATTAAAAATTTTTTTTGGTTATAAAAACATTTTTAACGTTTTATTTGTAGAAAAACTTTAAGTTTTGAATCTACAAATGATATACAGTTATTTAAACTAAAAACAAATAAAATTATGTATATTTTTTATATATATATAAAATACGTAAAGTTGTTTTGAAGTTTTTATTTATGAAAAATAATTGCTATATAATAAAAACATTTGAAAATAATAGACAGACTTTATTAATGAAAAAATTAACCTTTTATAATGGCTTCAAAATAATATATAGAATTTTTTATTTATAGTAAGTTTATAATTATCATTATGTTTGTTTATTTTACGTATCCGATGCATCGCATGAGCTGTATGCTAGTTATTATAATAATGAAGCCGTGTCAATAAATTATGACCAATTTGTATCAATTACATTTCCACAAAATACACACTTGGATGTAAGGATAAGATATATATCAATTACATATGCCATACATCCAAACCGATGTATTATGTAAAATTTGGGGAAAATGCAATAGTAAGGAGCCAATTGTAAACTTACACAAAAATAATATTATGAAATAAGATTTATTTGAGTTAAAAAATGATATGTTTACACAACGTTGCATTAGTCATATATAGATTAAAGGGTGTCGCACTTTTTCATTATAATTTTGGAAAGTATATCAAATTATGTATCCCTCTATCTTAAGTTTGCGCTTTCAAATACGTAAAATTCATGAAAATTATATATTTTTTACTTTGGCCATTACATTAAAATTTGTATCTATTTAAAAGTTTAAATTTTAAATAATGATACTTAATTTGAGACGGTCAATATATTAAATTAAGGAAAGATTCTAGTTTAGCCAGTGCTCATGAGGTGAACAAAACACAAAGAAAAGTTGAGAGGGATGGAGGCACCAAGGGTCGAATTCCCAATCTTTATTATATCTTGATGTAGGAAGAAATATAGTTTTAAACAAAAAAATGAAATTTGTATTGCCGACTCGAGATAATTATGAAATGCTTTGTTTAGTTGTGTTAAGTTGAAATTGGTATAAGGATGATTCATTCCCGAGAAAACCCTTGAATAGGAATGTAATAATTGCGAATGAATTGAGGCCCAATTTGATATTTTGTAATATTTGAGGGAATCTAATATCTAATATTGAAAATGGTGTCTCCATTTGTTATTGTTGCACGTGGCATAAATGGTGAAGGTAATTTATTATCCACGAGGGAACTATTACTTTTATCTTCTGCACATCTGAATAATTAGTATTAAAGACGTTTACTTATATACATTCTGAGAATTTGAAGAGCTCCAAATCTACGGAACTCACGAGATAGGCACCAAAGAGTTCGAAGTCTACGGGCCTCTAAAGATAGTCAACTAGCATTTGAAGCGTTTCATTCCAAGTTCATTATTGCTCAGTAATGGGTTGTCCACTTGTTTGCAAATGTTATAGTATATATATGAGACTTCCGTTCAAAGCGGGGTCCATGGGACTACTAGAAAGGGAAGAACTACAAATCTACTAGTTTTCACACCCATAAAGGTGGTTATGTTGTAATGCAAGAAAAACCGTCAAACTAAGTAGTCCAAGATTTAACCGACTTCAAGCTAAAACCATATGTATCTCAGTGCGTGATAGAAGTTACAACTAAGGCTGCTGATTCGACAAAATTATCCTTTAGCGTGAGAAGTTTTGATACTCCTTTCCATATATCAACAATATGAAAAACATTGCTCTACAACTTATTTAGTCTCTCACTCTCTCTACACTTTTAATCTATCCCACCCTTGTGGGATTAAGCTTTCTTATTTGCATGGGATGCATAGTGTAATACCCTGTACTTTTATGAATATTTAAATTACATAAGTGGGTGTAATTTGATAATTAGAGGAATTTATGTGAATATTAATTTTGGAATTAATGAGTGTTAGTGTTGATACCAAATTTAATCTACTGACGTGGACCCATCATCTGAAGACACATGTCAACCAACATGGCAATTACAAATATTTCTACCGATCAGCTCACTACCACCAAGTAAATCATACATTCCGGGATATTCAAAGGCCCTGAGCAACTTATGGGCCCCGAGGTACTCAAGCGTGCCGAGCTACTTAGGCGCTCCGAGCAGCTTAAGCGGCCCGAGCTACTTAGCGTACAAAGTACTCAAATCAGGAGACTAAAAAAGACGACTGCGCATTAAATGCTCATTATTATCATACAGATGTATATATCTACTAGATAATAGCGCATTGTCCTTTCACATGTACGCCTCAAGGCTATAAATACATTGTAACCTCCTCATTAGAATGAGGACTCGAAATTTCTTGGTAAATCCATTATCGAGAATTCTAAACAAATAGTCAGAAATAACAAAAAAAGTGGACGTAGGCCATTCTTACAAGGCTGAACCACTTTAAAAATCTTTTGTCTTATTTATTTTATCTGTGATTGATAAATTAGAGATAATCTAATTTTTTACATCAACAGATTGGCGCCGTCTGTGCGAAATGACTGTACTCATCATTTTTCACCAAAATAATTCATCATCAATGGTTGATGATCCGGAATCCAGTAATCGAAACGCTGGAATCCCTCCAAATCCATCTACTCCCCCAAATGTCCAAGATCTGGCTGGTATAATGGCTAATTTGGCCCAGGGCCAGACGACCATGCAAGAAACCATGCGACAACCCATACAAACTGTCCAGGGTGGAGTGCCGGCCCAGTCTGGACAAAGAAGTATCCAAAGAAATACCCACCTACCCTCTTTCCGAACTAGGCGAACATTATTCCCAGAGGAATCTTGATCTAGACGCACCGATTCATATCGTACTGAGAGATCTAACGATTCTTCTTATCAACCTGGTCGAACCTCATCAGTACGAGCTATAGACACTCAACAAAACGTCACCGTATCTCCAGAAAGAACCAGTGCTCTTGAAAGGTTGAGTAGAGTCTCTCATTTTGATCGTTTGGGCCCTAGGAGGAATAGAAGTCCCCCTAGGATTACGTCGAGGAACTCTCCACGACCATCCGATCTAAGGGAAGGCTCTTCCCAATCACGACCAACTGCTCGTAATGAAAGATCCCAAGAGGCTAATTCAACGCGATCAATTGCTCGAACAAATAGGCCCGAGGAGGGAAATGATGTATGAAAGGGCTCTATTAAGAGGAAATGGCTAAGGCCAAGAATCCTCTGCAAAGAACTTTTGTCCAAGGAACACCATTCGTACAGGCAATTGTGGATTTTCCCACACCATCAAAATTCAAAGCTCCTATGGTGACGCCTAAGTATGATGGAAAAATTAACCCTATCCTTCATATAGAGTAATACCAAGCTGCTGTCGATATCTATGCAGTTCCAGATGAGATGAGATGTAGGGCATTTTCTAGAACTCTTACCGGATCAGCCCAAATCTGGTACAACAACCTTCCTCGGGGAAAGATCGTGACTTTCTTTCAACTGGCAGAGCTCTTTATTGGGAACTTCTGTTTTGGAGCAAAACCAGTCAAACGAGTAGCACACTTATTGAGTGTTAGACAAAAGGCAGGTGAAAGCACCAGGGATTATATTACTCGTTTTAATAATGAGAAACTCGAAGTAATTAATTACGAGGAGAAAATAACAATTACTGCTCTGATGAGTGCACTGTTGCCAGATAAATTATACTACACTTTAGCCAAAGATTCGCCTAAGACTATGGCTGAATTGATGGCAAAAGCAGCTAAAATCATGAATAAGGAGACTAAGGTCGAGGCTGATAGGACTGAGAAGAAGGAGCAGAAGAATAATGGTGGCAACAGGCAATCAAAAACAAAGCAAGCATTGGAACAATTGAAGAAATTTAGAAATTATACTCCTTTAAAGGTAGATATAAATCATATTCTGGAAGAGATCAAGAACAACGAGGAGCTGAATTGGCCAGAAAAAATGAAGGCAGATCCTGAAATGAGGAATAAGTCTAAATATTACGAGTTCCATAAAGATCATGGTCACACGACCAAAAATTACATAGCTCTACAGAATGAAATTAAGGCACTCATCAGGCGAGGAAAACTAGATAAGTATGTTGATCACCGAAATGGTGGAAAAGCCAACGACCGAGCAAGGTAAAGGTCTAGATCTCCTCGTCGAACAAATGAAGACAAGAAGAGAGACCATGAGGACGATCCAAAGGATGATCCCGACCTTCCTAAAAAACCAAGACAGCCAGAGCGTGAGGTATTTTCAATCCATTTTGGATCATTTGAATGTAATGTTATTATAGGTGGAGATGCAGGAGGTGGAGATCTTACTGCAGAAAGGAAAGCTTACCTCAATGAGGCACAAGCTTGCTCGTACATTCAGCGAATAAATCTAACTGAAGATGATCGCCCGAGGAAGGTAAATAAAGACAAATTGGCATTGGTTTTTATAAGAATGACCTAACACGAATATTATATCCTCATGATGATCCATTAGTGATCAAGATGAGGATGAAGGAAGTGGTGATCTCACGAGTACTAGTGGATAATGGTAGCTCGACAGATATCATATTCTATCCATATTTTGATAGTTTGAATCTGAAGCTAGCCCAGTTGGAACCATATAATAGGCCCCTCCTTGGTTTTACTGGCGAGAAGGTTTTTCCACTTGGGACGATCAAGTTGGATATGCTTATCGGTACTTGGCCTACTTGTCGAACAGAAAGAGTACGATTTTTTTATCATGGATAAAAACGTCCAATCAGCCTACAATATCATCATGGAAAGGTTAGGCCTAAAGAAGTTCGAAGCAGTACCATCTACTGTACATTAATATTTGAAATTCCCAACCAATTTTGGAGTGGGAGTTGTAAAAGGTGACCAGAAAGTAGCTCGAGAATACTACTATTTATCTGTCGAGCAGGAGGAATATGAAGAATCCAGGAAAAAGACTACTACCTATCAAGTAGATGAAATAGAAGATGCAGAGATTAAAATGCTAGACCCTAGAGATGAGTTTCAGCTGGTGAAGGGACAGGTCATAGAGGCCACTGAAAATATCATACTGGACTATGAGCATCCAGAACGAACAACTCAAATTGGTGCATCACTGGAGTTATCATTAAAACAGGAATTGATAGCATTTTTAAGGCGAAGAAAGAAGACCTTTGCATGGAGTCATGAAGACATGCCACAGATAGATCCGAATTTCTTGTGTCACGAGCTCAACGTGAACAAGTAAATCAAACCAGTGAAGCAGCGAAGAAGAGTGTTTAGTCCTGAGAAAAACCAAGCTATACATGAGGAAGTAGAGAAACTACAAAAAGCCTGTTTTATTGAAGATGTCAAATATCCTGATTGGCTAGCAAATGTGGTGATGGTAAAGAGGAAAAATAACAAGTGGAGAATGTGTGTAGACTTTACTAATCTTAATAAAGCATGCCCAAAGGATCATTTTCCTTTGCCCCGAATCGATCAACTAGTGGATGCTACATCGGGGCATGAATTGTTGAGTTTTATGGATGCTTATTCTGGTTACAACCAGATTAAGATGAAGCCTGAAGACAGGGAGAGAACCTCTTTTATCACCCCAAGGGGAACTTATTGTTATAGTGTTATGCCTTTTAGACTTAAAAATGCAGGTGCCACATATCAGCGGCTGATGAATAAGGTGTTTGCAGAGCAAATCAGTCATAACATGGAGGTTTATGTTGATGACATGCTTACGAAGAGCAAGAAAGCTGCTGATCATCTAGTTGACTTAGGTCAGACCTTTGATCAACTAGAGAAATATAAAATGAAGATGAATCCCACCAAATGCATATTCGGAGTACGAGAAGGCATATTTCTCGGCTATATTGTTAACCAACGAGGTATTGAAGCAAACCCTGAGAAGATAAAGGCTCAATTAGGGCTACGATCTCCAACGACGAAGAAGGAAGTGCAAAGTCTCACAGGGCGAGTTACAACACTTAATAGATTTTGTCACGAGCAACTGATAGATGTCTCCCATTCTTCAAAACACTCCAAAAAATGTTTGAGTGGAATGATGAATGTGAAGAGGCCTTTCAAAAGTTGAAAAAGTATTTGGAGACACCTCCACTGTTATCTAGACCAGTGATGGGAGAAAGATTATACTTATACCTGGAAATTTCAGAAAATGCAGTGAGTTCGGCATTAATAAGGGTGGAGGATGAAGTACAAAAACTAGTCTATTACACCAATAAGGATTTTCGAGGAGCAAAAATCAGGTATCCCAGACTACAGAAGCTGGCACTATCATTGATTGAAGCAAGCAGAAAAATGAGGCCGTACTTCCAAGCTTATACTATAGTTGTGTATACAGATATGCCATTAAGGCAAGCTCTACACAAACCAGAGAAATCAGGAAGGTTGATGTATTGGGCAGTAGAACTTGGAGAACATGACATAATTTATGAGCCTAGATCATCTCTCAAAGGGCATGCAGTAGCGGATTTTATTGCAGAATTTACTCAGGAGGATTCCCCCTACGAGCAGGAGTTAAATACGGACCAGCCTGTGGATGTTACAGGATCATCAAATTTAAACCCCGACCAACTTACGTCGGTGGACGAGCAACAAGAAATGCCAAAGGAGGATAAAAGGAAATATCAAATATTCCACCGAGGAACTCTGTCTGATCAAGAGTTCGATAATGAAGTACCTATATAGAATTTGTATGTGGATGGATCTTCGTGCTCTACAGGCAGTGGAGCAGGGATTGTTTTAAACAGTCCGGATGAGATTGATGTGGAGTATGCTCTGCGCTTTCAATTTAAGGCTTCTAACAATGAGGCTGAATATGAAACTATGATCATGGGTCTAAGTTTGGCTAAAACCATGAAGGCAGAGCCGATCGAGGTGTTCAGTGACTCACAGTTAATTGTGAATCAAACTCTGGGGGTGTATGCAACAAAAGGAGAATTAATGGTCAAATATCATGCAAAAGCAATGGAAGTGGTATCAAGTTTTACTGCAGTTCAGTTGATTAGAATACCAAGACAAGAGAATGTAAGAGCAGACGCACTAGCTCGATTGGCATTAGCCACACGCACCGAGCCGCGAAGAACAATCCCAATAGAAATCCTAGCTGGTCGGAGCATATACGAGGATCTAATGATGAATTTCATTGCCCTTGATTTAGGACCATCTTGGATGGATCCCATCAGGGCCTATATTGAAGAGGGAACTTTGCCAACTGATAAACTCGCAGCCAAGAAATTGAAATTTAAAACTACTCATTATGTATTGACCAATGGCATTTTATATAGATGAGGAATTATAACAGGTCTACAAAAATGTGTCCACCCTTCTGAAGTAAAATCTTTGATCGAAGAGGTCCATGAAGGGTCTTGTGGGGCCCATGTAGCAGGTCGAACACTGTTGCGAAGAATAACAACGCAGGGGTATTACTGTCCGACGATGAGAGATGATTGTACAGCTTATGCAAAGAAGTGTGATAAATGTCAACGCTTCTCTTCTATCAGAAGAATTCCCCAAGCATTGTTAGCACCCATCACACCCCCTTGGCCATTCGCCATGTGGGGGATATACTTGGTCGGGTCACTTCCAACGACCAGGGGAAGATTCAAATACCTTGTGGTTATTGTGGATTACTTTACCAAATGGGTGGAAGCTGAGCCTCTCATTGATATGACATACGACAAAGTCTATCAATTTATATGGAAGAATATTATATGCAGATATGGTCTCCCACACGCATTCATCACAGACCATGGAACTCAGTTTGATAACAAGGAGTTTGTTGCGTATTGTCACCAATCCAATGTACTGAAGATCCACTCTGCACCAGGCCATCCCCAAAGAAATGGGCAAACCGAGGTGATAAATAAAACGCTGCTGAATGGTTTGAAGAAATGACTAGATGTTGCAAAGGGAAATTGGATTAACGAGCTACATTCTGTGCTGTGGGCTTATCGTACTACATCACGAGCAGCAACAGGAGAGTCTCCATACATGCTGGCATTTGGAAGTGAAGCTATCATACCTACCGAATTGGGCCTACCCACACATAGGGTGCTTAATTTCAATTCTCCTGTCAGTGATTTAATGAGAAGATTAGACCTGGATATGCTCGAAGAAGTCAGGGAAGAAGCAGCGATCAGGAATACAACATATCAACAACGGACAACTTTGTTCTATAACAAAAGAGTGAAGAAGTGTGATTTAAAGGAATGGGATTATGTGCTGAAGAGAGTGATCCAAAAGAATAACAAACTGGAAGCCAACTGGTATGGACCCTACAGAGTAACATAAGTTGTTCGTCTAGGGACATACATAATTGAAACATTGGAAGGAGAAGAATTTAAGAATGCATGGAATGCAGAGCATCTACACAAGTATTATCAGTTAAAATTACTGTGTAATGCAATTGCTTCAGTATGAATAAAGTATTGAATATTTTATCCAATTATCATTTTTGTTAAAATTTTTTGGAGTATTATTGCTACACACTACACGTTAAGTCCAGAATCAATTTCCTCCAACTCCGGTTGGTCGGAAACCAATCTCCTCCAACTCCGGTTGGTTGGGAACCAATAACCACCAACTCCGTCAAGTCCAGAATCAATTTCTTCCAACTTCGGTTGGTCGGAAACCAATCTCCTCCAACTCCGGTTGGTCGGGAACCAATAACCACCAACTCTGGTTGGTCGGCAAACCAATCTCCTCCAACTCCGGTTGGTCGGGAACCAATCTCCTCCAACTCCGGTTGGTCGGGAATCAATCTCCTCCAACTCCGGTTGGTCGGGAACTAATTACCACCAACTCCGATTGATTGGTAAGTCAATTACAATCAACTCCGGTTGGTTAAACTAAGCAGGAACATGGGATGCAAATCATTTCATTGTATAGGCCCAAAGAGTGACAAGTCACTATAATCAAATAATAGATAGGACAAGTTCTATTATCCAAAAATAAAATAAAATGTGCATATATTCGCAAACAAAGACATTATGCAAATTACTTAGAAGAAAATAGAATAGCAAAAGACTAAAAATTTCTTCATTTAAATCAAGTAGAAATACACATGATGGGAAAAATTTACTTCAAAATCCTATTCTATTAGTTATTTCCCTTCTGCCTTTGAAACAGGTTCTACCCCAGCAGGAGGGTCATCTAAGGCATAAGGAGAATTTATAAAATTTACATCTCTCAACATTCTAACATTCATTACAGATGGCCGATCAAGTAAATATTCTGGGTGATATATCTCGAAGTTGGCATGAAGACTATAGTCACCAAGATACTTGGAAATCAGACATCGAGGAATTGCACGAGCAGGAATTCAGCTAAAATCAAGCTTAAAAGGAGGTACGGGTAAATCGAGCACTCCAGGCTCATAATAATCCCATAAGTAATGTCTCTGCTCTAATTATAGCACACACATAACATTCAGCCATCCCTGTTTGCACCCTTCATTATTCGACTGTTGTATCCTAGCATCTAGATGGTACAGAGCTTCGTTATACCCAGCCATCCAAAATTATCTGGGTTGTTTATGAAATTGTTAAGTTAACCTCTCTAGTTGCTCGTGGAGATTCTTCACCAGAAGTTCCTTATTTTCCAAGGCAAAACTCTGAGCAGAGAGTTGTTCGCTGAAGTTCAGAATTTTCTTAGACATTTCTGCTAAGGCTTGGTTCTTCGCCACCAACTGAAAGGCCTGATTCTATAAAGCTGACTGTAATCTAGATTCTTCAATAGAAACCCGACCAGCCCTTGTTCGTCCCTGAGAAGAAGATCTTGCTCGTCCACGAGTAGAGGTGGAGGGTCCAGCTCTTTTCAAAGTTTCCAACTCATCTCTCAAGTTGTCATTTTTTACCTCCAAGAAAGAGAAACCTTCATCATTAACTGGGACCAAGGCTCCCGAGGAGGATGCAGCAGATTTGAGTTATTTTACCTCCTCTTGCAAGGCAATGTTCTCCTGCTCCAACAACTTGGCAATATGTCTGTGTTCTTCAACCTCAAGCTTCAGAACGCTCTCTTTCTTCTCATAGGCAGAGATGAATTTATCATATCCTTTGTCAGCACTCAATTGTTGATATTTTTTCTCGTATCCTTGGTGCAAAAGGGTAGAAGATTCTTTATATTGCTGTTGGAGTTCCCCGATAATACCCTGGATATCTTCAATCATTTCATAGTATGCCACATTATTGGCAACTGCACGATCGAGAAAATATTTCGGATATTAATAAGCTTCAATTGCTCGGTCAGAAGCACCTGATCCGAGGATGTCAATTATCTGGGCCTCATTCAGATCTGCATGACCAGCTTTGAAATAGTCATGGCATTTCTTCATCAATTCTGTATCATGAGCAGATAAGAGCTCCATCGTGGCCATAAACTAGCAAAGAGAAGCAATCAACAAGGTCAATAATGATAAAGACAGAGCAAGAATAAGAAAGTCAGTATGAACAACCAAAAGTTTGAATTTTTATTCATCATAAGGGAAAATACAAAATCTGAGGTTATATTCGATAAAATAACAAGACAAACACCCGACCAACTCTACACCTTCTCTTTATTTCCGATGATTTCCTCAAAAGTTTTTAAGGAAGAAACTGGTTGCTCGGGGGGCAAAATTAGCTACTCGGTAGAAGCACTGGTTGGTTGGAGCTGCTCGGTAGGCTGAATAACAGGAATACCAGGAATCTGATCTACCATCATCATTAAAGATTCGTCTGAAGCAACTTCATCCTCTTCTTCTTCTCTAGGAGAGGGAGGAGGGCCATGAGTGTGTTGCTGGAACAATTCAGAATTCTCAGCAACTTTCATCTCCTGCAAAGCTGCAACCCATCCATCCCTAAAATATTTGAGGCTGGCATACTCCATTTGGGTTGACATGGCAGTCAGGCCCTTGTTCCAGCCTTTATCCCAACCAGTACTGAAGGATTTTTTAACAGCCTTTTTCCTTTTTTCTCTCTCCGAGGAGGTCCTTTCCCTAAGGAGCTCCTCGGCAACCTTCAACTTCTCCTCCACCTCCATTTTTTATCGTCCAACATCTTAAAGTCTAACCACTTCCTCTTCAGCAGATTTGAGCTTAACTTCCATCTCCTTGTTTCTTTGTTCAAAGACTTTATTGTTCTTCTCAGACTCTTTTAACTTCTTCTCCAACTCCTGGGAGGCATTCTCAGCTTGATTTTTATCCATATCAATGGAATTAAGTTGCTTCTCCCAAGAAACCTTATCTTCTTTGTACTTTTAACGAGAGTCCTTTAAGGACTGAGTCAGACCAACAAAAGCTTCCTCTACACCTCCCGAGTAGCTTGAAGCCTTGATAGCTTCATCCTTGTTCAAGATGCTGTTGAAACACGTCACCAGCTAAAAAAAGAAATAACTTTGAGTCAATACAGGAACATAACATTAGAAAGAAAAAGACTCAGGATAATAATACTTACTAAGGCAATGTGTTGATCAGCCAAGGTAGTGACTCTGTCATGAGAGAGACTGTCTTCAATGACTTGGACTTCTAGGATAGTCCAGGACTTCACCAAGCCCATAGCAGAGCTCGGAGGAACAAAAGTTGGAACACCACTTTCAGCATTTAAAGGCTGAGAGATAGGTTCAGCAGGTCTCTCAGAAGAGCTTTTCTTTAACCTCCTCGTAGGTGCAAGAGTATTTTCAACCAAAGATGTTGTCTTTGTTGGTGATATGACAATAACCTCACTAGGAGGAGAGATAACAACAGCATTGCTCGGAGCCACAGGGGGCTTCTCAACAACTTTCTTGGCAGCAGCTGGAGGGGGTGCATCAATATTTCTTGTCTCTTCTGCTAGGACATCTTGTTTATTTCTCTTTTCCTCCACATTAGTAGAGGCAGATTTATCAAAGAAAGCAGGAGCTCTTCTTTTATTCATTAGATCAGTAATAGGAATGTTTGACTCAGAGGAAGAACCTTCCACACCAGTTTCAGAAGCTGGTACCTGGTCAATGTCAACCAGCACTGGACGAGGACGAGCAGTATAGGATAAAGTGTAGCTCTTGTATTGCAATAAGTAAGAGGCAGACCTATAATATGTTCCTCAGCAACACATTGGTGCAAACTCCAGATAAGTTTTAAACGCTTCAAATTAACGTCAGTTTCTTTGGGAGATTTTCTTTTACTGTCAACTATAACAAATAAAAAACAAATTTCAGTGATACATTTTATCAAACAAAAAGAAAATAAGATTTCAAAAAATTAAAACAACCTCTTCCGTTGCCATAAGGGGGACATCTGGGACCTTGATATACGTCATCTCCATTTAATGGAGCGTGTTGCCAATTTTTCATGCTCAAAATAATCCCTATTAGCATCCGAAAGATTAACAACTGAAGCCCTATTCAAAAACCTAGTTTTTAAATAGAATGTGGAATCACTAACAACCCATCTATAGCAGTGCATAATCTCTGGGATCCCTAAACGGGTTCCATGGAGTTGATTCAATATATGAACTCCATTAACTATCCTCCAGGTATTTGGAGCTATTTTTGCAGGCACAACGTCAAAATATTGACAGAACTCCAAACATAGGTGATTTGGAGGAAAAGAAAAGCCACATTCGGCCAGAAAGAGACTTGGGAACCAATGTCCCTCAGCCAAAGAAAAATAATCAGAAGGTTCAGAAAGTTCTTCCAAAATGACCCATGAAGGGATTGAAAATTCAAAATGAAATTTTTCAAGAGATTCAACAAGGTAAACCATGATGAACAAAGTAAATAAAAGAGAGGGAAGAAAATCTTACAAAAAAAGAGTGAATCAGTTGACAACGAACAATGGAAGGAACGAAGGCACAAGATAGAGAAGAAATGAATAGTTCAAAGATATAGATTTGAAAAGTGAAAGACGATAGGATTTCTGCCGCGTTTAAATACTTTACCTTGGGAATAAGGAAAGGTAATGATTACAAAGAAAGACGTTTGTGTATCCGGCGGCTAAAAGAAGAAAAGGAGCACAAATATCGAAGCGGTCATGAAAATTCAAAATATGTACGAGGCCTAATACTGTGCACTCAAAAAGAAGTTACATACAACGAAAGCTTTCCTAAAAATTATACAAACAAATAATCTATGCAATTTCTAAAGCAGAATGTTCCATATATTTCTTCAACATTAAACTACAAAACATTGGGGGCTTCTGTTGATACCAAATTTAATCTCCTGATGTGGACCCATCATCTGAAGACACATGTCAAGCAACATGGCAATTACAAATATTTCTACCGATCAACTCACTACCACCGAGTAACTCATACATTCCGGGCTATTCATAGGCCCGAGCAACTCAGGGGCCCCGAGGTACTCAAGCGTGCCGAGCTACTTAGGCGGTCCGAGCTACTTAGCGTACAAAGCACTCAAATCAGGAGAATCAAAAAGATGACTGCGCATTAAATGCTCATTATTAGCATACAGATGTATATATCTGCTAGATAATAGCGCGTTGTCCTTTCACATATACAACCTCAAGGCTATAAATACATTGTAACCTCCTCATTAGAATGAGGACTCGGAATTTCTTGGTAAACCCATTATCGATAATTCCAAACAAACAGTCAGAAATAACAAAAACAGTGGACGTAGGCCATTCTTACAAGGCTGAACCACTTTAAAAATCTTTTGTCTTATTTATTTTATCTCTGATTGATAAATTAGAGATAATCTAATTTTTTACATCAACAGTTAGGTTATTAATGATGTGTGTTACATCTACTTTTGCTACTAAGTAAATGAGTCGGAATATTTTCATGTCATGTCGCAGTTGGGTAAAGTGACGAAAAATATTACACGTTGGAGAAAACGCGTGTTGAGAAGTGTTGGGTCCGATTAGTGAGTTTTAGTTAAGTGACTCGAATGGAGATTTCGAGTACAACATCGGTTTTGGAATGGCTGAGTTAGTCAGAATAGAGTACCCGGGGGTAGCGTTTGGGTTCCGGGGACTTTTAGACTAGTAGGGACTCGTAAGTGAGTAAACGAGTCATTTTTGGGTTGATAAACTCCTTTTCTCTCTTATAAGACAAGAGAGAGAGAGAAAGGAAAGAAAGAAAAGAGAGAAAAGAAGAAGGAAAGAATGGAAGAAGGAAAGGGGAAAAGAGAAAGGGTATTTTACCCCAAGCTCCGCGGGATTCTACTCGAGGTCGTCAAATTTTATCCACGCGGCAAGTGTTTACTTGCTTTATTCAAGTGAGTGTGTGTATCTCATATTATAGTTGGTAAACTATATGATTTTTGGGTTGAAACCCTTGAAATAAATTTGGAAATTTTGATTTTGAGTTCACAAATTGATGTGTCATTAACTCTTTATGAATTCTAGTGTTAAACCCATGTTAATGGTGTGTATAGATGGTCAGAAATGGGATGAAATGAGAAATGAGAGTTTAAATGGTTTTAGGATTTAAGTCCAAGAGAAATTGTTCTATCCCATAGATTAATTGATGTGTTAGTTATAATCAGTGATTGGATGATTATATTGTTATTGGCTGGGATAAGAAACCACAAAAATGGATGTTGGGATAATTTTGGGGATTTTAGAGAAGAAGAAATAGCCCGAATTGTACGCTTTGGTTCAAGCAAATAAATTCGCATTTAGATCAAATCGATTCGCTTAGGAAGACCTGTAGGACCGTCTTAGGTCAAATCGATTCGCATTTGGGACGAATCGATTCACACCTGAAGACCTGAGTACAGATCCTGTTCAAAACGATTCATATTTAGATCGAATTGATTCGCTTGGCCGAATCGATTTGTAGGTGGGGCGAATCGATTCGCATCATCAGGAATCGAAAATTCTTTTTCCTTAAGTTTAGGGGGAGTTAAATTATAAATTAGAGATTGTTGTAGGGGATTCTAAATGTGATATTAGGACTCCTAGATAATGGAATTTAGGGTGAATAAACCCTGGATTACTTGAATGTACAATCCGGGATATGGACTTAATGAATGTTTAGGATGAGTAACATTCGAGAGAAGTCTTTGGCAAGGGTGTTTATATATTTATGTGTAGAGAATAAAAATGCGTCGATTATATTTGAGTGAATCCTAGGATGCGAGTAGGATGGAATTTAGGATATGGGCTAGAGAGGACTAAGTACTATCCGATATGTCTATATTTACGGTTATTATTATAGGTGATGCGATACCTATGGAATTAAAATAAGTTGCTTGTATACTTATTTAATTATTACGAATCTGTATATTCAGGTTTATATAAAAAATCCTTAAAAGTGATTAAGGTGTCAGTTAAATCTTAAGTAAGAGAATTCATATAGGTTTAGTATCTTAAGTGTGTAAGTACTTGTATACTATTACGAATGTGAACATTCGGGATTTGGGCTATCGCTATGAGAGTTTGGAAATTATATCTAGGGTATATTAAGATGTGATATATATTATATATACGGGTGTTGTTACAGTATATATAAGATTTGGTTATAAATATATCGCTATGTGAATGATATATTTATGTATACATATATCTCTAGTGCTATCCAGGGAGGTTGCACGATGTGGGTGAATCCCTTGGCTTGAGGAGCGGGGATAGTATAGTCCCCAGGTCATATCGTCTCGCCTTTGGATGCGATAATAATTCCACTTTCAGGAGGGAATATGATCACCTCCACCATTTAGTATTTTTACCATGATCATGAGTGAGTCAGACTTGGTACTTGTGTTAAGTTGAGCATACCCGGATGATGATAGCAATTTGAAAATGCATCCTCGAGTTATAGCTCAGTGGGATAGTTATTATACTTATGGTTATGGTATAAGTATAAATATACTTCTTGAATATATTATATTTCACGTATATGAAGATGTGAAATCATATAATTTAGACTCGTGTAAAGTGTAAGATGAATAAGATTTTATTCTCCTTCTAGGAAATTTTTATCCGGATTTAAGCTGTGATTCGTATACTAAAGTGAAAATGGTATTTTAAACTCGTGAAATCTTCAGAATATGAACGATATATATATATATATATATATATATATATATATATATATATATATATATATATATATATATATAATCGATGATTATATCAATTAGAGCTTATGTGATAGCTTACGGTATAACCTATATGATCTCACGTCGGGTAAGTGATAGTTATGAGAATTCAGAGGATGGGTGAAAGAGAGTAGTTAGGCAAGGTAGCTTAACTAGGTTGTAAAAAAAATATATGAGATAGGTGTGCACTATTAGAGGAGGGGCGAGGTTTATCTCATGGGAGTGCGATACCAGTTTAAATATGAGAGATTTCATATTTTAAAAATATATCATTTGATGCACTTGCTAAATATTTTTCAAAACTCGGGCTCTGACCCGTTTCTCTATTTTCCCCCTCTCTTGCTATATATGTATATATTTTTGGCGTACAGTCACAAAGACACCTGGATAATGATTTTTTCGAGTCAGACGTTGCTGCAGCAGCTGTGGATGCATGCAGGTTTATTTTAGACGCCTCTATCCTTGTGATCTAGATAGGAGGTATTGTAGTAATATTCGGGCTGATGGCCCAACTGTGTTCATTTATTCATTTATCGCGTTTTAGTTTGCGGTGCTTCGATTTGGTTGTATTATATGTTGCATCGAGAGTTCGGTTATCTCATTTCATTTAAGTTATATGTATAAACTGTTGTGATTGTTTTTCTTATGGTTGGTTTGGTTATAAAGATTAGTAAATTAAAATTTTGACGCCAGGCATAATATGTTGTTAGTAATATATTGGTTTTCGACAGTGATGCTGAGAATGAACCATATGAGATTCCAGTTTTAATTTGGTATAGGATTGATCACCTGGTATTTTATTAAGCAGAGTGTCACAGATGGTATTAGAGCATCAGGTTCTAGTGTCTTTAGGAATCTGTGTGGACGAACTACGCTTTTAGCGTTTCTTTTTATTTAAGATAGAGGTTTATTATTAGGATTGTTGATTCCTATTATGAGATTTCGTTCCCCTGCTATTATGTAAGATTATAGTATATCTTTTTCACGCTCGTGTGAGATTCGTGTGCTGATTGATGAAGGGAGACTAGGGAAGGCCATTATGAGGGAAACAGGAGGTAGGGCTTAGTTAAAGATGTAAGTTGAAGCCGAAGATGATGATCGTAGTTGAGGCCACTCCCTTTGTGGCATTGACATGTATTGCTATAACGACTACTAGAGTGTAGTAATTATAGTCATCCACGTACCGCTATAGTAGAGTGTGGTGCTAAACTTAACTCACCCAGTGAAGTTAAATTAGGAACAAGTCTGAAGGGTCTTTGATAAGGAACATTCACTGAATTTTAAGTTATGCGAAGGCAGTGTAGCATTATCCAATGGAAGTAGAATGCTAAGAAGCTTTGGCTTAGGGCAGGGTATAGAAAATCCCTAATGTGAAAATTTGAGAATTTTTTTTCACTCGTTGGAGTAATGTTGAAATGGTGGGAACGGTGGTCACCATATTTGGAGGAGAATAATGTTTTTCTCAGAGAGGAATCTTATGAATGGCTTTAACCGCGAGTTCCTATAATTTATTAGAAATAAAGAGAATGCAGTTTCTGAATTTCTCACATGAGGATCGGTCAGGGACCAATGGTGAATAAAGAGTTACATGGTTAAGTGAACTTGGTACCTGATGAGGTAGGTACAATAAAGAGGGAGTCCTTTAGTGGAATAACATGCTCACTGCTAACACTTATGGAGAATTTGTATTCGTGAAACCCCACAGATGGACATCCACTCGGGGATTCATTGAAACAGGGCAGTTGAGGCCGATAGTGTGTTTACTTTTGGTCGGAGGAGATAAGGGAAATATGAGGGTGATTTTCATAATCGAGGATATAAAATCTTGACATACTAATAACCTTAACATGGTCAGGGTGGACAGAGATGGGTAATATTGCGATGTGGAACTTAGAACCACACGCTTTGATCTTGCCCGATATGAGTTAACGGATAAGAGAAGGGTGCCAAGATGGGGCATTGATTAAAGTAGTTTTTGGTTCGGTTAAGAAAAGTGTACTATGTCTTGGAACTGTTTAGAGCAACCAGGGTGATTGGCAAAGTTATTATTATGAGTTTCACCTTAGATGAATGAGGTATATTTTGTGTGGCAAGATTGAGTCACAGTATTTGTTAGCCTTAGATTCATGTGTGTGATTCAAGTTTAGTGGTAGTATCGGTATGTAAGATGTGGGTTCTTCAGATACCGTTAGTATTAAATGAGGCGTAGTGACTAGCACTGTTAGGTATACAATATATACAATAGCTACAGGTAAATCAGAGGCAAAGAGATTCAATATTCAGGCTTCATTAAAGGGTATATTAACACAGGAAATATATGACAAGCACAATAAATGCATGGGACCAGCAAGTGGCGTGGTCGGAGGGAAAAATAACAAGAATTCTAAGCACAATAAAGACAAGGCAGGAACTTCAAGCTCAGTTAATGCCCAATGATAGGTGCATTGAATGTGTATGAGAGTTCATGCTCTCGTGAGAGTTCTTTAGTATAAGGAAATTTGGGCAGCAATTCTGGGATCTGGGATGATCTCTCAGTTGATTTGTTTATTTGGTCTTATTTATGTTAGGGAGAGGCTGCTCGAGTCAGCAAGCCCTCAATCCCTCTAGCCTGGTTCATTTAATGCATGGGATCTGGTAGTTTTGGCAAAAAAAACATTCTACTGGCTGGAAGTATTGAGGGCATTAATAAGGGATATGACTTGTCAACTTGAAGCTTACTTTAGGATGGTTAGGTGGTCAGGTTTCGTGAGCTAGACCTGCCATCCTAAGGATAAAGGCACTTGAGTGCTGCATTCTTGAGTTCCTGAACGTCAGACGTCATGACGTTAGGGATTGGTTCAAACAGTGACTATTGTTAGGTATCTGGTCACATCAGTCAGGCGGGCTGGCACCTAAGGTACCTCGAGGAGGTAACATTGAGGCGGAAAGAATTAAGAGAGATTGCATAACTCGAGGAGGTCCACTCGAATATTTAAGTGATGAGTAGGCTCGAGTGACATTCTTCCTGGGTGAATATTTATCCAAGTGTGCCAAGAGGGATGGTAATGATTCCAAACGTTGCCTTGTTCTTTATCCTCCAAACCATGTCCCTGCGAAGTTCCCAAGAGGAGGTTGCTTGATAGAGCATGAAAGCTCTCCCATGCCCTGCCAGGAATAGTCCCTCGTGGGTACCAAACAACCTCACTCATCATGTATATTCAAAAGATAAAATACATAATGCAACATTCTATTTCTTATTATAAACTACTGTCGTCCAAGTAACTTTCCTTTTCAGATTGGATCTTTCGAGTTAGGTCCGTTGGAGGCTCTTCGAGGTAGGGAGCTGCGAGATACTTGATGTGAGGGATCCTCAAGGTGAGTACTGCGAACCACTTGTATGGAGAATCTTCGAAGTGTGTTTGTGGGACATCCTTCTTTGTAAACGATCGATTTATCTGGCTAAATTAATCACTCACCGGGGGGACCCCCCTAAATTTGCCCCTTCGTAGAGATATTTGTTTATTCCATGAAGAAATATCTGTACGAAACCCTTTTTGCAAACCTTTGATCTTCTCTCTTGGGGAAAATGAAGAGATTTATCCAAATTTCCCCCAAAGCTCTTCGTTTCCCAAGGCAGATAAAACCCCAAGCATGTCGCATTAAATGCAACTATCGTTTGCACTTCTGTTCATCATATGTGGCAGTACCATGACACGCGCGTGTAAATGACCCCACTGATCATCGCATCGTCCCCCGTAGCATCATCATTATGACCCTCGATTGTCTATGGCCATGCTCGTTTGAAAGCCACGCTAACTAGACTGTTCCAGAGAGCCATCATTACACTTTTATAAAGCATCACTTTTTTGCTTTCTTTTGGGATTCATGTTTCCCATATAAAAGGGGATATGCCCTTAATTCAAACTTCACCTTTGAGTTCTCACTTTCTGAGTTTCAGCTTTTCTACGAGAGTTAAGAAAGAAACCCTTGCTTCCTTTAACTTTCTTGCACTTCTCCGGTCATTCTCCATTATCTTTTTCTTAAATATCATGGCACCAGTGAAAAGAACTCTCTTTGTCAGAGGCACTTCTCCTGTAACTCAGGCACGCCAAGCTCAATGGGCACGCTATCGCCGTGCCCCTTATTTTGGAAACAACAACCACTTCTGGGCAGCGCCGAAGCGATTCCCTGGTGCTTTGGTGCCGACTGAAAATCCCAACCTGTTAATGGAGGAAGGCGAGGACACTGAAGACTTCACTTACCTCCCCACTGCCACTGTTACCCACCTTCGAATTGAGCGTGGTGATTCTCCCTACTCAAATGTGTAATTTGAATCTTTTTCGGGTGCCAGCGAGCGGTTGGTCCCTTGGACTGAGTATATTCATTTAAAATATTTCTTTCAGTTTGCCCTTGTAGGCTTGTCTTACTCTCTTTCGCTGTGTGACCTTACTCTTGCCAAGAACAATACTTCTCTGTAATTATTGGTTTCTCATTGGAGCCACAGGTCACCCACCTTTGTGGCCACATATGGCGAGTTTACGGTCACCTTGGAAGATTCATGTGAACTTTTGGGGTTAAAGGCGACTGGGTTTGACACCTTCTTTGAGTAGGCTGTCTCTAACGAAGAAAAGAGCCTAAGAGAAGAACTGTAGGCGGTGGTTAAAGACTGCATGGTCACTTACAATAAGTGCACCTTCTCTAAAGTAATTCGTTACTTATACTTTATTGAGGAGAAGGCCATTCTTAGAGCCCGCGAAGCAGCCACGGAGAACCCTTGGGGGAAGGAGGTATTTAAACAACCTCCAACTGAGAAAGGCTATGGATCCAAGATCGAGTTGGCGGGCTACATCTTGGAGATGCTATCAAAGGTTTATCTCCCGGGAAAGCCCCATGACTGTCCCCAAAAGGATTTGATCAATATGGTCGTTCGCATGGCCAATGGTGTAAAAATCCCCCTTGCTGCCATTGTTCTTGGATCCTTATATACTTGGCTAGACCGTGTGGTGGCGGACTCCTCTTGAAGCATCGGCATGTTTGATGCTTCTAATTATGCCAACAATGTTCTCTTGACAGCCCTTTTATATGCCCATTTTTTGAATTACGCCCTCGCCGGTAATTACCCTGGTTCACAACCCGTGAAGATCCCCCAAATCTGTTGTTGGAATAATAAGAGTGTCAATAAGCCTTTGATTGCCTTGATTGATCGGGCTGAGAGGTTCATACCTCGCCCCTATCTTGGGGTGAGTCAGTTTTTTTACTAATAATTTCTTTGCTGAAGGGGAGCATCCCATTGCTCCTATTGACGAAGCCCTTGTCCAAAATTTCTTAGAGAACGGTGTCCCCTTTCTGTTAATCCCCTTATATCTGCCTTCTTATACCGAATGGTCATCTTTTTACTCTGTGTATAGCCCACACCGGGTTGCCTTGTAGTTTGGTTACGACCAAGGGGCCCCCTTATTGAGTCATTTTACTCAAAAGAAGCCTACTAATTTTTTTTGCATGTTCGAATTACTTGACCTCCACTGTTATCAGTTTGTGTTCTAACTACCTAGACAATGCTGTGATCTCGAGCAAAGAAGATCGAGGAGGAAGGTCGTCTATGTACATCATTATGTTTTGGCAGAATCAGTTGGTTCGCTTTCAAACCAACCTCTTGAAACATCTCAGGTATCCCGAAGTTAAAAGGTGTCCACCCACTGAGTTGGGTTTGAGGAATTGCACTACCCAGTCTTTTATTTTTCCTCTTAGTAGGACCAATACCAATGCTCCCCCCGAGCTGCCTACATTAGTGCCTGTTGATCGGGACATTGTGAAAAAAAAGAAAGCCTTCCAAACCTCAGTTTAGGCCGATATTGCCCCTGGTCCTTCACGGCTAGTTGGAAGGATTGAGTCTCCTCGCGTTGCCTCATCGAGTACAGCCGTTAGGGCCACTCGAATGTCACCTTTGAAGAAGTTTAATACCATTCCACAACCTCCATTATCTTCTACTCCAGACCCAAAAATTTTCGAAGCGATGAGACAGATGGTGGATCGTCTTCACCAAACTTGGGAACATTTTAGTGAATAAGATAGAGCTTTCATGTCAGCCGAGATGTCTTCTCATGGGTTTTCTTATGACCCCCAATCTGCTGGGGGTAGTAAAAAGAAGAAAATGATTAGCCCCCTCAAGCTTGTGATGGAAGAGTCGATTTATCTAGTGAGGAGGAGTTTCCTGAGGAGCATGTGTCTGGTGGTGATGATTGTGTGATGATGGTGATGAAGATGTGGAAGAAGAGGAGGAAGCCGAAGAAGAGGGAGAAGAGGAAGAATAAGTGGAAGAAGAAGAGGAAGAATAAGAAGAAACTACATTGGTGCGGAGGTATATGTTGAGGAGGATGGTTACTCCTTCAAAACCTTCCTCGCCCCCTCAAGATTATGAGATTGTAGAGCATGTGTTAGAAGGAGAGGTAAGTCCCTTAATCTCTCTTACTGTAAATATCTTCTTCCTTCTCTTCTTTTCATACTATTACTACCATGTCTCTTTTTCAGGTTGACGTGCGAGGTGATGCGCACGATGGAGTTGGAGAGGATCATCCCATCGAGAGAGCTGCCTCTACTACTTCGTAGGTAATCTCCCATTTCCCCCTAGGGGAAGTTATATCTCATACTTGGTCTGAGTCTAGTAGCTGATATTCTCCTGATCCCTCTTTTTTGCGCGAGCAGGCTGGCCTTGAGAGGGATATTCCTAATGTGAGAGCTACTGAGGATGTACCGAAGTCCCCTGTGCCTGTCCCTTCGCTACCCGTGGTGAGTTTGTTTTCTTATTTGAACTATTGTTGCTATTTTATCTTTTTATTCTAAATTTTAACCTCTATGTTGTAGGCGCCCGTACTTGTTCAAGCTATTCCTTCAGCCCACCCTCCTTCGAATGATCAAATGATTGTATCTGTGTTCGGGCCTTCCATTTTGAACCAAGTCGGTGCTGAGCCTACTGCAGCTGCCCAAGGTGAGGGCAAACAAGAACGTGTGGTTGACACAGTGGAGGATAATGGATGAGAGCAAGTTACTAAGGTCGAGGGGGATGTGATTGCCCCCCAAAGTCAACGTCTGTTGATAGCTCCGGGTCCTATTGAGGAAGAAGATGTGGTTCAGATGGCCACTCATGAGTTTGCTGATGAGCGACTTCAAGACGTACTTCCACTCTTCCATCTTTCTATTGCATATAAATTTATTAAATTTTCTAAGCAATATTGGGCTTTGAGCTCAAAATCTCCCATAACCAAGGGTCAGGCGGGCCTAGTCTTATAGGCATAAATTCTACCATAACCATGGGTCAGGTGGGCCTTGTCTTATAGGCATAAAATCTCCCATAACCGCTGGTCAGGCGGGCCTAGTAATGTAGGACTTTGAAATTAAAATCTCCCATAACCGAGGGTTTGGCGGGCCTAGTCTTATAGGCATAAAATCTCCCATAACCGAGGGTCAGGCGGGCCTAGTCTTATAGGCATAAAATCTCCCATAACCGAGGGTCAGGTGAGCCTAGTAATGTAGGACATTGAAATTAAAATCTCCCATAATCGAGGGTCAGGCAGACCTACTATTATAGGCATAATCTTCCATAACCGAGGGTCAGGCGGGCCTAGTAATATAGGACTTTAAAAGTAAAATCTCCCATAACCGAGGGTCAGGCGAACCTAGTCTTATAGGCATAATCTCTATGTTGACAAGATGTTTTGTACATGCTTTCCTCACTTTTATTGCTTACTTTAGCTGTTTGTTGCATTTCAGGTGGAGGTCGATCATCTTATGGCCCGTAGGCCTAAATTTGAACTTATTGCTCAGGGACTAACTCAGGCGGGGACCTTAGCTAGAGTTGCTTATTTGGGCAAGGACCCTAGGATTGGTGATGCCCCTGTGTTGATTTCTCCTCAGATTCGAGCAAGTGATAGCGCCTCACATACGCAATGTCCCTCTGCCAGTGATAGTATTTTCAACATGCATCCCCCTAAAGTGGTTGTGAGGAAGACATTGGACAATTTTCCTTTTTTTATAACTGAGGGTCCTCGCCTGTTAATCGAGCAATGTCTTGTTCATTTTCCTTCAACCTTTATCGTTCGCTGTCTTTAATCGATTCCTTGAATGATGGCGTGTCATTTGCTTGGGCTCGCAATGGTGTCAGAGGAAATTCTCAATACTCCCCTCTTGTCCCTTAGCCCTGATACCATTAAGACTTTACTGGGGAGGATTAATGTGATGATGAGTGATGGGTTTTCTATAACTTGGATGGTGGAGCTACTGCAGAGTTTCACGAAGGATGATTTTCCCCTTGTCTATCATCGCCTCCAAAGTTCCCATAGTGGCCATCTCAGAGGAGCTTGTAAGTCTGGAATCCTAATTATTGATATCTGAATGAAGTGTGCAGGAGGTCCGTGAGGCAGTTGCTCGTGCGGAGGTCAAGTTAATTGAGAAAGAGAGGGAATTAGAGGCCATTCATCAGACTAGGGAGCTTCGTCAGAAGAATTTAACTGACCTTATTACAGATCAAAGCAACCTTGAGAAAATTCTTCCTCAACATCACCAGCGGCTACTTGGTTTGGAGAATCTTCGTTTTATCATGGACGACCCCTAGCTTCATTATTCAGTGTTTCTTTTGTTGGTGCTGCTCATTTCTGTGGACTTTTGAATTTTTGAACTTGGTTGTAACCACAATGTTATCGTTTATTTGAAATAAAGAAGCATTGGTAACTTTGGTGTTTCCTTTCCTTTCTGTTGTTTCAATTGAATATTGGCTATGCTTACTATATCAATGTTAAGTACACCATGCATAATAAAGGAATCAAACAGTGAAGTTGTGAAAATAAAAATAGTGATCTAGCATATGCCATATAAATATTGCTTCCTACTGTATTAAACGGGCGATCCCAATTGCTTTAAAGCATACATCCAGGGTTTCTAAAAAAAACAAGTCAATTAACACAAGTGGTACAATATACATTCAGACATGATAAACCTTCAGCCACTTGTTGTTCAATTTGAAAGTCACATTATCTTACAACTTAGATATCTCGCAGTAACCCGAATCATGAGTTGCTCGAACAATATAGTGCCCTTCCCAGTTTGCTTTGAACTTTGGTAGTGAGAAACCTCTTGTGCATGCTTTTAGCACCAAGTCCCCCTCCTTGAACCTCCTTGGCCTCACCAATTGATCATAAGATTTAAATAACTGCTTCCTGTATATCTCAAAGTGCCTTACGATGTTATCCCTATGCTCTTCCAAGGCTTCAAGTTGCACGTGGCGGCTCTGAGGGAACATAGCAGTTCGTAGGTTGTAGCGAGCAGAAGGTACCTCAAGTTTGACCGATAACACAACTTCTTCTCCAAATACTAAGGAGAATGGTGTGTACCCTATTGGCTTTCTTTTCTTCATTCGATAAGACCATAAAACCTTGGGGATCTTATCATCCCATGAGCCTAGAAAATATTCTAACATTTTTGCCAAAATGTTCACTAAAGTTTTGTTGGTGGCCTCTGCCTTCCCATTGCACCGTGGGTATTCCACTGTTTATTTATGATGGATGATGGAATATTTTTCTGTGAGCAAGCGCACTTTGCTATTTACAAAGGGGGTACCATTGTCCGACAGAAACACTTTCGGGATGCCAAAGCGATAAATAATGTATTCCTTCATAAATCGAGCTACTACCCCCACAGTATCTTTCTTAAGTGGTATGGTCTCCGCCCACTTCGTGAAATATTTTGTGGATACTAAGATCCATATCTTTCCTCGTAACGAAGGGTTGATGGCTCCTACCAGGTCAAAGGCCCAAGTATGGAATGTGAATGGTGTCGATAGAGAGTGCAGGTCCATTGAAGGAGCATGAATCATATTCCCATGTAGTTGACAAGCTTTGCACTTTCGAACAAAATTAGTTGAGTCTTTTTTCATCGAAGGCCAATAATAACCCAAGGTCATTAGTTGATCGTAAAGCTTGGCTCCTCCGATGTGTCCTGGGTCATGATCTTACTTTAACACGTCTTCGGCCTCTTCTCTTCTTATGCACCTTAGTGGCCTGTTATGGTAGCCTCGTGGGTACAACTACTCATCTTGTATGAAGTACCTCGGTGTGCGCCTTTTTATCTTCGTAGCGTCGTCTTTATCAGTTGGAAGCACTCCATCTATCAAGAAATCCATGTAGGGAAATCTCCAGTCATGCAGCTGGTCAATGAAGTTACATTCTGCTGCCTGATAGAAAAGGCAACACTTCTAACACTCTTTTTGTACTGCGGCGGCCTCCTATCTAATCTAAGGCCAATAGTACCCTACCCATTGTGTTCTTCTGTACAAAGGAATCTCGATGGTCTCGTAGCTATCTTCGTGTACTTCAATCAGCCTTTTTTTAGATTCTTTGGGGTCTACACACCTGGACAACCAACCTCCCTTATTCTTGTAGTATAAGTTGCCCCTGGAAATAAAGTACTGCGCTAAATCTACTAGGTTAAGTAGCCTTTGCCCTCTCTCCAACTGCCTTCGGATTTTACCCCTCCAATCAGCTTTGTCCTCTTAGGGAAGCATTTCAGACACCATCGAGGGGCCCGTTCTCTTTATGATTTGGTCCACCATTGACTCTCCATTGAAGGCAATCTTTTGTGCGAAGGTGGCATGGGCATACGCATGTCTGTTCATCATTTGAGGATGCATCTTTATCTTTACCACCTCGAACTGCCCACGAAGTCACGGGATGATCGTGTGGTAAGGTTCCAGACTCATGTGCTTCAGACCAAATTCCCCTGTCACTTGTTTCACCACCAAGTTAGAATCCCCTTTAATTGTCAGGACTTGAATGCCCCTTCTTAGTGCTTCGAGTAAGCCTAGGACCAGTGCCTCGTATTCAACTTCGTTATTTAATCATTCGAACTCCAACTTGAAAGACATGCGGATTTCTTCACTGCCTCTTCACAGAATGACTCCCGCTCCTCCTGTTTTCTCGGCTGAAGAGACGTACAATTCCATACTCCATTCATCTAGGCTGGCTTCTATGAAATTATCCTGGAGGTCATCACCCAGGAGCTCTTCAATAGGTGACTCGAACGTCTCAGATGGGAAAATAGCCAACAGATCTGCGTATGCCTGACTTTTGATGGTCCGAGGGACTACACACTTGATATCATACCCCGAAAGGATTAACAACCATCTGGCTTCCCTGCCTATCAATACAGTTCTAGCAAGCAAAAATTTTATGGGATCGCACTTAGTTATGATATGAACCGTGAATGATAACAAGTAATGCCTTAGCTTTTGTGCTATAAATATAAGGGCCAAACAGTGCCTCTTAACGCTAGTACATTTGGTCTCAGGCCAGTATATAATCCTACTCAAGTAATAAATCGGGGTTTCAATGCCTTTGCTCTCTTGTGCCAGCAAAGCCCAAATAGACCATTCTGTTGACGTAAGATATAAGCTGTAACACCCCGCCTAATTAAATATCGGGTGATCAGCCCTTTATTAAATTAATATCAAGGTGAACGGTTGGTTCATTCTCAGAATCACTGTCATAAAATAATATTTCCAATTTGAACACCCTAAATAATTAATCTAAGTGCCAAAACAGTTTAAAGTCTTATTTTCATTTTATTAAATTCCAATATGAAAACCTTTATTAATAACCAACAGGTTAAGAATCACATAAATACTAAGGATGGAAATTAACACACAAGAATTAAACCATCTCGATATTCCAAACCAAGTTTAAGAACCATAAATGAAATCATCCTGACAATAGTTAACTCCCAAGGAGTACTGAATACCAAAAATATAAATTAACATAAATCTCTGACAAAATCCAAACGAAATAGGAAATCGGGTGACACATGCCCTAACTAAGCAGATCTAAAGTAAGAACATAATTAATGACGAGGTCGTCTAAAGCAAAGGCCTACAACTCCCACATAAGTTGCAGCTCGTCCAGTCCAAAGAATCAAAGCATGACACCCCTGTGGCTGGGCACCTGTAATACATACATATATATACAAGAGAAAGAGAAATAACAGGAAACGGGTCAGAGCCCGAGTGTAAAACAGTTTTAAAAATAGTTCAACAAGTGTTTAAAATGCTTACTGGCTAATATAACCACCATGTTAGTGCGCGACACTCTCTTGAGAATTATTACCTCTCATCTAGTGTGCACGCCTACCGTACTACTGATCACATAAGTATATCTAACTTATCCTCCCATAAAGTTCTATCTCGAGATGTACTAAAGCCATAATATTTAGTTTTAGAAAATCATTCTCTTCTATATTCTTACGTTACTTAGAACCACTTAATACCGTTACAAATTCACGAACACTTGTTATAAAGCTGAAGCATTTACTCATTACTTAACTACATATACACATAGTATAAAGTTTCCATACGTAAGCATATATATATATATATATATATATATATATATATATATATTATCGGCACCCCACATAAATCTATGGTGCTGGCATACTCTTCAATCAAGTCCCCGTTTCACTCAACCAAGGGAAATACTAGATCGGAATCACTCTCGAACTGTATTAACACAATACACATACAAGTGGAGGCGAAGCATAGTTCTGAATCCTAAGAGGTCAGCACATACCCTCACATTTCTTAGAACATCTAACTATCATTTTTCAGATAGCCTGTATCTGGAATACTATCTTCTAGGGTACGAGTCAATATCCCCCATAAAGGTCCAATCGAGATAAGAATGTCCCGGTGTGGAAACCTCAATGATAGAAAGTAGCCCAGGTATGATTTTTACACAGATACATGATATATGCACAGTCACACAGTCATATATATAAATATTCACATTTTCTAAATTAGGTGCGCCCACGACCCATAATTATAATTATCCGTTCTTAGCACAAATTACTCGATTATCTCGCACAACGAATTCGTCTCTTTTATTCTCATTTATAATTTATTTCAGACTTACTTCTCATCTCTCGAAGTAATCTATATCACTAAGTATAATTTCAGTAGGTAAACTCTCACTTACCTTCTGGTCTAAATCCTTTACGAGTCTCAATCTTTTAGTAAACGTACGTACAATTTCCTATGTATGAATAACTCCCCGTTAACCCACAATTTCATCTCATATTAATTTCACTCAACGAAGTCTACTTAGACCTTACTGGTCCTCTTCATAACCCATTATACTCCATAGATAATAATCAAGGGTCCCTACGTATCTCAACCGGATTAAACAAAAAGGAGAAAAATATGCACTTTTCCAGGAGGGATCGATCGATGCTCATGCTCGATCGATCGATCAAGGAGTTCTCGCCCAGTTTTCTACAATTTTTAGCCTATGGGTTCAAACATTCTAACCCCTCCAAACCTATATAATTTCATCCCAAACTCCCAACCAAGTTATCCAAATGTATAAGCAATGTATATAAACAAGTTCTAATGTAACAACATCAATAAATCCTCAACGAATCAATCAAAAAGGGGTTTAATCTTAGATTTATTTATAAAACCAAATTTTGCATGAATAATCACAAACCTCTATTTTAATCCAGATTTTATTCCCAAATATCACAATAAATTCGTGGATAATTCTCTACATATGATCACGATTTCAGACTATATGGATTCTCCCTACAACACATATAAATTCTCTTCCAAAACATATAATTCTTCAATTAAAACATATGTTTTTCATTCCTAGACTAACATGGAAGGAATACCAACTAGAAATCAACAAGATAGATACTTACCTGGGATTCAAGGGTCTAATTTGTTGATGAAAAAGATATGGTTGCGTTCCTTTTCATGCGATCTAAGTTTTGGTGGTGGTGGTGGTGCAATCGGGTGAGTTCTAGGCCTTGGATTCCTTGGAAACTCTTCACCTTCTTCTCTAATCTCTTCACCTTCTTCTCTAATGGCTGGACTTAGGTTTTGTGTTTGTTAACCCTAAGAGATAACTCCAGATGGCTAATATATACTAAGAAAATTCATGGGTTTAATAATCCAAAATATAAAATGTCTATAATACCCTCCCGGGATGTCAATTAGACCTAAAAATGCTCCGAGACCCAAACTAAATCCCCAGATACATTTTTATGACTATCTCGACCCTTTCGGACACTTTGGCGCACTCTAAACGACCATACGGGTGACTTATAATATATTCACTTTTATAATAATAATTTAGTCCTGACACGACACAGGTGCGCCCCGAATTAAATTTTCATAATTGTTATTTTATTCACTCGTGACAATTTTAATAAAATCAATCTTATATATTACTTTACTCATCTAGTAATATTCAACAAATTCCCAATAATTACTAACTCACGTCATGCTAGTAAATATTAAAATAATTTCCCAATTGATATTAAATTAATATCTCAATTAAATTGAATAAATCCCCAATTTTAAAAGCAATAAAAACACGGGGTATTACATACTTCCTCCCTAATAGCGGAATTTAGACCCGAAATTTGAAAAATAAGGTATTCCTGGTAAAAATAGATCTGGATACTTTATCAATACACAAAACGGACTTTCGGGTAAGGCGAATTTCTATAGTGCCCTCCGCCTCACGATAAGCTTATTTAACACTCTCAATACTATCAGTTATAGAGTCACACCTTAATAACTGCACTTCACATTGTGTTCCCATCCATTGCTATTTGCATAAGATGAGCCTACACATCATTGGCCCCCATTGTCTAATTATTACTGGGAGGCCGCACCTCACTATGTAATAATTTATCGTATATTTTTCTAAACACAAAACTCCCTTTTTGAGGAAACCATGCGATCATTTGACCACTCTTGTCAGTTCTTCGAATCTCGATTCTCGGCGACGTAACTCTTACAACATTCAAAAGTCACCCAAAACAGCCGTGGTAATTCCACCACAGTCATCAGACTCTAACTCGGCCCATCAAAAATCCTGATTATCCACTCACCTCCAAATAGCTAGAGGGAGAACAGTTAAGATTTTTTTTTCCACATAAAATTTCAATAAGCAGTTTGTCCACAATAAATAGGTACAAGTGCTTCCACGTAACTATACTGTACTAAACGTCACTTGCTAGATACATCCGTTGTGGAAATGAAATGATCACCATGAATTCAAATTTATCTTCACGTAGTTCCACTAATATTTAATCACCTCGCTTACTCCCCGGCTAAGGGTGATACAACCTACTAACAAATAACGTTATCCCCACTTCTTTTTGAGATCCTGGTTTGAAAGTGGCGTTCAATGATCCCATTCTAGTTCAGAATAATACCGGGAATAAGCTCCTACCGACGCGAGTCTTATTATTTAAAGAAAGGTTGGGGCACGCTGTCTAATAGTGTATACCATCCAAAAGAATAATAATCACTTTCTTTTAGGTCAACTTGTTCCACACATTCTAAGGAACTCGTGACCTTACCTTGAAGTTGACACCCCATTTAAGAAATTTTACCAATTTGCTCTCTTCTATTTTAGGAATCGTAGGTTTACTAAAAAATTCTCTGGTTGATCCTCTCATTCTAACTGGTTTCTATCTATGAGTGGTGCCCGCGGAGACTAATCGCTATGTCCCGCCCAACATCGACTTCTACTTGTAATGACTCTCATTAAGTGACACTTAACACTCCCTTTCTTTCCTTAATGTATACCGAAAGTTCTGTCCTATGCACTTTTCTCCCCGATGTGCAATGCTGAACCTTTATACCTTACTGATATCATCATTCAACCTACGCGCAAGTCATTTTCCACACTTGACTAGGTAAAACTCCTCTCCGAGTGTTTTCCCCAATAGTTAAATTTTGTCCTTCTCAAGGAATACCCATAAATGGCTTCCCATAGCCTTCCTACTAAATTTCTGTTTGCTACTCTGATCGTACATGTATATATGGATTATCGTCCTTCGTACCACGCTTAATCCACTCTACCAGTTTCACTTTGTTACGTCGTTCACACAAACATATATTCCACGCGTCTATCCCCACGTCTCTTCAACTCGAACGATTCAAGCAACAGCTAACCCGGATGCCCACACACCTTATAAATTGTGCATACTGGTATAAGCATCACCTACGCTTCACATATAACACCCAATTCTTTGTTTCCCTTATGACACAAAGTGGTTATACCAGTTGGGTACTCTCAAACCTCTTTATCATCATTCTACCCTTCGATTGGGTGATAAAACAAAACTTCCAATGTTTCCTTACCACACAACTGGCTCCACTGGCATTAAAGCATCAATTAACTTCAACTTACAATCAATTTTATCCGCTCGTATGACAATTGAGGTACTAGACTCAAGGACTAATGACCAAACATCTCTATACTTCCAAACTTATGCTAAGTTTCATGCTTGGGATGTCTCGCAAAGCGAAATCCAAACAAGGAACCCCCGTGATACACTACTACCTAGCAATGTCTGTTATCAAAATTCGTTGGGTCCACCGTCCATAACCTTTACCCCTCTATTCCGTCTTTTGATAAAAAATCTATATCTCCTCTCTCAATTGAACTAAAATAAAGAACTTTTTACTAATTACACTATGACTCAGTATTAGTAGTAATCACATTCCATAAACCTCGTACGTATACAATCGGGACTCTCAAAATCCCATTCCTAAACATATGAATATAAGTCTTCACTTTCACATTCCCAAAGGATAATATTACAATGCGGTCCTCCTAACACTAAATCCTGAGCGTTACATATAATAATGAGTGAAATCTTTCCGCCCAACGGTAAACCCAATGCACACTGAATCATAATAACAAAGTCCCCAAACACCCTGGGATTAAACATTTTCGTACCACTATACCCTGCGAAGTCGCTATAATATATATAAAATGAGTGCGAGTCCGAACCTCTCGCAGGTGAGGTATTGTCAAGAACAAAACATGCTGCACTAGGGCAGTAACCCCGATAGCCTTGCAATCACTGCCCACTATTATTTTCACCATTTTTATAAAGACATAATTAGTATAATATCGTACTCGCATATCACATCACAAATACGAGAATTCTCAATAAAGAATATAAATCACTAATAGGGCACCCATTTGTCCTCCATGGAGAACACTAAATACAATCCCACTTTACTAGGGAAAACATACACATAATAATAATGCTATAGATATACGCACTAAATTCTTCTCACATGCGAATCTAGCAATAAACAAAAATGTAATGACTCGCTCGTGTCACATAAAACACGCTTCATCCTAAGAGGATAAAACTCATACTTCTACTTTGCCAATCGCCTTGGCTACTTAATGGCCTTCCGGACATAACGCGTCTGTCTGAAACAAATCGAAAATTACATTAACCATTTCCCTTGCAAGCACCATACCCTTGCCCTTATTCTCGCTTGGAATTTTTTTAACTCATGTGGTTTTACTCTCCACAAAATACCTCAACACATAACCCACTTATCTATTGTCATATTGATCCTATTAGAGTTGTCCTTCTCTCGGACTTAAATAGTCTCGATCCTGATGGCTACCTCCGTCGTTTCCCTTAGCTTTGTTAGCCCTAAGGAACGTGCTTCTGGATTCAATAACCCTTACTGAATTCACCATAGCTTGGTAAGAATTCAGCTATCCGAATCATTTAAATGAGCCCCTTGATGGGTCTCCCCCTTACAGCGCGTTGCTAACTGCGTTTCATCTAGTCTCATTCTCCAACTAAATCTTTCGATTTCTTTTGCTCCCTTTACATAAGAGCGTTAACATCTCTACAGATAATGCATGACATTGCCACCATATGGATCGAATGTCCAATAGAATTATCTTTAAGTGTTGTCAACCTTCCTCACGAGTTGTTCTCCCACTTTAAATCTTCTCTACCATTGGTATCCACTTCCACTGATACAAAATTTGCTAAAATTCTAAATTCATTTACAAATGGACCCCTGTCCAGCCCTTCCGTGATGGGTTCAGAACAACGTTTACATCTTATTCTGAATAACTGATGAAGGAACGTGCGGTTAAACTGCACCTAAGGTCCTTTCATTTATACAACATTTCACTATTAAATGTGGTGCTTGACTCCCACTATTATAACTTTGTTCTAACGAGCCAAGAAAAAATTTACACCAAATTTTCACTTCCCGTTAACCACACTCCGTCATATGCCCAAGTCTTTGAATATATTACCTTCGTTGGGTAACACACACAAATCCCGCATTTCTAGAACTTCTACTGACGACTCTCCTCAATTTTCCATTTGACCCTTTGTCAGGCGTACTACGTTGGGTGAGTCTAATTTTGACATCACTTTTTGACTACAACAACACTTGGAAATCGTAGGCTATGTCCTATCCGTCTTTATAGTCCTGGCCTAACGTGACATAATAGGGATGACCTCGACTGTGGTCATCATCCTCGAACATACTTCACGACCTCACTAAGCCCTGCCTCCCACTACTCGCCCAACAACCCTCATCTGCCAGACTTCATTGTTCTAACACGCCCGAACGTATATAAGATTCACTGATATATACAATCCTAAACATAGGGCTCTATATCAAAGAAAGCTACGCTGGAAGCATAATAATCCACACAGATCCTAAAGGACACTAGAACCTAATGCTCTGATACCACATGTAATACCCCGCCTAATTAAATACCGGGTGATTAGTCCTTTATTAAATTAACATCATGGTGAACGGTTGGTTCATTCTCAGTATCACTGTCGTAAAACAATATTTCCAATTTGAACACCCTAAATAATTAAGCTAAATGTCAAAAAAATTTAGTCTTATTTTCATTTTATTAAATTCCAATATGAAAACCTTTATTTATAACCAACAGTTGAAGAATCACGTAAATACTAAGGATGACAATTAACACACAAGAATTAAACCATCTCGATAATCCAAACCAAGTTTAAGAACCATAAATGAAATCATCCTGACAATAGTTAACTCCGAAGGAGTACTGAATACCAAAAATATAAATTAACATAAATCTCTGACAAAATCCAAACGGAATAGAAAATCGGGCAACACATGCCCTAACTAAGCAGATCTAAAGTAAGAACAGAATCAATGGTGAGGTCGTCAAAAGCAAAGGCTTGCAACTCCCACATAAGATGTAGCTCGTCCAGTCCAAAGAATCTAAGCCTGATGCCCTTGTGACTGGGCATATGTAATACATACATATATATGCAAGAGAAAGAGAAATAACAGGAAACGGGTCAGAGCCCGAGTGTAAAACAGTTTTAAAAATAGTTTAGCAAGTGTTTAAAATGCTTACTGGATAATATAACCACCATGTTAGTGCACGACACTCTCTTGAGAATTCTCACGTCCCATCTAGTGTGCACTCCTATCGTACTACTGATCACATAAGTCTATCTAACTTATCCTCCCATAAAGTTCTATCCCGAGATGTACTAAGGCAATAATATTTAGTTTTAGAAAATTATTCTCTTTCATATTCTTACGTTACTTAGAACCACTTAGTACCGTTACAAAATTCACGAACACTTATTATAAAGTAGAAAAATTTACTCATTACTTAACTACTTATACACACAGTATAAAGTTTCCATATATAAGCATATATATATACTATAGGCACCCTACATAAATCTATGGTGCTTGCATACTCTGCTATCAAGTCCCGATTTCACTCATACTAAGGGAAATACTAGTTTGGAATCACTCTCGAACTGTATTAACACAATACACATACAAATAGAGGCGAAGCATAGTTTCAAATCCTAAGAGGTCGGCACATACCCTCACGTCTCTTAGAACATCTGACTACCATTTCCAGATAGCCTGTATCTGGAATACTATCTTCTAGGGTACGAGTCAATATATCCCATAAAGGTCCAATCAAGATAAGATCGTCCCGATGCAAAAACCTCCGTGATAGCAAGTAGCCCAGGTATGATTTTTACACAGATACATAATATATGCACAGTCACACAATCATATATATAAATAGTCACATTTTCTAAATTTGGTGCACCCGCGACCCATAATTATAATTATCCGTTCTTAGCAAAAATTACTCGATTATCTCGCACAACAGATCCGTCTCTTTTATTCTCATTTATAATTTATTTCAGACTTACTTCTCATCTCTCGAAGTATTCTATCTCACTAAGTATAATTTCACTAGGTATACTCTCACTTACCTTCTGGTCTAAATCCTTTACGAGTCTCAATCTTTTGGTAAACATACGTATAATTTACTATGTATGAATAACTCCCCGTTAATCCACAATTTCATCTCATATTAATTTCACTCAACGAAGTCTACTTAGACCCTACTGGTCCTCTTCATAACCCATTATACTCCATAAATAATAATCAATGGTCCCTACGTATCTTAACCAGATTAAACAAAAAGGAGAAAAATATGCACTTTTCCAGGAGGGATCGATCGATCGAGGAATGGGGTCGATCGATCGATCAAGGAGTTCTCGCCCAGTTTTCTGCAATTTTCAGCCTACGGGTTCAAACATTCTAACCCCTCCAAACCTCTATAATTTCATCCCAAACTCCCAACCAAGTTATCCAAATGTATAAGAAATGTATATAAACAAGTTCTAATGTAACAACATCAATAAATAATCAACGGATCAATCAAAAAGGGGTTTAATCTCAGATTTTTTTATAAAACCAAATTTTGCATGAATAATCACAAATCTCTATTTTAATCTAGATTTTATTCCCCAATATCATAATAAATTCATAGGTAATCCTCTACATATGATCACGATTTCATACTATATGGATTTGTAACACCCCGCCCGCCCGGAGAGAGCGAACGGAGTGCTAAAGCGATAAAATAAATTCAAATCCACAAGTGACAAGGTATAGAGCATCTAAATAAACCCACAATAATATAAATCCACTAATCTCAATCTCTTCAATTACAACAAGTCTCTCGAATTAAATTACAACTATCTAACTCGAATAAAAATACAAATCTCCAAAGCTCTATACATCAAAATAATACAAATCTTTCCCAAATAATCCTCGCTAAAATCAATGTCCATAGCGCCCCAAAATCCGCGCTAACGTGCCACTAAAAGAAAATATGGGGAAGTACACAATACGACATGAATTATGCTCAACAAATACGGATAAGCAATGAATAAAACGTAACAACACGAGTACAAATATTCAAATTAAAATGCAAATCTCAATAGCATTTCATCATTATAATTTTTAAAAATAAATTCCTCACCGCCCGGGGAGAGCGAACGGAGCGCCACTATCGATAAAAAAAATCAATTCCACAAGTGACAAGGTATAGAGCATCTAAATAAACCCATAATAATATAAATCCACTAATCTCAATCTCTTCAATTACAACAAGTCTCTCGAATTAAAATTACAACTATCTAACTCGAATAAAAATACAAATCTCCAAAGCTCTATACATCAAAATAATACAAATCTTTCCCAAACAATCCTCGCTAAAATCAATCTCCATAGCGCCCCAAAATCTGCGCTAACCTGCCACTAAAAGAAAATATGGGGAAGTACACAATATGACATGAATTATGCTCAACAAATACGGATTAGCAACGAATAAAACGTAACAACATGAGTACAAATATTCAAATCAAAATGCAAATCTCAATAGCATTTCATCATTATAATTTTTCAACAACACATCAATGGGTAGCCAGGCCTCACCCCATTCGCATATGCTTCATCAAGCCATAGCCCGGGAATAGGTATTTTGGCGGGTTCCCAACATCCGTGCCATATTAAAATCTCATGACAACGTGCTCAATAATAATATAATGATACCACATGAATCAAAATAATTCAACAATTATTTTCCAGATTTCAATGAATTTATCAATTCAAATATGAGTTCAATTAAATAAGAATTCAAAGAGAATGACACTCGCGAGATTTAAGGAGCATATTGTGTAAAACCCCATACCTCAAACCATGATGAGAAACCAATTATCACATCCTCAAGATCAACTCAAAAGATCCTCCAAAAGCTCCTCCAAGAACCTCCAACAAAATAGCCCAAAGAACACCTCTAATCTAAGGTTGGAACTCACAAATCTCAAGGGCCAATGTGTATATAAAAAGAAGAGGAATATAAAACATATTTGCTACCGAAATTTGTGCCGAAAGTAGGTTAAAAGGGTTACCCACGGCTTCCTTTTATAATGCAAAGAAATGAAGAGTTGGAATCCAAAAGACTCCTTTAAATAAGGCAAATAAATGAAGAGTTGGAAGTTAAAACAACTCCAAGAGTTAAAAAAATTTAAAAATCATTTTAAAATCCATTTTAACTCTGTTTTCGAAACCATTTGAAATTCTCGCCTTTAAAAATAATAACCAACATATTTGAGCAATAAAAATAATTTTATCAAAACCTTTATTTTCATCCATTTTCAAAAAATTAATTAAAATAGCCCAAAATCACCTCTAATGGTATCAGAGCTTAGGTTTACGACAAACCTCGGATCTTGGGTTTTGGGTTCATTGCGTGGATAATAATTTTTGGAGATAAAAATTTTTAGGTGATATTCGTGATAGGCATCTAGATTAGATGTAAGGAATTTATTTTTGGAGACGAAATTATTTTTTGAGATTGTTAGTCTGATTTTTTTAGAGTTAGGCATTTGGCATTCGGCGAATTTTGAGGGCGAAATTCCATTGTTAGTTGGTAAGTGTAATAACCCGCGTAATTTTGGGCTATTTTAATTAATTTTTGGAAAATGGAGGAAAACAAAGTTTTTGATAAAATTATTTTTATTGCTCAAATATGTTGGTTGTTATTTTTAAAGGCGAGAATTTCAAATGGTTTCGAAAACGGAGTTAAAATGGATTTTAAAATGATTTTTAAATTTTTTTAACTCTTGGAGTTGTTTTAACTTCCAACTGTTCATTTATTTGCCTTATTTAAAGGAGTCTTTTGGATTTAAACTCTTCATTTCTTTGCATTATAAAAGGAAGTCGCGGGCAACCCTTTTAACCTACTTTTGGCACAAATTTCGGCAGCAAGTATATTTTAAATTCATCTTCTTTTTATATACACATTGGCCCTTGAGATTTGTGAGTTCCAACCTTAGATTAGAGATGTTCTTTGGACTATTTTGTTAGAGGTTCTTGGAGGAGCTTTTGGAAGATCTTTTGAGTTGATCTTGAGGATGTGATAATTGGTTTCTCATCATGGTTTGAGGTATGGGGTTTTACACAATATGCTCCTTAAATCTCACGAGTGTCATTCTCTTTGAATTCTTGTTTAATTGAACTCATATTTGAATTGATGAGTTCATTGAAATCTGGAAAATAATTGTTGAATTATTTTGATTCATGTGGTATCATTATATTGTTATTGAGCACGTTGTCATGAGATTTTAATATGGCACGGATGTTGGGCACCCGCCAAAATACCTATTCCCGAGCTATGGCTTGATGAAGCATATGCGAATGGGGTGAGGCCTGGTGACCCATTGATGTGTTGTTGAAAAATTATAATGATGAAATGCTATTGAGATTTGCATTTTGATTTGAATATTTGTACTCATGTTGTTACGTTTTATTCGTTGCTAATCCGTATTTGTTGAGCATAATTCCTGTCGTATTGTGTACTTCCGCATATTTTCTTTTAGTCGCAGGTTAGCGCGGATTTTGGGGATCTATGGAGATTGATTTTAGCGAGGATTGTTTGGGAAAGATTTGTATTATTTTGATGTATAGAGCTTTGGAGATTTGTATTTTTATTCGAGTTAGATAGTTGTAATTTTAATTCGAGAGACTTGTTGTAATTGAAGAGATTGAGATTAGTGGATTTGTATTATTGTGGGTTTATTTAGATGCTCTATACCTTGTCACTTGTGGAATTGATTTTTTTTATCGATAGTGGCGCTCCGTTCGCTCTCCCCGGGCGGGCGGGGTGTTACAGGATTCTCCCTATAACACATATAAATTCTCTTATAAAATATATAATTCTTCAATTAAAACATATGATTTTCATTCCTAGACTAACATAGAAGGAATACTAACTAGAAATTAGCAAGATAGATACTTTCCTGGGATTCAAGGGTCTGATTTTTTGATGAAAAAGATATGGTTGCGTTCCTCGTCGTGCGATCTAAGTTTTGGTGGTGGTGGCGGTGCAATTGGGTGAGTTCTAGGCCTTGGATTGCTTGGAAACTCTTGACCTTCTTCTCTAATCTCTTCACCTTCTTCTCTAATGGATGGCTTAGGTTTTGTGTTGGTTAACCCTAAGAGACAAATCCAAATGGCTAATATATACTAAGAAAATACGTGGGCTTAATTACCCAAAATAAAAAATGTCTATAATACCCTCCCGGGATGTCAATTAGGCCTAAAAACGTCCCGAGACCCAAACTAAACCCCCGGCTACACTTTTCTGACTATATCGACCCTTCCGGACACTTTGACGCACTCAAAATGACCATACATGTGACTTATAATATATTCACTTTTATAATAATAATTTAGTCCTGATACGACACAGGCGCGTCCCGACTTAAATTTCCATAATTACCATTTTATTCACTCGTGACAATTTTAATAAAATCAATCTTATATATTACTTTACTCATCTAGTAATATTCAAAAAATTCCCAATAATTACTAACTCACGTCACGCTAGTAATTATTAAAATAATTTTTGAATTAATATTAAATTAATATCTCAATTAAATTTAATAAATCCACAATTTTAAAAGCCATAAAAATACGGGGTATTATATAAGCGTAAAGGGGTACCTGCCTTCGGGGGGATCATTTTCTGAGGAGAAGTAAGGAGTGCCTTCATCTTTTCAATGGCTTCTTCTTGCATTACTTCCCATGTAAACTTCACGCCCTTTCTTAGCTGCTCCATCAAGGGGTGTGTTACCTCAGCCAGCCCAGGACGAACCGCCTCAAGTAGGACACCTTGCTAAGGAAACTTTTTAACTTTTTCACTGATTTTTGCCTTTGCATATCAAGGATGGATCCTCGTTTATCCAAGTCCATTTGTACCCCCTGGTGGTTTACTACGAACCCCAGGAATTTCCCACTCGTTACCCCGAAGGCGCATTTGAGAGGGTTCATTTTTAGCTTATACTTCCTGCAACGAGTGAACACCCTCCTCAAATCGTCGAGGTGGGAGCCCTCCTTCTTGGATTTAATCACCAAATCATCGATATAAAACTCCACAGTTTTGTGAAAAAGGTCATGGAAGATGTCCATCATCATTCTTTGGTAGGTGGCTCCTGCATTCTTTAATCTGAAAGGCATGGATGTGTACATAAAATTGCCCAAAGGCATCCAAAAAGCAGTCTTCTCTGCATCAGTTGGATCCATTTTTATCTGATTATACCCCACGTAGCCATCCATGAAGATGTACATCTCATGACCTGCTGTTGTATCGATTAGGCTGTCGATTGAAGGCAACGGGAATTCATCCTTTGGGCACACCCGATTTAGGTCTCTGAACTCTACGTATATTCTGATTTGGCTCTTGTCCTTTTTTCCCACAGGCACAATGCTGGAGAGACAGATCGAATATTGGATCGGGATTATAAAACCAGCTGTGAGAAACCTATGAACCTCTTCTTTAATCTTTAGGTCCAACTCTGTCGTGTACGTTCGAGTGGCCTATTTCACCGAAATGGCTGATGGAAAAATATTCAACTTATGGCAACTCACCTCCTGGTCTACTCTAGGCATCTTGGTGTACTTCCACGCGAAGACATCTTTGAACTCCAATAGCAGCTTGATCAGCTCCCTTCGAGGGGTTCCCTTTAAGTCTTTCGAGATGAAAATAGGGTTTGGATCTTCGCCCTCCATAGCCAAGTCGATATTTTCCAACTCTTAGATCTGTGGTTGAGGGCTATCTCTCATGCATTATGGTTTTTCTTCAAGTTCCTTCACAAACTCTTGTATTCTAGAGTTATAAATTACCAAGAATTTCCCCTTATTATCCACCAGGAAGCATTCATAGATCGGTTCAGCGTCATCATCTAGAATCTCAGCGACCCACTCACACCATCATAATTTATAGATAATTCTGCCTCTAGGCAAAACCACCCACTTGTATTGCCGGTCCACTTGATTCTGAAAAGGCCTCTTCTTCTAATTCTCATCTGTCTCCCTAACTATTCTTCTGTTGAGAACACACTGCATTTGGACTTGGTGCTCAATAGAGTCAATGCGTGGGGTCATTGGATCACAAAGCTGCCTTAATAGACTAGGGGGCCTCATAGCTACCAGTTTGTGCTGTTCTCCATAAGTTACAATCGTTCGAGTAGGTGTCCACACCCTCTTTCGATTTTACAGGATCCTTATCCCCAGTATATCTTGTTACCACGATTACTTCTTCTACCTAATGAGTATAGATAGTTGAGTCCACTATATGGGCCTCCTCCTTCGCAAAAAGGTTTCTTGGTAGATCGTATCACCACCTCCTTACCCTTTATGTTTTCTTTAGCACATTTATGATAAGTAGAGGGTACCAACCCGTGGTTGTGCATCCATACCCTACCTACCAATAACTGGTATGACGACTCGTAATTCTTGATATGGAATTTAATATGGGAAGTGATGTTCCCCATTTTGATGCCCACATTAACATAACCCACTGACGTGGAGGATTGATTATCATAACCTAATATTGCCAACGAATGAGGCACAATCCTCGTCTCCGATAACCCAGTGTCATAGAAGGATCCGATGGGCATTATATTGATGGACGCCCCTCCATCCAATAATACTTGCGAGAAAACACCATTGTTTACTCGATGCAGTAACATATAATGGTCTGTTGTGCGGATGTCTAATCAGCCTCTGAGAAAGTTACTTCTGAGAAATATCTACTCATCAGTTTAACAATAGGTCCCTTCCATTTTAAATACGGTGTCATGTTTTTCTTCGCGATCTCCAAAATGGCTCGTGTGACTTCCACTCGAGAATCTTCAAGAAGACCAACCTGATCAAAGAACCACCTAAAATTTGGGGAGCGAGCCACAACGGCATACTCGATCCATGAATCTGTCCGGTTATCTTTTAGCTCGTAAACTTCTTTCACATCTCTGCACGCAACCTCATTGTAAACTGTCACTGCATTAACTTTTTCCAGAGAACAGGTTTCCAGTTGCTTGCTGAGTCCCTCGATAGAATCATATGCTTCTTCCCCCTGGTCTTCTGGCCCTTCAATCACGTCCCCCAAATGGAGTTGATCCAGCTTGAGTGTGCACTCTTCTAAGAACTCTTCGAAGCCATCATCAGAAGATCCTTCGACTTCATTGCTTTTAAGCCACTGTCCCATTGCCAACTGCTCGACCTCTTTATCAAAAGTTCTTGCCATACGGGCCCCATGCGGTGGTAGAGGGTTGTCATTCACATTAGCTTGTGGCAACACGATGCCCCCATTTTTTATGTTACGGTCAACCAATCTCCTGAGTGAGAATCACACTTTGGTAGGGTGGTTTACCCTATTGTGTAGTGCGGAATAATGAGGCTTCTCTCTATCTTCTCCTTTGAGGGGAGCAGTATGGACATTAACCGGTCTGCATACCTTATCACGGACCATGAGATCCTAAAGATTCAAGTCTTGTTCCACCATGCAAGGTAGCTCAGGGGGATCCTCTTCATCTTTGAACTTTCTCTTGCTATCTCTGCCCCTTTTACCTCCTCAATCACCATTATTTCCCTCTTTACTCCCCCCATATGCATAGTTTATTCTCGAGGGTATTCCCCTCCCCACGATGACTATTGGCCTCATCATCAAGTTTGGCAAGACGGGCGAGGGTACTATAGGTTTTACTACTAAGGCAATATTCATTGCTACTTTTAAAAACGCTGCAAACGTACCTTCTCTTGTTTCGTTAATCAAGTGACATATATATTCGGGCTGCAAGCCCTCCGTGCACACTTGTAAAAGTTTGTTTTCTCGCGTCTCCTCTCTCATATCAAGAGAGCATTCCCGGAACATCCTAATATAAGCCATAACATCCTCTCCTTGCTTTTGCTTCTCACGCACGAGATGGGTGAGTGTTAACTTTTGCACGAACAAAACATGCAACTCTTCCCAAGATCTCACAGTATCTGGGGCTAGGTGGGAGTACCACGTGTAGGCTATTTCTGTCAGGAATTTTGAAAACTCCCTTAGCCTCAACTTCTTGTCATTGTGATGGGATTCCAGAATCTTGATGAATCTCTTCACATGCTCCTTGGTATTATCACATTTCCCCATGTACTTCTTGAAGATTGGAGGAATATAACCCACTAGGTAGGGTTCATTGTTATACGCATCTCGGTAGGGAGTACGAAAGTCACCGTACACCTAGGAACTGTCTCCTTTAGACGCAACTATAAACTTTAGAAGATTTTTCTTCATATCCTCCAAGATGGCTGGTAAGGGGCTAGTTGACTGCGGCATCACCGAGGTCGTTGAGACTGGTATGTATGCTCCCTAGCCTACTGTTACAGCTGGAGCAACTGAAGTTTCTCCCCCACTCTGTAACGTCAGTCCTGTTATCATGAGAGGGACCGTGGTAGGGCGCGGACCACCTGAGGGTGGAAAAATAGTAGGAAAGGCATTATTAAAAGCAGTCATTGCCATACCTCCTGTCACAGAGGGAATCGGTATGGCCGTTGGAGGTGTAACAAAGGAGTTCGCTCCCATGGGTGCCCCTAACATTGCTTGTGCTGTCGGAGTTTTTATGAAGTCTGCGAATAAACCCATCAACCCCTGCATTTGCGTTTCGCCTATTCCTCCTTCTGTGGCCATCGTCTCCATCACTCCAACACCAGGATCAATAGGCTCCGTCCTTACCGTTATCGTCTCCTACGGTAATGCAACATTATTTGCCTCTTCTTCATGCTGTATAGCGTCAAAGTTAATCACCCTAATAGTGTTATCCTTTGGCATCTTTTCAAAAGAGAATACCTCCCCAGCAGAGTCACCAAATGTAAGATATGGGTTCTTCAGATACATTTAGTATTAAATGAGGCATAACCCCTTATCAAGATCTAGACTAGCACTGTTAGGTACGCCATATAAACAACAACTATAGGTAAATAAGAGGCAAAGAGATTTAATATCTAGGCTTGCATTGAAGGGCATATTAACACAGGAAATATATGACAAGCACAATAAATGCATAGGACCAGCAAGTGGCATGGTCGGAGGGAGAAAGAACAAGAATTCTAAGCATAATAAAGATAAGCCAGGAACTTTAAGCTCAGTTAATGCCCAATGATGTGTGCATTGAATGTGTATGGGAGTTAATGCTCTTGCGAGAGTTCTTTAGTATAAGGAAATTTGGTCAACAATTATATGCTCTGGGATGATCTCTCTTTTGATTTGTTTGTTTGATCTTATTTATATGGGGGAGAGGTTGCTCGAGTTAGCATACCCTCGATCCCTCTGGTCTGGTGCATTAAATGCATGAGATATTGCATTTAATGCATGGGATCTGGAAGTTTTGGCGGGAAAACATTATATTGGCTTGAAGTATTGTGGGCATTAATAAGGGATATGACTCTCCATCTTGAGGCTTACTCTAGGATGGCTAGGTGGTCAGGTTTGGTGATCTAGACCTGCCATCTTAAGGATAAAAGCACTTGAGTGCTGCATTCTTGAGTACCTGAACGTCAGACGTCGTGGCATCAGGGAGTGGTTTAAATAGTGACTATTGTTAGGTATTTGGTCACATTAGTCAGGCGGGCTGGCACCCAAGGTACCTCGAGGGGGTAAGAATTGAGAGAGATCAGATAACTCGAGGAGGTTCACTCGAATAGGTAAGTAATGAGTAGGCTCGAGTGACATTTGTCCTGGGTGAAGTTTTGTCCAAGTGTTCCAAGAGGGTTGGTAATGATTCCCAACTTTGCCTTGTTCTCAATCCTCCAAACTATGTCCCTGCGAAGTTTCCAACAGGAAGTTGCTTGATAGAGCATGAGATCTCTCCCATGCCCTGCCAGGCATGGTCCCTCATGGGTACCAAATAACCTCACTCGACATGTTTATTCATAAGATAAAATACATAATGCAACATTATATTTCTTATTACAAACTACTGTCGTCCAGGTAACTTTCCTTTTCGCATTGGATCTTTCGAGCGAGGTCTGTTGGAGGTTCTTCGAGGTAGGGAGCTGTAAGATACTTGATGTGAGGGATCCTCGAGGTGAGTCCTGCGAACCACTTATATGGAGAATCTTCGAAGTGTGTTTGTGGGACATCTTTCTTTGTAAATGATCGATCTCTCTGGCTAAATTAATCATTCACCGGGGGGACACCCCCTATACGGTAATATTATAGAGTGTATATCTATATGTTTTTCCATGGTAGCGGGGTTCTATTTTTCTCTTCATTCGCTGTGGAAGAGGGTGTTATTATTTTTTGGTTTATATTTGGTTTGTACCACTCGTCTTGTGTGTGTTATACGATTATAGTACTATTCTGAGTATAATCTGTTCTTGGATGGTCGGAGCGATAGTAGGCTAGTGATTGCAAGGCTATCGTATCTGCGGTTCCAGGGTGGAACATGTATTTTTGCAATATCTCACCTGGATACGGGTTGAGCTCGCCTTTAGTATATGTTTAGATGGAACTTTGATGAGTTGGTGTTTCATTATTATGATTTTAGTGCATGGAGACCTTATAGATATGACTTAAGGTATGCATAATTTATTATTAAGCTCGTTGTTGTTCGCGTAAAGGACTTAGTGTTAATACAAGCTCTTTGTGGTATGGATCCTTGAGAGAAGTAGGATTTCTTACCATATTTTATTGTTAAATGGGATGGGAATATCCCGGTTGCATATTTTAAACTAATAGACCTCCATGAACGATAAGTTAAGTAGTAGTGTATCGGAGGGGTTCCTTTTTGGATTTCGCTTCGAGACACTCCATGCATTAACCTTAACGACGTAGGGAGTGGAGAGATGTTATTGGATGCAAGGATGTTGGTTTTGATGATAAATTACCTAGTGTGGAGAAAACACTATAAACTGAGAGCCATATGATGATTAGGGGATTAGGGAGACGGGAGTGCTGTGGAAAAGCACTAAAATATTTCTCTCACCGTAAGTAAATATGTGAGGTAAGGTTAAGGAAATTGATTCGAGGCTTATAGCCATATTGTGATTAGGAGGCTAATTATGACGTAATATGTTTTTTGTGTGATGTTCGTAACACTTGTGCAGAGTAAAAGTGCCCCGATTAGTTAAACTTTCCATTTCACTGAAATGGAAAGACATAGAGGTAGAAGAACGTTAATGTGTTTGCGAGGTAGGATTTTGAACGTCCCGATTGTGTGCCTTGGCCATTATATCTTGATGACCGACGATGCGAGGTAGTAGTGTAGCATGAGGGTTCCTTATTTAGATTTCGCTTTGCGAGACGTCCCACGTATGAAATCGAGCGAATGTTGGTTGAGAAAGGTCTTGGGCGCTAGGGATATAGTTAGTATAGTACTCATTTTACGTGTGCATGAAAACACACTGATCTTAGATTATCATGATGAAAAGACTGTGGGGCTGGTAGCATTGAAATAGGGAGACTGTAGTAGGTTAACCACGAGAAGATTGGTGCGTTAACCTTGAGAAGGATTAAATTTCCAGGTATAGGAAGAATTGAATCTCGAGTAATTCAGGTTGAGAATATCCAGGTGTTAGCCCCAGGCCGAGGAAGTGAGGCCCATTTTTTTAGAGAATGTGTTACGTGTGTGACATTTGAATAGTATTGCAGATATGCACGGGTTATAGGGTGTGTGGGCACCTTAGGAAGTTGATTTTATATATCATCTGAGATAGAAGGGGCGTAGTATATAAAGCTGAAGAATATGCGTTGGGGAAGTTATAAATGGAATTAAAGTGTTAATAATCCAATTATATAGGTGACAAAGTAGTCAAGCACTAGTGTAGTTCCTTTTTGGGGAAATTCTATGTCATGATGTATACAATATGGCACTTAGTGTGATGCGACTTTCCTATAAGATCGAGGCGATAGAGATGCAATTATAGGGTCATTATCTTCAAATGCAGTTATAGAAGCACTAAGTGCGACGTGTCATTGTTAGAGTTAACCTTACAACCGAGGTAGTGTTTCAGCATGTAGAAATGTAGTCAAGGTTGTGGTTAAGTTAGTGCGTTAGAGTATAAGCCTTGAGATAGGTGGGTACCATGAATGAGTATATGGTAGAGTACCATTGTGTTTGTATCATTCGACTTCTGTGAACTAGGATGTAGTGTGATTAGCGATCCTAGGTTGGTGGTACAAGTCGTATCCGAATTTTGTGGACAAAATTCCTTTGTAAGGGGGCGAGTATGCAATACCCCGTACTTTTATGGATATTTAAATTACATAAGTGGGTGTAATTTGATAATTAGAGGTATTACTGTGAATAGTAATTTTAGAATTAATGAGTGTTAGATTATTACCGATGTGTGTTACATCTACTTTGGGGAGTAAGTAATTGAGTCAGAATATTTTCATGTCATATCGCAGTTGGGTAAAGCGACGGGAAACATTGCACATTGGAGAAAATGCGTGTTGAGAAGTGTTGGGTCCGATTAGTGAACTTTAGTTAAGTGACTCGGATGGAGATTTCGAGTGCACGATCGGTTTCGTAATTGCTGAGTTAGTCAGAATAGAGTACCCGAGGGTAGCGTTTAGGTTCCGGGGACTTTTGGACTAGTACGGACTCGCAAGTAAGTAAACGAGTCATTTTTGGGTTTTTTAAGGAGATAAACTCCTTTTCTCTCTTATAAGGAACGAGAGAGAGAAAGGAAAGAAAGAAAAGAGAGAAAAGAAGAAGGAAAGAAAGAAAGGAATAAGGAAAATGGAGAAGAGAAAGGAGATTTCGGCCCGAACTCCACAGGATTCGACTCGAGGTCATCGAATTTTATCCACGAGGCAAGTGTTTACATTCTTTATTCAATTGAATGTGTGTATCTCATATTATAGTTGGTAAACTATATGATTTTTTGGTTGGAACCCTTGAAATAAATTTGGGAAATTTGATTTTGAGTTCACAAATTGATGCGTTGTTAACTCTTTATGAATTCTAGTGTTAAACCCATGTTAATGATGTGTATAGATGGTTAGAAATGGGATAAAATGAGAAATGAGAGTTTAAATGGTTTAAGGGTTTAAATCCAAGATAAATTATTCTATACCATAAATTAATTGATGTGTTAGTTATAATCAGTGATTTGATGATTATATTGTTGTTGGTTAGGATTAGAAACCAAAAAAATGGAGGTTGGGATAATTTTTGGGATTTTGGAGAAGAAGAAATCACCCGAACTGTAAGATTTGGTTCGAGCGAATCGATTCCCATTTAGACCGAATCGATTCCCTTAGAATGACCTGTAGTACTGTCTCAGGTCAAATCGATTCGCATTTGGGACGAATTGATTCGTACCTGAAGATCTAAGTACTGATATTGTTCGAACTGATTCGAATTTAGACCGAATCGATTCACTTGGATGAATCGATTCGCAGCTTGGGAGAATTGATTAGCATCATCAGGAATTGAAAATTCTTCTTCCTTATGTTTAGGGGGAGTTAAATTATAAATTGGAGATTATTGTAGGGGATTCTAGATGTGATATTAGGACTCCTAGATAATGGAATTTAGGGCGAATAAACCTTGGATTAATTGAATGTACAATTCGGGATATGGACTTAATGAATGTTTAGGACGAGTAAAATTCGAGAGAAGTCTTCGACAAGGGTGTTTATATATTTATGCGTAGAGAATAAAAATGGGTCAATTATATTTGAGAGAATCCTAGGATACGAGTAGGATGGAATTTGGAATATGGGCTAAAGAGGACTAATCTACTATCCGGTATGTCTATATTGATGATTATTATCATAGGTGACGCGATCCGTGTGGAATTAAAATTAGTTTCTTGTATACTTATTTAATTATTACGAATCGGTATATTTGGGTTTATATAAAAAAATCCTTAAAAAGTGATTAAGTTGTGAGTTAAATCTTAAGTAAGAGAATACTTATAGGTTTAGTATCTTAAGTGCGTGAATACTTGTATAGTATTACGAATGTGAACATTCAGGATTTCGGCTATCGCTATGAGAGTTTGGAAATTATATCCATGGTATATTAAGAAGTGATATATATTATATATACGGGTTTTGTTACAGTATATATATGATTTGGTTATAAATATATCGGTATGTGAATGATATATTTATGTATACATATATCTCTAGTGCTATCTAGGGAGGTTGCGCGATGTAGGTGAATCCCCTGGCTTGAGGAACATGGAGAGTATAGTCCACATGTCATATCGTCCCGCAGATGGGTGCCATAATGATTCCACTTTCAGGAGGAAATATGACCGCCTCCACCGTTTAGTATTTTTACCATGATCATGAGTGCAGCAGACTTGGTAAGTGGGTTAATTTGAGCATACCCGGATGATGATAGCACTTTGAGAGTGCATCCTCGAGTTATAGGTCGGTGGGATGGTTATTATACCTATGGTTGTGATATAGGTATAAATATACTTCTTGCGTATAGTATATTGCACGTATATGAATATTTGAAATCATATAATTTAAACTTGTGTAAAGTGTAAGATGAATAAGATTTTATTCTTCTTCTGGGAGATTTTTATTCGACTTTAAACTGTAATTGGTATACTAAAGTGAAAATGGTATTTTAAACTAGTGAAATATATATATATATATATATATATATATATATATATATATAAGCGATGATTATATCAATTAAAGCTTATGCGATAGCTTACGGTATAACCTATATGATATCACACCGGGTAAGTGATAGTTATGAGAATTAAGAGGATGGTGAAAGAGAGTAGTTAAGCAGGGTAGCTTTACTAGGTTGTGAAAAAGATGTATACGATAGGTGTGCACTATTAGAGGAGGGGTGAGGTGTATCTCATGGGAGTGCGATAGTAGTTTAAATATGAGAGATTTCATCTTTTAAAAATATAGCATTTGATGCACTTGTTAAATATTTTTCAAAACTCGGTCTCTGACCAGTTTCTCTATTTTCCTTCTCTCTTGCGATATATGTATATATTTTAGCCGTACAGTCACAGGGATGCCTGAATGATGATTCTTTCGAGTCAGACGTTGCTGCCACAACTGTGGATGCATTCATGATTATTTGAGAAGCCTCTATCTGTGTGATCTAGATAAGAGGTATTGTTGTAACATTCGTGCTAATGGACCAACTGTATTCATTTATTCATTTATCGTATTTTAGTTTGCGGCACGTCGATTTGGTTGTATTATATGCTGTACCGAGAGTTCAGTTATCTTATTTCATTTCAGTTCTGTGTATAAATTGTTGTGATTGTTTTCCTTATGGTTAGTTTGGTTAAAAAGATTAGTAAATTAAAATTTTGACGCAAGGCCTAATAGGTTGTTAGTAATATATTGGTTTTCGATAGTGATGCTGAGAATGAACCATATGAGATTCCTATTTTAATTTGTTATAGGGTTGATCACTCGATATTTTATCAGGCGGGTGTAACAACCCTCGCTTATGAGAGCCTATTTTATATTTACTTACTATGAGAGGTAATTTAATATAAAATGTTGGAATATGGAGTAAGTATTAATTTAATGAAGAAAAGTTAATATTCACTAACTTGTTGTATATTTATTGTATGAGTATGTAAATATCCTCATGTTGAGCTTTATAGTGTCATAAGATATAAAATGACTCTATGGTTTAAAATGGAACCGGAACTTAAAATGAGTTATAAAATATCCAAATGATAATTTGGAGGCTGTAGTTGGTTCCGGAACGTGCGAGATAGTCAAAATATGTGCTATATTGTATTTTGAGGTTTTGGGCACTTTTGACTGATTATACCTTAAATATGCAGTTGCGTGTTATTTTATCGCGGTATTGATCACTTAAGTTGGAATTTTGACTAAAGGCACGATTTACGTCTTGTTAAGTCTTCTATTTTCCCCTAATTGTATTCCTAAACCTAGAGAGAAAGAGAGAGGAAGAGAAAGAGTAGAGAAAGGAGAAGAGATTGAAGATTGAGGTTGGATTCTTGCTACTACACAAGGAAAATCTGAATTTGCTAGATTGAGGCAAGTTTTCTACTTGCTATATGTGGTTTAAGATAAATGATTAGTTGTGATAATTGTGTATTATTCATGGTTTAACCATATTAGGGTTTTTGTGGATTTGAGAGTCTTGAATCATTAAAGAATGATTTGGATGATTATTGATGGTTAGAGTAGTAGTTAGTGGTATTTATGATGTATTGGTGACAATAAATGAGTTTGGTTTGAATGGATTTGAATTGGGGTAAATTTGGAGTCCAAGACTCCATAGCCAAAATTGGCAAAATTCTCAGGGCCGAATCGATTCGCCCAGGGACAGTTTCCAGGTTTAGGTGAACCGAATCGATTCAGCTATTACGAATAGATTCGGCATTTATGCAGAAACCCAATTTCCCTGACCAAATCGATTCGGATGGTCCGAATCGATTCGACAATTATGTAGAATCGCATATTTTTTGGCCGAATCGATTCAGAAATCCTGCATTTTTATTTTTTTTCCTTTTTCATTTTCAACCCCTTTTCTCTAGTCTTAGGACTTAGGAACCTTCTTATATGAAATCAACTTAGAGTCCTAGAGTTCTAGGTGAGTTAGTTTACTACCCTAGATTAGAATTGGTAGATTTGGGGATTTATTTCGAGGGTGGGGCATTACTTCCTTTTACAACTAGTAGGTGTCTAGGAGATGACTAAGTCATATATGGAGGCTTTAGAAGTTAATTTGAAGTATGATGGTTTATATAAAGTCCAAAAAGGATATTTGGGAAAAATAACTTGGAAGTTTAAATATTCATCGAGGTTATTATGATGATGTGAAGCACGTATAGTTCCGGATAACCATAATGCATTTTTTAAAATGTAAATGGATAAAGTAAATGATAATTTACTAAATCATGTAATGGAAATTAATAAAATGGCTGGAACACACCCTCTCTAAATACCATCTTAAGGGAAGTCCGTGCGTAAGGTGAAGCCCCCTGGCTAATGAATGCAGGGTGGATATAGTCCTAGGCCATATGAGCGCTTATTTTATATTTTCTGCGATGGGTAGGTAATTTCGGGTATGGTTATGACTACCCCACAGGCATATGGCCGCTTCCCGACGTTTCGATAGGATCCCAGGCTGTCTTGATGTTAGGCCCTGGAAGACGATGGTTATTTAGGGGCGCGCACAGTGGGGAAATCCGGACGGGCGGTCTTAGAATCGATATATATGTATACTTATAACTATTTAACATCAAGTTGGACTTGATGGATATTAATGCCATAAAGAGCATAGTACATGCCACAAAGAGCATACAATTGAGATACATGCCATAAATAGCACATGATAAAACTTGTATTCCTGATAAGGAATGGAAAGATAAAAAAATGAAAATGGTGAAAGATGAAAAAGGCTTACGATTATTCTTATTCTCTTATATAATTGAATTTTCCTTTATAATCATTCAATTTTCTTAGTTCATTATATGACCTTATCATGCTAGAATATCATCTTTACCATCCATGATTAACTGTTCATAATTGTCATACTTGTCATTTATCTGGTGATCACATAAAACCGGGCCCTGACCCGTTCTTCTTTCATGTTGTGCATATATACATTATATCCGCTCAGGTGCGCCACCGCAAGGTCGCCCGTAATGACCTCCCCGTTCCAGTGTCTGTTGAGGAGCCGTGACATTTTGCGTATATCACGGGATATTTTGTGTAGACGCATTCATTGTTGTTTTCTAGTTATGATCGGGTCTGTATTCGGGTGTGTGGCCCAAATGGTTGTAATTGTATAATGGATGTAATATGTAACTAATGAAACTTGATGTACCTTATGTGAGATTATGTTGACCGTCATTATATTCGGTCCTTTTATTGTATATTGTTATTGTTGTTATATATATATTTTTGGGTTTTCCAACTTCTTTTCTGTTATGGGTTGTTGACAATGCTTTCTAAATTATAAAACGAAATTTTGACAATCTGTTTTCTGAAATATTATGTGGTTATTCCGTATACTCTTTATGTTGTCGCAATGCTGAGGATGATTCCATCCATGATCCCTGTATTATTGGAGTATCGGGCTGGCCACCCTTTATTTCGAATACCGGGTTGTCACAGCGGGGTGCCACACATAGTCACGATGACACCAGCAACGGACAATTAATTGAACTATTGCATAAATGTTAACCAGCTGAAATTGATTTTGCATGTTAACTATTCTTTCTTGCTTCTTTGTCACGCGTGATGAAGTCTGCACTAGGTGCAATCAGTTTCCTATGGCGTTAAGTTCCCAATAATTTATGAATATAAAACATTTAACAATATATATATATATATATATATATATATATATATATATTTGTACACGTTTTTATTTGCATTTTATATTTGACATTGTTTTGTTTATCATCACTTGAAGTAAAAAAAATAGCAACCATATTTTTGCATACTATCTCTTTGTATTTATGTTTATGTGAGTTACATTGAGTTATATATATAAGAGTTATATTTGTCAACTAATTCCCGGTTTCTTTGCGGTATGTATATGACAATGTCTCATTCTCATACAACTCATGCCTACAAATGCAACAACCTATAACTTACCCATATATACATTTCTATTGTTTGACGATATGGGTGGACTTGATATTTTTGTGAATCAAGTCAACACTAGTACAGCAAAAAACATCTATGCTGATACTTATATAAAAATAATACAACATCAATTATGTAATCCATACTGAATTTCGAATGAAATTATATGCTTATAATATTCAAAGAAAAATAGTTGATTGTGAATATTTAAAATTCTAAATAGTTGAATGTGTTCCTGCTGGACTTTTTAATTGCCTCATTGTAGGTAGAAATTCTCTAACAAGGAGTGCATTTCATTACCCATATGCTTAAAGGGAATAAACATCGCACATTTCAATTGGAACCTTTGTTAAGAGCAACCCTTATGGGTACCGCAAACCGGTATATTTGGACTTTTTAGGTTTGCTATGCGCAGGGTAAAATTGCAAATTTAGACTCTCGTAGGCTAAAAAATAACAAATTTAGAATTGCCCTAGTTGGTTTTTTGTGGGACCCACTGCCTAAACGGAACATCATGTTCCGCGCAAGAAAAAAAATAAAAAAATAAAAAGGGTAAAGCGGAACATCATGTTCCGCGGAAGCCCTTTGACTATTTCCCCCATTTCAACTTCCCCCCCCCCCAATTATTCCAACAGCTCTATTTTTCAACGGCTCTTTTTTTTTTTTTTTTTTTTTTTTATAAATAGCAAGTTTAAACCGTGTCTACTATCTTCATTTTAATTATTATCTTCATCTAAATTTTATTTATTCCAAACAGTGTCTACTCTCTCATTTAAATTATTAATTGATATTTTTTTTATAACTGCATTAATATATTTCCAAACAGTGTCTACTCTATAATATTTGCATTAATATATTTGCATTAATTTTTTTTATAACTGCATTAATTTTTTCCCCCCCAATTTTTTTACCAAAAAATATTATAAAATTTATATATTTGCATTAATATATTCGTGATTATTTTACAATGGTTCGAGGTCAAAATATGTCTCAACACGATGATGAAGTATTATGCACCGCATATGTAAATCAAACAAATGATGGTTTACGAGGAACTAATCGACCTAGCACATTATTTTGGGATGCGGTCGCCGAAGAATATAACACAACGACGGGTATCACGGAACGTCGGACGGGCGCCAGCCTACAAACCCGGTACAGTAAAATTTCGAGGCATGTAATGTTATATGTTTCGAAATTGAAAGAAGCATCGATGACAAATCGTGCTAGTGGGACTGTTAACACAGATTGGGTAAAATAACTTTTACCTTTTGTAATTTATTTTAAATATTATTTCTTATAAATCAGTTGCTTGTGGAGTTAATAAATATACATTGTCGTATTTTCTCAGGTTACTGCAGCTAATCTAGCATTCCAGCGAGAGAACAAGGGAAAATCATTTAATTTTGAATCTTGTTACCAAATTTTAAAAGAACTCCACAAATTTCAACTTTCCCAAACTTTTTTAGACTCCCCTCAATTTCATTTTGATTCGCCAATGACGGGTGCGACAGATACTGAAGGAAGTCTGAATCCTGGGTTTCATGAAGGAAATTCCAAAGATGGGGCAGAAGTTGATATAGAAAGGCCTTATCCGAGGCCACCTGGAAGGAAAGAGATGAAGCAACGGGCTAAAGGAAAAGCGAAGGCTACAAACATTGAGGTGAACCGAGAAATACTGAATAGTTGCTCTTCATTCAATGAATCATTTGAGCGATCATGTCAGGCTGATCGTGTACGTGACGAAGAGGCCCGTTTGGGGCTTAACCGTTCACTGCAACTAAAGGAGCGAAGTTTGGAGCTCAACGAACGCAGTATATTGGCTATGGAGAGGAAAGATATGCGTGAACAAATATTGCTTGATCAACAAATTATGAGCACTGACACCTCAAACATGAATTCAATCCAGAAGGAGTACCATGAATACCTCGTGCTTAATATAATCAACAAAGCACGGCGCCAATCGGAATTTCCAAACTATCCACCACACGGGGGTCAATCTGGATTTTAAAATTTCTATGCTTCTGAGTATGTAACATGTTATTTATTTTTATCGTTTGATCTACTATGTAATATTATTTTATGGGTTGTGAAATGAATTTGTTTCAAATTTTCATACATAAACATCAGTTCGGTACAATATTAACGATACAACATTAATAATATAGATAACAACATAACAACATTAGAAAAGATACATAAATTGTGTAAAATCACACACTGATATTGGCAAACTTTTCCCAAACATGTTCAACGAGATCTGCACGTAGCTGTAAATGCTTCCTCTTGTCGTGCATGTGCATTGTCCTAGCCTCGATCGCATAATGTTGCTCAAGAGAGTTTCGAAACATAGGAACCGGGTCAGGTGGGAAGTCGTATTCCTCTCTCCAATCACAATCACGCCTCTCGTCTTCAACAATCATGTTGTGCATTACTATGCACGATTGCATAATAGATGATAATTTATCCTTGCTCCAGAGTTTTGCCGGCGTATGAACGAATGCAAACCTAAGTTGCAGGACACCAAACGCTCGTTCTACATCTTTTCTTGCCCCCTCTTGCACTTGAGCGAAAAGTTTTTCCTTCTGGTTGGTTGGCCTTTTAAAAGTTTGCACCAAACTAGCGTAAGGTGGATAAATGCCATCCGCTAAAAAATACCCCATATCATATACGTTGTTATTTATCTCAAACTGGATTGGTGGAGTCTCATCGCGGACAAGATCAGAGAAAACTCTAGATCTGTTCAATACATTAATATCATTACAACTACCCGGCATCCCGAAAAATGACCTCCATATCCAAAGGTCATGTGATGCTACCGCCTCTAGTATAATTGTCGGTGACTTTTTATGTCCAGTATATTGCCCATGCCATTCGGTTGGAAAATTTTTCCACTCCCAATGCATGCAGTCTATGCTCCCCAGCATTCCGGGGAATCCACGCGCCGCATTTTGTTCGGTAAGCCTTTGCACATCGAGAGCGGTAGGCTTTCTGTTATACTCCGGGCCAAATATCCCCACAATGGCAAGGGATAATCGCACCAATGCCTTCTGGGTTGTCGATTCTCCGATAAACAGGTACTCTCCATTTATATCAGCAGAAGACCCATATGCTAACATTCGCAGTGCAGAAACGATTTTTTGATGCGAGGACAGGCCAAGACGACCAAGTGCATCTGGTTTTTGTATGAACCAGGAGTCGTAACTGCATACGGCATCATGAATACGTACATATAGGGCTCGATTCATTCTAAAACATCGCCGGAAATGGTAGTCTTTGTATACCGATGCTTCACCAAAGTAGTCGGCGATTAGTCTATCATGGCCCACATCTCTGGTCCGACATATCGTCCTCCTCGTTTGATCCTCATGGGAATCACAAACTATGTTATGAAGGGCCATATTTTGAATTTGTTGCATATGGCGCATAGCTATTTTCTTTTTCTGTTTGGCGGTATTTGAATGGGCGATTTGCATCGCTTGTAATTCTTCGTATTCTTCCATTCTTCGTATTCTTTTTGGTATGACGTTTGATCAGTAAAGAGAATTTGAAGCTCTTCTATTAATAATATGTTGCAATATGTTGATGAACTTAAAGTATAATTGGTTGTAATATTTATAATAGGTGGACGATGTAGGACGGAATATCTAGAGCGGAAGATGTAGAGCGGATAATCTTGGCAGGAATATCTAGAGCGGAAGATGTAGCTCGGAAGACATTAGGCGGATAATCTAGGGCGGAAGATGTAGCTCGGATCATACTAAGCGGAAGAACAAGGGCGGAATAGCTAGGACGGTTTATGTGGTTAATTATACTACTATAAATGTGAATGGCCAGATTGAGTGCTAATGAGCACAATGGCATCTTACGAAGATGTGATTGATGAGTTCTTGGCTGAAGCCTTGATAGATTCATTTCCACGCGGTCTTTTTGGTTGTGAGATTAGCCAAGTTAATGATCTACGAACCCCTTGGGAAATAATTGCCGACAAATATCATGAGTTGCTACCGAGGCATGAATATCAAATATCTTGTTTATTGCTAAATTAAATGTAACGGAATCATTGCATGTTAATTTGTGAAATGAAGCCTCATATTGTGAACTGAATTTGCGTCAATCTGAACAATACAACATTAATAATAAAGATAACAACATAAATAACAACATTACAAAACATATTAATATTCATTATCGAAATCCCATTCTACATCATCCAAATTTACAGCATCAGACATGTCATAATTTTGCGTTGATGGACCAGGTTGGCTAGTATCTTCTTGGGCACCAATATCATCCATCTGCGGTCGATATACTGTGGTCGGAGGCCGGGGATCTTCTGTGGGGTTGTAAAAAGCCGCAGTTGTACCACTATAGAAATTAGGCGGGGGCGCAGTTCGCTCGTGAGATACACCCAACTCTTGTAGCTTCCTTGTAGCTATATCCAACTCATGACTCCAATAGTTATTAAGATGCATGGCTGCACCTAGAGCGGTGGCTCTCGATGATTGCCAAAAATCTGAGAATTCCCGACTAGTAAATAAGAGGTCATCGTATGTGGGCAATTCTTCATCGACCGCAATCCTGTCTGGCCGTGGAACCGGAATCAATATGGGTACACCTGCAGGACTGCAAAATGGTAGATCCCAAGTCATTTGGGGTAGAGTGGGATGTACCCGACCTATGGGAGTCTCATAAGCGCCAGGTGCCTTTGAAGGGACAGTCGGTATTTGTATGTGGTATGGAAGTGCGCTGGGACTTATGACATCCGTGTTGACTGCTCGATATAGGGGTGGCATTACAAGGCCTAGGGACACTTGCTTCCAATAACGGTCATACATGGGTTGGGAAACAACAGATACACTGGGGTCCATCTCGTCAATAATAATTCCATGCCCATCATGATGAAAGGGTATCCTCATCATTTGCGACGGAGGGTCATTTGGTATGCAAATCTCACCGGTGATCTGTCGCCGGCATCGATCACCCAAGTAATATACCCCACCATATTGAGGATCCATAAGAACGCATCGTTTCAGCGATATGTACTTCGCATGTTGAACGTAGGCATACATCTCCACAGTAGACCCCGAGTAAGGTAGCCAATTGATTGAACCTGGCGATCGCATTTCAATCTGACTCTGGGCTGTGGGAAAATTATATTGGATTGACCCCTTTGTCTCCTTACGATTTAACCGATTTTCTTTCTTCCATCGATTAATCCTAGGCCAGCAGTCACCTGTATCTTCCCTCAATAAGGGACACGCTCGCTGTATATATTCGAACCCGAAAAACTGCAATACAAAAATGATTATTATTAAACCATAAATTTTTGATATAAAACATATAATATCAATTTTTTACACTTACCAATATGATTTGCCAAAAACAATTCATAGATTCGACGCGACATCTTGACAAGAGATGGAGAGAGTAGTATATGCGAGCTAGAATTGCAGAACCCCAATCGTATGATCCCACAATCTCCAAATCCTCCAAAGCAGCCAACCAACCAATAGGAACGCTGTCTCTTGCGGTCGGGAAAAAAATATGTCCCACACAAAAAAATAAAAAAACCCTAGCAATGTCTTCAGGCCCAACAATCACAGTATTTAACTTTATGGCCTCGAACCACTTATTTAAGCTCGACACTTTCATGCCACATGAATCACTGCAATTTGGTTCGATGCCGGGAAAGTATCTATGTATAATGTCAGCCTGTATTTGAGTTTTTCCGTCAATTACAATCAACTATTTTCTGTCACTCATCGGTACCATAGGACCGCTTCCGATAGGAATACCTGGAAGATGGGAAGGATAACAATCAGTTGTAAATTTAATTAATGTACTAATCAATGTTAATATTGAATTTATTTTTTATATGCAGAAACTAACCAGTCAAAATCGTAAAATCATAAGGAGTAATGGTGAGTTCCCCGGTTGGTAGTTGGAACGTGTTGGTTATGTCCCACCAACGCTCGCCGAGCGCTTGTACCAATCCCCAACTTGTCTTTGGAATTTGAGCATCCAACAAATCTCCCCAACCGCTACGGTGTATAAACTGTATAACCTCAGGATATGTTTTTAAATATTTGTAAGTGGCCCTAAGACTATGCCAATTGCCACGCATCTTTATTGAGTTCCCGTTTGTGGCCGTGTCCGAAGAAGGTTTAATGTGATCTCCGTCGTCCACTATACGCCTATAGTTCTCAAAAACTATAGGTCGTTCGGCAGTAGTAGTTTCGGCCTGTCGACTACCTTCTCCCATTTTTCGAGACTTTCTAGCCCCAACAGCCCGTCTAAATTTCTTTCCAATTTGTTCCATTATCAACACTGCAATTTAAGAAATCTTTACATAAATAGAACATATTATTATTTAAATAAAATAACAACACATATAATTTATTAAAAAACATAACGAATCGATAATTTATTAAATAATTTTTTATACACATTCACTATTTTTTTTATAAACATCCACTTAAATAGTTTCTTAAATACATAAACATAAAATAAACATAACCGAACCGTTTAATATTTACTAAATTTACTAAATTTACACATCAGCTAATTACTAAATTTTTTAGACACATCAGCGAATTACTAAATTTACATGATAGTTACTAAATACGTAATAAATACGACAATTACAAATACACAACTAGATATTATTTAAAAAACATAAAAGGAAGATATTATTTAAAAAATATAAAAACATATTATTTTTGTAAATTCACTTAAATAATTTGTTAAATATAGGACCGTAAAAAAACCTAACATTGAATTAAACATTTACTAATTTATTTACTATAACAAATATAGCAGACAAATATATCACAAATAATTTCATATTTCATATATCACAAATAATTTCATATTTCATATTTCATATTTCATATTTCATATTTCAGATAATTTATTAAATATTTCATATATCACAAATAATTTCATATTTCATTATTTCAAAAATATTATTTATAAATAATATTTATAAATAATTACTGATATTCTGTATAAATAATTTACAAAAAAATAATTTACAAAAAATAATTTACAACTAAATAATTTACAACTAAATAATTTACAAAAAAAAATAAACAGAGGATTTACCTTGTATTGGCCGGATTACTTGCTGATGTTATTTTTTTTGAAGTGATAAAGATTATTTACCGTGGTTGGATTTAAATAGAGTGTTGGATTTAATTTGAGTAGGTGAAATGTAGGTGGGAGTTGAGGATATTAATTCGGAGGGCGAAGATTAAAGGGTTAAGAGATTTGGGGGTGAAAATGGAGTTTGGGATAACCTTAAGCGGAACATGATGTTCCGCGCAAGGTTTGGATTTTTAATGACCAAAACGACGTCGTTTTGGCTTATTTCTGTTTTTTTTTTTTTTTTTACCCTTTCAAAAAAACGCGCGTAGCAGTTTTCTTCCTTTCTGTACTGCAAATTTACACTACTCATTTCCAAATTTGAGGTACCCATAAGGGTTGCTCTAAGAATGTATTGATTTTACCGTATGGGGATGACCACTGATAGGTATTCCCATAAATAGATCTGCAGTTACAAACGTAGTAAAACATGTCAAGAATAGACACTTTATTCTCAGATTTATTGTTTCATCATATTATCAATTTTTGTATACTCGGCTTCAATGACCTGAACCATATTCATGGTTTTATTAACATATTATATACTGAATTCAATTCAATTACATTCATTTATGAGATAATGGGTGATTAGATAAATGGCCCTCTTGATAACTTCCCATACCTATTTTCAATTCTTTACTTAATAACCTACTACCAGATATCGATTATCATTTGATTGCATAGGAAACCATTACTTTTAATTCAAACTCATATTAAAAATTTTAGTTTTCTAATCTATAAAATATTTTTAAAAATTAAGTTTTTACTACATAATATTACCTTTTTATAAAATTTTCATTTTCAAAACATATACTTTTTTCTAATACTATTTTTTTTTTATAAATATACAATTTTTTTAAAAAAAATACAACGCGCCCTCGCATCACACGGGACTAAAATCTAGTTATGATTATTATAATTCTCATTGGTAGTAAATATTTTGTGATAAATTAATCTTAAATGGCTCTTGTTTAGCTAGTAATTACCACCTAAAATAAAATATAAATGACAATTTGGATAATTTAGCATTTCTTGTTACTTTTAATGATAATTAGTATTACGGTGTTATTAATGCACCTAATTTTTTTTACCATTAATGCCAAACTAATGGTTTCTAAACACAACGTGAAAACATTTTTATGTATCGTACAGTGATGGTGACAAAAAAATGCCTTAAACAACATTCTTGTTTTGCGAAAAACTATTTTTGTAAATTTTTCATTGATAATACATAAGAATTCATCAATTTAAATATTTTGAATTCACACAAAATTTTGCTATCATATTAAAGTATTTTTATGCACACTTTCCCATGTTATTTATTATGCAATTAAATAAATAAATCTTATATTTAATGAAAAAATATATATTGAATTATATTTACATTACTTTACCATGATCCATAAAGGCTTATTGTCTTGAGGTTGTTTAATTTCTATGGTGAATTTTTGTCACAATTATTTTCCCGCACCCCATGAACTTTATTTAAGTACAATGTCCAATTAATATTAAGTACATTTTGGTGTTAAGGATGGGGAATTACAATTTTGGCAACTGTTACATTAACCAACCTTTATAATTCTAATGAAAATTGCGGAAAGAAAATGTTTGTTTTTGTTTTTGTTTTATTACAAGTCACCCAACACTTGCGCAAGAGAAAAAATGATATTCTTGTTATGATACACAAAAATAAATAAATAAATAAATAAATGATAAATAACAAATGAAGTTTTAGAGACACTCATATATTACATTTTTTATATACTTTGGGATGTGTGGGAGGCCATGGACCCCATTTTCTCATAAGTTAGGACATTAACTCGGGACTGTAAAGACGATGGTGAGAGTGTGGGGTCTCAACGGTAGCTACTTAAATAAAAATAATGATCGATTTAAAAGATAATTTTCTTTTTATAATAACAATGGTATAGGCAATCCTGAAATTCTATGAGATCAAATATTTTATCAAGATTAGAATATATAAAAAAAAATTAAGACAAGTGATTTTAATAATGTGAGAAGATAAAACAAATCACATGACACTGGATATTCAAGGAAAAAATATCGGACCGAAATGAACTACGAATATAATATGGTAGAGATTTATGAAACGGGAAAAATGACTTATAATCACACATCGTGTAATTTTGACATTCTAATCTTTTGCACCATATCTTCCCAAGAAAGCACCAACAATTAGAATACGTTATACAACCGCGATTGATTTTGTCATCAATCAATGTCTTCGAATATTGTGCCAACAAAATCTTATTCGAAGTGCAAAAGCACTTTGTTCCAAGGTAATGGATCACCAATTAACCACCGACTAATGATGAGGCATAAACTTCGTATTTAAAACATTTCGTTGGGTGTTTACGCACTATAAAAAAGATACCACAGCTTGGCACACTGAAAATGGAAGTGTAGCGGCAAGTAGGGATCGAATCCATAAGGAATGGTATTTAGGATTAAATTGTTTAACACTCAGAAAAGGGGGAAAAGCAAAGATGATATAGTGTAAAATGGGAAAAAGAAAAGAAAAAGTTAACTACACTAATTAAAACTAAACAAAGATTAATAAAACGAGATTAGGATCACATCCCCGTCATGGGATAAATAACGCGTAAAAAGGATTTTGGTTTGAAAACATTTAACCGAGAATATTCAATTGATTATAAACATAAAACATGAAGAAATTTAATTAAACAATGAAAGATTAAACTTTCGCTCGAATATGATCACAAATGGATTAATTTTTGAATATCGCAATAAACACTAATGTTGCGTGACAAAGAAATTTAAACGCCTAATATTCTAACTTTAATAAACAAGGTTTCAATTTAATGCATTTTTATCGAAAATCTATATTTCAAAGCTCAACACCCATTAAAGGCGAAAATGTGACCTCAACCTTTAAACTAGCTACTACACATAATTAAGGCAATAAACACAACAAATTAAATAATGAAAACAGCTATTAAACTGACAATAACTAATTAACTAAGCAAGAAATCTAAAGGACAAAGCATAAGTAGGAAAAATGAAACTAGATTGAAGGAAAAAGAAGATGAATAGTTTACTTACATAACCCAAATAGGTGCAAACCCTAGGAGAGAGAGGGGGATGGAAAACTCCCCCAAAAACCTATGCTAAACTAACCTAAAATGATGTAAAAATGACTCCCTCAACTTAATAGAATATTTATGTATATATACCCAACCAAAAAACACCTAAAATTATAAATTTGCGGACTTTTACTGTAGCCGAAATGATTCGAAAAAATTCCGAATCGATTTGCCCCTGACAGTGCTCATTCTACAACTTGCATCAATAATACAAAAAAGGTCGTAACTTCTTCGTTATAACTCGAAATCAGGCACGGTTGTAATATACGCGAAGCTAACTCAGAGAGCTACAACTTCCACGAATTATTAGGCTAAAAATCAAATTAGAAAAGACTAAAATGCCCTTTAATGTGCTTTTGAAGATGAAACTTTTCCAAAAATGCCGTAACTTCTTCATTATAAATAAGAATCATGCATCGTCGGCGACCACGCGAAGAGAACCCAATGAGCTACAACTTCCATGAGAACTCGGGACCAAAACTCGAGTGCTGGAATTACTAAAATGCTCCCGAAGTTAAAATTATTAATGAACTATTTTAGAAAGCAAACAAATTTCACTCTAAGCACGTTAATACCTACAAATGCTCAATTATACCTTATATAGCATATTAATCATATAAAATGGAGGTTGTCTAGTTAACGAGCATAAATATAGAAATTAAAATACCCGAAGAGGACTAAAATGCATAAGTATAAAGGGTGAATAAATGCAATATTCGTGTCGAATCAACTAAACCAATAATGTGTCAAAATATCCTAGGTTTAAAAAGATGTGACGAAATGTATGGTTTTTCTCAAACTCACAAAGTATAATTCAAATTTGGAAGAAGACTCTACTCAAGAATAATATATTTTGAAAAATAGTTTTGTCAAAATCATCTTAAATAATATTATCCTATATAAACATATATAATCCAAATAAAGCTTGAATGACACAATGAAGATGAAATTGGATTTTTATCTTGAAAGTTGATAGCAAATGTTTTTACAAAAATATTTTATGTCTTTCTTTTCTTCACAGTACGAAAAATGTACAACCCATACGTTATATACCCAAAAGTGGAAGCAAGGGTGGCATCATTTATGTGTTAAACAAATAAAGGAGAAAGGCAAAAATCTTTAGTAACTAACTACTTGGGATTGAGTCTTAGCACAAGTTGCAAGGATATCAGCATGAAAAGATCTCTAAAAAGTACACAAAATCTTAAGGTCATGGGAAGGTTTGTTGAAGCGTTGAAGCGTTGAAGTCGTTCTAAAAAGAACTAGGTCGCGTTTTGACAAAGTTTTTTTTTTTAATAATAAAGTCCTTTTGCCGCGAACAATGAAGGCCAGATTGGTTAAAATAAAGACCAACTCATGAGATAACACTAATGGCCAAAGTTTTCCAAAATTTGTAAAATTTCACAAAGCTAATAATTTTATTATCCAACCTATGGATAAATATATTTAAAGAATAAAAGATGTATTTTTAAGCATAAATTTTATAGAGGAAAAATATATAGCATTATATAGGGCTGTGTTTTTTTTCCGAACTTTCCGATTTTTCCGATTTCCGATCCGATTTTTTCCGAATTTGGAATGAAATTTTAGTTTGCCGATTTTCGATTTTTCCGAAAAAAATCGGATCGGAAATCGGAAATAATTCTGAATTTCCGATTTTCCGATTTTTCCGATCCGATTTTTCCGAAACTATGCCGATCCGATTTTTCCGATTTTTTTTCGAATTATTTCCGATTTTTTTGGAATTATTTTCCGTCCGATTTCTTTTCCGATTTTTTGAAAGTTTCCCATATCCCACATCGGTTGGGAGAGGGAGAGGGCTCCAAATTATGCTCTATAAAAGGAAAGTATCCTCCTAACTTCTACACAAATATGAAAAATGATCCAAATCCTCATGTGTTTACATGTTGGGTTAAGCCATTTTCATTGTTTCTTTAAAATGAGAATTTCGAGTAATCGAAAATCCATAATTTATTTTTTTGAAATATTGGAATTTCCGAAATTTCTGGATTTTTAATATATTTTGTGAATTTCCGATTTTTTCCGATTTTTGCCGATTTTCCGATTTTTCCGAATTCGGATTTTTTTTTAATTTTCCGAAAAAATCGGATCGGAAATCGGAATAGTTATTTTATTTCCGAAAAAAACGGATTTTTTTCCGAATAGGCATTTTCCGATCCGATCCGGCCGAAACACAGCCCTAGCATTATATATTTGACTACCTTAAAAATAACATAGTTCAATTTAAAATACTTTTTAATTTAGAAAAAATATTTGAGGAACTATTGAATCTAAGTCCTCTAATCAACATACCTTTACCCTACCTTGTTATTTCGTGGAAACATCATAAATGATCCAGTATGAGCTTGATGAATATTTCTGGAGACCTCTTGGACTAGACTGAAAGTGTGTTTTGTAAATTATAATTAATACAACCAAATGAGTGAGGGCACTTGAGTATACATATGCTTTTATAATCTACCCCTTAGTTTATTCATTGACAAAACACACAAAACCACAAGTTTTAAGAAGATGAATCAAATTTATCACCTTATACACAACATGCTCGACCAAAAGCATGTAACAAAGAAATTACATTTACAAGAAATCCAAAGACATGAAACTCAAAAACTTCCGCAAAGAGCTTTTTGTACATATATATCTATCACACACTAGAATATTCATCTAGTACCATCGTGTTATCTAAAGACAAAAAAATATGATTAATGGGACAAATCATGTGAATATATCAATGTATAAATATAAGCATCAAACTAGTAAAGTAACACTCCCTCAACTATACAATTCCTCTCAATAAACATGATATAACACTCACACACGTCCTAAGGATAAAAACCCCACATGCTCAATGCTATTTACTCACCATGTCTACAAACTTATCTAACTTTTGTTACGAATGAGACATAGAACATAACTAATAATATAATGTGATAAAATAAAATTAAACTTAAGCGAGAGTAAATATAATAATTAAATAAAGAAATTAAGAGCATTCCATATAACGAGTGAGCAAATAATATGAAAATGCATGCTATATATGATAAATGTGATAAACAATAATAAGACACACACATTAAAAAATACATATGAAGATACAAAATACATCAAAGAAAATATATATAATAAGCTCATGATAAAAAGTGATAAGCATGAAAACAAATAAGAGTTATAGGATATGCATAAGACATAACCAAATAAAGTCAAATCCCAAATCCCGAATTACAAAGCCCAGGATACATCTCACTCTTATTTCCTAATCTTTTTCAAACACTCAAGAAAACAAATACTCGAATGAAAATATTTAAGGCATCCTTAACTTCTAGTTCAATGTTGATGTTTTATTGATACTTATCAAAAGACTGTTGAGAGCAAGAACCGTTTGAACCCATAGAGGAAAACATTTTTTTATACTCATCATTGTTAGGCAAAAGATGAGAACTCTTAGAAATTATCAATGGAGATGGTATCTCGTACAACTCTAGTAGTGAAAGTGAACACGCACTAGGTTCTTGAGATGCATCTGAAGAACATGGAGCACGAGAAGGAACAACATGTGGTGGAATATGAAGACCAATGAAGTGCCCTAACTAAGAGATATAATTGTGACATGATCTTATTATAATATTAACTATAAGTTTACTTTTCACCTCATTTGAAAAAATTAGAATCTATAACTCTTAAAGCAAACTTGTGATCAAATCATCGAAAGTCAAAAAGCGAGACTTCATTCGATACTTAAAACTAGCATTGATTAGATAAAAAATATTGCTCGTAAAATGTAAGACCTCATATTTTTATTATTAGTAGTACTAGTAATTATTAAATATGTGTTATTACTATTTATGCATGGTAGTTGTTTGTGCATAATACTTATGCGAATTATTGTGACATTTATTTTGTATGATAAAATAAATTTAATCTGATTAAATTAAATTATATGTATATGACTCGTATGTAAGTAATAACATTTTGATTTATATCTATATTGCGAGTTAGTATCTTTGGACTACGCTCCATGGGGATACAAAGACCATGATAGATGATTTTTACGTAATGGTTTGGGCCTGCCTTTGGGCTAAGTTTGGGAGTGTTTAGATAGTGTTTTAGGATTATTTGGATGTAATACCCCTATTTTTGTTGTAATTAATTATTTAATTGATTATCTAACTATGATGAATTATTATTTGCATGTGACAGGTGGTAGGTCTCTTATTATAGTGTATATTGATATAATATTCGTATATGTTTATGTGTTATACGATTTAACACTCTTTTGGGAGTTGGTATAATACACAATAATCATTTTATTAAATATTATAAGTGACTTAGTGTTATGAACAATTATGGAATGGTTAAGGACTAGGTGTCGGGATTTTTCTTATTTGGATTATTCCCTCAGTATCGGATTTCAACAATTATGAATTAGTTTTTTATAATGCTGAGTCACACGTAACATATTTACTAATTAAGTTATAACTTATTTAGATCGTATTTGCTTAATAAATTAACTAATTGAAAAATTGATTTATTGAAATTTGTTTTATTTTGGATTGACTTCTAAGACCTTTATATTGTCCGATTTTACTTAAAATGGTGGGACCAAAGTATATTAGGTTGGTATATAGCTTGGGTAGAGTTGCAGGCCATTTGGAGGAAACTTAGTTAATAGGTTATTAGACAAACCCAATTACACAATTTAGACATTGGAGAAACCCTAGAGATATTGTGAGAAGAGTCATACAAGGGTGAAGTTAAAATGGAAAGGTTTTGATACTTTGACTCATCAATCACTCCAAAGGAAAGTTTACATCAATTAAGAATTTTATTGGGATTCGGTTGTGATAGTATGAGTTCATTTGATTTTCAATTAATATGTTTATAATCTAATTATAATCATCTAAAAACCAATTTTCAAAATTAGTTTAGTTATTATGTAACACCCCATAAATTTAAGGACCTTTAATTAAATAATATTTTGGGAGAGAAAATTTATTTTATCGGGAAGAATTAAATTCGTGATTTAGGACAATTTTTAATTTGAGGAATTTATTAATTTGACGAATTGAGGATTAATTATTCGGACTAGTTTGTGTCGCATGTTGAGGTCAATTTGGAGAATGTTATAAATTAATTCGGATGGCAATTCGGAGTACACGGTTGAGTCCAGATGGGTCGAAATAGTTGGAAAAGAGTAGCCATAGGTATTATATGGGTTTCGGGACCTTTCTAGACCCATTTGAGCTCCTAAATAAGTGTTTGGATCCTTTTTATAAGACCCATAAGCCCAAAAATGGGATTTAGGTTAATTACCTTGATTTTGAGAGGGTGAGGGAACTTTAACTCATTTTTAGAAGACCAAATTAAGGAGATCCAATGAAGGGAGAAACTAGAGGAGATTTTGAGAGATTAACCAAGAACCAGAGAGGAGACCGTTGAATCTCCCCATCATCTTCATCAAAGAATCTAATTTTATGAACCCTAAGGCAAGTGGTTTAACTTGCATTTGATTAATTGCATTTTTTCTACTCATAATATAGAATGTGTGAATTGATTAATATGTTAGGGTTAGTTTTATATTTGAATTTGGGGATTTCATGCTAGTGATTTAGAAATCTATAGAGAGGATAAGGATATGTGGATTTTAATTCCCTAATTTGTGTAAATGATGTAGTTAGATTGAGAAAATCAAATGGGTGGATTTAGGATAAATCTTGGAAGGTTTTAAGGGTAAAATCTGTACAGAATTGAAGGTTTTAAAGCTTTAATGGCGAACTGGATTTTTTGGACAACAAAAGAGGAGAGAGAACACCAGGGTCGTTCGAACGACCTGTTGTTTCGTTCAAACGACAACCAGAGTCATTTGAACGACATGGCTGGTCGCTTGAATGACGTAGTTGATTCTCACAGATTCCTTCCCTCCCCTAATTCAGACTTGATTGTAAAATTTTGATTTATGGTTCCTGTTTCGAATGAATATGAATTTTGGGGTTATAATTTAGGGTTTGAAATTGTAGAAATTTACCAATGGATTAGTAGAGGATAAATCTAAATAGAGAATTAAGGTTTATATTGAGTAATTAGAAACCTTGTAAATTAAGTGGCTAAACTTCATTGAAAGAAATTGAATGATATTTTGGGGATTTTGAATTTCGGGCCAAGCGAGTTATAGTTCGGGTATATCAGGTTGCATGACACCAAGATAATGAAACTAATCAGTGTATGATTAATTAAAATTGGATCGGATTATAGACTTAAATGTGTTGGGCTAGTGTTACGGATATAGTACACTGGTAGCCTGAATTTGATATATATACATATACGGTGATGGGTAGTATATATATATATATATATATATATATATATATATATATATATATATATATATACGATTTATAAATATTTGTGTGTATAATATTTGTAATAAAGCATACTGATTCTAATGCTATCTTTGGAGGTTGCGGGATGTGGGTGAATCCCCTGGCTAGTGAATGTAGGGAGAGTATAATCCCCAGGTCATAGCGTCTGTTATTAGGGGTGAGCCGTCTTTGGTATGGTACGGTCACTTTCGAGGGGAACTATGGATGCATCATATGCGGTTGTGATGGCATTTATAGAGCATCCGATGAGAGCCTACTCAGGAGGATGTTTATATATACAATATGTGTGTTAATGTTGTAATACTATGATATGTATATATGGTGTAGATTTATATACGGATAAATACATGATGAGAATTGTATTAATTATATAACTTGTGAGATTGTTATATTGTATCAAATGAGAAATGATTTAAATAAATTAGTGCGATTAATAACTTATAAACCGTATACTAAACTCACTAGGGTTAGGGTAGTGGGGAAAGTAGGATATGTGTATATATATATATATATATATATATATATATATGTGTGTGTGTGTGTGTGTGTGTGTGTGTGTGTGTGTGTGACAAGACTAGTTCAGGGTAAATATCTAAATGGGTCTTATATAGGTACGTTAGGCGTGCACATTAGTTGAGGGGTGAGGTATCCTCAAGAGAGTGCAACACTAACTTAAATATGAAGAGCATTCATGCATTTTAATTTACTGCATTTAAATTCACTTGCTAAATATTTTAAAATGTTTTGGGTTCTAACCCTTGCTATAAAATATTTTCAAAACCTTTTAGGTGTCCCACCACAGGGGAACCATGCTTGATCTTCATGAAGGGTACGTAGCTGCGGTATATGTGGGTGCTGCAGGATTTTGCCTTAGACGCCTATTTCTTTCTCATCTAGATAGGGATGGTCCTAGATGTACTTTTGGGCATGTTGCCCCTAGATTATACTCTTTACTTTTGGTTTAGCATGTATTGGCTTTACTTTACATACTTTGGAGTTTTGTTGGTTTGCTTGTATTAGTCGATGTTATTCGGTTAACATTCTTATTAGCTGTTTGTGGCATGATTAGATTCTCTTATATGGTGTTGGTTATTTGAATTCTTATTACACTTGTTAGTTTTGGACTAAGTCAAAAGATAAATTTTGGCATCGGCTTAATTAAAGATTAGGTGGTTTGTAATTAAGAATGAACCATATGTATATCCTGATTTAATTTGATAAATGACTGATGAATCGAAATTTAATTAAGCGGGGTGTCACGGATGGTATCAGAGCATCAGGTTCTAGTGTCCATAGGATCTTAGCGGCTTATTACGTTTCAACGTAGCATTGTTTGGGTTTAGAGCCCTATTATTAGGAATGTTGCCTCTATTTTCTCGTATTTGAGTATCGTACTTTTGCTACCTAGTTTTTTATTATTAATGAATTGTTTGCAACTCGATTAAATTTTCAGATGTCACTTGAGTGAGAGCGACAAACTAGGTCCACCAAAGAGTTTAAGTCTAGGCAAGCACAACAAGGGCTTCAAGCACAATAAGTGATGGTGATAATCACAGAAATGGCCAAAGTTGTAGCACAAGCAGTGACTACCGCACTATTGCAGTATCAAGATATCAAGCCTAAAGAATTGGGAGCAAGAGAACAAGGGAAAGATGTAAAACCCCGCCTAATTAAATATCGGGTGGCCAGTCCCATACCAAATTAAAACATAATATACAGTTGGCTCATTCTTAGCATCACTGTCGAAAATATTTACAAATCACCCAATACCCAATTAAGTTGGTGTTAAAAAAACTTTCCAAATTTTAATTCAACAAAAATTCATTTATAGTTTAAGAATAACACAACACATATTATATTATAACACTGATAACCAAATAGATAACACAAAAGAATTTAAATGCAATTGGAATAAACATTTCCACACAATATTAACCCATTACAGTAATCCCACTAATATTAAATGTATTAAAAAGACACGAATACAATAGTATTTGACCCCGATAGAAAAGAGATAACTGAATCCTTTGGGAGACATGCCCTACTAAGAGAACACTGTGAATCAAATGAAGATAAGCGTCTAAGAAATACTCTATAGCTCCATAGCTCGTCAAAATTAACTAAGGATGGCGTCCCTGCTGCCGGACACCTGATATAGAAGATACAATAAAAAAGAAAATATGCAAGGAAACGAGTCAGAGCCCGATTGTGAAATTGATTTTGAAAACAGCAAGTATTTAACAAGTGCAATAAAGCATTTATTCTGTACATGTTAGCAACCCACTCTCACTTGCTATTCTCACCTCTCAACTAGAGTGCACACTTAACGTTTTCTATTAACCTCCTAGTTAATGGTTCCTCTTCACTAGTTTCCATAATATGACTCCATCCCATATCATAGCCCCGTATTTCCCATACCATCCGTCATATAATCATTCTTGTACATTTCGCATTTATATGTATCGTTTCTCATTAACATGAATCAGTTCTCATTAATATGAATTAAGATCTTCAATAAATAATCATTTTCTTATTTCAATTCTTTTCTCAATTTACCGTTATCTACAATTATCACACAATAGATAATTTAACCACTATATACGCATTCATACAATTCATTATATATATATATATAAATATAATACGGCACCCCGAGTCACAGTTGCGGTGCAATGCATTACTCTGCTATCATGTCCCAATATCGTTGGTCGCCGAATAGGGGACTAAAGGTTCGGTAAGGATTCCTCGAACCACAAATAACAACACATACATTGGAGGTGAACATAGTTCTCGTCTCCATGGGTCACGCACATACCTACGTACCCACAGTCAGCGGACTTATCAACTCCCAGATAAGTCTTTCATAGACCTATGTTATCGAGCGACAAATCAAATATCCCATGAATTCATCAGGATATGAGTGCCCTCACGCGCAAACCTCCCACCGATAGCAAGTAAGCTAGGCATGTCATACACATAAATCACCAATCAATCAAATAGGTATTATCATACCTATAATATAATATCAATAAGGTAATCACACTACCATAAGATAATTCCCATACGTAGCATTATATCTTTCAAATCCTACGTATTTAAAATATCATGACTTATCAACTAAACCAACATCCTCGCATCCTATAACATCTCTCCACTCCCGACGTCGTTAAGGTTCATGCGCGGAACGTCTCGCAAAGCGAAATCCAAACAAGGAACCCCTCCAATACACTACTAATTAACTTTGTCGAACGTGGAGGTCCGTCAACTTCAAATATGCAACCGGAATAACCTCCTCCCCTCTTGCAACCAAATGTGGTCTAAACTCCCATCTCTATCCAGGAGTCGTACCGCTAAGCGCTTGTACTAAACTCAGTCATTGATATTCAAATTGTAACCCTAAGGCTACCCAGGTGTTATATTAAATCACTCCTACTGGTCCTATCTTTAATCCTCATGCATCCCAATTATAATCCAACAAATGAATCTAGCAACCGAAATTCCTTTAAATTAATTATCATTATTCTAATCAATTAATTTCCAATCAAATTTATTCAAATCTTAACTAGGGCTTACTGATATTTTCTAAGTCCCATAATATCTACAAATGGTTTGGGATAAGAATCAACATTTAAAAAGAAACAACTTTAGGAATTCTGGGGAGGTCGATCGATCGATCCCTCAGGTAACAATCCAGTTCTTCTGCATTTTTGCAACTACGGGTTTAGTCATTTTTGATCATTCAAATCTTTATACTAACATCCCAAATGACTTATAATATCTACTACATGATATATCAACATATATGAATAATTTCTAATGCTTTAAACATCCTAGAATCATCAAGAGATTGAATTAAAAGCATGTTTATCTCCTCTTTTTCCAGAAAATTATCAACATATTATCTTCAAGAACACATCAATGGTTTCCATAATTTCTTCAACAAATTTAAGATTATTTCGTGGTTTACCAACTCCCTACAACATGAGGTTGATTCCTATATATTTCCAGTTTCTAGAAATCCACTTAAAACTCCATTATTATCTTCCAAACATGATAAATCATCTCTTTTTATAACTATTCTAACATGGACAATATACAAACTTAAATTTCCATTATCAAACACTTGCCTTTAATGAAGATCTAATCCTTTGGAGTTGAATAACACAGGTGGTGATGGTGGTGGTGACCTTTGACCTTTGGTTCTCCTCTTTTCCAAGCAAGCTTGTTTTTTTCTTGCCAAGCAACCTTTCACTCTCTCTAAGAAGATGACTTTTCAATTTTGTGTAGAAGAGATGAAATGAACCTACGTACACTAATCTCCAAATACTTATAATAAGACAAAAACCAAAATCACTATTCATCCCCCTTGTAAAAATAACCAAAATGCCCTTTTGGGTTGTCTTTTCATTTCCAAATGCCCCGGGACCCAAATCCAACATCCAAATAGACTTTTCTGACTATTTCAACCCTTCCGGATGCAATGACGCAGTCGAAACGACTATAAGGTTGATGTAAAAATAAGTTTCCTTTCTCGATGCGTCCCATACCGCGTCCGACTAAAAATCCAAATTACTGAATTTAATTCACACAGCCATATCAATAGCTTCGCATTCATACATTACCTAAATATCTTTAAGTAATATTCAGAATCATTCATTTTAATATCCACAATTCGGATAAAACTCAAATGAATTAATTAATAATTAAAATCCAATTAATCCATTAATTTAAAATATAACCATTTTAAAAATCATTAAAAATCACGGGGTATTACAAAAGAGGTCAAGTGGTGATACAATAGGTAACAATGATAGTGGGACCCGACGGCAGGGACTGGGTTCTCGGTAGAGGGATACAATCAAGAAATTTCTATCAGTAAGACACCATACAGAGGGTTGCTGTTGATGTAAAAAATTAGATTGCTTCTAATTATTTAATCACAGATAAATATAAATGAGACAAAGAATTTTAAAGTGGTTCAGCCTTATAAGAATGGCCTACGTCCACTGTTTATGTTATTGCCCAGTGTTTTGGAGTTCTCGATATGTAATTTTATCAAGAAAATCCTCCCTTTGAATGAGGGTGATACAATGTATTTATAGCCCTTAGGCTGTACATGTGAAAGGGTAAACAATTAATGCCCTTTAAGAGTATACGTCTGTATGATAAGCATTCAATGAATAGTTGAACTATTGATTATCTGGCAATCAATGATGTGGTCGAGATGCATCTCTGGCAATCAATGCTGTGGCCGAGATGCAACTCGGACCGCCTTAGTTGCTCGTCGTTCAGGAGTTCCTCGGAGTGGAGTTCCTCGGAGTACACGTGCTGCTCGGAGTGAGTATGATTTGGTCGGAGAAATAAACTTCCTCGTTGCTATTGTGACACGTAGATCGACACGTGTCTTCTTATTATTCGTCTATATCAGCATACTAATTTTGGTATCAACAGAAGCCCCCAATGTTTCATATTTCGAACTTTGAGGAATATGGAACATTCTTTCTCGGTATATGGCAATATTAAATGACCTTCCTGGTTTTTAGGAGCATTTTCTCCGTATTCGAATGTCCTTCCAAATTCGCAGAATCCGCCTTTTTGAATTTTTATAAGCGCTTCGATCTTCGCGCACTTTTTGTCCTTTTAGCCGCCGGTAGCGTAATAGTTTCTTTTTTATAATCATTTCTTTCGCCGTTTCCCAAGGAAAAGTATTTAAGCTTCATAGGCAATCCCATCGTCTTCTACCTTTTCCAATTTCTGCTTTCGAATTTTCCATAGTCTTTCTCTCTCTTGTGCGTTCATCCTTTTCTTCGTTCGTCGTCAACAGATTTCCCTTTTTCCTGTAAGATCTTGTTCCTTCTTCTTCATTTCTTTTATTCGCCATGGTTTACGTTATTGAATCTCTTGAGAAATTTCGTTCTGATTTTTCTATTCCATCTTGGGTAACTCTAGAGGATCTTTCTGAGCCTTCAGATTATTTTCATTTGGCTGAGGGACATTGATTCCCCAGCCTCTTTATTGCTGAATGTGGATTTTCTTTTCCACCAAACCCTTTGTGCTTAGAGTTCTATCATTATTTCGATGTTGTTCCTGTAAAAATAGCCCCCAACACATGGAGAATAGTTAATGGGGTGTATAGGTTAAATCAAACTCACGGAACCCGTATAGGAATTCTTGAGATTATGTATTGTTATAGATGGGCTGTTCTAGATAAAGTTTTTTATTTAAAAACTAGATTTTTGAATAGGGCTTTAGTAGTCAACCTCCCTGATGCTAATAGGGATTATTTTGAACATGGGGTAGTTATAAAAAATTGGCAACATGCCCCTTTGATTGGAGATGAAGTGTATCAAGGTCCCTGATGCCCTCCATATGGCAATGGGATAGGTTATTTTTATTTTATTTTATTTCTGAAATTATGATTTCATTATGTTTGAATAAATGTGTGATTGACATTTCAATATGTATTTGTTTGCAGTTGACAACAAAAGAAAGACTCCAAAAGAATCAGAAGTAAATATTAAGCATTTGAAACTTATTTGGAGTTTGCATCAGAGAGTTGCAGACGAGCACATCAGGTCTGCTTCATATTTATTGCAGTATAGGAGTTATACAACCTCTTTCACTGCTCGCCCTGTAATCAGCACTGGTGAACCAGCGCCAGCTCCTGAGGATTCTTCACCAGACTCTCATATTCCTTTGAGTCAGAAAATGGGCAAAAGAAGAGTTCCTGCTATCTTTGAAGAGACTACCTCTGCTAGAGATGGAAAAAGAAACAAAACTGACGTCCAAAAGGGGACAAAGAAGACAGATGTTGCATCTCAAAAAGCTGTCGAGAAGCCCCCATTGGCTCCTAACAAGAAGGACGCACATGTGGAAGTGATCACTATCTCCCCAACCAAAAGCTCTTCTTTGGTTGAAACTGTTGAAATGCCACCGAGGAGACTGAAGAAATCCTCCTCGGTCAATTTGGCTGAAACCATTCCCCAGCTCCAAGTTAGTGGAGCTGGTGTTCCAACTATTATTCCTCCAAGATCAGCTATGAGCTCGGTGAAGACTTGGACCATTCCTGAAGTCCAAGGAATTGAGGAGAATATGTCTAGGGATGTGCTTATATCCCTGGATACTCGTCACATTGCTTCAGTAAGTTTCTCATATTCTGAATTTTCTTTCTTTCCATCAATACATGTATCTCTATGATGACTTATCATTATCTCCTTTTTTCAGTTGGTGAGTTATTTTAACACCATTGTGAAGAAGGATGAAGCGATCAAGGCTTCTAGCTCCTCGTCCGGAGTGGAGGATGCTTTACTAGGTTTGGCCCAGTCTTTGAAGGAGTCCCGTCAAAAGTATGATGAGGATAGGGCTGATTGGGAGAAGAAGTTGGCTGCAGTTGAGGCAGAGAAGGTGCAACTTGTTGAAGTTTCCAAGGGTTTGGAAAATAAAGTGAAAGATTTGGAGAAAGAGAACAAGAATTATGCCGAGAAGCTCACGAACTTTGGGGAGCTTGAAAATAAGTTTAAATTGGCTGAGGAAGAGCTAACCCTTCTACGAGAAGTAAATCGCCAGAAGGAGGAGGTGGAAGTTAAACTGAAAGCCACCGATGATCTTTTATCTGAGAAGCTCTCCTCGGAGAAAATAAAAAGAAAGATGGCAGTAAAGAAGTCCTTCAACACTGGCTGGGACAAAGGATGGAATAAGGGGGTAGCAGCCTTGATGTCCCAAGTGCAATATGGGAGTCTTAAATACTTCCGAGATGGTTGGGTTGCTGCATTGCAAGAATTGAAGGTTGACGAGGACTCTGAGCTGTTTTAACAGCATCTTCCTGGTCCCCCTCCTAAAATTGAAGATGAGGAAGAAGACGAAGCTGCATCCGAGGAGTCTTCAATGACAGTGGGTGATCAAGTCCTTGCCTCACAACCTATTCAGACAGTCACCGAGGAGCCTTCGTCTTTTCCTGCTCCACCTGAACAAGTTCCAGATCCTACAATCCAAATTATTGTTCCCACCGAACAACCAAGCTCCTCGTCCCAGCCTCCCGAGAAAGTCTTGGGAGACAAGGAAAAGGTGTAAAGTTTGTTCGGTATTTGTTTTATTTTCTTTTGTCACTTGTACTCTGTACTCTGAACACTGTACTCCTTTCTATGATGTAATAAAAAATCACCTTTTTTGTCCCTCTATGTTGTTGATGTTCTGTCTGCTTTTTTATTAAATCTTTCCTTCTCTTCTTTACTAGTTTATGGCTAGAATGGAATTGCTGTCTGCCCATGACACAACTCTGCTTCGACAATGTAATGAATATTTTAAGGCTGGCCACACTGACTTGGACAACTCCCAGATTGTAGAGACTCTTGGTCGAGATGCTTCAGACCAAGCAGTGGAGGCATATCAATACTTGAAATGTCTTCTTGATCGTGCCGTAGCCAACAATGTGGCTTATTACGAAATGATTGAAGACTTGCAAGGTACTCTCGATGAACTTCAGCAGCAGTATAAAGAGTCTTCAGCTCTTTTGCACGAAGGGTATGAGAAGAAAATCAAACAACTTAGTGATGACAAAGGCTATGACAAGATGCTTGTTGGCTATGAAGTGAGAGATAGAACATTGAAAGCAGATGTCGAAGCGCACAGGAAAATCGCTGAGCTATTGGAACAAGAAAACAACAATCTGCAAAAAGAACTAGCTCAGCTGAGGTCTGCTGCTTCATCTTCCACTGCCCGGGTACCGGTCACCGATGAAGGATTCTCATTTTTAGAAGTGGAAAATGCCAAGTTGCGAGAAGAGTTAGAGGCTTTGAGAAGAGCTGGGCCTTCTACTGCTATTCGGGGACGAGGAAGAGGTTCTCGTGGACGAGGAAGAGTTGCTCAGAATGTTGTCGAGGAACAAAATACTCAACCTGCTCGGGGATGACCAAGAGTTCTTTGTCCTACTATTGAAGAAGCTCGTACTCAATCAGCGTTGGAAAACCAAGCATTCCAATTGATGGCGAAAAATCAAGCCTCGTCTGAACTGTCTAAGAAAGTCCAAACTTTGGAGGATCAACTTGCTGCGACGAAGTCTGCTTTGGATCATAAGGATATTTTTGCCAGAAACCTTTATGAGCAGTTAGAGAGACTAATTTTCCAATTCCATAAACAACCTCGTGAATTTTGGATGACAGGCTACAATGAGGCCCTTTGTCACTTGAATGATCGCATTGAAAATGCTAATAATGAAGGCTACAAACAGGGATGGTTGAACGCCCTGGGTGTATTGAAACTAGAGCAAGGTCATTATTTATGGGATTACCATGCTCCTGGGCTGCTCGATCTACCAATTTCGCCCTTCAAGCTTGACATGAGCTGGATCCCTGCTCGGGCCATTCCTCGTTGTTTGATCTCCAAGTATCTTAGTGACTATTCCCTTCATTCACAGGCAGAATTATCTCGCCCTGAGCATTTACTGGATACACCTTCAATAATGAACGTCAGAATGCTTCGAGATCTTAACTTCATTAATTCTCCCCTTTGCCTGGAAGATCCTCCTGCTGGCGAGGAGCCTATTTCAAAAGCATAAGGGAAAAGACCATTAGAATAGGAAATTCTGATGTAATAATTAGTACACAATTTAATATCAATGTAATAAATTTGTGTAATTCATTTTGAATTCAATGAAAGAGTTTCATTTTTGTTCGCAAATTTGTATTGCTATTGTCTTGTATTTGTCAAACACTTTATATTTGTGCTTGCATAACAATATTGTGTGGTTCATCGACCAAAAAAGTTACAAGTATCAGTAATGTTGCTCAATCACCTAATAATAAAGTAGTGCGTATAAAAATGTTGAAATTTTTTCCAACCAACCAAGGTTGTTAAATTGTACTTGTCGACCAACTATAGTTAGTGGGTTTTTATCCCCGACCAGCCATACTTGGTACAATTTGGAATATTTTCTCCTCGTAGACCAACTACAGTGTGACACCCCGACTAATTAAATACCGGGTAGTTACTCCTTTATTAAATCAATACAAAATGCCAAGTTGGTCCAGTTAATAGCATCACTGTCGAAAACATATTTTTTTTTTTCATAATTACTAACCACCTAGTATTTGAAAAGTGAGTTGCCAAATTTTAAATTAAATCTGATTAACATGCAATAAATGAAAGATAGAAATGTAAAACAACCATTCACGATAAAGTCCCACTATAACGAATCAACAATAAAAGATGAGTCTCGAGGAAATACTCCTCACAACAATCCCAATATGAAATGAAATAAAACAAGTCTGTATCATGAATTAATTACAAAACAAAGTCTGAATAACTGAAATATAAAATGAAATGTCTCTAAAAGAAATGGGAGACATGCCCTACAACTGATGAAATCTGAATATAGAGTCAAGGCAAATGAAGCGTCTACTAGCAAGGCCCTGTAACTTCCACAACAGCTACATCTCGTCACCTGACTGGAAATACTATGCATGGTGTCCTTGTGGCTGGGCACCTAAAATGGTTTTTACAAAAAGATAGATTTGAAAGCAAACGGGTCAGAGCCCGAATGTGGAGAGTATTTTAAAAACAGCAAGTGCTTTAATAATAATTAAAACAATGAATGCAAGATACATGTTAGGACGTGCTCTCACATGAAATACTCACCTCTCGTCTAATAGTGCACTCCTAACGTTCCTGTACCCATACATGCGTTATTTATCTAACTAAACCATCATAAGTTCTAACCCAACTACTCGATTCAAAATATGAATATCCAATGTTATTACTTAAATAGATAGCTTTTACTTGAACTCGGATTCTCAATTGTTAGCATAACTGTTTACTGGAGGTTATCCCCTTATTTATCTTCTCATGGAGTTACTATAAATGATTCTCATAAATAAACATCATAATTCCTTTTCATTTCACCGTATATTATTCACATCATAAATATACAATATAAGCACCCCGAGCCTAAGCTGCGGTGCACACATACTCTGCTATCCATCCCGGTACATCACGTACATAAGGATTACAAATTCCGAATCTCTCAGGAATTGTTAGAATAAACACCACACACAAAAATGGAGGCGAACATAATTCAACATATCCATGGTCACATACATACCTACGCTCCATAGTCAGCTGGCTTAATAACTCAAAATTAAGTCATTCCCTTGAACTATGTCCTCTAGGTACCAACCTAAATCCGGGCACACAAGGATTAAAAGGCCCTAAGCGAACGTAAACCTCCCGTGATAGCAAGTATGGTAGGTATGTCATACACATAAGATTATATACTAAGCATGCACACATCTTAGATATCTCAATATTAATAAAGGTATTTTCTACATTCTTATACCATTATTCCAATTGTATACATTTTTAGTCTTCCAATAATATATAATGTAGACTGTCGACACATCTCACGTCATAGATTCTTATACTTAAAATCTATCTCAAAGGGGTTATTAAGTTTCCTAATATTCCCACATATTACATCATTATTCTTAAGGTCCTTACTTCTGCCCCAAACCTCAATTCATCAACTTATTCAAAATTACTCTATTAATCCTAATATTATCTCACTTATCGAGCTTCAATAGCTTTTAGAATAATTTCTCAAATTAAATTCTAATTAAGGTCCGAACTTTATAACCATACCTACTGGTCTTCCTTAAGTCTAAGGATATTCATAAGGTCTCCAATAATATTTTCCAAGGGTTAACATCATTAAAATTTAACTAGGGAAATTTTACTCTTTCTAGGAAGGTCGATCGATCGACCTTGACCTTCGATCGATCGATGGTGGTCGATCGATCGACTGATGAATGTCGATCGATAGAACGCACCAGGTAGGCTGCGGACTGCTTCGTTTTGCAGTTTTAAAACCATCTCAAAACACCATTAACAAGCATGAAACTCCAAGAATACGTTATAATATCATAATACAATCATCCTACAACAGTGTTAACGTTCTAAAATCAATAATTCATCATTCAAGGGCTTTGTTTGGATCAAATCTTCATCAAGAATTCCAGTTTTCTATTTCTTTCAAGAACATTAATAAACTTCTTCTAAAATCCGTTTTTAGATCATCAATGGTTCTGTTTTGAATACATAATTCGTCCAGAAAGTTTCTACATGCAATTCCTAACATAGTTCATAGTTTTAAATCCTCAAATTCATGGGTCTAATTAATCTTCCAAGATAAATTTGATGATAATCCTAAACATGGAAAAGCATAGCATTTAATCAATTATAATTAAACCACTTGCCTTAATCTTTCTCTGAAATTGGAGGTTGAATCTTGAAGGTTGAATCTGTCCTCTCTCTCTCTCTGCAGAATTCTCCTCTTTCTCTCTCTCTCTACAAGTTCTTCTCAAGGATGATGACAATGGAGGTGTGGTTGGTTTTTGGCAAGTTGGAACTATTTCTTAACTTCTCCCGTAGCCCATTAAGTCACTTAGTGTAGTTAGTGGGTTTAGTGGATAAAGAATAATTCAGATTTTTGTTTCTAATTTTCGTGGGTTTTAATTCCCAAATTTCCAAAATTACCAAAATGCCCTTTTAAGTTACCGGTATGGCCCAATAATGTCCCGGGACCCAAACTAAACTCCCGACTAGTGTTTTATGATTATTTCGACCCTTCCGGACTCGTTGGCGCACTCAAAATGACCATACGGGTGATAAAAATAAAATTCACTTTTTAATTTAAATAATTATATTCCTGACGCGACTGTCACGCGCGTCCCAACAAAATTTCCCAAATTGCCGTATTTCAATCTCGCGACAATTTCAATAGTTCCAATATTCATATATTGCCATATATACACATTATAATAAAATACTAACTCACATCTCGTTAATATTTTATCCGTATTAATTTTCAATTAATACACATTTAATTCAATTAATCCCCAAAAATAAATATCACGAAAATACGGGGTATTACATACTTCCCCCCTAATAACTGAATTTCGTCCCGAAATTCGGAACTAGAAAGTACCTGGTAAGAACAACTCTGGATAACGTTCGTGCATTTCATCCTCGCGCTCCCATGTGGATTCCTCGACATTATGATGTCGCCACTGAACACGTACTAACGGAACTATCTTTGACCGCAGTTTTCGCTCACTTTGGTCCAAAATAGCAATCGGTCCCTCCTCGTAGGAGCTATCAGGCTGGAGATCAATGTCCTCGCAATATGAGAATGAGCCAAGTCGTCTCTAAGATATTTCCTTAGCGAGGAAATATAAAATACATCGTGAATCCGATGCAAATGCTCCGGTAACCCAAGTCTATACGCAACCGGTCCAATCCGCTCAATAATAGGAAATGGTCCCACATATCTCGGTGCCGACTTCCCTTTCTTCCCAAAACGCATAATCCCCTTCATAGGAGATACTCTGAGCAAAACCTGGTCCCCCACTTCAAATTCCCTGAAGGATCTCTTCGCATCAGCATAGCTCTTCTGCCTGTCCTGAGCTACCCGAATGCGACTCCGTATCAGCTCAATCCTTGCCGAAGCATCCTGAATCACTTCCGGCCCAAGTAGTTTGTTGTCCCCCACTTCCAACCAACATGCTGGAGAGCGATAAGGTCTACCGTATAACGCCTCAAATGGAGCCATGCCAATGGTGAACTGGTAGGAGTTGTTGTAAGCAAACTCCACCAGTGGAAGATACTGCTCCCATCCACCTCCGAAATCAATGATGCACATACACAACATGTCCTCCAACATCTGGTTTGTACGCTCGGTCTGCCCATCGGTCTGCGGGTGATACGCCGTACTCAACCGCAATTCCGTGCCCATGGCCTCCTGAAAACTTTCCCAAAATCGTGAAACAAATATCTTGTCTCGGTCAGACACGATATTTAGGGGCACCCCATGAAGTCTCACTATCTCTGCAATAAAGAGCTGGGCATACTGTCACGTAGTGTAGTCTGTCCTTACGGGTAAAAAATGATCGACTTTGGTCAACCTGTCCACAATTACCCAAATGGAGTCGTGACCTTTCTGTGACGTAGGCAACCCCGTGATAAAGTCCATGGAGATGTTCTACCACATCCACATCGGGACCTCTAATGGCTGTAGAAGTCCTGCCGATCTCTGATGGTCCACTTTTACCAGCTGACAATTGGCGCATTTAGAAACAAACACGGCAATATCTCTCTTCATCCCGCTCCACCAATACTGACGTCTCATGTCCTGGTACATTTTGTCCCCACCGGGATGTACCGCGAACCGTGAGCCGTGCGACTCTGCCATCACCTCGTGTCGCAATTCCTCCCCTTCCGGAACTACCAGTCTCCCATTGAAGCGTAATCCCCCGTCTGAGCTAACGGTATAGGACTCGGCTCCCTCTGTTAATAATCGAACTATCTGCTCCTGACAGAACGAATCATCTTCTTGTGCCTTTACTACTTTCGTGACAATCTGTGGTGTAACAGTCATCACTGACATAAATGATCGGGCCACTGCATCCTGGTGTCCCAACTCCTTCCACTTTGCCTTCCACACCCCTGCCACCTCATCTACTGGCCTACGGCTCAACGCGCCTGGTACCACGTTAGCCTTCCCTGGGTGATACTGAATATCATACTGATAGTCCTTCACAAACTCAAGCCACCTTCGCTGCCTCATATTCAGCTCCTTCTGCGTGAATAGGTACTGTAGGGACTTGTGGTCTGTGAACAATCGAAACTTCTCTCCCAAAAGATAATGTCTCCATATCCGAAGGGCAAATACCACTGCCGCTAACTCCAAGTCATGGGTAGGGTAATTCTTCTTGTGAGGCTTAAGCTTACGGGAAGCATAAGCTTTGGCCTGACTCTCATGCTGCAGTACACCTCCAAATCCTTGTAAGGACGCATCGGTGTAAACAAGATACTCAACTCCCGGTCTCGTCAATGCTAACACAGGTGCTGAGGTTAACTTGTCCTTCAACTCATCGAATGCTAACTGACATGCATCACTCCAAATGAACGGCACACCTTTACGAGTCAGATGTGTCATGGGACCCGCTATTTTGGAGAAACCCCGAATAAACCTCCTGTAGTATCCTGCTAAGCCCAAGAAACTATGGATCTCAGTCGGTGTCGTGGGCTGTCCCCACTCACTCACCGCGGATACCTTACCCGGATCAACAGATATCCCCCGGTCGGAAATAACATGCCCCAAAAACTGAACCTCTTTCAGCCAAAACTCGCACTTCTCATACTTTGCATACAGCTCGTTCTGACGTAGCATCTGCAAAACCTGCCTCAAATGCTCAGCGTGCTCCTCCTCTGTCTGGGAGTAAACCATAATATCATCAATGAAGATAATGATGAACTGATCTAGGAACTCTATGAACACCCTATTCATCAAGTCCATGAACACGGCTGGAGCGTTGGTCAAACCAAAAGGCATAACCCGAAACTCGTAGGAACCATATCTCGTTAAGAAAGCAGTCTTCGAGACGTCCTCCTCCCTGATACGCAACTGATGGTAACCAGATCGCAAATCAATCTTCGAGAAGAAAGAAGCTCCTCTCAACTGGTCGAATAAGTCATCGATTCGGGGCAACGGATACTTATTCCGTATCGTGACCTTGTTCAACTCTCGGTAATCCACACACAATCTCAGTGAACCATCTCTCTTCTTCACAAACAACACAGGGGCACCCCACGACGAAGTACTCCTCCGTATAAACCCCTGACCCAACAACTTCTCAATCTGATCCCGTAACTCCCTCATCTCAGCTGAAGCCATACGATACGGTGCGCGTGCTATAGGTCTCGTATCTGGTAATAAGTCTATGACAAAGTCTATCTCTCGACTGGAGGGTAGGCCTGGTATCTCCTGAAACACATCTGAGTACTCCCTGACAACTGGGATCGAATCTAAAGGAATCACAACCTCCTTAGAGGTATCCTCCTCTATGTAATACAAATGAGCGGTCGAACCTCCCTCTGGGCGAGGCATCGCCACTACAAACATCTCTTGCCCCGGAATGGCAAAAACAATACTCCCACCGAAGCAATCAATCATGGCTCTATAATCAGTGAGACAATCCATACCGATAATCAAATCGTGTACATGCATATCTAATACCAACATGTCTGCAGGTAATACCAGACTACCAATCTCTACCCCCACTCCCCGGCATATAAAGAAAATGAGTGACCCACTCCCCAATGGTGAGTCTACACACGTCACTGTGCTCTCTGCTGTTGCTAACAACCCTAAGGCTTTCGCAAAATGTGTAGATATAAAACAATGAGTTGCCCCCGTATCAAACAAAACCCGACCCATAGTACCATGGATAGGAAACATACCCTCAATAGCTGGCGGATTCTGTGGGGCTGCAGTCTGCTGAAGCTGATACACTCTCCCATACTGAAGCTGTCCCTGCTGAACTGGGACTGTTGGAATGGGTGGTAATGCTGCCATCTGTGGTGGTGCTGGGAGGACGACGGGAAATATAAGCCTTTGTGGCTCGTGTCGAGCACCCTGCTGCTGCTGCTGTGGGGCCCTACCCTTATCAGGACAATCCTGACGTTTGTGTCCAATCTTACCACAAATGAAACACTTCCCCGGGAAGTTTCCCCCTCGCTGTCCCTACTGTCCTAGGCCCTGGTGGCTGTTACCATTTCTGCCCTGGCCTTGCTGGCCCTGGTGAAACTGCTGTTGTTGACCATTTTGACCCTGCTGGCCCTGATGGCCGTTATGACCCTGCTGGCCATTCCGGAATCCTCCCTGACCGTTCCTGAAACCCCCTGATCGGAACCTCTTATGATCCCCCTGCTGGGAACCCTGATCACTCTGCCTATACTGAACCTGAGCTGCTTGTGCCCCGCTGGCACCATTTCCCCCTGTCCTGCCCTGATGGTTGGACTCTCCTGATCGCTTCCCCTCTGTCAAGTGAAAGCGGTGGTCCTGGCAATGGAGCAATGCAGTGTTAACCACGTCAGAATAAGTGGCCAACGAGAGGTTCCCCAATAAATGCTGACGGATCCTCCAAGTCAATCCATCTATGAATTTCTGAATCTTCTTCTCTTCCGTCGGTATTTCATCCGATATAATGTTCAGCAAATTTGTGAATTCGGCCTCATACTCGGCCACAGTCTTACCCTCCTGTCTAAGGCTCATCAACTTCCTCCTCATTTCCGTGTGAACAGCTGACGGAAAATATTTGCGGTCGAACCGCACCCAAAACTCCTATATAGTGAGAGTATCTCTCTCCTCTGCGGTGGTAATAGACTCCCACCACTGCAATGCAGATCCCACTATCTTGAAAGTAGCTAGTATCTGCCTCTGAACATCGGTGCACTCATACATCCTCAAGTGCCTCTGAATATTCTTCCTCCACTGACTAGATACCACAACATCGGAGCTACCTGCGAACTCCGGAGGGTGTGCTTTCTGAAAAGCATCTCGAACTCGTTCCCAAGCAGACGGGAATGCATATGCCTGAACTGGCGCGGCTACCGGCGCCTGAGGTGGTGCCTGCTGAACTACTGCTAGTGCGGCATTTACCGCCTGGGCCATAATGGCTGCGACCTCGGCGGCATTCATCGTGCCCTGAACTGGTGCGGTCTGTGGTTCTGGCGTTGCATCCCTGGGAACTCGTTGCGCACGTCGTGGAGGCATCTGAAATGAGAATAAAGTTTATAAGTTCGCAGTTATAAACTTAAAATAGCAGAAGAACGTAGCATATACAAAAGAATACAACAGTCCAAAAATATAGGGCTCTACATCAAAGAAAGCTCAGCGGAAACATAATAAGCCGTACAGATCCTAAAGGACACTAGAACCTGATGCTCTGATACCACCTGTGACACCCCGACTAATTAAATACCGGGTAGCTACTCCTTCATTAAATCAATACAAAATGCCAAGTTGGTCCAGTTAATAGCATCACTGTCGAAAACATTTTTTTTTAATAATTACTAACCACCTAGTATTTGAAAAGTGAGTTTCCAAATTTTAAATTAAATCTGATTAACATGCAATAAATGAAAGATAGAAATGTAACACAACCATTCACGATAAAGTCCCACTATAACGAATCAACAATAAAAGATGAGTCTCGAGGAAATACTTCTCACAACAATCCCAATATGAAATGAAATAAAACAAGTCTGCATCATGAATTAATTACAAAATAAATTCTGAATAACTGAAATATATAATGAAATGTCCCTAAAAGAAATGGGCGACATGCCCTACAACTGATGAAATCTGAATATAGAGTCAAGGCAAATGAAGCGTCTACTAGCAAGGCCCTGTAACTTCCACAACAGCTACAGCTCGTCACCTGACTGGAAATACTATGCATGGTGTCCTTGTGGCTGGGCACCTAAAATGGTTTTTACAAAAAGATAGATTTGAAAGCAAACGGATCAGAGCCCGAATGTGGAGAGTATTTTAAAAACAGCAAGTGCTTTAATAACAATTAAAACAATGAATGCAAGATACATGTTAGGACGTGCTCTCACATGAAATACTCACCTCTCGTCTAACAGTGCACTCCTAACGTTCCTGTACCCATACATGCGTTATTTATCTAACTAAACCATCATAAGTTCTAACCCAACCACTCGATTCAAAATATGAATTCCCAATGTTATTACTTAAATAGATAGCTTTTACTTGAACTCGGATTCTCAATTGTTAGCATAACTGTTTACTGGAGGTTATCCCCTTATTTATCTTCTCATGGAGTTACTATAAATGATTCTCATAAATAAACATCATAATTCCTTTTCATTTCACCGTATATTATTCACATCATAAATATACAATATAAGCACCCCGAGGCTAAGCTGCGGTGCACACATACTCTGCTATCCATCCCGGTACATCACGTACATAAGGATTACAAATTCCGAATCTCTCAGGAATTGTTAGAATAAACACCACACACAAAAATGGAGGCGAACATAATTCAACATATCCATGGTCACGTACATACCTACGCTCCATAGTCAGCTGGCTTAATAACTCACAATTAAGTCATTCCCTTGAACTATGTCCTCTAGGTACCAACCTAAATCCGGGCACACAAGGATTAGAAGGCCCTAAGCGAACGTAAACCTCCCGTGATAGCAAGTATGGTAGGTATGTCATACACATAAGATTATATACTAAGCATGCACACATCTTAGATATCTCAATATTAATAAAGGTATTTTCTACATTCTTATAGCATTATTCCAATTGTATACATTTTTAGTCTTCCAATAATATATAATGTAGACTGTCGACACATCTCACGTCATAGATTCTTATACTTAAAACCTATCTCAAAGGGGTTATTAAGTTTCCTAATATTCCCACATATTACATCATTATTCTCAAGGTCCTTACTTCTGCCCCAAACCTCAATTCATCAACTTATTCAAAATTACTCTAATAATCCTAATAGCTTCAATAGCTTTTAGAATAATTCCTCAAATTAAATTCTAATTAAGGTCCGAACTTTATAACCATACCTACTGGTCTTCCTTAAGTCTAAGGATATTCATAAGGTCTCCAATAATATTTTCCAAGGGTTAACATCATTAAAATTTAATTAGGGAAATTTTACTCTTTCTGGGAAGGTCGATCGATCGACCTTGACCTTCGATCGATCGATGGTGGTCGATCGATCGACTGATGAATGTCGATCGATCGAACGCACCAGGTAGGCTGCGGACTGCTTCGTTTTTCAGTTTTAAAACCATCTCAAAACACCATTAACAAGCATGAAACTCCAAGAATACGTTATAATATCATAATACAATCATCCTACAACAGTGTTAACGTTCTAAAACCAATAATTCATCATTCAAGGGCTTTGTTTGGATCAAATCTTCATCAAGAATTCCAGTTTTCTATTTCTTTCAAGAACATTAATAAACTTCTTCTAATATCCGTTTTTAGATCATCAATGGTTCTGTTTTGAATACATAATTCGTCGAGAAAGTTTCTACATGCAATTCCTAACATAGTTCATAGTTTTAAATCCTCAAATTCATGGGTCTAATCAATCTCCCAAGATAAATTTGATGATAATCCTAAACATGGAAAAGCATAACATTTAATCTATTATAATTAAAACACTTGCCTTAATCTTTCTCTGAAATTGGAGGTTGAATCTTGAAGGTTGAATCTGTCCTCTCTCGCTCTCTGCAGAATTCTCCTCTTTCTCTCTCTCTCTACAAGTTCTTCTCAAGGATGATGACAATGGAGGTGTGGTTGGTTTTTAGCAAGTTGGAACTATTTCTTAACTTCTCCCGTAGCCCATTAAGTCCCTTAGTGTAGTTAGTGGGTTTAGTGGATAAAGAATAAGTCAGATTTTTGTTTCTAATTTTCGTGGGTTTTAATTCCCAAATTTCTGAAATTACCAAAATGCCCTTTTAAGTTACCGGTATGGCCCGATAATGCCCCGGGACCCAAACTAAACTCCCGGCTAGTGTTTTCTGACTATTTCGACCCTTCCGGACTCGTTGGCGCACTCAAAATGACCATACAGGTGATAAAAATAAAATTCACTTTTTAATTCAAATAATTATATTCCTGACGCGACTGTCACGCGGGTCCCAACAAAATTTCCCAAATTGCCGTATTTCAATCTCGCGATAATTTCAATAGTTACAATATTCATATATTGCCATATATACACATTATAATCAAATATTAACTCACATCTTGTTAATATTTTATTCGGATTAATTTTCAATTAATATACATTTAATTCAATTAATCCCCAAAAATAAATATCACGAAAATACGCGGTATTACATACAGTTAGTGGGTTTTTATCCCCGACCAACCATACTTGGTATAGTTTGGAATATTTTGTATTTTCTGGAATAATCTTACCTTTCGACTAACATAAGTTGGTATTTGAGAGCATATCTTGTTTCCTAACCAACCGAGATTGGCATTTTTAGGAGTATTTTGCTTCCTAGCCAAACACGTTGGCATTTTTAGGAATGTTGTTCTCGCCCTTTTACCAACCGGAGTTGGTCTGAGTTCGAACTATCATGTCCACTTGCCCTTTTACCAAAATTGGTCTGAGCCAGTGTCGGCCTCCTAACCAAAGGAGTATGGTTTCCTAACCAACCGGAGCTGGTATTTTTAGGAATGTCGTGTTCTCGCCCTTTTACCAACTGGAATTGGTCTGAGTTCGAACTATCATGTCCACTCGCCCTTTTACCAACCGGAGTTGGTCTGAGCTAGTGTACGCCTCCTAACCAAAGGAGTATGGTTTCCTAACCAACCGGAGCTGGTATTTTTAGGAATGTTGTTCTCGCCCTTTTACCAACCTAAGTTAGTCTGAGCTCGAACTGTCATAGTTTGTAGTGTGTAACACTAGTATTCCCCGAAAAACTTTCAATAAAAGGAGAGAAGATGGCGAAATATCATCATTTTATTCATATTGCTGGAATTGCTTTACATTTTACATCACTGATAATACTTGCGTAGGTGTTCATCATTCCATGCATTCTTAAATTCCTCTCCTTCTAGAGTCGCTATTCGGTAAGTTCCTGGTCGAACAACTTCTGTAACTCGGTAAGGTCCATGCCAGTTTGCTTCCAACTTATTGTGCTTCTGAATGACCTTCTTTAGCACGTAATCTCCTTCTTTTAAGTCGCATTTCTTCACCCTCTTATTGTAGAACAGAGCTATTCGTTGTTGGTAAGCAGCATTCCTAATGGCTGCCTCTTCTCTAACCTCCTCGAGCATGTCCAAATCTAATCTTCTCATTAAGTCGCTGACTGGGGAATTGAAATTCAGCACTCTGTGTGTTGGAAGACCCAACTCGGCAGGTATTACGGCCTCACTTCCAAATGCCAGCATATATGGTGATTCTCCAGTTGCTGCTCGGGGAGTTGTTCGGTAAGCCCACAATACTGACTGTAGCTCATTAATCCAATTAGCTTTAGCCTCACTTAGCCTTTTCTTCAAACCATTTAGTAATGTTCTGTTCGTCACTTCAGTCTGTCCATTGCTTTGAGGATGGCCTGGTACTGAATGAACCTTCAAAATGTTTGACTGATGATAATAGGCGGCAAACTCCTCGTTATCAAATTATGTTCCGTGGTCTGTGATGAAAGCATGAGGGAGACCATATCGGCATATGATGTTCTTCCAAATGAACTGGTACACCTTCTCGTATGTCATATCAATAAGTGGCTCAGCTTCTACCCACTTAGTAAAATAATCCACTGCGACGACGAGGTACTTGAATCTTCCTCGGGTTGTTGGCAGTGGTCCAACCAAATCAATTTCCCACATGGCAAATGGACAAGGGGAAGTTATGGGTGTCAACAATGCTTGTGGAGTTCGTCGAATGGAGGAAAAACGTTGGCATTTATCACATCTCTTAGCATAGGCTATACAATCAGCCCTCATCGTTGGCCAGTAGTATCCCTGTGTCATCACCCTTTGCAAAAGTGTTCGACCTGCTACATGGGCTCCACAGGACCCTTCATGGATCTCTTCAATCAATTCTTTCACCTCGGAGGGGTGTACACATCTTTGCAAACCTGCCATAATTCCTCGTCTATACAAAACACCATTAGTTAGTACATACCGAGCAGCTTTAAACTTCAATTTCTTGGCAGCGAGCTTATCCTCCGGTAATTCTCCCTCCTCAATATATGCCCTGATGGGATCCATCCAAGATGGTCCTAAATCAAGGGTAATAATATTCATCGTCAGGTCTTCATCTATGCTCCGACTTTCTAATACTTCAATTGGTATCGTTCTTCGCAGCTCGACACGAGTAGCTGATGCTAGTCGGGCCAGTGCGTCTGCTCGTGCATTCTCCATTCTTGGTATTCTGATCAACTGAATGGCATCAAATTCTACCAACAACTCCATCACCTTTGCATGATACTTGACTATTAATTCTCCTTTAACTGCATATGTCCCCATCATCTGATTCACAATTAATTGAGAATCACTGAATACCATCACTTGTTGCGCTTCCATAATCTTTGCTAAATTAAGACCTGCTATCATGGCCTCATACTCCGCCTCATTATTGGAAGCTTTGAATTGGAATCGTAGGGCGTATTCCATGTTAATCTCGTCTGGGGTGTTCAAAATAATCCCTGCTCCACAACCTGTTGTGCAAGATGACCCATCTACATATAATCTCCATGTAGGTAACTCGTCTTCAAATTTCTTATCTGACAAAGTTCCTCAGTGAAATATTTGTTGTTTCCTTTCATCCTCCCCTGATATTTCTCGCTCCTCGTCGATCATCTCTTCTCGCCCTTTTACCAACCGGAGTTGGTCTGAGCTCGAATTTGATGATCCTTCAATATCCACAAGCCCTTTTACCAACCGGAGTTGGTCTGAGCTTGTGTTTGTTGATCCTGTAACATCCACAGGTTGATCATCGAGCAACTTTTGTTCCTCGGGGGTATCAGGATAAGTAAACTCTGCTATAAAATCTGCTACAGCTTGCCCTTTTAATGATGATCTGGGTTCATACACAATATTATATTCACCGAGCTCTATTGCCCAGTACATTAGTCTCCCTGATTTTTCTGGCTTATGAAAGGCTTGTCTCAATGGCATGTCGGTATACACGATGATGGTATGGGCCTGGAAATATGGCCTCATCCTTCTACTTGCCTCAATTAATGCCAACGCCGATTTTTCCAGCTTTGGGTACCTGATCTTTGCACCTCGGAAAGCCTTACTTGTGTAATAAATTGGCTTCTGGACTCCATTCTCCATTCTGATCAATGCCGAGCTGACTGCATTCTCTGATAATGCCAGGTACAAGTACAACTTTTCTCCCATTACTGTCCTGGACAACAGTGGAGGTGCTCCCAAATATTTCTTCAAGTCTTGAAAGGCTTTTTCACATTCATCATTCCACTCGAAAGTTTTTCGAAGTGTTTTGAAGAATGGGAGGCATCTATCAGTTGCTCGGGATACAAATCTGTTGAGCGTTGTAACTCGTCCTATAAGACTCTGCACCTCTTTCTTCGTCGTTGGAGATCGCAAACCTAAAAGATCTTTGATCTTTTCTGGATTCGCCTCAATGCCTCGCTGGTTGACGATGTACCCGAGGAACATTCCTTCTCGTACTCCAAATGTGCACTTCGTCGGGTTGAGCTTCATTTGGTATTTATCCAGTTGATCAAAGGTCTTACCTACGTCAACTAGATGATCAACAGCTTTCTTGCTCTTTGTCAGCATATCATCGAAATAGACTTCTATATTGCAACTGATTTGTTCGGTAAAAACCTTGTTCATCAGCCGCTGGTATGTCGCTCCTGCATTTTTCAAACCAAAAGGCATAACATTATAACAATAAGTTCCCCTAGGGGTAATAAAAGAAGTACTTTCCCTGTCTTCAGGTTTCATTTTGATCTGATTGTAGCCAGAGTAAGCATCCATGAAGCTGAGCAGCTCGTGTCCCGAGGTAGCATCCACTAGTTGATCAATTCTGGGCAATGGAAAGTGATCTTTTGGGCATGCCTTATTGAGATTGGTGAAATCAACACACATTCTCCATTTATTGTTTTTCTTCTTTACCATCACCACATTTGCTAACCAGTCTGGATATTTCACATCTTCAATGAATTGAGCTTTCTGGAGCTTCTCGACCTCCTCTTGTATAGCTTGATTCTTCTCGGAACTAAATACTCTTCTTCTCTGCTTTACAGGCTTGATCTCCTTATTCACATTGAGCTCATGACATAAGAAGCTTGGATTTATTCCTGGCATGTCTTCATGACTCCATGCAAAAGTTTTCTTTCTGTTTCTCAAGAAAGTTATCAACTCCTGTTTTATTGAAGCATCCAACGACGAACCTATCTGAGTTGGTCGTTCAGGATGTTCATCGTCCAGAATAACATTTTCTGTAGATTCCACCACCTGTCCTTTTACGAGTTGGGATTCATCTCTGGGATCCAGTGTTTCAATTTCTGTACCTTCATCCACCTGGTAGGTAGTAGTCTTTTTCCTTGACTCTTCAAGCTCCTCTTGCTTGGCAGATGAATAATAGCATTCCCGAGCTACTTTTTGATCACCTTTCACAACTCCTACTCCAAAATTTGTTGGGAATTTTAAGCACTGATGTACTGTAGATGGAACTGCTTCGAACTTCTTCAAACCAACTCTTCCCATGATGATGTTGTAAGCTGATTGCACATTCTTATCCATCACAAAGAAGCATATTCTTTCTGTTCGACAAGTAGGCCAAGTTCCAATGAATATATCCAACTTGATCGTCCCAAGTAGAAAAACCTTCTCGCCAGCAAAACCCAGGAGAGGTCTGTGATAAGGCTTCAATTGAGATAATTTTAAATTTAAACTGTCAAAGCATGAGTAGAACATGATGTCTGCCGAACTACCATTATCTACCAGAACCCTTGAAATCACTACTTCTTTCATCCTCATTTTGATCACCAAAGGGTCGTCGTGAGGGTAAAGAACACCTGCAAGGTCATTTTTTGAAAAACCAATGACTAGCTTCTCTTTATTTATCTTCCTCGGGCGATCCTCCTCATCCAAATTTATCCGTTGAATGTATGAGCAAGCCTGAGCCTCACCGAGGTAAGCTTTTCTTTCTACAATAAGATCTCCTCCTCCTGCATCTCCACCTGTAATAACATTACAATCAAATGTTCCAAAACGTATTGAAAATACCTCGCGTTCTGGTTGCCTTGGCCTTTTGGGAAGATCGGGGTCATCCTCTGTATCATCTTCATGATTTCTTTTCCTGTTTTCTTCTGCCCGACGAGGAGATTTGGATCTCTCTCTTGCTCGGTATTCATTTCCTCTTTCATTTCTACGATCAACATACTTTGATAACTTTCCTCGTCTAATGAGCGTTTCAATCTCGTTCTGGAGGGCTATGCAATTTTTAGTCACATGACCATGATCCTTATCAAACTCTCAATATTTATCTCTATTTCTTTTGTCAGGGTCCGACTTCAGTTTTTTTGGCCACCTTATCTCCTCGTTATTCTTGATTTCTTCCAAGACATGATTAATACCCATTTTTAAAGGAGTATAATTATCGAATTTCTTCAGGACTTCCCACCACGACTTATTATTTTTGGAATGCTTGTCACCGCCATTGCCCTTATGCTCTTTCTTCTTAGATTTGTCGACTTCCACCTTGGTTTCTTTATCCACATTCTTCTTCGCAGCCATAGCCTCCTCGGCATTCATGATTTTGGCCGCTTTTGCCATCAACTCTGACATAGTTGTAGGTGGATCTTTGGCCAAAGTGTATTACAATTTGTTAAGAAACAACCCACTCATCAAGGCGGTGATTGCTGTCTTTTCTTCATAATCTATGACTTCCAGCTTCTCGTTATTGTAACGAGTTATGTAATCTCTAGTACTCTCACCAGATTTTCGTCTAACACTTAACAAGTGTGCTACTCATTTTACCGGCTTTGCTCCAAAACAGAAATTTCCGACGAACAACTCGGCCAATTGAAAGAAAGTTGAAATCTTACCCCGAGGAAGATTGTTGTACCATATCTGGGCAGATCCAGTAAGAGTTCCTGAGAATGCTTTGCATCTCATCTCGTCGGGGACAGCATAGATGTCGGCAGCAGCTTGATACTGCTCTATGTGCAAAACAGGATCTGTCTTTCCATCATATTTGGGGGTCACCACAGGGGATTTAAACTTTGACGGGGTAGGAAAATCCATAATGGCCTGGACAAAAGGTGTCCCTTGAACAAAAGTTCGTTGTAGGGGATTCTTCGCCTTAGACATTTCTCCCAATCTATCCTCCAACCGCTGAATGGAACCTTTCCATGCATCATTTCCTTCCTAGGGCCTATTAGTTCGAGCAATTGATTGTTCTGACTATCTTGATGAGCAACTGGTCGTGATTGTGCTGATCCCTCTCTTAGATCTAATGGTTGTCGAAAACTCCTCGACATGGCCTTAGGTGGACTCCTATTCCTCCTAGGGACTAATCGGCTGAAAGGAGATACCCTGCTCAATCTTTTCAAGGCACTGGGTCTCTCTGGAGAGAGAGTGATACGTTGCTCAGTATCTGTAGCCCGTATTGATGAAGTTCACCCAGGTTGATAAGAGAAATCGTCAGATCCCTCATTGCGATATGACTCATTACGCCTGGATCGTGAAGAAAGTAAATAGGTTTGTCTCTGACCACTTCTCTATCCTGAATGTGCAGGTACTCCGCCATGAAGGGTTTGTATGAGTTGCCGCATTGTTTCTTGCATGGCGGTTTGTCCTTGAGCCAGATTCGTCATAATTCCAGCCAGATCTGGAGCAGTTGATGGTGCAGAGGGATTTGGAGGATTCCCAACCTTCTCAGCGTTTCGATTGCTAGATTCAGGATTATCAGCCATTGATGATGAATGATTTTTGGTGAAAAATGATAACAACAGTCGTTCCCATAGACGGCGCCAATCTGTTGATGTAAAAAATTAGATTGCTTATAATTATTTAATCACAGATAAATATAAATGAGACAAAGAATTTTAAAGTGGTTCAGCCTTATAAGAATGGCCTACGTCCACTGTTTATGTTATTGCCCAGTGTTTTGGAGTTCTCGATATGTAATTTTGTCAAGAAAATCCTCCCTTTGAATGAGGGTGATACAATGTATTTATAGCCCTTAGGTTGTACATGTGAAAGGGTAAACAATTAATGCCCTTTAAGAGTATACGTCTGTATGATAAGCATTCAATGAATAGTTGAACTGTTGATTATCTGGCAATCAATGTTGTGGTCGAGATGCAGCTCTGGTAATCAATGCTGTGGCCGAGATGCATCTCGGACCGCCTTAGTTGCTCGTCGTTCAGGAGTTCCTCGGAGTGGAGTTCCTCGGAGTACACATGCTGCTCGGAGTGAGTATGATTTGGTCGGAGAAATAAACTTCCTCGTTGCTATTGTGCCACATAGATCGACACGTGTCTTCTTATTATTCGTCTATATCAGCATACTAATTTTGGTATCAACAGTCGCAATCCCACAAAGGGGAAGAAGGGTCCTACTCAGTAACAACAGGTTTATGAGGAAAAATCTTAGGGACAGTCGCTTCAGGGCCAGCAGGGCCCGTATTATGGAGGTTCCCCGAGGCAGTGCTACTTTTGTGTCCAGCCAGACCATATGAAGAAAGAGTGCCCACGTAAGAGTCACCAGAGCCAGCATATGGGAGGCTTTCAGACGCAATATTTTATTTGTTGCCAATTGGGCATCTGAAAAGAGAATGCCCACAGAGAGGTAGGGGCTAACACCAGGGTGCCCCGTAGGGCCATCGGGTTTAGGGATCCCCAGGTACCAGCTCCCCAAATTTTGCAGTAGTTGGGACAGTTACAGTACGAATGTGTGTACAACGTCTGAGATGTTTCGATTCCCCCAGCACAGTAGGTGCCACCGATAATAGAGGGTAAGTTTCCCTATCCATGAACATGATGGTAGAATCCTTTTTAATACTGGTGCATCACATTCATTTGTTAAGACCCATTTTTTTTACTAGAGTCGTTGGATTACTAGATACGGCCTATAGTCTATTCATGTGCGTGGAGTCACTAATAAAGAGGTGGGTCACTCATTCACTCGATTTGTAGGGGGTAGACATTATGATTGGAGGATTGAATTTTGTGGCAGACCTCTTGGTACTATATTTGGAGGGCTACGATATTATCTTGGGCAGAGATTGGTTTGCCTGTTGTAAGACGATGGTGCAAGGTTAAAATCCCAAGTGTAAACAATGAGGGGTAAGGGTCAAAGAAGATTTTATTTCATAAGAACGATTCGCTAGAATTTGAGGATGACACTCATGTCTGAAATTCGAGCAAAGAAGTTTACTCTTAAAAGCAGTATGGGGTGATGGGATCCAGTCAACACATTCATGAGGAGATACCATAGATAATGAAGAATCTGGGGTGCGGATTATTATGAATACTCCCATTAGAGGTAAATGGAGAGCCAAGAGAAATTTTAGAAATTTTCCAAAAAGAGTAATAATAGACCCATGTGTAGATAATACAAGCACGAATAGGAGATACAACTAGGATGACTGGTGTCGTTGTCGTCAAGGTTGTACATTTACATTTGTATCGATGCCCTCTCGAGAGAAGAGCTAAGGGATTTGGAGAATCTATCAGAAGAGTAAGACTGGATTTTTGTGCTAGTGAGGCACCAAGGGAAGAAATACCCATAACCCAAATTTATGATCATGATCAATAGAATTTCTACCAAGAGTCGATGGGTTCAGTTAGGGCCATGAAGGCCATCAGCTAGTCCCAGGGGATCAGTCGATCAAAAAGGGATATAGGGGTAGCAATCAGGGCCAAGGCTACCTAGTCCGTGAGAAGGACAACCTCATCATGGCCGATGGGGCCAGATAAAGGGGTAAATACATAGATAGGTGTTTTATGTGTAAAAGATTAGAAACACATGGGTGGATATTGTCCGTAGCGAGGTAGGGGACAGGAGTGGGATGTCTAGCAAGGGCATCAGTAGAAAAGTTTTTTTAGGTCTGGTTAGGACGAGGGTGTTATGTTTAAAAACCATTGACCTGGAAGTGTTATGGTTAACTGAAACTACGAGTTTTATTCTGATACGATGGAGGTCTATTTTGTGTGATGCGAGCGGGCTACAGTAGTGTATTAGTACTAGATTCGCGTAAGGAACAAGTTTGGTAGAGGTATCATTAATATCACCAGTAGGTGTATTTTACCATGGAGTAATGGGTCACTCTTTGATTCCATCTGGAAGGAATGGGTTGGTACATTGGGACAATATATTTTTCTGAGGATTAGCTCCTTTGTGAGGTAATATTCTAGGTGTGGTTTTATACTAGGTACGGACGGGTTCGCAATGATGGGCGATTATAGCAAGGCTATCGTGTTTGTTGTTCCAGGACATGAGGTATGTTTAGGTGATGTCCCACCTGAAAGAAGATCGAGCTCATGGAGATATTTTGTGAAGTAGACTTCAGAGAGTACAATTGTCTTGTTATATTGGATCCCGGTGTGCAAGGAATTTTATTGATGAGATTCAGGGTATGCTGGGTTGCCGTGGAGTGGAGAAATTTAGTTTGTTATTGATATTTGGTGCTAAGGACTTAGTGATAGTGCGAGCGCAGTAGTATATGACTCCTTTAGAGACATAGGAGTTCATGATTTGACATGTGAGTATAGGGACAGAGTTATAGTTTCCTAATTGTATAGGTGGGAAGCATTGCGAAAGACACACTGCGACGATTTTCACCATGAGTTGATAGGTGGGGCAATATCGGGAAGAATGGTATAATTGTTAAGGTTACCGAAAATATCTGGAGGTTATAACCACGCTAAGAATACGGGAGATGAACGTGAGATAAATATGGTGATGTATGTGATGATCGAAGGTTTGTGCAAATATGCATGAGATATAGGGTGTATGGGTACCGAGGGAGGAGCCAGAGTCTCTACTCTGTAAATACTTAGCATATTCAGGGAGAAGACGTAAAGGCGGTGATGTTGGGTATATTTCAGACAAATGGGAATAAGATATTCCTCGGATTATGAAACGTTGAAGTGGGGGGGTTGGGGGTTGGAAGTAGACCTGTTAAAATACACGATAACCCGTTAACACGACACGACCCGACACGAAATTATAAGTTAATGGGTTTACCCTTATTGGGTTTGGGTCATTAACGGGTTGACACGGTAGACTCGTTAACACTAACGGTTCGTGTTTAGAAATTTACCTGTACTCGTTTTAACCCGTTTCTACCTGTTAACACCCGTTAACACTAACGGGTACTATAGGGTCACCCAACCCGTACCCAATAACAATAACCATTAAACCCATTATTTCTAAATCTTTAAAGACTAACGGGTGCTATAGGGTCACCCAATCTATACCCAATAAAAATTACAATTAAAACCCATTATTATTAAAGTATTAAAGACTAACGGGTATTATAGGGTCACCCAACCCGTTACCCATTTCGACCCAAAATGATTCGTTAATATTAACGGGTGTTAACGGTTTGGGTCGTGTACCCGTTAATATTAACGGGTCGTGTTTGGGTATTGTTATTAGACCCGTTAGGCTTAACGGGTCGTGTATGGGTTAGGCTGTTTTGACCCGTAACCCGTAACCCGTACACGACCCAAACCGACCCGTTGACAGGTCTAGTTGGAAGTGACATTGAGTGTGTCACAACTGATGGTTTATTCCCACTAGCATACGCGAGTGAGATGGATATTAGTGGATGTGTTGTCTGAAATAGCCATAGTGTATATATGTAAGTACTGTGGGATAGCGGGTTATATGGTGTGAACCATAAGAGAGTGGAAGGTACACTAATAGGAAGGTTGCATTATAACATATATTTCTATTTTCGAGAATTAAGGGAGTATCTTGAATGTTTTTCCAAGTTTCATCTGTGTAGCTATAGTTTGGGATATAGTGGATAGTCATGGTAAGTATGGGTGTTCGCGGTACCAGGGTATGAATTAACGTCGTTGGGTTTCACCTGAGTTAGGTTCTCGCATATGTATACGGTTATATATGTTAAAATGTGTTTCATATTAATGTATTAATATTGTTAATTGATATCCCGGAGAGTAGGGACACTTCTGAGGTGATTCAGGGTGGTTGGACTTATTGTCCACTGGAGAAATATAGCTCGAAATTTATTTTCGCGTAAGGAAACTAGTGATAGTAAGAGCGTGGAAGTGTATGTTGTCTCGTAACATAAGAGTGGATATGTATACTTTTATGCCGAGATGAGGGTATTTGAAATGTTATAACTGTGGGATTAAAGTTATGTTACGATTTAAGGATTGGTAAAAGCCGAAATTTTATTTTGTATGATTAAGCATGGGTACAGGGTGTATGGGCGCTCTGGTTAGTTACATTCGCATAAAAAGTATATGTAGCAATGTTGTGGGTAAGTGATTACGGAGCTAGTTGAGACTAGGAGTACTAGGCTTATCCGAATTTTGAGGGCGAAATTCCATTGCAAGGGGGGAAGTATGTAACACCCCGTAAATTCAAGGACCTTTAATTAAATAATGTTTTGGGAGAGAGAATTTATTTTATTGGGAAGAATTAAATTCGTGATTTGGGACAATTTATTAATTTGAGGAATTTATTAATTTGACGAATTAAGGATTAATTATTTAGATTATTTTGTGTCACATTTTGCGGTCAAATTTGGAGAATGTTATAAATTAATTCGGATGGCAATTCGGAGTGCGCAGTTGAGTCAAGATGGGTCAAAATAGTTGGAAAAGAGTGGACATAGGTATAATATGGATTTCGGGACCTTTCTAAACCCATTTGAGCTCCCAAATAAGTGTTTGGACTCTTTTTATAAGACCCATAAGCCCCAAAACGGGATTTAGGTTAATAACCCTAATTTTGAGAGGGTGAGGGAACGTTAATTCATTTCTAGAAGACCAAATTAAGGAGATCCAAATTAGGGAGCAACTAGAGGAAATTTTGAGAGATTAAACCAAGAACAAGAGAGGAGAGCATTGAATCCACCCATCATCTTCATCAAAGAATCTGATTCTATAATCCCAAGTCAAGTGGTTTAACTTGCATTTGATTAATTATATTTTTCCTACTCATATTATAGAAGGTGTGAATTGATTAATATGTTAGGGTTAGTTTTTCATTTGAATTTGGGGATTTCATGTTTGTGATTTAAAAATCTGTAGAGAGGATAAGGATATGTGGGTTTTGATTCCCCAATTTATGTAAATGATGTAGTTAGATTGAGAAAATAAAATGGGTGGATTTAGGAAGAATCTTGAAAGGTCTTGGGGGTAAAATATGTACAAAATCAAAGGTTTTAAAGCTTTAATGGCGGACTGGGTTTTCTAGATAACGAAAGGGGAGAGAGAACACCAGGGTCGTTCGAACGACCTGATGTCTCGTTCAAATGATAGCCAGAGTCATTTGAATGACATGGCTGGTCGCTTGAATGACACAGTTGATTCTGACAGATTCCTTCCCTTCCCTCATTCAGACCTAATTATTAAATTTTGATTTATGGTTCCTATTTCGAATGAATCTGAATTTTGGGGTTATAATTTAGGGTTTGAAATTGTAGAAATTTACCCATAGATTAGTAGAGGATAAGCCCAAATAGAGAATTAAGGTTTATGTTAAGAAATTAAAAACCTTGTAAATTAAGTGGGTAAACTTCATTGAAAGAAATTGAATGATAATTTTGGGATTTTGAATTTTGGGCCAAGCGAGTTATAGTCCGGGTATATATGGTTGCGTGTCACCAAGATAATGAAACTAATTAGTGTGTGATTAATTGAAATTGGGTTGGATTATAGAATTAAATGTGTTGGCAAGTGTTACGGATATAGTACACGGGTTGCCTGAATTTTAAGTATATACATATACGGTGATGGGTAGTGTATATATATACGATTTAAAAATATTTGTGTGTATAATATTTGTAATAAAGCATACCGATTCTGATGCTATCTTAGGAGGTTGCGCGATGTGGGTGAATCCCCTAGCTAGTGAATGCAGGGAGAGTATAATCCCCAGGTCATAGCGTCTTTTATTAGGGGTGAGCCGTCTTTGGTATGGGATGGTCACTTTTGGGGGGAACTGTGGCCGCCTCCAATGCGGTTATGATAGCATTTAGAGATCATCCGATGAGAGCCTACTCAAGAGGATATTTATATCTACAATATGTGTGTGAATGTTGTAATATGATGATACGTATATATAGTGTTGATTTATATATGGGTAAATATATGATGAGAATTGTATTAATTATATAACTTGTGAGATTATTATATGGTATCAAATCAGAAATGATTTAAACAAGTTAGTGCGATTAATAACTTATAAACCGTATACTAAACTCACTTGGGTTAGAGTAGTGGGGAAGGTAGGATATGTATGTGTGTATATATATCTGACAAGAATAGTTCGGGGTAAATAGCTAGATGGGTCATATATAGGTACGTTAGGCGTGCACATTAGTCGAGGGGTGAGGTGTCCCGAAGAGAATGTGAGACACTAACTTAAATATGGAGACATTCATGCATTTTAATTTACTTCATTTAAATTCACTTGCTAAATATTTTCAAATGTTTTGGGTTCTAACCCTTGCTATAAAATATTTTCAAAACCTTTTAGGTGTCCTACCACAAGGGCGCCATGCTTGATCTTCATGCAAGGCACACAGCTGCGGTATATGTGGGTATTGCAGAATTTTGCCTTAGACGCCTATTTCTTTCTCATTTAGATAGGGATGGTCCTAGATGTACTTCTGGGCATCGTGCCCCTGTCTTGTACTCTTTACTTTTGGTTTAGCATGTATTGGCTTTACTTTACATACTTTGGACTTTTGTTGGTTTACTTGTATTAGTCAATGTTATTCGTGTAACATTATCATTAGATGTTTGTGGCCTGATTAGATTCTCTTATATGGTGTTGGTTGTTTGAATTCTTGTTACACTTGTTGGTTTTGGTCTAAGTCAAAAGATAAAATTTGGCATTGGCTTAATTAAAGATTAGGTGGTTAGTAATTAAGAATGTTGCGACGGTGATGCTAAGAATGAACCATATGTATATCCTGATTTAATTTGATAAATGACTGATCAACAGGAATTTAATTAAGTGGGGTGTCACACATTACATTAAACCTTAATCTCATATTAATAAACTAGGATTTTAATGAGAAATCATATGATTAGATCTTGTAATCTCGTTTGAAGTATTGTATTTGGAATCATGTTAATGAACCATTTAAAATCCTCTTATTTAATTCAAAAATTTATACAAATTTGAGTTTTATTGGGTATATTTATGAACCTAAGGTTCTAAGATTCATGATATAAAAATAATGCATAAATTGTTGTTTAAATCACCTGAAACGTATAGTTATGGGTTTCATGTTGGTTTAATAGTGTTTTAAAATCATTATATGGTGTTATTGATGTGTTATGACCTTAAGTTAGTTCAACCATGGTGAACTAGGGTTTTTACATTCATATGGGGGAGAAGAAACTCGATTTTAGAAGCTTAGCTAAGCGCGTTGTGCGCACGATTAGTGGACCCTATGCATGGAAACATGCGCATGACTAGATTTGACCCCGTGTAAATCGCAGCATGCACACGTCTAGGAATAACCCCATGAGAAGGATTCTAGAAGGAAGGCTAGTTTGTTAGTTTTTATCAGGGCAATGTTTGTTGGTATTTATGGACAATACGAGGTGGATATTATGAGGTTGTGTCGATCCAATTTGTCGCGCCGTGGGCTTAATTAACTATTATAAATTTTGGAGATTTGTTATTAATTAATCAGAGTTAATAAATCTAGAACATAGATAATTTTAGGAATCCAATAGTAGATGGGATTTTTATTTAATTATTTGAGGACGTTGAGTATATGATCGAGTATTGGGAGTTATTTTGAGAATAATAGATGTTTAGTGATTGTGTATATCACACATGAGTTTATAATGTTTTTATTACCCATTGAGTAGGTTTGTTATTATCAAGATAATTCTTGGGAAATTTAGGTTTGAGGTGATGCCTAGTTTTGGAGAGCCTTTGGACTTTGAGATAATATTATATAATCAGTATAGTTAACTAGCGTATTAACTAACAATAAAAGAGACATTTAATATGACCTAGTTTAGTAGGGTTTGTAGTTATTATGTTTGACCTAGCTGAGTAGGGTTGTACATATTTATTTAGACCAGTTGCATAGGGTCGTGCTTATTTACTAGATTTATAAAAAATCATACCATGATGTGTGAGTGATCGTAGGGGACATCCAATGAGGGATTTTTACAGGGCGCGTATGATTTTGATCGAGTGTGGTATTCTCAATGATGAGACAGGTGCTACCTGGTTCCTATTTTCTCCGATCCTACTATTGACATAGCCGAGTTCTAGAGGGGGATAAATGTGGGGTGTTCTTCATATAGCATTTGGGTACGGAGTCTATATGATATACATGAAGGATTAGTGATTTCCCTTTGAATTTCTTTGAGTTTATAGGGATGAGAGTACCTATAACTATACCCAGGGGCAGGCCCACCATAGGCCGAGGTGCGGCGGCCGCCCCAATTCAAATTTTAAAAAAATAGGGGTTTTTGGTAAAAAGTCAAACTTAGAGGTGTTATCTTATTATTTACAAAAATGAGGGTTTAAAATGTAATTAATTAAAAAAAACTTAACCTTTCAAACACACGTACGAAGCCTCACTTCTCTCTCTCAAACCCTACCTTCTTCTCCTTTCTCTCTGCTCTCTCAGCCGCGGCTCCTCATCTCCTCTCACTGATTTTCCTAACCAACGCTGTCACTTGTACCCACAAACCCAAATGGAATAAGATTTTAATTTCCAATCACCACATTAACCTAAAGATTCCCTAAGGTATGTGAACAAAGTTGTTGTTGGGTGTTTATTTGTTTGATTTATCTTCTTTTACACATTTGTTGTTGGGTGTTTATTTGTATACATATAAGTGTTTTATACCAATGAGTCTTGTTTAATAAGTATCTAGTTCATCGGATCTCACTAGGCCTCTCACAGTGAATATAAAGCAGTAACAGGTATGTTCTTTTTATCTTTTTTATTTGTCAATCAACAAAATTTGAAATTTGTGTATTCATGTGAAAATATGACCATTAAAGAGAGGTATGTTTTTTATTTGTCAATCAACAATGTAATAGAATTATATTAGCATATTAAAAATATTACCATTAAAGATAGTTTTTATTTCATATATATAATAGTCTGTAAGACTAGTCTGAAACTAGATTGTGTTAATATTTGTGTGTAAAATCCACGAACAAAGTAGGAATCTAAATTAAATTAATTAATACCTTAATATTTTTAGGGTTAAAAATTGCAAAAAAAAAAAAGAAGTAAAAACAACCCAAAAAATCGCCTCGGTGGCTCCCGCCCCCGAACCCCCGGACTTTATCATAAGTTTTCACCCCACTTGAATCAAAATCCTAGATCCACCACTGACTATACCTAGTACGCATGAGTGATCTATACAGGTAGTAAGGATAAGCCTTCGTACTTTTATTTATGGGCTCACATATAACCCATATGATTTGTGTACACTTACAAATATTTTGGACTTTATGCTTTCGTGTTGCAATACTTGAGATGGACATACTAGTTTATGATTTATATTAGCAATGTATAATAATTTTTTATGACTTATGAATATTATATGGTAATAATATACTGAAGGAGTATATACTGAGTTGTGACTTGAGAAGGTTACAAATTTTTACATTAGAGATGTGCATAATTTGAAAATAACTTGAGACGGTTAAAGCAGGGGAATAATGTTTTGCAACATAATTTCTATTACTGCATGAATCTAATGCAGAGTACGACATCTTAAGTTGAAAGGTAAACTTAAAAATATTAAAATAGAGTTACTTAATTATATGACACTAGGCCATATATGGGTTTGAGAGTAGATTTAATACCCCATTCTACCACCATAAAACATTTTCCCCAATTTAACAACCTCTCACAATGGTAGGTGCTTTTTATTCCATCTAAAATCTAAAAATTAGTGCCAACGGGGGGTGTCGTAAACCATATGCCTTACGAATGGAGCTAAAAAAGCCTTAGTGTTAGAAGAGTGAAAAACTCATATATGAACCATTAGTCTCCCTCACCCGAGAAATGTGGCATGTAACTCTGTTGCTACCAAATCAACCATTATTCCGGTCTGTTTCAATCCACCCCCTAGGGAGCCTGACATCCTCATTGGGATGAAATCAACCATCACCCAATATGTCCTTATTTCGACTGGATACTGGCTTTGATACCATTCTATAATGTCCCACTCTACCACCATTGAAATTGTCCCTAATTTAACCACTGCTCACAATGATATGGGATTTTTATTCTAGCAAAAATCTACAAAGTAGTGCTAATGGGGTTCGTACCTATGACATATGGTGTCATAAACCACATGCCTTACTAGTGGAGTTGGAAAGGCCTCTTTGTTAGAAGAGTGCAAACCTACATATATGTACCATTACTTTCCCTCATCCAGGCGATGTGCAGTGTAACTTTGTGGCTACCAAATCAACTATGGCACTAGTCTGTTACAGTATAACTACATTTTTGTTTTAGGTTGTTTAGGTTGGGTAACTTAAATAACTCAAAATCCACCCAATATGAGGAGAATATTCATTATTATTTTTACAGCCCAACTTCAGATAAATTCTTACTCTTTATAGACTTTCTTTGACTGTCGTTGCTGAATTATTTTTGACAGATCTTAGGTAGTTGTTGTCACCGTAGACGTGTATCCTTCGTTGGAGATTCCTAGGATGTAGGTGTCGACCACAGTTGCTCGTTTACATCTTGTATTTATTTTTATTTCAGTTTATTCCAGTCAGAGATTGTTTGTGATGTACTTATATTTCTAAGGTGGATATTCTATAATTGAGATTTTATATTCCTGAGTTGGATTTTATATTCCAAGTTTATATTTACACACAATATACACTTGGATGTAAGTCTAAGATATATATCAATTGCACATGTCATACATCCATGTGTGTATTATGTAAAATTGGGGAAACATTCAATAGAGAGGAGCCATGTGTAAAATTAAATAAATATATTATTTTGAAATAAGATTAGTTAATTGAATACTTTATTAATATGATATGATTCCACAACATTGCACCCTTCATAGATTAAGGGGTGTTTCACCTTTTTAGTATAATTTTGGAAATCATATCATATTATATACCCCTCTATCTTAAGTTTGCCTTTTCAAGTATGTAAATTTCATGACAACTCTATATATATTTTTAGTTTGGCCATCAATTACATTTACTTTGTATTTTATTAAAAGTTTAAATTTTAAATAACAATACTTAAATTGAGATAATGAATATATTAAATTAAAGAAATATTATAGTTTAGCTAGTGCTTATGGGGTGAGCAAAACACAAAGAAAATTGAGAGTGATGGAGGAATTGAGGGTCAAATTCCCAATTTTTCTTTTGTTTTAATGTCGGAAGAAATATTGGGCTACAAAAAATAGAATTTATATTATTGACTCGAAATAATTATGAAATGCTTTGTTGAGTTGCGTCGAGGTTAAATTGGTGCAACGGTGATTCAACCTCAATAAAACCCTTTAATGGGACTATAATAATTGTGAGTGAATTTAGGTTCAGTTTGATATGTGATCATATTTAGGGAATTGTGATTTTAATAATTCTCATTAGTAGTAAATATTTTGTCATAAATTAATGTTAAATGACTCTCGATTAGCTAGTAATTACCACCTAAAATCAAATATAAATGAAAATTTACTTTTAATGATAATTTGTGTTAGGTTGTCGTTAATGCACCTAAATTTGTTTTTACCATTAATGCCAAAGTAATAGTTTTTAAACACATCATAAAAACATTTTTATGTATCATATAATGCTAGTGATAAAAAAACTAAAGGCTTTAACAATACTTTTATAGTTTTTGTGAAAAACTATTATTTTAATTTTTTTACATATATACTACATAAGAATTCATTAATATAAATATTTTGAATTCCATCAAAATATTCCTTTAAAGTTTACTTTGTATGCACATTTTTCCTTGTTATTCATTCTCTCATAAAATAAATGAATCTTATCTTTTAATGAGAAAATTTATATTGAATTTGATTTACATAACTTTACCATGATATATAAGGGCTTATTGTTTTTACGTCATTTTATTTTTTATGGTGAATGTTCATCACAATTATTTTTTCGCACCCCATGAACTTTATTTAAGTACAACGTACAATTAATTATAAGTACATAATGGTGTTAAGGATGAGGAATTATAATTATGGTGCCCGTGATATTAACCAACCTTTTTTTTATTTCTTATGAAAATTTATAAAAGAAAAGGTTTGCTCTTATTTTTGTTTTATTAGAAGTCATCCCACACTTGATGCATGTGCAAGATAAGAAAATGATATTCTTGTTACGACACAAAAAAATAAATAAATAAATAATTATTAAAAAATGAAGTATTAAAGACACTCATATAATACATTTTTATATACTTTCGATTGCGTGAGAGGCCATGGATCCCATTCTCTTACAAGTGGGAATAATAACCCAAGACTTTAAAAATGATAGTGAGAGTGCGGGGTCTCAACGATATCTAATTAAATGAAATTAAATACTATTTGAAAAGATAATTTCCAATTTATAATAACAAAGGTATAGACAATCCTAAATTTCTATGAGACAAAATATTTTATCAAGATTAGAGTCTATCCAATAATTTTAAAGACGGGTGATTCTCATAATGCAAGAAGATAAAATAATTCATATGACACCACATGTACAAAAAAAAAATACTAACACGAAAAAATTCCAGATATAAATGAACGACAAATGTACTATGGTGCGTAGATATTTATAAAAGGGAAAATGAGTTGCAATTAGAATATATGTAGCTTTCACATTCTTATCATTTATACCATATCTTCCTGAGAAGGATCCAACAACTAGAGTACGTTCGCAAATGTGACCAACTTTGTCATCAATTAGTGTCTTCAAATATTAAGCCAAAAAAATCTTCTTCAAAGTGAAAAGGACTTTGATCCAAGGTTATGGACCCACCAAGTAACAACCGATTAAACCAATAATATATTTAGGATATCCTAGTTTTGAAAAGATGTGGTAAAATATGGTGTTTTTTAAAATCATAAAGTGTTTTTCAAACATGGAAGAAGACACTAATCAAGAATAATATATTTTAAAAAATAGTTTTGTCAAAATCATTTTGATTAATCTTAGATTAGATTCACAAATATAATCAAAAGGAAGATAGAATAACACAATTAAGATGAAATGGGATTTTTATCCTCAAAGACAATAGCAACGAATTGGCAAAAATATTGTATGTCTTTCTTTTCTTCACATTTAAAATAATGTATAACCCTTAAGTTTATACTCAATAGCGGAAGAAAGGGTGACATCACTTATGTGTTAAACATAAGGGAGCAAGGAACAAATATTTAGTAATTAACTACTTTGGAGTATTTCTTAGCACAAGTTGTAAGGAGATCCTCATGAAAATATCTCTAAAAATAACACAAAATCTAAAAGTCAAGGGAAAGTTTGCTAAAGTGAAGAAAAGATTCATTGAAGCGATTCTAAATAGATCTAGTTTGCACTTTTAACCAAAGTTTTTTTCACCAAAATGTCCTTTAGCCACGACCAATGAAGGCCAAATTCACTGAAGTGAAGACCAACTTTTCTTAAGCACACGAGATGGGCCAATGGCCAGAGTTTATCCAAATCTATGAAATTTCACAAATACAATAATTTTCTTATCCAACCTATGACTAAGTATGCACAAAATATAAAAGATGAATTATTAAACATAATATTAGATAGGAAAATATATTGCATTATATATTTGACTACATCAAAAGCAACAAAGTTCATTTTAAACGCTTTTTCAATTTAAAAAAAAATATTTAACCAATGATTGAATATAAGTCCTCTAAGGAACAAATCTTTATCCTACGTGGTTATTTAGTTTAAACAACATAAATGATTTAGTATGAGTTTGATTAAGATTTTCGGAGATCTCTTGGACTAGACTAAAAGTGTGTTTTGAAAAATAAAATTAAGACAACCAAATGAGTCGGGACACTTGAGTATACATATACTCTTATAATATCCCCGTTGGTTTATTCATTAACAAAATAAACAAAATCACAAGTTTCAACCAGATGAACCAAATATATCACATTATACAAAACATGCTCGGCCAAAAGCATATAAGATAGATATCACATTTACAAGCAATGCAAATACATGACACTAAAAAACTTCCACAAAGAGCTTCTTGTACATATGTTTCCATCACACAATATCAAACTCATCAAATAACATCATGCTATCTAAATACAGGAAAATGTGATTAATAGTATGATACATGTGAATATAAAAATGTATAAATGTAAGCATGAAACTACTAAGTAACTCCCCCTCAACTATGAAAATTTTCTGGATAAACATGATATATCATACACACACTCCCCAAGGATATAAACCCCACATGCTCAATACTATGTACTCACCCTGTCTACAAACTTCTTCCCCTTTTGCAATGAATGAGAAAAATAAAAAGAACTAATCCCATAATGAGATAAAATATAGTTAATCATAAACGAGAGTAAACATGTTAATCAAGTTAACAAAATGATAGCATGTTGTATAACGATTGAGCGATTAATATGAAAATATATATACATGTTATATGATTAAAAAAATCCTAAGATACACACATAAATAACTACATATGAGGATACAAAATATATTAAAGAAAAATATATGATAAACTCATGATAAAAAGTGATAAGGATTTAAACAAACTAGACTTATAGGATATGTTAAAGATATAAGCAAATAAAGATAAATCCTAACTCCTAAATTATAAAGTCCAAAATATATCTCACTCTCCTTTACTAATATTCTTCAAACACTCCAGATAAAAAACACTCGAATGAAAATCTTGTAAGGCCTCCTTAACTTCTAATTAAATGTTGGTGTCTGGTTGTACTCATAAAAAGACTACTGAGAGGAAGAACCTTTTGAACCCATAGAGGCAAGAATATTTTGATACTCATCATAGTTAGGGAAAAGGTGAGAACTTGTAGAAGTCATTATCAGGGTAGCTATCTTATACAACATTTCTAGTGAAAAGTGATCATGCACCAAGTTCATGAAATGGAAGACAAGAACATGGAGCACAAGGATGCAAAAATGTGGTGGAATAGGAAGACCACTGAAGTACCCTAACTGAGATATAGAATTTTGATATGATCTTCTTGTAATATTACCTCTAGGTTTTTTCATCACCTTGTTTGAAAAAATTAGAATCTCAAACTCCTTAAGCAAGTGGACGATTAGACAATCGAAGGGCAAAGAGAGATACTTCATTTTATACTTAGAACTAGCTGTGATTAGATAATAAATTGAATATTAAAATGTAATACCCATATTTTTTTTATTATTTATTATTATTAAATATGAACTATTATTATTTGTGGAGGGTAGTTGTGTGTGCATGATACTTATGCGAATTATTGTAACATTTAATGCGTGTGATAAATTAATTTAATACAGTGAAATTAAATTATATGTATATAACTCATTTGTAAATAATAATGTTGTGATTTATATCTACAATGAAAGTTAGTACTTTAGACTAGTCTCTATAGGGATACAGAGGTCCGAAGAGATGATTTTTGCGTACCGGTTTTGGCCCCAAAGGTAACTACACCTTTGAACTAATTTTTGCAAGTGTTTGAGTAGTGTTTTGGGATAATTTAGCGGTCCAAACTTAGGCCCATAGGATACTTACGGTATAAAGGGTTTATAACAAGATTTAAATAATATTAATCACCTAAATTAAATGTAACACCCCGTAAAATTTTTAAACTTCAATAGTGCGTTTTAAATTAAAAGTCAAAAAAGGAATATTTTTTTAGATTAATTTTTTTTGTTATTTAATTGGTAGACTATTTAAATTAAAATATCCTTGGTTGAAATTGATTATATATAAAATATTTATTACGGGAATTCAATTTTTTTTTATAATTTAATAAACATTAATAAATTCTTGATTTTATAAACCTCGTAAATCCAATTGTATAATTTTTGGGCATAATAAAGAGATAACCCCTTTTGTAAACATGTTAGTATTAACTTATCATTATTAATATTTTTTGTTTGTATAAAACTGTAATACCCCGTAATCTTAATGATTTTTAAATGTGGGATGAATTTAAATAATGGGAAATTTAAATTGCAGATTAATCCAGATCAAAATAAATATTAATTAGCGAAATAAGGGTTAATATGTATTTATATTGAATATTACTTAGTGAAAGAGTAATAATAATGATATGATAAGATTAAACTTGTCATGAGTGAAAAATACGACAATTATGATAAATTTAGTCAGGGCGCATGTGTCAGTCGTGTCGAGATTTAAATTGAGAAATAAAATGTAATTTCCTTTTTGTAATTCATATGGTCATTTTGAGCGCGTCAATGTATTCGGAAGGGTTAAAATAGTCAAATTGAGTACACAGGGATTATGTGCAGTTCTTGGGGGCTTTTTAGATTAATTGAGACTTATTTAGATGACTTTTGAGCTTCTTAATGGTATATGAAAAGGCAAAAACGGGATTACACTATAAAATGAAAGGTTTGGGCTTAGGGAAGAGTCATTTTCACAAAACCAAAGGTTATGAGAATTATACAAAGAGTTAGAGAGATAATGAACAGAATTGAGAAGGAATTTCAAGAGCCCAAGGGAAGATTTGAAGAATTTGTGCAAGAACATACATAGAGTATCATCATCAAAGTGTAAATCAAAGAGAGGGGACTACAACCATATATTTCTTCTTCAAAGGATTAGACCTACATTAAAAGGCAAGTGTTTATCTTGCTGAATTTTAGTTGAATGTCATATTTATGTTAGAATAGGATGTTTACTATTTTGGAATTCATGAAAGGTTATGATAAATTAGGGTATTGAAAATTATATTTTAGGGAGAATCGATAGTAGTATATAATTCTTATGATAGAAATTGAATATTGGTGAAATTCTAACAGTTAAATTGGGAGAAATATGGGTTTTACATGTGTTCTTGATGATAAATGGTAAAATAATATTTTAGGGAACAACTATGAATTAATACAATTTAAGTTGAGTTTTTGATGATTTGATGAATATAAAATATTAAAAATCATGTATATAGATTAGTATAATGTTGGGGATATTCGTTTGGGAGTTTGGAGTTGTAAAATGAAAGATTGAACATAGAAAATAGTGGAGAAAACGCATGACAAATTACTTTAGGAAAAGGACTAACATTATATGATAATTTTAGGACTGTTTTAAGCAGAAATTGGTAGTGTGCTCGCGAGTTCTTGAAATATACTCTATGTATGTATAGGATGAATGTATGCATATATTATGTTGATTGTCATATTATATGTATGACATACCTACGTTACTTGCTATCACCGGAGGTTTTCACGTCGGGACAGTCATATCTTGATGAGCCTTCGGGGGGATTTTAGACTTGTACCTCAGAATATAGAACCTCGGTACGGGCTATCTGTGAGAACGATAGTGTTGAATGTCATATGGGTGCGCAGGCATGTGCGTACTCCATAGGCTTAGAATTATGTTCGCCTCCAACATGTGATTTTTATTTATGGTTCGAGTGAGAAACTGAACCAATCGTCCTTTATTTAGTACCTGAGGTACTGGGACATGATAGAAGAGTATGCATGCACCGCAGGTCTCAGCCTAGGGGTGTTGTAGTAATATATATAGTGAAAGTGATATACACACACACACATACATACTTGTGATTAATGCTACTGTGTGTATTTAGTAAATGATAAAATGGTAACATTTAACATGATCTTAGTGCGGGAAAGATGAAATTTAAAATGAGAAATTTATGCTTGATTATTGGATATAAATTACTTGATAACGTATTTTATGGGCCATATAGGTAAGAGTAAAGAATTAGTTGGTATCGAAATAGACTTGGATTGGAATAGTTAGGCGGGGTAGTATAACCAGGACGGGTTAGATATATATGTTGGGCGTGCACATTAGATGAGAGATGAGTATCTCAAGTGAGAGCACATGAACCTAACATGAATATATTATTTGCAAATTTTGCATTTAAAGAGTTGCTAAACTTTTTAAACTGTTTTACTTGGGCTCTGACCCATTTTTCTTCAAATCTCTATTCTTTTTGTAAAATATTTTAGGTGCCCAGCCACAAGGACACCCTGATTAATAGATTCTATCTTTAAGCGTGCTACATCTGCGGTGGAAGTTGCTGGTTATTGATACTAGACACCTCAGTATTGATTCAGTTATTCATTATGAACTTTCTTTCTAGTCGGACATGTTTTCCATTTTATTATAGTGTTATTCAGAGATGTAGAGTTCCATTATGATGTATTAGACTATGGAGTTTCTTTTATTTCAGAATATTGTATGGGTATTTTAGACTGGATTATATAATTCAAATATAATTATTATTCTGTAATTTTTCATTATGCGTTTGATATTTAAATGGTGGAATGTGATATTATTTGTCATTTGGTTTTATGTTAATTAAAAAGATAAAATTTAAGCACAAAGTTTTTAAATACTAGGTGGTTAGTAAATAAAAGGTTTTCGACAGTGATGCTAAGAATGGACAAACTGTATATTCTGTTATAATTTAACAAAGGACTCATCATCCGATATTTAATTAGGCGAGTTGTTACAGATCGTATCAGAGCATCAAGTTCTAGTGTCCTTAGGATATATGCGGCTTTACTACATTTTCTTATAACATTATTTGATATGGATCCCTGTTATAGGAGTGTTGGATTCCTCTTCGTACGCACATTTACGTTCTCCTGCTAATATAATTGATATGAATCATATGCGAATTCAATTGAGTTTCGTACGCCGAAAAACATGGGACGACCTGTGAGGGCCGTTAGAAGGATTGCAGGAGGAAAGGATCAGTAGAAGTTATAAAGTATTTTGGAATATAGTAAATGAGATATAAGTCACCATGATTATGGTTCAGATTGATGATGCAGAGCGAATCATTAGAGTGTGGTAGTTTTCCCATACAATGTCATAAAGAACGGTGGTTAAAATTTAAGTCACCCAATGTAGCTAACTACAGGGTGGGGGAAGGTAGAAGGATTTTTTTAGGAGCCACTCATAAAATTTAATTTGATTTTGAACGTTTTGGAATGGTTCAAACACATAAATTGATAATTTGGAATTTAAGGGTAATACGGTAATATGTGTTAACTTAGGCTCCAAGCCAGAGTTTATGAGAAGAACTATATGAGGAATATTATGTGTGATTATATGCATACGGGGAGAAAAGAAGTGTGATAGACCAATGTGAGGAAATAATGTGGTGAGGTGCAGTGGCACTTCAAATTTAAATTTGGGTCAATTTTTTCTTATAGGAGCAGTGCTGCCATGGTAGGATGCAGTCACCATATAAGGAAGAAGATAAGAAAATAAATCGATAAATGTTGGGTGTGGTTTAACCCCAAGTTCTTTCATCTACTATTCAAACAAACATGTGAAGGAAGTTTATGGGCTTTTCATAGGGGAGATGAAAAGAGGCTAATTATGATGCATAAAGTAGACATTTAAGTGAACTTCATAATGAGAGAGGTAGATAGTGTAGTGGAAAATTCTTAAGTGTAATAATGAATTCACGAATAAGAATCACCAATATTTATGGTAAATCAGTCTTGGACGACCTATATACATGACAACGATGACATACTTTTAATGTTTGTATTAATGCTTTCATCAGAAGGGAGCCAAGAGAGCTAGAGAACATAGTCAGAGAATCGCAAGACCGAAAGTAATTAATAATAGTGATACACCACAAAGGGATACCCAGAAGCGAACCCATTTAAATGATGTAGATTAATGGGAATTTATATCGAGGAACAATGGATTTGATTAGGTCCACCTGGGACGATAGAGTGTTTTTTAGGGCAGCAAAAATAAAGGGACAATAAGGATAGAAGTAGATGCTAAGACTATCAGATCGGAGAGAAGGACAATTTCAATATGGCTAGTGGAGACAGAGATAGAGAAATAACACAAAGAAGTATCCTATGTATGTAAAGTAGGGTCACATGTATCGCCCTTGTCTGTAGCGGGCTAGTGGTCAGGAGTAGGATGCCCAATAGGGGCAATAATTGTAAAAGTTTATGAATAAGTTTGGACGAGAGTGCTGTGTCCAGAAAGCATTAGGACCTCCAGAGATATTGGCAATTAAAAGGGTGCGGTTTTATCCTAAGATAAATGGGGTATATTTGTGTGACACGAGTGAGTCACAATATTCCGTTAAAACCAAATTCGATCATGAGACAGGTTTAGTGGGTGTATTGTTAGTATTACTATTGTGTGCCTATATTTTATCATTTAGTAATGGGGATCATTGGTCCCATCTGTTGGAAAGTTGATATAGTCATTGAGAGGTTATGTTTTAGTAAATTTACTCATTTTCAGAGATGATATTCGAGTATGATGTTATCCTGGTTTTGGACTAGTTAGTGACGGGTTGAACGATGATGGGTTGTTACAACAAGGCTATCGTGCACCCTATTCCAGGGTAGGATTGTGTTGTTTAGCTATGTGTCACCTGAAAAAGAATGAACTCGCATTTATAATACATTATGGAGGAGACTCCAGAGGTTATAGTTGTTTCATTATATCTAATTCCAGTGTGTAGGGACTGTACTGATATGATTTGGGGTATATTACATTTACTATCGAGTGGAGAGATTTATCTCATTATTGACTGAGTGCGGGAACTTTAATAATAGTGTTGTATAAAATACTTGAATAATGTGGGAGTGGATGGTTAGACTTTTGTGTTTGGGGATAATATTTTGGATACTCTGAGTATATACACTAGACCTATGAATCTCGATGACCGACAAGGCTAGGTAGTAGTGTATCGGTAGGGTTCCTTGTTTGGATTTCTCTTGTGTGACATCCCATGCATGAATCTCAGTGAATGTCGAGAGTCGAGAGATGAATTGGTCATTAGAGTACAAATTTATCACTTTAGTTATTATACGTGCATGTAGATGAAAACTTGAATTGAGAGCTAATCTATAATATAAGGTCTGTAGATTTGAGTAGTGCTATATGGGGAGCATGGGACATTTTTACCACTAGTTGATAGGTGGGGTCTTCTCGAGGAGAATCAAATTATATTTGTAGGGTAACTGAAGTTATTCTTACGGTATAACCACGTTAAAAAGCAGGGGCGAATTTGAGATAAGTATGTTACGTGTGAAAGTCAGAGACGATTGTACAATTGTACAAGGGATATAGGGTGTATGGGAACCTTAAATATTTGTGATAAAAAGGATTAGAAAGATATTATAAATGTGTGTATGGGACAGTCAAAAAAGTAAGTGGAAATGTAAGAGAGGTTAAACGTCGTTTGAGGAAAGGAGATAGTCTGACTGTGTGCATTTCTTCAGAAAACTCCCATAGTTGAGGTGAGTTGGAAGTTGATTCGAAGTATATTGAGAATAATGTGAGTGTCACCTAGTCCAATGCGTAGTATTCTAATAGCTGGAAATATGCAAGTTCGGAGCAAACGCACGGGCCACAGTTTTTGTCTATTTCAGAATAAGTGGAGTAAGATATTCCACGTGACAAGAGATGATAAGTGAGTGAATTTTGGGATTGAGAGAGACATAGTGAAGTCTCCTGGTATGCCACCCTTATGATAAAAAGGTGGTTGTCATACTACCAACCAGAATGATGAAACAGATTGATACCCCATGGACATGATAACAACACAAGATGATAAAGTTCATTATTGAATTATCAAAATCATGGAGTAGATAGGATTTGCTTTGGCTGACGAATTAAATTATTTAAGAACAAAATAACTGTTATTATATTGAGGTGTGTTATATTACTAGGCAGTGTGTCCAACATACTATTAAATGAGACAAAATAAACTGACACAAAGTGTTGCCCAATTTTGATGTAAATTAGAACGAGACCTTAGAGTCCTACCTTGGATATGAAGTGTTAGGAGGCTTTAGGAATAGGATTTCGCCTTAAGCTAGTCATGCCAATCATAGGATGATGTATATTCGGAAGAGGTGATATAAAATGTGGAAAAATGCGAGGATGCATGTTTTGAACTTTTGGAGTAATTAGAAATACTAAATACAACAAGTAGGACAGTATGTGATTAGTATAATATTAACTACTTAGTGATTTTGCGGCTTAATAGAAGAAAATTTCCCGCCTTCTTTTGGATAGTTGTAAAAAGGGAACTAATTAGTTTTTCGGACCCGAGGTGATTCATGGTCCGCTGACAAGGATTAACCCACGCCATTTCAATTCGTATAATTAAAAAATGTAGTGAGAGTACTTTGGTGGGAACCAAATTTTGAGTCCTGACATTAATAGTCAGGGATTGCTGAGTGTATTTCGTAAGGTGAGATGGCTCGGTACGGTAATAAGGAAATTGATACCTATAGAACTGAGGTCTTTTCTAACATAGTGGTAATAGAGTCGTTGGAGCATAGACGCATCTTTTAAGATATTGTTATTGAATTCACAATAGTCTTGCGTGCCATTATATAAGTGAGACCTTAAGCATAAAAGAATACACTGGTACATAATGGCTTAAATGGACTTGTCTCTAACCGTGGGGTGTAGTGAACAGACCTTCGGTTGAAACGGTGTCACTAGTGTATAAATAGTGGAAAACAATAAAATATTTTTGCAAGTAACTTTGGACTGCGTCTGAACGTAATTGTGTACAAGAATCCGAGGTGATATTATGGGACATCACAATGTAGACGTGTATATATACGATCACGAGAATGAGATGTGTGAAGGATATACGAATTATTTTATCAAGTATACTTTATTTTTGAATTTCGGGACAAAATTTCGTTATTAGGGGGGAAGTATGTAATACCCCGTAATTTTAATGATTTTTATATGTGGGGTGAATTTAAATAATGGGAAATTTAAATTGGAGATTAATCCGGATAAAAATAAATATTAATTAGAGAGATAAAGGTTAATATTTATTTATATTGAATACTACTTAGTGAATGAGTAATAATAATGATGTGAGAAGATTAAAATTGTCGTGAGTGAAAAATACGACAGTTATGATAAATTTTGTCGGGACGTGTGTGTCAGTCGTGTTAGTACTTAAATTGGGAAATACAATGTAATTTCATTTGTGTAATTCATATGGTCATTTTGAGTGCATCAATGTATCCGGAAGGGTTAAAATAGTCAAAATTGAGTACTCGGGGGGTTATGTGCGGGTCCCCGGGGTTTTTAGATTAATTGAGACTTATTTAGATAACTTTTGAGCTTCTTCATGGTATATGAAAAGGAAAAAAGGGATTACACTTATAAAATGAAAGGTTTGGGCTTAGGGAAGAGTAATTTTCACAAAACCAAATGTTAGGAGAGTTATATAAAGAGTTATAGAGATAGTGAAGATAATTGAGAAGGAATTTTAAGATTGTAAGGGAAGATTTAAAGAATTTGTGCAAGAACATACATTGAGTATCATCATCAAAGTGTAAATCAAAGAAAGGGGACAAACCTTATATTTCTTCTTCAATGGATCAGACCTACTTTAAAAGTCAAGTGTTTATCTTACTGAATTTTAGTTGAATGTCATATTCATGTTAGAGTAGGATGTTCACTATTTTGGAATTCATGAAAGGTTATAATAAATTGGGGAATTGGAAATTATATTTTTGGGAGAATTGATAGTAGTATATAATTCTTATGTTACAAGATGAATATTGGTGAAATTCTAACAATTAAAATTGGGAGAAATATGGGTTTTACATGTGTTCTTGATGATAAATGGTAAAATAATGTTTTAGAGAACAACCATGAATTAATCCAATTTAAGTTGAGTTTTTGATGATTGGATGAATATAAAATATCAGAAATCATGTAAATAGATTAGTATATTATTGGGGATATTCGTTTGGGAGTTTGGAGTTATAGAATGAAAGTCTGAACATAAAAAATAGTGGAGAAAACGCATGAAAAATTGTTTTAGGAAAATGGCGAACATTGTATGATAATTTTGGGACTGTTTTAAGAGGAAATTGGTAGTGTGCTCGCGAGTTCTTGAAATATACTCTATGTATGTATAAGATGAGTGTATGCATATATTATGTTAATTGTGATATTATATGCATGACATACCTACGCTGCATGCTATCATGGGAGGTTTTCGCGTCGGGACAATCATATCTTGATGAGACTTCGGAGGGATTTTTGACTTGTACCTCTGAACATAGAACCTAGGTGAGGGCTATCTGTGAGAATGATAATGTTGACGGTCATATGGGTGCGTAGGCATGTGCGTATCCCATAGGATTGGAACTATGTTCGCCTCCAATATGTGATTTGTATTTATGGCTCGAGTGAGAAACTGAACCAATAGTCCTTTATTTAATACGGGAACATGATAGCAGAGTATGCATGCACCGCAGGTCTCAGCCTAGGGGTGTTTTTGTAGTATATATGATGAAAGTGATATACACACACACACACACACACACACACACACACACACACACACACACACACACATTTGTGGTTTACGCTACTGTGTGTATTTAGTAGATGAGAAAATGGTAGCATTTAACACGATCTTAGTGCGGGAAAGATTAAATATGAAACGAGAAATTTATGCTTAACTATTGGATATAAATTACTTGGTAACGTATTTTATGGGCGATACTGGTAAGAGTAAATAATTAGTTGGTATTGAAATAGACTTGGATTGGAATAGTTAGGTGGGGTAGTATAACCAAGACGAGTTAGATATATACGTTAGGCATGCACATTAGATGAAAGGTGAGTATGTCAAGTGACAACACGTGAACCTAACATGAATATAGTATTTACAAATTTTGCATTTAAACACTTACTAAAATTTTTAAACTGTTTTACTCTGGCTCTTACCCGTTTTTCTCCAAATCTATATTCTTTTTGTAAAATATTTTAGGTACCCAGCCACCAGGTTACCATGATTAACATATTCTATCTTTTAGCATGCTGCAGCTGCGATGGAAGTTGTGGGTTATTGATATTAGATGCCTCAGTATTGATTCAGCTCTTCATTATTAACTTTCTTTCCAGTCGGACATGTTGTCCATTTTATTCATATTATTATTCAGAGATTTGGATTTCCATTATGATGTATTAGACTATGGAGTTAATTTTATTTTGGAATATTGTATGGATATTTTAGACTAGATTGTATAATTCAAATATAATTATTATTCTATCATTATTCATTATGTGTTTGATATTTAAATGGTGGAATGTGATATTATTTGTCATTTGGTTTTATGTTAATTAAAAAGATAAAATTTTAACGCCAACTTTTTAAATACAAGGTGATTAGTAAATAAAAGGTTTTCGACAGTGATGTAATTTAATAAATGACTGCCCCCGATATTTAATTAGGAGGGGTGTTGCAAAAACCCACTTGGGGGGAGAGAGAGAGAGAGAGAGAGAGAGAGAAGGAGGCGCTAACCTTGCCTGCAGATGGCCCTTATTTTGGGCACATGGTTCCCACCTATGGGAGCTGATTTCTTTATTATTTTTATATATATTATTAGTCCTTTATTGTTTTACCATGGGTAATTACGATGTCATAAGGGTTGCCTTCATAGTAGTTTGGGATATACATGAAATTTTGGAGTTAACTGACTCCATTTGACTTGGGTCGCACATGGTTAATTGGGGGTGAGCATAATTTTTTTTTAATATATTAATCAACCTTTTTGGAGAGTTGGAAATCATTAGGAGTCTTCCTATTTCACCTTAAATAAAGGCGTTGTCCCTTTTTTTAAAGGTTACGCATCTGTCCTGTACACATAGAATACTCTCACCTTATATTTCAACTCCAAACCTCCATTAAACACAAATTAAATAATATTTTGGGAGGTCTAAACTACATATTTTTAAGAAGGTCCAAGAACATAACTTGCTTATTTTTGCGAGACGAACACAAACGAGTATTCAGAAATTTCATCTGACTTTTCCAAGCATGAATACTCAATTCTATTCCTTTAGTATTATGTCTCTTAATTGTCGCCTAAACCCATAATTGTGTGTTTTGTTAAAATAAATTAGTAACTTAATTAGAGAAAGTGGACACTAATTTTGGGAATATTTTTATGAAGTTTTTAAATATGAATTAATACTCATAACGCTTGGGTGCGTAGGTTAGTGTATTGAGTTTTGATGATTTTGGGTGTAGGTTCGCATGTAGAATTTATAGGGGTTATTTTAATTGAAATTGGGATGTGTACACATGTAAAAAGTATGTAGTTGATAAAAGTGGACAATTTTGGCGTGTTTCATAACTTTGCATGTTGATTATTCTATAACGATTTAATGGAAATAATTGTACTAAGAACGACGACGGGATTATTAATTGAATTAAATTAAATTGTGCCATCGCAAATCAATTTGTGATATTATTTATATATGTTGTTGGATTATGTGATTGATTGATATTGATATTTATCATCGCGGGTACGACGGGATTTTGGTAGTATGCTTTCATCTATATTTTAGGATGCTTTCTAGGAATGTGACAAGTAGGTAGACCTTAGTTTCGACTTACGCTTTCTAGGTATGGGACTAGTGAGCTTAGATTTTTATAGATGGGTGATTCCGGGGTGGGGCTGATTTTTATATCGTGCCGTCGATTCGCTAGTCTATGTATAAGACTAGGAAGAGTTATTAATAAAAATTCATTCTCTAATTAAGGTAGGACGTATTTATGTGTTGGGGGGACCCTTAGGAATGGGACTAAGGGTGTTTTGAGGATCTCACATCGATAATAAGGGTGGGGTAATTTACAAAATGAATATGAGAAGGCTTGTTAATTGAGAATTACTACCTAGGATAATAAATCGGGTATTAAAATTTATAGGCGATATAATGTGCGGGGGGCGACAGTTTAAATTGGGTCAGCTGGTGTTTGTGTCGTGTCATGGGTGGAGCCTCATCATATTTCGGGGTCGAATGTTTAACTGAATCAGTTGGCTATTGACGAGGGGAGTGTGTATTTTTGGTGGGAGGACCGTTATAAGAATGTATTTTGGTAGGAATACCACCCGCGACGGGAGGACCGCTATAATAATGCGAATTAATTGAATAAGATTTTATGCGGGAGTACCACAATGGATTATAAAATTGAGAAGCGTAATAGATTGTGTTAATTTAAATAAATTAACAACATGGGACTATTGGAAAGTTAAAATCATATTGGCGTGAATTTTGAATAAGAATTACCGAGGGTAGTTAGTTGTTTATTATGATCGCCTATATTCATATCTCGTTTAATTAAAATATTCTATTGTGATATTTATCTTGTATGATGATACTGTCTGGATTATTTGATCCTATTTGAGGGGAGTAGTGTGTATTCATGCTCGGGGCTCTGAGCTCATGTGTTGACTAACCTTTTCAGGAATAAGTTTTGGAGAAGCTACATATGACTATTTGGAGATTTTCTTGGAGGTGCATTTGGAGTTATTTACTTTATGCTTAATATCTTAGTTTAGTTTCCATTCCTTCGTAATTTACATTGAGACTTAGGTTATGGTTTTTGTTTTTGGTCCATTCGGTTATAAAGTTGTTATGGATTTTGATCAGATATTTCGTTATGGATTCAGTTTTATATTATTGGAGATTGGATTATTATTTGCATTTAGCATGGTTATGGATATTTTAGTCTCGTAGTTGGTTATTATAATTTAGGATTGATTAAGTTATTTATCTTGTGAAATAATTTTAATATGTTTCATATCTGTCACATGCTCAGAATGGTATTTTATTTACTCGCACCCGGCTTGGTTTTGGTTGCGATCGACGCTAGAATTAAGCGGGGTGTGACAGATGGTATCAAAGAATGGTCTTAGGTCTCGTAGGTTGTGAGTCCACTTTAGTTTTTGCGTTGCTATCTTTGATTTCTTTTGATGATTTTTACTCTTAGTGATTTCGAGTCTGATGTTGTTTTTGTTCATGTCTTTTCAGATGGAGAACACTAGGAGGACTGAAGATAGGAGTGAGGTGTCTGATTCTGGATCGGTAAGCCAGGAGAGGCAAAGGCAGTTTATGTTAGACGCTGAGGAGTTAGCGGCGATTGTGCATGAGGCCACAGCGGTCGGTATGGAAATTGGAAGATAGAGGTGGTTGACTTTAGATGCGCAGCAGCAGGGTACAACCGATTCAACTTGGGACAAAGTGAGAGCCATTTTTCCCAAAGGCAATCCTCCCACCTTCGCAGGGCGATGGCTGTTCACCAGTGGATGAGAGACAAGGAGAGGCATTTGAGGATGGTGGACTGCACGGATGTGCGGAAGCAGATGTTAGCAACGTTTAAGATGATGGGGGATGCATTACAATGGTGGGAGAGTGAAACCATGCCGAAGGACAGAGATCGGTTGAGTTATGCAGATTTTTAGATAAGGTTCAATAACAAGTATTTTCCATATGCAATTAGGTGTGCGAAGAAGAGGGAATTTCTGGAATTAGAGCAAGGTGCAAAGTCGGTTGTCAAATATGAGCAAGAGTTTACAAATTTATCTATGTTTGTACTGGAGGAAGTTAGTGATTCGTATCAAATATTTCATAATTATTCCCTCGAACTTAGGCAATTTAGCCCCCTCGGGTACCGTAATTGTTATAAATATGCTCATTAACTAGACAACCTCTGTTTTATGCGTTAATATGTTATTTGAGGTGTTATTGAGCTTTTATAGGTGTTACGATTCTTAGTATAAAGTTTGGGCGCGTTCCAGTAAAGTTCCGTCATGATTCGCACGTTCAGGGGCATTTTTGTAATTTCACACTTCAAAATTTTTACCCGAAGCATTCACGAAAGTTGTAGTACTCGGGACAAGCTTTGCGTGGCCATAAACGGTGCTAGAATAGGAGTCCGAACGAATGAAACACGGACCTTTAATCGAAAAAGAATTATAAGATAAATAACAATTTTATTAATTACATCCATGTCCCTTTTCTCTTTCATTAACAATTCATATAATTCCCAATACGTCCCAAACTCATTTTTTTTGTACTAAACTAATGGCGATTTGGCATTAGGCTCGGGATTTGCTCGGGTTTTGGGTTCGTCCCAAATTGATGACTTTGGTTCAAAATTGAAGCATGATTTTTGACCACATACGCAAATGGATCTCTTTGGCCATTTTTGGAGCTTGGGTTTCATCTCTTTGGCCATTAATGGAGGTTTTTGGACATGGAAGTGGGTCTTGTTTTTTGTTAGGCCAAGGAACATTTTTTTTGCTGCTGTTGGTCCGAACAACATTGGAGTTGGGTTGTGCGAATTGTTAGTGCGATGTGGATCTCTGTGGTTGGTCTCAATTTTGGGTCTTGGCAGCCATTGTTGGACATGGGTCTGCTGTGTGCTCACAAAAGAAATTGTTGCAGGTCTGCCAGCGCCGCCGGTCGATCGCGCCACTAACGCCGATCGACCGGGTTTTTTATTAAGCCTTGGTAGCGAGACAGTGTGCCCCTCCTTTCTTATGCGGTCGACCGACTTAATCGCTGTCGATCGGTCCCCTACTTTTGGTTGTTGCTAAGATTTTATTTTTCCCTTTTCTTTTTCTTTTCTTCTTTTTCTTTCTTTAGTTAATTGTAATTTAAACTCAATTTTCTTTCTTATTTCTTTTCTTTTTTTCCCTTTTCCCAACTTACTATAAATAACAACTTTGGTTCATTTTTTGTGACACACATAATATCTAGTTTTAGATCTTTTTCCTTTTATCTTGGTAACCTAGGTTAGAGATATATTGGGGATTTTGTGGAGTGTTTCTCCTCTACTCATTTTTTTTTTGTAAGACCCACCATTAATGTAAGTTTACTATTCATTGTCATCTTCCTCTTATTTATGCTTTGTAAATTTACATGCTTTCCATTTATTTTCTTGCCTAGATTAATTGTGTAGTTAAATTAATTAATTGTTCTTTAATTAATTAGTTGCATTTTATTTTATGTCATTTAATATGTTTGGGAGCTAATTTAATCTAGGTTGTGTTGTATTGAACTCACCTAGGGTTGACGTGTTGCTTTGCTTTGATGATGGAGTTTTACATGTTTGTTTCGAGTGTGTTGTCCTAGTTAGTACATCTAGGATATTTAACGGGGTATATCATGTTTGCTCCATATTCACGACCTTGCGTGCATAATTTCTGGGGTATTTGTAGACGCCAAAATCTTATTTGTCTTTTATGCGAATTTAGGGGTGTGATAACTCTTAATTTAATTAATTTACGAAACGAGACGCAATCTTAATAATTCGCGAACCCATGTAATCATTTTATACTAATTAACTCGGGTGAGGGTATTCGACACAACCTATATTTTTTATTCGCTTTGTTAACATAGTTTATATACACTCGCCTAGTATAATCTTTTTCCTTTTGTTATCTTTTCTTTTTAGTTAGAAAAATACCCTTTACACATTTATTTTTGGAATATTAAACCAGTTAAATTGTAGCAACTCATCTCTGTGGATTCGATACCCGGACAGACCGCTATACTCCCTTAAAAGAGTGTAGTCAATAGTTTAGATTTTTGTATAGAGTTGGTGAGCCAAATATAACAAACGACCGATGTCGGTGACGCGACACCGCGGTAAAACCCTGTCTATCAAATGGTTCCGTTGCGGGGGACTTGTTTGTTTTAGAATTTATTTGATATAGTATTTCGTAGTATTTTTTTTCTATTTGTATTTTTTTGTCAAATATTTTTGTAAGACTTCTACATTTTAGCACTAAGAATCGCTTGAATTTTTCGCATGCGCAACACTTTGTGGAATTTGCCACTTCCATCCTTCTTTGGGGAAAACATGTCTTATTCCAATCCTTTCGGTAATCATTATGATAATTCTTAAAATTTACGTAAGCCTATGACTTTTGGTCAATACTTAGAGTCCCAAAAAATGGCCAATTCAAAAATGACTTTGGGCGAGTATTCCAAAAGTCAAGCTTTGAAGTGCGTGTATTTTAAGGAGGAGGATAACGATTTTGGGCCTCTAATTCCTTATAATAGTAATTTTAAAACAAATTGCAATAGTTTTCAAAATTCTTATAATAATGAGTTTGAGTATAGTTTCGATAATAATTTTTAAACTTCTCATTTTCAAGATTCTGCCTATGACTTTCGGTGAGGGTTTGCTCATGCTTTAGAATGAGAGGTATGAAGACCATTATCGGGAAGAAAATCGTTTGTGGAAACATGAATTGGATTTATTATTTGAATAAAACGACGATTTTTCTTTCGAAACTTTTGAAGTCGAGGAATGTTTAGAACCAAATGAGGATTTTTTGCCTACTTTGGAACAAACCATTCTTGATTTGGCCCATGGTTTAATAGAAAATGAAAGTGAGGATGAAATGGATGTAGTATCCATTTGCAATGAAATGATTTCGTCTTTGGATTCCAAAGAAGAAAGTTTCATTGAAAATGATCTTATCTCCTTCTGAATTCCAACTTTGAGTGATGATAACTCATCTCTTGAGTTTGAATTTCTTTCCTCCCCCTTTTCATTCTTCATTATCACACCATCACAAGTACCCGATGAATCAGGGTCGAACTTTAAAACGTTCAGCCCTTTCACTGACGAGGAGTACTTGCTCGAGTTGATTTCCATGAAGGCATCTTTGCCTCCTTGTGCGCCCCCTCCCATTCCAATTTCAAAATACTTGGGAGATGATTCAATTTTTCTTGGCTCCCATGTGTATTTGTCACCCGTCTTATCCAAATCCCCCATCCTCCCGCCAAATTTTTAAATTAGGGACGGTTCATTTCATACGCCTGACACATGCCTTCCGGTGTTCAAATGGAATTATTATTGTTTAAGATGCATGCATGAGAGGGAGGGTCCGCCGTGGATCTTTCAAAGCCAAATCGTATTTTGGGTGGACCCTAAAAAAATTCAACTTCTAGTGTATAGTTAGTTAGGAGTCTAAATGGTAGGTTATACATCGTTAATTTATTTTTCTTTTTACTTATAGTTTAGTGTAATTAGTTAAAAAATTTATTCTTTCTTTTTGTTATGCTTTGGTACTAACATATTTTGTAGAATCTTTGGACTCGTACTTTCCGTAGATCGCTCTATTGTGGGTAATATCGCTATTTTCCTCTCTTTAACTTGGTTCTTAATTTACATTGAGGACAATATCAGGTTTTAAGTTATGGGGTGTGCGATATTCTATACATTCACTGTTAGTTTCTTTGATTTGACACTACATCAAAATGGTCCAATTGACACCCCTCAATCGACCATCTTTGACACGGTCAATGACCGTGATAAGGCCGTGACAAGACCGTGACATTTACTGTTGTCACGGACTTTTCACGATCACTGACCGTGACAAACCTTCTAAACTTGTCACGGTTAAGGACTGTGACATATCCGTGATAATTCTGTCAGTAAAAAACCCTTCCCTCTTCTTTTTTCCCATTGATTTCTATTCCCTCCATTTCTCTCTCTCTCTAAGTGACTGCACTCTCTCACTCTCTACGATTTTGGTACGTTTTCTCTCTCTATTTCTCTTCCATTTGTGTATATGTGCGTGTGTATATATATGTGTGTGTAAATTTGCATGTGTGTGTGTGTGGTGTATATATGCGTGTGAGGGGGGAGGGGGCAGGGATGGGGGTGCATATGTGCATGTATGTGTGTGTATATGCGTGTGTCTGTATATGTGCATGTGTGTGTATGTACGTGTGTGTGTGTATATGTGTGTGGTGGGCAGTGCCAGGGGGAGGGGGCAGGGGGTGTGGGGGTGTGTGTGTGTTTGTGTGTATATGTGCGTGTGTGTATGCTTGTGGGGGGGGGGGCTTGTTAATTTTTTTTAATTAAATTTTTATTAGTTTATTAGATATTTCCCCTCATATGCAAGTAGTGCCCCTTGTAAAATAATTGATTGATTAAATATTGATTGGTTGTTTAACTTTCTAGTAAATTAATAATTAGTGCCCCTTTCATATGCAAGTAGGATTGCCCCTCATTGTAAATAAGTAAATTAATAATTGTATACTTTAATTGTTAGTTTAATTGATGAAAAGAATTAATTGAGTAGATGAATTAGAAGTAGTACGGGATACACATTTGTTATTGCTATTATGGTTGGATTATAGTGGATCGATGTTCGGTTGGTTAATTTTATAAGTGGCATGACTACAGTATTATTGTCCCTATGGCGGTGGGATTTTTCAACTTTTTTTTGAAATTACTTTGTATCACGAATAATATACATATATATATATAGTATGATAATTAAATGAAACATACTTGAAATTACATATAGTGCGCATAGATACTAGCCTTCTAGTTCTTATGTGTACGCATTCAATAGCCCTTAGACCCGTTCGAGAGTCATTACCCCTGTAATGAGATCTCTCAAATTGTCTCGTTTGGACAGTTTGAGACTGCATAATTTCTGTATAATAATATTCTTAGTGGCGTAAAGTTTTTACTTTTGGTGGAAGTTCTACGATCGTATCCTAATGTTCTCTGGGTATATACTAGATTGACAAGTGTGACTATTATTTCAATTGATCAATTGAAATAACACTCACACTTGCCAATCTACGTCGTGTACTTGGAGAACTATGGGGATAAGCTGCCGAATTTTTCTTAAATTGTAACAATGTGCAATAGCTGTTAAGTACATTACAGAAATGTGTTGTCTTGAATGGGATAGGACCACTCACCCTTTAAATGAGATGGAGGAAATAGGAATTTCTATTATAAATTGAATTTGAACTTGAAATTTAAAAATTGAATATAAATAAGACATAATAAAATGAAACATACTATAAATCTAAGTTTTGTTTATACTAATATATGAATATACCATTATTGTGTACATCTAATAAAATAACATTATACCCAATAAAGTAATCCACAAGCTTCATATAATTAATATTTCACGGTTACCACTGAAGAAAACTCATGGTTATGCACTCAATGTATTTTATGTTATCGATGTGTGTGTTGTTAAATCAAAGCAATAATGAAGTGAGAAATTTATCTCATTATCTTATCATATTATTGTATCCCATTTTATTTCCCTGAAATTTCATATCTCATCTCTTTAATTCTCTCGAGACTAACTTCTTAGAATGAAGCAAAGAGTTAAGTTTCAATCATTGTATTTGATATTTATATGTAACTTTTAATTGTGAACCCACTATTGCTGATGAACAATGTGTGGAATACTACATATAAAGTTTGAAGAGATTAAATAAATTACGTGTTATTTTAATGCGGATAATGTTGTACACTCGGACTAATAATGCTAAATATTAAATGTATATATGATCCATCATTTTCACACTAGCAGGCACCTATTATGATACATATACAAGAACGTTAAGGTAGATTGTGTGAAACATAAGGTATAGTTCGAAATGAATTTTATATATTTAACCTGCGTATGTTTCAAATTAAACTTAGGGTGCTACAAAATGTTTAAATTCGATTCAAGGACTCTTTACAATACCAACTAACAATTCTAACAAGATTCTTTTTTCTTTGTTCATGGGGAATCAAATCGCAATTTGTTTTTCATAAATCCTCAATTTTTTAATTTTCTTGGAAAATATTTGTCTAGACTTCATCGTGAGGGATATGTTCTTAAGAATCTTTCGATGTATATTTTTTCAAAGGTTATGGTTTTAATTTTGATGTTTTCTTTAAAATAAAGTTTGTACATATTTATTTTAAAGATTGTTTTGATCCTGGATCATAACCATAGAGTTATGGATGAAACATTTTAATCTCGTGCCAAATTAAATCTAGACTCCTCACTACACCAAAATGGTCAAATTGGCACCCTTCAACCGGACAGCCTTGTCACGGTTATTGATCGTGACAATCATATAAAGTTATCACGGTCAAGGATCGTGACATGTACGTGATAATTCTGTCAGTAAAAAAACCCTTCCTCTTCTTTTTTCCCACCGATTCTAATTCCCTCCATTTCTCTCTCTCTCTAGCGACTGCACACACTCTCTCTCTACAACTTTGGTACGTTTTCTCTCTCTATTTCTCCTCCATTTATGTATATGTGTATGTATATGTGTGTGTGTGTGTGTATATGTGTGTAAATGTGCGTGTGTGTGTGTGGCATATATATGCGTGAGTGGGGGGGGAGGGGCAGGGCTGGGGGGAGGGGAGGGGGTGTATGTGTGTGTGTGTGTGTGTGTGTGTGTGTATGTATGCGTGTATGTGTGTGTGTATATATGCGCGTATGTGTGTGTATGTGCATGTGTGTGTATATGTGCGTGTGTATATATGTGTGTGTGCGTGTGGTGGGCAGCGGCAGTGGGGGGAGGGGACAGGGCTGGGGGTGGGGGGTGGTGGGGGGCAGCAGGTTATGTGGAACTGTGTGTGTATATGTGTGTGTGTGTGTATTTTTTTTAATTAAATTTTTATTGGTTTATTAGATATTGCCCCTCATATTTTAGTGCCCCTTGTGAAAGAATTGATTGATTTAATATTGATTGGTTGTTAATTTTTTTTGTAAATTAATAATTAGTGACCCTTTCATATGCAAGTAGGATTGCCCCTCATTGTAAATTAGTAAATTAATAATTGCATACTTTAATTGTTAGTTTAATTGATGAAAAGAATTAATTGAGTAGATGAATTAGAAGGAGCACGGGATACTCATTTGTTATTGCCATTGCTGTTGGATTATAGTGTATCGATGTTGGGTTGGTTAATTTTAAAAGTGGCATGACTAGTGGATTATTGTCCATATGGGGGTGAAATTTTTCAATTTTTTTGAAAATTACTTTGTATAACGAACAATATATATATATATATATATATATATATATATATATATATATATAGTATGATAATTAAATGAAACATACTTAAAATTACATATAGTGCGCCCTGATACTAGCCTTCTAGTTCTTATGCGTGCGCATTCAATAGCCCTTAGACTCGTTCGAGAGTCATTACCCTTGTAATGACATCTTTCAAATTGTCCCGTTTGGACAGTTTGGGACTGCATAATTTCTGTATAATAATATTCTTAGTGGCTTAAAATTGTTACTTTTGGAGGAAGTTCTGCATTCGTGTACTTGAAGAACTACGGGGATATGCTGCCGAATTTTTCTCAAATCGTACCAATGTGCATGAGCTGTTAAGTATATTATAGAAATATGCGGTCTTGAATAGGATAGGACCACTAACCCTTTAAAGGAGATGGAGGAAATAGGAATATCTATTATAAATTGAATTTGAATTTAAAATTTAAAAATCGGATATAAATAAGACATACTTAAATGAAACATACTATAAATCTAAGTTTTCTTTATACTAATCCATGAATATACGCTTCTTACCTTTAATAGGTGATTAGTTGTGGTAGTTGTGATGGGATATCCGAAATACAAAGAGTGGATGGGTGAGACAAATAGAATGGGGGATGTGTTTAGCAGAGGAGCTAATGAGTATGTGAAATACGCAAAGAGATGTCATAATGATAAAGAGTTTTCGTGTCCGTGTGCTAGGTGTAAGAATGGTAAGGTGTTTGAGTAGAAAATAGTTGAGCTACATTTTTAAAGATGAGGTATGCAAGATATTTATCGATTTTGGAGTTTTCACGGTGAATTGAAAGCTCCTTTTCCCCGAACAACCTTCACAACAACCTTCAACAAATAGGAGAGATGTTTAAGGGGACGACGTAGATCATAATATGTTAAAGGATTTAGTTGATGATGCATACGGAGTTTATGAAGTGGAGGAGAATAAGGTTACTGATGATGTACAAGGTTCATGTGCTAATTTTGCATTATTTTACTTTGCATGGTTGATACTAATTTTGCATTATTTTATTTCAGGGGACGGGGAATGGCCCTGTGGGTATGACACATCGGCTCGATACTTATGTGGCTATTCAGACGAAGAAAGGGAAGGATAAGTAGGTGTCCCCGATTGTCGCGTCCACGATTGTAAGTAATCCGGCAGTTTACTTTTTGTTAATTACGTTATAATTTTTTTATTTACTTGTTTAACTAATCATGTGCTTTTTATCGTTTTAGGCAAAGCTTAAGGAAGTGCATGAGTCGCAGTCTGATGCCGACAAGGAATCTTTGTCCACAGACGCACTCACCTAAGTGTTTGGAACTGATCGTGAGGGGAGGATAAAGGGGGTGAGCTCACAGGTGGCCAAATCTAGGATCATCGGATTGGAGACGATAAACACCGGGTTGGCTCGAATGGTGGACTCTCATTATGCGAAGCTATCCCATTTGGAGGCGACGGTTCAAGATATTTTCTCATTCATGAAGCGTTCGTTGGGTGAAAATAGTAAAGGGAAAGGGAAGGAGAAGGTGGTGGAGGAGGAGGTGCAGGAGGACGAGGATTTGGACCTCGCTGCTTCATCATCGACACGTGCGAACTCTGATGAACCAATCCCATATTTGGCTCCCTTCGACCGACCGATATCGACACTTGGTTGGTTGAGCGTGTTTATACAAGACATATTTTATGGCCAGCGGATAGGGCGGGGGTTGAGGGACCCGAATACCGTCCAAGGTATGCCAGTTCATAGACGTGCGCTTCAAGACATCGAGGCCAAGGTGCTCATAACACATGTGATACTCGGGAATGATAACTCCCCATTGTGGTTGCGCGAATAATGCGACACAATGAATATACAAAGGTGTATGAATTCGTATATCGTGTGGCCTATCCATCTCCTCAAACCTACCCCAGACATGTAGTGACATTATTTGAATTGAATTGATTTAAGTTCTTACATTTGAATTATATCGTGATGTATATTGTTTTGAATGTATATCTGCATTATCTCTATTTTATTTTGATATATGATGTTTGAACAGGTACAACGTTGCTATAACAGGTACAAATATACTGTTGGGCAGGGGCAGGGGCCATACTGCCCAGCAGATTTTTTTTCAATTCTACCCAGAATTGTCATGGTCAATAACCGTGACAATGTTTTAAAGACTGCCACGGGTTTATCACGGCCTTAGACCGTGACAAATATTGTCAAGGTTAAAGACCGTGATAACAAAAGTTTTCACCCCTAGAATTATCTCGATCATTGACCTTGACAAGTTGGACTTGTCAAGGTCAATGACAGTGAACTTGTCAAGGTCAATGACCGTGACAATCTGCCAGATTTGGTGTAGTGTGATTACATGTTATTTTCAAGCATTCTTTTCTTGTAAAAAATTAAAAATTTCAAAAAGATTTTCTTTCTTTTTTCTCCTTTTTTGGGCATTTTGCCTTTGTTTTCGATGATAAATTTCAATAAGTGCCCGATCCAATAGACAATTCAATGATGCATGTTCTTGATGTTAGAAGTTATTAGACTTTAGTCCTTAATCATTGATATTATGAATAACTTGATGAATTAAACTTTAATCCCATGAACACATGCGCTTTTCTTGCTTTATTGATTTGGTTTAAGATTTTTATAACTTGGTAATCTTTTGTTGCATTGTAGGTACTTACACCGAGCAAGCTTTGTACCTTTCGTCGTTCGTGAGTGTTATACTTTTCTCTTTCCTCTTTGAAAACTCTACAGTCATTGGTAATCTCTCTATTCTTTCATTGATCGTTCATTAATTGAGTTCATTCTTGAAATGTATTACTTGATCATGATTTTTGAAGTTTGTTTTGACTCGAGAATTGCGTAAACTTTAGGAAATGACCATAGGCCATATTTTTTATATCATCCATATTAGCCTTGACCTCACCTTATATGTTTTTCCTAGTCAACCCCTTTGAGCCTAAATATAGCCTTTCATTTCATAACCAAAAATCTCATAACCAACTCATAATTGGAGTTTAAGCCATATATTACCTCACATACCTTTATTTGGAATGTTACTTGTGATTGAATGTTGTTCTTGCTTTTTGGTTGCAATTTAGCCTCGTGAGAGTGTGAAAAGTAAAGAAAAGAAAAATAGTGAAAAGGAGAAAGTAGAAAACAAAAGAAAAACAAAAGAAAAAAAAAGTGATAAAAAGAAGAAAAGAAAGAAAGAAAGAGAAAGTTGTACATGTTGTGTATAGTGTTCAATAAGCTTTGTTTACTCTCCCTATTGTTATAATCAATGCCTTTTTTGGATTGTATTTTCCAATTTTTGATTTTGTCCACATTTTCCCATTATCTCGAGTTTTCATCCTGAACACTTTGAATCCGTACATATACATTTCGTTTCGTACCCTTAACCCCTAACCTACATTACAACCCTATAAATCCTATGTGATCTTAGGGTGAATTTAATTTAAAAGTTTAAATACTTTTGATAATCTGTGAAAATGCATTTCGCCTCCTTTAATGAGCGGTATCTTCCATTGAGATTACAATTTTTTATTTTATATATAGCGTTCTTCATTTGTGACATGTGTGCGGCCTAGTTTCCATTTACATTTACTTTTTATGCCCACGTGTCCCATGTGTTACCTCCCTATTTCGAGTGAATTCATTTTATGAGTGTAATGCCCGTGAGGATTGAATATATGCTTACTTTTATGTTTATCCGATTTATATAAGTTTTTGCCAAATCACACTTTTCATGTGCTCACTCCCTTCCCACATTTAAAGTTTCAATTCTATGAGGCGCATTCTATAATGTTAATAACAACGGACTTTACTTTGAATTCGTTCATTGTGCTAATAATGCGTATGAAATCCTTTTCGCATTATTGGGCATGTCGCATGTTGTGTTGGGCATAATTTGAGGAAACCATATGATGTTTGTGGGTTTCATCCCTGAAAACCCTCACGAGATGACACTCTTCCACTAAGGTAACCTAGAAGTTTAATGGCTTACTGCATAAGCTAAATGCAATCGTTCGCCCCTGAAAGTGGCCTTATCCCTTTTATCATTTTTGTATATATCTGCTGTTTTATGATTTTCTTATAATTCTTATTGTTTTGAATTTCATTAATAGGGACTCGCAATGTGTAAGTTAGGGGGCGTGATTTCGCATCGAATATTGCACATTTATACCCTCGAACATAGGCAATTTAGCCCCCTCGGGTACCGTAATTGCTATGAATACGCTCATCATCCAGACAACCTCTGTTTTATGCGCTAATATGTTATTTGAGGTATTATTGAGTTTTTATAGGTGTTACGATTCTTAGTATGAAGTTTGGGCGCTTTCCGATAAAGTTCCGTCGCGATTCGCACGTTTAGGTTCTTTTTTGTGATTTCACGCTTTGGAATTTTTTCCCAAAGCATTCACGGAAGTTGTATTCCTCGGGACAAGCTTCGCGTGGAAGCGAATGGAGCTCGAATCGGAGTCCGAAAGAAGAAAACACGGACCTTTAATCGGAAAATAATTATAAGAAAAATAACAATTTAATTAATTACATCCATGTCCCTTTTCTCTTTAATTAACAATTCATATGATTCCCAATACGTCCCAAACTCCTTTTTTTGCAGCAAACTAATGGCGATTTGGCCCTAGGCTCGAGTTTTTCTCGAGTTTTGGGTTCGTCCCAAATTGATGACTTTGGTTCGAAATTGGAGCACGATTTTTGACCACATACACAAATGGGTCTCTTTGGCCATTTTTGGAGCTTGGGGTTCATCTCTTTGGCCATTAATGGAGGTTTTTGGACATGGAAGTGGGTCTTGTTTTTTGGTTGGCCATGGAATAATTTTTTGTTACTGCTGGTTCGAACAACATTGGAGTTGGGATGTGCGAATTGTTAGTGCGATGTGGGTCTCTCTGGTTGGTCTCAGTTTTGGGTCTTGGCAGCCATTGTTGGACATGGGGCAGCTGTGTGCGCACAAAGGAAATTTTTGCAGGTCTGCCAGCGCCGCCAGTCGACAGCGCCACTAACGCTGATCGATCGAGTTTTTCATTAAGCCTTGGTTGCGAGACAATGTTCCCCTCCATTCTCACGCGGTCGACCGACTTAATCGCCGTCGATCGGTCCCCTGCTTTTTCCATTGCCGAGATTTTATTTTTCACTTTTCTTATTTCTTTTCTTTTTTTTCCCTTTTCCCAACTTACTATAAATAGCAACTTTGGTTCATTTTTTGTGACACATAATATCTAGTTTTAGATCTTTTTTCCTTTTCTCTTGGTAACCTAGGTTAGAGATATATTGGGGATTTTTGTGGAGTGTTTCCCCTCTCCTCATTTTTGTTGTGTAAGACCCTCCATTAATGTAAGTTTACTATTCATTATCATCTTCCTCTTATTTATGCTTTGTAAATTTACGTGCTTTCCATTTATTTTCTTCCCTAGATTAATTGTGTAGTTAAATTAATTAGTTTTGCTTTAATTAATGGTGCATATATCAAATAGTCCCTCGAATTTTTTTTAATACACGTTTAGTCCAAGCCTTTTTATTTTGCACCAAAAAGTCCTTTTTGGTACAAAATAAAAGGCTAGGACTAAATGTGTATTAAAAAATATTTAAGGGACTTTTTGGTATTTGATCCTTAATTTATTAGTTGCGTTTTATTTTATGTCATTTAATATGTTTAGGTGCTAATTTAATCTAGGTTGTGTTGGATTGAACTCCCCTAGGGTTGATGTCTTGCTTTGCTTTGGTGATGGAGTTTTACGTGTTTATTTCGAGTGTGTTGTCCTATTTATTACACCAAGTAGATTTAACGGGGTATATCATGCATGTTCCATATTTACAACCTTGCGTGCATAATTTTTGGGGTATTTGTTGACGCCAAAATCTTATTAGTCTTTTATGCGAATGTAGGGGTGTGACAACTCTTAATTTAATTAATTAACGAAACGAGACGCAATCTTTATAATTCACGAACCCATGTAACCATTTTATACTAATTAACTCGGGGTGAGGGTTATTCGACGCAACCTATAGTTTAATTACACTCACCTAATATAATCTTTTTCCTTTTGTTATCTTCTCTTTTTAGCTAGAAAACTACCTTTTACACATTTATTTTATGAATATTAAACGAGTTAAATTCTAGCAACTCGTCTCCATGAATTCGATACCCGGATTGGACACTATACTCCCTTTAAAGAGTGTAGTCAATAGTTTAGGTTTTTGTATAGAGTTGGTGAGCCAAATATAACAAACGACCGGCGTCGATGACGCGACACCGCTACAAAACCCTGTCTATCAGTTAACACTGAGGGCCAAATGATAGAATTCTTCATTAAGTGATTACCTTGGTCGATTAGGTAGATGGTGTTGAAAAATTCAGCATATACTACTTATGCCCATGTGGTGGATGTCGCGATGTTACAATGGCAAGAGAAAGCCAATTATCAAAAGAAGTTTGGAAGGAGACAAGAGTCTAATGGACAAGGAGCAGAAAATAAGGGTCACAATGACCAGACATGGAAGAGCCAGAGGAAGGGTAAAAAACAACAGGGCAGTGGTGTTTCGTAGCATCCCTAAGTACAGGGGCAGGGACAATAGGGTGAGCAAAACTGGGGTATGAATAATTAGGCATAAATTCTTCCTAATTTATCCCTTGATTTAGTTACTTTTATCACCTCGAACAACGTAATTTAGTTGACTTTATCTCATAATCTTGCTACTTACTGATCCTAATGAGTACACCGAGTTTCTGGTATTTTGTAGCGATTTTACAGGTATTTGATGTCAAGAAACGAAAGAAAGAAACCGGAAGAATTAAGAAAGAAAGAAGGAAAAGTCTCAAGGGCAAAAGCATAATTTCCACTCAGAATTCGGATGAGGTATCTGAAGAGAAGTTGAAGGCATCTCATTCACGAGCACATAGGAAGAAATGGCACCTCAATCGAAATCCCAGAAAAAAAGTTATGATCAGTCAAAGAGGAACCAAAAAGTTAAATAGCAGGACCGGTCCGCCTTGCCAAACTACAGAAGACCCCGGATCGCATGCAAACCGAAGAAGGCCAAAATAAAAAGAACCGATCCGCCTTGGGGGCAGACCGGTCCGCCTAAGCCCCGAAACGGTCCGGGCTTCGAGATTTGAAATTTCTATCTCCTCCTAAAAAGACTTCTATTTCAGCTGACTTCCGAAATTGTTGTAGGATATAAAGACCTGATTTTTTATATTGTTAGAGGAACGGAGAATTAGTAGGATTTTCCTCTCTTTTTCCAGAAACCCTAGTTTAGTTGATAATTTCAGATTTAATTCAAGAATTGAAGATTTTATTCAGTGATTTTTGTGAGTATCCGTTTCTTTCATTGTTCCACTTATTGTTTGATTAATTGTAGTGAGTAATTCTTAATTCTAATTCTTTTCTGCATCTAATTACTATTTTATTTAGAGTAATCATGAACACCTGCATAGTAATCATTATTTCCATCACTTTAACCATGATATGCTAGATTTTCTAAGGCCGGGGTACATGAACCCAGCCTGATGTGTTAGTGCGTGTGTATAAAATTAATCCGCTGACTTTCATGACTGATTAGGACCGTATTGCGTAGTTACACAACAGTTGTCGATCTTTATATCTCATTTGTCTCTTGGTACTCGTGATGATTTAGAATGCAATTCGAGTGCTACTATCGCAATACTGATTTACTCATCCTCAGATTAGGTATGGTGCGAGCTTGAACCTCGTATACATAATGCTTGGGAGTACTAAATTCCGGGTCAAATCAATCATATAAATTTAAGGTTAATATTATGACTGCACTACACTAGGGTTGGGGGATTGTATTCCCTACCTATTTTTCTCATCATTTAAACAAAAAGTTTCAGACTATTTTTCATTCTTAATTTAGGTAGATTAGTATAGTTGCATTTCTTCATAATTTCATTATCGCATTTAGCTGTAATCAATCTCAAAACCAAATCATTTTTCCTTTTCTTTTTAGAGTCAAACTTAGGATAACTTCGTCTTTTCCCGGCGTCACAACTCTGTTGTCCTTCTTCCCTGAGGATCGATACCCGACTTACTGGGATTATTACTTGAGCGACAGTCTTACACTTGAGCCTAGAGTGAACGCACTTCTGAGACACATTTTCAGTCGCGTCAAGTTTTTGGCGCCGTTGTCGGGGAATTAGGTAGACTTAGGATTAGATTGAGTCCATCCAAAGCTTTGACCAAAAATTCCAAAAATCCCAAAAAAAAAAAAAAAGCACAAAAAGATTCACAACCACCATCTCTCATAAGCTTTTAATGCAAAATTCCACTCCCACTCCCCATAATACTCCAACCAACATTCACGAAAATCCAATTGTTGAGTATAATCCTGATAGTCCCCACACTCCAAACGCCCCACAGTTCTGGGTCCCACCTCCCACAGCGTCGCACTCAGTCTCCGATAACACTCCCTTTTCCTTCTTAGGACACACTCCGAGAACGCCTAGTGAGAGCACCAAGTCAATAAGTGAGGAAGAGATGTCGCAACACGGTAGTGCACCTGCCAGTGAGGAAGAGCCCCCATACCGTCCGATTACAGAATTCTTATATCCTGAGCGTACTGTCACGCTAGGATGCATTATACTCCCGTATAGTGTCGGGCAATTCCGTTTCAAAAATGGGATGATCCAGGTGCTACCGCATTACCACGGTATGGATTCTGAAAAGACATACCTCCATATTAGGGAATTCGAGGACGTGTGTGATACTCTCAATGATCAAACCTGCACACAAGAGGTAATCCGCCTCAAACTCTTCCATTTCTCGCTCAAAGATAAAGATAAGACCTGGCTATGGTCTTTACCTCCCAGCTCGATTCCATCATGGAATGAGTTACAGTCGAGATTTCTCAAGAAATTCTTCCCACCACATCGAACAATCTCCATAAAGGCCCAAATTCAAGCATTCAGACAAGCTGAAAATGAGCCATTCCATCGATGTTATGAACGTTTCAACGAGTTAGTTGCTTCATGCCTCCATCATGGATTTGATTCAGCGCAAGTCATCACTTTTATCTATAATGGGTTGAATCTTAACTCCAAACAACTTGTTGAAACAATGGGAAGTGGTCCGTTTATTGATTTAGATGCCCAGGATGCTGAGCTTCACTTAAGTTATGTCGTCGAGACTACCCAATCCTAGGACACTTCTGATCCCAACGCTCAAAATCGAAATAGACAAGCGACCACCACTCCGTCGACGTCCGGCCTATTCCATGTAGATAAGAATTCTATGACGGACAGCCGATTGGAGACTCTTGAGAAAGGATTTCGTGATCTATGCGAGATATATGGAAAAGGACCAGCTGGACTCATTCCAAACCCCTTCGTGAAGGTGTGTGCTATTTGTGAGGTGGGTCATTCAACTGAGGAATGCCCTACAATACCCGCCTACAAAGCAATGCTTCAGGAGTAAGTTAGTGGTATAGGAGGCTTTAAGGGTAATTTCGGTGCCCCGCACGGGAATTCCTACAACCCTTCATGGAAAAATCATCCCGGTTTTAGCTATGGGCAACAACATGCCACAATGAACCCTCCTTCGTATGCTGCCCCTCCTCCACCACAACATTTTCAACAATCCCTGCCCATGCAAGGACATGTGCAAGCACCACCACCTCAAGGAAATTATATCCCGCCACATCGGAGAACTTTCGAGGATACCATGAATTAATTCATCGCAAGCCAGACCGCAACCAATGCCAAATATGATCGTCTGATTGGCGACATATATGGGAACCTGTCAAAAATACAATCCTCATTGAGTGTTCAAGAGAAGGGAAAGTTTCCTGCCCAAGGCCAAAGACCTCCCCAGGGTCAAACTAGCGTTAGCTCCACTTCCACTGAACATCAGGAGCAATGTCAAGCTGTGACCACTCTTCGTAGTGGGAGAGTCGTTGATTTATCACCTCCCCCACACGACGCAACGAAAGACAAGGAGATTTCGCCCGGCACGAAAGAGGCCGAAGATGTCCCCTTAAATGAGAGTGACCAAGAAGATGCTAGTGGGCCAGAGGTAGTAGTGAAACCGCCCTCCGCGGCACTGTTTCCTCAAAGGTTGATTCCCTCCCATAGAGGAAACCCATGTGAATACGTGCTAGAAGTGCTTAAGCAAGTAAAGCTGAATTTACCTTTCCTTGAGGCCATTAAACAAATTCCAGCTTATGGCAAAGTCATCAAAGACCTGTTGACGGTTAAGAGAAAGATGAAAGTGAAGAAGAACGTCTTTCTAGCACAAAATGTGAGATCCATTCTACTAAATGAACTCCCTCCTAAATTCAAAGATCCCGGTGCACCCACCATATCCTGCATCATTGGGGAGAATAAAATTGAAAAAGCCTTACTTGACTTGGGAGCAAGTGTAAATATCCTCCCTTACTCCATCTATAGGCAACTTGACTTGGGCGACCTCAAGCCCACGAAGGTCACTCTCCAATTAGCGGATCGAACAGTGAAGATCCCACGTGGTATAGTCGAGGACGTGATTGTTCAAGTTGACACTTTCTACTTTCCCGTAGATTTTGTCATTTGGGACACGGAGCCCTCCTTCCACTCGAGTAATCATGTTCCCATCATCCTTGGGCGTCCTTTCCTAGCTACGGTTAACGTAATCATCAATACGAGGAATGGGCAAATACAACTCACATTTGGGAACATGACCTTGGAAACCAACATCTTCCACATAGCCCAAAATGCAGGGGAGGAAGATGATCTTCACACGGTGAGCCTCATTGATGAGATAGTAGAGGATTACTTTGAGGAGAATTACTGTGGCGACGCTTTAGAGTCCTGTTTAGCGGCGAGATACGAGTGTGAGGGGACGTACACCGACTTCGAGAGGGAAGTTTAAGAGTTGAGAGAGCTACTCGATGAGAGTACGTCGGACGAGGACGTGATATATGTTAATTGGGTTTCTAGATTCGAGGAATTACCTCCAAGGGATACACACATGGTTCCCTCCAGCGAAAATTTTCCAACCCTCGAATTAAAGAAACTCCCCTCCCACATTAAATATGCATACCTAGGAGAGGATGAGACATTTCCTGTTGTTATCTCCTCTAGCTTAGATGAAGGGCAGGAGGGTAAATTATTGAAAATCTTGAGGAAGCACCAAAGTGCTTTTGGTTGGTGCATTGCTGATTTGAGGGGGGTAAGTCCTTTGATTTGTACTCAAAAGATCCATCTCGAAGAGGATGTCAAGCCCTCTAGAGAAATGCAAAGAAGACTAAATATAAACATGAAAGAAGTTGTGAGAGCCGAGATCATCAAATTATTGGATGTAGGGATTATCTATCCAATATCGGATAGCAAATGGGTGAGCCCTATTAAAGTCGTCCCGAAGAAGTCGGGTATGACTGTGATTGACAATGCTAAGGGAGAGCTAGTCCCCCAACGTACCACCACCGGATGGCGCATTTGCATTGATTAGTGGAAACTCAATGCTGGAACTAGAAAAGACCATTTCTCCTTGCCATTTATTGATCAAATGCTTGAAAGAGTGGCAGGCCACCCTTACTATTGCTTCCTTGATGGTTATTCCAGATATAACCAAATTGAGGTGGATGTACTTGACCAAGAGAAGATGACCTTCACTTGCCCTTTTGGTACGTTTGACTACAAACGTATGCCATTTGGCTTGTGTAATGCACCTGCGACCTTTCAAAGGTGCATGTTGAGCTTATTTAGCGACATGGTCGAGAGAGGACTCGAAGTGTTCATGGATGATTTCAGCATTTTTGGCACCTCCTTCGATCATTGTTTAGAAAAGCTGGAAAAAGTACTTAACCGATGTGTGGAAAAGAACTTAGTTCTGAATTGGGAAAAGTGCCATTTCATGGTCACCGAGGGAATAGTTCTTGGCCACATAGTATCATCTAAAGGAATAGAGGTTGATAGGGCAAAGATAGATGTCATAGCTGATCTTCCCCCACCAAAATTGCTGAAGGACGTGCACTCATTCTTGGTCCACGCGGGGTTTTATCGAAGGGTCATTAAGGATTTTAGCGCCATCGCTAGACCCTTAAGAAACTTACTCATGAAGGTCACCCCATTTGAGTGGACGAAAGCATGCCAAAGCTCTTTTGACAAATTGAAAAACATGCTTGTGTCCGCTCCCATCATGCAAGTTCCGGATTGGTCCTTACCATTCGAACTTAGGTGTGATGCAAGGGATTACGCGATCGGGGCTGTTTTGGGCAAACCCAAAGATAAGCAAGCTCATGTCATCTACTACGCTAGTCGGACCCTTACAGGACCTCAACTCAACTACTCTACTACGGAGAAGGAGTTGCTAGCAGTAGTCTTTGCCCTTGATAAATTCTGATCATATCTCATTGGTTCTCCTATTACTGTCTTCACCGACCACGCGGCTTTGAAATATCTACTTGCGAAGAAAGACGCCAAGCCGCGCCTCATAAGGTGGATCCTACTCCTACAAGAGTTCAATCTCTCCATCAAAGATAAGAAAGGAGTAGAAAACGTCGTTGCCCACCATTTATCTCGGCTTTCGTCCGACGTACCTAGTGATCCCATACCCATAGATGAATACTTTCCGGATGAGCAACTTTTTGCTACCTCTTCGTATCCCTGATTTGTGGATATAGTGAACTATCTTGTCACGGGAGTCGTCCCTCCCCACTGGACACCGCAAGATAAGAAGAGGTTTTTTACTTGGTCGCGCATGTTCTTTTACGATGATCCATTCCTTTTTAAATACTGCGCAGACCAAATCATCCGACGATTTGTACCGGATGACGAGATCCCGAAAGTCATCCAGTTTTGTCATTCGGAAGCTTGTGGAGGCCACTTTTCGATGAAAAAGACGGCCGCTAAAATTCTGCAATGCGGCCTCTATTGGCCCACAATCTTCCCGGATGTGAATGATGCTTGCAAATCATGCAATAGGTGCTAAGGAATGGGAGTCATTACTCGACGAGACATGATGCCCCTTACCCCTATACTCATCATTGAGATATTCAACTGTTGGGGTATTGACTTCATGGGTCCCTTCCCCCCGTCCTTTATTTTCCTATACATCCTCATCGAGGTAGACTACGTTTCTAAATGGGCGGAAGCTATAGCTACCAAGACTAATGACAACAAAGTGGTGATAAAGTTCCTGCAGGAACACATACTTTCCCGCTTCGGTGCACCGAAAGTGATAATTAGTGATAATGGCACGCACTTTTGCAATAGGACATTCGAGAAGCTCATGCGAAAGTATGGTGTCGTCCACAAGGTTGGAACGACATATCACCCACAAATGAATGGGCAGGCCGAACTAGCGAATCGAGAAATTAAGAACATTCTCGAAAAGACCGTCAATCCTACCCGGAAAGATTGGTCCCTTAGATTGAACGATTCGCTATGGGCCTATCTTACCGCATATAAGAACCAACTCGGCATGTCCCCTTTCCGCTTTTTGTATATCAAACCTTGCCACCTTCCCGTTGAGCTCGAACACAAGGCGTATTGGGCGATTAAGCAATTAAATTATGCCATGGACAAGGCCGGTGAAGCCCGTAAGCTTCAATTGAATGAGTTAGAAGAACTACGCAATGATGCGTATGAGAATGCCAAAATTTCGAAAGAGAGGATGAAACTCGCTCATGATAGCATCATTCGACGAAAAGAGTTTCTCCCCGGGCAAAAAGTTCTCCTCTACAACTCTCGGCTTCACCTCTTTTCGGGCAAGTTGCGATCACATTGGTCTGGCCCATTCGTCGTGAAGAATGTTTTCCCCCATGGAGCTGTTGAACTAGACGATTTAAAAGGGGGAAATACATTCAAAGTGAATGGACAACGCCTAAAGCCATATCTAGAGGCGTGTGCAGAAGAAGTCGACACCGTCTGGTTATCGGACCCCATTTACGGGGTTAAGTGAGCTGTTGAAGTGAGGTCGTTGCACTCCCGACGCGTATGGGGTGAGAGTCGTGTGTGTTTTGAGAGTCGTTAGGACTAGGTTTCATTCGGGAGAAGCATTCGTGTGTTTTGGAAATTTTGAGTCAAAGGGTGTTGACCAGCGAAATCGAGAGGGTTTTTAATCCAATTGGATAGAGAGTATATCGGGAAAGTGAAATTTTTTGAAGAAGAGAGCTCGAAACCGAAGTAGAAGAAGTCCATCCCAAAAACCCTGGGGCGGACCAGTTCCTTTTTTAGGCGGACCAGTCCGACCCCGGATCGGTTCATTTTATTTTTAAAGGAACCGGTCTGCCTGTTGAGGGTTTGAAAAGTCAAAGGGTCGAACCGATCCGCCCCTACCCCGGACCGGTCCGTCTTCTGCAGATCTGTCTTGTACCCTTCCCAATATTCACCCCCCTTTCCCCCCAATCCCATTCATTCCCTCTAATCCGTTTTTCCTCTTCCCAACCCCAACCTTTCCCTCCCAAATCCATCGCCTTTTCCCTCCAAACCACTTCCCTCCAAAACCAACCCCTCCCCTCCCCCTTTCCACTATAAATACACCCCAAACCCTCCCCTTCTCCTCACACCTTCAAACCAAATACTCTCTTCTTCCTCTCTTGTGTTTCCAGCAATAAATCCCTACTGTTTCCATGGCCCCCCATGTTGCCCCCACCAAATACGACTCCACCGTTATCAACCCCTTCGGTCGCGGCAAATTCCGCTCCCGCCAAGAGGAACGGTGGTGCACTCAATACTTCGGTTAGGTCTGTAAACTCCATATGGAGTGCGCTATCCAATGGGAAGCCCTGCCCAACTCCGTCACCGCCCTATTCATGGCTCGGGGCTGGTACCGATTCCTCAACCAACCTCATGAAGCGGTTTGGGCAACCGAAGTCCACTCATTCTGTGGCACCCTAGTATGGACGGGCCAATTCGAGGCCGAAGCTTACATGGATGGGACTCCTATTCCATTTTCCTTGGCCCGTCTCATGGCCAAGTTGGCCGAGTTTGACGTCCCGGACGTCCAAGAATTCACCTATTCCCGAAATGTCCCCCCGGTCGACAAGGATACCATCATGGCCCGAATTGCGCCGAATGTGGATTGGACGGGTAAAACCGTCGCCGTTGGATGCCTCAACGAGAAGGCGCACCTCACATTTCAAATCGTGTGTGCCAACATTTTACAAACATCCAACGACTCCGCCATGCGACCCCGGCAAGCCACCTTGACGTATCACCTCTTCGACCCCCAAACGTCCATCCATTTAGGCCGAACCTTATACGCATATATCATTAATGCGTCCTTGGATGAGAAGGGAACCACCCCACTTCCCTATGCCCAATTGATCACTTCCATCCTTCAGGATGCTGGCATAGAGGTGCCGAGCAACCATACGTGCATCCCCGGTCCTTTCGGCCAAGGGACGCGCACCAAAAGTGCCAAACAGCTAGCTGTCCTCCGAGCTAGGCGGGGTGGTGATAGTGACGAAGAGGCTGCCCCGAGCGAAAACGAGGAAGAAGCAGGGACAGCCGGTGAGGACGTCGAGATGGGGGATATCGGTCCGGACGAGGAGTCGGCGGATGTGGAGGACGACCCAGATTTCGAGTGGGAGGGAACGGACCTATCCGCACGTATGTCGGCGCTTGAGACCAACTTCAACACCTTTCAGACCAACTACGAGCGCGACATGGACATCGTTCTCCGCTTCCAAGCGGACATCTATCGTCGCATAGGGGATCCTAATGAGCCATTGCCTTCCTACTAGAACCCCTATGACCCCAACGCGCCTGGTTCCTCCCATCCCCCACCCCGGTGAAGCTTTATATGGTGTTGGCAGCTTTTTCTTTGTTTTTCCCTGTTCACAGTTGTATGCTTTTTCCTGCACATGTAACACAGTCCCGTTGTAATAAAAACTGCATTTTCTCTATTTGTTTGTTTTATTTATCGCACTTATTATTTTGCCTTATTTAGATTTTAGTCATTTTTTCTTGAGGACTAGGGGTGGAAGTGGTACGGGTTTTTATCGTACCGTACCATTTTGGTCCGAAAAAAATGGTTTTGGTTTCATATATTAAAATACCAGAAACCTGTCCTACCGAAATCGAAATTACCGCAAAAAAGTTCGTTGGTTTTGGTTTTAATATTTAAAAACCGATTTACAGAAATTACCGTACCGAATTTACTGAAACCAGAAAAAATCGTACCGAAATTACCATACCGTACCGAATTTATCGAAACCAGAAAAAATCGTACCAAAATTACTGTACCGTACCGAATTTACCAAAATCAGAAAAAAGTTAGTTTTGGTTTTGGTTTTAATATTTAAAAAAGTTGGTTGGTTTTGTTTTTGGTTTTTTGGAACTTTTAGTGTTGTTTACCGAAACCAGAAAAAACCAAAACCAGAAACAAAAAAAAAATAGAATTTACCGAAACCAGAAAAAATCAGAAGAAACCAGAAAAAACCAGAATTTACCGAAACTAGAAAAAAACCGAAATACCATCCGGTTTGGTTTTGGTATTGATTTTGGTGTACCGGGTGGTAAATTGGTACGGCTTGGTTTTACCATCTAGAGTTTGGTTTTGGTATTGGTATCTACTATTTACCGACCAAACCGTACCGCTTACACCCCTATTGAGGACAATGCAAAAGTCTAAGTTAGGGGGGGTCACAAGTGCGTATTTCTAAAACTTCACAAATTTTCAAAAAAAAAATCATAAAATTTTGAAAAATCCTCAATAGGGGTGTAAGCGAAAATGTGTTAATTATTAACTCAAAGCCTATCACTTTTTGCGAATTTTTAAAATCAATCCGAGTTAATTATTAACTCAAAGTTCTTTTCAGCACCTAAAAAAGTTGTCGAGGATCTCAAATCTTTCATTTTGATCAGTTTTGAAAAATGTGTTTAATATTGCTTGAAAAATGTGTCAGATTAGTCTCTAAACTTAAACTCATCTTGAAACGCATATGGTAACACAATTGGCATTTTGGACAATGAAGTAGGCCCTCATTTGTCACCCAAAAATATTGGCCAGAAAAAGATGCGAAAAATCACCCCTTTTGCAACCCAAATTGAGCCGAATAATTTTTCCCTTTCGTTTGATAACCGAAAAACCCAAATAGCCCGGAATTGCGAAAAATGGAAAAATTCAGAATTTAGTCCAAAAGTGCATATAAAGGGGCAAGAAAAATTAATTATGCTCAACAAAAATAGCAAGAAAAGAAAAGTAGTGAAAAACAGAAAAAAAAATTGAAAAAAAAATGAGCAATAGCCCGGAAAAAGCACAAATGGACATCATTAATGACTTTTCCAATTCCAACCTTCCCTACCTCCTTCATTTTACCCAATATACCCTAAAAACGCGAAAAAGTCCTAACCGAGTCCAAATTACGAAAATTGATTATCGCATGGAGAGCTAAGACACCAAAAGATAATAAAGGAGATTAAGTGCGCGAAATAGAGGCAATGTTCCCGTTTTTAAAACCGTAATCCTTTGAGGAGGTCCTTTCACCACAAAATTTCCGTCTTTCTAACCGTATGCATGAGTTTGCTTCCATTACATTTACTCTTTATATCACACATACCGAGAGAATAGCCATAATCCGAGAGATTCGTTTGTGAGAGCATTCCGTGAGAACTTGAAATCAAAACGAATTTTTGGATAAGTAGCGTAATGATCAATCAGTGGAAATTGGCGGTTATATTTCTGGCTTCGCACACACACACTACGGTTTGAGAGTTGTAAATATGAATTAATGATGACTATTTTCTGGAAAAGGTTGAATTGCACAATTTTTGCGTATTTTGAATTTTCTTTGAGTCAAATTTTGTGGGTATATTCTCTGCAAGCCCTCACGAGACAACACTCATCCTACTAGGGTAACCTAGGGGTTTAACGGCTTGTTGCATATGCTAAATGTAATCGCTTGCTCGCGAAAAAGGTATTTTATCCCAATAAAATGATTTTCAAGAGTTGAGCCGTGCTAGGATTCTTTTACATTGCTTGGGACGCGCAAAGTTCTAAGTTAGGGGGGTTTGATTAGGCATAAATTCTTCCTAATTTATCCCTTGATTTAGTTATTTTTAGCACCTCGAACAACGTAATTTAGTTGACTTTATCTCATAATCTTGCTACTGGCTGATCCTAATGAGTACAACGAGTTTATGGTATTTTGTAGTGATTTTACAGGTATTTGATGTCAAGAAACGATAGAAAGAAAGAAACCGAAAGAATCAAGAAAGAAAGAAGGAAAAGTCTCAAGGGCAAAAGCGTAATTTCCACTCGGAATTCGGATGAGGTATCTAAAGAGAAGGTGAAGACATCTCATTCACGAGCATATAGGAAGAAACAGCATCTCAATTGGAATCTCGAAACAAAAGTTATGAGCAGTCAAAGAGGAACCAAAAAGTCAAATAGCCGGACCGGTCTGCCCCTACCCCGGACCGGTCCGCCTTGCCAAACTCCAGAAGACCCCGGATTGCATGCAAACCGAAGAAGGACAAAATAAAAAGAATCGGTCCGACCCCGGACCAGTCCGCCCCAAAATAAAAAGAACCGATCCGCCTTGGGGGAAGAACGGTCCGCCTAAGCCCCGGATCGGTCCGGGCTTCGAGATTTGAAATTTCTATCTCCTCCTAAAAAGACTCCTATTTCAGGTGACTTCCGAAATTGTTGTAGGATATAAGGACCTGATTTTTTTATTGTTAGAGGAACGGAGAATTAGAAGGATTTTCCTCTCTTTTTCCAGAAACCCTAGTTTAGTTGATAATTTTAGATTTAATTCAAGAATTGAAGATTTTATTCAGTGATTTTTGTGAGTATCCGTTTCTTTCATTGTTCCACTTATTGTTTGATTAATTGTAGTGAGTAATTCTTAATTCTAATTCTTTTCTGCATCTAATTACTATTTTATTTAGAGTAATCATGAACACCTGCACAGTAATCATTATTTCCATCACTTTAATCATGATATGCTAAATTTTCTAAGGCCGGGGTACATGAACCCAGCCTGATGTGTTAGTGCGTGTGTATAAAATTAATCCGCTGAATTTAATGACTGATTAGGAACGTATTGCATAGTTACACAACAGTTGTAGATATTTATATCTCGTTTGCCTCTGGGTACTCGTGATGATTTAGAATGCAATTCGAGTGCTACTATCGCAATACTGATTTACTCATCCTCAGATTAGGTATGATGCGGTCTTGAACCTCGTATACATAATGCTTGGGAGTACTAAATTCCGGGTCAAATCAATCATATAAATTTAAGGTTAATATTATGATTGCACTACACTAGGGTTGGGGGATTGTATTCCCGTCCTATTTTTCTCATCATTTAAACAAAAAGTTTCAGACTATTTTTCATTCTTAATTTAGGTAGATTAGTATAGTTGCATTTCTTCATAATTTCATTATCGCATTTAGCTGTAATCAATCTCAAAACCAAATCATTTTTCCTTTTCTTTTTAGAGTCAAACTTAGGATAACTCCGTCTTTTCCCATCGTCACAACTCTGTTGTCCTTCTTACCTGAGGATCGATACCCGACTTACTGGGATTATTACTTGAGCGTCAGGCTTACACTTGAGCCTAGAGTGAACGCACTTCTGAGACACATTTTCAGTCGCGTCAATGAATTCAGGACCTTTTAAGGGTGCGTGTTTTATCTGTGGGAAAATTGGTCATCGAGAGGCTAAATATTTCAAGAGATAGGTCCAACAAGGTCAAGCGGCACATTCCCAACAGGGTCAAGCCGCACAAGGACAACAAGGCCAAGGAGTATAGGGGGAGCAAGGACTGAGGCCTCCAGTTCTAGCAGCGACAGGCGTTCAGGGAGCGCCAGGAGCACTGAAAGTGTCAAGTGGATTGGGAGTGGCAGCAGCACCAACCACGACGGGTTATGGGAGGTGCTATTTACTTCAGTCTCGGGATGAGAAGACGTTGCAGGAGCCACGACAAGACTAGTGGAGTTTCACAATACGCAATTATTTTTTTCTAGATACTTATATATGTGGGTGATATATATATATAATTTTTGGGATCGAGGGATTTCGTGCGGGTAAGATTAGGTGTATAGGTGCCTAATCATGGTACTCTATGGGTAGGCATATGTGAGCCTTACTTGATTTTACGCATTTTCGCTTCGTCGAATTTCGAGGACAAAAGTCCTTTGTTAGTGGGGAAGTATGTAACACCCCGTAAATTTTTTAAACTTAAATAGTGCGTTTTAAATTAAAAGTCGAAAAGGTATATTTTTTTAGGTTAATTTTTTTTGTCATTTAATTGGTGGACTATTTAAATTAAAAGATCCTTGGCCGAAATTGTGTTAAATATAAAATATTTTTTATGGAAATTCGAATTTTTTTATAATTGAATAAATATTAATAAATTCTTGATTTTATAAACCTTATAAATACAATTGTATAATTTTTTGGCATAATAAAGAGATAACCCCTTTTGTAAACATGTTAGTATCACATTATCATTTTTAATCTTTTTTAGTCCTTTATTATTTCACCATGGGTAATGACAATGTCATAGGGGCTGCCTTCATAGTAGTTTGAGATATACACGAAATTTTGGAGTTAATTGACTCCATTTGACTTGGGCCACATATGGTTAATTAGGGGTTAGCACAATTTTTTATATATTAATCAGCCTTTTTGGAGAGTTGGCAATCATTAGGAGTCTTCCTATTTCACCTTAAATAAGGGCGTTGACCCATTTTTTTTAAAGTTTACGCATCTATCCTATACACATAGAATACTCTCACCTTATATTTCAACTCCAAACCTCCATTAAACAAAACTTCAATCATATTTTGGGAGGTCTAAACTATATATTTTTAAGAAGGCCTAAGAATGTAACTTGCTTATTTTCGTGAGATCAACACAACTGAGTATTCAGAATTTTCATCCAACTTTTCTAGGCATGAATACTCTATTTTCTTCCTTTAGTATTATGCGTCTTAAATGTCGCCTAAACCCTTAATCGTGTGTTTTGTTAAAATAAATTAGTAAGTTAATTAGAGAAAGTGGACACCAATTTTGGCACTATTTTTATGAAGAAATTAAATATGAATTAATACTCATAATGCTTGGTGCATAGGTTAGTGTATTGGGTTTTGATGATTTTGGGTGTAAGTTCGCATGTAGAATTAATGGGTGTTATTTTAATTGAAATCGGGACGTGTACACATGCAAAAAGTATGTAGTTGATAAAAGTGGACAATTGTGGTGTGTTTCATAACTTTGCGTGTTGATTAATCTACAATGATTTAATGGAAATAATTGTATTAAGAACGACGACGGGATTATTAATTGAATTAAATTAAATTGTGCCATCGCAAATAAATTTGTGATATTATTTATTTATGTTGTTGGATTATGTGATTGATTGATATTGATATTATCATCACGGGTACGACGGGATTTTGGTAGTATGCTCTCAAATATATTTTAGGATGCTTTCTAAGTATGGGACTAATAGGTAGGGCTTAGTTTCAATTTATGCTTTCTAGGTATGGGATTAGTGAGGGTAGATTTTTACGGATGGGTGATTCCCGGGTGGGGATGATTTTTATGTCGTGTCGTCAATTCGCTAGTCTAGGTATAAGATTAGGAAGAGTTATTAATATAAATTAATCCTATAATTAAGGTACGTATTTATGTGTCGGGGACCCTTAGGTATGGGACTAAGGGTGTTTTGAAGATTTCACATCGATAATACGGATGGGGTAATTTGAAAAATGTGGGTATTAAAATTTATAGGCGACATAATGTGCAGGGGCCGACAGTTTAAAACAGGTCAATTGGTGTTTATGTCGTGTCGTGAGTGAAACCTCATCATATTGCGGGGTCGACAATTTAACTAGATCAGCTGGCTATTGACGAGGGGAATGTGTATTTTTGGTGGGAGTACCACCCGAGGTGGAAGGACCTCTATAAGAATGTATTTTGGTTGGAATACCACCCGAGTTGGGAGGACCGCTATAATAATGTGAATTAATTGAATAAGAATTTATGCGGGAGTACCGCAATGGATTATAAAATTGAGAACGATAATAGATTGGGTTAATTTAATTAAATTAACAACATAGGATTATTGGAAAGTTAAAATCATATTGGTGTGAATTTTGAATTGGTGATTTATTATGATCGCCTATATTCATATCTCGTTTAATTAAAATATTCTATTGTGATATTTATCATGTATAATGCTACTATCTGGATTCTTCGATCCTATTTGAGGGGAGTAGTTTGTATTCATACTCGGGGCTCTGACCTCGTGCGTTGACCAGGAATAAGCTTTGGAGAAATTGCATAGCACTATTTGGAGATTTTCTTGGAGGTGCATCTGAAGTTATTTGCTTTATGCTTAGTATCTTAGTTTAGTTTTCATTCCTTCATAATTTACATTGAGACTCAATTTATGGTTTTATTGGGTCATTCGGTTCCAAAGTTGTTATGGGTTTTAATCAGATATATCATTGTGGATTTAGTTGATTTAGTTTGATATTACTGGAGATTGGATTATTATTGGCATTTATCATGGTGATGGATCTTTTATTCGCATAGTTGGTTATTATCATGTGGGACTGAGTAAGTTATTCATCTTGTGGAATAATTTTAATATGTCTCATATCTGTTACATGCTAGGAATGGTATTTTATTTACTCGCACCCGACTTGGTTTTGGTGGCGGCCGACGCTAGAATTAAGTGGGGTGTGACATTAAATTTAAAGACAAACCCTAGGCAACAGAGAGATTTTGAGGAAAACCAAATGAAAGACTTTTAGGGAGAATTAAATTATTTCTTAGAAGAATAAGTCAGGGGACTTCATATTCTTCATTCAGGGAAGAGATAACTTGCTTTATTGTATTATTTTTATCTAATTTATTTACGTTGATCGTTTGATTATCTATTTTGGGAATCAGACACATGTTAGCCTTGAAGTTAATGATTTATCATATTGTATCTTACTTATATAGATGATTGCATGAGTACGACTTAATAAACATGTAATATATCTAATTTTAATTATGAAAACTATTTAAATCTGGTACTAATTGGATTATAGATGATAAAGAATGTTGTTTTATGATGAATCATGTACGTTAATTTTAGGATTAATCAATTATTTTAACTAAATTTGTAATTAATGTAAACCCTCAAGAAAAACATGATAACTTTCATGATTATACCCTTATAATGTGATTTTTAATCGCATTAAGGAATCGTTAATGTTATAAACATGTTTTCAATTCCATAAAAATCATATTATGATATTTTAGGACTTGTTATATTTTGCCATGGATTATCAATGATGAAGAAATTCCAAGTTATGGGAACACTAGTGCAATACAATTAAAACTATGTCGTTTTATGGAGTTTAACGTCTAAGGCAAGGAAAAGGACCTCTATATTGGTTCCTCTGAGCTACTATAACGGGTGTTCCCAGAGTGCTTAGGCAAAGGGGTTTTGAGAAAGAATTTCAGCACGGGGAACTGAAATTTGAATCTAGGTATTTTTTTATGGGATTTAGTTGGATCATTAGGCTTATGATCCTATATTTTTTGTGGGAATTATGTTCTCAAGATTTCAATGATGTCCTTAGAACATATGGTTCAATGTGTATAATTATGATGATATGTCATATTTGTGTATACGAATATGTATATACATGCTTTGTGGGTTATGTGCGAACATACCATAGATGTGCATTCGTGGGGAATTTATCAGTGGGTATCTAGTGGAATTATTGCACGTGATCGTGGACTACCATCCTTGATGATGACACAGGTTTTGTATAGATCTAAATTATGATGATATGTTTAGATGGTCAGTCGTCACGCAAGAGGGAAATGAAGATATGTGATGCATCATGAAAATCTTAGTATATGATTATAAGACGGTATGATTGCATAGTAATTTCCTCTTTAATTTGATGTGGATGTTTTATAATCTTTTCGGTGGGACTTCCTGCAAATTGACCCAATAGAGGTTTGAAAAAAGTCTCCAGAGCTTGGGGCATTCAAATGATGTTATAAATAAGTGTATTTGGTACAATGATGAACGTATTCATTTGTGAATTTGATTTGAATTATAGTTTTGACGTGTTACATAGCTTATTATGAAGTAATATATGGGTAATATGTATAATTATTACTCTGCGTACATAGTTAGAGTGTATTACTATGTTGTAGCCTTAGGGCGAGGCTGGTTAGAGTACTTTAGATTTTTTATAACTAGGTTATATACGTGGATGCTATTTCTAGTGTAGTTAGACTTTTATTTAGATTTTATCTTAGGATAGGTAGGGTGAGGTAAATTAGATGTGAGTACCGATAGGATGGAATGATACGTAAATAACTAAAGTTTTAATAATTTTCACTTAAATTAAGCTATTTCTTGCTTATTTTGTGGGGTCTAACCAGTTATCTCCTAAAAACTATTTTCCAAGTGTTTATAAATAAAATTATTAGGGCTTTTCTTTCAGACTTGTAGTCTAACTGATTAGGCATCAATCTATCCTTAGCACATGATTTCATTCAGTTTAGTCTTTTTATTTTAGACTCTTCAATTATTTTTCTATTTTAGAGATATTATTATGGGTTTTAAGATTTCTGAGTTGTTTATTGATTTGGTTTGAGACATCCAATATTTTATCGGCTCCATTTTTTTATTGATTTATTTGGAGACTCTTTTTGTTATCTCATTTTTAATTATTCACACAATTTATATATTACTATAATGGATGGTTTAATTTATTGTATGAGTTATTTATCGTTGATGCTAAAAATGATATAATTTTTTTGGAAATCTCATATTTTGGCATATCGGACTGACCACCTGGCACGTGGAAAATAAGGGGTTTTATATAAAATTCATCTAACAACTCATGAGGGTTCATAGTAGGAAGTATGCAAGAGGATATCACCATATTGAGGGTATAATTATCCTTTGTGAGAAAGACTTGAGGGAAATTCTTTCCAGTCTAAGCACGACAGTGGTTATTACTAAAAAATGAGATCACAATCATATTAGAGGGACACTAATTATTCACTGGGTATGGGTATTCTAGCATTGTTGCTTCTTTTAGATCGTGGACGAGTAACCATCATCTCTAGAATAAGAACCTTCACACCCACTACACCAAAAATAGCAATTTAACACGGTTTAAAACCGTGTCAGATCAAACCTAGCACGGTTTTGAACTGTGCCAAAATCAGGTGTTCCAAAATGGCTATTTTTTTGGCACAGTTTAAAAGTGTGCCAGATTTGACTAAACAGGAACACTTCTAGCACACTTTAAAACTGTGCCAGAATTTGATATTTCTGGCACATTTTGGCACACTTTATAATTGTGCCAGATTGAGTACATTTTGGTACTTTTTTTGCACAGTTCAAAACCGTGCAAAAATTTAATATACTTTTGGCACAGTTTTGAACTGTGCCAATTTTTTTGGATCAAAGAAAAAAAATTATTTGAAAACAAGAAAATTCACAAATTGCGAATCTCGAATGATGTTGATAAACAAATGTACATACAAACTTAAAAATATTACAAGTATTAATGGTTCACATAACAAAAAAAATGGGCAGAGTTTCCTCTATTTTCTGGACATTCTAATACCTGCTAATATAAAACTTGCATAATGTAAAGCCCTCGTGACCATAAAATATATCAATAAAATTATAAAAGTCCGCACGGCCATAAAATCTAACAATAAAACTACAAAAGCCCGCACGACTATAACAAAAAAAATATAATCCTGAATATCAACGACATATTAAGTAAATAATCTCCTTATTGTAAACCATTGACTTCGTGTGTTCCACGTGGATAAAAGCTAACGACAAAATGTTATCCTGCAAAAACATAAGATAAAAAAAGGAGATGATATTAGTAACCGAGTAATTTAAAATAAAAATCTTATTCAAGCTAAAAATTTGCATATACGAATTAAAATTGTTATTTTATTCTCGAATTAGAAATCTTGTGACTACGTGGTTAGCTTCTACGAGTTACATTAGTCACATGCGAGGTGTTAGTGCCTCTTACGGGGCCGTTTGAGGACTGGTTTAAGTTTTCACCCTTTAACATTTTGTTTTTAAGCCTAATCTAGATATTTTCAAATTATCGTTCCTAAATCGAGACCCATGACTACGCAGTCAATTTCTATGAGTTACATTAGTCACGAGCGAGGTGTTCGTGCCTCTTACGGGGCCGTTTGAGGGTTGGTTTAGGTTTTTACCCTTTAACGGCTTGTCATTAAGCTTAATCTAGATATTTTCAAATTATCATCATATTCTCAAACTGAGAGACCCGCGACTACGCGATCAATTCCTACGAGCTACATTGGTCCCGTACAAAGGTGTTTGTGCCTCTTACGGGGCCATTTGAGGTCTAGTTTAGGTTTTCACCCACTAACGGCATGTTTCTAAGCCAAAGTCTAGATATTTTTAAATTATCATCGTATTCTCAAACCATATGTCGCATGACTATACGGCCAGTTCCTACGAGTTATGTTGACTCCGTACGAGGTGTTAATGCCTCTTACGGGGCTGTTTGGGGGCTGCTTTGAGTTTTCACCCTCAAACGGCATGTTTTTAAGAATATCTAAATATATTTAAATTATTTTTATATTCTCAAACCAGGGGACCCGTGACTACACGGTCAGTTCCTATAAGTTACATTGGTCCCATACGAGGCGCTCGTGCCTCTTATAGGGCCGTTTAGGGGCTGGTTTGAGTTTTCACCCTTTAACGACTTGCTTTTAAGCCTAATCTATATATTTTTAAATTATCATCATATTCTCAAATCGAGAGAGCCTCAACTATGCGGTCAATTCGTACGAGTTACATTGGTCCCGTATGAGGTGTTCTTGCCTCTTATGGGGCCATTTGGGGTCTAGTTTAGGTTTTCACCCACTAACGGCATGTTTTTAAGCCAAAGTCTAAGAGGTGGCATCGTTAAATTGGACTGAGCTTCCTTTGAAAGTGCAACTATCATGGGGTGCGTGCAGAGGTTTGCCTCTATATTTGAGAGGAAATGACTTTTCAGAAGTAGGAACTTTACACGAGATTTTTCTGATAAAACTCGAGATTCAAAGATGTTTGGATTTGAAAAAAGTCAGAAAGTTGAATCAATATTAGGTTTTGGGGTGCTTTTGAATATTAGTGGGGACCTCTTTTTATTGGGACTGATTGGGGTCCTTTGACTATTTGGTTAAAGTGGTGCTTTAACCGTTCGATTAAAATCTTGGACACATGTAAGTAGATGATAAGGTGGGGGGCACGTGTATGGATGGTGTGAATTTGAAAAGATTCTGTAATCACTGCACCTGGATTATTAACCTTTCGCTTAGAGTCGTTAACTTCGTCTAAAGGCAAAAACGGGACTTTAATTGATCGATTAATAGACCCCTAGTAATGAATGTCCATTTTCTCCATCTTTTCATGACCGAACCATTTCGTTTGGCTTTAACATTATCTTCAATTCAGTTTCCAGATCTAAGATAGCCAAGATCTAATTAAAAATGTATGAGAAGGGACATAATCCCAAAATAAGATAGAAAAATAGTAACTTTAGTTAAATGACCCACTAATATCTATAAAATTAACAACAACCAATAAAAGCAAAAAACAAAATAACACTCACCAAACCGACAAATAAATATCATAACCGTCAATACTTGAATCCACGTCTACACAATGCAATGGAATTTACCTCAATAATGAAATATCATTCCTTGGTGATGAACAACCTTTTTAGAAAGGAGAAGTCACATGTATGGCCTAAAAATTAAAAGAATTACAAAATTCATCAAAGAGCATTTAGAGTCTCTACAAAAGGAACTCGGGAAACTATTCTAATTTGTGATTTAGGATATTATAAACATTCATATGCATACATCAACAAGATAAATATAAGTGAGGAAAAGTGACAACTCGGTACTATAATACGCCCTAAATAGTTTACCTTACAAAGATCTCTTAGTACACTCCGTTCCACCAAGTATCCATAGTAATATATACAAAATAATACCTCTTACAAATAAAAAATGAAAACTATGGTATTATTTCTTGGCACCATGACACTAACCACAGGGTTACACCAAATTTGTAAATACACCCATTTGTGTCAAAATTTACAAAACCTCAATCATGTACCTATCATAAAAAATACCCAAAATTGTTATACAATTCTCATTTGCTTCACTTTTCATAAGCACATCCTGCAATAAGGGACATGGTCAAAACACTAATACATACATAAAATAACAATAAGTGAACGGAAAATGATCTCATGTGACCACACAAACTGAACTGACAAAACTACTGCTATAACAATGTCCAACTACTAGGGATAAATGAAAACTCCAAAATAAACTAATTGTAAGGTTATAAACCCCAAAGAGACTTGATTTGGAAAAGAAAACAAAATATTCTTAACCCTAACCTAAATACTGAATGGAAAAACCTCATTTGAACCTAAAAACATAGTTTAGAAAAGCATTAATAGAATTTTCAAATAACAAATCTTGAAAACATACAATGTTCATACTTGAAAAATGAAGGAGAAATGATTCAACAGAGAAACACATTTAAAGAGAGATAGTTGCATACTTCCATAAGTACCATAGATTCCTAAGCCATTTATAGTTGCATACTTCCATAAACACCAAATAAATACCAAAATAAACAAAAAGTAAACCCCAAAATTAAATCAACCCCCGAAAGTAGGTTAAGCTCGAATTTGACAACCTAAAATTTTGAGCAGAGATGCATGACTTAAATATGAAACCTAAAATTTCACACCCCAAAACATTATACTGTGAGAGATATAATAAAAATGAAATACATTTGAATAAATAACCATGATATTGGAACCAAAACCCCCTTAAACCTAGAAGATTATTCAAAGAGAGAGTACCTAAGATCTCGAAAAACCTGCATTTTAAATATGAAACCCAAAATTTCAAACCCCAAAACAATATATTGTGAAAGATAATACAACAATGAAATACATTTGAACCAATAACCATAATATCGGAACCGAAACCCTTAAAGTTGGTACGTGATTCAGAGAGAGAGAGAGAGAGTTTACCTGCTTAGGAACCAAAACTTTGAAACCTAAAAGATGATTGAGCAGCAGAACGGGAATGAGAGAGTGGGTGGGTGAGTGTGAGAGAGTGAGCGGGAATGATAAAATGGGTAAGTAGGAATGACTAAAATGATTTTTTGTAGGGTATTTTATATTTTAGTAAAGTGTACTTAATTTTGGCACACGTTAAAACAGTGCCAAATTTCGGTACTGGTTTAATGTGTGCCAGATTCTCATTAAATCGTGCCAGAATTTGGCACGATTTTAAATTGTGCCAGATTTTTAATATCAGGGTGTGCCAAATTGTTGTTTTTGGTGTAGTGACCATAGACATGGTTAATAAGGATCATAAGTCCCATATTTTCTTCCCCCGCGAAATGAATAAATAAAATTCTCTCACTAAGTTGGGATAAAACTCCCTAGAATGAGAACAAAAACCAAGCCATATATACTTCTCCAAAATTATGAGGTGCACGAGTCTAAAACAAAGAATCCAATTCTATAGAACATTGCTAATATACGAAGATCTTTGAAAGATTATTAAATCTAGAAAGGTCATTGGTAGATGTCAAGGATGTGAATGAAATTTGGGAGCTATGTGAATAGTCTGAAAATCATTAAAAACACAAAAATCTTATGAGAAAATCGACATCAAAATAATACATACCAGATGATCCTATAAAAACTATATCTGTAAGAGTTTCATGTAATACAAGAGGTTAAAAAATCAGGAACTCTAACCCATATTTGACACTAGAGAAAGTCCTAAAATGGGTATAGCAAAGTAATCAATACAAATTCAAACTCTTGAACAATTACTCTAACACAATGATTCTCATTTTAAGATAGTTTAATTCACTTTTCTAGATAAAAACTCAGGCAAAATCCAATAAAATCTATAACACCACACCTTAATATCTAAAAAGATAAATTCACAAAATTTAGGAAGTTAACTTACCACTATGATGAACGACGATTATATCTGGGATGAATAACACCTAACACTACCAAGGTATGAATCTAGGGGTACGAGAGATGGAGAAGGTGGAGAAAAATCTTAGTTTGGGAAAAATGAGGAAAACTATGAAATGTTTTTGAAAGAATCTTAACACATTCTAAACACGTTCATTGAATCGAATGATGAGTTTATTGGTCACTATATCATCGCTGCAGCAAATCCCAATGTTCACATGTTGCGAGAAAAGGTAGAGATTCCAAAATATGTAGGAAGAAAGTCACATGGGTACGTATATTATAATCTTATTAGTTCAATCAAGTACACTTTATCCTAGAAAAAATAAACTTTGATATGACCAAACATACAAAAATCACACTCAAGGTTTATGGTTATAACCAATACTGTACACAAAAGAATTATCTAGCATTCAAAGTTCAAAAGGTCAAATTCAATCCATTATAAAAAAGAGTGATTTAAGTACATAACTCATGATAAAGGTGATTAAAATGGGCTTTAACCGATAAAATTAAGAATGAAGATTAGTGAATTAACTCACTTTTGAAAATATTTCATTTATTTCCATAATTTATCACCATGATATTTTTCTTTCTTATTTAAGCAATTTATGATTAAAATGTTTAAAAGTTTCATATCTTTTGTGTTATCCAATTTTAGATAGTTAAAATCTTTGAGATATAGCTTTTAAAAATGTTGTTTAAGTGGTAACTGTCACTTTTTCATAAAAGGCGAAGAACTATTTCTAATTTCAAAGGTAACATCCCCCAATCATAAATTTGTAGTCCCGACCACTTATTCTCATGATTTGTTGAATATATAGAATTTTATTTTTCAACTTCAACCATGATCAAATTCTCACAGGCACAAAGGATTATAAATCACACCCTTAATCCAAAACCACATAAAAAAATTAATTTTCTTTAAAAGTGGAAACAATCCTCTAATTATATTCCGTATGGAAATTGCTCAAGTTATAGAATGGTGTAAAGTGTATAAGTTATGAAAAAATACTCTAAGGTTTTCAAGTTTATTTTATTAAGGCATTGCAAGATATAAAATTCTAGCCACGTACAATATCAAGGCATGTAGGTTAAAGTAAAGCATATGAGATGTGTGTATACCTACAAAGGAAAGAATTAGAATGGTACACCAAATAGATTTTTGGTATGAAACAACCAAAGAACAATACCAAAATAGTAAAATATGGAATCGAACCTAGTTACTACCAAGGACTAAATGAGAAATTTAAAGCACATCCTAGACATATCTAAAGAAAGTAGCTATAATTACATAAAGGAGTTAAATGGACTCTCCCAACATGGAATATTATTAATTTTTATTTGATAAATGTCATGCTTCCTAAACCAACTACGATGTCTTTGAGGTGTAGAATATTCATATACGACTTTGGAAGGAACAATCGTGGTTGTTTTTCCCTCTGGGGACTTACGAGGGACTCCTTCATTCTTCTTACCCTCACCTAAAAAACTAGTACTATCCTTAAATCTTTCCAAAGGAAATGACAGTTTAAGGAAAACACAAAACTCTCTAAGATGACCTGTGGTATGGCAATGTGTACACTAGTTTAGTATCTACTTGAGTGATCGGGAGTTTGAGTACGTTGTTCTTCCACTTGAAATAAAATTCATTCAAATGTCCCTCTTTTGCACAATAAGTAAACTTTACCTTCCTTTTTTCTTCACACATGACTCAGCTGAAAAATACTCTCTACGGTTTGTGGTAAAATGGGTTGTAATGTGGGGATCACAAAAGTGATTTGACTACTAGTGGACGAAGGAATCTCACCAATAACGCCTAATCCTATCTTTTCTTTCAAAACTTTCCCTATAAAGAATATTTTCCAACTTTTGAGATATATCTTCTAAAACAAACTTCAAAGTGGATCGGATAAAATATCAATATCTAGCATAAATATTTTTTTATTACAAAAATTCTTGGGGTTTTCACTCTCTGATAAATATTTCATCAAATAATTAAACTCAACACGGAGAAGTTATTGTTACTTCCCTCTATGACAAGTGTTTCCCCAAGGACCACTTTTTGAGTTTCCAAATCTCTCTCACAACTTTCAATATTGGTTAACGTGACAGAAAGTTCAATGTTTCGTATCTTGACTCCTATGGACATCTCAAAAAGTTAATCATACACGATGATTATATCATTATCCACACCTTCACTATCATCTATAGAGATGTTGGTAGGAGTAGTATTAACAAACACATATGGTGTTATGGGCCCCAGATGGGACTCGAGTAAATGCGGTATGCTGTATTGGGGAGAGGCGCCTTACCGACTTTATTGATCACTACAAGGATGTAGGAGTGCGTATCTCTCGGTCTTCTATTTTACCTTGACTTTGGGTTATTGGTTCAGTATTGATGATTTCCTATGGAAGTTGTTTGACACCATATCAAGGTTTTGTTATACGCTTATGTTTTAAGCCTAAGCCAAAGTCTTCGCACAAGGGGTTTCCAGTTATTCAAAGTCACTAGTTTATTTTATATAAAAACAAATAAAAAGGTTCAGGTTAACCCTTTTGTGCTAATCCTAAGGTAAGTTTAGGTCTAGGGATGATATAGAGATTCTTGTTATGGGTTAGAAAATCGGGTCACAAGTAGGGAAGTTATTAAGCATCCCACTTGTTCTTCATGATTCCTTATATATATACTTATTATCACTCTTTACATTATGTGATTACTTTTTAGTTTATTTTAGAATAACATGAGAAACCTTAGTTTAAGAATCCCTTAAAACGTAGATATATGCTTAGGTGTGAAAAATGGTATTAGTGAGAGGTGTAAGAACATCACTTAACTAGTGTGGGTATACAATGGAGCTTATGTACGAATGTATATTCATTTAATGGGTGGCCATTAATATGTATATACATATGCGAGGAATCTCAACTTGTGTAATGATAGGCTGTTAAAAGTGTGCATGCATATGCGCGACAGGTCGTGTCGTGAGATAGTTTGATATCTCGCTAAATGTGTAAGATAGGGTTTAAAAGGTAATATGAGAGATGGGTGAATCTCTGTGGTGATAACATATCGAGAGAAATATTGTCGAGAATTATGCTCACGGGAAGGACTTAGTTTTGTGCCTACATACTCGTGTAGCCAAGAGATCAAATCCTATGTAGTTTGATTGTTGCGGTTAGCCTCATGGAAAATTTTGAAAGTGATGGGTATGAAAGTTTAAGGAATTGGATTGAGAGGTAGAGAAACTATTTTTGAGATAAAGGGTAGCTTTATTGGAGGTTCAAAATGAAAGTTAACCTAAAGGCACCAACAAAGGCATTTTTTTGGGGATCACTAGTTAAAAGTTATTGTTGATCCCCCAAAATAGTTTAGAGGTGTAAAAGGAAGGGGGTGTATTTAGGGTTGGAGTGGACCAGAAGTCACCGCCATATATCTATGTGTCCCTTATCGACATAGCTTAAATACCGGAGGTGTCTTAGGCCTCGTACTGTATAAAGTGATAGAGATGATCATTCCATTTGATAAAGGGGGTTTGTAATAAATATGGTGGCATCCCTAGTAGATAATACACTAGGAGAAATATTATAAGGCTTGGGCACACGAGTTTGCTTGATATTGCACCTACGTACCTAGAGGTTTTGGGATTAAAGACAATGTAGTTCCAACAAACAGGACATGTTTATGGGTGAATGCGACGAGATATCATGTATTCAATATACAATATTATGGTATTTATGGAGCTTAGTCCTTAATATAACATTTCTATTATAAGTTGGACTGCCAAATCTTAAAGATGGTCGCTCTTATTCCTGCTCTTAACGAGCATATCGTTAATGTACACCTCTATGGTCTCCCCTATTTGATGTCGTAACATCTTAGTGACTAACCTATGATATGTGGCTCTTGTATTTTTTAGGCCAAACGACATGACCTTATAGATATATAGACCAACTGGCATTATGAATGAAGTCTTATCTTGGTCGAGGCCTAATAGAAGAATCTGATGATACCCCAAATAAGTATCTAGAAAACTCATTCGCTCATTCGCTGCTATTGCATCGACCAATTAGTCTATCTTTGGTAGGGGAAACTGTTCTTGGGATAGACCCTATTGAGGTTGGTGAAATCTATGCAGACTCTCCATCCCCCATTGCTATTTCGGACCACAAATGAATTTGAGAGCTACTTTGGGAATTGAACTTCTTTGATGGACCTTGCCTCCAAAATCTTCCCTACTTCCTTATCGACTGACTTTGCCTTCTACGAGTCAGCTTGATGAGCCTTCTATAAGATCGGCTTGAATGTTGGATCCATATGGATTTTCTGGCAGGCAACTGCAGGGTCAATTCTAAGAATATCGTATGGTTCCCATGCGAAAACATCTAAGATTCGTTTCAGGAAGGCGATTAACTCCTTCCTTTTGAGGTCAGCTATACTTGTATCGATTAGAAACTTTCTCTTTGACTTGTCTTTGCAAAAGGTAACCTCCTCCAGGTCTTCGACAACCTTATTAGTGGGGTAGATCCTAGTCTCTTTCACCCATGGTCGTCTATGCCATAGTTGCTATTTGGATGGAGTGTTCCCATTCTGGGTTGCCTCCAAAACAACTTCTTTCTCCTTCATCCTCTCATACTTGGGCCTAATGGCAGCGATGAAGCATTTCTGAGCAACTGCTTGATCACCTCTGATCTTCATTATGCCTATGTCAGTGATGCACTTAAGATTTTGGTGGTAGATAGAAGGAACTGCTCTCATAGCATAAAGTCATCCTCTGCTCAGAATAACGTGATAGGGTGAATCTATATATACCACTAAGAACTCGATGAGTTTCAAAATGTTCCCTGCCGTTATTAGCAGGACAACCTTCCTTAGGGGCATTATCATCTTTAGCGTAAAGCCAACTAAAGGAAGAGTCGCCTCCTTAAGGTCAGACATCTTCAGCTTGAGTTTGTGAAAGATCTCTAGGTACATCACATCTGAGGATCTCCCTTGATCCACTATAAGCTTGTCCATATCCTAGTTAGCAATTCTGAGAGTGATCACCAGTGCAACATGGTTTGTGGTTCATACCCCAACCAAGTCATCCTACGTGAAGACGATGAGCTTATTATTGTTGACGTCTTTTGATTATCGATGCTTGCCAACTTTGCATTTGGCGAGATAAATTTAAAATGCTTCCATTACAGTTGTAACTTTTTTTAGTTCCATCCGAACAACATTCCTTTGGATATGCTTGAGGTCGGATACTCCACATATGATGATGAGCTCATTCCCCATGTTCTCTTCTAGGACGTTTTCTGTATTCTGGTCACTATTGGCTTCGACCCGATCCAACTTCTTCTCAATAAATTTTCTTGAGTTCCCCGCTTAGGACAACTCCTCCAGATGGGCCTTGAGTGCTTTATAGTTTTCGATCTTATGGCCTCCTTCCTTATGGAACACGTATCGTAACGTGTTATTTATCTTCGAAGGATCTCCTCCCATCTTGTTTTTCCACTTGACAAATGGCTTATCTTTGATTTTTGCCAAGATCTTGTAAATTGGCTCCTTAAAAATTATGTTAACTGCCTTGAAGGAATCCTCCTTTCCCCCATTCCTGGTTCCGTTCAGTTTTTTATTCCTCGTCTTGGGATTACTTTCCTTATCACCCCCGTTTTTTCCTTGGCGCGACTAGTCTCGGCTTGACCAGTGTGGACCGCGTTCTCTACCTTAGCATATTTCTCAATGTGTGACATGAAATCGTCAATGGTTCCAGCTTCCTTCTTAATTAGGGATTAATATCGCATCGACGTGGGGAGCAGACCTATCTTGAAGGATGTTATGACAACTTGCTCTGAGCAATCCTCGACCTCATTGAATACTTCCCAATAACATTTGGCGTACTCATGTATGGATTCATGTGGCTTTTTTTCATCGTAATTAGTGAATACATTCTTTTTGGATGAGAACTACTAGTGATGAAATGAGCAGTGAAGGATTCAACAAACATCTTGAAACTCTTGATAGACTTGCGAGGGAGCTTCCCGAACCATTTATGGGCAACATCGCCCAGACTAGAGTGAAATATGCGACACATGAGCACGTTATTATGACTCTACAAAGTCATAACCCGCCTGTACTGTCGAACATGATTAATAGGACCGATCTTTCCATCGTAGACCTTGAACCTGGGGGTTAAGAATTTCTTAGGGGGTTCCTCCTCTTTGATAGCTCTTATTTGGGTGATAAGGTCTCTCCTAGCTAGCTTCTTGGTTAACCTAGCTCTCATATGAGCGAGGTATTAGTCCATCTCCCTTCGAACTAGTGTCCTTTTCTCTAGGGGCGGATCTATGTGTGGTGCGTGGTGGGCAATTTCCCACATTTTGCTTTGAAAGTTCTCCTTAATATTAATACAAGATGGAATTTTTTTGAAGAAAAATAAATCAAATTTTATAAAATACAACATTTTACCACCTTAATATTGAATACAAGGCTAATATAAGAGTTTTCCCACCTTATGCAAAAGTTCTGGCTCCGCCCCTGCTTATGTCATCTATATGGCGCTCGTCATCCCTGTGGAGCCTGCTTTGATAACTTCCATGCACTTAGCGTTCTTGGTCGCGCCTGGTGCTCCTAGTTTGACTGTGAGTCTTGCTCGCCTGAGGGATAGGAGTTCGGGGTTCACACTCTTGTCTCTGGTGGAGTTCCCTTTCCACCTCATCTAATCGCCGTTAGAGGCGAGTTGTCTCTTCATGCTGCTAAAGCACAACTTCGTAGGCGTAGACTAGACGTGAGATCTGAGTGGATCTAGACTGCTCGTGGATTTCCTTCAAAGGCTATTTTTCCGATCGGAACCTTAGGTTCCTATCTTGGCGAATCTCAGACCTGACTCTTAAGGGGGCTAAATCAGCCAGCACATCTCCATGTTGAGGCGCATTATTAGGAGCATTGTTTGGTTATTGAGACATCATGGGTGTTCCTCGCAAGAATTACATTCGTGAAAAACAAATCGTTTCCCACAGATGGAACCAATTGTGAGTTCAAATAATTTAAAATTAAAATAGATATAAAAATCAATATAAATAATGAAATAAAGATGCCAATCACAGTACAAAATGTACGTGGTTAAAAAGATTGCCTACATTCACGGAGAGGTTGTTGTTTTTCTTATTAAGTGCTCTCGAGTTCTAAAATTCCATCCCATTGACCCTGGGATGTGGTTTATATTTATAGTATTTTAGTGATTGAGTTGTACAAGTAACTATCTAACTTATTATTGGATCGTGTGGTACTCCTGAATATTCCTTCGAGATTGTTGGTAACCGATTGAACTTTATCGATGTGAACGTGGATTAATATTTCGTATTTATCCATGTGACAAATATGTTCCCCAATTCAATTGAAGAATTAGGTCGAACGTCTTTAACCAGGTTCAATTATATAATTTAGGTCCCCACATGTACATATATCTTATTCATAATTAATCACTTTTTTTTATAAAAATAAGTACTTTTATTTAAAAACACAACTATTTTATAAGAAAATAAAAAATAATTATTGAAAAAGCTATTTTGACTATTCAAAAGGCTGTTGTTTAATAATAATTGTTTTTTAGCTTTTATATTTTAAAAAAAATGTTTTGCCTATATAAAAGAACTTTTTTTTTAATAAAAATATATTTTTCTTAGAAAACTGTTTTTATTGTAAACAATTGTACATTATTATACTGTTTTTTTATTTAAAAAATCATGCTATTTAAAAAAATTATACTTTATTTATTATTTTAACATACAATTTTTCCTTTTTATAAAACGATTAAAACAAAATTAAAATGGATTTTGTGTAACGATTTTTTTTTTCATAAAGAATTGTTTTAAAATAACTATTGTTATTGGAAAAAAATGAATTTATCGATTTTTTAACTGTTTTATAAAAACGTTTTAATAGTTTTTCCTAGTTTTTATTAATAGAAAACAGTTAAAAAGTAATTTTATAAATGTAGTACAATTATTTGAAATCACAAAAATAAAAAATTGTGCTTAAAATTGTACCCTATTTAAAAGACAGTTTTTGACTTTTTTTTAATAAAAATGTATGTTAGTTAAAAAACCGCACTTTATTTATATATATATATAAAACGTCATAACTATTTTCTCTAAATAAAAACTAGGTAATAGTTTAATAATGTTCAATTATAATAAAAAAGCATTTTTCAATATAATTTTTTTTGGAAGACATCTTTTTATAAATGACTTTTTTTAGATAGTCATAGCTGATTTATTATTTTAAAAATAGTTTTATAATTAAAAATATTTTTTAAATAGTCAAAACAGCTTTTTAGAAATTATTTTTAACTGTTTTATAAAAAAAATATTTGTTCAAATTATAAATAAAGTACTTTAAATAACACAATTTTTAAAATAAACACAATCTAATAATTTACAGTTGTTTATAATAAAAATAATTTTTTATATAAAAATAGTTCTCTAAGAAAAGCGTATTTCTCTGAGAAAGGGTCATTTTAGGTAGACAAAATTGTTTTTAAAATAAAATATCTATAATGAACAATTATTTATAAAAAATAGCTTTTTAAATAGTAAAAAAATGATTTTTTTATATTTCTAAAATAGTTTTGTTTTAAAATATAATCTATTTTTTATAAGAAAAAATATTTATTTATGAATAAGATATATACACATATTATTTATTGGTATTTGACACTTTATGAGGGTTATTTTGAGAAAAATAAGCTTTGATAAGAGTGAGTTAACGATCAACTAATGGTAGGCGTGTTCAAATAACCGATTGGACCAACGGACCTAACCTAAACATTTTTTGGACTTTTTTCTTAATTGGTCTGGTTCGAGTTTAGTTTTTGACGAACCGACCAAGTCGATCCGATAAACGGTTTACAAGTTATATATATATATATATATATATATATATATCAAAATTTGGTTAGTTTAAATTATAGTTCAATCAAATAGTAGATTTGTTTTAGTTTTTATATTTTTTTGTTTTTAATGTTGAAAAATAATAGACTCAAGTATATTTTTATTTTTATAAATGATGTAATCGAACCGATCTTATTAAAAATCGGACCGACTAAGATCAATTAACCGTTATCATCGATCCGATCTCAATTCATTTTTTTAGAGAACCGATCAAGTCGGTTCGATCCAAAAAATTCTTAAAATCGAATCGAGTTGATTCGTTAACACTTTTAACTAACAAAAAAAAATGTAGTTTGAAATTCAAACATCAAGAATAAAAAATAACATGTGTTTGATTCAATAATTAATAATGAGCAATGCTAGACTACCCGGGAGTTAACCCCGGGTTAGTACATGGAGGTAATTTTTTTTTTCTTTTTTTTCCCTTTGTCTTATGTGATTTATTTAGCATTATTTGATTTTTTTTTAATTTAAAACAAACAGTTTTGTTAGAAAATAATATTTTTTATAAATTAAAAAAAATATATTGTTAAAAAACACTATTTTAATATAAACAATATATATTTTTTGAAAAAAACTATTTAAAAAACGAAAAAGTTGTTTAATGTAAATAATTTTTTTTTACATTTTTAAACAGTTTTAAGAAATACAAAATTATTTTAAATGTTGTAAAAAAAATAAAGTTTAAAAATAATGGGTACTGTTGGTGCGGACCTTTAAAAATCAAAGAATATTGGGTAAATGGGTGTTTCAGGGACTAAATGAGTTAAAAATAATTTTAAAAAAAATTATTATTGGAATAGTTTTATTTTTAAAAAACATATTTTAATTGAAAATACCGATTTATATTTTTTTTGAAAAAAACTATCTCAAAAAATAAAAGCTATTTTAATATAAATATATATTTTTTTTTACATTTTAAACCATTTTTAGAAATACAAAAATTGTTTTAAATGTTGTAAAAAAACATATTAAGTTTAAAAATAAGGGGTGCCGCTGACGCGGTCCTTTAAAAATAAATGAATATTGGGTAAATGGGTGTTTGAGGGGATAAATGAGTTAAACAAGAAAGAAAGAATAATACTAGACAACCCGAGAGATAGTGTCGGGGTAATTAAAAAAAATTAAGTTTAAAAATAATGGGTGCTGCTGGCGCTAGCTTGTCAAAATAAGAGAAGATTGGATAAATGGAGGTTTAAGGGAATAAATGAGTTAACCAACTCTCTTGGTCCAATGGTATAAGGCTATCACTGGGACATTATTTGGGGGTGAATTATATTCGGTCCCCAGTTCGATCCATGGCAGTGTCAAAATAATGTTTAGTCAACGAAAGTCACGATTCGCGAGCGGGAATTAGTCGAGGTGCGCGTAAGTTGGGCGGGACACCTCGTGGTATGAAAAATACCTTAAACAAAAAAAAAATGTTAAATATTTTTTTAAAAACAAAAAAAACTAATTAAAAAAACTATTCTAATAATTTTTATTGCTTTAGACTAATTTTACATGAGAAACCAATAAAAAAAAAGAAAAAAAAGTAGCCTTCATGTACTAATCCGGAATTAACACTCGGGTAGTGTATCATTTTATATTAATAATAAATAAGTTATAAGAACTAAATAATAGTCAAGAAAATCAAATGATTTATTGAGTTGAGTAGATAGTTTATGCCACTTCCTAGCTAAATTCAACTATTTAATGCCCCGACCCCTCGGTTGACTTTTTATCATGGGGAAAGGGAAAAAAATTAAATTACATCTAGCGAAACGTAAAACTCAATCCGATGGTGACAAACACACTAAATCTTGACATGACAAGTTGCACATGCATTAAAGGAGAGCAGCAGGACAAGTGAAATATTTAGGTATGAACTCACCTCCATTTATTAAAACCACCACCTCTCCTTGCCCCTCTTAGTCCATTAAATATTATATAGTAGTACCCGTATTAAACCCCATCACCCATCAACTCTCTCCCAAACTCCCACCCATCTCGCTCCCTAAATAGACCCCCCTCTCCCTCTCTCTACATGTAAACAACATTGTGTTTGTGATCCTATATATATATAAATAGAGAGAGAGAGAGAGAGAGAGATTATATAGATATATAGAGAGAGAAAATGGAGGGAGTTTCGGCTAAAGTGTACAAGGGCTTAATGGGTTACTGGAGGAGACGAGGATACCAGAGATTAACCGGGTCGGGTCGCCGGAGGAGAGAGATCCGGTTGGAGCTTGGTGGATCCGGGTCGACCCGGAAGAGGAGGTGTTGGAGGGTGAAAGTCGGGTCAAAAATAAAGATCCGGTTTTCAGCGAAGAAGTTTTTCGTTGGATTAAGAGATTCGTATGTTAAGATGATGATGAGGCTTGCTAGCTCGGGAGTGATGATAAGTGATGGGTCAAGTGGGTTCGGGTCGGGTGGGGTATCCGGGTTTGGGACCCGACCCATGAAGGAGTATGATGAGAGGGTCATTATTGAGGTTTACAAGTCGCTGGTGGTGGCACAGGGTCAAATGGTGCCCCGTGATGCAGCCCGAATTGGTCTGCGGTAACTTTTTATGTTGTAGTTTTGATTTTTATTGAGTAAATTTATTTATGTCCTCTTAATTAAGAAACGAATTGGTGTAAGTTTAATAATTCAGTTTCTTGCAATAATAATGTTATTATATATATTTCTCAAAAGTAGTAAATGCCCGTGTTGATAGTACCCTTATAATGTTGCATTGTCACATGCGTGTTTATGAGATCGTTCATGTCTATGATATATTTGTGCAACATTCTTACGTCACATTTTATTGATTTTTTTTTTATAAATTTTAAGGCTAATGTCAAAGTGATTCGAGGAATTCATACAAGTGTGCCTCTAGGGATGATATTTTATATAAAGTGCATTTTTCCAAATTAATCCTAATTTTGGATCATTTTGTGAATCTTATAAATGTGGATTTTTTTACGGAAAAGAAATAGGAGTTAAGGGTGAATATGACATGTTTGAATAAATTTCAAGACAATAAGAGTTTGATTTACAAATATTAGGCTATTGTTTATAACTTTTATTGAACTAATTGTAAACTATCAAAACTGGAATGAGAGAATTTAAATAAAGCATGTGGGTTAACATCATCCTTGTGTAATAATGCATATGTTTGTGTGTATTATAATTTGAAGGACCTAAATATACAGATTTATATGCCCTTTATGCAGGGGCAGATCTACTATGGGGCGAAGGGTTCTCATGAGTTTTTTTTAGGGTGATATATGTAAAGATAGACAGTTAAAGATAATTTTATAAGGACTTTTGAAGCTGAGAGGGACATAACGTAGTAAACTTATTTCTTTTATGTTTAACCTAGGTCATATTTCGCCTCTTTGTTCGCTTTTCATTTATTTTTTCCTCACCTCTCTCTACTCTCATTTCTCTTATCCTTCATTAATACACGCACGACCCTCATCTCACCAACTCTACTCCTCCGCTGGCTTGACATCAAGGAAGCACTGCCACACCCTCTCTGATCCTCTTCGAACCACGAAAGAACGACCTCATCCTCATCGCTCCTCTCCGGACAAGGTTTATTCTCAACGGCGGCTCCGCCACTAATTCTCTCCCTCTCCGGCTCCAGCCTTCTCCTATGTTCAACGATTTTTTTTTCTTTTTTTAAGCTATAATTTTACTGCTAATGCTAAGAATTTAAGAAACTAAATGTCGTAAAATATATATTGTTTGATTAGGCTATGATGTTCAAATATTTATTTAGACTATGGTGTTAAATTTTTTATTTAGGTTGTGATGTCATGTTAGGTTGTTATTAAATTAATATTTAGTATGTGATTAAACTAATATATATTTATGTTGTGATGTTAATTTTTTGAGGCTGTGATGTTAAATTCATTTAGGCTGCTAATACTTGTAATGACATAATGAACCAAGATCAACACATATAAATAGGAAATTGGCGTGTTTAGTTTGTTCGTTTAACGTTTTTATAGATTATTTTAGTTTAACGTAATAAGTTTATATAAAACTCGAATTAAAGCTATAATTTGTATAAAACTCGAATAAATCCAAAAAAAAAAAATCGCCATGGGGGCTTCTGCGACACCAATCCAATCTGCCCCTCCTCCATCCCATCCCAAAAATCCTGGATCCGCCACTGCCTTTATGTTTCATATTAAAAGTTTATGTTCAAAAGTGATATTTTTCAAATAATATTAATTTTCAAGATTTTTAGACTAAACTAAATTTACTGGAAAATTGTAAATTTTGGTTATCTAATTTTCATAATTAAACTATTAAATCGGGATGTATTAATAAAGAAGACAAATAAATTTAGGGACAAACGAAATACTTTGTGAAATTATGTTACTACTGACACCAAATTGATCTATGAATATGTGTATCTCTATCTCTACTATTTAAAATGAGCACAACACATCTGATACCATGATAAGTCACTATTACCCTCACTTATTCACATAGTCCCTTTGTAATATCTATTGTTCATTCCTTCCCTCTTTCTCCACACGGATCATTGATAGTTATAATCAATTCCCAGCCTCTCCATCTTCTCCCTCGCTCCCCCTCAGCGAATTCAAGACGCTTGCATGCTTGCTCATCTCCCTTTGTTCCCCTCAATTCATCATAAATTATATGAAAATCTCACATTGAAAGATGATATATGTAAAACCATATGTTCACATTTTTTACCCATTTCAGGAACCCATATATAGTCTGAAAGTCTCACCGCTGTGGAAGATGAATCACTTCAAAACCTACATTCACGTTTATTTCCTAATAATTTTGGCCCATTTTAACATCTCCACAAATCGTTGCTCTATATTCATCAACCCATCTTCATATTTTTCGTCGTCACAACTTGTGGTCAGTGTCTTTTTAGAATCTCAATGTTGAGAAGAAACAAATTTGCACTACATCTTCTCCAAGTATGTTGCTTGTCATTATATTTTTTGTACTTTGCTAAGCCTTGGTATTGTTTAACTGTATGTGATTTTGGTTTTAAACACACCAAATTTATTGAATGTTCTTGATTTTTATTTCAGACATTCACTTTTTGAGAGTATAGATAATTATGCATGTTCTTAACTTAGATTATTATTAAAGATTCCATTAGTTCTACAAATTAGAAAGACAAGGATCTATTTTTGTAACCCATTTTCCCACTTGATACCAATTACAATTTTGGAAAGTTTCGGTTCTGTAGACTTTTTTTTAAAATTGATAAATTTGAAAAGAATCAAGCATAGTTTTCCCACTCACCTCAACCTCGAGCAGTGATGGAATCAGATTCAACTTGAGATATGAAGTTCAAAATGTTTGATCCGTTCACTCTCCCTCAAATAAGGAAACATAATACACTGTTGGAAGTTTACCATCCATACTATATTATTTTTTTGGTGTACATCTTTGGTTTTTGATTGCTCTCTTTAAGTGTTTTGCGAATTTGTTATCGTTTAACCATATTACTATTTTGCTACACATGGACTTTTCTTGATTACAGTTTTTTCAAATTTTTTATTTTCTACTATACATAAAAAAAATTCTTACTTCGTAGCTCAAGTTGGTGCTCCAGCTCTTAGGGAGATAATAAAGGAAATAATTTGACTCATTTGCTTCATTATTATGTACGTATTTATTTGAATGGTGTCGTTCCAATTTTTCTTTCCAAAGCAATAATTTTATAATTGTTTCGTATTTTTCAACATATCCAAATTGTCTTCTTAAAACTGATTTGGCTTAGAGGATCCACGTTTGCATTGTAAATCATTCTTAAGAACACCTTAATATTAATTACAAACACATTAATATGATGATACTTTAGCTTATAATTGTTCTTAATAAAAGGATCTTGGATCTTTATGTTTTCACAAAATATCCCTAAACGATGAAAAATAAGACTTACCTTGATCCAATGCATTGATCAATCTTATTATAGAAGTCTTTTTTGATCATCTTGATTAATTGCTCCATTAATCCCTCACTTTAAAAAATTGCACTTAAATGGAATTTCAGAATTTTCTCTCTCTAGCCCAATATATTGTGTGTTTATGTTGATTATTTGATGGAGAATAACCTACTATATTAGTGTGAGAGAGGACCCGAATCTCCTATGTAAACTATAATTCTACCATCTATCACAGTTAGACTTGCATTAGGAGACTAATCCACTTTATCTCTTAAAATTCCAAGTCTCCTAACCAAATCTGATTTCTTATTTGAACCACATCAAGTAGGACTCATTTATTTAACCCATTAATTAATTCCGAATTTCGTAATTTCAAAATTATTAAATGGATAAAATATTCCTAACAATCTCCCACTTGGTCCTAGTAAGAATTGACATAATGATTTGATTAACGGAACATCAGGCACGCAATAATCTTTAGAATAGTCATTAAATATTATTCACTTTAATTAAATACTCCACTAAATATGAGTCGTGGTGGTTCCACATTAATTTAAGAGCATGGTTCCTTTCATGTATTACGCCACTAATGTCATATTCAATTAGGCCTGAAATGTGGATTGTCAATTATGGTCCCATAATATCTTTATAAAAAGACTATTTCAATCACATTCATTCATTCACATGCATGTATACACTAAAGACAGAAATATAAAATCCGAAAACACTTTTGTGATATCATAATGTAGTGTCAAAATAAGCACTAGCAATCCACTACATCAAAATTTTATTGGCTACACTTAAGACCCATATATTAAGCATGGTTCATTTATATGGATTTGCTATGTCAACACTTGTACTAATGTGTTCAAGTGACACTCGTTGTTTCAGAATTTCTTATTTAATTGAAAGGTATTTACATTCAATGTGCTTAGTTATTCTTGAATTACCTAACATTTCTTCATAAAGAAGATTGCAGCGACATTATCATAAAATTTCAGCGGCTTGATAATAGTGTCGACAACTCCAAGTCCCAAAATGAAGCCACGTTGCCAAAATACATAAGTTGCAACATCAAAGCATGTTACAAACTCGGCTTTCACAATAGTTAATGGATAGATTGTGTTGCACTCCTTCATTATATTGGTCGATAAACCCAAACAAATAGACTTAAACAAGAGTGAACTTCATACCATCCGTACAACTAGTAAATCTGAGTCATAATAACTGTTCATATTTAAATGAACGCATACATCATAAATATGAACATATAGTCTTTTAAGTATCTCATTACTTCACACACAAATCTTAAACCCATATAAAATTATTTTGTTTCTCTGCTTTCTAAATCCATGCTTATATATAAAGAAAATATATAAACTTACTCCCACTAATCTTAAGGTGTATACAAACATACAACGATTAAAAAAAATAATGATATTATTTCTTAAAATACGTTATGCGGGAAACTTATGTTTATACAATGATCTCTTAAACAAATACACATGGTTTATAAGACTTTAAAACGTAATTTTCACATCCACTTAATGTAACTCTCAATCATAATGAGCTACTAATGTCATAAGAATTCCATATCCTTAGATATTATTGAGAAGGTTCATTTATAACCTTTTCTTAGTTAATAGTGAAATATTTTATTACAATTTATCTTTATATCATTTAATTACCGTTAGTATCGCGTTTGATTTTGATCACCTCCTCATACCCGACTTTAGTGCATCAATTATATAATACAACGAGATCATAAGCTTAGTTCTAGTCCATTAGTTTCACTAGTTATGACTTGTGAAAATAAAACTAGATTATTACTTATCCCTATGACAAATTCATGTTCATGATCATTTAGGATAGTAGATCTTTTAGGATCTTCTTAATACTATTCCTTATGATTTTATCTACATTTGCCTCACGGTGACAATACTATCATTTAGTGGTTGATCATTTATTTGCTCTTTGTTGTTTAGACAATCTAACAACTAAAAGAACAAGTATTCAAGAAATTTGTCGGTAATGGGATAAGTACCCTACCTTCCTTTATAACATATTTCATGATTTGCTACTCCCACTAATTTCACCATTTATAACAAATTTGACATTTTTAATTTTCTTTAATGTAATAAGTATGTGTCAATGACAATTATATAGTATATGTTGGTCCACTTTAAGGAAAGTTTCTCATAATCTCCCATTTGGGTCACATAGGTCATCCTGATATTAGACATCGTAATACCTTAAGAGCATAACTCGACTATCAAGATTTATAAGAGATATTACAAAAATCTTGTCCACAAAAATTATTAAAAGGCACTACACCAAATCTGCCGAATTGCCACGATCATTGACCTTGAAAAGTTAGAATTGTCAAGGTCAATGACCTTAACAAGTCTGGGGGTGACAACTTTTGTTATCACGAACGTGTCACGATCAATAACCGTGATAAGTTTATTAGAATTGTCACGGTCATGTCACGGTCTATGACCTTGACAAGTTTTGTCATGGTCATAAACCGTGAAAAACCCGAGACAATCTTTAAAAAATTGTCACGGTCAATGACCGTGACAAGTCCGTAACAAATAATACTTGTCATGGACTTGTCACGATCAATGACTGTGACAATTCTGGGCAGATTTGAAAAAAAATCTGCTGGGCAGTATGGCCACTGCCACTGCCCAGTAGTATATTTGTACTTGTTATAACAACGTTGCACCTGTTCTAACATCATATATCCAAATAAAATAGAGATAATGCAAATATACATTCAAAATAATATGCATCATGATATCAAATCTAATTCAAATGTAACAACTTAAAACAATTCAATTCAAATAATGTCACTACATGTCTGGGGTAAGGTTTGCTCTAAGGAGGTGAGTAGGCCACACGATATACGAATTGACACACCCAGTAATATACATCGTGCCGCATTATTCGCGCAACCACAATGGGGAGTTCTCCTTCCAGGGTATCACATGCATGACGAGCACCTTGGACTCGATGTCTTGAAGCGAACGTCCATGAACTGGAATACCTTAGATGATATTAGGGTCCCTCAACTCCCGCCCTATCCGTTGGCCATCAAATATGTCCAGTATAAACACGCTCGGCCAACCAAGTTTCGACATCGATTGGTCGAAGGGAGCCAAATAGGGGACTGGATCATCAAAGTTTGCATATGTCGGCGATGAAGTAACGAGGTCCACATCCTCGTCATCCTGCACCTCGTTCTCCTGCACCTCCTCCTCCACTACCTTCTACTTCCCTTTCCTCTTACGATTTCCGCCCAATGAACGCTTCATGAATGAGAACATATCTTGGACCGTCGCCTCCAAACGGGACAGCTTCGCGTCATGAGAGTCCACCATTCGAGCTAACCCGGCGTCACTCATCTTCAATCCGATTATCCTAAATTTGGCCACCCGCGAGCTCAACCCCTTGTCCTCCCTTTGCGATCAGCGCCAAGCACTTGGCTGAGTGCGTCTGTGGACAAAGATGCCTGTCAGCATTAGATTGCGACTCATGCACTTCCTTAATCTTTTTCTGAAATGACAAAAAGCACATGATTGGTAAAATAAGTAAATAAATTTTTTTTAACGTAATTAATAAAAAGTAAACTGTCGGATTACTTACAATAGTGGTCGCGATGCTCGGGGACACCTCCTTATCCTACCCCTTCTTCGTCCGAATAGCTTCATAAGTATCGAGCCTATGTGGTCTACCCCCAGGTCCACTCCCTATCCCCTGAAATAAAATAAAGCAAAATTATTGTTGGCCCTGCAAAGTAAAATAATGCAGAATAATATATTTATGTAGTTATAGAAAAATTAAATCTTACCATCATCCTATGCTCCACCTCGGTGTAAGACGTCCAGCCGGAGTAGTGCACATCCGTCTTTTTTGCCCGATTTTTCCTCCCCGATTAGCGAGATGTCAATTGTCGCTCCCCGATCTCATTGTCAATGAACTTTTACCATTGTGCTAATGAGATCAGCTCCTTCGACGGGACGGATTCACGCATTCGGATAACGGACTCTCGGGTCTTCCCAAAGTACCGGGTCCGCATATTTTTCTTCCATGTCTTATGTTGCTCCCTCAACTGTTCCAAGACGATATCACGTAGCTTTGGATCCAGGCTGACTTGTTCCTGTCCAATAAATACAATGTTAGTTGGGAATAAATATAAATATAAATATAAATATAAATATAAATATAAATATAAATATAAATATAAATATAAATATAAATATAAATAATCGAAATCGAAATCGAAATCGAAATTGAAATTTAAATATTCATATAAATATAAATATAAGTACATTACCTATAGTGCCACCCAAATAACTAACTTGAGCTCATTTGACACCTCCCTCCAACTAGTGTACCCCGGGCCGATGATCGTCTTTACCAGCTAGAGGGATCTCACTAATAGCCCCGTCTTGTTCTCGATGGTTATCCCCAATTTTCCATATTTGGAGAGCCTAGGGGACGAGGAGCCCTCGTCGCCTCCGCTACCACCGAGCCCATACGACATTATCATAATCAGCATCATCATCCTCACCTTAATACCTGAAGGAGACATTTTCTGTTAAAAAAATGTTGTTATTAGTACAAATCAAAATGAATTAGAAGAAGTCATGAAAATATGTAAAATTACTACAAATCCAAATGAATTGTTATTGTTTAACACCTCAATTCTGAATTCCAAGACAACAACATCTAGCTCATAATATGTACAATTACTAAAAATCCGAAACATCCCCACCCCCACCCCTACTGTCCACACACACGCATACTACACAAGAGTGAAAATGATAAAGTGCAAATCAATTAAAATCATTAAAAATGTATTGATAAAGTACAAAATGGAATATTTATTACAAATTGAAAATTGTTTCAAATTCGGGTTATCATAAAAAATGGATTGATACTCGGTACGAGCTGCTAAGTCATCCAAACTACTATTTAGATGCTTTGGCGCGTGTAGGACAATTGACCACGGCTCATTGTTGATATACTCCGAGTAAAACTCTTGGTTAACCTTTTGAAATGCACAAACAAACGTCTCATCGCTCACGTGGTCATTGCTCTTCAACTTGGGCAAGTCAACCATGATCAAATTGGTGATAGGATCAACTTTACAAGCATTTTTATCCTCAACTCTTACCCAGTCACAATAAAATACAACCTCTTTGAAGCTTATATAATCCAATTCAAATATATTTCGAATTACACTATAGTAAGTCATTTCAGCTTCAACGAGATTTTTATCTTTTGTGCTCGCTCGAAAGAAAGTAAGAGCCTTGTATGAAATGCTTGAGTTTTGTACATTTGTACTTTCCTTGTACACTTTTGCTCCAAATACGTAATCGTTTAATCGATACTTTTTGTACTCTTGTGCCACGAACAAGGGTCCAGTGGCTAGACGAGCAAGCCTTGATGTCGCATCACCCGTCTTTAAGAGATGATAATATAGATAAATTAATTAGATTAGTTGTAAAGTTTGAGTGTAATGTAACATTATATTACGACCATTTTCATTATAATTACGTCTTGTGACAACCACAGCCTAAATTCGCTGTCTGATTATACCATTGTTTTTCATCTTTTATTATTCTCACAGGCTTCATATTTTCTACATATTACAAAAGTAATCATGTATAAAATAATCTAAAATAATGTTAAACATTAAACTAATTTAAACTTACTTTTTCCATTCTTCGACATCTTCATGTGTGTCAAATAGATAATGAGCTACTTGTTCATATTACAAACTCGTTAATTTCACTCGTTTTCCCATCACATGACCACCATCATCGACGAACTCATCAGTGTCATCAACGATGGTCGAGTCAGGCATATATTCCCGAGTATATATTGATGACTCCGCAGTGATGTATTCCTCTGCAATTAATCCTGCAATGTATCGCATATTCTTGACGTAATATTTAAAAACTTTCATCAATCTTTCAAACGGATACATCCACCGATATCTAACAAGACCACAAAGAAGTGAAAAATATGTTACTAAGGCCGTTTATAAAAATAAACTATTTAAGTAACTCCGATCTGTTTTTTTAGGAAACTCTTTTCTTAAAAACCAAACTATTTTAACACAAGATGTGTTTAACAAATCAATATGTACGAGATCTATTCAAGATTTGAATAACATGTTTATAAAGTAATTTAAAAAACTTAAACTCAGCACAACCAAGAATGAGATGAGGAGACGTAGAAAGATTATGTTCACGATGTTTTTTACGTGGTAAAACCTCACCAATTGAGGAAACATCCACGACTCCCTCTACGGAGTAAAATGAAAAATCCACTAAAACAAATATATGAGTTACAAACTATATAACTAACATGCAAACAACTCAGACCTACATAAGTTTAGGAATGTACCCTCTGGTGTCCTTATAACTTCTCTGCAGTTCTGATTGTAGATGTAGTTCTCCCAGTTTGTTAACTTCTGATTTGTTCCAGCACTTTACGTCGACTCTTTGTTCACAAGATCTTATTACCAACACTTTTCGTGTTGTAGGGTGAAAGTGTTTGTGGAGGTGCTCTCTAACACATGCACACACACACACACACACTTATTAAGTACAAACAGTCCTAACAAATTACAGTAACACTATATGCTGTGATCATTTCTTTTTCTTTCTTCTTACAAGACTTTTAACCTTATTTGACCTTTAAATCAATCCCAGAATCCACGGATACCTTGCTAGGAAGACAGTCAAGGTCTTAATCAATCTCAGAATTTAGAAAAAAATTTCGAGATTGAAAACCTCCAAGTGTGATTCCAACTAGGTCAAAGGTTTAGTTTTACAAGAACTAGAAACATAAAGCATTTATTGTTGATTTCAAAGTAAGCAAACGTTTTATAGAAAATAATCAACAATATATTTCTCAAGATGAGAAATAAAGAATGAAACTAAGTGTAATGTAACATGAATAACTCAGATCTGAAATTTCTATGAAATCAGAAAGTAGATCTAAGTAAAAGTTTAAGTTGGAAACAAGATCTTAACGAACAAGAGGTTACAACAGCAATTACAAACTCAACTCAAACTCTCAATCACTCAAGAACACTCAGGGTAGTGTTTTGGATATGAAGGAGTTTTGAAGAAGTGTTTGAGTTTGGATGGAAGAGGCTTTGACGAACAGGGTTAGGGTTTCTAACTCTCTCTCTTCTCTCTGTTTTCTCTCTTCTATCACTTCTCTCACTTCTCTCTCTTCTCTCTCTATTTCTCAAAAATAAGAAAATGGCAAAAGTCTTCGAAGTCTGAGAATAGGGTTCCTTTTATAGGGTGAAGAGAAGGTTCGAGAGACTGGATAAAAACCAAGGGCCAGGATTAAGTCAAGTTAAATTGACTTAGATCGAAGGGTTCTATAAACGCGGTGCTTAAACGACACCTGATTGGTTTAAAATGTTGTATTGGGATTCACCAAGACAACATGCAGATCGTCGATAACCAATGATCCAAGGGCTAAAAACATACGCGTTTATAACTCAGTAAAGAAACACAATCTCAGCCAATCAGATGAAGACAGATGTTGGCCAATAACAGGATATGAAACACGCGTCCTAAAGTAATTAAAACCACACCCTAATGTTTACTCCGCTTTTGGATTCTACCCAAGGTAACATTCAATATACCCAACAAATTATATTTACAAATTGACCACATAAATTTTTAAATCAAGTTTTAATTAAGAAAACCTTATTTAAAAAATGTTTATAAAATCCCAAAACATTATTAAAATACAAACTTAGGGATTTAAACACACTCAACATATATTTACACATTATTATGCAGTATGATATGCAATAAATAAATTCTATTGTGTGTGAGTGTTAGAAATTTGTTCTTGATCAATAAAGATAGAGAGATGAAGTATCAAACCAACTTCTGAGGTTCGTTTGTTTCTAGGGAGGACATAATTTTGTCACAATTTCCAAACTGGATGAGCACTTATACAATATAGACTCAAGTGAGTCAAAAGCATAAGGGCTTCAATCTCCCCCTTTGGAAATATGAGACAAAATCTCCTTTGAGTCATCTAGGACTCGTAGGGCAATAAAAAAATAAGAAAAACTTATTCCTATCAAAATTCTATCTACCCAATACCTAGAGATCAAAAAGTACATAACTCAACTAAGTACATTTGAATACCCTATTACAGCAGTTGAGAGTAACTGTACAATAAGAACCTGCAATAAATCACTAAGATCAAGTTGTTTAGCATATGTAAGAATTGAATAGACTCAAATTTTTCCCCCATTTTGTCTCAAATGGACAAAGGAAAAAAAAACTTGGATAAACAACAAAGTTATTAGTCAGCATAAACCATACCAATAGATTTACGTAATGAAATGAATCTATTATAATCTAGAGGTTTGGTAAACATATCTACGAGATCAGTAGGAAGATAATTAATTTCTAATTCCTTAGATTCAACCAATTCGCGTATAAAATGATGTCTTATTTTAATATGCTTTGTTCGCGAGTGTTGAACAGGGATTTTAGAAATATTAATCGTCACAATAGAGATGCAATTGGTTTTCTTGAATACCATAATCACTTAGCATTTGTTTAAGCCATATTAATTGAGCACAACAGCTGTCAGCGGCTATGTATTCAGATTCAGCTGTCGAGAGTGATGTGCAGTTTTATTTTTTACTACTCCATCCTACCAAGTTATTACCTATATAATAACATGCTCTTGATGTTCTTTTACTATCATCAGTACACCCAGCCCAGTCAGCATCAGTGTACCCAATTATAGTGCTTGGTGTGTCATTAGTGTACCAAAGTCCTAAATTTAGAGTGCCTTTTACATATTTAATGATACGTTTAACAGCATTCAAGTGGCTCTCTTTAGGGTTACTTTGATATCGAGCACATACACACACAGCATACATAATATCAGGACGCGAGGCGGTAAGATATAGTAAGGTTCCTATCATACTACGATATAGAGTAGGATTTACAGATTTTCCATTTTCATCTTTAAAAAGTTTTAGAGTAGTACTCATGGGCATTTTAGCATCTTTAGCACTCTCGAGGCCAAATTTCTTTACTATCTCTAAAGCGTACTTGGATTGCGATACAAATAATCCTTCTGAATTTTGTTTGACTTGGAGGCCTAAGAAGAATTGTAGCTCCCCCATAAGGGACATTTGAAATTCCTTATGCATAGTTTCAGAGAAGGATTTGACTTCTGAGGGAGAAGTTGATCCAAATATAATATCGCCAACATAAACTTGAGCAATAGTGATATGTTTGACAAAAAGAGTTTGGTCATTTCCGCCTCTTTTGAAACCTTTATCTAAAAGAAAACTGGAAAGACGCTCATACCAAGATCTAGGAGCTTGTTTAAGTCCATACAAAGCCTTTTTTTAGACGAAATACATGATTTGGATATTTAGGGTCAATGAACCCTTTAGGTTGTTCTACATAGGTTTCTTCAGCCAGTATTCCATTAAGGAACGCATATTTGACATACATTTGGTACAGTGTAAAATGCATGTGGCAAGCTATAGCAAAAAGCAGACGAATAGATTCTAAACGAGTAACAGGAGCAAAGGTCTCGTTAAAATCAATTCCTTCTATTTGAGAGTATCCTTGAGCAACTAATCTAGCTTTATTTCTAATTATTATCCCATTTTCATCAGTCTTATTTTTGAAAATCCAACGTGTGCCAACAACCTTTTTGTGATCAGGACGTGGAACAAGATACCAAACATCATGAATGACAAATTGTAAAAGTTCTTCCTGCATAGCAGAAATCCAGTGAGAGTCATTCAAAAAATGCATAATGTGCATAGTTTCTTAGTTGGGATCTTGTGCGCACTGGCTCACTAGGGTTACCAACTACGTTATTTATGGGATGATCTTTAGAAACCCAGTTAGGTACTTCAGGTGTCTCAATAGGTAATGAATTATCCATTTTAGAGGAGTCATTTTCTAAAATATTTGTAGACTCTTCCTCAATAGTAAATTCACCAGTCTTGCTTTCTACAGTAGTGTCACTAACAATTACATTTATGGATTCCATCAAGGTTTTAGTGCGAAGATTATACACTCGATAAGCTCTACTGTTAGGCGAATATCCTAGAAATATGGCTTTATCTCCCCGGCTCTCAAATTTGGATAAGTGTTCCCTATCTTTGCATACATAACAAGTACTGCCAAAGGTTCTAAGATATTTGAGATTAGGCTTTTTATTGTACCAAAGTTCGTAAGGGGCTTGTTTGGAATTCTTTCTAAGATAGACCCTATTTATAATGTGACACGTAGTACGAATAGATTCTACCCAAAAATATTTAGGTAAATTCTTGGCATGTAACATAACACGTGCCATCTCTTGAAGGGTACGATTCTTTCTCTCCGTAATACCATTCTGTTGAGGGGTCTTAGGAGCACTAAACTCGTGTTTATAACCATTATAGTCACAGTATTCTATAATACCAGTGTCTTTGAATTCACCACCTATATCACTACGAATTCTATTCACTTGAGTATCCTTTTCATTTTCAATCCTAAGAAGAATTTTTAGGAAGGTTTGAAATGTTTCAGACTTTTGTTTTAAGAAGGCTACCCAGGTAAATCTAGTGAAGTCATCAACCATAACAAGGATGTAACTGTGTCCACAGAGACTAACAGTTTGGGAGGGACCCATTAGGTCCATATGGATGAGTTCTAATGGATTAGAGGTAAGAATATCTTTGACTTTCTTATGAGGTGCCTTAACAATTTTACCTTCCTGACAGGAACCACAGATAAGATTGGGTATAAGTTTGATTTTAGGAACTCCTCTAACTATTTCCTGAGAAGTCAGTCCACTAAGGTTATCGTAATTTATATGACCCATTCTGTTATGCCATATCTCATTGTCATCCATTCTGGCAACATTACAGATTTTAGAATTATTCATGACAGTGTAGCAATTGTCAGGAGTTATGAATCCAGTAATTATGCATTCACCTTTTTCATTTAAAATTTTGCAATTATTCTTTGAAAAGGTAACAGTATGATCTGAGTCACAAAATTGCGATATGCTAAGTAGATTTGCCTTAAGACCTTTGACTAGAAGAACATCTTGAAGAATAGGAAGCCCATCTTCTTGGAGAGTTCCTTTGACTATGATTTGAGATGAAACTCCATCACCAAAAATGACTTTACCACCAGCAAAGCTGGTTTTGTTTAAAAGTTTAGTTTCATCACCAGTCATATGCTTAGAACATACAGAGTCTAAATACCAACCGGATGATGTGTGTTCAGCTTTTAAAGTAGTAACAACAACATTACACTTCATCTGAGGTAATAGATCATCTTTTCTAACCCAAATTGCTTTAGTTTTCATCTTGCGCTTATTAGATTTTAATTGATAAAATTTACGAGCTTTGGATTTTTGCTGAAAAATGTTTTGCGCATGATTTTGAATTTTGTGAAAGACTTGAGCATTTGGTTTAGGAAAGTGCTTAGGATTACTTCTAGGAAATGTTCTTTTAGGTTTGGTCTTTCTCTTTCTATAATTAGAGTTTTTATCTGGCTGTCTAGAAAGTATATAATTGTTGCTGTTCCTCCTAGAATAGTTAAAGTTCTGATAGATATGAGGATTATAGACAGGTTTAACTAGTCTCCTAGCATAGCAACTATCAAAAGAGTGACCATATATGTCGCAGTAGGAGCAATAAAGATTGCACAGAATTGGGGTCTCCTTAGGAAAGTCTCTAAACAAAGGTTTTGAGAAGTTTTGAGGTTGAACTCTATTCCTAGGTGTGACAGTCTTGTATGCAGACTCACGCTTCCTAATAGAAGGGCAGACGTATTTAGCCTTAGGTGAACTTTCATGTTTAGAGCAACTTGATTCCCCAATGTTAAAATTTTGATGTTTTGAATCAAACTCAGTTTTTAGAGAATGAATGTCTGGGCATGTTTCTATAGGTCTTTTGTCTCCTGACACAAACTTGATAGGTTCAAAAGATTTTGTTTGTGTTTTCAAATTGGGGCAAAACCCTATTCCAGTTCGATCATCAGAATTGGTTTTTGATTCAGTAACAAATTCATCAAAACATTTTGAATTATTTTCAAATTTTGTAAATTTTTTTAAAACTGTTGCTGTCTTTTCATTAGTTTGCTCCAATTCTAACAATGTCCCTTTGTATTTTTTATCCAGAGTTTCATTTGTTTCTTTTAAATTTCTGAGTTTTTCATCAAACATTTTGATTTCGTTTTTATGAGTCAAACATTGGGTAGTATACTATTCAGTTGACCATTAGGCTTAGATCTTCCAACTTTTTGGTAAGTTCTTTCACAATTTTTTCTAGTCTAGCGCTTTTCTTGAGAGTTTTAGCATAAAGTGTGTGAATGTATGGGAGGTCTTCATTGTCCGAGTCACTAAGTGTGGTGTGTGGAGTGACCCTTAAAGATTCACTTTTTAAACTCACACACCCATTGACATCGTCATTATCGCTATCCCTTTGACTCACACACCCCGAAGTAGAACATGCAACATTCTCAGTAATCAAAGCATCTAAACGAGTATAAACATGATTCTCAATAGCAGGAGTAGAGTTACTAGAAACATTTTCATACACAGGCATAGGCACATCATCATTATATATGATCTTGGCAAAGAAAGACATGCAAGGGTCAAAAACATCAGATGACTCAGGTTCCTCCTTTTCAGAGTCACTTGAATCATCCCATGTTTTGTAAATGTTAGCTCTAGTGTGTTTGTTTTGAGTGTTCAAGTTAACTCTACAGTCTTGTGCAATGTGCCCCAGTTTACCACATCTATAGCATTCAGTCTTCTTAAGGTCTCTATTAGGTCTAATATGAGAGTCCTTATGATTTTTGTCATGGTTTTTCTCATGAGGTCTGTGATTATAGGAAGTTGGATAATTTGAATTGCCTTGTTTATTTGCCACTTTGTTTCTAAACTTAATGATTTTCTTAAACTGTTTTGTAATTAAGGCAATCTGATTGTCCAAACTCTCTATATTGCATTCCTCATCAGAATCATAAGTGGGGAATATAAGCTATAGCTTAGTTAACTTAGAAGAGAAGCTTAGATTGGAACTAGTCTGTTTCCTATGGGTTTGTGTCAATTGTTTCTTAAATTCTAGTTCCATTTCCACAGTTCTTGGTTTACTACTGAGTAATTCAGGAGTGAGATTTTGATTACACATTTCCTCAATAGCATATCTTTTGTTATCAAATTTCTGTGGTAATGATCTTAGAATTTTAGATACAATTTCATGTCTGTCATAAGTCACCCCATTAGCATGAAGTTTGGTCACAATATCAGTCAGGTTCATATAGAAGTCATCAAATGACTCAGTCTCAGACATAATTAAGGAGTTATACTGTTGAATAAGCATTTGAGTTTTAGCAGCCTTAACTCTAGTGTCTCCTTCATGAGCAGTAACCAAGGTGTCCCAAGCTTCCTTAGAAGTGGTACAGGATGAGATTCTTTTTAACTCATGTTCATTTATGGACATACATATGGCATTATTTCCTTTGTTATTATTTCGAGAAACTTGTTTCTCTTCTTGAGTGAACTCACTTAATGCTTTCTTAACCCTCTCATTACTTCCTTCGGTGGCTAGTTTTGTAGGAAAAGTGTAACCATTTTCAACAATGTCCCAGACATCATCTCCCAGAGTTCCTTGAATGAAAGCAATCATCCTTACTTTCCAGTAAGCAAAATTGGTTCCATCAAAGATTGGAGGTCTGGTCAAGTTACCAAATCTTTCATTTTTCTGGTCTATCTTTGATTTTCAGAAAACAATTTCAGAAACACAGGATCTCTTTTGAAACCAGCTTACTAAGATCTGATATCAATTGAAAAATATGTTACTAAGGACGTTTATAAAAATAAACTATTTAAGTAACTACGATCTGTTTTTTTAGGAAACTCTTTTCTTAAAAACCAAACTATTTGAACACAAGATGTGTTTAACAAATCAGTATGTACGAGATCTATTCAAGATTTGAATAACAAGTTTATAAAGTAGTTTAAAAAACTTAAACTCAGCACAACCAAGAATGAGATGAGGAGAAGTAGAAAGATTATGTTCACGATGTTTTTTACGTGGTAAAACCTCACCAATTGAGGAAACATTTACGACTCCCTCTACGGAGTAAAATGAAAAATCCACTAAAACAAATATATGAGTTATAAACTATATAACTAACATGCAAACAACTCAGACCTATATAAGTTTAGGAATGTACCCTCTGGTGTCCTTATAACTTCTCTGCAGTTCTGATTGTAGATGTAGTTCTCCCAGTTTGTTAACTTCTGATTTGTTCCAGCACTTTACGTCGACTCTTTGTTCACAAGATCTTATTACCAACACTTTTCGTGTTGTAGGGTGAAAGTGTTTGTGGAGGTGCTCTCTAACACATGCATGCACACACACACACTTATTAAGTACAAACAGTCCTAACAAATTACAGTAACACTATATGCTGTGATCTTTTCTTTTTCTTTCTTCTTATAAGACTTTGAACCTTATTTGACCTTTAAATCAATCCCAGAATCCACTGATACCTTGCTAGGAAGACAGTCAAGGTCTTAATCAATCTCAGAATTTAGAAAAGTTTTTCGAGATTGAAAACCTCTAAGTGTGATTCCAACTAGGTCAAAGGTTTAGTTTTACAAGAACTAGAAACAGAAAGCATTTATTGTTGATTTCAAAGTAAGCAAACGTTTTATAGAAAATAATCAACAATATATTTCTCAAGATGAGAAATAAAGAATGAAACTAAGTGTAATGTAACATGAATAACTCAGATCTGAAATTTCTATGAAATCAGAAAGTAGATCTAAGTAAAAGTTTAAGTTGAAAACAAGATCTTAACGAACAAGAGGTTACAGCAACAATTACAAAATCAACTCAAACTCTCAATCACCCAAGAACACTCAGGTAGTGTTTTGGATATGAAGGAGTTTTGAAGAAGTGTTTGAGTTTGGATGGAAGAGGCTTTGACGAATAGGGTTAGGGTTTCTAACTATCTCTCTTCTCTCTGTTTTCTCTCTTCTCTCACTTCTCTCTCTTCTCTCTCTATTTCTCAGAAACAAGAAAATGACAAAAGTCTTCGAAGTCTGAGAATAGGGTTCCTTTTATAGGGTGAAGAGAAGGTTCGAGAGACTGGATCAAAACTAAGGGCCCGGATTAAGTCAAGTTAAATTGACTTAGATCGAAGGGTTCTAAGAACGCGGTGCTTAAACGATACCTGATTGGTTTAAAATGTTGTACTGGGATTCACCAAGACAACATGCAGATCATCGATAACCAATGATCCAAGGGCTAAAAACATACGCGTTTATAACTCAGTAAAGAAACACAATCTCAGCCAGTTAGATGAAGACAGATGTTGGCCAATAACAGGATATGAAACGCGCATCCTAAAGTAATTAAAACCACACCCTAAGGTTTACTCCGCTTTCGGATTCTACCCAAGGTAACATTAGGCCAATATACCCAACAAATTATATATTACAAATTGACCACATAAACTTTTAAATCAAGTTTTAATTAAGAAAACCTTATTTAAAAAATGTTTATAAAATCCCAAAAAATTATTAAAATACAAACTTAGGGATTTAAACACACTCAACATATATACACACATTATTATGCAGTATGATATGCAATAAATAAATTCTACTGTGTGAGTGTTGGCAATTTTTTCTTCATCACTACAAGATAGAGTGATGAAGTAGCAAACCAACTTCTGAGGTTCTTTGGTTTCTAGGGAGGACATAATTTTATCACAATTTCCAAACTAGATGAGCACTTATACAATATAGACTCAAGTGAGTCAAAATCATAAGGGCTTCAAGAAGTGCCTCATCGCAGAGGTGTACCAACAAGTGAACATTTATGTCAAAGAATGCTGGGGGAAAGTACTTCTCCAACACACAAATCGCTTCGGTCACCGCTAATTTTGCGGCCACTATGTGTTCTCGATTGACTATCTTCTCACACAAGAGTGAGAAGCTAATAATAATTTTCATAATATCCCTTCGCAAATCCTTGTGCTTGGATAAACAGTGCTTAAACAATAGAGGAACCAATTGCATGATCACATGACAATCGTGGGACTTACACTTATGTAAATCATGAGTATCACAATTCACAATCCTTTGCAAGTTGGACGAAAAATTAGATGGGCCCTTCAAATTATATATCGTGTCTAAAAGGACCTTCCTTTCCCCACTCGTCAAAGTAAACCCACCAGGGGGAATTATTGTCCTTCCCCTACTATCTTCTTTTAACCATAGTTGTGGCTTAAGTTTCAACGATTTAAGGTCTTTTCGTGCATTTTATCCATCCTTCAAATGACTCCCCACAAGGCAAGTACCCACAATATATTCAGCGAAGTTCTTCTCTGCATGCATCACATCCAATACATGGCGCAGCGAGTTATTCTTACAATAAGGAAAGTCAAATAAAATTTACCTCCTAGACCATGCCTTTCTTGTCTCAGTTTCATTCCCAGTTGGGGTCTTCTTATGCTTGACAATCTTAAATTTAGGATTCTTACCTGGCATATTAGGGCCACATTAAGAAGATTTACTTTCAATTTCTGAACCTAAAAGTTGTCTCGACGGAAGTCTATGTTTAACCCCGCCCAATAAAAAATTGGAACCTTTCTCAAATCTGAAACTATGAGCTGGGGGTAAAAACCTCCTATGGCAATGGTATACATTTTTTGAGCTAACGGATAGACGAAGAGATTCAGTCTCCTCTCCATAAATAGGACACCCCAAATAATCATGTACTACACAACCGGATAATGTCCCATAAGCTGGAAAATCATGAACTGCCCACATCAACATAGCTTTCAGCGTAAACTCTTCTTTTCTAAAAGAGTCAAATGATTGCACACCCTCTTCCCAAAACTCATTTAATTTTCTACAAAAGGATCCCGGTAGACGGCGATGTCATCACTTGGTGCCTTTGGCCCTGGTATCAACAAAGACATCATCGAAAATTCAGGTCTCGTACACTGTGAAGGAGGGAGGTTGAGTGAGGCTAGGATCACTGTCCATACACTCTGATTGGTGCTTAGATTTCCAAATAGATTGAAACCATCTATTGATATTGCCAAATGATTGTTGTGTTATTCTCGAGAAAAATTGGGATACTCATAATTTATCCTCCTCCAAGCTGTAGAATCAATAGGATGACGCATGAGATTAGCCCCTACTTCTGCCCTAGCATGCCAAGTCCTTGCCTCCTCTAATTATGGTATTGTGAAAAATCGCTTTAATCTAGGCCCAACGGGAAAATATTTCAACGCTTTTTGAGGAACTTTTGAGCTTGTGCCTTCCTTACTAGTATATTGGACATATCTAGGTTCATCACATACCGGACAACGATCGAGATTTTCATACTCCTTTTGGTATAGTATGCAATCATATACACAAGCATGAATCAATTTATACTTCATTCCCAAACCTTTCAAACTGTTCTTCATAACATGATAGCTATTTGGAAGCGTATTCTACTTGGGTAGTAAGCCCTTCACCCATTTCAGAATTCTTGTCACGCTATTGCCAGACAAACCATGCTGTGTCTTCAAACTGTGCAAACCAACCATGGCATGCAAAGTTGTTTGATCTTTCTCATAGCCAGAGTATAACGGTTGAGTCGCCATATATTTTAAACTCTGGTAGTCATCGTCAAGGTTTATCGTGATATCTTCACGAGCACTTGAACCATGTACATCATCAGTAATCTCATTCTCCTATGCTTCATAAACTCCGAACGCATCATCAACTAAATCCTCTAACATATTATGATCTACGCCATCCCCTTCTACATCTATTCTACTTGTTGAAGGTTGTTGTGAAGGTTGTTCGGGGACAAAAGGAACTTTCAATTCACAGTGAAAACTCCAAAATCGATAACTATCTTGCATACCCCATCTTAACAAATGTAGTTCAACTATTTTCTACTCAAACACCTTACCATTCTTACACCTAGCACACGGACATGGAAACTCTTCATCATTATGACATCTCTTTGCGTATTTAACAAATTCATTAGCACCTATGTGAAACACATCCCCCATTCTATTTGTCTCACCCATCCACTCTTTGTATTTCGGATATCCCATCACAACTACCACAACTAATCACCTATTAAAGGTAAGAAGCGTATATTCATGGATTAGTATAAACAAAACTTAGATTTATAGTATGTTTCATTTAAGTATGTCTTATTTATATTCGATTTTTAAATTTCAAATTCAAATTCAATTTATAATATATATTCTTATTTTCTCCATCTCCTCTAAAGGGTGAGTGGCCCTATCCTATTCAAGACCGCATATTTCTATAATATACTTAACAGCTCATGCACATTGTTACGATTTGAGAAAAATTCGGCAGCATATTCCCTTAGTTCTCCAAGTACACGAATGCAGAACTTCCTCCAAAAGTAATAATTTTAAGCCACTAAGAATATTATTATACAGAAATTATGCAGTCCCAAACTGTCCAAACGGGACAATTTGAGAGATCTCATTACAAGGGTAATGACTCTCGAACGGGTCTAAGGGCTATTGAATGCGTATGCATAAGAACTAGAAGGCTAGTATCTGGGCGCACTGTATGTAATTTCAAGTATGTTTCATTTAATTATCATACTATATATATATATATATATTGTTCGTTATACAAATTAATTTTAAAAAAAAATTGAAAAATCCCCCCCCCCCATATGGACAATAATCCAGTAGTCATGCCACTTTTAAAATTAACCAACCCAACATCGACACACTATAATCCAACAGCAATTGCAACAACAAATGAGTATCCCGTACTCCTTCTAATTCATCTACTCAATTAATTCTTTTCATCAATTAAACTAACAATTAAAATATACAATTATTAATTTACTAATTTACAACGAGGGATAATCCTACTTGCATATGAAAGGGTCACTAATTATTAATTTACAAAAAAAATTAACAACCAATCAATATTAAATCAATCCATTCTTTCACAAGCGGCACTACAATATGGAGGGCAATATCTAATAAACCAATAAAAATTTAATTAAGAAAAACACACACACACACATATACACACACACAGCCCCACACAACCTGCTACCATCCCCCCCGCCCCCCACCCCCACCCCCAGCCCTGCCCCCTCCCCCCACTGCCGCTGCCCACCACACGCACACACACATATGTACACACACGCATATACACACACATGCACCTACACACACATACACTCATACACACACACACACACACACACACATACACCCCCTCCCCTCCCCCCAGCCCTGCCCCTCCCCCCCCACGCATATATACGCCACACACACACACACGCACATTTACACACACACACACACACACACACACACACACATATACATACACATATACATAAATGGAGGAGAAATAGAGAGAGAAAACGTACCAAAGTTGTAGAGAGAGAGTGTGTGCAGTCGCTAGAGAGAGAGAGAGAGAGAGAAATGGAGGGAATTAGAATCGGTGGGAAAAAAGAAGAGGGAGGATTTTTTTACTAACAGAATTATCACGTACATGTCACGATCCTTAACCGTGACAACTTTATACGATTGTCACGGTCAATAACCGTGACAAGGCTGTCCGGTTGAAGGGTGCCAATTTGACCATTTTGGTGTAGTGAGGAGTCTAGATTTAATTTTCACGAGATTAAAATGTCTCATCCATAACTCTATGGTTATGATCCAGGATAAAAACAATCTTTAAAATAAATATGTACAAACTTTATTTTAAAGAAAACATCAAAATTAAAACCATAACCTTTGAAAAAATATACACCGAAAGATTCTTAAGAACATATCCCTCACGATGAAGTCTAGACAAATATTTTCCAAGAAAATTAAAAAATTGAGGGTTTATGAAAAACAAATTGCGATTTGATTCCCCATGAACAAAGAAAAAAGAATCTTGTTAGCATTTCTAGTTGGTATTGTAAAGAATCCTTGAATCGAATTTAAACATTTTGTAGCACCCTAAGTTTAATCTGAAACATACGCATGTTAAATATATAAAATTCATTTCGAACTATACCTTATGTTTCACACAATCTACCTTAACGTTCTTGTATATGTATCATAATAGGTACCTGCTAGTGTGAAAATGATGGATCATATATACATTTAATATTTAGCATTATTAGTCCGAGTGTGCAACATTATCCGCATTAAAATAACACGTAATTTATTTAATCTCTTCAAACTTTATATGTTGTATTCCACACATTGTTCATCAGCAATAGTGGGTTCACAATTAAAAGTTACATATAAATATCAAATACAATGATTGAAACTTAACTCTTTGCTTCATTCTAAGAAGTTAGTCTCGAGAGAATTAAAGAGATGAGATATGAAATTTCAGGGAAATAAAATGGGATACAATAATATGATAAGATAATTAGATAAATTTCTCACTTCATTATTGCTTTGATTTAACAACACACACATCGATAACATAAAATACATTGAGTGCATAACCATGAGTTTTCTTCAGTAGTAACCGTGAAATATTAATTATATGAAGCTTGTGGATTACTTTATTGGGTATAATGTTATTTTATTAGATGTACACGATATTTGCGGACAACTGATTTTCACATACTATGATAATGTATGTGATCTTTGATATTCATTCAATCACTCAAAATCAATTCCCAATCGAGACTAACCTTGATTGAAGAAATAAACTCAATATACCCCATTAATATCCTTACAATTATAATAATTAAGAGTTACTACCATCATCTTTACATTTAATATTCATTGCCATTCTAGTCAGGTCACTATGGTGACTACCAAATGTTTCATAATATGAATATTACATTAAGTAAAGACTTACATACACAAGTCAATAAATTTTTCACTCAAGTTCATTAAATATCGCATGAGCAATGAACTAAATTATTCATGTTTATATTTTCATAATCTTAATTGGTGATATCATAATGAAAGAAACTATGGCATCCACATTTGATGACCATTATTACCTACCCAAAATACATACCATTATTACCTTCACTAATTGCTTTCGAATCACAATTATTGAATAAACAATAATATGTATGCAACATCATAAAGTATCAACATCCTAGCATTCAATATCATACATGGACCTGTAGGCAACCAAAATATGCATGATATGGACGCATTAGTCCAATATTTATATCTTCTGGAATGGAGAACTTTAATGAACACCAAATCTTATATTATATAAATATTAGAGATACACATACATGTGCAAAATACCCGTAATACATGAATAAATTATATTATTGTTTATGGCTTAATTTGAAATTCATGAAATATTTTAATTTGGAGTGATGTGAAAATAAAATAGACATGGTACTTTCTTGAGACATTTAGTGAATAATAATTGTTGATACCAAAAATTATCCACCTACTTGGACCAATCAGAAAAGAACATGTGCCATCCAACATTGCAAGAATATTAGTCATTAGACTCGTCGACCTAACATGGGAGGCCGACCAACATGTAGAATGCTGACCAGCAATAAGAAGACGGACCAAGAGGGTCAGCAAAACGTCAACAATCATGTACATTGTGAACGCCACATACTGATGTAAATGCCTAGTTTATAAAGGCATTACATCCTTTTACATTTCACCTCTCTATATTCTTATGAGACTATAAATACATTGTAAATTCCTTCATCAAGGGAAGGTTCAATCCATTCAAAATTACGAAAGGCAAAACAGAATACAAGGCAATAAGAAATACAGTGGACATAGGCTTTTCTTTATAGCCGAACCACTTTAGAAACCTTTTTGTCTCTATTTTATTTACATATATTATCTATGGTTAAATAATTATACCTAATCTAGTTTTTTACATCAATAAATTAGTGTCGTCTATGGGAACATATTTCTAAGATTTTTCACTCATTCATTTATTAGCATTCCAAAAATGACTGACATTCTTGAATCCAATGTCAGAAACAATGGCAATCCGCCTATTCAATCTGTTCCTCCAATAAAAAATGATGTAGCTGGGATCTTGGCTACTCTCGTCAAAGGACAAGAGGCTATGCAGGATATTATTATGCAATTGGCCCAAACATTACAAGATGGATCTCTCGCCTTATCTAGTCATAAGAATAAAAATATTACACCACCGCCTCCAAGAACCAACGGGCATAGCCAATCCAGGACTACCAGAGACACTACCAACCGCCTAGGAGCAAGTTATTCTCTTAGGACTTCAGAACCTTATAATGAGTAATCCTTTACTCTTGAAAGATTAAGTTCTTTAGAAAGGTTAAGCAGTGCATCTCCCTTTGACCATCTGGGACCTAGAGGGAATATAAATATTCCCAAGGCATTGTCGAGGAATACTCAACGACCAACCGATCAATGTGAGGGCTCAGCCCAATCCAGATCAGATCCCCAACGATCTATCCGTGCCGAGAAGACTTCACAGGAGGAGAGCTCAACTCAAATAGTTGGTTATAGTAGCTGAGCTGCAACACATAAACCTGATTTTGGCAATAATGCATGGAAGGGATTTATTTAACAATTGGAAGATAGGTTGGGAGAGATGGTAAAGGCGAATAACCCTTTGCAACGAAGATTTATGAAAGGGTATCCTTTTGTACAAGCTATTATGAATTTTCCTACTCCTTCAAAGTTTAAAGCTCTTGTGGTCACTCCCAAGTATGATGGGAAGACAAATCCTGCTCTTCATATAGAACAATATCAAGCAACAACTGATATTTATGTTGTTCCTGATGAAATGAGATGCAGGGTGTTCTCAGGTACAATCATAGTATTCTGCTCAGATTTGGTACAACAACCTTCCTCATAGATAAATTTTTAGTTTCAACCATCTTGCCAAACTATTTATTACTAACTTCTGCTTTGGAGCCAAACCAGTAAAAAGAGTATCTCACCCTATTACTAACTTCTGCTTTGGAGCCAAACCAGTAAAAAGAGTATCTCACCTGCTAAGTGTGAGGCAGTGTGTAGGAGAAATAACTAGGGATTATGTCACTCACTTTAATACTGAGAAGTTAAAGGTAATTAATTGCGAGGAAAAAATAGTTATTACAGCTCTCATGAGTGGACTGCTCCCCGAGAATTTTTATTACACTCTTGTTAAAGATCCTCCCAAGACTATGGCTGAATTACTGGCCAAAGCAGCCAAGATAATGAACGTCGAGGAAGCCACGATAGCAAAATAAGGCTCGGGTATAAAGTCTAAGGGCGAAACCAAAATTGAGGAGCAGACGGATTCAAGGCAAAATAAGATTGATGACAGGCTTAGGAAATACAACAATTAGACTCCATTAACAATGGACATTCACCATGTTTTGAAGGAAATTAAGTACAACAAGGAGGTATATTGGCCTGAGAATCTAGGAGCACCTACTGGTAAGATAGACAAATGCAAATACTGTGAATTTCATAAGGACTATGGGAATATTACATATCGATATATTGCTCTACAAAATGACATAGAAGCCCTCATCTGACGAGGAAAACTGGACAAGTTTATTGATCGGTAGGACAACAGAAGAGCCCGACGAAGGTTAAAGTCTCCATAGAGGCCCAGGGAAGAAAAGAAAAGAACTCATGAAAATGATCCGGAAGATGACCCCGATTTCCCCCCAAAACCCAAACAGCCAGAACGTGAGGGATTTACCCTTAGTTTTAGTTCTTTTGATTGTCAGATAATTACAGGTGGAGATGCAGGAGGTGGAGATCACACTGTAGAGAGAAAAGATTACCTTAATGAGGCTTTAGCTTGTTCTTATATCTAGAGGATCAATTTAGCCGAGGAAGAGAGGCCGAGGAAGGTGAATAAAGAAAAAATGGTGATTGGGTTTTCCAAAAATGATCTCTCAGGAATTCTGTACCCCCATGACGACCCTTTAGTGGTCAAATTCAAATATCAGGATATAATCGTTTCCAGGGTGTTTGTTAACAATGGTAGCTCAATATATATCATATTTTATTCATGCTTTCAAAAGCTAGATTTGAAGCTCAGTCATCTAGATCCGTACCCCAGGACCTTAATCAGTTTTTCTGGTGAAAAAGTTTATCCTTTGGGCACAATCAAGATGGAGGTGTTGCTCGACACCTGACCAGTAAGCCAGACAGAGAAAATTCATATCTTTGTGATGGACAAGAACGTACAATTATCCTACAACATCATCATGGGCAGAGTAGGGTTAAAGAAGTTTGAAGTAGTTCCCTCAATAGTCCATCAGTGTTTGAAGTTCCCGACCAACTTTAGAGTAGGTGTTGTGAAGGATGATCAAAAATTAGCTTGGGAATGTTATTACTCCTCTGCCGAGCAAGAAGATATTTAGGAAATAAAGAAAAAGACCACCACTTACCAAGTGGACATTACTGTAATACCCCGTAGTTTTATGATATTAAATAATTATGAGATTAATTATTATTATTGGATTAATTAAATTAAAAAGGTCGAGAAATTTAATTGTTAATTAATTCGAATTTAAAATAAGTATTAACTAGCTTACGAAATCATTGATTATTACCGTGGGTATATGTAATATGGAATTATATAATTTTTACAAATTATCGGAGTGCGAAATACGACAATTTGGTATTTTTAGTCAGGACGCGCGTGTGAGTCGTGTCGGGACTAATTGTATGGAATAAAAAGATAAATTATTTTTTATAACTCGTATGGTAATTTCGAGTGCGCCATTAAGTTCGGAAGGGTCGATACAATCGAAAAACTTTACTCGGGTATTTTATTTGGACTCTGGGCTAATTTTAGGCCTAACCGGCACCCCGTAGGGGTAGTTTTGTCATTTGGATTTTTGGGGAATTAAAATGGACGAAAATTAGATAATTATTAGATCATTTATAGGAGTTCCATTAGGGTTAATTTACACAAAAATCAAGAGAGAAACAAAGAGGGTGAGGGAGATCAAATTCCAAAGGAGGAAGGACGATTAACACCACCTTGCACAACCACCACCACCACCGTGTAGATTAAAAAGTGAGGAACGCATCTATACCAACATCACCAGCGGATCAAACATTCAAATTTGAGGCAAGTGTTTATTACTTTCTTTCCTTTAGCAATAATCATGCTCATGTTAGTGTAGGTAAATTTGATCATGAATTACATATGAAATTGGGCGAAAATTAGAGGTTTCATTTATGATTATGGGTTGATTTGATTAGTAGTTTAATTCCTTCATGTATGTAGAGGATTAATCATGAAATTGGAAAATTTTATCAATGAACAAATCTGGGTTGGTTAGGTTCTTTAATTAAAAATTGGGAAACTAGGGTTCTTATGATCTAAATTTTGGGATTATTAATTATAATGATGATGGGTGATGATTTATAGATGTTATATTAGTGGAAATCATACATACATGTTAGGAAGATGATTTAGAATGGTTGATTGGTGATTAGGAATGATCCGTAGAGGTTAGAGGTGTTGAAATGGTGAAGAGAACATATCTGGGTTAGGCTACCTTTTTACAGGTAGAGGTCCGGACCGCTTTTTAATAGGTCCGAATCGTTTTCCTTATTAATAGGTCCATACCGTTTTTCATAAAAAGGCTCCGATCATTTTTTCATTAAAATTTCCGAACCGTTTTTCATTAAAAGGTCCGGACCGTTTTTCATAAAAAAGGGTCCGGATTGTTTTCCATAATAGGTCTGGACCGCCCTGCTGTATTTTCCAGAATTGAATTATGGACCTTTAGGACATCCTTCGGTACTTGAAATGCAAGAACTTTAATGAAGTATACTGAGATTTGAGGTGATGATATATTAAGACAAGTGTGATTTAAGACTTGGGCATAAGTGGGATGAATGACCCTTAGAAGATTAGGAGGGGGAAATCATAATCATAATTATTAACACGTCGAGAGTATTAAGTGAAAGTAATAATGCGAATAGGATATGATACTTAATTATGTGAATACCTAGAGATTATAATAGATTGAGTGTATACCTATGGATTGATTTATTATGTGTATAGAATACCTACGCTGCTTGCTATCAGGCTAAAGTTTCGCGCAGTGGACAGTCTTATCATGGGTGACCCGATGGGGGGATATTGACTTATACTCAGAGCATATGAACTTGGATACGTGCTATTTATTACGTAGGATAGTTTCGACGGTTGAATGGGAGCGTAGGTATGTGCGTGAACCATTTAGCTGGTGAGTATGCTCGCCTCCAATATTTGTGTTATGATATTTACGGTTCGTGAGAGACGCCGAATCAATTATCCTTTATGCAGCGAGCGATGCACGGGGACACGATAGCAGAGTATGTATTACACCAAGTGGTCCTAACCAAGGGGCACAGGTTATATATATATATATATACTTGAGAATGAATGATTCTAATGTGTGAAATTAGAAAATGTATAAATATGGATAAGTAAAGAAATCCATAGGATAAAAGATTTCCTATCAAAATAGTGAATATAAAATGGGTAACTAGCATAAAAGAATATTATTAGCTTATTGTATGGGCGATACGTGTTAGTCCCTTGAGATATATTTAGGAGTTCATGTCTGTAACCTAGTTTGAAATATTATAGATGACTAGGTCGGGGTAGACGTACGCTAGGTGTGCACATTAGTGGAGCGGTGAGAATCTCAAGTGAGAGTTCGGAACTAACATGTACATAATAATTGCACCTTTGCAGTTTTAAATACTTGCTAAAACAAATATTTTTACAAATCGGGCTCTGACCCGTATCCTGTTATTTTTCTTCTCTTTTGCTATATATATATATATATATATATATATATATATATATTATACCAGGTGTCCAGCCACAGGGTCACCGCCAGACTTAGACACGTGGCTCATTCGACGAGCTGCAACTATTGTGGAAGTTGTAGGTTATTGATATTAGACGATTCTATCTCTTCATTCTATTCCTAGTTCAGATCTTTCATTTAGGGCATGTGTCTCCCGCTTCCAGATTAACTATTTTAGGAATTTTATTTTATTAGCATTTCGTTACTATTGGATTGAGTATTATGATACTTTGGTTTTAGACTGTGAGCTGGAATGTTTTATCCAGTCTCATTTATTTCAGTATTTGATTCATGTTCAGTATTTATTCTTGTGGAATAGAATTGGCTTATATATTTAAGCATGGAATTTATTAATGAATTAATTTGGTATAATTAATTTGGGAAAATGTTTTGACACTTAGCTTAATTAATTATTAGGTGATTAATAATGGAAATTATTTTCGACAGTGATGCTAAGAATGAACCAACCGGACACTTTGATTTTAATTTAATAAAGGACTGATCACCCGATATTTAATTAGGCGGGGTGTCACAATTACTGAGCCCAATAGTGAATCTGAGGTTGAAACCTTAGATCCAAGGGAGGCAACAGAGTTGGTGAAAGGTCAAATTATGGAAGCAACGGAGAATATCATCTTAGATGACGACAAGCCAGAGCGAACTACACAGGTGGGTTCAACACTAGACCTTGTTCTTAAACAAGAGCTGGTGGCGTTCCTAAGACAGAGAAAGCATGTGTTTTCGTGGACTCATGCGGATATGCCTGAGATTGATCCCAATTTCCTTTTCCATGAACTCAACGTCAATATGGATGTCAAGCCAGTGAAATAAATGCACAGGGTGTTTAGCCCCGAGAAGAATCAAGCTATTCAGGAGGAGGTAGATAAGCTTGAAAAATATTCATTCATTGAAGATGTGAAATATCCAGACTAGTTGGCCAACATTTTTATGGTCAAGAAGAAAAATAATAAGTGGAGAATGTGTGTAGACTTCACTGATTTAAATAAAGCATGTCCAAAGGATCATTTTCCTATGGCCAGGATTTACCAGCTTGTGGGTGCTATGTCAGGATACGAGCTATTGAGTTTTATGGATGCCTATTCTAGTTACAACCAGATTAAAATGAAGCCTGAAGATAGGGAAAATACCTTTTTCATTACTCCTCGAGGAACTTTATGTTATAATGTGATGCCCTTTAGTTTGAAAAATGTAGGTTCCACCTACCAAAGGTTGGTAAACAAGGTCTTTGAAGATCAAATATGCAAGAACATGGAAGTGTATGTGGATGATATGCTGGCGAAGAGTAAAAAAGCTTCTAATAATATTATCAATCTTAGCCAAACCTTTGATCAGTTGAAAAAGCAGCAGATGAAGATGAATCCGACCAAGTCTGTGTTCGGTGTGCATAAAGGAATGTTCCTCAGGTATGTAGTGAATCAGAGGGGAATTGAGGCTAATCCTGATAAAATAAAGGCACTGATTGAAATGCAGTCTCTGACTTACAAAAAGGATGTTTAAAGGCTCACCGGGCGAGTAGCTGCTTGAATAGATTCGTGTACCGAGAAACATACAGGTGTTTGCCATTTTTTAAGGTGCTGAGGAAGGCCTTTGAATGGAATAACGAATGCGAGAAAAGTTTTTAGAAGTTGAAAAAGTATCTAGGATCATCCTCATTGCTCTCTTGACCAGTTTTGGGAGAAATATTGTATTTGTACTTAGCCGTTTCTGAGTCGGCTGTAAGTTCTTCTTTGATACGAGAAGATAATGGAGTTTAAAAGCCAGTGTACTATACCAGCAAAGCCGTCTGAGGAGCATAAATCAGATATCCACAACTAGAGAGAATTGCTTAGGCGCTTATAGAGGCATCTCGACGTATGAAGCCTTATTTCCAAGTGCATACTATAGTGGTGTACACTGACATGCCTCTTCGATAATCTCTTTATAAACCTGAGAAATTTGGTATATTAATGTATTGAGCAGTAGAAATGGGGAAGTATGACATTGTGTATGAGCCAATGTCCTCATTAAAGGGCCAAGTTGTGGCAGACTTCATTGCAAAATTCAATTATTCGAAGGTCCCCGAGCAACAAAGAGTTCAGGCAGAGCAAACCCCAATAAAAACTAAAGTCATCTCCGATCAACAGTTCAAGTAGACCCCAGTAGGGGAGAGCTCAGAAGAAGTTATTACCGACCTATCAGAAAAATCTACCAGGATGGAGGAGATGGCTCAAAGATACGATAAGGCAAGAAAGAAGGTATTCCACTATGGGACATTGCCAGACTGAGGCTTTGATAATGGAATCCTAGTATGTAATATATACATGGATGGATTTTCATGTGCTACAGGGAGTAGGTTAGGTATTATACTCAATACCCTTGACGGGATTGCTATTGAGTACGCGCTTAGATTCCAGTTCTAGGCCTCAAACAATGAAGCGGAGTATGAAGCATTAATTGTGAGATTATGTTTGGCTCAAACACTAAATGCCAAGCAAGTTGTGGCACACAATTATTCTTAGTTGGTGGTCAATCAGATCTTAAATTTATACAAAGTCAAAGGAGAATTGATGACAAAGTACCTCACCAAAGCACTGGAGATCATAGAAAAATTACCAGTTGTTTAGATGAGAAGAATACCAAGACTAAGTAATGCCCGAGCAAACGCACTTGCTTAACTTGCATCAGCAACCATGATTGAACTTAGGAGAACAATCCCCATTGAGATCCTAGCAAGTAGGAGCATTGACGAAGACCTGATGGTTAATTTCATTCTAGTAGATATAGGACCTTCTTGGATGGATCCCTTCAGAATTTATATTGAGGAAGGAACTCTTCCAACAGATCCAATTGAGGCTAAAAAACTTAAGTATAAAGCAGCAAGGTATGTGTTATCCAAAGGAGTACTATATAGGAGAGGGTTAACATCTACTTTGCAGCGTTGTGTCCACCCAATAGAGGTTCAAGATCTGATAGTAGAAGTTCATAAGGGATCTTATGGAGCTCATATGGTAGGCATATCGTTACTATAGTGAATACACACACAGGGATACTACTAGCCGACCATGAGGGCAGATTGTATGGTTTTCCCAAAGAAATGTTTCAAGTTATAAAAGTTCTCTAACATTCGCAAAACTCCACATGCTGTTTTAACTCCTATTACTTCACCTTGGCCATTTTCTATTTGTGGAATAGACTTGGTCGGGGCATTATCGACCACCAGAACAAGATTCAGGTACTTGGTCGTAGCTGTTGATTACTTCACCAAATGGGTTGAAGCAGAGCCATTAATGGATATACCCTATGAAAATATGTACCAGTTCATCTGGAAAAATATCATTTGTAGATATGGTTTTCCATATACCTTCATTACAGATCATGGCACACAATTCGACAATGATATGAGTTTGCAGCGTATTGCGCTCAGTCTAACATTCAAAAGTTGCATTCTGCTCCAGGTCATCCTCAAAGAAATGGGCAAACCGAGGTAACTAACAAGACTTTTCTCAATGGGTTGAAGAGGAGTCTTAATGATGCAAAGGGGAACTAGATAACTGAATTGCACTCAGTATTATGGGCCTATCGAATAATTCCTAGGGTTGAAACAGAGGAAACACAATTCATGCTAGCATTTGGGATTGAAGTAGTAGTAACAACTGTGATAGGTTTGACAACTCTTAGAGTGTTAAATTTTGATTCTCTCGTCAGCGATTTAATGCAAAGGCTAGAACTTGATATGTTGGAAGAGCTTCAAGAAGAGGCAGCCTTCAGGAATGCTGTCTATCAATAATAAAAAATAATCTTTTATAATAAGAGGGTGAAGTCGACCATCTTAAAAGAGGGGGATTATGTACTTAAAAAGTTGATTCAGAAGACCAACAAGATTGAAGCCAATTGGCATGGACCTTATCGTGTCTCAGTAGTTGTTCGACCAGGAACGTATCGAATTGAAACTTTGAAGGGGGAAGAATTCAAAAATCCTTGGAATGCTAAGCATCTTAGGAACTACGACCAGTAATGTAGCAAGAAACATCATTTGTAATCAATTTGCTTCAGTATCAATAAAAAATTGGTTTTTTCCATTTTTTTTTATTTTTTTGGGAATATTGGTGATATGCATACCCCAATACTTGGTCAGCAGGAATCTAGTAATTGGTTGGACTTTTTCAGAAAAGGCGATACTTGATCGGCAAGACAGCAGAAATTCAGTACTTGATCGACAAAAGAAAAAATTCAATACTTAACTCAATACTTGATCAAAAAAACATAAACCCAAGTTAAAACAAGATTTTAAGTCTTCAGCACTTGGTCAAGAAAATTAGGGTTAAAACCTTGTATAAAAATCAACAAGTTTTTATCCAAACTGAGCAAAATGGAGGAAGAACATTGTGAAGATTCCTAAATATGAATATAGACACATATTCCACATACAATTGGTCACCACTAGTAACTAATGCTAAACCTAAAATTTACGTGCATTAGTAGAACCTATGTCGATACCATGGGTGACTAGTACTAAACTTGGATTTTAATCTACGTGCACTAGTGGAACCTATGTCCACGTCAATGATAACTGGTATTAAACTTAGAAATCTAATTATATAAGTAAAACCTATGATAATCTCATTGGTAACTGATATTGAATTTATGCAAATGCCTAAGTGTATCAGTAGAACTAATGAAACAACAAAGTCATTCAGGCATCCAGAAATTAACAAGATAAGTTAATAAATTGCATTTCATTTATATTAATGATGATTATATGCAAATATTGTGTACAAATGAAATACAAGAGCAAATTATTCTCATGATTATTCTACTGGAAATTTTCCTTCAGCTTTAGAGGGGCTTGGAGGCGGGTCCATGCCTATTGGAGGATCATCCAAGGTGTATGGAGAGTTAATAAAGTCAAAATCATGACGTATGATCATGTTACTGCTGCTCAGAGTATTCAACAAATGAGGGGGCCGAACTATTTCCAACTCGTCGTGCAGGTCATAATCGCCTAAATATTTAGAGATCAAGCATTGGGGAATGGTTTTTACAGGGATCTAGCTTACATCAAGCTTAAAGGGAAATTTTTATAGTCCAAGAACCCAGGATCAACCTAGTACCATAGTTTGCTGTCCTGTTCAACCTTCATAACTGTTAGGCTATTGGTCCAGCCCCATTTATAGCCTTCACGCCGAGCCTGATTAAAATGGTCATCAAATCGTCCAAGGGCTTCATTGTACCCTTCCATCTAAACTTCTTTGGGTTGCTTGTGAAACTGGAAGGTTAATCTTTCAACATGGGGTTGCAGCTTCTTTAACACTCCATCCTTAATTTGTAATTAAGAAAACTGGGTGGAAAGTTGCTCATACTGAGTTTGGATCTTTTGAGACATCTTAACAATGGCTAAGTTCTTAGACTTTATCTATGCAGCCTGATTGGCAAGCATTAGTTGAGTTCTGGCCTCATCAGTCGTAGGTCGGCTAAATCTAGATTTTGGTCGGGAAGTAGAAGTAGTTTTAGATTTCTTCAGGGCTTCCAGTTCCTCCATTAGCCTAGCATTCTCAGTTTCCAAGAATGACACCCCTTCATCAGCATATAAGTAATAAAAGGAGCTTTCAAGGAGTCCAGTTCACTCATTAACTTGTTATTTTCTTCCTCCAATAACTTGGCAATGGCTCTACCTTCATCAAAATCACACTTGAGTAAGAATTCCTTCTTCCTAAAAGTAGAAATGTGCTTCTCTAATTTCTCCTCAAAGCCCCAAGCTCCACTTAAGGCCTTGTACTTGGCCTGATAATCGGCGTGAAGGAGAGACTTAGATTCATTATGATCCTATTGAAGTTCTTCAGTCATTCCAAAGTAAGCCACGTTATTGTCCACAACCCAATCAAGAAGAAACTTGGGATAAATATACGGATAAAGTCATCAGCCCCGAGCAAGTTTGATAAATCTTTCTCGGACAAAGCCATGTGACCATCCTTGAATAAACTGTCGCAGTGCTTGAATAGATTCGAATTATTAGAAGACATCTGCTCTATCTTAGCCATGAACTAGAAAAATGAAGAGATATCCAATCAACAACAAGAAAAGGAATATAGGACAGCAATCAAGAAATAATGTACAACTAAGAAATGACAAATAGTATGAAGGGAAAAGTCCTTTTATTGATATGAAGGGAAATTACAAGTACAATAGAAAAGAAATGGAAGAAAGGAAAAAAATACAGAGGCCAACTGTCGAGCAAATCTACACCTTCTCTCTGTCAGTTTCAACTCCAGCTTGGTTGGTAGAGGGGATGGCTGGAGTGACTTACTCAGTGGATGGGAGGACTGACTCAATAACATTCTAAGGTTGATCGGCTGAAGACTCAACCACCAGAGATGACTTTCCCAAACCAACATTATCTTCAACTTCATCATCCATGTTGGGGGGAGAGTGAGACTCATACTTTTGGAAGAGTTCAAAGTTTTTTGCTATGCCAACCTCCTTTAGAGCAGCCGACCAACCATCCTTGAAAAAATTCTTCTTTGCATACTCAATCTGAGCAGAGGCATCAGTGATAGATTTATCCCAGCCTCTATTGAAGGAATTTTCTCTAGCTTTCTTCCTTTTGGCCTTCTCAGCAGTTAGGCCCTTAGGTAGCTCAACCACTTGCTTTCGAGATTCAACAACATCATTTTCAGCCTTCTCCTGAGCTTCCTCAGCAAATTTTATTTTGTTGTCCCAAATTTTCTTTTAATTCTCTAATGCTTATTAGGATTGAAGTAAGGACTTCTTGAGACCAGCAAAGGCCTCATCAACATTGGTTGAAGAAGAATGAAGAGCATCGTCCTTTTCCAACATTTAGTTAAAATCAACCAAGAACTGTAAAGAAGAAAGGAAAAATTAGTACAAGAAGGCAAAGTACAAAGTACGAAAGAGCAAAAGAAGAATTCTCACCATAGAAAGGCTTTGATCATCCTTTTCAGAAATTTTAAGTCGGGGCCTAGAAGAAGTAGCAACCCTATGGTTTGGAAGAGTACCAGACTTAATTAATTTCCTGGCCAAGCAGGATATATGGCTACAGAGGATCCAACAGCAGATGGAGTAACACAGACCAAGATCTGTTGGTCAGTATCAACAGTTTCTTCAACTTTCTTAGCAACAGGACCTCCCCTCAATTTTTTTAAAAGAGAATCTTCTCCTAAGGGCTTCTTCCAAACATCATCCTTCTTTTTGGCTCCACCATCCATGGGCTTGTGGGTTCCAGCAACAACATCATCTCCAAGAAGGTTGGGAATTTTTTTTTGCCCATGTCTGTAGAGAGAGGAACATCTGATTCAAGGGAAGAGTAAGGGCCAACAACAAGTGCACCACTGGCAGATGAAGTGGACACCGGGTCTTGGCCTAAGTCAATCCCAATAGTAGGAACAATAGTAGAAAGTTGGTTAACAAAGGAGGTAGTAAAGCTCCTATATTTTAACAAGTATGAGGCTGACCTAGTATGCTCTTCACCAATTTTTTTATGAAGACCCCAGAGAAACTTGAGCTCATCAAGCTTAATATCACCCTCCTTGGGACACTTTCTCTTCCTATCAACTTTAAGTAAACAAATAACCAATGTTAATTAACATTTTAGCAGATAATTTAGCAGCATAAGCATATAAAATATATTTAGTACAACCTATACCATGACCCTCTTGAGGGAATCTTGGTTTAGTATATACTCATTCCCCTTCAAGAGGTACATATTGCCAATTTTTGGCAATAAATCCATGATCGAAGTAATCTCGATTGGAGTCAGGCAGATTGACGACTAGAGCTTTATTAACAGACCTAGTTTTTAAATATTATGTACTGTCACTAGTGACCCATTTGTAATATAACATAATCTCAGGGATACTGATATGGTTCGCATGGATTTTGTTAAGACTATGGACACCATTAATTATTTTCTAGGTGTTGGGGGCTACTCTAGCAGGTACAATATCAAAGCATTGACAAAACTCTAAACAAAAATGAATTGGGGGGAAAGTGAAGCCACATTCAGCTATGAATAAGAAAGGAATCCAATGACCTTCAGACAAAGAGAAAACATCTACAAGGGATTAAGGAACTCTAAGTCTACTCAGTCTGGTATATTTCATTCTTTTCTAAACTCATCTAGAGAGACAACAATGTAAACCATGATTCGATATGAAGAAAAGAGGAAAGAGAAAGAATTCTTACAAAAACTTAAGGATTCAACAAGAACTATAAGACAGGAAGAACGCTCGAATGAAAGCTCAAGAATTTGCAGCAAAAACTTAGAAGGTTTGAGGTAAGAGACGATAAATGTACCGCCTTTCATAAATTATCTAAAAAATCGGAGAGGGCAATGATTAAAGAGAAATGACGATTGAAATTTTGGCGACGAGGCAGAAAAACACATATTTTCCATAAGATTGTTCGCTAAAGTTCATAATATTTACAAAAATGCCATCAATAACACACGCTACCAGCCATACCAATAAAATTTTACAAGTGTGGGAAGTCGGCAACTCACCAAGCATCAGGAGTATAGCCCAAGCTACTACCAAGTCTAAATGCTCCATACTTTTAAGCAAGCATCAAGCATGGAACATTGGGGGCTTCTGTTGATACAAAAAATTATCCACCTACCTGGACCAATCATAAATGAACACGTGTCATCCAACATAGCAAGAATCTTAGTCATTAGACTCACCTACATACACATGGGAGCCAACCAACATGCAGAATGACGACTAGCATGCAGAATGCCGACCAACAATAAGAAGACCGACTAATAGGGTCAGCAAAGCATCAATAGTCAAGTACATTATGAACATCACGTACTAATGTAAATGCCTAATTTATAAAAGCATTCCATCCCTTTACATTCCACCTATCTATCTCCTTATAGACTATAAATACATTGTAAATCCCTTCATCAAGGGCATGTTCAAGCCATTCAAAAGTACGCAAGGCAAAACAGAATACAAGGTAATGAGAAATACAGTGGACGTAGGATTTTCTTTTATAACCGAACCACTTTAAAAACCTCTTTGTCTCTATTTTATTTACATATATTATCTGTGCTTAAATAATTATACCTAGTCTAGTTTTTACATCAACAATAATAAATGAATGAGAAATAAATAATTTATTTTCACCTCATCATGCTTTATGTCAAAACTTGTTTATGAGGATCGTATTACAAAAATTGATTCAAAACCCCCTTATGGTTATATTAATGCACAAGATTATTATATCGAAGAAAACGTTAAGGTAATGACGTTTTTAGGATACTTAAGTTGGTGACGAGTTAATTAATTTAAAAAATCATGGCATCTATTTTGATGTTCAATAATTAATTAATAAACAAATATTGTTACCCATTAATATTCAGTTAATCATAGCTACCATACTTGTGGCATCTGTTTTTGATGTCCAACAACATTAATTATGATCAGGTGAATGAACATAATATACTAGCAATTTAACATTCTCATAGATGAGTCTAATGTTCATAATTCAGATTATAACCTGTGTTTCGCATCTAATCTCCACACATGAACATTACAGTTAAAACTTTACCATACATCTAATATCCACACATATGAATTGTTGTCTACGTTTGACATATAATCCAACTTAAACATGACCATTAATATCCGACCAAAATCATCAATCTAGTATCAACGCATGCGAATTGTAGCCTGTGTTTAGCATTTAATTCAACTTAACGTGAATACTAGTATTAATAATGAACTATACATCCAACATTCATACATATGAACTATAGTCTGTGTTTGGCATCTAATTTAACTAAACATGAATATTGGTATAAAAAATGAAATCATAATTCTGTCCATACATACGAATTATAGCCTGCCTTTGGCATCTAATTCAACATAAACATGAATAATAGAATCAACGCGAATAAAGAAAACAACCTCTGTGGTGGAAAAACACATAATATTTGAAAAAATCGTAATTTTTTTCAAAAATAGAAAATTTGAGTTAATGCCATGGGGATGTAGAGAATTACTCCAGGATCACAAAACAATTTGCATAATTCAAAAATCAATTTTCTGGAGTGAGATATTGACGTCAACATTATTACCAAAAACGGTAAAAATGTAACTTTAAGGGTCTAAACGACGTCAAAACGTAAAAGTAAGGTGGTGCCCATTGTATAAAATGGTTTTTGTTCATTTTGACGTTTCCAGTCAACCATGTAAGTTTTGTAAAATTCCGAGCAAGTTTCGGTCTTTTATTCCAACCATTGAGTATTAGCGATAAAAGAAAAACGTCACAGAAAGTCTCAAACATACTTTAAGAGCTGATTTAATGATAGAAAATTAAAATGTCCTTGAAAGTCTCGGGTATACTTTAAGAGTAGATTTAATGACAAAAATTAAAATGTCATAGAAAGTCCCAGGCACACAAAAGCAATTTAATATAGATTTCGTTATAAGCACACATTAATAAAGGAATATCATGAGATCTTAAACTTTAGCTCTGATGCCACATGTAAAATCATTCTTAAGGACACCCTAATATTAAGAACAAACACATTAATATGATTAAACTTTAGCATACAATTGTTCTTAATAAAAGGATCTTGGATCTTCATGTTTTCACAAAATATCCCTAAACGATAGAAAGTAAGACTTACCTTGATCCAATGTATCGATCAATCTTGTTGTAGAAGTCTTTTTTGATCATGTTGATTAATTCCTCCATTAATCCCTCACTTTAAAAAACTGCACTTAAATGGAATTTCAGAATTTTCTCTCTAGCCCAATATATTGTGGGTTTATGTTAATTATTTGATGGAGAACAACCTACTATATATAGGGTGAGAGAGAGTAACCAAATCTCCTATGTAAACTATAATTCCACCATCCATCACAATTAAACGTGCATTAGGAGACTAACCCACTTTATCTTTTAAAAATCCTGGTGACTTATCTAAAAGTCTCCTAACCAAATCTGATTTCTTAGTTGGACCACATCAAGTAGGGATCTTTTATTTAACCCATTGATTAATTTCGAATTTCATAATTCCAAAATTATTAAATGGATAAAATATTCCTAACATGCATTACATATAAAATTATAATCGGTTTTAACTGTGACATTGCTACTTCTACTAACTGGCATTAGCCTTTGTCTAAACAAAATTAGTTTGGTACCTATGGTTCTACTTCCTTGTAAAAGTATGCGTGAATATGGGCTCACACTCAACATTGTCCATTAGTTTGCACATGATTTTCTTGGGTTGGTGTTTATGTACCACTGATGATTCCAACTTCTTAGTGTTATGTCAACACTCTCTAATTGGTTCTCTTCCCCATAAATAACACCTTTGGAATTGCTCTCAAATCATACTCTGAATCGTCGATGTAGTATTACTCTTTCATGTAAATTGTTAATTGTTTGATAAATCATGTTCCCTATTTTGGATCCATTGTTTGGGTGTGTCACTTTGCCAAGGCATTCAATATTATAATATAGCATATTAAAAATTTTGTGGATATCCAATTTATATTTCTTTAGAACTTTATCGAATAAACAAGTTATATTACGAAAATATTTTTAATAGAATTATATACCATACAAATTGGGTTTTATAAATGTTTAATAGAGTTTTGGTTAGTTTCTATATAGTTGTACTTTTGTGTTTAGGTCAGTGGTGGTGCATTGCTGGTTGAAGGAACTTGTTTTTTAACTGCAAAAGGCAAAACTTTGATAAATATTAATGAGTTTACAATGTAGAAGCCGAAATACTGCAAGGCCATTGTTAGTTTGTGAGTGATATTCACAATCAGAAATATTTTTTTGATTTTTCTTGATTGCTTGTTTATGTCAATGAGTATATGGGACTGATTGAATGAGGTAACAAATTAAAAAAATGTGAATAAATTTTTTTTTCTTATATTCATAGAACGATGCTTAAAGTTTATATATATATATTGGTGTTTAGATAGGTTATAGTTTATAAAGAAATCGGTTGTCTTCCATGATTTGTTGATTTATGTAGCAATTTATTTTCTTGCTTAACAACTTGGTGAGGGCACAAGGTTTGATTTTAAATAAAATATTTTTTCTAACATAATGAATCTGAGAAAGTAAAGCGGGTTTTGACACTTGAATTATCTTAGAATGATGTATTGATTCATTTGAACACTAGTTATCTTAAAATAATTTTTAACAATTGGATTATCTTAAAATACCGAATTTGCAATAAACAGAACATTGAGTGGTCAAAATGGTTATATTGACGACTTAATTAGTGTGAACCATTGATTTGGTGAATGGAAACCTTATTCCATCAAATGGTACATCAATGGTAGAATAGTTTACATTTGGCGGCCATTCAATTCCTCTTTTTTCTTTCGATGTAATTGTTTGATTCATTGTTTTTATCTAACACTTTATATTCCATTCCCTACGTAGAAAGTAATGAGATTACATGATTTTGGTGTGATTTTTTGATTCAGTGGAAGATGATGCAAAAACAAGTAACGAGATTACAATATTTTGGTGCAATTGTTTTGTTTAATGTAAGATGATGTTTTCTAATTAAATATAATTTCAACAAATAACTTTAAAGAATGGCCACACGTATGCACCACCTAATATGAAAAACTTCATCTAAAAAAATGTATTAAATCAATCCAAATCCCCTACATTATCTTTTAAGTGCTATAAATAAGGACCACTTGTAGGAGAGTAAAATTAAAAAATCAATCCGAATGTCACCATCGCTTTAAGAAATCTTTTGATTTTGTGGATCGATTTGAAAAATCTTTTTTGAGATACTTCTTTTTGAAAAAAAAATGTGATTTAGTAGGGTTGTTTGTAATTGTCTACATATTTTTATTATAATACAACTTTTAAACTTGTCTAATAATGGTGTTTCGATTATATGATCTATTGGATAATAGCAAAAATCAATCATGAAAATGGAACAGTGAGTCTTCATTCTCATTCTCATGTCCATTTCATTTATCTGCATACTCAACTTGAGACAAAGTTGTAAGATGAAAATAGATGTAAGGATAAATGAAAGTTGATGTGTGGCATGACTAGTATGAGATATACTAAAAGGTCTTATGCGGGTCCTTCTAAAAGACTCTTTAAAGTTATCCTAATGGTAGAATAAGATTTTAAAGATACTTTATTCAAAGATTTAGTGAAACTGTTTGTGAGTAAAAATATACTTTCATAATCTGTAGCCTCTTCAAATTGTATACCATTTGCAGATGTATATAGATGGCTCAAAATATTCAACTACACATCATGGCTAGTGTGAGTTTTGGCATTTTAACTTCATCCTCTAAACGATTCCGTTTTTTTTCTTTTTACTTGGTTGCTTAATTGTATTGTAACTTAATAATATAGCCACTAAATTCTTATGTCTTCCATATAAAGGTAGTTGTCATTTTTTGCATGATAAATTTAAAAAAGTAATAAATATTCTTAAAATTTTTGGCTTTTAAATGACAATTATTTATTTAGGACAAAGTAAATATATAATGTTAAAATACATAATAAAAATGAAAAAGGGACAATAATTGTAACAACCTCCATTTTCCCACGTAAAGGTTGGCCAGACACAATACGCCGAAGATGGGGCTTGATATACAATCTATATCATTCTCAACATCAAACCATATAAAATATTTATTTGTAAACCATAATTGAAATTAAAACTGAATTTAAATTAATATCCAAGGCCATAATAGAATCCAATATCCACATAATATAAATAAATCCCAACATATTCATAAGTATCTCGAACTAGCAAGAAAGAAAATAGACTTCGGGCTTATACCCATACAATAATCGAAAGATAAAAATAACTGAAGGAGAGTAGCAACCTAATATAGAATTAATGATCTGAAATCTGCTATGCAAGGTGAGACTGCAAGGCTGATCTATCAACAGTCCTACTATCCCAGTCTAGGACCACCTGGGGGAAGAAAACATTTACAATTATGGGTCAACGCCCTAAAGTGTGCAATAATTAAATTACTAAATTTATTGTGCAAAAGTATAATTAATTCAAAGTGAATGCTTCCCATCGTCACTCACATACATAATATATCTCATTCCTCATCTAAAAGTAGTGCTACACGTATAACCACCCAAGTCCCGATATAGATGATGCATATATGCTAATGACGGTATAAGAATGCATTTAGAAAAATATATGCACTGGAATAGAGTTATCTACATTCAAGTTACTAATTTCCAAATTATCCCAAACATATTACCCATACATTTTACGACATCAAACATCATACATACTACAAAGTATTGCGTCTGTATTTTATAGTTTACATCCTTATACTTAGGAAATTTGTCCATTTATTTTCATTAATCATATATATGTCCTTATTTATGCAACACTAAGGCATCTACCAGTAGTGTCTCGTTCGTGCTCTATCGGTAAGCTCGAAGGAGTTTCTTATCAAAAATGGACCATATAATACATATACAGTTGGGGCGGTACCTACGTAGTGCACCATTTCATACCCCAAAACTAGCGGTGACATATGGATCCTAACATCAATACTCATCTCTCATAAGTGGAGCTCCTACGTAGTACCTAAGATATGACGTACACCACGCCTAACCCACTTATGCCGAAGTGTGCTACGGACCCGAATGCGCGTACCCCGACCGATAGGACAATCCACTAATATAGGTATCTCCATACAAAATATAGTTATATATTATGATGTGTAAAGGTAATTATACCCCTAGCTGTCCAGTAAATATTACCCGTACATATCCTTAGTTAATAATTAACCATCACGTAAATTATTAACACCCTTTTCTTTACAAAATACAATTAACCATCTTGTTAATTTAACTTTCCTTTTATTAGTAACATCACATTTTTATTTTTAATAAATTCCAAGGTTATCTGTAAACGGTTCCACCAACTCGTATGGATACCTAAAAATATTGCAGATTAATTCTCGGTCTTACCTCAACCTACTCCAGAGGCCGAACCAGTTCACTAGTGGGCCAAACCGGTTTGCCTGGTTGAATCAGTTCGCTCCTTGTTGTTGAATCGATTCAGATCTGGGAAGCAACCCACATCTGTTACAATTTTCTCAATACGAGAATTCTTATATCAAACTCAAACTTCATTCTAATGGTTCCTACATATGTATTAACATCAAAACAGGTCCTCGTGACTTAATTCTTCATTATAGTAATTTAATATCGAAATCATCCCCAAAATTCAAGAACCACTTCTTAATTCTATAAGATTTTATCATTGTACAGGAGTTACAATTTTTAAAATTTTTAAATTTCAACATGAATATTAGTCCTCTACATACGACCAATCATATCAATTACAATAAGGGTTCTAAAGCATGAATTTCTTATCATCCAACCCACAATTAATACCCTTCCTAATTTTTGGATTGTCTATACTATTTTCATATTCAAATCCTCTACAAACATGATTCAATTCATCTTTATATGACCCTAAATCCCTACATAATCCAAAATTTTATATGAGAGGTAAATCACCATGAACTAAGAAATATTTTGGACAAATAAAGTTGGCAAGAAAATTCTTAACTGATTTTTTGAGGTTTTCTTAGTGAGTTCTTCCTCCCTTTAGAACTTTGTCTGTTATCTCTACCTAAGTATATGCTAGGATTTATTTTGATAATTGTGAGTGATATCTAAATCTCATAATTAACTTATCCTAATCCCAAATCCCGAGTTGGACATTAGGCCTTAATTTTGGACTCCCAAATGGGCCCAAATACACACTTTAATTAGTCCAATAGCCTCATAACTCACACACACATACACACACACACACACACACACACACACACACACACACACACACATATATATATATATAAAGGTCTAAATCATATAAACGAGCTCATAAAGCCTCCCGAAACGTGTCCCAAATATTTTTTATTCAGCAAGTATATTTTTCAATTGTGACACACATCATATATCAATTATTTAATGCACGTGCAATTATTTTTTACCGAAATTATTTACCATGTAAAGCTAAACTCACATAACGTGAAATAATAATTAATTAATTTATTCACAACTTAATTTATTAAATTCTCCGATTTAATTTAATTCCTACTAATTTTATTTTATTAAAAAAAGATGGGTATTACATTCTTCCCCTCTAAGAATGAAATTTGGTCCTCAGAATTCAAAACATACCAGGCTATAAGAGTTATCAATATTTCGCTCGCATGTCCTCCTCCCTCTCCCAAGTCGACTCATCGTTCGTATGAAGTTCGCACTGTACACGTACCAATGGAATAAGCTTAGATCGAAGTGGGCCCTCCCTATGGTCTAGAATGGATACGGGTCTCTCTTCGTAGGTATTGTCTGGATGGAGATCTATTTCATAAATATCAATATGCTAGTAATATATCTCGTCTCTAAGGAACCTTCACAATGCAGATATGTGAAAGACGTCATCCATCCGCTACAAGTGGTCTGGTAGTCCCAACCGGTTCGCTACGAGCATAACCCTCTCAAGTATAGGGAATGGTCCCATATATCGGGGAGCTAGCTTCCCCATCTTCCCAAATATAATCACTCCATTCATGGCAGACACCTTAATTAACACCTAACCCCTGACATTAAAATCTATGTGTCTCCGGCTCGCGTACACATAACTCTTTTGCCTATCCTGAGCAATCCGAATCCTAGCTTGAATCATCTCCACCTTCTCTGAGGTGTCCTGAATGAACTCTGGCCTGAGTAATTGGTTCTCCTCCACCTCCAACTAGCATGAGGGTGAACGACAATGTCTCCTATAAAGCGCCTTGAAAGGTGTCATCCCAATCTTGAACTGGTAGCTGTTGTTGTACGCAAACTCCACCAAGGGAAAGTACAACTCCTAAATCCTCTTAAAGTCTAATAAGCACACCCGTAGCATATCCTCCAACATAAAATTCACCCTCTTCATCTTTCCATCGGTCTAAGGATGATATGAGGTAGTCAACCTCAACTCTACCCCTAAGGCCTCCTAAAAGCTTCTCTAAAAATGGGATACAAATGTCCTGTCCTTGTCCGATGCAATACTGAGTGGTACCCTGTGTAATTTCACAATCTCTACAAGGAAAAATCTAGCGTACTGCTTTGAACTATAATCTGTCCAGACCGGTAAAAAGTGAGCTACCTTTATTAATCTGTCGACGATCACCCAAATGGAATCGTTCCTCCTCTGTGATATAGGTATCCCAATGATGAAATCCATAGATATGCTCTCCTCTTTACACATTGGGATCTCCAAAGGCTGTAACACACCTATAGGACGTTGATGGTCTACCTTCAGTAACTGACACGTATCACACTTGGACACAAAGACTTCTATGTCCCCTTTTATACCGGTCCAGCAATACTGACATCGCATATCGTGGTATATCTGATCCCCTCTGGGATGTGCCGTAAAGTGTGAATAGTGAGCCTCAATCATAAAGGCTCGCCTCAAGTCCTCGTCATCTTGGACGACTAAGCTGCCCTAAAATCTTAATCCCCACCTGACCCAATTGAATAATTATCCACCCCCTCGGCTAACAACTTCTTAACCCTCTCTTGGCAAAGATGATCTCCTACCTATACCTTCATGACCCGAATAATGATCTCGGGTGTGATATTGAGAACTTCCATAAATGTATGAGTCAACTCGTCATCCCCACGAAGTGATTTATACTTCGCCTTCTATACCACTACTAACTCCAATATTGGTTTGCGATCAAAGCATCCGCCACGACATTGGCTTTTCCAGGGTGGTACTCAAATTTGAATTAGTAGTCCTTCATAAACTCCTCTACCTCATGTTCAAATCTCGCTACGTGAATAAGTAATGTAGGGTCTTATGGTTTGTGAATTGCGAGAACTTCTCCCCAAGGAGATAATACCTCCATATCCACAAAGAAACACCACAACTTCCGGCTCCAAGTCATGGGTGGGGTAATGTCCCTTATGAGGATTTAGCTTTCGTAAAGAATAGGCTATTGGCCTCTCATCCTGAATCAATACCCCTCCAAGTCCCCTCAAGGACGCATCTGTGAAGACCTTATAGTCTATCCCCACCCGAGTTAATGCCAGATTTTGTGTTATAGTCAATCAAGCCTTTATCTCATCAAATGCCCGCTGACACACATCATTCCATACAAATGGCACATCATTTCTCGTCATGTTTGTCAGGGTACTAACTATCTTTGAGAATCCATGAATGAACCAATGATAGTAACCAGGTAATCTGGAAAAGCTACACACCTCGGTGGGTGTAATGGGCTGTCCCTACTCCATCACTGCATAAACTTTCCCCGAGTCAACTGATATCCCCCTCTTAGACACGACGTGGCACAAGAAATGCACCCCTTACAACTAAAAATCACATTTCTTGAACTTAGCATAAAACTGATGGTCTTATAAGGTTTGTAATACTACCCACAAATGTTGTGCGTGCTCCTCCACAGTCTGGGAATAAATCAATGTATCATCTATAAACACTATAATGAACTAGTCCAGAAAATCCCTGAATACCCAATTCATCAAGTCCGTAAATACCGTCGGTGCATTGGATAGCCCAAATGGCATAACCAAAAACTCATATGATCCGTATCTCGTTAGAAGCGCCATTTCGAGATATCCTACTCTCAGACACTCAACTGATGATAACCTGATCTTAAATTAATCTTAGAAAGATACGCAACACCTCTCAACTGGTCAAACAAATCATCAATATGGGGCAATGGATATTTATTCCGTATGGTGACCTTGTTCACCTCTTGGTAGTCGATACAAAGTTGCAAGGATCCATGTTTCTTCTTGAAAACAAATATGGGGCACCCCACGATAAATTACTCCTCCTAATGAACCCCTGTCCTAATAATTACTCTTTTAATAATTTGTCCCCGAAGCTTCCTCATCTTTAGAGGAGCCATCCGATACGGTGTATGAGAAATAGGTCTCATGCCTGGAATTAAATCAATCACGCAGTCTATCTCCCTACTAGGTGGTAACCCTATAATCTCCCCATATATATAGAAAAACTCTCTAACTATTGGGACTGAATTTAACGACACTATGACCTCCGAAGAAGTCTCCTACTTAATATAGTATAAGTGCATGCTCGACCCACCTTTAGGATGTGGCATCGCAACCAGGTACATCTCCTGTCTTGGAATGGCAAAGACGATGGACCTCTATTACCGTCAACATAGGCTATGTATGTATCTAGCCAATCCATCCCTACTATGACCTCGTACTCGTGCATATATAATACTAATAAGTCTTCCATAAATGTGAGTCTTCCAATCTCAACGCCTATACCCCGACATACCGAACGTATGGGTGCCCCTCTACCCACGGGTGAATCTATGTGAAGTATAATATCAAAAGAAAAATCTATCATCCCAATCTCACTTGAAAAACCAATATTAACGAATGAATGAGATGCACCCATGTCAAATAAAATACGACCCACATGACCAAAGATAGGGAACATACCATCTACTTCCTGAACTGGCCGTGGTCTCTTTGCCGGAGAATATGGTACACCTGTCCGTACTGCAACTGTGGCGGCTACCCCTGAGGTGGGGTGGCTGGTGCTACAACTCTTAGAGCTGGTAACTGTTGGTGCTGCCCTTTTAGCGCCAGATATCCTCTCTGAACACCCTGCTTATGAGGTGCCTGATTACCTCGAGGACACCGCTTCGACCTATGGCCCCTCTCGCCATAAGTGTAAAAGTTCCCGTTAAATGGACGCCTCTGTGCCTATTGGCTCTGATGGCTCCTATGCTGCTGACCATTTTGGCCCTACCCCTTGTGCCCATGGCTCAGTTGGCTCTACCTGTTTCGATCGTTGGAGCTTCGGAATCGTTTATGCTGGTCCGTAGATAGAGGACCCCGAAACTGGTGACCCCCTAACCTCTACGTCAATTTGTCTTACCCCGCGGGTTCGATGTCTCAGCTCCCTATTTCTTTTCACTTTTATTTCTCTGAAAGATCCTGCTGTCCTGGTAGTGTAGAAGGGCGATATTCACCATCTGATCATACGTAGTGAATGCTGAGTTCCCTAAAAATGTCTTCCTGACATGCCAAACTAATTTTGCTATAAACCTATCCATCTTTCTCTATTCCGTGTTCACCTCCTCCTTTGTAAAGTAAGTAAGAGCAGTGACCTCCTCCTCATATTATACCATCATGCGACCCTCCTTTCTAAGGTCCATAAATCGACTCCTCATCTCTAATTGCATCGCTTGAGGGAAATACTTCCCCTCCAACCTCTCCCAAAACTCATCTATAGTAAAATTGTTCCTCTCTGTAACTAAAGTAACTGACCCCCACCACTATAGTGTTGCCCTAACAATTAGTAACGAGGCCAACATTTGCCTCTGAATTAGAGTGCACTCCACCATCCATAAGTGTCGATGAATGTCCTTTTCCCACCTACTCACCACCAAGATGTTTGGACTGCCCGCAAACTCTAGAGGTTGAACCTTTTTGAAGGCCTTCCTAGATCTATCCCAAATTAACCTTGGCGTCTGGGCAGGTAACTCCATATTCTGTGGTGGTGGTGGTGGCTACTGTTGTACCTGAGATGGTGAAAAGTGCTGGAGCATTGCTTCCATCGCGGTAGAGATCGCCTGGGTCATGATGGTAGCGATATCTGCTGGGGTAATAATGGATTGGGCTGGTGGGGCATGAGGTCATTGTTATGGCTCTAACTAAGCCGCTTCATTTAAAGCGAGTGCGGCTATGCGCCTAGGTCTACCCATCATTCCGTTTTCCATCTAAAAGCAAACAAGGATTGAATTAATAAAAATCGTAAGAATACAATGAATCCTAATTATAGGCTATACATATAAAAGAACGCAACTCAGAATGTAATGAACGTAACACAGATACTTAGGACACTAAAACCTGGATGCTTTGATACCAACTATAACAACCCCCATTTTCTTATGTAAAGGTTATCCAGACGCCAATACGCCAAAGATAGGGCTTGTTCTATATCATTCTCAACATCAAACCATAGAAAATATTTATTTCTAAACCAAAAATGAAATTGAAACTGAATTTAGATTAATATCCAAGGCAATTATAGAATCCAACATCCACAATATGAATAAATACCAACATATTCATAAGTATCTCGAATTAGAAAGAAATAAAATAGACTTCGGGCTTATGCCAATACAGTAATTCAAAGATAAAAAGAACTGAAGGAGACTAGAAAATATATCTAGAATTAATGATCTGAAATCTGCTACGCATGGTGAGACTGCAAGTCTGATCTGTTATCAGCCCTACTATCCATGTCTAGGAGCACCTGGGAAGAGAAAACATTTATAGTTTTGGGTTAATGCCCTAAAGTGTGCAAGAATTAACTTACTAGATTTATTGTGCAAAAGTACAATTAATTCAAAGTGAATGCTTTCTATCATCACTCACATACATAACATGTCTCACCCCTCATCTAAAAGCAGTGCTACACATATAACAACCCAAGTCCCGATACAGATGATGAATAAATGCTAATGACAGTATAAGAATGCATTTAACAAAATATACGCATTAAAATAGAGTTATCTACATTCAAGTTACTATTTCCCTAATTATCCTAGACATACTACCCACAAATATGACAACATCAAACGTTATACATACTACGTAGTATTGGGTCTGTATTTTATAGTTTACATCCTTAGACTTAGAGAATTCTTCCATTCATTTTCCTTAATCATATATATTTCCTTATATATGCGACACTAAGACATCTACCAATAGTGTCCTGTTTGTGCTTTATCGGTAAGTTCGTAGGAGTCTCCTATCCAAAACGGACAATATAATACCAAAACATTTGGGGCGGTACTTACCCATGACAACATTTCACATCCCATACCTAGTGGTGACACATGGATTCCAGCATCAACACTCATCTTTCATAAGTGGTGCTGCTATGTAGTACCTAAGATATCACCTACACCACGCCTATCCTACCCGTGTCGGCATGTGTTACGGTCCTAAACGCATTTACCCAGACCGATAGCATAGTCCATGAACATAGGTATTTCCACAAAAAATATAGTTACATATTACAATATGTAAAGGTAATTATCCTAATAATTACCCCCTTGTTGGCCCGTAAAGATTACTCGTACATATCCTTAGTTAATAATTAACCATCACATAAATTATTAACTCCTTTTTCTTTATAAAATACAATAAACCATCTGTTAATTTAGCTTTTCTTTTATTAGTAACATCATGTTTCCATTTTTAATAAATTCCACGTTTATCCATACACGATCCAAACAACACGTATGGATTGCTAAAAATACCTCAGATCAATTCTCGATCTCACCTCATGCATCCCCAGAGGCCAAACTGATTCACTGTTAGGGGCCGAACCCTGCACCACGATGCATTAGTAATCACTTTCAGAATCATGAATTGGAATGTGAATAAGCTACTAGTGGACCTGGGGAACTCTTCAGAGGTGATGTACCTGGAGCTCTTCCATAAATTCAAGCTTAAGTTGTCAGACCTCATGGAGGCAACCATTCCTTTGGTCAGCTTCTTGGGGAAGATGACTATGCCGTTAGGGAAAGTGGTCCTTCCATTAAGGGCAGGGAATATTTCAAAACTCATAGATTTTTTGGTGGTAAAAAGTGTATGGGGTGGCTTCATGCCATGATGGTTGTCCCTTTAACCTACCACAAGAAGCTCAAGTGCATCATGGACATAGGGATAATGGAGATCATAGGTGATCAAGAAGCGTCTCGAAAGTGCTTGATAGTTTCCATAAGCTGAAAGTAGGAAAACAATAAAGATAAAGAAGTTTTTCTGGAGGCAACCCAGGATGGGGCTAGTCCATCCAAATAGCATCTATGGCACGACTGACCAGGGGTGGAGGAGACCAAAATCTTCCCCACTGATAGGGTCATCGAAGACTTAGAGGAGGTTAATTTTGATAAAGTCAAGCTAAAAAGAAAGTTTTCAATCAAGACAAGCATGACTGAACTTGAAAGGGAAGAGTTGACCGCCTTCCTAAAATAGAGGTTATATGTACTAACGTGGGATCCATATGATTTGTCAGGGATTGTTCCTACAGTTTCCTATCATCAACTCCATGTGGACCCAATAAGGAAAAGCCGATCATATAGAAAGCTCGTTGAATAACCACATAAAAGGAAAAGGCCATGGAGAAGGAAGTAGGGAAACTTCTGGACGCAAGGTCCATCAGAGAAGTTCAATTCCCAAAGTGGATCTCAAATTTGATCATGGTTCGAAAGAGAAATGGTGGCTGGAGAGTCTGCACAGATTTAACTAACCTTAACAGGTTCTGTCCTAAGGACAACTTCCCCCTGTCGAAGATATACCAGCTGTTCGATGCCACAGTATCCCATGATCAGATGAGTTTCCTATATGCTTCCTTGAAGTATCATTAGATACCTTTGTTCGGTGCCGACCAATAGAATAATTCATTCATAATGCCACTTGGTTTGTATTTTTACAAGGTCATGTCATTTGGCCTCAAGAATGTATGAGCTACATATCAGAGGTTAGTCATCAAGATGTTCGAACATCAAATGGAGGAAACCATGGAGGTGTACATCGATGATAAGCTCATCAAAAGCAAGAACAAGAGCGACCATCTCCAAGACCTGAAAAACACCTTCAAAATTCTCAAGCGCTACTGAATGAAAGTTAACACCAGCAAGTGTTCATTTGGGGTCTATTCAAGAAAATTTCTAGGTTATCTGGTCAGCAAAAAGGGGGATTGAGGCTAACCCAGATCAGATAGAAGCTATCAGCAGTGTCCAATCGCCAAAGAGATTATGCGAGGTCCAAAATCTCACTAGAATGCTCATAGCATTTAACTGCTTCATTTCAAAGTTATCTCAGCACTGCCGACTATTTTTCCAGTTGCACAGAAAAGAGAAAGGACTCAATTGGAATTAAGAGTGCTCCAAGGCCCTAAAGGAGATCAAATTCAATGTCAGCAACCCTCCACTACTGGTGAATCCGGATTAGGGGGATCCTCTTTACCTTTATCTTGATGTATCAATCTAAGCAGTTAGCTCGGCCTTAGTCTTCGAAATAGGGGTAAAGTAATTCCATGTTTACTATGCCAATAAGACGCTCTTGGACGCCGAGTAACACTACTTTCCTCTAGAGAACCTGATTTATGCATTTGTGATCACTTCATGAACGTTAAAGCAATATTTTGAAGCCTAGTCCATCACTGTGGTTACTCCTTCCCCCTTAAAGTTTTCCTTGGCAAGGATGACTTTTCTCGACGGATGTCAAAATGGTCTGTAGAGTTGGGGAGATTTAATGTTCACTTATAACCAAGGACAATAATCAAGGGGCTGGTTATGGATGACTTCATCACAGAATTCTCTAGAGAAGGCCCCACCGACCAGTAGCTGCTCGATCAATAAGAGATGCACGAATAGTCCCAAGGTAAAAAGTTTGATGTTGTATATTGATGGTGCTTCCAATTGAAAGGGGGAAGGCATTGACATTGTACTTGTGACTCCAAAGAGTGTTATGATTAAGTAAGGTGTCAGACTGGGCTTTGATGCCTCCAATAACGAGTCTGAGTATGAGGTGTTCATCGTTAAACTTTGCAAAGCGCGTTTAGTCGGGCTAAAATACTGAACATTTATTACTAGTCCAAATCAGTGTCCAATCAAATCAGTAGGGATTTTAATGCCAAGGATGACAGGATGGCTTCTTACCTCGCAGTCGTACTCGAGCTAGTTATGAAATTTGAGGAAGTTTATGTTCAATAGTTTCTCGAGGGGCACAACTGTCATGCCGATGCTCTAGCATCACTAAGATCAATAGTGGACTTACATCACAAGAGAACCATCGAAGTGGAATTCCTCTCCAAGCTCAGTATTGACAAGACAACAGGCCTCGAGCACGTTCTCTGCATTGATAAATATCCCAATTAGATGGATAACATCATTACATACTTGCATAATGAGGCATTATCGAATGACTAGAAATTAGCTCATCAGGTCAGATTTAAAGCTGCACGTTTTTACTTAGACCATGGGGCATACCTTACAGGAGATACTTCATAGGCCCCAACCTCCAGTGAGTACATCCAAAAGACATTGAGCAAGTTCTTTATTAACTTCATGATGGAATATATATAAGTCACGCAGGAGGTAGGTCCCTAGCATTCTGAGCAATCAAAGAAGGCATTTGGTAGCCATATATGCACAAATATATAAGTGTTTATGTTCTAAAATGAAAGAAGTTCCTGAAATTTTCTCCCATAGTCCATCAACCAGCAAACGATCAGATGCCTTTGACCAACCCATGTCCATTTGCACAATGGTGTTTGGATATCATGGGATCACTACCTATCGCACCTGGGAATCATAAGTACTTGCTGGTCGACATAGACTATTTCATAAAGTGGTTAGAGGAAAAAACACTGGCCAATATCATAGACACCGACATGATAAGGTTCATCTAGAGAAATATCATAACACGCTTTGGGGTACCAAGAACCATCATAACTGATAATGGCACATAATTTGAGAGCACTGTTCTAAAAAACCCGCCTAGGCTCCTCGTAGGCACGTCTAGGCATAAGGCTTGGGAGAAACGCCTCGCCTTACGCTTTTCACGCCTTATTCTTGGTAAAATCCTTAAGGCACACTTTTTTCTAAAAAAAACAATGTTTTAGTGAAATGATGTCGCCATTTAAAGAATTTGTTTACAAACCAGACCATTATCTCATCCAAAATAATCAAATAGTATTTTAATTTGCATATATTCAGACATATTTTTATGATATGTGCAACTTTTGTATTTTAATAGACTTGTTACGGTTAAACAATATTAAAATATATTAAGAAGTCCTAAACGCCTTTTCACATTTTTTCACGCCTAGGCCTGCCTAGGCTTCTAAGGCTTAAGGCTTGGCCTCCACGCCTCAATCACGCCCCAAGTTTTTTAGAACTTTGTTTGAGAGTGGTCCTTTCTAGAATTTCTGCGATAAGCATGGAATCAAGTGCCACGTCAATTCTGTAGCGTACCCTCAAAGCAATGATCAAGAAGAACCCTCCAATAAAACGATGCTCGATGGGTTTAAAAGTGGATGGAAAGACCGAAAGGCTATCGGATGGATGATCTTACTCATTTTCTTTGGGCATATCATACCACGCCCAAGAGACCAACTGGGGAAATGCCCTTCGCACTTACTTATGGAATGGAAGCTATCATTCCACTTGAAGCTGGCCTCCCGACCTTGAGAACGAAGATGGTCGACCAAGGACTGAATGGTGATGCCCTTCGTGCTGAACTTGACCTGGCTGACAAACAAAGAGAACAAACCCGTAAATCCGAGAAAATTCAAAGTAGGAGATTATATCCTAAGGAAAGTCCTCAGTAGCACCGTAAAATCGTCGAGCAACAAGTTGGGTCCCAAGTGGGAGAGGCCATTCAAAGTGGTCAGAGACGATCTACAGGGAACCTATCACTGAAAAACAATGGAGGGCAGAGAGATACCAAGGGCATGGAATGCGGCCAACATCAAGAAGTTCTAATTTTAGCCTTCTTATTTCTCAATCACATTAGTTTATGCAAATTTTTATTTCAAACTTATGTTGCTCGCAGTTTGTTGTTTTTATTATAAATAATTAAAGGCTCTTTTTTCCATATTTTGCTCATATCTCTTAAGTCATTCAGTGGGCTTACATTATTTCCTAATTAACAATCTCATGATTGACATTTAATCTTTGAAAGATGCCAATCAATCGATCATACTTCAACTTAATTTCAATGGCAGTTTTACTTTATACAATTAATGCTAAAGTCCTCAGGTCCTTGTTATAACCAACACAGGTGACCTCATGACTTACCCATTACTGATAATATCCCTACAGGGGATCCCTAAGCAATAAACCAACTTTGATTGGTCGACTGAAATCTTGAACGGGTGGATTGCCCAATAACTAAGTGCATTTTTGCCATTGTTTTTTTAGACCTAAAGGAGTGTGAAGACACGACCTAAAAGGTAAGAAGGGGGAAGAACACATGAAAGGCATAATGGACTGGAAAAATGCATAAAAATTGGTATTAACTTAATACATTAGACACTATTATAAAAATATATCAACTACATAATAATTATAAAAAATCACAAAGGTCTACAACAATTTATGGTCAACGAGCCAAAAATTATTCTACTTGCTTCCTCCGACCATCGTCAGGGTTAGACCTATATTCATCATCACTGTCATGACCTTCCAAGTAGCTCTCGACAAGTTAAAGGGGAATGACATATAAGGGTATCCATGTCTCATCACGCCCAAAAGGAGGTTGGTTGTACGTAGGGAAATCAGCTTGGTATATGTACCAGAGTTGAGAGTCCTGTGGTTCCTTAACAACCTTGAGGGCATTCAGCCATCCATGCTTGTAGGCAACGTCTTGAGATTCCTATAACATCACCGGGTCATCTTTCCAACCCTCATCATAACCCACCGACCAATCCGTTCAGGGACCCATCCTGAATAAATATTGATGCCCGTTGTTGTCACGGCTTAGCCCCATTACCATGGCATTGGTCCTTTGAACTCACATTTCGACTTCATAAAGTTTTTTCTTGAAGTCATCATTTTCTGACTGGAAAAGTACGCCGAACTCACCCACTTCCTTGAATTTATCCAACTGGGCCTTCAAGTCATTTATCTCTTTTTTCATGGAAGCACTCATTTCTTCTAAGTCTTTGAGGTCATCCTTCAGCTTGGTGACCAAGGTGAACTAGCATCTCGCCTAAGCTCGTTGTCTAAATTACTGGAAGAAGGGATTTTCTTATTAACAGGCTACACTATCAAGACAGAACAAGCAACAGTTCGTTAATCAGAAAATTCGTAATTAGCACACCCAAGAAAATGGAAACACTATTTTCATTAACTAAATGAGGGGTAGGCTGAGCCATTACAATCCAAGGAAAGAAAAAGAGTATAATGCATGAGCAAAAAAAGAAAAAATATGTAAAACTATGAGCTTCACTTCTTCACTTGCTGGTGGAAGCTTCTTCGTCAGCTACAGGGGGAGGACTTATCTGGTTCAAACCAAATAACTCGGATTCAGTGGCGACTTCAGCTTTAGCCAAGCCCTGGTCCCAGACTTTCTTGAAGCTCACCTTATGAGCGTAGGAAATTTGGACACTGACATCAACATATGCCTCATTCCAACCTTGTTCAAAGATGGCGTTGTTGGAGAGAGGAATCTGAGCCACCTCTGTAGTCAACTGAGAATTCTCATTTGAGAGGCGAGTGTTCTCCACCTTCAATAGACTATTCTTGGTCTGGATCAATGTCATGGCCTCGATGGTTGTCTTCTTCTCTTTAGCATGGGCCTCTTGGCCTGGACTATGACATCCTCAGGCTTCCAAAGGGCCTTAGTCAGTTTATTATTTAATCTGGATTGGTCAGCGCGAGCATCTAGAAAACTAAAACTCTACCACAAATTGCAAATATAAGAAAACATCAAGTGTTAGAAAATATAACAAATATCAGTCAAGCAGACCAAATACAATAAATAAGAAAAAGACTCGTACCAGGGACAGAGTTGGGATGCTCAGAGAGAATGTTATTCAGGTCCCAAAATCTTCATTCGCTCGCGATCCCTGACAAGCACTACCCCCTCGGCAAGCCTGGGGCAAGGGTTAGATTGTGGGCCACAGACTAGGCCTAAAATATATTAGGTAGAGAAGATGAATATTGTTCTTCTTCAAAGAGGATGTAAGGGCTTTGTTGTTATCAAAATTTACCATCTTGCATGGACCAATTACAAGCCAACATATGTCATCCTACGTGGCACAAGTCCAAGTCAGCATGATGAAAAATCCCGACCAACATAGTTACTCGACCAGTTGGGAAGCCCGACCAATATAGTTGCCCGACTAAATGGGAAGCCCGACTAACAATTGAAAAGTCATTCTATGCAACCAATTAAGCGCCATCATTCTTATAGCCTGTATTGCCTATAAAATGACAACATTCGTATAATTAATTCTCATTATGTATTGATGTAAATGCCTAACAAATAAAGGTATTTCATCCATTCACATGACAACGATCACGACCCCCCATGGGCTATAAATATATTGTATCACCCACATTGTAAGGGATCGAAAAACAACTCAATGCAGTCAATATGTAATAGTGGACGTAGGTTATTCCATTAGGCCGAACCACTTTAAAAAGTTTTCTTGTGTCTTGTTTGTTTTACTTAATTTATCTGTGATCAATTAATTAGGCTTAGTCTAGTTTTTTGCATCAACAGATTGGCACCGTCTATGAGAACATATTGCTAAACGTTTTCACTCATTCATCATTCATCACCCATGACTAAAATTCAAGAATCGAGCATTAGAACTGAGGGAATCCTGCCTAATCCCTCTACCCCTCCTAATAGTTATGATTTGATAAGAATTTTATCTAGCCTGGCCAAGGGCCAAGAGGCCATGTAGAATACGATACGATATTTGGCTCAAACTCTCCAAGCTAGAGTACTGACGCAATCTAATCACTGGAAAATGTCGTCGTCGCCAACAAGGAGTGTTGGGCACAACAATTCAATAACTTCTAAAGATCCTTTATATCTACTTGGGGCAACCTCTTTTATAAGGATCACTAATTCCACTGATGGACAATCTCTCATCGCAGAAAGATTGAGTGCCTTAGAAAGGCTAAGTAGAACCTTTCCTTTCGATCGTTTGGGATCCCATGGAAATGCCCACTGGGCTGCGTCAAGAAATACTCGACGACCGAGTGATCTAAGGGAAGGTTCATCCCAATCCAAATTAAATACCCGACGAATTGAAAGGTCTAGTCAGAGATAAGGTTCGTAAGAAGAAAACTCAGCAAGATCTGGAGGTCAGCATAAAAAAGTTGCCACCCGTGGCACTAGCAGTGATGCTTGGAAAGGTTTTATTCAACATTTGGATGACAGATTAGGTGAAATGTCCAAAACCAATAATCCCCTTCAAAGAAGTTTCATTAAAAGGTTTCCCTACACTGAGCAAGTTTAAACCCCCAGTAGTCACTTAGAAATATGATGGAAAGACTGATCCAGTTCTCCATATAGAGAAGTACCAAGAAACTATTGATATCTATGCTGTCCCTGATGAGATGAGATGCAAGGAGTTCTCATGAACAATCGCTGGATCTACTCAAATCTGGCACAACAGCCTTCCTAGGGGGAAGATTTCTTAATTTTAACAACTAGCCGAGCTATTCATTGGTAATTTTTTCTTTAGAGCAAAACCAGTGAAGCGAGTAGCTCATTTACTCAGTGTGAAACAGAAAGAAGGAGAAAGTTCCAAGGATTACATCACTCATTTCAACAACGAGAAATGGGAAGTGATTGATTATGAAGAGAAGACAACAATCACTGCTCTCATGAGTGGTTTTCTCCCTGATAAATTATATTATACTCTGGAAAAAGATCCACCAAAGACGATGACAGAGATGATGGCCAAGGTAGTGAAGATTATGAACGTCGAGGAAGCTATGGCTACCAAAATGAATTTAGACTCGAAAGCAGAAGCAAAAGTAGAAGAGGAGTCAGATAAGAAGGAGAACAAGAACCATAATGAGCACAGGAGTTTAAAGGTAAAGGAATGCCTAGATCGGCTTAAGTAATTCACTAATTACACCCCTTTGACGGTGGATATAGATCATGTGTTGTAGGAAATCAAGCACAATGATGATTTGAGGTGGCTTGAAAAGTTAAGATCGCATGCTGATAAGAGGGATAAGTCCAAATATTGTGAGTTTTGCAAAGATCATGGTCATACCACTAACCGATGCATTGCCCTCCAGAATGAGATAAAAGAACTCATCCAAAGAAGAAAGATGGACAAATTTGTAGATCGGCACAATGGTGGAAGAAATGGAGGAAGAGGTCGACAGAGATATAAATCACCAGTTAAGCCCGTGAAAGACAGGAAGAGGAACCATGACAATGATCCAGAAGATGATCCCGGTCTCCTCAAGAAACCTAGACAATCGGAACGTGAGGTATTCACACTCAGTTTTGGATCTTTTGATTATCACATGATTATAGGTGGAGATGTCGGAGGAGGAGATCACATAGCTAAAAGGAAGGCTTACCTCACTAAGGCTCAAGCTTATTCCTATATCCAGCATATCAACCTCACCGAAGAGGACCGACCAAGAAAAGTTAACAAGGATAAGCTCATAATTAGATTTTTTTTAAAATGATTTATTAAGAGTTTTGTATCCTCGTGATGATCCTTTAGTGATCAGAGTCAGGATGAAAGAAGTATTAGTAGAAAGAACATTGGTGGACAATGGTAGTTTGGCAGACATCATATTCTATCCCTGTTTTCATAGTTTGGGTTTAAAACTCAGTCAGCTAGAGCCATATAATAGGCCACTCATTGGATTCTCAGGTGAAAAGGTGTTTCCATTGGGAACTATCAAGTTGTATGTGTTGATTGGGACTTAGTCGGTGAGCAGGACAGAGAAGATAAGATTTTTTGTAGTGGACAAAAATGTTCATTCTGCTTATAATATGACCATGGGGAGAGTTGGTCTGAAAAAGTTCGAAGTTGTACCCTCCACTATTCATCAATGCTTGAAGTTCCCGACCAACTTTAGAGTTAGAGCAGTGAAATGAGACCAGAAAGTAGCTCGAGAGTGCTACTATTCCTCTATCGAGGAAGAAGACATGCTGGAAGCCAAACGAAAAATAACCACCTATCAAGTGGATACAACTGAGCCGACCAACGAGTCTGAGGTAGAAACCTTAGATCCACGAGATGAATTTGATCTTACAAAAGGTCAAGTGATGGAGATTATAGAAAGCATTATTCTGGATGATGATAAACCAGAACGAATAACTCAAATAGGAGCATTTTTGGAACCTGTTCTTAAGTAGGAGTTGACATCTTTCTTGAGGCAAAGAAAATAGGTATTCACTTGGAGTCATGAAGATATGCCAAGTATATATCCAAACTTTCTGTATCATGAACTTATTGTTAATAGGGAAATCAAACTTGTGAAGCAGCGAAGAAGAGTTTTTAGCCCGGAGAAGAACCAGGCTATATAGGAAGAAGTGGAGAAGCTTCAAAAAGCGTCTTTTATTGAAGATGTGAAGTACCCAGATTGGTTGGCCAATGTAGTTATGGTAAAAAAGAACAATAACAAATGGAGGATGTGTGTGGACTTTACTGACTTGAATAAAGCATGCCCAAAGGATCAATTTCCTTTGCCACGAATTGATCAGCTGGTAGATGCTACTTCATGGCATAAATTGCTGAGTTTCATGGATGCATATTCTGGTTATAACCAGATCAAAATGAAGTAAGAATATAAAGAAAGTACTTCCTCTATCACCCCCTGAGGAATTTATTGCTATAATGTTATGCCGTTTGGTCTTAAAAATATAGGTGCTACTTATCAGAGATTGGTGAACAAATTATTTGAGGAGCAGATAGGCAAGAATATGGAGGTGTATGTTGATGATATGCTCACTAAAAGCAAGAAACATGGTGATCATATTGCCGACCTCAGTCAGACATTTGATTAACTGGAAAAGCACCAAATGAAGTTAAACCCCACCAAATGCGTCTTCGGAGTGCAGGAGGGAATGTTCCTTAGATATATAGTGAATCAAAGGGGAATTGAAGCCAATCCAGATAAGATTAAAGCTCTGATATAAATGAAATCCCCAACTAATAAAAAATATGTTCAAAGGCTATCTAGACGTGTAGCAGCACTCAACAAGTTTGTGTCAAGAGCGACAAACAGATGCCTGCCATTCTTTAAAGTAACCAAAAAAACCTTTGAAGGGAATGATGAATGCGAAAGGCATTCCTGGAGTTAAATAAGTACCTGGGAGCACCACCATTACTTTCTTGACTAATGTTGGGAGAAAAAATGTATCTGTATTTGGCAGTATCTGAGTCCACGGTTAGCTCTGCTTTGATCAGGGAGGAAAATGGAGTTCAAAAGCCAGTTTATTAGACCAACAAAGCTTTTCGAGGAGCAGAAGTAAGTTATCCCAAACTGGAGAAATTATGACTGGCTTTAATTGAAGCTAGTAGATGAATGAAGCCTTACTTTTAAGCCCACACTATAATGATCTACACTGATATGCCATTAAGTCACACTTTGCACAAGCTCGAGAAATTTAGAAGACTAATGTATTGGGCTGTGGAGTTAGGTGAGTACGACCTTGTGTATGAACCAAGGACTGCTTTAGAAGGACAAGGTGTGGATAATTTTATTACAGAATTCACTTATCTAGAGGTCCCTGAGCAACAACGGACTCTAGCCGAGGAATGTACATGAGTTAGTAGACCAACTGAAGATACGCCCGACTAACTCCAAACAGGGGAAACTGTAGAAAAGGAGCAGCCAAAATCGTCCAGTGGAGTACAGGAGATAAAGAAGAAATATGAGGAGGCAACAGATAAAATCTTCCATCAAGGGACTCTGATAAACCGAACGTTTGACACCAATATCCCCATATGGAGTTTGTACGTCGACGGGTCATCTTGCGCAACTGGATGTAGAGATGGAATCATTCTTAATACTACAGACGAGCTAGACATAGAGTACGCTCTACGTTTCCAATTCCAAGCCTCTAATAATAAAGCAGAGTATGAAGCCGTGATTGTTGGTCAAAATCTAGCTAAATCATTGAACGTCGAGAAAGTTGTGGTGTACAGTGATTCGCAGTTAGTTGTAAATCAAGTGTTGAGTTTATATGCAGCAAAAGGAGAATTAATGACCAGATATTTGGCTAAAACTTTGGAAGTAATTTCCACCTTGCTAGTAGTCCAGGTGGTCAGGATTCCAAGATTGGAGAACGCCCTAGCAGATGCACTTGCTCGGTTAGCCTTAGACACCAGAACGGAGATACGAAGAACTATTCCTATTGAGCTACTTGCTAATAGGAGCATTGACGAGGATCTGATGGTCAAATTTATTACAATTGATATGGGGCGAGCTTGGATGGACCCCATAAGAGCATATATTGAAGATGGGATTCTTTTAGCTGATCTACTTGAAGCTAAGAGGCTGAAATACAAAGCTACAAGGTATGTGCTAGATGGTGGTGTGTTATACAAAAGAGTATTAACTACTGGTCTATAACGATGTGTGCATCTAGCTGAGGTAAAGGACTTGATTGAAGAAGTCCATAAAGGGTCTTGTGGAGCTCATGTAGTAGGAAGAACGTTATTACAAAAAATACATACGTAAGGATACTACTGGCCAACCATGCGAGCAGATTGAGCATATTTTGCCAAGAAATGTGACAAGTGCAGAGGTTTTTTAGCATACGCAAGGCTCCCCAAACTCACTTAACACTAATCACTTCACCTTGGACTTTTTCCATATGGGGAATTGACTTGGTCGGGACCCTACCAACCACCCGAGGAAGGTTCAAGTACCTGGTTATAGTTGTAGATTATCTTACAAAATAGGTGGAAGCTAAACCATTGAATGATATGTCTTATGAAAAGTTTATCAATTCATCTGGAAAAGTATCATATGAAGGTATGGATTACCTTATGACTTTATAACTGATCATGGTACACAGTTTGACAATAAAAAATTCTCTGCTTTTGTGCCCAATCTAATGTCCAGAAAATCCACTATGCTCCTGGCCATCCTCAAAGCAACGGCCAAACAGAGGTAACAAATAGAACTTTGCTGAACAGGCTGAAGGAAAGGTTAGAAAATGCAAAAGGAAATTGGATTAATCAACTACATTCAGTGTTGTGGGCCTACCGAACAACTTCCAAAATAGCTACTGGAGAAACCCCGTACCTATTGGCATTTGGTATTGAGGCCATGATCCCTGTTGAGCTAGGTTTACCTATGCATAGAGTTCTTAACTTTAATACACTAGTTATAGATTTGATGAGAAGGTTGGATTTACACATGCTGGAAGAACTCCGTGAAAATGCAACTTTAAGGAATGCAGCTTATCAACAAAGGACTGCATATTTCTACAACAAGAGGGTCATGCCGAGCAATTTAAAGGAGGGAGATTACATTTTGAAGAAGGTTATTCAGAAGAAGAATAAGATAGAAGCCAATTGGCATGTGCCTTATCATGTTACTGTAGTTATGAGACCAGACACAATTAGGATTAAGACTTTAGAAGGGTAAGAGTTCAAGAACCCATGGAATGCAGAGCACTTGAAGAAGTACTATCAGTAAACATAGTTGTGTTGTACTCAGTTCACTTTAATATTAATGAGAACATGACTTTCTGGAAAAAAAATATTTCGTTTTGTTTTTTTGGAGTAGTAGTGATATGCACTTGTAACATTATGATCGAAGTTCTAATTATGAAATCACCAACACAGTTGGTCGGCATCAACAAATACCACCAACAAAGTTGGTCGACAACATTATAAATCACCAACAAAGTTGGTCAGCATCAATAAATACCACCAATAAAGTTGGTTGGTATCCACCAAAGCCACCAATAAAGTTGGTCGGTAACATTATAAATCACCAACGAAGTTGGTCGGCATCAACAATTACCACCAACAAAGTTGTTCGATATTCCCCAAGGCCATTAACAACGTTGGTCGGTAACATTATAAACCACCAACAAAGTTGGTCGGTATCCACCAAGGCCACCGATAAAGTCGGTATGCAACAATGAAACCACCAACAAAGTTGGTCGGTATCAAACTTATAAAACCATGCAAGGCAAAATTGTAAGTCCCATTGAAGACTTGGACGACAAATGTTCATCTAAACTGGGCTAAAAGATGGACAAATGTTCCACTTACTCCTGGGAACCAAGGTAACTAATGCAATTACCATAAAATTCAGGTACATTAGTAGAACCATGGTGAAGCATCGGTAATTGGTATAAAACTTAAGATAATCCTAAGAATATCAATAGAACTGGTGAAAAATAGAGATTAACTAAAACAGTTGATCTATTCAAAGTCAACGACTAGAAAAACATTCACAGACATTCAAAGATTAACTAAGAGTTGATCCATTCACAAAATAAGCTTTTAATTAAATTTCAATGATTACATATTGTTGCTCAAATCTAGAGAAATAAAAAACAAAAATTTATTCTACAGGACGCTTTCCTTCAGCTTTAAAAACAGGATCCATGCCAGCTGGAGGATCATCCAAAGTAAAAGGAGAGTTGATGAAGTTAAGATCTCGAAGCATTATGGTATTGCTGCTACTAGGACGATTAAGAAAATGAGGAGGACGAACGATCTCAAGCTCGTCATGCAGTTCGTAATCCCCCAAGTACTTGGAAATCAAACATTGGGGAACACGATGAATAGGTACCCAATTAACATCCAACTTAAATGGAGGATTATCAAGATGCAGTAAGCCTGGATCATACCAATCCCATATAGAGTCATTCCTATCCACCTTTAGCACGGTTAAAGCATTAATCCAACCCCATTTGTAGGACTCATTTTGGGCCTGTTGGAGTCTATCATCATAATGTCCCAAAGCTTCATTATAACCACCCATCCAAAATTCTCTAGGCTGCTTATGGAATTGGAAAGTTAATCTATCAACTTGCGATTGCAGCTTCTTCAATACCCCATCCTTAGCCTTCAATTGAGAAGATTGACTAGATAGTTCCTCAGATAAAGTTTGTAACTTTTGAGACATTTTAGCAATAGCTCGGTCCTTTGCTTTTAACTGTGCAGCTTGGTTGGCTAGGGCTTACTGAGTCCTAAGTTCCTCTGTAGTTCCTCATCCAACCCTATTTCTATCTCGGGAAGAAAAAGAGGACTTAATGTTTTTTAAGGCCTCCAATTCATCTATCAATGTGGCGTTCTCAACTTCTAATAAGGAATGACCTTCATCGGTAGTAGCAACAATAGCTACAGAGGAAGACTTCAGAAGATTCAACTCATTCCTCAAATTACTATTCTCCTCTTCCAGTAATTGGGCAATGGTCCTAGTTTATTTAATTTCAAGCTTAAGTAAAGCTTCTTTCTTATTATAAACGGAGACAAACTTATCAAATCCTCGACCTTCACTCAAACTTTGATACTTCTTCTCATAGCTCTGATGCAGCAGCATAGTGGATTCCTTATACTAATTTTGAAGTTCTTTTATCATTTTGTAATAGAAAACATTATATGCTACCGCCCGATCAAGTAAGTACTTTAAATATTTATCGGATTCTCTGACTTGCTCCTACGCATCATCACCGAGCAATTGGGTAACTTCTTCATTGAACAAGTCCATATGGCCAGTTTTGAAAAAAATATTGCATTTTATCATTAGCTCAGTATCATGGGAAGATAGTTATTCCATCTTCGCAATAAACTAGCAAGAAGAAATAATCACCAATCAACAACAAGAATGGAGAATAGGTGTAATCAATAAGAGATATAAAGGAGCAACAAAGGGTTCTTTTATTAATAACAAAGAGTTCAAGTACAATCAAAACAAGGAAAAAAGAAATAACAAAAAAAAATTCCAAACAACATTACACCTTCTCCCTATCACTCTCAACCTTATTGCTCTGCTTAGAAGAGCTTCAGGTTGGAGTTGCTCAATTTTCTCAGATGGAGGAACAGAAGACTCAGGGACCTCAAGTTGTTTGGCAGCAGATTCAACCATAACTGAAGACTCATTATAAGAAACTTCATCTTCAACCTCTTCCCGAATGACTAGAGGAGGCCCATGAATATACCTCTGAAAAAGTTCAGAGTCTTCGTTCATGTTCAACTCTTGAAGGGTAGTAACCCAACCATCTCTAAAGCATTTTTGCTTCACATACTCAATCTGAGTAGAAGCAGCAAAAATGGCTTCGTTCCATCCCTTTTCCCAATCGGTACTGAAGGAAGCCTTCACAGCAGACTTTCTCTTGGCTCTAGCCGAAGACACAAGCTCTTTAGCAGCCTTTGCCCTGTCCTCAACGTCCTCTTTCTTGCGCTCAACTTTCTCTTTCTGGCACACATATTCCCTTTCCTTTTGCTTAGCTTCCTCTTTCTCGCGCACAACTTCATCTTTCTGGAGCCTAACTTCCTAGGCCCTGCGCTTAGCTTCAAGGGCATTTGTATTAGAGGATAGGCGAGTAGTTTCAATTTTCTTAAGCTTTTTAGACCAAGTATTCCTTCAATCTCGAAAGCCTACTGAGACTCAAGTAGAGACTTCTTCAAACCAGACAAAGATTCCTCCACCTCATTCGAAAAAGAAAAATCTTTGATTGCGTAATCCTTCTCCAAGATATTATTTAAGTGTACCAAGAACTACAAAAATGAAGATCAAAGTGAGCACCTGAAGAATGTAAGTAACAACCAAACCAAGACAATGGAAATTACTTACTAATGCAAGGTTTTGAGCAACCAATTCGGAGACCTTTGTTCTGGGGAGCTTGGCATCCACTCCCATGTGGTCTGGAAGAGTACCAAACTCGATCAACTTCCTAGCCAAACTAGGAGTAATAGTTGTTAGAGGAATAACATCAGATGAAAGAAAATCGACCAAGGACAGTTGGTCGAGCACTTGATCGACTTACTTCTCTTCAAGCCCCTCCTAAGTCTCTTCAGAGGAACCTCAGCCTCCTTGGGAGCTACATCCTTAGGAACAAAATCCTTGGGAGCTGGATCCTTGGGGGTTGGATCCTTGGGGGCTGAACCTTTTGGGGGTGGGGGTTTCATAACCTCCCCAGTTTTATTCTTAGCTCCCTCAGCAGATGATTGAGATCCAGGTGCAACACCACTGTAAAGATCAGGAAACTTCCTCTTCTTCATAACTTTAGATAAAGGAGTGTCAGAATCTATAGCAGACTCTGTGTCAAGATCAATCACCAGAGAAGGAGAGGCAGTAGGTCTGGCAATAAAAGAGGAACTAGTTTTCCTGTACTGGAGCAGATAAGAGGCAGACCTCACATGCTCCTCAACAACTATTTTGTGAAGTCCCTAGATAAACTTCAACTCTTTCAAATTTACTTCGCTCTCTTTAGGGCACTTTTTTTTTGCTCAACTGCAAAACAATTTATAAAACAACAGTTAGTATGACATTTCATCAAACATAAACAAGGCATATTTACTAAAATACAAAACAACTTATTCCATTGCCAAAGAGAGGACATCTAGGTCCTTGGTATTTAGCATTCCTAAGTAAAGGGCCATGTTGCCAATTTTTTACAACTACCCCGTGATCAAAATAGTCCCATTAGAATCAGGGAGATTGACTACCAAAACTTTACTAACAGTCCTAGTTTTCAAATAAAACTTGGAATCACTAGTTACCCACTTTTAACAAAATATGATTTCTAAAATCCCTAGATGGGTTCCATGAATTTGATTTAACTTATGAACTCCATTAATAACTCTCCATGTGTTAGTAGCCACTCTTGCAGATACAATGTCAAAATATTGGCACAACTCTAAACACATGGGATTGGGAGGAAATGTGAAACCACATTCAGCAATAAAGATAGAGGGGAATCAATGACCCTCAGCAAGAGAGAAAATATCAGAAGGAAAAGCGGGATGATCTAATACAACCCAAGATGGAATGTTAAAATCAGTTCTGAACTTATCAAGTGACTCGATAGAGTAAACCATGATAAAGAAAACAAAGAAGAATAGAAGAAAGATACTTACAAAGATTTAACGATTCAGCAAGAACTGAAGATAGAAAAGAAAACGATCGCACAAAAGCATAGGACACAGCAGCAGAATAAGAAGTAAGAGGTGAAGAATGATCGAAGTTTTTATCTCCCTTTTAAAAGACGCATCGAACACTGGGCCAAGTAATGATTAAAGCGAATGATGATTGGATTGACGACGGCTAACAGATGAAAAGACAAAGATACCCCAAAAGTATTCACGAAAATTCAAAATATTTAAAAAACTGCCATTCACTCTAAAAGAATGTCAAATGAATAAAATTCACAAGTCTGGAAGCTCTGTAACCAACCAAACAGCCTGAGTTACTTCCAAAGCATAATGTTCCACACTTTAGAATAAACTTCAAGTATGAAACATTAGGGGCTTCTGTTGATACCAAAATTTACCATTTTACATGGACCAATTACAAGCCATCATGTGTCATCGTATGTGGCATAAGTCCTAGTCAGCAAGATGAAAAAGCCTGACCAACATAGTTGCCTGACCAACTAGGAAACCCGACCAACATAGTTGCTCGACTAACTGGGAAGCCCGACAAGTAGTCGAAAAGTCATTCTATGCAGTTAACTAAGCGCCAACATGTGACACCCCGACTAATTAAATACCGGGTAGCTACTCCTTTATTAAATTAATACAAAATGCCAAGTTGGTTAAGTTAATAGCATCACTGTCGAAAACATTTTAATGATTTCTAACCACCTATTATTTAAAAAGTAAGTTGTCAAATTTTAAATTAAATCTGATTAACATGCGATAAATGAAATGTAAAAGAATGACAACACCAAACACCATAAGGTTTCAATAAAGTAACCAACAAATAATAATAAGTCTGGAGGAAATACTCCTCACAACAATCTCAATATGGAAATAGATGAAACAAGTCTGCATCCTGAATTAATTACAAACCAAAGTCAGAATAACTGAAACATAAAAAAGTCTATAATAGAAATGGGCAACATGCCCTACAAATGATGAAACTGAATATGGAGTCAAGACTGGAAAATGAGGCGTCTAATATCAAAGCCCTGTAACTTCCACAACAGCTACATCTTGTCACCTGAATAGAGATCCTATGCATGGTGTCCTTATGGCTGGGCACCTAAAAAGGTTTTTTTTACAAAAAGTAGATTTGAAAGCAAACGGGTCAGAGCCCGAATGTGGAGAGTATTTTAAAAACAGCAAGTGCTTTAATAACATTTAAAACAATGAATGCAAAATACATGTTAGGACGTGCTCTCACATGAAATACTCACCTCTCGTCTAGCTGTGCACTCCTAACGTTCCTATACCCATTCATGTGTTATTTATATTTAACTAAACCGACATAAGTTCTAACCTTTACACTTGATTCACAATATGAATTCCCAATATTATCACTTAAACAGATAGCTTTAATTAAACTCGGATTCTCAATTGTTAACGTTACAATTCACGGCATGTCATCCCTTTTTAACTTCTCAAGGAGTCACAATAAATTATTCTCGCAATTTAAACATAACAAATTCCTTTTCATTGAACCGTATATTATTCACATCATAAATATACAATACAAGCACCCTGAGGCTAAGCTGTGATGCACACATACTCTGCTATCCATCCCGGTACATCACGTACATAAGGATTACAAATTCCGAATCTCTCAGGAATTGTTAATATAAACACCACACACAAAAATGGAGGCGAACATAATTCAACATATCCATGGTTACGTACATACCTACGCTCCATAGTCAGCTGGCTTAATAACTCACAATTAAGTCATTCCCTTGAATTATGTCCTCTAGGTACCACTCTAAATCCGGGCACACAAGGATTAGATGGCCCAAAGCGAACGTAAACCTCCCGTGATAGCAAGTATGGTAGGTATGTCATACACATAAAAATCATATACATATACTAAGCATGCACACATCTTAGATATCTCAATATTAATAAAGGTATTTTCTACATCCTTATACCATTATTCCAATTTTATACATTTTAAGTATTCCGATAATATATAATGTAGACTGTCGACACATCTCACGTCATAGTTTCTTGTACTTAAAACCTATCTCAAAGGGACTATTAAGTTTCCTATTATTCCCACATATAACATCATTATTCATAAGGTCCTTACTTATTCCCCAAACCTCATTTCATCAATTTATTCAAATTTACTCTTCTAACCCTAATATTATCTCACTCATCGAGTTTCATTAGCTTTTAGAATAATTCCTCAATTTGAATTCTAATTAAGGTCCAAACTTTATAACCATACCTACTGGTCTTCCTTAAGTCTAAGGATATTCATAAAGTCTCCAATAATATTTTCTAAGGGTTAACATCATTAAAATTTAACTAGGAAAATTTTACTCATTCTGGGGAGGTCGATCGATCGACCTTGAACCTCGATCGATCGATGGTGGTCGATCGATCGACTGATGAATGTCGATCGATCGATCGCACCAGGTAGGCTACGGACTACTTCGTTTTGCAATCCTGAAATCGTCCCAAAACTCCATTATAATGCATGAAACTCTAATCTAACGTTATAATATAATCATAAAACCATCCTACAACATTGTTAACATTCTAAAACCAATAATTCATCAACCAAGGGCTTTATTTGGATAAAAACTTCATCAAGAACCCTAGTTTTCTATTTCTTTCAAGAACATTAATAAATCTCTTCTTAAGTCCGTTTTTAGATCATCAAGGGTTATATTTTGAATTCATAATTCGTCCAGAATATATCTACATGCAATTCCTAACATAGTTCATAGTTTTAATCCTCAAATTCATGGGTCAATATCAATCTTCCAAGACAAAATTCGATAATTACCTAAACATGGAAGAACACATTCATGGAATTAATTGTAACTAAATCACTTATCTTATGTTCCAGATTTGTTGTTGGTTGAAGATGGTTGAATTCCTCTCTCTCTCTGCAGAATTCTCCTCTCCTTTTCTCTTTCTACAAGTTCTTCTCCAAGATGACAATGGTGGTTTAGAGGTTGCCTTAGGAACTTCTTAAAATTTCTTCCAATAACTCCCGTAGCCCATTAAGTCATTTAGTGTTGTTAGTGGATTTAGTGGATAAAGAATAAGTCAGATTTTACTTCTAATTTTCGTGGGTTTTAATTCCCAAAATTTCGAAATTACCAAACTACCCTTTTGGGTTGCCGGTATGGCCTAAAAATGCCCCGGGACCCAAACTAAACCCCCGGCTAGTGTTTTCTGACTATCTCGACCCTTCTGGACACGTTGGCGCACTCAAAATGACCATACGGTTCATAAAAATAATATTCACTTTTTAATTCAAATAATTACATTCCTTACGCGACTGTCACGCGCGTCCCAACAAAATTTTCTAAATTGTCGTATTTTAGCCTCGCAACAATTTCAATATTTTCAATATTCATATATTTACATATATACACATTATAATCAAATACCAACTCACATCTCATTAGTATTTTATCCGGATTAATTCTCAATTAATTCACATTTAATTTAATTAATCACATAAATAAATATCGATAAAAATGCGAGGTATTACATACTTCCCCCCTAATAACAGAATTTCGTCCCGAAATTCGGATAAGTAAGGCACACCTGGAAAAATTAGGTATCCTCTAGTATTCAAAACCATTATAAAGAAAAGACCAAATCACTAAAACCCTCGCTTCGCAATAAGCTTGTTTAACATACTTGATACCTTATCAGAAAAATCTTCGATAAATGCACCTCACGTTGTGTTCTTATTAAACAACCTTCAAATAAATATAGCCTATACATCATTAGATGTATTATTTTTATTAGTATATTGAGTCCGTACCTCACTACTAACTCCCGCGTTTATCAAAATTCCAAACTCCCATCCTGGGATGAATCAATAACACATCTGACTACGCTTGTCCATTCCTTGAAATATCCCGACGTTGTGACTTTCACACAAGGGAAAACCACCTCAGCCTGTTGGTGTCACACAAACCTTTGTAAGCACCTTGTCCCCCATAAATAGATACGGGTGCTTTTCCCCCAACTCTACCATTAAGTAATATCTCCTCCTCATGACTTCAATATACCTCACTAGTTATACCCGATTTGGAATTGAAAATATCGCAATGAATCCAAAATTTCTTTATACAATCCATCAGTCGTTAATCACCTTGCGCCTGCACCTCGGGTTATAGGTGATACAACCCTCAGATTGAATCGTTATTTCCCACTACTTATTGTCACCCCACCTAAATGTGGATTTCGGGGATTTCATCCCAGTTCTAAATAATACTACGTCGAACCACGTATCCGCATGTTCACTATCTAATAGTGTAAATCATTCAAGTATATAACAATTTGTCTCCTTCTGAACAACATGACTCACGTATTTGAAGGAATTTGTTACCCCTCAAGGAATTTACTAACTTGACTCTTCCGTCCCTGGTATCATCGGTTGGATACAAAATTAATTGGTTAATCATCTAACACCCAACCGTTCTACTACTTACTACACCCCTTTAAATGCTAACTTTCTTGTAAATATTCTTCCCGCTAAGTGATACTTAACGGTCCTCTGCTTCTCTTGGCGTATGCCAAAGTTTCGACCCTTACACTTTCTCACCTCTTTGTGAAAATCCGGACTCCTTATACCTTATTAACATTCTCACTCTATTTACTCTTGAGTCACCCTCAACATTCGATTGATCGGAACTCTACTCCAAATTGCTCATAATAATTTATTCGCCTTTTCAAGAGATATACTTTTATTAAATGGCTTTGTACTGCCTTTCCTCCAAATTTGAATGTGCTACACTGACTACACATGATATTCACATACACCTTTTCTTATGACGTTTAATCTCGTAAGTAATAATCTCACCCTTCTATGTTCCCTCTTCCTTTGGTTTACACTTTAGCAAATCAAGATGTCTACGCCCCCTTATAACCCAACCATATGGTTTTTAAACATTATATATGTTTCATACAAATCCCAAACTCTTTATTGTCACTGTAAGTACAACGGTGCTATACCACTTGGGCGTTCTTGATCGCTTCTGAATTAGGAGTCCTAAATCATCCTTATCCTCAATGCGTCCTTCAACACGCCGTGACAAAACCAACATTATTAGTACTTATATCATAATTTACTAACAATTGGCTCTAATGGCCGTACATCATAATTTACTCCTTGTAACTTCCCGTTATAACTACGTACTCCCATAACGATAGAGGTATCCCAATCATGAACGAAGGTCCACACATTTCCTTACTACCAACCTTGCGCTAAGTTTCATGCGTGGGGTGTCTCGCAAAGCGAAATCCAAACAAGGAACCCCCCCGATACACTACTACCTAACATTGTCGATCATCGGAATCCGTTAAGCCCTGTCCATAATATGTACCCCTACACTCTCGCCTTTTAACAACAAAGTTTCATCTCGGTTCGCAATTATACATAAACAAGGAACTCCTTCTGAAAGACACTTTTCTCTTTACAGTGATGGGAATCACATTTCATATACAACATGCGAGATATTTGAGACCCTCAAATTCCCGTCCCCAGACACACAACTATGAGTATAACTTCCAAATCTCTAACGGGTGATAAAACAATGCGCTCTTTTTGTTACGACCTCTCTATCGTTAATTATAAAAACCAACTAACTCTTTGTTGACTAGTAAATCAATTACATACGACTCATAATAATGAAATCCCTACGCATACTGGTATTAAATATCCAAGACCATTATACTTTGAAATCACAACATATATATATATATACTCCTGTATACAATAGTACAATTTTGAGCCCGACCCTCTCACAAATGGGGCCTTTCCAGGACCAAAATATTCTACTCCAAGGTAGTAACTTCGATAAACTTGTAATACCAGCACACTATCGGTACAATTATATAAAAACACAATAATTAAGATCATATCACACTCGTATAACACAGCACTAAAACGAGTAATTTCGATAAAGCATAAACCGCTATTAATATACCCATTCATCCTCCGCGGATGACAATAAAAGTAACCCCCACACTATCAGGGAAAATATTCTTATATATAATAAGTTTACTGATATACTCACTAAACTCGACTCTCAAGTAAAAATACAATTGTAACAAATGTAGTAACTCATTCATGCCACAAATAACATGCATCCTCATCTGAGTATATAACTCATACTTCTATCCTAATAATCGTCCCGGCTGCTCAAATGGTTCCTGGACTTACCACACATGTCTGTCCCAAACCGGATATTTCAATAACTGTTGCCCTTGCCAGGCACAATACCTTGATCCCTACTCTCGTATCGGGAAAATTTTTATAACGTACGGGTTTCATTCCCCACATAAATACCTCTACACATACTCCACTTATCTTTTGTCTCACAAATCATGTTAAGGTGGTCCATCTCTCGGACGTTGGTAGTCTCGACTCAGACGACTATCTCAGTTGTTATCTTATCTTTGACGGCCCTAAGAAACACACTACTAATTTCCACACGTTTCACTGAAATCATCATTGCTCGGTGATAATTCAGCTATCCGAATCATTTTAACTGGTTCTCCGTTGGGTCTTCCCATTGTGGTGTTTCACCAATACTGTTTTCCCCCGTCTTACTTTATATAAAGCCTTCGATTCTTGTATCTCCCCACCTGGGGATGTTTACCTCCAAATTAACACTATGCGATAATACCATTTTCTTTAACCGTCCAAGCAGAATTCTTCCAGAAGGACTAGCAATTCTTCTATGTAAATTCTCCCTTTAATATCCCCTTCTTCGTTTCACCTATTTCACCCGGTGTAGGGTTCATTAAATAATTTTATTTCTTCTCATAAAGTGACCTCTTTCCGGACCTCTCGTGTGAGTTCAGAACGGCATTCGGTTTTCATCCTAAACATCTGATCAAGGAACTTATGGTCAAACCATTCGTGTACGCCTTATCTCGACGACACATTTTACTTATAAGTGCGGTGATTACTTCTCCCCATTGAAACTCCTCTCTCACGAGACAAGAATTTTTTTTCTCAAATTTTCACTCTCAATTGGTCATATCTTGACATATGTCCAAGCCTTTGGATACATTGTGTTCGTATGGCTAGCACATGCCGTCTTCGCCTTTGGAGTATTTCCACTGCTGGTTCTCTTCAATGTTACACCTAACTCTGTCTCTCCCATTCCAACCTTGTTGGATGTGTCTAATTTGACCCCATTCCTACTATAGCTGTACCCAGAAGTCTCAAGTCGCGCCTTAGCCTTCTATATCATCCAGGACTTTCGTGCCATAATATCGGTGACTTCAACTACGGTCATCCTTCTTTAAATAAATCAATTAACCTCAATATATATATGCCTCCTGCTGTCTACCCAACTGTCTTCGCCTGACTTACTACATTGTTCGGCACACGAATACACCCGATCGCAATATGATTCCTATCATATACATCATAGCAGGAGAACGGAATTTTACTAAAGGAATCAACAACCCTAAACATAGGGCTCTATATCAAAGAAAGCTCAGCGGAAACATAATAAGCCGTACAAATCCTAAAGGACGCTAGAACCTGATGCTCTGATACCACCTGTGACAACCCGACTAATTAAATACCGAGTAGCTACTCCTTTATTAAATTAATACAAAATGCCAAGTTGGTTCAGTTAATAGCATCACTGTCGAAAACATTTTAATGGTTTCTAACCACCTAGTATTTAAAAAGTAAGTTGTCAAATTTTAAATTAAATCTGATTAACATGCGATAAATGAAATGTAAAAGAATGACATCACCAAACAGCATAAGGTCTCAATAAAGTAACCAACAAATAATAATAAGTCTGGAGGAAATACTCCTCACAACAATCTCAATATGGAAATAGATGAAACAAGTCTACATCCTGAATTAATTACAAACCAAAGTCTGAATAACTGAAATATAAAAAATTCTCTAATAGAAATGGGCAACATGCCTTACAAATGATGAAATTGAATATGGAGTCAAGACTGGAAAATGAGGCGTCTAATATCAAAGCCCTATAACTTCCACAACAGCTACAACTCGTCACCTGAATAGAGATCCTATGCATGGTGTCCTTGTGGCTGGGCACCTAAAAAGGTTTTTTTTACAAAAAGTAGATTTGAAAGCAAACGGGTCAGAGCCCGAATGTGGAGAGTATTTTAAAAACAACAAGTGCTTTAATAACATTTAAAACAATGAATGCAAAATACATGTTAGGACGTGCTCTCACATGAAATACTCACCTCTCGTCTAGCTGTGCACTCCTAAAGTTCCTGTACCCATTCATGTGTTATTTATATTTAACTAAACCAACATAAGTTCTAACCTTTACACTTGATTCACAATATGAATTCCCAATATTATCACTTAAACATATAGCTTTAATTAAACTCGGATTCTCAATTGTTAACGTTACAATTCACGGCATGTCATCCCTTTTTAACTTCTCAAGGAGTCACTATAAATTATTCTCGCAATTTAAACATAACAAATTCCTTTTCATTGAACCGTATATTATTCACATCATAAATATACAATACAAGCACCCTGAGGCTAAGCTGTGATGCACACATACTCTGCTATCCATCCCGGTACATCATGTACATAAGGATTACAAATTCCGAATCTCTCAGGAATTGTTAATATAAACACCACACACAAAAATGGAGGCGAACATAATTCAACGTATCCATGGTTACGTACATACCTACGCTCCATAGTCAGTTGGCTTAATATCTCACAATTAAGTCATTCCCTTGAACTATGTCCTCTAGGTACCACTCTAAATCCGGTCACACAAGGATTAGATGGCCCTAAGCGAACATAAACCTCCCATGATAGCAAGTATGGTAGGTATGTCATACAGATAAAAATCATATACATATACTAAGCATGAACACATCTTAGATATATCAATATTAATAAAGGTATTTTCTACATCATTATACCATTATTCCAATTTTATACATTTAAAGTCTTCCGATAATATATAATATAGACTGTCGACACATCTCACATCATAGTTTCTTGTACTTAAAACCTATCTCAAAGGGACTATTAAGTTTCCTATTATTCCCACACATAACATCATTATTCTTAAGGTCCTTACTTCTGCCCCAAACCTCATTTCATCAATTTATTCAAATTTACTCTTCTAACCCTAATATTATCTCACTCATCGAGTTTCATTAGCTTTTAGAATAATTCCTCAATTTGAATTCTAATTAAGGTCCAAACTTTATAACCATACCTACTGGTCTTCCTCAAGTCTACGGATATTCATAAAGTCTCCAATAATATTTTCTAAGGGTTAACATCATTAAAATTTAACTAGGAAAATTTTACTCATTCTGGGGAGGTCGATCGATCGACCTTGAACCTCGATCGATCAATGGTGGCCGATCGATCGACTGATGAATGTCGATCGATCGATCGCACCAGGTAGGCTACGGACTGCTTCATTTTGCAGTCCTCAAATCATCCCAAAACTCCATTATAATGCATGAAACTCTAATCTAACGTTATAATATAATCATACAACCATCCTACAACATTGTTAACGTTCTAAAACCAATAATTCATCAACCAAGGGCTTTATTTGGATCAAAACTTCATCAAGAACCCTAGTTTTCTATTTCTTTCAAGAACATTAATAAATCTCTTCTTAAATACGTTTTTAGATCATCAAGGGTTATATTTTGAATTCATAATTCGTCCGGAATATATCTACATGCAAGTCCTAACATAGTTCATAGTTTTAATCCTCGAATTCATGGGTCTATATCAATCTTCCAAGACAAAATTCGATAATTACCTTAACATGGAAGAATACATTCATGGAATTAATTGTAACTAAATCACTTGCCTTATGTTCCAGATTTGTTGTTGGTTGAAGATGGTTGAATTCCTCTCTCTCTCTCTGCAGAATTCTCCTCTCTCTTTCTCTTTCTACAAGTTCTTCTCCAAGATGACAATGGTGGTTTAGAGGTTGCCTTAGGAACTTCTTAAAATTTCTTCCAATAACTCCCGTAGCTCATTAAGTCATTTAGTGTTGTTAGTGGGTTTAGTGGATAAAGAATAAGTCAGATTTTACTTCTAATTTTTGTGGGTTTTAATTCCCAAAATTCCAAAATTACCAAACTACCCTTTTGGGTTGCCGCTATGGCCTAAAAATGCCCCGGGACCCAAACTAAACCCCCGGCTAGTGTTTTCTGACTATCTCGACCCTTCCGGACACGTTGGCGCACTCAAAATGACCATACGGTTGATAAAAATAAAATTCACTTTTTAATTCAAATAATTACATTCCTGACGCGACTGTCACGCGCGTCCCAACAAAATTTTCCAAATTGCCGTATTTCAGCCTCGCAACAATTTCAATATTTTCAATATTCATATATTGCCATATATACACATTATAATCAAATACCAATTCACATCTCGTTAGTATTTTATCCGGATTAATTCTCAATTAATTCACATTTAATTTAATTAATCACATAAATAAATATCGATAAAAATGCGGGGTATTACACAACATTCTTACAGCTTGTATTGCATATGAAGAGACAACGTTCATATAATTAATTCTCATTATGTATTGATGTAAATGCCTAACAAATAAAGGCATTCGATCCTTTCACATGGCAACGATCAAGACCCCCCATGGGCTATAAATACATTGTATCACCCTCATTGTAAGGGATCGAAAAACAACTCAAGGAAGTCAATACATAATAGTGGATGTAGGCTATTCCATTGGGCCGAACCACTTTAAAAAAAATTCTTGTGTCTTGTTTGTTTTACTTAATTTATCTGTGATCAATTAATTAGGCTTAGTCTAGTTTTTTACATCAACATACCTTCTTCTTCTCTTCCTCTTTTTTTTTCTCCTCTTGATTATTCTTCTTTTCCTCTTCCTTCTTCTTGGCGACCAAGCTTTGGTTGCCATACCTAGAGGATTCACCATCTGCCTTCTTTTGGAACTTGGCCCTGGCTGAGAGGAGGACATCATCATCATCTTCGTCAGTAATCAAAATGTCTTTCTTCTTGGAGACCGCCATTGAATCTTCCTCCTCTAATTGGATTCACTCAACGTCCAATGATTAAAAAGAAGAAGACGTTTCCTTATTAGGAAGATAAATATTTGGAATATAGTCTACTGGGCGAGCAGTAAAGCTATCACTATTATTGGTGTAAGCGAGCAAAAAGGCTACCGACCTGGGGTGCTCATCGTCTGGAAGGTACTCGCTTAGCCTCCAAGCTTTTAGCAGATCGATAATGTTGATTTCTTGGAGGGAGGGCTCATTGTTCTTCTTGAGAGTTAATTAAAGATAAAGAAAGAGAAGAGTAATAAACAACAGCAAATGATAAACAAAATATAAGCGATTAAAATAGCAAGTGTTAACCTATATGATCACCCCCCAATCAGGGCACAGAAACCTTGTGTATTCTTTGCCTTTAGCGAGCAGTGGATGTTGCCAATTTCTGACGATGAACCCCTGATCCCAATATCCTTATTGGAATCAGGGATATTTACAACCAACACCTTATCATCTTTCCTTGTCTTCAACTAGAGGAGGCCATCAGAAGTATAAGACCAGGTGTAATAATACCTGATCTCTAGAATGACAAGGTTGGTCCCATTTAGCTCATTTATATGATTAATCACATTAACTATTTGCTAACTATTGGAGGCAAACTGCGCAGGGACCACCCTAAAGCAATAGAAGAAGATGGGAACTTACAAAGGTGAAGAAGTGCGAAGGTAAAAGCTCTGTAGTTTTGATAGCAGAAAACTGGAAGCAAAGTAATGGTTTGGTGTTGATGCAACCCAGTTTGAAACCCCATGAAAAATCATAAGACACGAAATCCAAGGAGATTTTGGCACTTCACTTCTTGCTCGAACGAGCGTACACATAAAACTTATGCATAATCATAAGTCTGTCCCGCCGATTCAAATTCATAAGAATGGATCAAAATAATTTGGACCCAAGGCAATGATAAAACCTATGGGCCCAACAAACCTTAGCCAAGAGGTTTTATGGGCAATTGTGGGGACCTAAATTATTAATTAGGCCCAATTAAAGAACTGATTGACCAAGTCCAGTAGTATGTGGGGCACATCCGACCCAACTCCTTAAAGAAATCAGCACAAGCATTTGTCACATGGATAAATACGAACATTTATCATGTCCATATTGATAAGCTTAGCTGGTTACCTATAATCTCATACGAGATATTCAGGAATCACCATATGAGCCAATAACAAGTGTGGAAATTTTCTTAAACAACTCAACCACTACAATTTTACACCACTATAAATATAGCTCACACCCAGAACCAAGGGTATGTAATTTTGGAACTTTGAGAGAACTTAATAAAATACAGTAACCTCTCCGCGGACGTAGGCAATTTGGCTAAGCACATATATTCTTGTGTTGTGTGATTCCCATACTATATTCATTCTTTAATTGCTTTCTGGATTCCTATTAATTATGATTAATTTTCACTCACAATAATAATAAAAAAAAAGTAACACAAATTTTAATAGTTTTTTATCAAATATATCTTAACAATAAGGATACAAATGTAACTATGTAACAGATCTTTTCACGACAATCTGTCAAATTTTATAAAATAACCATCATAGAGCACATAATCGGCATCTCCTTCTCATGAGTACACTATCTATCCCCCACCCACTCTCTAGATCTCTCAAAATTTTATAGCATCGAATAAAAAAATAGTTGTACTAACAAGAGTGGGAAGACGTTAATTATTTATTTACATAAGGTGATAAAAATTTTGAAGGGAAAAGAGTAAATGGAGGTTCGCATATGGTCTAGTACATCAGAGGTGAAAAAAATACAATAGGTTAGGGAGATATATGGGAGAGTATGGAAAGTTATCTATGATATGATCAACCATAATAATTGATGTATCCAAAGGTAAGTCTATGTGTGTGTACATATGTAATTCTATATTTTTATTATAAAAAAACATAAGGACATTAATACACAAACATTGATACATTGTACACATAAACGCTTAAGCAAACATTGGGAAAGCAATTTAAATGTAATGATCTAGCTCAGAGCTTATTGAAACAGTTCAAGCTATATCTTACATGTACCCACAATAGGAGGTTGATATAGTCCTAAAAAGGGTTTTGGATTAGAGTAAGATACGCAAAAATCCTATTCATTTTATATTGGAATTAAGAAAACTTTTTGTGTTCTCATAGAAGCTCAAGAGGTAAAAAGATAAGGTAGGACATAAAGATGGAAACTGAATAGACAAATTAATAAGTTGTTGGTCATAGCTCGGGGAGAGAAATTGAGTTACAAAAATCCTAAATGAGTAATAATCTCTACACGTTCAAGATGAAGAAAATAAAATGGTAAAAGGGCATTAAGGAAGAATAGGGGATATGGAGCCACGTGTTCTAATATTCTTAAGAGACATCATTTTTAAATATATATACTAGCATGTAACCTGCGCGATGCACGAGCATATTGTAATGATTGCTAAAATTATAGCTTAAAATTTATAACAAATAGAAAATTTAATTTTTTTAAAAGATAATAGAAAAAAGACTACTCATTTATAGTTGTTTGTGGATTGTGTGTATTTCAATACTCAATTGAACAATCCAAACACTTACGTAAACTATTATTGAAAAATATAACAAAAAAATATAATGGACTTTTGAATAATTGTTTAGTAAAATACTTTTACATACATACGAAGAAAATCCAACCAAACATTCTGGCGCTATACAATATGAGCTAAGTCCTTGATCGGCATTGCCTCGAAGAGAGCCCATGCCTTCACCATCTCACCCATTTTATCGAATAACTCAGGAGCAACATCACCTCTACCATTATTTCCACATCCCGGAATCATAGTGTTTAAAAAGATAATATTTTTTTCATACATATCATTAAATACACGTCTACTCAAATTAACTTCATCAAAACCATAAAAAAAAATTGAAAGATACCACCGAGTATTTTAGTCAAAGTACAAATGAGGACATAGAACAAAGTTTACTTATAACTATATCAAACTGTTCGTATTGTAATTTCCCATGAACACTTAAGAAACTGATGGGTTGAATGTTATTGTTGTCCTTAGTGATTGAATTCAAATAATGATGGAGAAGGAGGATCCTTCACAGAAGCTATACACACGGATGCAACTATGGGAATTTACAGATCAATATGTTATTGAGACCACTGATGGTCTTCTAGTTCTTGTTTGGTAATCATCCGGGTGGATGGGTTAATGAATTTTATTGGTTGGGTTACAAAGAAAAAGAAACAGATATAGGTACTTAAAATGTTTTTGGGGGCTGAGAATGTGAGAGATACAGAGTACCAATATTTTAGTAATTGAAATATTTATGAAGTGTACATGTGTCATCGTGTGAGCGCGATAAATCTCGACGCTGTGTTGTGATGACAAATTTAGGTATATACTATAATTAAATATATAGATTTTGTTTTGTGCACGCACACACACATATATACTACATTTATTAATAAAATGAATATTAAAACCTTGTTCCATTACGAGACTCATACAAAAAGGTACAACACTTAATATTGTTTGGGGAATGATTTGGGAGATTTGTTGCGACTCAAAACATTTATCTAAAACCAATATTAAATTGTTTAAAATTTAACTTATTTAAACCATAATAACCCATTTGATAAAACAAAAAAGAATAAAAAGTGCTTTTCTACCAAGAATTAAAGTTCAACATTGGTTGGAATAGGGTATGTACTTTTTATCACTTCCTATATATAAATGTCAACTACATACCTCACCCTTGAGTTGGTGAAACTTTAATTAGTGGGTCGGTTCTGAGTTTAATTTTTCGGTACAAATTAATATTTTTTAAATAAATTTGATCAAACAAAAATAATTATAAGCTTAGTTTTTTTTGTTATATTAATGTTCATATAAAAATTATTCTATGTTCTCAGTTGTAATTATCGGGCCTATGGTGAGAATTTACATTTTTGGTGTTCATTATTATTTTTGTCAATGGCGTGACTTTAAATGTGTCTCTAGACTGTGTAAATATGGCTCAAGTATAAGCCAGTCGCGTAAGTAATAATCCGAAAACGTCGGGTATCAAACACAGGGAATAGGACGTGAAAACCTAACAACTACTAAAGAAGGTGTTTAAAACCTAATGATCAACTCACGAAAAAGAAAGGAAAAGGTGATGAATTCTATGAAATTTTTACGTAACTTGTGCAACCTAATTAACAAATGTGAATTAGCTAAAATATGAAAAGACCAAAACTTTTGATTTTGAAATAAACTATAAGAGAAAATATTGTCAAAATACACTCCCCCAAACCATCGATAATTACGTCGGATATAAAACATTCAAGAATTTTATTCACAATTCAAAGAAAACATCCAATTTATCTAAGTATTTAACACATGAAGATTTCATTCCTCACAATATCAAGTCAAAAATATATTTAATGTGAACGAAAAATTATCGACCCACTTATTATATTCTTAAACTTTTCGGTTACCTAGGGAAAACGAAATTAAAAGAGCTACAATATTTATTATGATAAGATTTCAAACCTCTAAATTTAAATTTAAATTTTATTAAATGTTATATCCATTCCTATTACCTAGGTTGGGTTCATCTATCCCAATCCCTTAAAACTTAGCCGGACATGGAATAGTCAACCTTATGTATAGTTTCTAAGTTGCATGAAAACATGATGATATATAGAACACAAACAAACATGTATTCAATCACAAACTCAAAAATAAAGATAATTAAATCCTAAATATGAAACTTTGAGATGAGAAGAGAAGAATTTAATATTTGAATTAAAAATATGAGCAAAACTATGGCAATAATGGATGATTTTTGTTGTTCTTCTTGCAACCCTTCTTGCTTCCCTCTAAAGTATGAAAAACTAGGTCAAAACTAAACTCTAACAAGTCTAATTATAAGCTACAACTACTTGGGGGTTGTTTTGAGATAAGTTCAAACCCATATAAATGTCTTGCTAAAAACTAGGAATAAAGTGAAAATTTTGTATCTGACCAAAGGAACCGATATAGGCCAGGGGAGGACCGATTCGCCCCATTAAAATTCTGAATTTTCTCTTTTGCCCCTAGATTCCCTTCTCAATTTTGAATGCGCGTAATTTCTTCACCGTAGCTCGGAATTGGATGATGTTTCTTCCATTATGCTCGTAGCTTCAATCTCTTCAACTCTCTTTTAGGCTCTGCATCCGAGTTAAGGCTGCAAAATTACTTTAATGACCTTAAACTTCCTTTCCTTCTTTATTTTGATTTCTTTGTCTCATTCACTTGCACAAAATACTTGTAAAGTAACAGATATGTAAGGACACAAATTTCCAAATTGAGTCCTTTGTAGTTTTGGCTCAATTCCGGATAAAAGCATTTATGTCATAGGATAGTGTTCAATGTAAATATTGAAGCCTACGATGTGTTTAGTTGAAGACATAGTGGCCAAGAGTATAACGCTTCATCAAATGCTGAGTTTCAAGTGCCTTGTTTCTACGTCACCAACATAGTTCCAATTGCTCCTAAGGTATGAATGCATTTGAATATATATATAGGAGCTTGGAACATTTTATATTGGATGAAATTTTATTTAAAACTATTTTTTTATTTCAAAAAGATTTTATTAAAACTTTTATATAAAGTATCTAAAGTTTCTGGGCTAAAAACATAAATTTTCAGCCTTCTAGAAGTTAGTTCGAACGAGGCCTGCCAACGAGTTCCCCAAAGGCCACTGGAATGTCGTTCGAAGTATCGTTCGAACGAGAATGATGGTTCGAACGAGATATCCAATGAGATTTCTAATGAGTTCACACTGGAACTTCGTTAGAAGGCTCGTTCGAACGAAAATCTCGTTCGAACGAGATTTCAGCGGGAACAATTATTGGCAGTTTTTGAGCAGTTTTTCCCACTTTCCCACTTCTTTTTCCCACTATCTTTTGACATAATTTCTTAAGTGCGGAAATTAACTTTTTCTAATTAACTTTTTCATAATATTCTAACTCCTAGAGAGTGTTTTGAGAGTTCATATTTCCTAAGAAAAAGTTCAAGTTTAAGTGTTCATTTTTCAAAGAAAAATCCTTTAAACACTTTGTTTCACCCATATTGTTTATTCCAAGTCTTCTTTATATATATATATACATTGCTTGGAGTTTTGGCACCAGTTTACTCTACCTATTGAAGATTTCGTTTGGGTTTTCTTCTAAATCCCTCAAACAAGAAGAAGCTTATTTTGCTGCGGCATTCTCACATGGTGAAAGGCACCATGTGTGGTTGACGGTGTACCTATTGTCTCATTGGTAAAGTCCAAGATTTTGCTGGAGCTCTTGGTTTGTCTACTAGGCAGAGGTGTTTATAAGAAGACGCGTCAAAGTTGGAAAGGGGTTGAGTCGAGGAAGTAAGTCATCTATCTTGTAATTTGTAAAACCATACTTAGTGGACTTAAAGCTAGGGGCGTTCGAGGTTGTTTCTCGTTGTGTATTTTTCCTCGTACATCGCAACGTAGTGGGATAATTGTTTATTTTATCTTTTGCAAAATCACCTAGAACGCATGCTTAGGTAAAAAGATAAAATTGGTTTAATTTAATCACTACTTATTTAATTTGGTGCAAATTAATATTGGGTAATGTTTAATTAATTTATTTCAAGTCAATCTCTTAATTTGGTAAAATTCGTTTGGCCTAACTTGGTAATATTGAAAATATGACTTAGGAAAATTTCTAGGACTTGGGGTAAATTAATTGTGTTTAAGTGAAATTAAAATTGTGAGTGTGTTTTCATCATATTTCACTTGGTTTAATTTTAATTTGATAACACATTTATATTTGTTTAAGTTGAACCATCAGCTCGCTTCCGCATCCATTTATAAAAGGAAATTGATTTAAATTTTTGGTAACTTTTAAAATTTGGGGGCCTCGCGTTCCAACAAGATAAATATATAAAACAAGAAATACTTGCCGAAAAGGGTTAGTAGCATGAATATGAGATAAATCCAGTCTAATTACACTGCACGGGACCTTAAAATAACGGAAATTAAGGGGATATATATGAAATATTTGCGCTGAATCAGTCAACGTAATTTTTTAAAAATAGGTAATGATGATATAAACCCTCATTTTCATTTTCATGGAATAATTTATTTATTTCTTTTTCTTTAAAAAATTTCTGAATTTACCGGAAAAAAATCAAACTTACGAATTAACCGTGCGATTTGATTTTGATTTAGGTGAAACTATACCGACCTGTGAATTTGATAATTGTTTTAGTAAATTAAAATGGTTTGGTATTGGTATGACCCAATTACCGATCAAAAATCCGATAACCAGTCCTACACTAGATTTATGTAAAGTGGCTGTGTAGAAAATCTAAAAAAATCATTCCATATTTTTCATATTCAATCTTTCCACCCTTTTATCCTCTTGGCCTTTTGGTGAAAAGGTGATTGTGTCGATTAACTCGCTTCTAAAAATTAATCAGACAATTGTTGAGGTTTAGCTCAATAAGGTTAGCTAGTCATCATATGATTAATTAAAAATTAACGTGATAACTTTATCTCGAATTAAAATAAATAACATATTCCACCTATATTTACATATACATTATGAGAGTATCCCTAATAAAACTATTTATTGTTTTGCTTATGTGAATGTGTAAATATGCAATGTTGATCTTATGTGTCAAAAAAATTGTTTCCAACGCAAGTGTGTATACCTTAAACTTCTATCATAAGTGAAATGAGAAAATATACATTCATAATTGCATTGAAGAAATATTATCGGATTTAATGGATATGGATCATATGTGAAATGTCGACCTTCTAAATCTAAAGATCCTATTTCATATTGTGAATACTTCTTGCAGCATCATATTAATATTCACATCCATATTTATTATCGAGGGTTGGATTAGGGAACATTTTTTAAACTCAATGTGTATCAATTATATGTGACACCTCACATTCTTTCAATTCATGTTTGCATTGAAGATGATCTAATCAATTGAACAATAAACTATTATAAAGATTTTAGCAATTTATAGAGCAGTTTTACTATTAAGAATGGTAAATGGGTGGTTTGGGGGCGAGTCATTAATGAGTCGAGGTTTAATGGGTCAGGCTCAAACCCGCTCAATATTTTATTCGGGTTAAAAAGAGTCGAATATAGTTTGGATTGGGTCGGGATAGGGTTAGCCCATTCGAGCATTTTTTCATTCTTAACGATGAAAATAATAATCTTTTTATTCGTTGCGAAACTGCCACATAAAGTGTCACATAGCGATGTGTTTATGTTAATAACATATCTTTGACATGTCTAATTTCCATTCATACAATAAATAAGAAATGGATGGTAGAAATGAAGCACACCCCCTAATAACAACTTCTTAACTTTAGTATATTCCAAAGTTGGGACAAGCAAACAAATCAAATTAAACACGAATCCCATATCAATCATTTAAAACAATTTTCGGAATACTTCATATATATGCCCATAACCGGCTTAACTTCAATATATTCCATAGTAGCAACAAATAAAATTCAAAATTATTTCAACGATAGTAAACCCATAAATTCAGATTATGAATCCAAAATAAAGGGTAAAGCCCCCTAATTTAGTTGCAAGAAAAATTATGAATTTGACGAAGATCTATTATAGAAATTTGGTAAGAATTCGGCAAAACCCCCTATATATAGAGAGGGGTAACGTGAAGTTTAGAGAGATAAGAGATATAGATTGATTATAGGAGTTTAGTTTTTGGGTCAAGATTTATTGGGTCAATGCGACGCTACTTATCGATCTGCTTGATCGATAACTAATGCATACCAATACCAAAATCGATTTTTATATACTAAAATCGAAATTATCATTTTTACCGCGTGGTACAACCTAACACAAACCAAAACCCAATTGTGTGATTTCTAGTAAATCATTTTTTTTTCGATTAATGCCGAAATAATAAAAAAATTCAAAATATCACACATGAGGCCTGCTCATTACAGTTTGCACAAATCAAGAATAAAAATATCAAACAATTTAAAAAATATAAAATATAATATTACATCATTTTTTATTTAGTCATTTCTTACTGAAATAATGATGTTAATCAAGCTTAAAACTCAAAATTGTCGGTCCATTCTTTAGAGTTGGCCAACTTAGTGTGTAGCATCCACTTCAAGGTGTCTTTATAGCAATTAAGAAAATCCATATTTTCTATCACAAACGATATAGGAGTTTCTCACAATAGAACTGTGAGTGCAGAATTGTCACAATAAATGTTTCTAGAATACAAATAGGTAAAGAAAGAAAGACAAAACAGTGACACGCACAACACATAATATAGGTGATTCGACAAATTGCTTACGTCCATGGAGAGGAACTATTTTTCTTATTAATGTATCTCTCAAGATTACAAAGTTGCATCCCTTGACCCCGGGGTGAGGGTTTACATTTATAATCGTGTTCAAGAGGTTGAATTATATATGTAACTCTTCATGATTGAGTGTAGATCATAAGACATCCCTGAATATTTCTCCGAGATTATTGGTAATCGATTTGAGCTTATCATAATATATTGAGGCACATGTTAAATACACGAGTGAAATTATCCTTTTGAGTTGGGCCGGACAACCCTGTCTCGTAGTGGGCTGGTCGTCCAACTTTGTAAATGGGCCTAGTGAATTATTTTTTCTCCCAAAATTTCCCCTAAAATCTCTAGGTTGAGACTTATTGGGCCAGTAGATTTTAAGCTCTCTATAGGCCCAAGATTCATTGTTGTTGAGGTCGGCATAGTGGTTTTATAATAACCTTGAAATGATAAGGGTACGTTCGCCCGAGCAAAGTTATCATGCAAGAATTATAATAACTCTGGAACTATTGGGGTATGTTGGTCTAGGAAATGATCTGAAATGCCAAACATCATTCTCGAGAACTGCCATTAATGATTATACACGAAGTTTGAAATAAAACTCTTCCACTTCAAACCATCATCTTTGAATTACTTAGATTTCTTCTTTGCAAATATTTAAAAGTTTCTTTTATGCTTCCCATCTCTTCAGAGCTTCCTTGCATTGCCTCCTTCTATGTAAATTCCTCTTTCTTTCTTCTTTCGTTCATAGTTTTCTTCTCTATTCTTTGTTGCTTGAACTTCTTCCATCAATTACTACTCTCCACGGTAAAAGTGTTGAGGAGTTCAAAAAAATGTACTTCATTCTCGATTGGTGGGAATTGACTGTTCCCCCATGCCTAAAGATATTAGGGATATAGATGAGGGGAACTGGATTCACACCATTGAGGTAATCCAGGGGGTTTGATGTTTCCCCCAAATGGATTCTTTTTAGAATTTTTTGATTATTTTGAGGTTTCTCCAGTCCAGTGTGCCCCTAATACCTAGAGAATAGTTAGTGGGGTACACAAGATCAACGAAATTTATGGTACCAACTTGGGGGTCCCAGAAATTAAGATTTGCTACGTCTGGTCGCACACCACTAACAGTCATATGTACTTGAAAGCGAGGAAGGTTAGTAGAATTTTGGTTGTGATCCTACCTAATTCTAATAAAGGATATTGGGATAATGGTTTTATTACCAAGAACTGACAACATCCTCCCCTTCCTGATGGCAAGAAATACACAGGGCCTCTGTGCCCTGACGAAGGGAAGATCATATAGTTTGTTATTTATTTTTTCTTTTTATTGATGAATTTTTATTTCTGTCACTTGATCTTCTTGCTAATGTATGTATGCCTCATTTTTGTGCAACTTGAGCTAAAAATAAGGAGTCGTCTCTTCATCATATAAACGTTTCTAACCTTTTGAAGGTTTGGAAAATCAGGGATAGACTTCTTAACAGTGACCATCTTCGATCGACTACTTATCTTCTTGAGTATACCAATACCACTTCCAGGTTTGTTCCTCACCTAGTGGACAAGATCCCAGAGATCACTCCTATTGATGAGAAAACTTGATATTCAACTGGGCCAATAGACGTTGACTCTTGCTTCCAAAAAGAAGAAGAAGAAGATGATCAAATGGCTCCCTCCAAAAGGAGACTTTTTCTTGTTGAAGGTAAGGAAGATGATCAAACCCTATTTTTTTCCTGGTCAAGGCCCTAAAGAAGTCTGAGGGGGATTCCCCCAAATCTGGTGGCCCTAGAACTAAGGCCTAAGAGAAAAAAAAAAAGAGGTGAGAGGAAGAGAAGAAAAAGAAGGCCATTAAGGCCCCAATGAGGATTTCTTCTTCTCTCTTTGGCACTTCTCAGGCCTACAATGTGGCCCTCAATCCATCTATTTCCCCCAATTTATTAAAGGGGAAGTGCTCATTGTTGATTGCGAGCGCTTAATGAAGTTGGATCCTAACTAGTTGTCTTTGCGATATGCTCAAGCTCTTGCCTTGGTAAGTGTTATATTCTTTGTCTATCTTGTCATTTTGAACTGCGGTGTCTTTTAATATTAACTTCTTTCCCATTTTGCAGTTTGTGGTAAATTTTTTTAATCTTCTTGAAGGTCATACCGACCAGTCAGAGAATAACGGAGAGATAACTGAGGCTCCAAAGAAGTCCCAATAGGCCTTGATTGATTCTCGAAAGGCCTTTGATCAGTAGAGGCAGACCACTATTGAGGCGATGGCCTCACTGAGAATGGCTAAAAGTCTTCTAATCGTGGAAAAAAAGAAGTTTCCCAAGGATTTCATGAAGTTAATTAATGAGGTCCCCAATATTAAAGAGGCCAGCTTCGCGCAAGGCTAGACTGAGGCATACGATGATGCTAAAATCTAGATTGACTATGATCAAAAGGCGAGCTTTAAGAAGGTATAGGACCAAGTCTTGAAAATAACAGGAATCCCTCCTGACTTAGAGCTTTTTGAGAAACATCACCCAGTTCCTGCTCCATTCATTAAGGAGGAGCCCTCCACTTGCCATCCTGTTGACTAGGTTGAAAAAGCATCAGACCAGGTTGAGACAGCTGCCGACCAGGTGGAGAAGAGTGTGACTAAAGGGAATGCTCCGGAGTCGTCCGAGAAGGTGCATGAATGAATCTTGTAGACTTAGGATTTTCTCTTTTTTTCTTGTTCAAATGTTGCACTTCCTCATTTACTTGGTTGTATTAGCTTTGCCTACCTCTTTGTTTATTAATGAAAGATTAATTTTTTCCTTTACTGATTTTCCCTTTATTTTTTGTTCGCTTTATTGCTAGTAGCTTGTTGCTGAGAATATTTCCTCTTATAATAATCTTGATAAGTTACTTAGTCTAGGCACGAGCAAGCGAGCTCATCGTGTATTTTTAAAGGCCTGCAAGGCGTTGAAAGTGAAAATCGAAGCATACAAAGACCAATCTGTGTTAGTCATAAAGTTAAAGGATGATCTCTAAGACTTGGAGGACATGATCTCCTTGATGTAGAAGGAGATAACCTACCTTAAGGCCCAACTTGCCGAGAGTAAGGATATAGGCAAGGTGGGCGAGCTGGTTCAGTTAGAGAATGATGCTTTGAATAAAGGACTCTCTGAATTAGAAGAAGAATCAAAGAGGAAGAACGTCATCATTGCCAAGCTGTAGAGCGATATAAAAAGCTCCAGTACTCATTCGGAATGGGTACTCGAGTTGTATGATCGGTAGGCTATGATAAAAGCTAATAGGATTCACCTGTCAGGTTGCAGGAGGCTCAGGACGTAACATACAAGCATGGGTGGTTAAACTCCCTTAAGGTGCTCAAAGAACCCAAGGAGTCTCAATTGTGGTATATGTAGCAGGTGGATTGCCCAGCTTATCGTCGACCTCTCTTTGGGAAAGACGAGAAGTGGGTTCCCTTGGATACTATCCCTCACCAACTATTTAATGACTTCGAGGTGGATCCTGGAAGTGAGGATGAGTTTTCTACCAATTCGAATTATGGTCGAAGAAGGGACATAGAATAATTTTTGGCTCATCGTCCATAGTCTATTGTATATATTTTGCAATTTGGTTGTGTAATTGCTATATTTTATATTTTGGGCCTTTATCGAATAAATAAAGTTAATATCAATCATTGTTGCATTTTTCCATTCCAATTATGCATTTGCATTTGTTATTCCATCTTCCTTACCTTTTAGGTTGTGCCGTTACACTCCCTTAGGCCTATGAAAGATAATGGTAAAAATGCACCTGTTAATGGGCCACCCACCCATTTAGGATTTTTCAGACCAACCGGAGTTAGATTTTATGCCTAGGGATCCCCCTCAAGGCATCTTTTGTTTCCTGAACAACTTGTGCGGTCGTTTTTGTTTGAAAATAACAAATACATGTGGACCCTACTACTTAATGGAAATAAAGTAAACACTTATTGTAATTGAATTGTAAGGGCCTTGAGGGTTTTCCTTAATTAAAATAAACTAAGTAGCTTATTGTAATTAACTTGAATCATGTTTGGTGCGAGAAACTTCCTTGATTGAAATAAGCTGGATAACTTACTATAATCAAATAAAATCCTGCTCAACGCACGAAAGTTCCTTGATTAAAATAAACTAAATAACTTACAGTAACCAAGTGAAATCCTTCTCGATGCAAAAAGTTCCTTGAATGAAATAAGCTCAATAACTTACTGTAATAAAGCAAAATCCTGCTCGGCGCGAGGAAGTTCCTTTATTGAAATAAGTAGAATAACTTAATGTAATCAAGAAAAATCCTTCTTGGTACCAAAAATGAGGACTTGTTACTTGGAAATTATGCCAAAAATTAAGATAATCAAGCCATTAAAAAATGGGCCTTTATTCGTTCATGTTGATGTCAAAAATTGCCTTATTACGTGGACCAATAAGAAATGAAGATGTGTTATCCTTGGATCAATCCTAGTCATCAAGGCATAATCCCTTAACCAAGTCTAGGAATGCCGACCAACATATTAAGAAGCCCGACCAACAGCAGGAAGACCGTCCAACCTCTTCAGTAAAGCGCCATCAATTGAATACATTATGAAAGTTGTACATATGTAAATGCCTAATTTATAAGGTCATTCCATCATTTGATATTCCAACTCTTGTACTCCTTCATGGGCTATAAATACACTGTAATCCCTGAATCCAAAAAAGGACACACCTGAAAAAGGCAAGGCAATACACAACAGTGGACGTAGACTTTTCCCTTTAGCCGAACCACTTTAAAAATCTTTTGTGTCTCTCTTATTTACTTATTTTATCCGTGATCAAATAATTAGATATATTCTAGTTTTTTGCATCAATAGATTGGTGTCGTATGTGGGAACGTGTTTCTAAGCATTTTCACTTATCTATTTACCAAACATGACTGATATTCCTGAGTCAAGTACCAGGAATGATGGTATTCCGCCTATTCCTTCTGCTCTACCAACTCATAATGATTTGACTGGAATCTTGGCTAGTCTCCCTAGAGGGCAAGAGGCTATGCAAGATACCATGAGGCAGTTAGCGCAAACCCTGCAAGCCAAGCCACCTTCCTTATCTGCTCGTGGAAATATGCCACCACCGCCTCCAAGAAGAAGTAAACATAGCCAATCCAGGACTACTAGAGATACTTCCTATCTCCCAGGAGCAAGTTTTTCGCTCAGAACATCGGAGTCCTATAACGATCAGCCTTTTACTCCTAAAAAATTGAGAGCCTTAAAAAGGCTAAGTTGAGCATCTCCCTTTGATCGTTTATGACCAACGGAGAATATAAATGTTCCCAAGGCATTGTCAACAAATACTCTACGACCAACTGATCAACGTGAAGGCTCAGCCCAATCTAGATCAGATGCTCGACGAACTGCTTGTGCCGAGAAATATTCACGGGAGGATAGTTCAGCACAAATAACTGGTCAGAATGAAAAAGATGCAACACACAGATCTGACGCTGGTAATAATGCATGAAAGGGTTCCATCCAGTGATTGGAAGATAGATTGTGAGAAATGGCTAAGGCCAAGAACTCGTTGCAGAGAAGCTTTGTGAAGGGATCTCCTTTAATACAAGCTATTGTGGATTTTCTCAGACCTTCAAAGTTTAAGCTCCTGTAGTTACTCTCAAATATGATGGGAAAATTGATCACGTCCTTCATATATAGCAATATCAGGCAGTAACTGACATCTATGCCATCCCTAATGAAATAAGATGCAGGGCATTCTAAGGGACAATTATAGAACCTTCTCAGATCTGGTATAACAGTCTTCCTCGTGGGTAAATTTCTAGTTTCCATCATCTTGCCAAGCTATTTATTGGTAACTTCTTCTTTGGAGCTAAACAAGTGAAATTAGTTGCTCATTTCCTTAGTGTAAAGCAAAAGATAGCAGAAAGTACCAAAGATTACATCACTCGTTTCAATAATGAAAAGTTAGAAGTTATTTACTATGAGTAAAAGACAGCTATTACAACTCTTATGAGTGGACTGCTCCCCGAGAAACTCTACTACATGCTTGCTAAAGATCCTCCAAAGACAATGACATAATTGATGGCAAAATGAGCTAAGATTATGAATGTCTAGGAGGAAATGATAACCAAGCGGAGCTCGGAGGAAAAAGTGGAAGGTAAATCTGAAAAAAGGAGCACAAAGATTCCAAGGAGCACAGGGAATCAAAGAAAAAAAGGATTATTGATCGGCTCAAAAAGTAAAATAATTACACTCCATTGGCAATGGGCATCCACCATGTTTTGGAGGAAATCAAGCATAACAAGGATGCATATTGGCCAGAGAAGCTAAGGAGTTCCCCTACCAAGAGGGATATATCCAAATATTATGAATTTCATAGAGACCATGGCCATACCACATATCGTTTCATTTCCCTTCAAAACGAAATTAAAACTCTTATCCGAAGAGGAGAGTTAGATAGATATTTTGATCGGAAGAATAAAGATGAAGCTCGACAAAGGTTAAAGTCTCCTTGAAAGCCCGGAGATTAGAAAAAGAGAACTCATGAAGATGATCAAAAGGACGATCCTGAACTACCCAAGAAACCCAGACAATCAGAACGAGAGGTATTCATGCTCAGTTTTGGTTCTTTTGATTGTCAAATGATTACAGGTGGGGATGCAGGAGGAGGATACCATAATGCTAAAAGGAAGTCTTACCTCAATAAGCCACAAGATTATTCCTATATATAGATCTAATTGAAGAAGATTGGTCGAGGAAGGTCAACAAAGATAAGCTGGTGACAGGCTTCTCTAAAAATGACCTCTCAGGGGTACTGTACCCCCATAATGATCCTCTTGTAATTAAAAGTCAGAAAGGAGAATATAATTATTTCCAGAGTACTAGTTGATAATGGTTGCTCGATAGATATTGTGGTCTATCATAGCTTTGAAAGTTTGGACTTCAAGCTTAGCCAGTTAGAGCCCCACTACAGACCTTTAATAGGTTTTTCTAACAAAAAAGTATTCCCTTTGGGAACAATTAAGGTAGAGGTGTTGATCGGCACATAGCCAGCCAACTGAACAAAGAAGATACTTTTCTTTGTAATGGATAAAAATGTTCGTTCTTCATATATATGATAATAAGAAAAGTAAGATTGAAGAAGTTTGAAGATGTACCATCTAAAGTTCATCAGTGTTTGAAGTTCCCAACCATTTCGGATAGGCGTGGTAAAAGGTAACTAGAAAGTAGCTCGAGAATGCTACTACTCATCTGCCGAGCAAGAAGATTTGGAAGAAATAAAGAGAAAGACCACCACTTACCAAGTGGACACCTCATAACCAAATAGTGAATCTGAGGTTGAAACCTTAGATCCAAGAGAAGAAACATAATTGGTGAAAGGTTAAATAATGGAAGCAATGGAGAACATCGTGTCAGATGATGATAAGCCAGAGTGGACTACTCAAATAGGAAGAACACTGGAACCTGTTCTTAAACAGGAATTAGTGACATTCTTAAGACATAAGAGGAATGTGTTTGCTTAGAGTCATGAAGATATTCCTAGGATTGACCCTAACTTTCTCTTCCATGAGCTCAATGTTAGTAAAAATGCCAAGCCTGTGAAGCAAAGGCATATGGTGTTCAATCGTAAGAAGAACTAAGCTATTCAGGAGGTTGAAAAGCTTAAGAAATCTTTACTCATTGATGACGTGAAATATTCAGACTGGTTGGCTAACGTCGTTATGGTTAAGTAGAAAAATAACAAGTAGAGAATGTGCGTAGACTTCCCGACGTTGATGCCACTTTAAGACATGAACTGCTTAGTTTCATGGGTGCATACACTGGTTATAACCAGATCAAGATGAATCCTGAAGACAGGGAAATCATTTATTTCATTACTCCCCAAGGAACTTATTTCTATAATGTTATGCCATTTGGTTTGAAAAATGTAGGTGCTACTCACCAGAGATTGGTGAATAAAGTCTTTGAGGAGAAAATAGTCAAGAATATGGAAGTATACATAAATGATATGCTGAGGAAGAGCAAGAAAGCGTTCGATCACATTGTTGACTTGAGCCAGGCTTTTGACCAATTGGAGGAACACCAGATGAAGTTGAATATGACCAAGTGCGTATTTGGAGTGCAAGAAGGAATGTTCCACGGGTGTATAGTCAACCAGAGGGGAATTGAAGAAAATCCAGACAAAATCAAGGTATTGATTGAAATACAGTCCTCTACTTACAAAAAAGATATACAAATGATAACTAGGTGAGTAGCAGCCTTTAACAGATTTGTGTCCTGAGCTACTGACAGGTGCTTGCTATTCTTTAAAGTGCGTAAAAATTGTTTCGAATGGAACGACGAGTGAAAAAAATCTTTTCTGGAGTTAAAAAGGTACTTGGGAACACCCTCATTTCTCTCCCAACCAATTTTGGGAGAAAGATTATATTTGTACTTAGCTGTTTATGAGTCAGCTGTCAGTTCTGCCTTGATTCGAGAAGAGAATGGAGTTCAAAAATCAATCTACTAAATAAGTAAACCTTTTCAAGGAGCATAAATCGGATACCCATGCCTGGAGAAGTTAGCATTGACATTGATTGAGGCATCCAGATGGATGAAGCCCTACTTTCAAGCCCATACAATTGTGGTGTACGCTGATATGCCTCTTAGGTAAGCCTTGCGTAAACTGGAGAAGTCTGGCAGATTAATATACTAGGAAATAGAATTGGGGAAGTATAATATTTTGTATGAACTAAGGTCTTCATTAAAAGGCCAAGCCGTGGAAAATTTTAATGATGAATTCACTTATCCTGAGACTCCTAGGCAACAGGGAGTGCAGGTAGAACAAGGCATAAGAAGGAATAGTCCAACTAAGGCTGTCAACGACCAACCGTCTGAGCAACTCTCATCAAAAGAAAGGTCAGAAGAAACCACTGTCGACCTACATGATTCCTCTTCTAGAGCTCAGGAGATGTTGTGGAAGTATGAGGAAATGAGGAGAAAAATATTCCATCATGGGATTCTGACAGACCAAGCATTTAATGATAATATCCCGATATGGAACTTATACGTTGATGGATCATCTTGTGTAACCGAAAGTGGAACAAGTATAATACTTAACACTCCTAATGGGATATGTTTTGAATATGCTCCACGATTCCAGTTCTAGGCCTCAAATAATGAAGCAGAGTATGAAGCTCTCATTGTGGGTTGAAGTTTGTCCTAATTACTAAATGCCAAGTAAGTTATGGCACACAATGATTCTCAATTGAGGGTGAACCAAATATTAAACTTGCATGGAGCTAAAGGAGAGCTGAAGACTAGATACCTGTCTAAAGCATTTTAGGTGATAGCCAAATTATCAGCTATTCAAATGAGTAGAGTACCAAGATTGGAGAATGCCTAAGAAGATACAGTTTCTCTGTTAGTTTCAGTAATAAGAATTGAGCTCTGAAGAACTATTACCATTGAGATTCTAGAAAAAAGGCTTATAGACGAAGACCTAATGATTAATCTTATTTTAGTAGATATGGGGATATCTTGGATGGATCCCATCATAGCATACATTGAAGAAAGAACTTTGCCAGCAAATACAATTGAGGCCGAAAAGCTGAAGTACATAGCAGCAAGATATGTTCTGGACAAAGGAGTGTTATATATGAGAGGATTAACAACTAGCTTGTAGCGTTGTCTTCATCCAACAGAGGTTTAAGACCAAATTCAGGAGGTGCATGAAGGATCTTGTGGAGCTCACATAATAGGCAGGACACTACTGCAGTGGATTAGTACATAAAGATACTATTGGCTCACTATGCGAGCAGATTGTACAGCCTTTACTAAGAAATGTGATAGGTGCCAAAGGTATTCTAGCATTCGCAAAACTCCACAGGCTTCTCTCACTCCAATCACCTTACCTTATCCATTTGCAATTTGGGAAATAGACTTGGTTGGCCCATTACCGACCACCCGAGGAAGATTAAGGTACTTAGTCGTTGCTATGGACTACTTTACAAAATGGGTGGAGGCAATACCCTTGGTGGACATGCCGTATGAGAAGGTCTACCAATTCATTTCGAAGAGTATTATTTCCATATATGGTTTTCCTTATGCCCTAATTACCACCACGTCACACATTTTGATAATGAAGAATTTACTGCTTATTGTTCTCAGTCCAATATCCAAAAGCTGCATTTTTCTCTAGGTCATCCTCAGAGAAATGGGAAAAGTGAAGTCACAAATAGAACTCTACTTAATGGGTTGAAAATAATACTTGATGATTGCAAGGGAAACTAGATTAATGAGTTGCACTCTATTCTCTGGGCATACCGAACAACTCCAAGGACTGTGACTGGGGAATCTCCATACATATTGGCATTTGGGACTGAGGCAGTAATACATGTTGAATTGGGCCTCCTAACCCATAGAGTATTGAACTTAAATTATCCTATAAGTGATTGTTGGTGCAAAAAACTAGACTATGTTAATTAATTGATCACAGAAAAATAGAAACAAAAGAGACAACAAATTTTTAAAGTTATTCGGCTTAAGGGAAGAGCCTATGTCCACTGTTGTATATTTATTTGGGATTACACCTTTGCCTCTCTTTTCGTATCCCTTGGATGTAGGGTTTACAATGTATTCATAGTCCCTGGGGGGTGTACAAGTGCTGGAATATCAAAGGATGGAATATCTTTATATCGTAGAAATTTAGATCTATACAATCATTTATGCATACAACTGTTGATGTTTTCCTGTCATAGTTGGTCGGTCTTCCTGGTGTTGGTCGATATCCCTTAATATGTCGACATTTCATCCTTGCTGACTAGGATTAATCTTCTACTGTACAACACGTGTTAGTATTTAGATGGTCCACATAGATGAATAATTTTTAGTATCAACAGAAGCCCCCAATATTTCATGCTTGAAGTTTTTACAGGAGTATGGATCATTTAGCTCTTAAAGTTGCTCGGGAAACAATTTAGGTTTGGTCGGTTGTCGACTTCCCATACTTGTAAAAATTATGCTTTAATTATGGAAATATAATGCGCGTGGCATTTTTTAAATCAACCATAACTTTAACGAATCATTTTTAGGCAAATCCGTCTTTTCTGCCTTTAGCTTCCACCAGTTCAATCGACGCTACCATTTAATAATTATTTTTTTAGTTTTTGAGGTAACCAATAAAGAGCGAAAAAAGTCACGATCTTTTCTTACCTCAAATTTTTTGAGTGTTTTTTGCTATGTCTTCAAGCTTTCTTTTTCTCTCTTGTGCGATCATTTTCTGTTCTTCAGTTCTTGTTGAATCCTTAATCTCTGTAAGAACTCTTTATCTTCTATTCTCTTCTTCATCATTGTTTACTCTATTGATTCTCTTGAAGAATTCAGAAATGAATTTAAAATTCTCGCTTGGGTTGTTTTGGAACATGCTGCTTTGCCTACTGATTTTTCCTCATTTACAGAGGGTCACTGGTTTCCCTCTATCTTTATAGTTGAGTGTGAGTTTACCTTTTCCTTCCAACCCCTTGTGCCTTAGGTTTTTTCAATACTTTGATGTTGTCCCATCTAGGGTAGCCACCAATACTTGGAGGGTTGTAAATAGAGTGTATAGATTGAATCAAATCCATGGAACCCATTTAGGGATTTCAAAAATAATGTTTTGCTATAAGTGGGTGACTAGTGACACCCCTTTTTATTTAAAGACTAGGGCTATAAACAAAGCATTAGTAGTTAATCTTCCAGACTCCAATAGGAATTATTTTGAGCATGGTGTTGTTGTAAAAAATTGGTAATACGCCCCTTTGACTGGAAATGCTGAGTACCAGGGGCCTAGATGCCCTCCTTTTGGCAATGGATAGGTTATTCCTCATTTAACTGTTTTTCCATGTATATACTTGTTTAAATGTAATAATAATTGTTGCTCTGTAAATTTTGATTGCAGTTGATCAGAAGAGAAGGTGCCCAAAGGAAAGTGAAGTGAATCTTAGGGAGTTGAAATTTATTTGGGGACTTCTTTAGAGGATTGGCGAGGAGCACTATTATGACGCAAATATTGCGTATTTCATCCCTCGAACCTACGCATTTTAGCCTCCTCGGGTATCTTATTCCCTATATTTATGCCCGTTAACCAGACAACCTCGGATTTCTATGTTAATATGTTTTGTCGGGGTTAATTGAGCTTTTATAGGTATTTAGATGCTAACTGTGAAGTTAGGACGCATTTCGCTTGATTTTCGTACACGATCGCACGTTCAAGGGAATTTTAGTCTTTTTATAGCTTGGTCATCTATTCCAACATCTCACGAAATTAGTAGCCCTCCTCACAAGCTTCGCGTGTCCATGAACGGTGCGCGATTCTGATTCAGAACGAAGAAGTTACGATGATTTTAGTAGAAGGGAAAAATAATGAAACCAAAAGAGGAGAAAACAGGAGGAAGGAGTTACAGACCTGCTTGATCGATCGATTGATGAAAGGGATTGATTGATTGATCCTTTAATTTTTTCAATTCGTGGGGAGACAATGGGCTCAGTTTTGATCCATCGATCAATTGACCAAATGGGTCGATCTATCGATCCCCTATTTTTTTGAGATATTTTTCTTTTCTTTTCTTTGTTCTTTTCTTTTTTCCCACTTACTATATAAACCAATTTTGTTGTAAATATCAAATATTAAGGTTTAGAATTCGTTTTAGAAGATAGATTAGGTTAGGGTTTGGGTTTTTGAAGAGTTCTTCTTCATTTCTTCTTAGATTGACACCCTTTTGGGTTTGTAAGTTGACCATTCATTACCCTCTCCATTAATATAGTTGTATTTCATTATTTCTTGCTTTGTAGTGTAATTTACAAGCTTTCTAATTTAGGTTTACATGCTTTGATTTAGTTTCTTTCTAGTCTAGGTTTATTGCGTTTATTTATCGCATTTTTAATATGCTTTCTAGCTAATTTAGTCTAGGTTTATTTGAATGGGACTCACTCGAGTTGATGCGTTGCTTTTCTTTGGTGATGGTGTTTAGGGGTGTATCTCAGGTGCGTTGTCCTAGTTATTGCACCTAGGAGATTTGACGGGGAATATCATGTATGTCCCGTGCTTACAACCTTGCGTGCGTAATTTTTGGGGTATTTGTTGATGCCAAAATCGGATTAGGCTTTTATGCGGATTTAGGGGCGTGACAACCATTGGTTCAATTAACTCTCGAAAGGAGACACATTCCAAATAACTCATCAACCCATGTGACCATTTTATACAAATTAACTCGGGTGAGGGATATTCGACGCAACCTATAGTTTACTCGCTTTGTTAATCTAATTTAAATATACTCGCCTAGATTAATATTTCCCTTTTATGCATCTTTTACTTTTTAGTTTGTAATCACCTTTTACACTTTTATTTCGGAGTACTAAATCATATAAATTCTAGCATCTCGTCCATGTGGATTTTCGATACCCGACTTACCGTTGTGATTGCCTCGCAAGTGTAGTCGTAATTTAAGTTTGTTTGTATTATCGCGATGAAACGAGAACAACGACTATGTATCGACACGTGCACACCTTTCACGTGACGATCAAGCACGTCGGGTCTGCATCCTATTTGCTGCAGTATAAGAATATAGTTTCCCCTTTATTGCTCATCCTCCTCCTTCCCTTATAATTGAACTTGAGCAAGAACCTCTTTCTACTTCCTCAGTTGCTGCATCTGGCAGTGGTGATCTTACTGCCCACTCCCCTTTTTCCTTAGATTCAAACTTACCTCTTGTCGTTCCTATGGGAAAATGAAAGTTTCCCAACATTTTGGGAGACATAGCTGCCAATACCCCTTCTAAACAAGCTGATGAAGGGGTGAAAAATAAAGATGAGACAGGGGAAAAAAACCCAGCCAAGAAAATTGATGCGATCCCCTTAAAAATAATAAATAAAGGGCTTCCCTCTAAGTTAGCATAAGGTTCTTCTACCCTTCCTGACTAGTGTGAGTTGATCGATATATCTTCTTTTGTCTCTCTAGTGGTCCTTGGCCCTGGATTAGCAATACAACTATTAAAGTCTGGGACTTTACCAGACCACAAGGATGCTGCATCTGCACTACTTCGTTTTAAAAGTTCTGACAGGGATGCTCAAAGCCTTGCTCTGGTATATTCTTTTACCTTCTTTATTTTGCTTTCTCTTTATTTGTTCTTCATAATATTGACTTTTTTTGTTGTTCTTATGCAATTCCTCGTTGACTTCAATAACATGTTAAAGAAAGATGATGCTTTGAGAGATTCTTTTAGTGAAGTTGAAGAAGCTTTTATTGAGCTAAAAAAGTCAGTGCTTGATTCCCAATAGGCACTAGCCAATGAACAAAAGAAATGGGAGGAGAAGGTGAAACCTGCTGAAAGAGCTGTTGAAACTGCTCAGGCTCTAGATGATAAGTTGTATAAATATTTAGATGTTGAAAAAGTCAAGACCGCCCAACTACAGAAGGATTTGGGTGTTGAGAAGGAGAAAAGGACTAAAGCTAGGGAGGTTGACTTGAATAGAGCTGGGATAAGTGAAAAAATTACCACATAAGTCGTTTAATTCAAGATTAAAGAGTTTAAATGGATTTGAATAGTTTTTTAAAGAAACTCTTTAATCAAAACAAACAGCTAACACAAGATGTGTATAAAAGATTCTATGAACGAGTTATTTAAGGTATAGGTGAACTAGTTTTGAAAAACAAAACTTATATATATTCTAAATCAGCACAACCTCAAGAAGGTGATGAGAGGAAGGGTAAGTATGCAAGAAGACAAGATTTTAACGTGGTAAAACCCCACCCAATTGGGTAAACATCCACGGAGGTCTCTACACCTCAAAAGTAAAATCCACTAAAATAGAGTAACAAATTACAAACTATATAACAAAACAAACACACAAGCAGACCCAATCTAAGTCCAAAATGTTAACCAACTCCTTTGGTTTATTCTGACTCCTCTAAAGGTTTTAATGTTGTGGTTATTCTCCCAGCTTTGCAACCTCTTCTCCTTTTATCTTTACGTTAACTCTAAAGTCAAGAATCTATCTACCAACACTTATTTAGTGTTTTAGTGTGACAAATGTAGTGGTGAAGTGCCTAATCACACGCATGCAACACACACACACACTTATACAGATAATTTTCCTAAACAATTACAAGTATCGTTCTAAAATGAGAAGAAATTTCTGATTCACAGTTTGTTTTATAGTCTTAGACCACGGATCTTTATTTATATCCACAGATCTTGAGGTAACCTTGCTATAAAAGGCAGCCAATGTCCTAAACACTTTCTTTATTTTATGTATAAAGCTATTTTACAAAATGTCCATTCAAAATCTTAACTAGATCTAAGTCTGATTTTTCTCATAAACTGAAAACAGAAATAAGTTTGTTGGTTCTGGTTTTGAAAATAATCATATAAGAGTAAAAATAACCAACAAATACGATTTTTTGAAAAAATAAATCAAACTTAACAAAATCTAAGTGATATGTATCACACAGTTTGAGATCTCAGATTTGTATGAAAAGAAATTGAAATCTAAACTTTGTGACTTGGTTGGACAAGAGATTAAAGACTAGAGAGGCTGGTTCTTCTCACTTTTGATTCTCTTATTTTCTCTCAGAAGTCAAAATGATCAAAAGATTGGAAACATTCGCCAGTTGGTCTCTATTTATACTATGCTAGGAAGGATATGGAAGGGTTGTACGAGATCAATGGTTTGAGATTAAGTCTAGCATTAATGATGTAAATCTTACAGCTGAAGATGGACCCTTATTAAAAGCGTTTTGATTGGTTCTCTTTGATACCACAAGGATTGAGTTAAAGATATGCAGACCGTAGATAGTAATTGATCCAATGGACAAGATTACATATTAAGGTTGTGAAAGTAAAAAAACAAAAATCCAGTCGCTCACTGTCCAACACGTATGAGGCAGGGATGAGCCTTCAAACGCGTGTTTTAATGTTTTAAGCAATCTCATTTTCCACGATAGAAGTCTCTGCCGCTTTCGGATCCTACCCAAGAATGGTTTTAGGAATAATAAAAAATTATAAATCAACCCACAACATTATTAAATCCAACTTTTAAATGTTTAAAAATATTTTATAGATTCCTAAAAATTATTTAACATATCCTAAAAGTTATTAAAAAAATCATTTTTATGGGAATTAACACACACCTAAATTATAGTGAATGCAATGAATTAATGCAATCCTAGGTACAGTGTTGGTATTCTACCTTTGAGACTATTAGAGGAATTGATATATACTGTCTGAAGTTCCTTGGTAAACTAAGATATGACTTAATTTTGTCACTGTTATCAAACTAGACAAGCTCTTATATAATGTATACTCAAGTGAGTCAAAGATGTAGGGTGCTTCAATGTCCCCCTTTGGAAGTATGAGAAAACATCTCCTTTAAGTCATCAAGGACTCGTAGGGATACAAAAATATATGAAAAACCTATTCTTATACAAAATTCTATCTACCCCATATCCTAGAAAAGAAAATTACATTACTTAACTAAATACAAACCAATACCCTAACAACATTCTCATAACACAAGATACTGATATCCTGAAAATAAGATAACTAAGATTAAGAACTTTAGTTGAAGTAAATAAAATAATGTTTAAGTGAACTCAAAGCTTCTCCCCCATTTTGTTCCAAATGGACAAAGGGTCTACACACAGATAAGAGAGAGAGATATCAAAGCATAAACATCAACGATACATTACAATTCTGCTATAACCATTCCAATTGATTTATATAAGGATTCAAACCGTATATTTTCCAAGGGTTTAGTGAATAAATCAGCAAATTGCAATTCAGTAGGCAGGTAATTAATCTCCAATTCCTTTGATTCGACTAACTCGCGTATAAAATGATGTCAAATTTTAAATGTTTAGTACGAGAGTGTTGAAGAGGATTTTTGGAAATATTAATCGCGTTTTGATTGACAAAATAGAGATGTAATTGTTCTTCAATAATAACACGATCTTTTAACATTTTTTTTTATCCAAAGTAATTGAGCTTAGCAACTACCTGCGACAATATATTCAGTTTCAGCTGTGGATAAAGAAGTGAAATTTTGTTTCTTACTATTCAACCTAACCAAATTATTACCTATGTAATAAGATGCTCCTGATGCACTTTTACTATCATCGGAACACCCAACCCAATCATCATCGGTGTAACCAATTATCATCCTAGATGTGTCATTAGTGTTCCAAAGTCCTAAATTGAGAGTTCCTTTAACATATTTTATAATTCTTTTAATGCGAAGAAGATGACTCTCTTTAGGGTTATTTTGATAGCGTGCGCACACACAAACAACATACATAATATCAGGATAAGAGGATAAGAGGCAATAAGGTATAAATAACTTCCTATCATACTACAGTATACGATTGAGTTGGAATTTCCATTCTCATCTTTTGAGAGTTTAACCGAAGTATTCATGGGAGTCTTAACATATTTAGCAGTTTCTAAACCGAACTTTTTGACAATCTCTAAAGCGTATTTGGATTGCAATACAAATAAACCATCTGAATTTTTCTTAACTTGAAGACCTAAGAAGAATTGTAACTCCCCCATAAGTGACATGGAATTCTCTATGCATAATATCTGAAAATGTTTTGACATCTGTTGGGGAGGTAGATCCAAAAATGATATCGTCTACGTATACTTATGCTATGGTAATATATATGTCAAAGTGTTTGACAAAAAGAGTTTGATCATTCCCTCCTCGTTTAAAACCATTATTTAGAAGGAATGTAAATAGACGTTTATACCAAGCTCTAGGAGCATATTTTTAACCCATAGAGAGCTTTATTAAGTCGGTAGATGTGATTTGGATAATGAGGGTCAATAAACCCTTTGGGTTCTTCTACGTAGGTCTCTTTAGTCAAGATACCATTAAGGAAAGAAGATTTCACATCCATTTGATAAAGTGTGAAATGCAAATAACAAGCTATTGTCAAAAGTAAGTGAACAGACTCAAGGCGAGTGATAAGTTCAAAAGTTTTCTCGAAATCTATTCCTTAAATCTGAGAGTAGACTTGGGCAACTAATATATCTTTATTCCAAATAATCATCCCAGATTCATCTGTTTTATTTTTAAAAAGCCAACGTGTGCCAATAACCCTTTTATTTTCTAGCCGGGGTACAAGATACCATACATCATGAATGACAAATTGAAGAAGTTCCTCCTGCATAACACTTATCCACATTGGGTCATTCAGTGCTTCATTAACATTCCTTGGTTCTATAAGAGAAATAAAGCATGCATAATGAGCAAGAGTACGTAGTTGGGATATTATACGAACTGGCTCAGTAGGGTTACCAATTACACTATCTAAAGGATGATCTTTGGAAACCCAGTTAGGCACTTCAGGGGTTTCAGTTGGTAAAGAATCATCTATCTCTAGAGAATCATAAGTTAAAGTGTTTTCGAATTCATCCACTATAGTTGGTCCTTTGATTGTACTCTCTACATTAGTGTCACTTACAACCACATTAATGGATTCCATTAAGGTTTTGGTACGAAGATTGTAGACATGGTAGGCTCTACTATTTGGAGAATACCCTAAGAAAATAACTTTATCTCCTTTGGTTTTGAATTTAGATAGATGTTCTCTATCCTTGCATACATAACAGGTATTGCCAAAGGTTCTAAAGTATTTCAGGTTAGGTTTCTTCCCATACTGAAGTTCATAGGATGTTTGTTTGGTGTTTTTCTTTAGGTATACTCGATTGATTATGTGACAATTTGTACGAATGGATTCTACCCAGAAATATTTAGGTAAGTTCTTCGCATGAATCATCACGTGGGCCATTTCTTGAAGAGTGCCATTTTTAAACTTAGCAATTCCATTTTGCTGAGGTCTCTTAGGGGAACTAAGTTCATGTTTGTAACCATTATAGTCACGATATTCGATGACACCTGAATTTATAAATTCACCTTCTCTATCGCTACGAATTCTATCTACTTGGGGGTCCTTTTCATTTTTAATACGAACTAAAATTTTCAAAAACTTACAGAATGTTTCTGATTAGTGTTTTAAAAAGGTAACCCAGGTAAATCGAGTGAAGTCATTAACCATAACTAGAATATATCTATTGCCACAAAGACTAACAGTATGAGAAGTGATAAGCACCCAAAACTGTACAATTTATCCCCGAATAGACGTATTTTAGTTTCTAATTCTCGACAATATGGGTCTTATGCGCTTAATTGTTCAATATGCAGGCTTAATTGCAGTTGTGGTGTCAAAAGCTATATTTCAAGGCAATTTGCAGCAATATGGAGCTAAATACCCAATCTCCTAAGCATAACCTAGCCCATCCTAGCCGTAGCCTTTTTCGACCCGTATGTGTGTTGATTTTGTACTTTTTTATTATTTTTTAGATTTTTAGTTTGAATCATTTTAATTTTTAGGATTTATTTTAGATTTATTTAGTATTTTCTAGGTTTTATTTTTTATTTTTATATTTTATTAGTATATTTTTATTTCATCTTTATTTTTATTAGTTATTAGTTTTATTTTTATTCGCATTTCATTTATTAGTTTGATTTAATTTTACATTTATTTAGGATTTTAGTTTTAGTTTTATTAGATTTTATTTTTATTTTTTTATTTCTTTCTAGTTTTATTTTTATTTGATTCTTTATTTTATTTTTAGAATAGAAATTTAATTTTTCGATTTTTAGTTTTCATAGTTTTATTTTATTATTTAGTTTTAATTTTATTTTTAAGGGTCCAAATTAACACACACCCTCATACCATTCACAAACCTACACTATCCTACACCTAACCAAACCCTCACCCTCACCAAACTTATTCTACACCCCACTCACACACAAAACTACCCTCATCTACACCATATCCCCTACACCCCACTACACCTAAAACTACCCTTACCCTCACCCTAACATTTTACACCCTCACCACACACAAACACCACCTCTCCACTATTCACCTTCTTCCTCACCATCTCATTCTCTCTCCTCTCTCCTCCATAACCACACAAACCATACCTCTCTTATTCTCTCTCTCATCTTTCTACAACAAACCCATGGCCACCCCACCATCAAAACCAAAACCCGGTGAGCCTGACCCCCATCTCCGGCGGGCTGCGGTCGACGACTCCCTATACCCATCCCTCTCTCTCCAAGAAACCGATATACCAGCCCCTACCGGTAGAACCCGACCCCTAACCGGAGCAGCGTCCGGCGGGCTGTCAACCCCACTACCCTCCGCCGGCGAGCCACCATCTCAGTTATGCCCGACCCTAACCCACAATCCCATCTTCCATACCCTATACCCATCCAAGACAATACCCATTTCTCCAAGACCAAAAACGTGACCTGCCAAGTGCCTAACCTATCTCAAGACAAAACCAATTGCCACATGCTATAAAACCCATGTGCTACTTAAACCCTTTTTAGCCCTTTTACCCATTATACCCCAACTAACCACTCAAAATCAATTTCCAAAATTACCCCTCACCAAATCAGATTTTTATTCTCATTCACTTGACCTCACACCATATCCACATGCACCCCCTAGCCATTTACCCAATATACCCGTTATCCCCCATGCTCCATGTGCCTACTATAAAAGAAGACTCAAGACCTATTTTTAAGGATCTCAAACTTAGTTTTTTTTACTCTTGTGTGATAAATTTCTCTACACTCCTCTTTAGAGGGTATTTGCATTTTTAGCAAATATCTCAATATAGAGGTGTGTAGTGAAATTTATCTCTAGGATGAATTTCACCCCACCCATCTATAATGAATCTTGACATTTTTAGCCATTAATTCATTATAGATAGATGTAGTTGAATTTATCCCTTATGGGAGGTAAATTCTAATCCATTCCTTTATGTTGAGATTTACATTTTTAGCAATTATCTCAATATAAATTAATGATCTAGAATTTATTTCTTTGGGTGAATTCTAATGTACAATTTTAGGATTTTAGGATTTGCATTTTTAGCAAATCTCTTTTATTATTTAATTGTCCATTATGAATTCATCCACTATCCTTTTTATTTTTATTTTGTAATTTTTAGTTTAGATTCAATAAATACATGAGTGAGGGATTATGATTGAGTGATTTTTGATGTATAATTGAGAGATTGTTGATGCAAATGAAGATTTCATTCCAATTCAAGGCTCAAATTGGTTTGATTTATTCCGCTCTTTTACTTTTATTTTAATCCTCGCATGCTTTCAATTGTGTATCTCATATTTTTTAATGATGATTATTGATGGCTAATCTCCCATTTATGGGATGAAATTTTGAAGCCCTCATGACTCCAATTTTGTTAGTTTACTTATTAGGACAATTTTGTTTATATCACTTTTATTAATTTAGCTTTTATTTCATAATTAGTAGTTATAAAAATTAGTACATAGTTAGTTAATTAATATTCTCTTGAAAAATCCATAAAAATAGAAAAAGTAAAAATAGAAAAATATAATAAAATGCAAATGAATATATATATATATATGTCCTCACCAATTTTGTGTTTCACCCTTAGGTTTGGATTGACTCCCTTACTTGCCCTCTACACTAGTTTTGTTATAATTTTGTAAGTTCAAGGGAATTTTTGATGGATAGAGAAGTTGCACAACGATAAAAATCTACATTAGAGATTTTTTTATTTATCAAATGGCACAGTTGCCATTCTTTGGAGCTCGAAGCACTTGCGAGGATTACCTATTTGTGATTCATTTGTATTGCACTTTTTATTTTTTTAGTACCATTTTTTTAGAAGGTTTGTATTAGGATTTTTATTTTTGGCTTGTATTGCGGTGCATAGAGACACCATTTATTTTCCATTTAAAATTGTAATAATTGAAGACAAGTGTGATCGAAAAACCGGACAAGGTAGAGAGAGGGCGTCCATAGGCGAGGATTTAGAAGCCTCTCTACCTTGGGTTGGTAGGACAACCAGGGACGACTGAGATTGGTGTATTCTCCCCCCCGTCGACTCAAATTTTTTGGCACCCCACGGCCTAAAAATCGTGGGAGGTACATTTCTTGAACACTCGCGCCTCTCCTGTTAGCGAGTCAATTTTATGTGCTCTAGTGTGCTCTTATTTGATTTTATTCTCGCATTTATTTTTGAATGATATGATGATTAATTAATTAAGACCTACACCTGGTCACTCACGACAAGGGATTTCATCACCCGACTCACTCGCTTACCAATTGTGTGCTACCCTAGCCATCACTAAATTTAAAATCAATTAACTAGGTAGCCCACTAGGAGAATATTTTTGCAAAGGCGATCACTAAAATATTTCCGTGATTTTTTATCGCCCACGGACTTAATTAAAATTTGACTACTATTTCACTAAATTTAAAGATAAAATTGGCTATAAGCTAGTTTGGAAATTTTCATGACTTGTGTGTGTGTCCAATTCATTTTTTGGTAGTCGATTTTAGTTGGTTCGTCCAATTCAAAGAGTCCATATTTTTTCTCCACCCTTTTTTTTTCAAAAAAAAAAACTCCAAAAATATTTTCTTTCTTTCATTTTAGAAAAATCCAAAAATATTTTTCTTCCTTAATTTTTCACAAAACCTCAAAAATATTTTCTTCCTTTATTTATCTAAAAATCCCAAAAATGTTTCCTTTCTTTTTCAAATTATTCAAAAACCCAAAAAAAAGAAGAGAAAATATTTAAAATAAAAATAAGGTCGTGATCGGTGTTTCTTCACCCTCACCTTTGTCAATTTATCCAGCAAGACTGACGCTTCAGTCTTGTTTGGGGGTGATCTTCATCACCCAATTTTTCTGCCACCCCGAGCTTTCCTAGTTCTTATCTTTAGGGTGAGAATGGTTTGGTCTGGCTGAAGACATTAAACTTAGCGCTACCGGGAGGCAACCTGCTTTTTCTGAGTATGAGCCTTATCCGTCTTGGGGGTGGTGTTTTCACCTCACCCTATATTTTTCCATGTTATAAACTTGTACACATTTTTTTTTCACTTCTTATTCAGGTTTCATTTTGACTTCATCTGTCCACTTCATTAGCGGTTCATTCTGGTAATCTCTTTCCTGCCTTATGCTCTCAATTTTAAAAATCATTTTACCTAACATCGAGGATGATGTTCCTTTTTGTTTGGGGGTGGGGAATTTTATCAAAATTGTACCTCTTTTCAAAAATTTTGAGTTTTAAACCTGATTTTTTAAAATTTCGTGCAGTTTCTTTCATCTCAATCAATGATGTGAATTTTCAATCATCCATCTTTTAAAGTCTAGGAATCAAGCTAGAGAATATTTTTTTCTAATAGCTTATGTAATACATTGCAAGGCATTTTGCACCATGAATTTCTAGACTCAACAAAATTTGCACACTTATCAAGTCACTACGATTTGGAGTTGAGGAGTACTACAATTCTCACGAGAACCTTAAGGATCACTAGTAGAGACTTTAGCTTGTGAGATTCCTGCCTTTCACCCTTTCAGAATGTTTTACGCAATCTCCGAGTCACAAGTTGATTCAACTTCGTTTGGGTCCGCACTTAAATTGTTGCATGATCTCATTATTTTTCATAAAATTTGGCTTGATCACTGAGAACGACATCACTTTCGAGTTGTAAGAAACACGTGTCTTGAAATTTGTCCTGAATTATAGATTTTCATCCATACACCTTCCACTTTTCCATATATCATCCCCATCATATTCCCATTACATTCCCATTATCTTTCCATATATATTCCCATATATTCCCCTCACCATTATTCCCCACTCCATTCAAATATCATCCATCATCATTTGCAAATAAAAGAGTGTGATTTCAAATGTAAATGTCTTCATTGTTTGTTTGAAAAGAGAGAAAAAAACAAAGGAAAAAAAAAGAAAAAAATTTAGCAAAAATAGGAAAAATAGTAAAAAAAAAAAGAAAAAAGAAAAGAAAAATTGAAAAAAAGGAGAAAAACAGAGAGAAAAGAAAAGAAAAAGAGTTGTAGTTAATTAGTTTTGAAATAAATACATTTGTGCCTAAAGTGTATAAACTCATCTCACATATCGCATCCATCACTCATCCATTATCCATCATATCACCATCCTATTTCACTATCACCATCCATATTATACCACATATCCCATTTCATTTCCCCCTCACCCATATTCATCCATATTTCCCCTAGGTTTTCGGGCAAATGAAAGTCGACGTTGTAAATAACTCGACGTTCTCACTATAGTGATTACCATTTCTTTATGAGATCATTTTCATTTCTAAATGGTAGTTCTTTCTTATATGTGTGTGAGATGTTTGAACTTTCTTATATTTACTCACCTCCTCACACACAAGAGCGATACACTAACCCATATCTCGAGAGTTTGTTTGAGAGAGATATATCCAGTGTGATTTGAAGTTGAAGCGTTGATTCCGAAAAGGCAATCTAGGAATTACTCTTATGATTATCGACCCGTTTTGACTGATTCACACTACACACGTTGAGTTCTAGGAAGGATGTGCCTTGCGTATTTACTTAGTGTGACACCTTGACTAATTAAATACCGGGTAGCTACTCCTTTATTAAAATTAATACAAAATGCCAAGTTGGTTCAGTTAATACCATCACTGTCGAAAACATTTTAATGATTACTAACCACCTAGTATTTAAAAAGCGAGTTGCCAATTTTAAATTAAATCTGATTAACATGAAGTAAGTGAAGAATAAAAATAACATAACCATACACAATAAAGTCCCAATAGTGTAATCAACAAGCAATAAAGAGTCTGGAGGAAATACTCCTCACAACAATCCCACAACTGAAATAATAAAACAAGTCTGAATCCTGAATTAATTACAATCCACAATCTGAATAACTGAAATATAAAAATGTCTCTAATAGAAATGGGGGACATTCCCTACAAATGATGAAAACTGAATAGAGTCAAGACAAAATAAGCGTTTACTAGCAAGGCCCTGTAACTTCTACAACCAGCTACAGCTCGTCACCTGAATGGAAATCCTATGCATGGTGTCCTTGTGGCTGGGCACCTAAAAGGTTTTTACAAAAATAGATTTGAAAGCAAACGGGTGAGAGCCCGAAAGTGGAGAGTATTTTAAAAACAGCAAGTGCTTTGATAACATTAAAACAAAGAATGCAAAATACATGTTAGGACGTGCTCTCACATGAAATACTCACCTCTCGTCTAATCGTGCACTCCTAACGTACAGTACCCATCTAAGTGGTATTTATATCTAACTAAACCGACATAAGTTCTAACCCATCTACTCGATTCACAATATGAATTCTCAATGTTATCACTTGAATAGATAGCTTTACTTAAACTCGGATTCTCAATTATTAGCATTACAATTTACTGGAGGTTATCCCCTTATTTATCTTCTCAAGGAGTTACTATAAATTATACACATAATTAAACATGACAAGTCTGTTCATTTAACCGTATATCATTCACATCATAAATAAACAATACAAGCACCCCCGAGACTAAGCTGCGGTGCACACATACTCTGCTATCCATCTCGGTACATCACGTACATAAGGATCACGCATTCCGAATCTCTCAGGAATCGTTCTCAGATAACAACAATCACAAATAATGGAGGCGAACACAGTCACATCACATGGGTCATGCACATACCTACGCTCCCATGATCAGCAGTCTTATTAACTTCCCAATAAGTCCTTCTCTGACCTATGTCCTCGAGGTACCAATCTATATCCCCCCGTAGGCACACAAAGATTAGATGGCCCTAAGCGAACGCAAACCTCCCGTGATAGCAAGTATGGTAGGTATGTCATACACATAAAATCATATACATATACTAAGCATGCACACATCTTAGTAATTACCATAATTTATTAGTGGTATACTTCTCATTCTCATACCAACTTATAATTTTACACCTTTCATATGTTCGGTTCGTATGTATTTAAGTCATCAATTATTCTCACAATGTGATTAGTCATTCGCGTCCTAATCCATAAATATTATTTGGTTCCAATCACACTTCTATATTTTACTCCGTAATATATCCCAAATATCCGTTAATACAAATATTGAAGCCGCCACTTGTTCTCACATCGTAATAGTCACTCACGTCCTAATCCACAATTATTATTTGATTCAAATCACACTTCTATGTTTTACTCCTCAATATATCCCAACTATATCAATTAGTCATCAAGGGAATGTTATCTCTACAATTAAACAAGGTTACTGGACAATAGAAATCAAATCAGGCCAAAAAAAGCAAATATGTCAACTCGTTAGAAGTCTCGTTCGAACGAGAGGTCGTTCGAACGAAAGGGCATCTAACGAACATCCAACTCGTTAGAAGGCAAACTGTAACCTCATTAGAAGCTCGTTCGAATGAGCTCGTTCGAATGACCTGGACAGGTCTTCTAACGAGATGATAGTTTCGAGCCCAGAATTTCCTATCTCGTTTTCCAAATTCTTTTCTTCTTAAAACTCATCCAAAAATCATCCTAACAGTGTTTTAATGTTCCTAATCATTCCTAAACATACTTAGGTCGTACCTCAACACATTTATAGCGTCAAATCTTCCTAAACAACATGAAATTATCATCAATCCCCAATTTTACCCAACCCTCATGAGTATGAACCCTAGAAATTTAAAATCATCAATTTCCCTTAATAAATCCATTTTTGTATCATCAAAGTTGTATTTTTATTAGTATAATCACCCAATAACAATTCTACATGCAATCCCTACATCACAACCTGAATTTATAACTCCAATTTCATGGGTTTTTATAAATCTCCCAATACAATGCAATTATATAAATTTCTAAGCATGGAAGAAACATTCGCTTGAAATTAACGTAATTAAACCACTTGGCTTGGATTAATCTTCAGGATTTGATGTTGGATGTTGGATGTTGCTCTCTTTTCCTCTACAATTTCTCCCAAGGTTGAAGGTTGAAGATGATGGTTGTGGTTTTTCTCTTTTGGGAACCTCTCCTAACTTCTCCTATAACTCCCGTAGCCCTCTAATTAGTTAAGTGCTGGTAATGGGTTAGTGGGTTCCTAAATACCCTATTTTTAATTCCCAAAATTCGTTGATCAAAATTCCCCAAATTCCAAAATTACCCAAATACCCTTATAAGTTGCCGGTGTGGCCCAAAAATGCCCCGGGACCCAAACTAAACCCCCGGCTAGTGTTTTCTGACTATTTAGACCCTTCCGGACTCGTTGGCGCACTCAAAATGACCATCCGGTTGATAAAAATAAAATTCACTTTTTAATTAAAATAATTATATTCCTGACGCGACTGTCACGCGCGTCCCAACAAAATTTCCCAAATTGCCGTATTTCAATCTCGCGACAATTTCAATAGTTTCAATATTCATATAACATCATATGTATAAACATTATAATCAAATACCAACTCACATCTCGTTAGTATTTTATTAGGATTAATTCTCAATTAATTCCCATTTAATTTAATTAATCCCATAAATAAATATCCATAAAAGTACGAGGTATTACATACTTCCCCCCTAATAATAGAATTTCGTCCCGAAATTTGGATAAGTAAGGCACACCTGGAAAAATTAGGTATCCTCCAGTATTCAAAACAATTATAAAGAAAAGCCTAAATCACTAAAACCCTCGCTCCACAATAAGCTTGTTTAACATACTTGATACCTTATCAGAATAATCTTCGATAAATGCACCTCACGTTGTGCTCTTATTAAACAACATTCGAATAAAAATAGCCTATACATCATTAGCCGCATTATTATTTTTTTTATTAGTATTGTGAGTCTGCACCTCACTATTAACTCCCGCGTTTATCAAAACTCCAAACTCCCATCCTGGGATGAATCAATAACACATCTGACTACGCTTGTCCATTCCTTGAAATATCCCGACGTTGTGACTTTTACACAAGGGAAAACCACTTCAGCCTGTTGGTGTCACACAAAACTTTGTAAGCACCTTGTCCACCATAAATAGATACGGGTGCTTTTTCCCCCAACTCTACCATTAGGTAATATCTCCTCCTCATGACCACAATATACCTCACTAGTTATACCCGATTTGGAATTGAAAATATTGTAATGAATCCAAAATTTCTTTCATACAATCCATCAGTCGTTAGTCACCTTGCGCCTGCACCTCGGGTTATAGGTGATACAATCCTCAGTTTGAATCGTTATTTACCACTACTTATTGTCACCCCACCTAAATGTGGATTTCGGGGATTTCATCCCAGTTCTAAATAATACTACGTCGAACCACGTACCGGCGTGTTCACTATCTAATAGTGTAAATCATTCAAGTATATAACAATTTGTCTCCTTCTGAACAACATGACTCACATATTTGAAGGAATTTTTTACCCCTCAAGGAATTTACTAACTTGACTCTTCCATCCCTGGTATCATCGATTGGATACAAAATTAATTGGTTAATCATCTAACACCCAACCGTTCTACTACTTACTACACCCCTGTTAAATGCTGACTTTCTTATAAATGTTCCTTCCCGTTAAGTGATACTTAACGATCCTCTGCTTCTCTTGGCGTATGCCAAAGTTTCGACCCTTACACTTTCTCACCTCTTTGTGAAAATCCGGACTCCTTATACCTTATTAACATTCTCACTCTATTTACTCTTGAGTCACCCTCAACATTCGATTGATCGGAACTCTACTCCAAATTGCTCATAATAATTTATTCGCCTTCTATATCCTTTTATTAAATGGCTTTCTACCGCCTTTCCTCCAAATTTGAACGTGCTACACTGACTACACATGATATTCACTTACACCTTTTCTTATGACGTTTAATCTCATAAGTAATAATCTTACCCGTCTATGTTCCCTCTTCCTTTGATTTACACTTTAGCAAATAAAGATGTCTACGCCCCTTATAACCCAACCATATGGTTTATAAACATTATATACGCTTCATGCAAATCCCAAACTCTTTATTGTCACTGTAAATACAACGGTGCTATACCACTTGGGCGTTTCAATCGCTTCTGAATTAGAAATCCTAAATACTTCTTAACCTCAATGTATCCTTCAACCTGCCGAAATAAAACCAAAATTTTCAGTACTTCTTCACCACAACACTGGCTCTACTGACCTTATATCGTAATTTTCCTAACTAACTATTTTCGTAATTATCGAGGGATTCCAAATTATGGACGAATGGTTAAATATCCCCCTACTACCAACCTTAAGCTAGGTTTCATGCGTGGGATGTCTCACAAAGTGAAATCCAAACAAGGAACCCCCCCGATACACTACTACCTAACCTTGTCGGTCATCGAGATTTATTAAGGCCTCAGTCCATAACACGTACCCCTATATTCCCGTCTCTTAACAACAAAGTTACATCTCCTTTCTCAATTTAACTTAAACAAGGAACTCCTTCCGAAAGACACTTTTTTCTTGACATTGATGGTAATCACATTCCATATACACTATGCAATTATACTCAGGGATCTCAAAATCCCGTCCCCAGGTACACAACTATGAGTATAAACTCCCAGATCTCTAAATGGCGATAATATAATGCACTATACTTATTACGACATCCTGAGTGTTAATTATAATAACCAGCTAAACCGTTTTGCTAACAAGTAAATAAATTACATACTAATTATATCATTTAAATCTCCGCGCATACTAGGATTAAGTATCCGAGACCATTATGCCTTTGAAATTACAGCAAGATTTATATATATATACAATAGTACAATTTTAAGCCCGACCCTCTCACACATGGGGCCTCTCCAGAACCAAAACATTCTAACCCAAGGTAGTAAATTCGATAAACTTGTAATACCAGCACACTATCGGTACAATTATATAAAAACACAATTTGGATAATATCATACTTGTATAATACAACACTAAAATGAGTAATTTCAATCAATCAATCATGTACTGCTATCAATATACCCATTCATCCTATACGGATAATAATATAAGGAACCCCACACTATCAGCGAAAAATGTTCACATAAACAAAATTGCCGATACTCACTAAACTCAACTCTCAAGCAAAAGTGACAATAACAACAATAACCCTTGTAGTAACCTATTTATATCACAACCAACATGCAACATCATCTGAGGATATAACTCCTACTTCCATCCTGATAATCGTCCTGGTTGCTCTAATGGTTTCTAGTCTTAACACCTGTCCGTACCACACCAAATATTTCAATAACTGTCGCCCTTGCCAGGCCTAATACCTTTATCCCTACACTTGCATCGGGAAACATTTATAATGTACGGGTTTTCACTCCCACAAAGTACCTCTACACATACTCCACTTATTTTCGGTCACCCTGACTATGTTAAAGTGGTCCTTTCCTCGGACGTTGGTAGTCTCAGGTCTGAAGACTATCTCCAATGTTCCCTTAAGATGTACCTAAGGAACACACTACTAGTTTCCCACCTCTCTTACTGAGATTACCATCGCTCGGTAGTAATTCCGCTATCGAATTATTTTAACGGTTTCTCCATTGGGTCTTCCTCCTTGTGGTGTTTCTCCAACACCATTTTCCCAATCTTATTCTATAAAAAATTTCGATTTTTGTATCTCCCTACCCAATGGAACATTTACCTCCAAATTTACACCACGCGATATAATTACTATTTGTATTTATCATCCAAGAAGATTCCCCATAAGAGCTAACAATTCTTCTTGTATGTAGATTCTCCCTTTAATATCCTCTTCTCCATACCACCTTCTCCACCCGGTGTAAGGTTCGCTACATCATTAAATTTCTCCTCACAAGTTGACCCCTGTTTGGCCCTCTTATGTGAGTTCAGAATAACATTCGCCTTTCAACTTAAACATCTGATGAAGGAACTTATGGCCAAACCATACGTGTACACCCTCTCGACATCACATTCCACTTTTAAGTGGGTTACTTGTTTCTCACCATTGAATCTTCGCTCTTACGAGTCAAGGAAAAAATTCTCCAAATTTTCACTCTCAATTGGTCATATCCTGACATATGTCCAAGCCTTTGGATACATTGCGTTCGTTTGGCTAGCACATGCCGTCTTCGCCTTTCGAGTATTGCTACTGCTGGTTCTCTTCAATGTTACACCTAACTCTTTCTCTCCCATTCCAACCTTGTTGGATGTGTCTAATTTGACCCCATTCCTACTATAGCTGTACCCGGAAGTCTCAAGTCACGCCTTAGCCTTCTATATCATCCAGGACTTCCGTGCCATAATATCGGTGACTTCAACTACGGTCATCCTTCTTTAAATAAATCAATTAACCTTAATATATATTTTTGCCTCCTGCTGTTCACCCAATTGTATTCGCCTGACGTACTACATTGTTCGGCACACGAATACACCCGATCGCAATACGATTCACTATCATATACATCACAGCAGGAGAACGAAATTTTACTAAAGGAATCAACAATCCTAAACATAGGGCTCTATATCAAAGAAAGTTACGCTGGAAGCATAATAGGCCGCACAGATCCTAAAGGACACTAGAACCTGATGCTCTGATACCACCTGTGACACCCTGACTAATTAAATACCTGGTAGCTATTCCTTTATTAAAATTAATACAAAATGCCAAGTTGGTTCAGTTAATAGCATCACTGTCGAAAACATTTTAATGATTACTAACCACCTAGTATTTAAAAAGCGAGTTGCCAATTTTAAATTAAATCTGATTAACATGAAGTAAGTGAAGAATAAAAATAACATAACCATACACAATAAAGTCCCAATAGTGTAATCAACAAGTAATAAAGAGTCTGGAGGAAATACTCCTCACAACAATCCCACAACTGAAATAATAAAACAAGTCTGAATCCTGAATTAATTACAATCCACAATCTGAATAACTGAAATATAAAATTGTCTCTAATAGAAATGGGGGACATGCCCTACAAATGATGAAAACTGAATAGAGTCAAGACAAAAGAAGCGTCTACTAGCAAGGCCCTGTAACTTCCACAAACAGCTACAGCTCGTCACCTGAATGGAAATCCTATGCATGGTGTCCTTGTGGTTGGGAACCTAAAAGGTTTATACAAAAATAGATTTGAAAGCAAACGGGTCAGAGCCCGAAAGTGGAGAGTATTTTAAAAACAGCAAGTGCTTTAATAACATTAAAACAAAGAATGCAAAATGCATGTTAGGACGTGCTCTCACATGAAATACTCACCTCTCGTCTAATCGTGCACTCCTAACGTACAGTACCCATCTAAGTGGTATTTATATCTAACTAAACCAACATAAGTTCTAACCCATCTACTCGATTCACAATATGAATTCCCAATATAATCACTTGAATAGATAGCTTTACTTAAACTCGGATTCTCAATTATTAGCATTACCATTTACTGGAGGTTATCCCCTTATTTATCTTCTCAAGAAGTTACTATAAATTATACACATAATTAAACATGACAAGTCTGTTCATTTAACCGTATATCATTCACATCATAAATATACAATACAAGCACCCCGAGACTAAGCTGCGGTGCACACATACTATGCTATCCATCCCGGTACATCACGTACATAAGGATCACGCATTCCGAATCTCTCAGGAATCGTTCTCAGATAATAACAATCACAAATAATGGAGGCGAACACAGTCACATCACAAGGGTCATGCACATACCTATGCTCCCATGATCAGCAGTCTTATTAACTTCCCAATAAGTCCTTCTCTGACCTATGTCCTCGAGGTACCAATCTATATCCCCCCGTAGGCACACAAAGATTAGATGGACCTAAACGAACGCAAACCTCCCGTGATAGCAAGTATGGTAGGTATGTCATACACATAAAATCATATACATATACTAAGCATGCACACATCTTAGTAATTACCATAATTTATTAGTGGTATACTTCTCATTCTCATACCAACTTATAATTTTACACCTTTCATATGTTCGGTTCGTATGTATTTAAGTCATCAATTATTCTCACAACGTGATTAGTCACTCGCGTCCTAATCCACAAATATTATTTGGTTCCAATCACACTTCTATATTTTACTCCGCAATATATCCCAAATATCCGTTAATACAAATATTTAAGCCGTCACTTGTTCTCACATCGTAATAGTCACTCACGTCCTAATCCACAATTATTATTTGATTCAAATCACACTTCTATGTTTTACTCCTCAATATATCCCAAATATCCCTACTATATCAATTATTCATCAAGGGAATGTTATCTCTACAATTAAACAAGGTTACTGGACAATAGAAATCAAATCAGGCCAAAAAAAGCAAATCTGTCAACTCGTTAGAAGTCTCGTTCGAACGAGGTCGTTCGAACGAGAGTTCGTTCGAACGAGAGGGCATCTAACGAACATCCAACTCGATAGAAGGCAAACTGTCACCTCGTTAGAAGCTCGTTCGAACGAGCTCATTCGAACGACCTGGACAGGTCTTCTAACGAGATGACAGTTTCGAGCCCAGAATTTCCTATCTCGTTTTTCCAAATTCTTTTCTTCTTAAAACTCATCCAAAAATTATCCCAATAGTTTTTTAATGTTCCTAATCATTCCTAAACATACTTAGGTCGTACCTCAACATATTTATAGCGTCAAATCTTCCTAAACAGCATGAAATTATCATCAATCCCCAATTTTACCCAACCCTCATGAGTATGAACCCTAGAAATTTAAAGTCATCAATTTCCCTTAATAAATCCATTTTTGTATCATCAAAGTCGTATTTTTATTAGTATAATCACCCAATAACAATTCTACATGCAATCCCTACATCACAACCCGAATTTATAACTCCAATTTCATGGGTTTTTATAAATCTTCAATACAATGCAATTATATAAATTTCTAAGCATGGAAGAAACATTCGCTTGAAATTAACGTAATTAAACCACTTGTCTTGGATTAATCTTCAGGATTTGATGTTGGATGTTGGATGTTGCTCTCTTTTCCTCTACAATTTCTCCCAAGGTTGAAGGTTGAAGATGATGGTTGTGGTTTTTCTCTTTTGGGAACCTCTCCTAACTTCTCCTATAACTCCCGTAGCCCTCTAATTAGTTAAGTGCTGGTAATGGGTTAGTGGGTTCCTAAATACCCTATTTTTAATTCCCAAAATTCGTTGATCAAAATTCCCCAAATTCCAAAATTACCCAAATACCCTTATAAGTTGCCGGTGTGGCCCAAAAATGCCCCGGGACCCAAACTAAACCCCCGGCTAGTGTTTTCTGACTATTTCGACCCTTCCGGACTCGTTGGCGCACTCAAAATGACCATACGGTTGATAAAAATAAAATTCACTTTTTAATTAAAATAATTATATTCCTGACGCGACTGTCGCGCGCGTCCCAACAAAATTTCTCAAATTGCCGTATTTCAATCTCGTGACAATTTCAATAGTTTCAATATTCATATAACATCATATGTATACACATTATAATCAAATACCAACTCACATCTCGTTAGTATTTTATCCAGATTAATTCTCAATTAATTCCCATTTAATTTAATTAATCCCATAACTAAATATCCATAAAAGTACGGGGTATTACACTTAGCTAACTTTTTATGCAGTTTTAGCTTGTATTTCTCAAATCATATTTCTCATGTGATGAATTGTGCGATTATTCTATGTCTAATAAGAGATTGACTGCCTTTCAATAAATTTTTACAAATAAAGAATTTTGTGGGTATATTCCCTACAAACCCTCACGAGACACAACTCGTCCTGTAGGGCAACCTACAGGTTTAAAGGCTTGTTGCACATATTAAGTGCAATCGTAAGTGCCCGCGAAAGTGGTACACTTTTGGTTTCTTATCTTTCTCTTTCTCTCTATCTTATTTCTCGAGAACTAACAACGCTCTGTTTGGGAGTGGTGTGATAAGCACCCACAACTGTACATTTTATACCCCGAATAGATGTATTTTAGTTGCTAATTCTCGACAATATGGGTCTTATGTGCTTAAATGTTCATTATACAGGCTTAATTGCAGTTGCGGTGTCAAAAGCTATATTTCAAGGCAATTTACATTAAAATGGAGCTAATTCCCTCCCCCGTAACCTTACCCGAGTCCAAACCTAGCCCAAACTTACCCCAAGCCTGTGTGTGTTTTGTTTGTGTCTTTTCATTATTTTTTTAGATTTTTAGTTTGAGTCATTTTTATTTTCAGGATTTATTTAGTATTTTCTAGGTTTTATTTTATTTTTATTAATACATTTTATTTTATTTTGATTTTTATTAGTTATTTGTTTTATTTTTATTAGGATTAGATTTTTTATAATTTCATTTTTTTAGTTTTATTTAATTTTACATTTATGTAGGATTTTAGTTTTAGTTTTATTAGATTTTATTTTTATTATTTCTCTTTTTAGTTTCATTTTTTTAATTGAGTCTTTATTTTATTTCTTTAGAATAGGAATTTAATTTTTAGATTTTTAGTTTTATGATTTTTAATTTTTTTAGTGCTATTTTTAGGTGTCCAAATTAAACACACACACAAAGACACACCCTATACCCACATACACTTATCCTAAACCCAACTAATTTATCCTACACCCTAAGCCACACCCAACTATCCTATACCCTCACCCACACAATAAACCCCAACTTCATCTTCTCCAACTCACCAAACACTTTCTCTCTCTACATCCATTAACACAAAACTCATCATCAAATAGAGAGAGAAAATTCTAGAGAAAAGTAGAGAGTTAGGTTAGAATAAATTAGGTAGAAATATTTGTAAATAGTTTTATTTTTATTTTTTTTAGATATTTGTGAGTGATAAATGTGTGAAATTTAATTGAGTTGATTATTGAGTTTATTATTGTTGGATGCTCATATTGGATGGATTGTGCTTAATTTCAAAGGAATAGAAGTTCAATTTCACTTGAAGAGATTGGGGTTTGATTGTTTTCTTCTCTTCTCATTTATTTTATGCCTTTGATTATTAATTTTTCATATTTCATATAATGTTAGGCTAAAACCCCTTTCAAGGGTAAAACCCTTATTTGATGTTATTTTCGTTTAATTAGTTTGATTACTTGAAATTTCCCTTTGAATGTTAATTTTGATCCCTCACCCTTAGATTTACTCCTCGAGAGAGGGTAAATGATTTTCGAGAGAAAATCGAAATTCTAGTTATAATACCCATTTTAGATTCGAACTAGAGATAGGGGTTTCTTAAGTGGGGTATTATTACTTGAATTTCAACTCTAAATTTATTTTATAAGATTTACATAAATTTTAATCGATCGATCCAAGCGGGTGATTAATTAAAAGGAGTGTAGATCTATTTTTCTAGAGTTGTGGGCTGTTAAACTTAACTTTCTAAAAGATTACTATTATAATTACACTTGCAACGAGATTTGGTTTGTAATTTTGATATTAATTTGGGAGAATTCAAATAATTAAATTAATTAATTAGAATAACTAAAATTTGTGGTGTAATCCCACTCCTTGATTGTTCTCACAATTATTTACCTCACTTTATCTTTTATTTTAGTTTAGACTTTATTTTTCATTTTAGTAACTTTCTAGTTAATTGTTATCATCTGTCATTTAGTTTAGTTATTTGTTTAAATCATCACCTCACCCAATTGTTTTAATATTTGAAAAAGCTAAAAAAATTAGAAAAGTGAAAAAGCACAAAAAGAAAATAAAGAGTGAATTACAATTTTGTTCTCTTTGCTTTACAACCTTGAAAGTGGATTGATACTCTTATTTACCGCTACACTTGAGATTGTATTATTTTGTAGGTATGTGAGGTTTTGACTAACTTGGCTTTCAATGACATACGCAAAAAGTCTAGCTATCAAATGGCGCCGTTGTCGGGAATGTAGGAAAAGTTCTTTCTATCAAATGGCGTCGTTGCCATTCATGGGAGCGTGAAGCTCTCGGAGCGGATTCAATTTTGTAGTTCATTTATTTCCTATATTTTGTTGCATTTTAGTACCATTTTTTTTCTTTATTTTAGAAGGCTTGTACTTAGGATCTTTATTCTTGGCTTGTATTGCGGTGCTTAGAGACACCATTTTATTTTTCATTATTTGTAATAAATCGAAGACAAGTGTGATAGGGAAACCGGACAAGGTAGAGAGAGGGCGTCCAAAGGCGAGGATTTAGAAGCCTCTCTACCTTGGGTCAGTAGGACTCCCGGGGATGACTGAGATTGACGTATTCTCCCCCCGGTCGACTCAACAATTTCGGCACCCCACGGCCTAAAAACCGTGGGAGGTATATTTCTCAAACCCTCGCGCCTGTCCTATTAGCGAGTCAATTATTGTGTGTGATTTGTGTGATCTTACTTGATTTTATTCTCGTATTTATTTTCAAATGGTGTGATGAATTAAAATGCTAAGACCTACACCCGGTCACTCACGAGAAGGGATTTCATCACCCGACTCACTCGCTTACCATTGTGTGCTACCCTAGCCATCATTAAATTTAAGATCAATCAACTAGGTAGCCCACTAGGAGAAATTTTTGCAACGGCGATCACTCAGATAATTCCGTGATTTTTTATCGGCCGCGGACTTTATTAAAATTTGACTACCCTTTCACTAAATCTAAAGATAAAAATTGGCTATGTGCTAGTTAGGAAATTTTCTTGACTTGTGTGTGTGTCCAATTCATTTTTCGGTAGTCGAATTTTAGTTAGTTCATGCAAATTCAAAGAGTCCATATTTTTTCCCCACCCTTTTTCTTCCAAAAAATCCAAAAACATTTTCTTTCTTTCATTTTAGAAAAATCCAAAAATATTTTTTTCCCACTATTTTCTTCCAAACAATCCAAAAATATTTTTTTCCTTTCATTCTCTAAAAATCCCAAAAATATTTCCTTTCTTTTTCAAATTATTCAAAAACCAAAAAAAAAAGAGAAAATCTTGAAAATAAAGAATAAGGCCGTGATCGGTGTTTCTTCCCCCTCACCTTTGTCATATTTTCCAGCAAGACTGATGTTTAAGTCTTGTTTGGGGGTGATTCTCATCACCCAATTTTTCTGCCGCCCCGCGCTTTCATATATCCTATCTTTAGGGTGAGAATGGTTCGGTTTGGCTAAAGACATTAAACTTAGCGCTACCGGGAGGCAGCCCGCATTTCTTGTACTAGTCTTATCCTGTTTGGGGGTGGTGTTTCACATCACCCTATGCTTTACCATGTTATAGACTTGTACACCTGTATTTTTCTCTTATCATTTATTCAGGTTTATTCTTCGCTTCATATGTCCACTTCACTAGCGGTTCATTCTGGTAATCTCTTTCCTACCTTATGCTCTCAACTTTAAAAATCATTTTGCTTAACATCGAGGACGATGTTCCTTTTTGTTTGGGGGTGAAGAATATTATCAAAATCGTGCCTCTTTTGAAATTTTTGAGTTTAAACCTGATTTTTAAAATTTCGTGCAGTTTCTTTCATCTCATTTATTGATGTGAATTTTCAATCATCCATCTTCCAAAGTCTAGGAATCAAGCTAGAGAATTTTTTTTTTAGATAGCTTATGTAATACATAACAAGGCACTTTGCACTATGAATTCCTAGACTCAACAAAAATTTGCGCACTTATCATGTCAATACGGTTTAGAGTTGTGGAGTACTACAATTCCATAGAGAACCTTAAGGATCACTAGTAGAGACTTTAGCTTGTGGGATTCGTGCCTTTCACCCTTTCATAGAGTTTTAGACAAATCACCGAGTCACAAGTTGATTCAACTTCGTTTGGGTCTGCACTTTAATTGTTGTATGATCTCATTATCTTTCATAAAATTCTGGCTTGATCACCGAGCACGACATCACTTTCGAGTTGTAAGAAACACGTGTCTTGAAATTTGTCCCTATCACTAGGTTTTCACCACACCTTCACTCATACACCAACCAAATTCCATTTATCATACATTCATACACCTTCCATTTTCCATATCATCACCATATACCATACCGCCCATTTTCATATCCACAGAGAATAGTGTTGAAAGTAAAAGGAGAAGATCCGTCATAGAGAATGTTTGCATTTTTAGCGAATATCTCTCCCAAAGCCGATTCAAATGGAGAAAAATTTGATACAAGTTTTATGTTGGGGTTATTTGTATTTTTAGCAGATTTATCTCATACATTGATGCGTATTTGGAAAAGAAAAAAAATAGAAAAAAAAAAGAGAGAAAAAAAAAAGAAAGTAAAAAAGGGAAATGATCTATCATAGAGAGTGTTTGCATTTTTAACGGATATCTCTCCCAAAGCCGATTCAAATAGAGAAAAATTAAATACAAATCTATGTTGGAGTTATTTGTATTTTTATCAAATTTATCTCATACATTGATGTGTATTTGGAAAAGAAGAAAAAGAGAAAGTTGCAGTCAAGAAATAAAGACATTTGTTCGCCTATGAGTGATACACTCTTCTCAAATATCCACCATCCATCCATCCATCATATCATCATCCCATCCTATCCTACCTCACCTCATCCCACATATCCCATTTCATTTCCCCCTCACCCATAAACATCATTATTTCCCCTAGGTGTTCAGGCAAATGAAAGTCGACATGGTGAATAACTCGACGTTCTCACTATAGTGATTAGCATTCTTTCATGAGATCAATTTTCTTTTTAATTGTTCGTTCTTTCTTATGTGTGTGTGAGACGTTTGAACTTTCTTACATTTACTCACCTCCTCACACACAAGAGCGATACACTAACCCATATCTCGAGAGTTCGTTTGAGAGAGAGATATCCAGTGAGATTTGAAGTTGAAGCGTTGATTTCGAAAAGGCAATCTAAGAATTACTCTTATGATTCTCGACCCGTTTTGACTGATTCACACTACACACGTTCAGTTCTAGGAAGGATGTGCCTTGAGTATTTACTTAGCTAACTTTTTATGCACTTCTAGCTTGTATTTCTGAAATCATTTATCTCATGATAGATTGTGCGATTATTCTACGTCTAATAAAATATTGACTGCCTTTCAATAAATCTTTTCAAATAAGAATTTTGTGGGTATATTCCGTGTAAACCCTCACGAGACACAACTCGTCCTGTAGGGCAACCTATAGGTTTAAAGGCTTGTTGCATATGCTAAGTGCAATCGCAAGTGCCCACGAAAGTGGTACACTTTTGGTTACTTATCTTTCTCTTTCTCTCTATCTTATTGCTCGAGGACTAACAACGCTCTGTTTGGGGGTGGTGTGATAAGCACCCAAAACTGTACAATTTATACCCCGAATAGATGTACTTTAGTTACTAATTCTCGGCAATTTAGGTCTTATACGCTAAATTGTTCAATATGTAGGCTTAATTGCTGTTGCGGTGCCAAAAGCTATATTTCGGAGCAATTTGCAGTTAAAACGGAGCTAATTACTAACCCCGTAATATTATCCCATAACCCTAGCCTAGCCTAAACTTACCCCAAATCCCGTGTGTGTTTGTTTGTGTCCTTTTATTATTTTTTAGATTTTTAGTTTTGAGTCATTTTTATTTTTAGGATTTATTTAGTATCTTCTAGATTTTATTTTATTAGGATTAGAATTTTTAGGATTCCATGTATTTTTAGTTTTATTAGATTTTGCATTTTCTTTTTAGAATTTTAATTTTAAGTTTGATTAGATTTTTTTTATTTATTTAATTTTAATTTTATTTCTTTTTAGTTTCAATTTTTATTTGAATCTTTGTTTTATTTTAGAATAAGATTTTATTTTTTAGGTTTTTATTTTATTTTATTAGTTATATTTTTTATTAGTTAGTTTTATTTTAAGGGTCCAAGTTAAACACACACCTTATACCCACATAATCTTATCCTAAACTCAACTAATCTATCCTACACCCTAAGCCACACCCAACTATCCTATACCCTCACCCACACAATAAACCCCAACTTCATCTTCCCCAACAACTCACCCTCTCTCCTCTCTCCAAAACATAAAACCCACCATAACCAAACTCACACGCCCATCTCTCTCTCTCTTACCCTCACCTCCACAGCCTGTGACCCATCGGCGACCACCCAAGGCCGGACTGGTGGCTCAACCTGAAACCCATTTTTCCCCTCTGTCCGGTCGGCGTCCCAGCACCCCCTCCCCCATCTCCGACGGAGCTACCTCCGGCTCCACGATCCACCTGCTCTGATCGCTTGCGCCGACCACCGAAACCAAAGCCTGAACCCCCATCTCCGGCGCCCTAACTGCCCACAGCCCGGTGACCCACTTCGGAATCCCGCCGACCCTCTCCCTCCTGGCCTTACCGCCCCTCCGCCGGCGAGCCACCATCTCAGCTATGCCCGACCCTAACCCACAATCCCATCTTCCATACCCTATACCCATCCAAGTGAATACCCATTTCTCTAAGACCAAAAACGTGACCTACCAAGTGCCTAACCTATCTCAAGACAAAACCAATTGCCACATGTTATAAAACCCATGTGCCACTTAAACCCTTTTTAGCCCTTTTACCCATTATACCCCAACTAACCACTCAAAACCAATTTCCAAAATTACCCCTCACCATATCATATTTTTATTCTCATTCACATGACCTCAAACCATATCCACATGCACCCCCCAGCCATTTACCCAATATACCCCTTATCCCCCATGCTCCATGTGCCTACTATAAAAGAAGACTCAAGACCTATTTTCAAGGATCTCAAACTTAGTTTTTTTTACTCTTATGTGATAAATTTCTCTACACCCCTCTTTAGAGGGTATTTGCATTTTTAGCAAATATCTCAATATAGAGGTGTGTAGTGAAATTTATCTCTAGGATGAATTTCACCCCACCCATCTATAATGAATCTTGGTATTTTTAGCCATTAATTCATAATAGATTGATGTAGTTGAATTTATCCCTTATAAGAGGTAAATTCTAATCCATTCCTTTGTGTTGAGATTTTGCATTTTTAGCAATTATCTCAATATAAATTAATGATCTAGAATTTATTTCTTTGGGTGAATTCTAATGTACAATTTTAGGATTTTAGGATTTGCATTTTTAGCAAATCTCTTTTATTATTTAATTGTCCATTATGAATTCATCCACTATCCTTTTTATTTTTATTTTGTAATTTTTAGTTTAGATTCAATAAATACGTGAGTCAGGGATTATGATTGAGTGATTTTTGATGTATAATTGAGAGATTGTTGATGCAAATGAAGATTCCATTCCAATTCAAGGATCAAATTGGTTTGATCTATTCCTCTCTTTTAATTTTATTTTAATCCTCACATGCTTTCAATTGTGTATCTCATATATTTGGATGACGATTATTGAGGGCTAATCTCCCATTTATGGGATGAAATTTTGAAGCCCTCATGAGTTCAATTTTGTTAGTTTACTTATTAGGACATTTTTTTTATATCACTTTTCTTAATTTAGCTTTTATTTCTTAATTAGTAGTTATAAAAATTAGTATAGTATAGTTAGTTAATTAATATTCCCTTGAAAAATCCATAAAACATAGAAAAAGTACAAATAAAAAAATATAATAAAATGCAAATGAATCTATATATATGTCCTCACCAATATTTTGTTTCACCCTTAGGTTTGGATTGACTCCCTTACTTACCCTCTACACTAGTTTTGTTATAATTTTGTAGGTTCAAGGGAATTTTTTATGGATAGAGAAGTTGCACAACGACAAAAATTTACATTAGAGAAAAAAAAATTATTTATCAAGAAGGACCCATTAGGTCCATATGGATGAGTTCTAGAGGTTTACTAGATAGAACTTCTTTAACTTTCTTGTGGGGATCCTTAACAATATTTCCTTCTTAACAGGGACTACATATGATGTTTGAAATTGGTTTGATCTTAGGAAGACCTCTATCTATCTCTTGGGAACAAAATTTACCAAGGCTTTCATAATTAATGTGATCCAACCTATTATGCCATATCTCATTCTCATCCATCCCGACAATATTACAAACCTCTATACTTGGATTGACTGTATAACAGTTATCTAGAGTACGTAGTCCTGTTATAATGCAATCACCTTTTTCATTTAAAATTTTGCAATTGTTCTTTGAAAAGGTGACAGTATGGTTGGAGTCCCAAAATTGCGATATACTTAGTAAATTAGCTTTAAGACCTTTTAACAAAAGAACATCCTCTATAAAAAGTAATCCTTCTTCATGGAGTGTTCCTTTACAAATGATCTGGGCTGATACACTATCTCCAAACAAGAATTTACCTCTAGAGAAGTTAGTTTTATTTAAATGTTTGGTATCATCCCCAGTCATATGTTTAGAATATCTAGAGTCTAAATGCCATCCAGACGCTGTGTGTTCAGCTTTAAAGGCACTGATCACAATATTACATTTCATCTGGGGTAATAGCTCATATTTTCTAACCCCAACAGCTCTAGTTTTGAATTTGCGCTTATTATCTCATATTTGATAAAACTTGCGAGCTTCAGTCTTTCTTTTAAAATATTTTCCCGCAGGCTTGAGCATTGGTTTAGAAAAGAATCAAGTATTCCTTCTTGTTGATGATCTATTAGTATTTGTTCTTCTTCTCTTATTTCGATAATTAGAACTCTTATATGGCTGTCTAGGTAGGACATAATTGTTTCGGCTTCTCCTAAAATAGTTGATGTTATGGTAAACAAGTGAATGATAGATTGGTTCATATAGATGTTTTTAATAGCAATCATTAAGGCAATGTCCAAAGACATCACAATAAGAGCAGTAAAGATGGCTCGTAAGATTCATAACCTTAGGAACATTGTTAATCAAAGGTTTGTCTAAGTTTTAAACTCTAGTCTTATTCCTAGGTGGCACGGGATAAAATGACGAATCACTTTTTCTAATGGGAGGGCAGACGTATTTGGCCTTATGTTCAATATTACGAATAGAGTTACTTAATTCACCAATGTCTAACTTTTGTTGTTGCGAGTCAAAATCATTTTGCAAGGCTTGAACATCTGGATAAGTTTCAACAGGTCTTTTGTCGCAAGACAAAAACTTGATAGGTCCAAAAGTTTTAGTTTTCTTGGAATTGTTAGGGCAAAAACCTATTCCAGTTTTGTCATTGGAATTGGTCTTACTTTCAGTAACACGGTCTTCAAAACATTTTGAGTTATTTTCAAATTTATCAAACCTTTTGAAGAGTATTGATGTCTTTTTTTTGTTCCAATTCTAACAACGTCCTTTTATGTTTCTTTTCCATAATTTCATTTGAGTCAGACAACTCTTTCAGTTTTTGTTCAAAAGTTTTAGTCTCACTCTCATGAATTAGACATTGAGAAGTGTACTCTTCAGCATTCTGTTTGATCATATGGCTTATGGTTTCTATCTTCTGTGTAAGGTCTTTGACAATTTTTTTCAAGTTAAGTGCTTTTCTTGAGAGTTTTTTAGTACAGTCTGTGAATGTCTGGGAGGTCCTCATTAGCGGAGCCACTAAGTGTGTAGTGTACAGTGTCCCCTAGAGATTCATTTTTAGGACTCACACACCCATTAGCATCAATAATAGATCGTTCCCTTTTACTCACACACACACAGTGTTTGATGAATTATCAGCATTCTCAAGTAATACGGCATACACATCAGTAGGGATAACATCATTCAACATAGCATGCTCAGATTCCTTATCATCAGTGTATATGATTTTATCAAAGAAAGGCATATAGGGGTCAGAAGTATTGAATAAATCAGGTTCATCAAATTCTGATTCACTTGCGTTATCCCAAGTCTTGCACAAATTAGTCGTAGTGTTCTTATTTTTTTTCAAATTGACTCTACAGTCACTAGCTATGTGTCCTAACTTCCCACATCTATAGAATTCAATGTTCTTAAGGTCTCTACTGGGTTTGTCAAGTCTTTTCTCATGATCTCTATTATTAGAATGGTTTGAATAGGTAGGTTTGCCTTGTCTATTTGCAATTTTATTTCTAAATTTCACAATTTTCTTAAAATGTTTAGACATTACGGCAATCTGATTATCCAAAAATTCTCTAAATTACAGTCCTCATCAGAATCTAAGTCAATTTCAAGTAAATGACATTCAGGTTTAGTCAACTTAGAGGTAAAGACTAGATTAGAGGTAGACTATTTCTTATGGGTCTGTATTAATTGCTTCTTAAACTCTAATTCCATTTCCATGGTTCTTAGCTTGCTACTGAGGAGTTCAGGGGCATAGAGCTTATTGTCAAATTTTGTGGAAGTGACCTTAGAATTTTAGAGACAATTTTCTTCCTATCATAAATTATACATTAACATGCAGCTTAGTCACTATGTCTGTCAACCTAATGTAGAAGTCATCAAATGATTCAGTCTCAGTCATGACTAAAGTGTTGTGCTGCTAGATTAACATTTGGGTTTTAGTATCTTTAACACGTGTGTCTCCTTCATGTGCAGTCACTAGAGTGTCCCAGGCTTCCTTAGAGGTAGTAAAGAAAGATATTCTCTTGAATTCGTGTTCATTGATAGACATGAATATGACATTTTTTCCTTTATTATTGTTAAGGGAGGTCTGTTTTTATTTTTTGGTGAATTCGCTTAGCAGCTTCCTAATCCTCGGAGTACTTCCTTCAGCGGTTGGTTTAGTAGTGTAGGAGGATAGTGAGACTGGGGTCTATGAATAACTGGAAAGGGTGAGGCGTAACCCACTCCAATGGACGCTGTCTGCAAGGTTCTCAATAACTTCTGAAGCATCTTCTGAAGAGATCTTCTTCTTTTGGTAAAAATGGATCTCAAGATGGAACTCTCTCCCTGCAAGAAGATGAACTTCCACAACAATAATAGCAATTTTCTCAAGAGGAGCTCCTGAGAGTGATGGCTGTCAGTGGGGAGTGAAAGAATAAGGCACTTAGCACTTATAGAGAGCAGGGAGAGAATACTAGAGAGGTTCTGGTGTGATTTTGACAGAGTGACTTTGCTATTGAGTTTTTTCTCATGTCTATGACCTTGCCCAGGGGTCCTATTTATACTTGGGCACTAAGGCTGGGTTGGCACTTTTGGCGCCAAAACTTAGAGGGTTGGTGAGGGACAAAGTCTGCAGTGTACTATTTGTCCCTACCTGCAGGTAGGTCTGCCTGTCCCCTCTGGCAGATGCCCCCTGGTGCCGACCAAAGTTCAAAATTTGCTAAATATCTTTTGAAACGGTAACTTTTGGTACAAACTTTGTAAACTTGAGGGGAAGCCTCGAGGACTACCTCCTCTAAAATATTTGCAAGCTTGAGGGGGGGTCTTGAGGACCCACTTCTAAAATCATTTTTCTTGAGAGGGGTTTATCTCTTGTGAGTAGCCAGCTCTTTGGTTGCTCACTTCACTTGTGACCAAGTGTGAAGTGTGTGTAGTCTTGAGTGACTTCTGGGTCTTCCTACTAGTATTCTCTCAATCCTATAAAGCTAAGTGGTTGAGCTTGCTCAACATACCTTGTCCCTCAGCCGCCAAGCCAAAACTCCCAGGAGGTCCCAACGCGCCTGTTCGAGCCTTGCTTGCTCAACTAGGCAACATGTGCAAGAAAGTAAAGTGTTAATACTGTTGTTCATTTGAAGACTGATGTTTCATGATGAGGAGTTGCTCGTGGTAGCTACTCCCTTATCCTGGCCACTCTGGGTGGGTCCCTTCTGAATATGAGTTTCTGCCGGAACCCTTGTAGTGGCACTTCTCGAATAACATTTCTGTAGTGACCTTTGCAGTGACGGTGACCTTTGCAGTGGAACTTCTCAATCTTGGAAGTGTGCGGTGAGCCTTGCGAGGCACCTCTCGAATGTCATTACTGTTGTGACCCTTGCAATGGAGCTGAGCCTTGTAGTGGCGCTGACCCTCTCGAATGTCATTGCTGCAGTGACCCTTACAGTGGCGCTGACCCTTGCAGCGGCGCTGACCCCTGCAGTGGCACTTCTCAATCTTTGATTTCTGTAGAAAGCCTTGCGAGGCACCTCTCGAATGTCATTACTGCATTGACCCTTGCAATGGCGCTAAGCCTTGCAGTGGCGCTGACCCTCTCGAATGTCATTGCTGCAGTCACCCTTGCAGTGGCGCTGACCCCTGCAGTGGCACTGACCCCTGCAGTGGCACTTCTCAATCTTTGATTTCTGTGGTAAGCCTTGAGAGGCACCTCTCGAATGTCATTACTGCAGTGACCCTTGCAATGGCGCTGAGCCTTGCAGTGGTGCTGACCCTCTCGAATGTCATTACTCCAGTGACCCTTGCAGTGGCGCTGACCCCTGTAGTGGCACTGGCCCTTGCAGTGGCGCTGGGGGTTCCTGCTGAATATGAGTTTATGTCGGGACCTTGGGGTGGTTCCTTATTAATATGATTTGCCGGGACCCTTGGTGGGTTCCTTCTTAATATTTCCAAAAAAAATGTTTTTATTTATATTTTTTTGTAGGTAGACACGCTTCTACAAATGTCATTGCTGCAGTGACCCTTGCAGTGGCGCTGACCCCTGCAGTGGAACTTCTCAATCTTTGATTTTTATGGTAAGCCTTACGAGGCACCTCTCGAATGTCATTACTGCAGTGACCCTTGCAATGGCGCTGAGCCTTGCAGTGGCGCTGACCCTCTCGAATGTCATTGCTACAGTGACCCTTGCAGTGGCGCTGACCCTTGCAGTGGCGCTGATCCCTGCAGTGGCGTTAACCCTTGCAGTGGAGCTGGGAGTTCCTGTTGAATATGAGTTTCTGCCGGACCCTGGGGTGGTTCCTTCTTAATACGATCTGCCGGGACCCTTGGTGGGTTCCTTCTCAATATTTCCAAAAAAAATGTTTTTATTTATATTTTTTTTAGGTAGACACCCTACTACATTAGCCCCTCGTGCAAAGTCTTTTTTGTTGGGTAGGCCAAAAGGCTTTGTACGCCATAAATTCATTTATTTTCAGGGACCCTAGGATTTCTTCATCATTCCCCTTAGGGACATTAAATGTTATGGCACTTCATCCCAAGTTTTGTAAATGAGGCCACTTATAGTGGACCTCCTTATCTAGGTATAAACTTGGGCGAAGGGGTTAACCGAGGTGAGCCCCTCGCCCTTGGCCTTCTTTTGTTGGCCTTTCCTCTTAGGTGGAGGGGTTAGTCGCGATGGGCCCCCCGACCTTGACCTTCCTCTGTGGCCTTCTGTCTTGGGCGGAGGGTTACTCACGGTGCGCCCCTCGCCCTTGGCCCTCATCTGTGGCCCTTCATCTTGGGCGGAGGGGTTACTCGCGGTGAGTCCTTTTCCCTTGGCCTTCTTCTATGGTCTTTCATCTTGGGCGGAGGGGTTACTCGCGGTGGGTCCCTCGCCCTTTGCCTTCTTTTGTGGCCTTCTATCTTGGGCGGAGGGGTTACTCGCAGTGAGCCCCTGGCCCTTGGCCTTCTTCTGCGGCCTTTCATCTTGGGCGTCGGGGTTACTCGCAGTGATCCCCTCACCCTTGGCCTTCTTCTGTGGCCTTTCATCTTGGGAGGCGGGGTTACTCGCAATGAGCCCCCCACCCTTGGCCTTCTTCTGTGTCCTTCTATCCTGGGCGGAGGGGTTACCCGAGGTGATCCCTCGCCCTTGGTCTTTTTCTGTGGCCTTCTATCTGAGGCGGAGGGGTTACTCTCGGTGAGCCCCTCTCCCTTGGCTTTCTTCTGTGGTCTTCTATTTTGGGCGGAGGGGTTACTCACGATGAGCCCCTCGCCCTTGGCATTCTTCTGTGGCCTTCTATCTTGGGCGGAGGGGTTACTCACGGTGAGTCCCTCGCCCTTGGCCTTCTTCTGTGGCCTTTTATCTTGGGTGGAGGGGTTACTCTCGGTGGGCCCCTCGCCCTTGGCCTTCTTCTACGACCTTTCATCTTGGGCGGCGGGGTTACTCGCGGTGATCCCCTTGCCCTTGGCCTTCTTCTGTGGCCTTCTATCTTGGGGGGAGGGGTTACCCGCGGTGAGACCTTCGCCCTTGGCCTTCTTCTGTGGCCTTCTATCTGAGGCGGAGGGGTTACTCGCGGTGAGCCCCTCCCCCTTGGCCTTCTTCTGTGGACTTCTATCTTGGGCGAAGGGGTTACCTGCAGTGAGCCCCTCGCCCTTGGCCTTATTCTGTGGCCTTCTATCTGAGATTGGGGGGTTACTCATGGTGAGCCCCTCGCCTTTAGCCTTCTTCTGTGGCCTTCTATCTTGGGCGGAGGGGTTATCCGCGGTGAGCCCCTCCCCCTTGGCCTTCTTCTGTGGCCTTCTATCTTGGGCGGAAGGGTTACTCGCGGTGAACCCCTCCCCCTTGGCCTTCTTCTTTGGCCTTCTATACTGGGCGGAGGGGTTACTCGAGGTGAACCCCTCGCCCTTGGCCTTCTTCTGTGGCCTTCTATCTTGGGCGGAGGGGTTACTAGCGGTGGGCCCCTCGCCCTTGGCCTTCTTCTATGGCCTTTTATCTTGGGCGGAGGGGTTACTCGCGGTGAGCCCCTCACCCTTGGCCTTCTTCTGTTGCCTTCTATCTTGGGTGAATGGGTTACTCGCGGTGAGACCTTCGCCCTTGACCTTCTTCTGTGGACTTCTATCTGAGGCGGAGGGGTTACTCGTGGTGAGCCCCTCGCCCTTGGCCTTCTTCTGTGGCCTTCTATCTTGGGTGGAGGGGTTACCCGCGGTGAGCCCCTCTCCCTTGGCCTTCTTCTGTGGCCTTCTATCTTGGGCGGAGGGGTTACTCGCGGTGATCCCCTCGCCCTTGGCCTTCTTCTATGGCCTTCGATTTTGGGCGGAGGGGTTACACGCAGTGAGCCCCTCGACCTCGGCCTTCTTTTGTAGCCTTCTATCTTGGGCGGATGGGTTACTCGCGGTGAGCCCCTCGCCCTGAGTGCTTTTCTGCAACATCAAGTTTGGGAAAAGAGGGCACTCAAGGTGGATCCCCTCGCCCTAGGCTATTTTCTGTCAAACTTGCAATCCTGGGCAGGTGGAGCCACTATAAATGGAACCCCACACTCTAAGTTATTTTACTATTTGTTCACTTACTTGAGGACTTCTCAATATTAGCCCCCTCGTGCAGAAGTGTCTTGTAATGTCGAGAGACTTGTGCACGAAACTTTCGTACCTTTTATTTATACTTGGCAGTTGCTCAAGACTGTGAGCACTCCGGTGCCCTTGGAGCACTTTATATTTATACTTGACGCTTGCTCAAGACTGTGAGCGCTCCGGTGCCCTTAGAGCCTTAGGTGCTAAACTGTCGCACGTTATATTTATACTTGACATTTGCTCAAGACTGTGAGCGCTTTGGTGCCCTTGGAGCCTTAGGTGCTCATCTGGAGCACCTTACGTTTGTACATGGCATTTGCTCAAGACTGTGAGCACTCCGATGCCCTTGGAGCCTTAGGTGCTCAACTGGCGCACCTTATATTTATACTTGGCACTTGCTCAAGACTGTGAGCGCTCCGGGGCCCTTGGATCCTTACGTTTATACTTGGCATTTGCTCAATACTGTGAGCGCTCTGATGCCCTTGGAGCCTTAGGTGCTCATCTAGAGCACCTTATGTTTATACTTGGCACTTTCTCAATACTGTGAGCGCTCCGATGCCCTTGGAGCCTTAGGTGCTCATCTGGAGCACCTTATGTTTATACTTGGCACTTGCTCAAGACTGTGAGCGCTCCAGTGCCCTTAGAGCCTTACGTTTATACTTGGCATTTGCTCAATACTGTGAGCGCTCCGATGCCCTTGGAGCCTTAGGTGCTCATCTGGAGCACCTTTTGTTTATACTTGGCACTTGCTCAATACTGTGAGCGCTCCGATGCCCTTGGAGCCTTAGGTGATCATCTGGAGCACCTTATGTTTATACTAGGCCTTTGCTTAAGACTATGAGCGCTCCGGCGCCCTTGGAGCTTTAGGTGCTAAACTATCGCACATATACTTATACTTGGCAATTGCTCAATATTGTGAGCGCTCCGATGCCCTTGGATCCTTAGGTACTAAACTGTCATACCTTATATGTATACTTGGAGTTGTTCAATACTTTGAGTTACTCTTTTTTATATGAGAACCTCAAGATTGAACTTCTCGCTTCTAACTGTGGGGTATTTTCATATGAGATGAGCAAGTTAAAATTTTGAAGCTCCCCTCTAACTGCGGGGCACTTGCATATAACTGAGCAAGTAAAAATTTGGACGTTGCCCCTCTTACTGCGGGGTACTTGCATATAGCTGAGCAAGTGTAAAATTTTAAAAGTTTCCCCTTTAACTGCGGGGTACTTGCATATGAGATGAGCAAGTTAAAATTTTGAAGTTGCCCCTCTAACTGCAGAGCACTTGCATATAACTGAGCAAGTAAAAATTTGGATGTTGCCCCTCTAACTGGGGGTACTTGCATATAGCTGAGCAAGTTTAAAATTTTAAAATTTTCCCCTTAAACTGCGGGGTACTTGCATATAACTGAGCAAGTTGAAATTTGGAAGCAGCCCCTCTAGCTGCGGGGTACTTCTTGCATATAGCTGAGCAGGTTTAAAAATTTTAAAAGTTTCCCCTTTAACTGCGGGGTAGTTGCATATAACTGAGCAAGTTTAAAATTTTAAAAGTCTCCCCTTTAACTGCGGGGTACTTTCATATGAGATGAGCAAGTTAAAATTTTGAAGTTGCCCCTCTAACTGCGGGGCACTTGCATATAGCTGAGCAAGTAAAAATTTGGACGTTGCCCCTCTAACTGGGGGTACTTGCATATAGCTGAGCAAGTTTAAAATTTTAAAATTTTCCCCTTTAACTGAGGGGTACTTGCATATAACTGAGCAAGTTGAAATTTGGAAGCGGCCCCTCTAGCTGCGGGGTACTTCTTGCACATAGCTAAGCAAGTTTAAAATTTTTAAAAGTTTCCCCTTTAACTGCGAGGTTGTTGCATATAACTGAGCAAGTTGAAATTTGAAAGCGGCCCCTCTAGCTGCAGGGTACTTCTTGCATATAGCTGAGCAGTTTATAAATTTTTTTAGCACAGCCCCGTGTGACTGTGCAGTACTTTTAGTGCAACCCCATTTTGTTATGCATATTCATTTCTTGGGAAGTAACTAGGAGATGGGGTTAGTCCTTCTCCTTTCCACACACTTTGAATAAAATTTCGCATATATCATAAGTAAAGAAATAATTATTTCTCTATACTGAAAATTTCCCTTGGTCTGCAGGGTCCTTGTTCCAAACATTTCTTAGGAACCTTTTTTGTCTTATAAAAATAACATGTTTAGAGAGGAGGGTAGACCCGCTTCTCCTTATTTTCTGAAAACTGGTCAAGTAATTTTTTCTTGAGAACGGAGGTTAGGACTTGTTCTCTAGGCTATAAATCTGTATGGAATAATAATAAAAAAAATGTAGTGAAATTTGTAATTATTATTATTAGTAGGAGGATAACCTCCTGCTGGTCCTGTCGTGTCTGCAGGGGATTTACTGACTATACTTTTACTTTTGGGTCGGATATATCCCCAAGTATAATGAGGAAAGTTCCTTATATCATAGGCCCTCTTCTAATCTAGTAGAGGTGCTTCCTTTCTTTTAAGAAAAGAATACATAAATCTGGTGTACCCACCGCACAATGTAGGTAAATGAGTCATGCACAAAATTTTAAGTGCCAAAAATAATGGGTATTACTTTTCTTTATTGCAGTCAGTGTTTATAATTCTTACAAGAAGTGTACTCATAAAACTAGAGCAGGCTATTCAATTTTTTTAAGAAAATGAAACTGGGTAGGAGTTAGGCATAGTACCTTCTCAGTTGTAGTGGTGAAGATGTCTGTTGACGATGGGTTGAATTTTGGGGCGAGGACTTGTACTGGTCCCTCGCCACTGCCTGTAATGTAGGGGGTTCCTCGCTTGAAAGTCCCCTAACTGAATTTATTGTGGGTTCCTGGCGCCCACAGGTTATTGAGGAGGGATCCTCGCTTCTGGGTTCCTCACTTGTTATTGTGAATGAGGGGGGTTTCTCGTTGGGTGACTCGACCACTTTTGGTTCTTCAATAATTTTTTCAACTATGAGGGATTCCCTACCAAGGCCTTTCACCACTGAGGGTTCCTCGCGAGAACGCCTACCCAAGAAGGGTTCCTCGCCGCCGCGTAATATTGACAAGGGTTACTCGCGATAACGCCTACCCAAAAAAGGTTCCTCGCCATGACCCTCAATCAAGGTTGGTTCCCCGTGAATTCCATTATGAGTAGGGGTTTGCTCGACAACTGTGGGTTCTTCACAGATGGAAAAATTTTTTGGGGGTTCCTCGCCTCGCCAACTGTTGTTACCATGGGGGCGCGCTGCCAGCCGAGGGTTCCTCGTGACCCCCTTATTTGTGAGTTCCTTCTACACTGATTTGTATTTTGAGAGTTCTTTGACTACTGCTAACGAGTTATTGGGTTATGTATGTGCTACCCCAATAGTTGGGGGTTCCTCGCCTACATTTCTGTTAGTGGTGGCGACCTCGGGTCCCTCGTGCACTCACGATTTTGTACCGGAGGGCTTAGAACCCAGGGGTTCCTCGTCGAAAGGAATTCCAAATAGGGGGTCTTTGGACGCTACTTAACCAAAGGGCCATAAGCTGGGTTCCTCACGCGTTATGGGTTCTTAGGTAAGGTTCTTCGCCATTCCCTGATTTGGGTAACTTGGCTTGCGAGGGTTCCTCGCCACTTATAATTGCGTCATTCCCTCAAACAGTGAGGGGTCCCTCGCCAGTCAGCTTTTTTTCTGCCCAAAGGTGTCTTGCCCATGAGTTCTATACATGGGGGTTCCTTATTGGCAGATTTGGATTATTTTGTTGGAGATTGTACCTATGGGTTCCTCATAATCACAGTCAATCAAGGTGGGTTCTTCGATGGCATTACTGTCCATGGGTTCCTCGATGACATTACTGCCCATGGGTTCCTCGACCGCTGTCGTGAACGGGGGGTGTCTCGACCTATCGTTTCTTCAAGGGTTCCTCATCGGACCCAATATCCTAGGGTATCTCGTCCTTGCATTTCATCAAGGGTTCCTCGACCTTATGTCGCGTCGAGGGTTCCTCGCGCGTCGACTTAACCTCTACGGGTGTCTCGACATCTGCTGATGTTGATAGAGGTTCCTCGCGCGTCGACCTCATGTCTGAGAGTGTCTCATCGACTACCAATGCTATCAAGTGTTCCTCATGTACTGACCTCGTGCCCAAGGGTGTCTCGCCGTCTCTCAAAGCTACTAGGAGTTCCTCGCATATTAACCTTGTGGTCTGAGGGTATCTCGCCAACTGCCAATACTAGTAGGAGTTCCTCGTGCGTCGACCTCATGTCTGAGGGTGACTCACTGACTGCCAATGTTAATAGGGGTTCCTCACCGCCCATTATTTCCTTAGGCTTTATTGCTAGCAAGGGGTCCTCGGTAACTATTGCTGCTATAATGCAAGTGCCTCACGACCCACTATAATGGTGAGTTCCTCGCTTATTAAGGAATCTGGTAGCACTTTTTTATTGGAGGTTCACAGCCTTTGGGTTCCTCGCGTGCCGTTACTGCCCATGGGTTCCTCGACGGCATTACAGCCCATGGGTTCCTCGACCGCTTTAGTGAATGAGGGGTGTCTCGACCTCTCGATTCGTCAAGGGTTCCTCGTCGGACCCAATATCCGAGGGTATGTCGACATTGAATTTCGTCAAGGTTTCCTCGACCTTGTGTCATGTCGAGGAACCCTCGCGCGTCGACTTCACCTCTAAGGGTGTCTCGACCTCACGCTTCATCGAGACTGCTGCCATGACTTTTTTTGTTGGCGGTGAGGAACACCCAGGGTTCCTCGCCCATGAGTTCCTCGCTCCTCGACTTCCCATCCGGGGTGTCTCGACCTCATGCTTCGTCGATACTGCTACCACAACTTCTTTGTAGGTGGCAAGGGCCACCCAGCGTTCCTCACGAGTTGACATTTCTATAAGGGTTTCTGCTGCTACTTCCTTTTTTATATGACAAGGGACACCCAGGGTTCTCATCCATAGGTTCCTCGCGAGTTGGTGTTTTTAGAGGGGATGTTGCAGCTGAGAGTTCCTCACTTGCAATTTTTACCACGATGGGTTCTTTTCTTAAGGGTTCCTCATCTCTATCATTGAGCGAGAGGAGTTCCTCGACCATACCGAATTCCTCGCCAAACACTTAGGGTTCTGGGGGTTCCTATCAGTGAACTTGACGGTTATCACAACTTGCTCCAGCGCCGTCCTCCGCGACTGAGCTACTTCTACCGGAATCACCGTCGGAACGGCCGCCCCTCCACAAGGGGTTACTGCTGGTGTTACACAATCTTGACCCAAACTTGCCAAGTCTCAAAAAACATACTCATAAGCCTCTGCCACCGGAGTTGCTGCCAGTGAGCTGGTCTGCCCTCCCGAAGGAGCAGGTATCTTTGCTCCGGTCACCACCACATCCACCTGAGTGGCTTGGTCTCTTTGAGCTCCATTCCCAGATGGAATATCTTCAAACACTAGCTTATTAAAAACATGAAAACCTTCTTTGTCCATTGAAGTGAGGATACCTCCCCAGCGGAGTCGCCAAATGTAGGAGGATAGTGAGACTGGGGTCTATGAATAACTGGAAAGGGTGAGGCGTAACCCACTCCAATGGACGCTGTCTGCAAGGTTCTCAATAACTTCTGAAGCATCTTCTGAAGAGATCTTCTTCTTTTGGTAAAAATGGATCTCAAGATGGAACTCTCTCCCTGCAAGAAGATGAACTTCCACAACAATAATAGCAATTTTCTCAAGAGGAGCTCCTGAGAGTGATGGCTGTCAGTGGGGAGTGAAAGAATAAGGCACTTAGCACTTATAGAGAGCAGGGAGAGAATACTAGAGAGGTTCTGGTGTGATTTTGACAGAGTGACTTTGCTATTGAGTTTTTTCTCATGTCTATGACCTTGCCCAGGGGTCCTATTTATACTTGGGCACTAAGGCTGGGTTGGCACTTTTGGCGCCAAAACTTAGAGGGTTGGTGAGGGACAAAGTCTGCAGTGTACTATTTGTCCCTACCTGCAGGTAGGTCTGCCTGTCCCCTCTGGCAGATGCCCCCTGGTGCCGACCAAAGTTCAAAATTTGCTAAATATCTTTTGAAACGGTAACTTTTGGTACAAACTTTGTAAACTTGAGGGGAAGCCTCGAGGACTACCTCCTCTAAAATATTTGCAAGCTTGAGGGGGGGTCTTGAGGACCCCCTTCTAAAATCATTTTTCTTGAGAGGGGTTTATCTCTTGTGAGTAGCCAGCTCTTTGGCTGATCACTTCACTTGTGACCAAGTGTGAAGTGTGTGTAGTCTTGAGTGACTTCTGGGTCTTCCTACTAGTATTCTCTCAATCCTATAGTGCTAAGTGGTTGAGCTTGCTCAACATACCTTGTCCCTCAGCCGCCAAGACAAAACTCCCAAGAGGTCCCAACGCGCCTGTTCGAGCCCTGCTTGCTCAACTAGGCAACCTGTGCAAGAAAGTAAAGTGTTAATACTGTTGTTCATTTAAAGACTGACGTTTCATGATGAGGAGTTGCTCGTGGTAGCTGCTCCCTCATCCTTGCCACTCTGGGTGGGCTCCTTCTCAATATGAGTTTCTGCCAAAACCCTTGTAGTGGCACTTCTCGAATAACATTTCTGTAGTGACCTTTGCGGTGACGGTGACCCTTGCAGTGGCACTTCTCAATATTGGAAGTCTGCGGTGAGCCTTGTGAGGCACCTCTCGAATGTCATTATTGTAGTGACCCTTGCAATGGCGCTGAGCCTTGCAGTGGCGCTGACCCTCTTGAATGTCATTGCTGCAGTGACCATTACAGTGGCGCTAACCCTTGCAGCAACGCTGACCCTTGCAGTTGTGCTGACCCCTGCTGTTGTGCTGACCCCTGCAGTTGCACTTCTCAATCTTTGATTTCTATAGTAAGCCTTGCGAGGCACCTCTCGAATGTCATTACTGCAGTGACCCTTGCATTGGCGTTGAGCCTTGCAGTGGCGCTGACCCTCTCGAATGTCATTGTTGCAGTGACCCTTGCAGTGGCGCTGACCCCTACAGTGGCACTTCTCAATCTTTGATTTCTGTGGTAAGCCTTGCGAGGCACCTCTCCAATGTCATTACTGCAGTGACCTTTGCAATGGCGCTGAGCCTTGAAGTGGCGCTGACCCTCTCGAATGTCATTGCTGCAGTGACCCTTGCAGTGGCGCTGACCCCTGCAGTGGCGCTGGCCCTTGCAGTGGCGCTGGGGGTTCCTGCTGAATATGAGTTTCTGTCGGGACCCTGGGGTGGTTCCTTCTTAATATGATCTGCCGGGACCCTTGGTGGGTTCCTTCTTAATATTTCCAAAAAAATGTTTTTATTTATATTTTTTTTGTAGGTAGACACCCTTCTACAAATGTCATTGCTGCAGTGACCCTTGCAGTGGCGCTGACCCCTGCAGTGCTACTTCTCAACCTTTGATTTTTGAGGTAAGCCTTGCGAGGCACCTTTCGAATGTCATTACTACAGTGACCCTTGCAATGGCGCTGAGCCTTGCAGTGGCGCTGACCCTCTCGAATGTCATTGCTGCAGTGACCCTTGAAGTGGCGCTGACCCTCTCGAATGACATTGCTGCAGTGACCCTTGCAGTGGCGCTGGGGGTTCCTGCTGAATCTGAGTTTCTGTCGGGACCCTGGGGTGGTTCCTTCTTAATATGATCTGTCGGGACCCTTGGTGGGTTCCTTCTTAATATTTCCAAAAGAAATGTTTTTATTTATATTTTTTTTTGTAGGTAGACACCCTTCTACAAATGTCATTGCTGCAGTGACCCTTGCAGTGGCGCTGACCCCTGCAGTGGCACTTCTCAACCTTTGATTTTTGTGGTAAGCCTTGCGAGGCACCTCTCGAATGTCATTACTACAGTGACCCTTGCAATGGCGCTGAGCCTTGCTGTGGCGCTGACCCTCTCAAATGTCATTGTTGTAGTGACCCTTGCAGTGGCGCTGATCCCTGCAGTGGCGCTGACCCTTGCAGTGGCTTTGACCCTTACAGTGGCGCTGGGGGTTCCTGCTGAATATGAGTTTCTGCCGGGACCCTGGGGTGGTTCCTTCTTAATATGATCTGCCGGGACCCTTGGTGGGTTCCTTCTCAATATTTCCAAAAAAAATGTTTTTATTTATATTTTTTTGTAGGTAGACACCCTTCTACAAGTAGGAAAAGTGTATCCATTTTCAATAGCATCCCAGACATCATCTCCTAATGTCCCTTGGATGAAAGCAACCGTCCTCACTTTCTAGTAAGGGAAGTTTGTTTCATCAAAGAGAGGGGGCCTGGACAGGTTACCTAATCTCTCAAATTTCTCGTCCATAGTTTGTTTTTTAGAAAACAATTTTAGAAACTCAATATCTAAACGAATTTGTAAAACCAAAGCGCTGATACCAATTAAAAAAATTACCGGTTAAGTCATTTAATTCAAGATTAAACAGTTAAAATGGCTCGGAATAGTTTTTTTAAAGAAACTTTTTAATCAAAACAAATAACTAACACAAGATGTGTATAAAAGATTATATGAACGAGTTATTTAAGGTATAGGTGTACCAGTTTTGAAAAACAAAACTTATATATATTCTAAATTAGCACAGCCTCAAGAAGGTGATGAGAGAAAGAGTAAGTATGCAAGAACACAAGATTTTAATATAGTAAAACCCCACCCAATTAGAGAAACATCCACGGAGGTCTCTACACCTCAAAAGTAAAATCCACTAAAATAAAGTAACAGATTACAAACTATATAACAAATCAAAAGCACAAGCAGACCTAATCTAAGTCCAGAATGTTTACCAACTCCTTTGGATTATTCAGACTCCTCTGAAGGTTCTGATTTTGAGGTTGTTCTCCCAGCTTTGTAACCGCTTCTCCTTTTAGCTTTACGTCGACTCTAAAGTCAAGAATATCTCTACCAACACTTCTTTAGTGTTGTCGTGTGACAAGTGTAGTGGTGAAGTGCCTAATCACAATCATGCAACACACACACACACACACACACACACACACTCTCTCTCTCTCTCTCTCTCTCTCTTATACAGATAATTTTCCTAACAAATTACAAGTATCGTTCTAAAATACAAAAGAAATTTCTGATTCACAGTTTGTTTGATAGTCTCAGACCACGGATCTTTACTTATGTCCACAGATCTTGAGGGAACCTTGCTATAAAAGGCAGCCAAGGTCCTAAACACTTTCTTTATTTTATTTATATAGCTATTTCAAAAAATGTGAAATATTCACGAAAGTGTAAAACCCCAATTAAGATCTTAACTAGATCTAAGTCTGATTTTTCTCATAAATAGAAAACAAAAATAAGTTTGTTGGTTCTGGTTTTGAAAACAATCATATAAGAGTAAAAATAACCAACAAATATGATTTATTGAAAAAAGAAATCAAACTTAACAAGATCTAAGTGATATGTATCACACAGTTTGAGATCTCAAATTTGTATGAAAAGACATTAAAATCTAAACTTCGTGACTTGGTTGGACAAGAGATTAAAGACTAGAGAGGATGGTTCTTCTCACTTTTGATCTCACTCAAACTCAAAGAAGGGTTTTGTTGTGAAAGATTTGGCCAGAGTTTTATTAGAGTTTCTATTTCTCTCTCTATCTTTTCTCTCTTTCTCTCTCTCTCTCTCTCTCCCCCTCTTATTTTCTCTCAAAAGTCAAAATGATCAAAAGATTGGAAACGTTCACCAGTTGGTCTCTATTTATACTATTCTAGGAAGGATCTGGAAGGGTTGTATAAGATCAATGATTGATATTAAGTCTAGCATTAACGATGTATTCTTACGACTGAAGATGGACCACCATTAAAAGCATTTTGATTGGTTCTCTTTGATATCACAAGGAATGAGGCAAAGACATGCAAACCGTAGATATCAATTGATCCAATGGACATGATTACATATTAAGGTTGTGAGAGTAAACAAACACAAATCCCTTCGCTCACTAAACAATACATGTTAGGTAGGGATGAGCCTTCAAACGTGTGTTTTGAAGTTTTAAACAATCTCATTTTCCACCACAGAAGTCTCTGTCTCTTTCGGATCCTACCCAAGCAAGGTTTTAGGAAGAATAGGAAATTATAAATCAACCCACAACATTATTAAAACCAACTTTTAAATGTTTAAATATGTTTTATAAATTCCTAAAAATTATTTAACATATCCCAAAAATTATTAAAAAATCATTTTTACGGGAATTAGCACCCCCCCTAAATTATAGTGAATGAAATCAATGAATGCAATCCTAGGTGCAATGTTGGTATTATACCTTTGAGACTATTAGAGGAATTGATATGTAGTGTCTGAGGCTCCTTGGTAGACTAGGATATAACTTAATTTTATCACTATTTCTAAACCAGACAAGTTCATATATAATGTAGACTCAAGTGAGTCAAAGATATAGGGTGCTTCAATAAGGCCTTTGGAGCAGATTCTTTGCAAAGTGAGTTTGCGAAGAAGAAATGCTTTAAGGATGGTTGGTTTGCTGCCCTGGTGGAGGTCGGTACTCCAAAGGATTTCGAGTTGTTCTTGCAACATGATCCTGGGGGCCCTCCAAACCTGGACGTGGAAGTTGATGATGATGGGGGTTCCAGTGAATCCTTGATAGCGGTGGAGTTTGTCGATCAACACCAGGATGTTGATTCTTCTGTCCCCTCCACAGTTAATCCCCCTCCTCCTTCTTCTCCTGCTTCTACTTCAGCTAATCCTGAGGCAAATAAGAAAACGGTGTAAAATCGAGGAGATATTTATTTTCCTTTTTCAGTAGTTGTACTTTTTTCTTTTTCTTTTTCTTTTTGAAGATGTATTTGTACTTTTCCCTTTTTATTAATGAAAAGTGAAATGTTTTTATTTCTCTGCTTATATTTTTTATGCTCTGCACCTTGTTGATTGATGATTTTCTTCTTCTTAATAGTTAATGGATAAATTGGAATACTTCTCATCTACTGACTCCGAGCTACTCTAGAGGTGTAATGAACTTTTTAAAGCTGGTCACTTATTTCTGACTGATACTGACCTACTGAAGTTGCTCGGGGAAGGGGTATATTAGCAATACAAAAAAGCCTATGTTCATTTGAAGTGTCTTCTTGATCGGACAGTGGCTAATAATGTTTCCTACTATGAAATGATTGAAGAGCTACAAGAGGACCATAATGAAGCTAAGGCACGTTTTCATGAGGATTATGAGAAGAAGTTCCAGGCCCTTAGTGAAGGATGTGGATTTGAGCAAAAGTTGGATAAATTTGCTTCTCATTTTTAGAGGTAAGAATTCTTGCTTAAACGTGAAGTGGATGAAGCAAGGAATATTGCCAAGCTTCTGAAGGAGGATAACAATAATTTGAGAGATGAACTTGATGCCTTGAAGTCATCCACTACGGTTGTTTCTACTATAGATGAGGGTCATTCGTTCTTGGAGGTTGAGAATGCAAGGTTGAGTGAGGAGTTGGAGGCTCTGAAGAAATTAAAACCTGCTCAATCAGCTTCCCGAGCTAGAGTTAAACTTGACTGAGGTACTACAGAGGAAATCAGGACACAATAGACCCTTACCAATTAAGCTGCATAATTAAAAACTAAAAATCAAGACATTGTTGAGATGTCCCAGAAGGTACAGGACTTATCCAAGCAGCTATCCACTCAATTACAAGCTAAGGATAGAGTGTTGAATAAGCTGCATTACCAAGTTGACTGATTGACCTTTGAATTCCATAAACAACCAAGGGAATCCTGGACGGACGAGTACAATGAATCTCTGGGCATTTTGATGATAAGCTTCAACGAGCTAAGAATGAGATCTATAAATAGGGTTGGATGAATGCTTTGACAGCGATGAAGGTGGATCAAAATAGCCAATTGTGGGACTGGTATGATCTAGGATTGCTTGACCTTAACAATTCACCATTTTAATTAGATGTCAATTGGATTCCAATCCAACGTATTCCTCAATGCTTGATTTCAAAATTCTTGGGAGATTATGAGATTCATGATGAATTAGAAATCGTCCTACCTCCATGCCTGCTTGATCGTCCTAGCAGTAATACCAGATTGCTTTAGGATTTTAACTTCATTAATTCTCCTTACACTTTAGATAATCCTCCTGCTCGAATGGATCATGTTTCGAAAGTTGAAGGGAAATGTCCTACAGAATGAAGCTTTATACCTTGTTTTGTTAACACAGTCATGTAATTAATTTGATTGAAGGAAATGGAAATTAGATCAACTTATCTTATTTTGAATGTTAATCCTTTATTTATCATTAATTCTATTGATACACTTCGATTAAATTGAGTATCAATTACCAATGAGTGCTGATGTTCTACTAGCATACTTAGATTAAAATATAAATTTAGAGCTAATTAGATGAATACATAGGTTTTACTAGCATACTCAGATAAGTCTAAATTTAGAGCTAGTTACCCATGTGTCTCAAAAGGTTTTACTAATGCAACCGAGTGTTAGGTTTTTGTATTAAATACCAGTGGTGTGACCAGGCGTATGTGGAATATGTGCTTATATTCCTCTTAAGGAATCTTTGCAATGTTCTTCCTGCACTGTGCCCAGTAGGATAAAGATCTTATTTTATCCTTATGTTTGTGGACCAAGTTTCTTGAGGACTTAGCATCCTATTGACTTGGACTTTGCGTATCTGCAATCAAGTTTATGGCTTCTCGGAGCAACTTATTGCTTGTGCCAAGCAACTCGCTTGCATTCTTGTGTTTTGCTGAACATCTTTCAGGGCAATGTATTTGATTAGCCGAGCAACAATTTGAAGAACTTCTAACTTTTGTCAATTTAATTATAGTAGTGCATAGCAGTAGTACTTCCAAAAAAATCAAAAATAAAAATTGAAAGAACTGATGATTTTATTAATACCGAAAGTTGATTTCAAACTGATTACAACATCATTGGTAATATTTTCTGAGATGCTCTGTGTTGATGTAAAAAATTAGACTATCTCTAATTATTCAATCACAGATAAAAATAAATAAGACAAAAGAATTTTTAAGTGGTTCAACCTTATAAGAATGGCCTACATCCACTGTTTTTGTTATTGTTGTCTGTTTGGGAATTCTCGATAATAGTTTTTTACCAAGAAATTCTGAGTCCCCTGCTAATGAGGAGGTTACAATGTATTTATAGTATTGAGGCGGTACAAATGAAAGAATAATACACAGCTGTCCAATAGGCATGTGCGTATGCGTAATAATAATGAGCATTTAATGCGCAGTATCTCTTTTGATTATCCGGGTATAAATTCTCTGTACGAGGTGCAACTCGGACCGCCTAGGTAGCTCGGTATACATAAGTTTCTCTGTACATAAAAGTTCCTCGGAGAGCACCTATTGCTCGGAGTGTGAGAGTTGGTCGGGGAGGTTGAGTTCCTCGAGGTTAAGGTGTTGTCCAGAAATATTTGTAAATGCCATGTAGATTGACACGTGTCTCCACTTAACTGATCCACGTCAGCAGACTAAATTTGGTATCAACAGAAGCCCCCAATGTTTCACATTTTGGGGTTGAGGAGTGTGGAACATTCTTCTCGAAATATGGCGGTATTAAATAGTCATCCTGAATTTTAAGAGTGTTTTCCTTGTATTTATTTTCCTTTTCGGATTCGTAGAATCAGACTTTTTGAATTTTTCCCACTGAATCGGTCTCCGTGCCTTGTTGTCCTTTTAGCCGCCGGTAGCGTAAACGTCTTTCTTTGTAATCATTATTTTTACCCCTTCCCAAGGTAAGGTATTTAAGCTTTGTAGAAAATCCTATCGTCTCTTACTTTTTCAAATATGTATCTTTGAGCTCTCCATTTCTTCTCCATCTTTTGCGTTCATTTCTTCCATCATTCGTTATCAACTGATCCATCCTTTTTCTGTAAGATCTTCTTCCTTTCGTTTTTACTTTCTTTGTTCATCATGGTTTACCTCGTTGAGTCGCTTGATAAATTTCGCTCTGATTTTTCTATTCCTCCCTGGGTCATACTAGAAGGACTTTCTGAACCTTCAGATTATTTTCGTTTGGCTGAGGGACATTGGTTCCCCAATCTCTTCGTGGCTGAATACGGCTTTTATTTTCCTCCGAATCCTCTGTGTTTGGAATCTTGTCAATATTTTGACGTTGTTCCTGCAAAAATATCCCCCAATACATGGAGAATAGTTAATGGAGTTCATAGGTTAAATTGGATTCATGGAACCCGTTTAGGAATTCCAGAAATCATGTTTTGTTATAGATGGGGTGTCAGTGACAGTACTTTTTATTTGAAAACTAGGTTTTTAAATAGGGCTTTAGTAGTCAATCTCCCAGATGCCAATAGGGATTACTTCGAGCATGGTGTTTTTATGAAAAATTGGCAACATGCTCCTCTAACTGGAAATGATGTGTATCAGGGTCCTAGATGCCCTCCCTATGTCAATGGGATAGGTTGTTTTCATTTTACTTAGTTTTTTGAAATCATGTCTTCTTTATATTCGATAAAATGCGTTACTGATATTCTGATTTTTATTTATTTGCAGTTGACAGCAGAAGAAGGTCTCCAAAGGAGACAGAAGTTAACTTAAAGCATCTGAAACTTATCTGGGGTCTGCATCAAACTGTCGCTGACGAACATATCAGATCAGCCTCTTATTTATTGTAGTATAAGAGTTACACCTCGTCCTTCACTGCTCGTCCAGTGATAAGTAATATAGAACCAGCACCAGTTTCTGCAGATTCTTCTCGTGAATCACATATCCCTCTTAGTGATAGAATGAAGAGAAGAAGAGCTCCTTCCCTCTTCGATAAGCCTACCTATTCTACTGGAGAGGCAAAGAAAAGTAAGCAAGATGTCCTAGAAGAAGGGACAAGACAAGTCGATGCACCTCCTCCACCTGCTATTAAAAAGGTTGTCGAGAAGCCCCTTATGGCTCCAAGCAAGATTGTAGTTGTTTCCTCTCCAAGCGAGGTTATAGTTATATCACCGACCAAGACGACATCCTTGGTCGAGAATGTTCCTGCTCCTGTGAGGAAGTTGAAGAAAAACTCCTTGGATAATTTGGCTGAAACCATCTCTCAGCCTCTAATTACTGGAAGTGGTGTTCCCACTTTTGTTGCTCCGAGCTCTGCCCTGAGCTCGGTGAAGTCTTGGATTATCCCCGAGATCCAAGATGTTGAAGGAAGTCTTTCTCGGGAGAGGGTCACCACTTTGGCCGCTCAATATATTGCCTCTATAAGTATTATTAATCTAAACTTTCATTTTTCAATATTATATCTTTGCACTGACTTACAATTGTTTTCCTTTTCGAGTTGGTAACTTGTTTCAATACAATTTTGAAAAAGGATGAAGCTATTAAAGCTTAAATCTCCTCGTCAGGTGTGGAGGAGGCTTTTGTAGGTCTGACGTAGTCTTTAAAGGATTCTCTTCAGAAGTACGTCGATGATAAAGTTTCTTGGGAGAAACAACTACAGGCCACCGAGCAAGAGAGAGATAAAGTTGTTGAAGTCTCCAAGGGTTTAGAGGAGAAGATAAAAGACTTAGAAAGTAAGAATAAAGAGCTCGAGGGGAAGCTCCAAATTGCTGGAGAGCTTCAAAATAAGCTCAAATCTGCTGAAGAAGAGTTAAACAAGCTTCGTGACTGAAGGGTGTCGAGGAGCTCCTTAGGCAAAGGACCTCCTCGGAGAGAGAGAAAAGGAGAAAAGTTATTAAGAAATCTTTCAGCGCTAGCTAGGATAAGGGGTGGAATAAGGGCTTGGCTGCCATGATCTCACAAATGGAGTATGGCAGCCTGAAATACTTCAGGGATGGTTGGGTTGCTGCTTTGAGAGAGATGAAGGTCGATGAGAATTCAGAACTATTTCAGCAACACATTCCTGGTCCCCCTCCATCTCCCGGGGGTCGAAGAAGAGGATGAAGCTGCCTCCGAGGAATCATCCATGGTAATTGGAGATCAGATTTCTCATCCCCCAATTGTCCAGACTTCCCATGAGTAGCTTCAACCAACCAACATCTCAGCCGAGCAGCTTCCAGCACCCACTGAACAACCATCTATGCCGTCCGAGCAACCTACTACCTACTCGTCCCAGCCTCCTGAGAAAGTTTTAGGAGACAAAGAGAAGGTGTAAAGTTGTTCGGACTTTTTCTCTTTGCTTTTTTGTAAAATGTAACTTTGGACTTTGTACTTTTTTTATGATGCAATAAAATTTGAAGTTTTTGGGTTGTACAACTTAATTCCCTTTTTCTTGCTCTGTCTGCATTTTATTGATTCTTTCTATCTCTTTCCTTTACTAGTTTATGGCTAGAATGGAACTCTTGTGAGCCCATGATACAGAAATGATGAAAAATTGTAACGACTACTTCAAGGCTGGCCATGCTGACTTGAGTGAAGCTCAAATTATTGATATCCTCGATCCAGACACTTCTGAGCGAGCAGTAGAAGCCTACCAGTATCTGAAATGCTTGCTCGACCGTGCAGTGGACAACAATGTAGCATATTACGAGATGATTGAAGACCTCCAAGGTACTCTCGAGGCACTTCAACAATAATATAAAGAGTCTATAGCCCTTTTGCATCAGGGATATGAGAAAAAGTATCAGCAACTAAATGCTGACAAAGGATATGAAAGTCATTCGCTGCTCATGATATTAAAGAGAGGACTTTGAAGACTGAGGTTGAAGAGCATAGGAAGATCGCCAAACTGTTAGAGCAGGAGAACAATAATTTGTGAGGAGAGATGTCCCAATTAAAATCTGTAACCTCTACCTCGGGAGCCTTGGTTCCTGTCAACGATGAAGGTTTTTCTTTCTTGGAGGTTGATAATGCCAATCTGAGAGATGAATTGGAAACCTTGAAGAGAATTGGTTCTTCTTCCTCTGCTCACGGACGAGCAAGAACTTCGCGGGGATGAGCAAGAGCTGCTCGAGTAACTGTTAAAGAAGCTAGAACACAGGCAGCCTTGGAGAATCAAGCATTCCAATTGATGGCAAAGAACCAGGCATTAACCGAGATGTCTAAGAAGATTCAAACCTTCGACGAGCAATTGGCTGCCCAAAATTCTGCCTTGGAGAATAAAATGAATCTTTTAAAGAATCTCCACGAGAAACTGGAGAGGTTAACCTATCAATTCCACAAGCAGCCCAGAGAATTCTGGATGGCTGGTTATAATGAAGCCCTCTACCAACTAGATGACCGGATCCAAAATGCAAATAATGAGGGTTACAAACAAGGATGGCTAAATGCACTAGGGGTATTACAGTTGGAGCAAGGCCATTATCTCTGGGATTACTCTGACCCTAGGTTGCTCGACTTGCCAGTGCCACATTTCAAACTCGACATGAGCTGGATTCCTGCTCGGTCCATTCCTCAATGCCTGATTTTAAAGTATCTCGGTGACTACAGTCTTCATTCCAACTTCGAGATATCTCGCCCAGAGCACCTTCTTGATCGGCCATCAGTAATGAATATCAGGATGCTCAAAGATCTCAATTTCATAAATTTTCCCTATGCTTTAGACGATCTTCCTGCTGGTGAAGAACCTGTTTCAATGGCACAGGGGAAGAAACCATTAGAATAGTATTCCTGATGTAATAATTTCTTATGTACTTGATTCTTAATGTATTTTGTTCTGGATTTAATGAAAGACTTCTAGTTTTCTTTGCAATTTTGATTGTCATTGTCTTGTAAATATTTTGTAAAACATTTCTTTTATTTACTAATGAATGTGCATGTATATTTGTTAAAGATAACAATATTATATGCTTTTTTACATTGCCGACTAACTAGAGTTAGTGAAAATTTTATTATTGACTATTCTGAATTTGTGATAATCATTTAATGATTAACCAAAGTGGGTGATGTTTTTATTCCCGACCAACCTTAGTTGGTGGAGTTTCATCCCAACCAACCGTAGTTGGTATTTCTTTTATCACATAATCTTGCTTTGTTTAATAAAAATGTTCCTGACCAACTCTAGTTGGTAGACTTTTATTCCCGACCAACCTTAGTTGATAGATTTTCTTCCCAACCAACCGTAGTTGGTATTTCTGAGAATTTTTTTTTATTCCCGACCAACCTTAGTTGGTGGATTTTCTTCCCAACCAACCGTAGTTGGTATTTCTGGAAATTTTTTTATTCCCGACCAACCTTAGTTGGTGGATTTTCTTCCCAACCAACCGTAGTTGGTATTTCTGGAAAAAAATTTATTCCCGACCAATCTTAGTTGGTGGATTTTCTTCCCAACCAACCGTAGTTGGTATTTCTGGGAAATTTTTTATTTCCGACCAACCTTAGTTGGTGTATTTTCTTCCCAACCAATCGTAGTTGGTATTTCTGGGAAATTTTGTATTCCCGACCAACCTTAGTTGGTGGATTTTCTTCCCAACCAACCGTAGTTGGTATTTTTAGGAAATTTTTTGTTCGATGCGTAGTGCTAGCACTAATACTCCGAAAACATTTCAACAAAAGGAGAGAATTGGGCCGAACATCGAAAACTTTTATTCATATTGAAGAGAAACTGCATTACATAGGGATTGAACTACTGATAATATTTGCGAAGATGCTCTGCATTCCATGAATTCTTAAACTCCTCCCCTTCTAAAGTTTCAATCCTATACGTCCCTGATCGAACAACCTCTGTTACTCGGTAAGGCCCATGCCAATTAGCTTCCAGTTTGTTGTGCCTTTGAATCACTTTCTTTAGCACTTAGTCTCCTTCCTTCAGATCACATTTCTTCACTCTTTTGTTGTAGAACATAGTTGTTCGTTGTTGGTGCATTCCTGATTGCTGCTTCTTCTCTAACTTCCTCGAGCATGTCCAAATCTAACCTTCTCATCAAGTCGCTAACAGGGGAATTGAAATTCAGTACTCTATGTATTGGGAGGCCCTACTCGGCAGGTATAACATCTTCACTTCTAAACGCCAGCATGTATGGAGATTCTCCAGTTGCTACTCGGAGAGTAGTACGATAAGCCCATAGTACATAATGCAGCTAGTTGATCCAATTTGACTTTGCATCATTTAGTCTTTTCTTCAAGCCATTCAGCAGCGTTCTGTTTGTAACTTCAGTTTGTCCATTTCTTTGAGGGTGGCCTGGTGCAGAGTGGGTTTTCAATATGTTCGATTGATGACAATACGCAACAAACTCCTCGTTGTCGAATTGGGTTCCATGGTCTGTGATGAATGCATGAGGAAGACCATATCTACAAATGATGTTCTTCCATACAAATTGATACACCTTGTCATACGTTATATCAATGAGAGGCTCAACTTCAACCCATTTAGTGAAGTAGTCCACCGCGACTACGAGATATTTAAATCTTCTCCTAGTCGTTGGAAGTGGCCCGACCAAGTCTATTCCCCATATGGCAAATGGCCAAGGGGAAGTAATGGGTGCTAACAATGCCTAGGGAGTTCTTCGGATAGAGGAAAAGCATTGACACTTGTCACATTTCTTGGCATAGGCCATACAACCAGCCCTCATCGTCGGCTAATAGTATCCCTGCATCATTATCCATTGCAAAAGTGTCCGGCCTGCTACATGGGCTCCACAAGACCCTTCATGGACTTCTCCGATCAAATCTTTTACCTCGGTGGGATGTACACATCTCTGCAGGCCATCTATAATTCCTCGTCTATATAGAATACCATTGGTCAACACATAACGAGCAACTTTAAACTTCAGTTTCTTGGCTGCGAGTTTATCAGTTGGTAACTTCCCTTCCTCAATATATGCCCTGATGGGATCCTTACAATATGGTCCTAAATCAAGGGTAATAAAGTTAATCAACAGATCTTCATCTATGCTCCGACTATTCAAGACTTCTATTGGGATTGTTCTTCGTAGCTCTACGCGTGTGGCTGAAGCTAATCAAGCTAAGGCATCTGCTCTTGCATTCTCCAATCTTGGTATTCTAATTATCTGTACTACAATTAGGCTTGATAAAACATCCATTGTTTTTGCATGATACCTGATCATTGATTCTCCTTTGCCTGCATATAGTCCCAGCATTTGATTTACGATTAGTTGCGAGTCACTGAATACAATGACCTGCTCTGCCCCCATGTTTTTTGCCAAACTAAGACCTGCAATCATAGCTTCATATTCAGCCTCATTATTAGAAGCCTTAAATTGGAAGCGCAGAGCATACTCCACATCGACCTTATCCGGGCTGTTCAAAATAATCCCTTCCCCACAACCTGTAGTGTAAGATGGTCCATCCACATATAAATTCCATATAGGTACCTCGTCTTCGAATTTTTGGTTGGTCAGAGTTCCTCGGTGGAATATTTGTTGCTTCCTTACATCCTCCTCTAACACCTCTTGCTGCCCGTCGACCATCTTCTCCTGCTCGTCAACCACCTTAAGCTAATCAGGGTTTAAATTTGATGATCTTGTAACTTCCACAGGTTGGTCGGTATTCAGCTTTTACTCCTCGGGGGTATCAGGATAGGTGAACTCTGTGATAAAATTTTCTACCGCTTGCCCTTTAAGGGACGATCTAGGCTCATAAACTATGTCATATTCACCAAGTTGTACTTCCCAGTACATCAATCTCCCTGATTTTTCTAGTTTATGAAGAGCTTGCCTCAATGGCATATCAGTATACACAACTATGGTGTGATCTTGGAAGTACGACCTCATTCTCCTACTCGCCTCAATCAATGCTAGTGCCAACTTTTCCAGTCTTGGATATCTGATATTTGCTCCTCGAAAGGCTTTGCTAGTATAATAAATTGGTTTTTGCACTCCATCTTCCATTCTTATCAACGCCTAGCTAACTGCATTCTCCGATACTGCCAAATATAAGTATAACCTTTCTCCTACCACTGGCCTAGACAACAGTGGAGGTGCTCCCAGATATTTTTTCAATTTTTGAAAAGTGTTTTCGCCTTCATCATTCCATTCAAACGTTTTTCGGAGTGTTTTGAAGAATGGGAGGCATCTATCCGTTGCTCGTGATACAAATCTATTAAGTTCTTCAACTCGCCCAGTGAGGCTTTGCACTTCCTTCTTCGTCGTTGGAGATCATAGTCCTAATAGAGCCTTGATCTTCTCTAGGTTTGCTTCAATTCCTCGTTGGTTGACAATATACCCGTGGAACATGCCTTCTCGTACTCCAAATATGCACTTGGTAGGATTCAACTTCATTTGATATTTATCTAGTTGATTAAAGGTCTGGCCTAAGTCAATTAGATGGTCAGCAACTCTCTTGCTCTTCGTCAGCATATCATCAACATAAACTTCCATATTGTAATTGATTTGTTCTGCAAAGACTTTGTTCATCAGCCGCTGATATGTTGCACCTGCATTTTTTAAACCAAAAGGAATAACATTATAATAATAAGTTCCCTTAGGGGTAATGAAAGAGGTACTCTCCCTGTCTTCCAGTTTCATTTTAATCTGGTTGTAACCAGAATAAGCATCCATGAAGCTCAACAGCTCGTGTCCCGAGGTAGCATCCACTAATTGATCAATTCGGGGCAAAGGAAAATGATCCTTTGGGCATGCCTTGTTGAGGTCGATGAAGTCTACACACATCCTCCGTTTGTTGTTCTTCTTCTTCACCATCACCACATTTGCTAACCAGTCTGGATATTTAACATCTTCAATAAAGTAAGCTTTCTGGAGCTTCTCGACCTCCTCTTGTATAGCTTGGTTCTTCTCGGGGCTAAACACTCTTCTTCTTTGCTTCACTGGCTTGATTTCCTTATTCACATTGAGCTCATGACGTAAGAAATTTGGGTCTATTCCTAGCATATCCTCATGACTCCAAGAAAAAGTTTGTTTTCTGCTTTTTAGGAAAACTATCAATTCCTGTTTTAGTGAGGCATCCAACGATGAACCTATTTGAGTTGTTCGTTCCGGGTGCTCATCGTCCAAAATGATATTTTCAGTAGCTTCCATTACCTGTCCTTTCACAAGCTGCGACTCGCCTCTAGGATCCAATGTTTCAATCTCTGCGCCTTCATCCACTTAATAGGTAGTATACTTTTTCCTAGATTCCTCTAGATCTTCTTGCTCGACAGATGAGTAGTAACATTCCCGAGCTACTTTTTGGTCACCCTTCACAACTCCCACTCTAAAATTGGTTGGAAATTTCAGGCATTGATGTACAGTAGATGGTACTGCTTCGAACTTCTTCAATCCTACCCTTCCCATGATGATATTGTAAGCTGACTGAACATTTTTATCCACCACAAAGAAACGTATTCTTTATGTTCGACAAGCAGGCCATGTACCGATGAACATATCCAACTTGATCGTCCCAAGTGGAAAGACTTTCTCACCAGCAAACCCGAGGAGAGGCCTGTGATAAGGTTCCAACTGAGACAACTTTAGATTTAAACTATCGAAGCATGAGTAAAACATGATATCCGCCGAGCTACCATTATCCACCAGTACTCTTGAGATTATTACTTATTTCATCCTCATTTTGATCACCAGTGGATCATCATGAGGATATAGTACACCTGTGAGGTCGTTCTTGGAGAAATCGATGACCAGCTTTTCTTTGTTCACCTTCCTCGGGCGATCATCCTCAGCTAGATTTATTCGTTGAATGTATGAACAAGCTTGAGCCTCATTGAGGTAAGATTTCATTTCCGCAGTAAGGTCCCCACCTCCTGCATCTCCACCTGTAATAACATTACAATCAAATGATCCAAAACGAATTGAAAACACCTCACGTTCTGGCTGTCTTGGTCTTTTGGGAGGTCGGGGTCGTCTTCTGGATCATCTTCATGATCTCTTTTCTTATTTTCTTCTGCTCGACGAGGAGATCTAGACCTCTGTCTTGCTCGGTCGTTTCTTTTTCTTTCATTTCTTCGATCAACATACTTGGCTAACTTTCCTCGTCTGATGAGTGCTTCGATTTCATTCTGGAGAGCTATGCAATTTTTGGTCGTGTGACCATGGTCTTTATGGAACTCGCAATATTTGGCCTTATTCCTCTTGTCAGGATCTGACTTCATTTTCTCAGGCCAGTTTAGTTCCTCGCTGTCTTTGATTTCTTTTAGAAAGTGGTTGATGTCTACTTTCAAAGGAGTATAATTTTTAAATTTATTCAATACCTCCCATGATGGCTTTGTTCTTGACTTCTTGTCACCACCATTGTTCTTATGCTCTTTCTTTTTAGCCTTATCAACCTCTATCTTGGTCTCTTTGGTATCCATATTCTTCTTCGCAGCCATAGCCTCCTCGGCATTCATGATCTTGGTCGCTTTTGCCATCAGTTCAAACATGGTTCTGGGTGGATCTTTGGCCAAAGTGTAGTACAACTTGTTGGGAAGGAGCCCACTCATCAAAGCAGTAATCGTTGTCTTTTCCTCGTAATCAATAACTTCGAGCTTCTCGTTATTGAAATGAGTTATGTAATCCCTGGTGCTTTCACCTGCCTTTTGTCTAACACTTAGAAAATGTGCTACTCGTTTAACTGGTTTCGCTCCAAAGTAGAAATTTCCAATGAAGAGCTCGGCCAGTTGAAAGAAAGTGGAAATCTTTCCCCGAGGAAGATTATTTACCATATTTGTGCAAATCCGATAAGAGTTCCCGAAAATGCCCTACACCTTATCTCGTCTGGCACTGCATAGATGTCGGCAGCAGCTTGGTATTGTTCTATATGAAGGACAGGGTCAGTTTTTCCATCATATTTAGGGGTCACAACAGGTGCTTTGAACTTCGACGGTGTGGGAAAATCCATGATTGTCTGTATAAAAGGTGTCCCTTGGACAAAAGTTCTTTGTAGAGGATTCTTGGCCTTAGCCATTTCCCCTAGTCTATCCTCCAACCTTTGAATAGAGCCTTTCCATGCATCGTTTCCTTCTTCGGGCCTCTTGGTTCGAGCAATGGATCGTGTTGAAGTCACTTCCTGGGATCTATCATGACAAGCAGCTGGTTGTGATTGGACAGAGCCCTCTCTTAGATCAGATGGTCGTCGAAAGTTTCTCGACACAGTCTTAGGGGGACTTTTATTCTTCCTAGGGCCCAATCAATCAAAAGGAGAAACCCTACTTAATCTCTCCAAGGCACTAGTCCTTTCTGGAGAGAGAGTGATGTGTTGCTCAGTATCTGTGTCTCGTACTGACGAAGTTCGACCTGGTTGATAAGAAAAATCATCAGATCTCTCAGTACGATATGAATCGCTCTGCCTACTACACGAAGAAAGCAAACAGGTATTTCTTTGAATGCTTCGTTGTCCTGAATGGGTTGGTGTTCCACCCTGGATAGTTAGCATAAGTTGTCGCATAGTCTCTTGCATGGCCGTTTGGCCTTGAGCCAAATTGGCCATAATTCCAGCCAGATCTTGGACATTTGGAGGAGCAGATGGATTCGGGGGGTTTCCAGCATTTCGATTACTGGATTCAGGATTATCAGCCATTGGTGATAAATTATTTAGGTGAAAAATGATAATTACAGTTGTTTCCCACAGACGGCGCCAATCTGTTGATGTAAAAAATTAGACTATCTCTAATTATTCAATCACAGATAAAAATAAATAAGACAAAAGAAGTTTTAAGTGGTCCAGCCTTATAAGAATGGCCTACATCCACTGTTTTTGTTATTGTTGTCTGTTTGGGAATTCTCGATAATAGGTTTTTACCAAGAAATTCTGAGTCCCCTGCTAATAAGGAGGTTACAATGTATTTATAGTATTGAGGCGGTACAAATGAAAGAATAATACACAGCTGTCCAATAGGCATGTGCGTATGCGTAATAATAATGAGCATTTAATGCGCAGTATCTCTTTTGATTATCCGGATATAAATGCTCTATACGAGGTGTAGCTCGGACCGCCTAGGTATCTCGGTATACATAAGTTGCTCGGTACAGAAAAGTTCCTCGGAGAGCACCTATTGCTCGGAGTGTGAGAGTTGGTCGGGGAGGTTGAGTTCCTCGAGGTTAAGGTGTTGTCCAGAAATATTTGTAAATGCCAAGTAGATTGACATGTGTCTCCACTTAACTGATCCACGTCAGCAGACTAAATTTGGTATCAACACTCCGCATGCCAAGGGTTTTTGAATTCTTCGCCTTCCAAGGTTTCAATTCGATAAGTTCTAGGTCAGATCACCGCTGAAATACGATATAGCCCATGCTAATTGGCCTCAAGCTTGTTATTTTTCTACTGCACTTTGTTCAGCATATAATCTCCTTCCTTTAAGTTGGTTAGTTTCATCCTTTTATAGTAAAAACGGGTTGTTCTTTGTTGGTAGGTTGCATTTCTGAGGGCACCAACTTATCTTACTTCTTCCAACATATATATATCTAACCTTCTCATTAGGTCACTTACATGAGAGTTAAAATTTAAAACTCTATGGGATGGTAAGCTTAGCTCGGCAGGAATAACAACTTCAGTCCCAAATGCTAACATATATGGGGATTCGCCAGTTGCTATTCTCGGTATTGTTTAGTATGCTCACAAGACAGAATGTAGCTCATTTATCCAATTTCCCTTGGCATCATCAAGCCTTTTCTTAAACCCGTTAAGCAAAGTTTTGTTCGTAACTTCAGTTTGTCCATTACTCTGAGGATGTCTTGGAGCTGACTGTAATTTTTAACTATTGGAATGAGCACAGTAAGTTGTGAATTCATCATTGTCAAACTATGTTCCATGATCGATAATGAAAGCATAGGGCAACCCATACCTACAGATGATTCTTTTCCATACTAACTGGTAGACCTTTTCATAAGGCATGTCTATTAAGGGCTCTACCTCAACCCATTTTGTAAAATAATCCATGACGATAACTAAGTATTTAAATCTTCCTCGGGTGGTCGGTAGTGGTCCAACCAAGTCTATACCCCATATGGAAAATGGCTATGTTGAAGTGAATGGAGTGAGAGAAACTTGTGGAGTTTTTCGAACGGTGGAGAATCTTTGAGATTTATCACACTTCTTGGCAAAAGTTGCACAGTCTGCCCAGATTGTTGGCCAGTAATACCATTGCGTACTGATTCTCTATAGAAGTGTTATCCCTGCTATGTGAGCTCCACATAATCCTTCATGCACCTCCTGAAGTAGATCTTGGACCTCTGATGGATGCACACAGTGTTGCAAATTAACTGTTAGTCCTCTCCTTTACTAAACACCTTTATCTAATACATACCGAGTTAGTTTCTAGTTCAACTTCTTTGTTTCCACCATATCTGTTGGTAGAGTTCCTTCTCCAATGTATGCTCTGATGGGGTCCATCCATGATGGCCCCATATCTGTGGCAGTAAAATTGATCATCAAATCTTCATCTATGCTCCTATTGGACAAAATCTGAATAGGGATAGTTTATTGGAGTTCAATTTTGGTAGCTGAGGCTAGCCTAGCAAGGCCATTAGCTCAGGCATTTTTTATCCTTGGGATTATGTTCATCGAAATAGCTGGTAATTTTGCAAAGACTTCCATCGCCTTGGATAAATACTTAGTTGTTAATTCTCCTTTATCTCCATATAAACCTAGTATTTGGTTCACAACCAGCTGAAAGTCACTGTGTGCCACAACTTGCTCGGTACTTAATTATTGGGCTAAACTTAGGCCCATAATAAGGGCTTCGTACTCTGCTTCATTTTTTGAAGCTTGGAATTGAAGACGTAGGGCATACTCAATATCAATACCACCAAGAATGTTAAGTATTATACCTGCTCCACTGTCGATTGAACAAGATGATCCATCAACATATAAGTTCTATATTAGGGCATTGTTGTCAAATGCTTGGTTTGTCAAACTCCCATAGTGGAATATTTTTCTCTTTGCTTCTTCATAATTCTTGGTCATCTCCTGTGTTCGGGAAGAGGAATCTGGTAGGTCAGCAACCTCTTCTTTTGAAGAAGGTTCTTCAGGAGATTTCTTGTTAACATCACTTCCTCCTGATTCTTGTTATGCCTGTTCACTTTGTTGCTCGGGGACCTCAGAGTAAGTGAACTCCACTATGAAATCTGCCACTGCTTGGACTTTCAAAAAATACCTTGGTTCATATATAATAGCATACTCCCTTAATTCCACAACCCATCACATTAATCTACCAGATTTCTTCGATTTATGCAAAATCTGCCTTAGAGGCATATCAGTGTAAACTATGATTTTATGGGATTGAAAATAAGGTTTCATATGTCTAGATGATTCAATTAGTGATAAAGATAATTTCTCCAAATGAGTGTACCTGATTTATGCTCCTTGGAAAGCCTTATTGGTATAGTAGACGAGTTTTTGAACTCCATTCTCTTCTCGGATCAATGCAGAACTTACGACTGATTCAGAAACAGCTGAATACATGTACAATTTTTCATCTATAATTGGTTGGGAGAGTAATGGAGGCGACCCCAAATAATTTTTTAATTCCATAAAAGATTTTTTACATTATTTGTTCCGTTCAAAACTCTTTATTAGCACTTTGAAGAATGATAGACACATATCTGTAGCTTGGAACACGATTATGTTCAATGCTACTACTCGTCCAATCAATTTTTGTACATCCTTCTTGCAAGTTGGGGATTGCATTTCAATTAATGCCTTAATCTTATATAGATTATCTTCAATTCCCCTTTGATTTACTATGTACCTGAGGAACATTCCTTTTTGCACTCTAAAAATGCACTTGGTTGGATTCAGCCTCGTCTGGTATTTCTCAAGTTGATCAAAAGTTTTGCTGAGGTCGCCAATATGATCAGATGCCTTTTTTCTTTTTGTAAAAATATCATCCACGTATACTTCCATATTCTTGCCTATTTACTCCTCGAACACCTTATTGACCAGCCTTTGATATGTAGCACCTGCATTTTTCAAACGAAAAAGCATAACATTATAACAATATGTTCCTCGGGGAGTAATGAAAGAAGTTATTTCTCTCTCTTCAGGCTTCATTTTTATCTGGTTATAACTAGAATAAGCATCCATAAAACTGAGTAACTTATGTAATGACGTCACAACCATGAGTTGGTCTATTCGGGGCAAAGGAAAGTGATCCTTGGGGAATTCTTTATTTAAATCTGTGAAATCTACTCACATTCACTTTTTGTTTTTCTTTTTTACCATAACTACATTGGCCAACCAGTTTGTATATTTCACTTAATTAATAAAAGCTGCTTTTTGAAGCTTTTCGACTTCTTCCCGTATGGCTTGGTTTTTCACGGGGCTGAACACTCTTCATTTTTGCCTTCTGGTTTAACTTCTTTGTTTACGTTGAGCTCATGGCAAAGGAAATTGGGATGTATCCCAGGCACATCTTCATGACTCCAAGAAAACACATGCTTTCTCTGTCTGAGGAAGCTTACCAGTTCCTATTTAAGAACAGGATCCAGTGTTGTCCCTATGTGAGTAAAGTGCTTCGATTTATCATCGTCTAACTCAATGCTTTCAGTTGCTTCCATAATCTGTCCCTTTACCAGCTCTATTTCCTCCCTTGGGTCTAAGGTTTCAACCTCAGATTATTCATCAAGCTCAGGAGTATCCACTTGTTATCTAGTGGGTTTCTTCTTTATTCTTTCCATGTCTTCTTTACTCGGCAGAAGAGTAGTAACACTCCCGAACTACTTTCTAATCACCTTTCACAATTCCCACACCAAAGTTAGTAGGGAATTTTAGACACTGATGAAGAGTGGATAGTACTGCCTCGAACTTTTTTAACCCTACTCTTCCCATGATTATATTATAAGCTGAATGATGTTTTTATACATTACAAAGAAATGAATCTTCTCTGTTCGACTAGCTGGACAGGTGCCTAGTATCACCTCCATCTTAATGGTTCCCAAAGGAAAGACTTTCTCACATGCAAAGCCTATTAATGGTCGATGATATGGCTCTAATTGGATGAGTTTAAAATCCAAGTTGTTAAAATAAGGATAAAACATGATATCCGCCGAGCTTCCATCATCTACTATTACTCTAGAGATAATGATTTCTTCCTTTCTGACTTTGATTACTAATGGGTCGTCGTGAGGATACAATACTCTTGAAAGGTCATTTTTAGAGAAACTAATTACTAGTTCTGTCGATCAACATATTGATTCAGCTTTCCTCGTCAAATGAGAGTTTCAATCTCATTTTGAAGAGCTATGCAACGTTTTATCATGTGACCGTGATCCCTATGGAATTCGTAGTACTTAGTTTTATCTCTCTTAGTAAGGGAACTTCTCAACTTATCAGGCCAATGCACATATTTATTATGCTTGATTTCTTCCAAAACATGGTAAATTCCCATAGTTAATGGAGTATAGACATTGTACTTCTTAAGTCACTACAAAACTCCTTTTTGTTTTGATTCCCTATGTTCTTTGGGGTCTTGATGATTTTTCTTATCATTTTTGCCATCAACTTTTGTGCCCGAGCTATGTTTGGCTGCCATTGCTTCCTCGGCAATAATGATCTTTACTGTTGTAGCCATCAATTCTGCCATTGTCTTCGGAGGGTCTTTGGCAAGAGTGTAATGCAGTTTTTTGAGGAGCAATCCACTCATGAGGGCGGTTATTGCAGTCTTCTCCTCATATTCTACAATTTTTAGTTTCTTGTTATTAAAACGAGTGATTCAATCTCTCGTTCTCTCTCCTTCTTTATGTCTCACATTAAGTAAGTGTGCCACCCTTTTCACGGGCTCTACTCCAAAGAAAAAGTTCTTAATGAATATCTCAGCCAGTTGGTTGAAGCTAGAAATTTATCCTCGAGGAAGACCATTGTACCAGATTTGGGAAGATCCAGTAATGGTTCCAGAAAATGCTCTACACCTCATTTCGTCAGGGATGGCATAAATATCAACAACTGTCTGATATTATTTTATATGGAGAACTGGATAAGTTTTTCCATCATATTTGGGTGTTACTACTGGAGCCTGGAACTTTGCTGGAGTAGGTAAAACCACAATTGTCCGCACAAATGGAGACCTTTTTACAAAACTTCTTTGTAGTGGGTTTCTCGTCTTCACAATTTCTCCTAATCTATCTTCTAATCTCTGTATGGAGCCTTTCCATGCATCCTTGGAAATACCGAATTTATGTGTTGCAACTTTATTAGTTACTAATCTTTCTTCCTGACGCCATTGCTCGGTCCGAGTAGGAGTTCATCGGGCATTTGATCTAGATTGAGCGGTATGTTCCCTTTGATCAGATGGTCGATGGGTGTTACCTAACATTTCCCTAGGAATATTTTTGTTCCCTATGGATAGCAAACAATCAAAGGGAGAAGAGAGACTTAATCTATCTAAGGCACTTGGCTTATCTAGAGAATAATATTGCATGTGGAAAGATTTCGATGTCCTGAGTGTGACACCCCGACTAATTAAATACCGGGTAGCTACTCCTTTATTAAATCAATACAAAATGCCAAGTTGGTTCAGTTAATAGCATCACTGTCAAAAACATTTTAATAATTACTAACCACCTAGTATTTAAAAAGTAAGTTGCCAAATTTTAATTTAAGTCTGATTAACATGCGATAAAAGAATAATGGAAGAACAACATAATCCATTCACCATAACGAAGTAATGAAATAATCAACCAATAATAATAAGTCCGGAGGAAAACTCCTCACAACAATCCCACAACTGAAAATAAAATGGCAAGTCTGAATCCTGAATTAATTACATGCCAGAAGTCCGAATAACTGAAATAAATGAAAAGTCTCTAAAAGAAATGGGCGACATGCCCCACAACTGATAAGTGATGAATATAGAGTCAAGATAGATGAAGCGTCTACAAGAAAAGTCATGTAACTTCCACAAACAGCTACAGCTCGTCACCTGAATGAGGATCCTAAGCATGGTGTCCTTGTGGCTGGGCACCTAAAATGGTTTTTACAAAAATAGATTTGAAAGCAAATGGGTCAGAGCCCGAAAGTGGAAATCATTTTAAAAAACAACAAGTGTTTTAATAACATTAAAACATTAAATGCAAAATACATGTTAGGACGTGCACTCATATGAAATTCTCACCTCTCGACTACATGTGCACTCCTAACGTACCTTACCCATCTAAATGACATATATATCTAACCAAAACGTAATAAGTTCTACCCCTTACTACTCGATCCCCATAATGCATTCTAGCGTTATCAATTAAATAGAGGGCTTTACTTAAACTCAGATTCTCATTTAGTAATACAATTCACTATCAATTAACCCGTTATGTTTTCTCAAAACAATACCATAATTATATTCACAATATCAACATGAAAGTTCCCATTTATTAAGTGTATATTATTCACGTCATAAATATACAATACTAGAACCCCGAGACTAGCTGCGGTGCACACATACTCTGCTATCCATCCCGGTACATCACGTACATAAGGATCACGCATTCCGAATCTCTCAGGAATCGTTCAGATAACAACATCACAAATAATGGAGGCGAACACAGTCACATCACATGGGTCACGCACATACCTGCGCTCCCACGATCAGCAGACTTATTAACATCCCAATAAGTCCTTCTCTGACCTATGTTCATCGAGGTACCAGTCTAAATCCGGGCAATATAAGGATTAGAGGGCCCTAAGCGAACGTAAACCTCCCGTGATAGCAAGTATGGTAGGTATGTCATACACATAAAATCAATACATATATTAAGTATGCACACATCTTAGTAATCACTATAATATATTGGTGGTACACTTCTCATTCTCGTACCAACATATAATGCTACACAATTTATATGTTCCCGATTAATATAGTAATTTAGGCCGTCAATAGTTCTCGCATCGTAATAGACACTCACTTCCTACTTCATATTTTCCCTTAGGTTCAAACTACACTCCTAGGTTTGACTCCTCATTATAACCCAAACATCCCAAATATACCAATTATCCATCAAGGAAATGTCATTTCTCCATATAAACAACGTTACGGAACACGCGAAATCAAAACAGGCTAAAAAGCCTAAACTGTCAACTAGTTCGAAGTCTCGTTCGAACGAGGAGAGTTCGTTCGAACGAAGGGGCTTTCTAATGAGGTCTCGTTAGAACGAAGTCATCGACCGAACTTCACCCTTGTTAGAAGTCAAAGGTCAACTCGTTAGAAGCTCGTTCGAACGAGCTCGTTCGAACGACCTGGGCAGGTCTTCTAACGAGTGGCCAGTTTCGAGCCCAGATTTCCTATTTTCGTTTTTCCAACTTCTCTACACCTCAAATCTCATCCAAACATTAATCCAATGATTGTTCAAAGCCACTAATCATCCCTAAACACATTTAGGTCATATACTAACATGATTGGTGGGGTTAATTCATTCTAACCTCATTCAATTATCAAATCTCTTCATATTTCCCCCAATTTTAAGAATATGAACCCTAGAATTTATAAATCATCCAAGAGCCTAATTAAATCCGTTTTCGTTTCATCCAAATTCTAATATCATCAGAATAATCATATAAATACAAATCTACATGCGATTCCTCATCAAAAATGTAATTTTTACTTCCAATTAAAATGGGTTTTTCATTAACTCCCAAGAACAATAAGATTTTATCAATTCCTACACATGGAAGAAACATTCTTTGCAAAATAACGAAATTAAACCACTTTCCTTATTTGAATCTCTGATTTTGATGACGAATTGATGAACGATTCTTTCTCTCTCTGCAGAATTCCTTCTCTCTCTCTCTCCAAGCTCTTCTCTAATGGTGGCAATGGAGGCTAGGGTTTGTCTTAGGAACTTTTGGGGCTAATTCTAATAACCCCCGTAGCCCTCTAATCAGTTAATGGCTGGTAATGGGTTAGTGGGTCTTTTAATTTTCCATTTAAAACTCCTAAAATTCGTTAATCAAAAATCCCAAAATTCTAAAATTACCAAACTACCCTTATACGTTGCCGGTATGGCCTAAAAATGCCCCGGGACCCAAACTAAACCCCCGGCTAGTGTTTTCTGACTATCTCGACCCTTCCGGATGCGTTGGCGCACTCAAAATGACCATACGGTTAATAGAAATAAAATTCACTTTTATAATTAAAATAATATATTCCTGACGCGACTGTCACACGCGTCTCAACAAAATTTCCAAATTGTCGTATTTCAATCTCACGACAAATTTCATAATTCGGTATTCATATATAATCATATATGCACATTATAATCAAATACCAACTCGCATATCGCTAGTATTTTTAATCCGGATTAATTTCCTATTAATACGCATTTAATTCAATTAATCCCATAAATAATATCACAAAAATACGGGGTATTACATACTTCCCCCCTAATAACTGAATTTCGTCCCGAAATTCGGAACTAGAAAGTACCTGGTAAGAACAACTCTGGATAATGTTCACGCATCTCATCCTCGCGCTCCCATGTGGACTCCTCGACATTATGATGTCGCCACTGAACACGCACTAACGGAACTATCTTTGACCGCAGTTTCCGCTCACTTCGGTCCAAAATAGCAATCGGCCCCTCCTCGTAGGAGCTATCAGGTTGGAGATCGATGTCCTCCAAAGCAATGTGGGAATGAGCCAAATCGTCTCTAAGATATTTCCTTAGCGAGGAAATATGAAACACATCGTGAATCCAATGCAAATGCTCCGGTAATCCAAGCGTAACCGGTCCAATCCGCTCAATAATAGGAAATGGTCCCACATATCTCGGTGCCAACTTCCCTTTCTTCCCGAAGTGCATAATCCCCTTCATAGGAGATACTCTGAGCAAAACCTGGTCCTCCACTTGGAACTCCCTGAAGAACATCTTCGCATCAGCATAGCTCTTCTGCCGATCCTGAGCTACCCGAATGCGACTTCGAATTAATTCTATCCTCGCCGAAGTATCCTGAATTACTTCTGGCCCAAGTAGTTTGTTGTCCCCCACCTCCAACCAACATACTGGGGAACGACAAGGTCTATCGTACAACGCCTCAAATGGAGCCATGCCAATGGTGAACTGGTAGGAGTTGTTGTAAGCAAACTCCACCAGTGGAAGATACTGTTCCCATCCACCCCCAAAATCAATGATACTCATACGTAGCATGTCCTCCAACATCTGGTTTGTACGCTCAGTTTGCCCATCGGTCTGCGGGTGATACGCCGTACTCAACCGCAATTCCGTGCCCATGGCCTCCTGAAAACTCTCCCAAAATCGTGAAACGAATATCTTGTCTCTGTCAGACACGATATTTAGGGGCACACCGTGAAGTCTCACTATCTCTGCAATAAAGAGCTGGGCATACTGTCCCGTAGTGTAGTATGTCCTTACGGGTAGAAAATGAGCGACTTTGGTCAACCCGTCCACAATTACCCAAATGGAGTCGTGACCTCTCTGTGACGTAGGCAACCCCATGATAAAGTCCATGGATATGCCCTCCCACATCCACATCGGGACCTCCAACGGCTGTAGCAGTCCTGCCGGTCTCTGATGATCCACTTTTACTAGCTGACAAGTGGCGCATTTAGAAACAAACACGGCAATGTCTCTCTTCATCCCGCTCCACCAATACTGACGTCTCATGTCCTGGTACATTTTATCCCCACCGGGATGTACCGCGAACCGTGAGCCGTGCGACTCTGCCATCACCTCGTGTCGCAATTCCTCCCCTTCCGGAACTACCAGTCTCCCATTGAAGCGTAATCCCCCGTCTGAGCTAACGGTATAGGACTCGGCTCCCTCTGCTAGTAATCGAACTATCTGCTCCTGACAGAACGAGTCATTTGCCTGTGCCCTTACTACCTTCGTGACAATCTGAGGTGTAACGGTCATCACAGACATGAACGATCGGGCCACTGCATCCTGGTGTCCCAACTCCTTCCACTTGGCCTTCCACACCCCTGCCACCTCATCTAATGGCCTACAGCTCAACGCGTCTGCTACCACGTTAGCCTTCCCCGGGTGATACTGGATATCAAACTGTTAGTCCTTCACAAACTCAAGCCACCTTCGCTGCCGCATATTCAACTCCTTTTGCGTGAATAGGTACTGTAGGGACTTATGGTCCGTGAACAATCGAAACTTCTCCCCCAAAAGGTAATGTCTCCAAATACGAAGGGCAAATACAACTGCCGCCAACTCCAAGTCATGAGTGGGGTAATTCTTCTCGTGAGTCTTTAGCTTACGGGAAGCATAAGCTATGGCCTGACTCTCCTGCTGCAAGACACCTCCAAGTCCTTGTAAGGACGCATCGGTGTAGACTAGATACTCAACTCCCGGTCTCAGCAATGCTAACACAGGTGTTGAGGTCAACTTATCCTTCAACTCATCGAATGCCAACTGACAGGCATCACTCCAGATGAATGGCACACCTTTACGAGTCAGATGTGTCAAAGGACTTGCTATCTTCTAAAATCCCCGAATGAACCTCTTGTAGTATCCTGCTAGACCCAAGAAACTACGGATCTTTGTTGGTGTCGTGGGCTATCCCCACTCCTTCACCGCGGATACCTTCCCCGGATCAACAGATATCCCCCGATCGGAAATAATGTGTCCCAAAAACTGGACCTCCTTCAGCCAAATCCCGCACTTCTCATATTTTGCATACAGCTCGTTCTGACGTAGCGTCTGCAAAACTTGCTTCAAATGCTCGGCGTGCTCCTCCTCTGTCTGGGAGTAAACCAGAATATCATCGATGAAGACAATGACAAACTGATCTAGGAAATCCCTGAACACCCTATTCATCAGGTCCATAAACACGGCTGGAGCATTGGTCAAACCAAAAGGCATAACCCGAAACTCGTAAGAACCATATCTCGTTAAGAACGCAGTCTTCGAGACGTCCTCCTCCCTGATACGCAACTGATGGTATCCCGATCTCAAATCAATCTTTGAGAAGAAAGAAGCTCCTCTCAACTGGTCGAATAAGTCATCGATTCGAGGCAACGGATACTTATTCTGTATCGTGACCTTATTCAACTCTCGGTAGTCCACACACAATCTCAGTGAACCATCTCTCTTCTTCACGAACAACACAGGGGCACCCAACGGCAAAGTACTCCTCCATATAAACCCCTGACCCAACAACTGCTCAATCTGATCTCGTAGCTCTCGCATCTCTGCCGGAGCCATACGGTACGGTGCGCGTGCTATAGGTCTCGTATCTGGCAATAAGTCTATGACAAAGTCTATCTCTCGACTGGGGGGTAGGCCTGGTATCTCCTGAAACACATCAGAATACTCCCTGACAACTGGGATCGAATCTAAAGGAATCACAACCTCCTTAGAGGTATCCTCCTCTATGTAGTACAAATGAGCGGTCGAACCTCCCTCTGGGCGAGGCATCGCCACTAAAAACATCTCTTGCCCCGGAATGGCAAAAATAATGCTCCCACCGAAGCAATCAATCATGGCTCTATAATCAGCGAGCCAATCCACACCGATAATCACATCGTGCACATGCATATCTAATACCAACATGTCTGCAAGTAATACCAAACTACCAATCTCTACCCCCACTCCTCGGCATATAAAGAAAATAAGTGACCCACTCCCCAATGGTGAGTCTACATACGTCACTTTGCTCTCTGCTGTGGCTAACAACCCTAAGGCTTTCGCAAAATGTGTAGCTATAAAACAGTGCGTGCCCCCGTATCAAACAAAACCCGACCAATAGTACCATGGATAGGAAACATACCCTCAATCGCGGGTGGTGCCTGTGGAGATGCTGCCTGGTGGACGTTATAGACATTTCCATACTGTAACTGCCCCTGCTGCACAGGAACTGCTGGAATGGCTGGTAGTGCTGGCACCTGGGCTGGAGCTGGGAGAGAAGGTGGAAAAAGTGGCCTCTATGGCTCATGTCTAGCACCCTGCTGCTGCTGCGGGGCCCTGTCCCTATCAAGACAGTCCTGGCATTTATGGCCAGTCTTGCCACAAACGAAACACTTCCCCGTAAAGTTCCCCCCTCTCTGCCCCTGCTGCCCCCGGCCCTGGTGGCCGTTACCGTTCCTCCACTGGCCCTGCTGAAACTGCTGTTGACCATTCTGACCCTGCTGGTTCTGATGACCATTCGGACCCTGATGGCCCTGCCGGAAACCTCCCTGTTCGTGCCTGAAATTTCCTGACCTGAACCTCTTGTGATCCCCCTGCTGGGAACCATGGTCGCCCTTCCTCTGCCCCTGAACAGATTGTGCCCCACTGACACCATTCCCTCCAGTCCTGCCCTGATGGCTGGACTCTCCCGATCGCTTGCCCTCAGCCATGTGAAAGCGGTGATCCTGGAAATGGAGCAATGTAGCGTTAACCACATCAGAATAAGTGTCTAACGAGAGGTTCCCTAACAAGTGCTGACGAATCCTCCATGTCAACCCGTCAGTAAATTTCTGTATCTTCTTCTCCTCTGTCGGTATCTCATCCGGAATAATATTCAGAAGATTAGTGAATTCGGCCTCATACTCGACCATAGTCTTACCCTCCTGTCGAAGGCTCATCAACTTCCTCCTCATTTCCGTATGAACAGCTGACAGAAAGTACTTGCGGTCGAACCGTACCCAAAACTCCTGAATAGTGAGAGTATCTCTCTCCTCCACGGTGGTAATAGACTCCCACCACTACAGTGCAGACCCCACCAGCTTAAAGGTAGGTAGTATCTACTTCTGAACATCGGTGCACTCATACATCCTCAAGTGCCGCTGAATATCCTTCCTCCACTGACTCGAAACTACAACATCGGAGCAACCTGCGAACTCCGGAGGGTGTGCTTTCTGGAAAGCATCACGAACATGTTCCCAAGCAGACGGGAATGCATGTGCCTGAACCGGCGCGGCTACTGGCGCCTGAGGTGGTGCCTGCTGAACTACGGCTAGTGCGGCATTTACTGCTTGGGCTACAATGGCTGCAACCTCGGCGGCATTCATCGTGCCCTGAACTGGTGCGGGCTGTGGTTCTGGCGTTGCATCCCCGGGAATCATCGTGGAGGCATCTGAAATAAGAACGAAGTCTATAAGTTCGCAGTTATAAACTCAAGATAGCTGAAGAACGTAGCATATACAAAAGAATACAACAGTCCTAAAATATAGGGCTCTACATCAAAGAAAGCTTAGCGGAAACATAATAAGCCGTACAGATCCTAAAGGACACTAGAACCTGATGCTCTGATACCACCTGTGACACCCCGACTAATTAAATACCGGGTAGCTACTCCTTTATTAAATCAATACGAAATGCCAAGTTGGTTCAGTTAATAGCATCACTGTCAAAAACATTTTAATAATTACTAACCACCTAGTATTTAAAAAGTAAGTTGCCAAATTTTAATTTAAGTCTGATTAACATGCGATAAAAGAAAAATGGAAGAATAACATAATCCATTCACCATAACGAAGTAATGAAATAATCAACCAATAATAATAAGTCCGGAGGAAAACTCCTCACAACAATCCCACAACTGAAAATAAAATGACAAGTCTGAATCCTGAATTAATTACATGCCAGAAGTCCGAATAACTGAAATAAATGAAAAGTCTCTAAAAGAAATGGGCGACATGCCCTACAACTGATAAGTGCTGAATATAGAGTCAAGATAGATGAAGCGTCTACAAGCAAAGTCATGTAACTTCCACAAACAGCTACAGCTCGTTACCTGAATGAGGATCCTAAGCATGGTGTCCTTGTGGCTGGGCACCTAAAATGGTTTTTACAAAAATAGATTTGAAAGAAAATGGGTCAGAGCCCGAAAGTGGAAATCATTTGAAAAAACAGCAAGTGTTTTAATAACATTAAAACATTAAATGCAAAATACATGTTAGGACGTGCACTCATATGAAATTCTCACCTCTCGACTACATGTGCACTCCTAACGTACCTTACCCATCTAAATGACATATATATCTAACCAAAACGTAATAAGTTCTACCCCTTACTACTCGATCCCCATAATGCATTCTAGCGTTATCAATTAAATAGAGGGCTTTACTTAAACTCAGATTCTCATTTAGTAATACAATTCACTATCAATTAACCCGTTATGTTTTCTCAAAACAATACCATAATTATATTCACAATATCAACATGAAAGTTCCCATTTATTAAGTGTATATTATTCACGTCATAAATATACAATACAAGCACCCCGAGACTAGCTGCGGTGCACACATACTCTGCTATCCATCCCGGTACATCACGTACATAAGGATCACGCATTTCGAATCTCTCAGGAATCGTTCAGATAACAACATCACAAATAATGGAGGCGAACACAGTCACATCACATGGGTCACACACATACCTGCGCTCCCACGATCAGCAGACTTATTAACATCCCAATAAGTCCTTCTCTGACCTATGTTCATCGAGGTACCAGTCTAAATTCGGGCAACACAAGGATTAGAGGGCCCTAAGCGAACGTAAACCTCCCGTGATAGCAAGTATGGTAGGTATGTCATACACATAAAATCAATACATATACTAAGTATGCACACATCTTAGTAATCACTATAATATATTGGTGGTACACTTCTCATTCTCGTACCAACATATAATGCTACACAATTTATATGTTCCCGATTAATATAGTAATTTAGGCCGTCAATAGTTCTCGCATCGTAATAGACACTCACTTCCTACTTCATATTTTCCCTTAGGTTCAAACTACACTCCTAGGTTTGACTCCTCATTATAACCCAAACATCCCAAATATACCAATTATCCATCAAGGAAATGTCATTTCTCCATATAAACAACGTTACGGAACACGCGAAATCAAAACAGGCTAAAAAGCCTAAACTGTCAACTAGTTCGAAGTCTCGTTCGAACGAGGAGAGTTCGTTCGAACGAAGGGGCTTTCTAAATAGGTCTCGTTAGAACGAAGTCATTGAATGAACTTCACCCTCGTTATAAGTCAAAGGTCAACTCGTTAGAAGCTCGTTCGAACAAGCTCGTTCGAACGACCTGGGCAGGTCTTCTAACGAGTGGCCAGTTTCGAGCCCAGATTTCCTATTTTCGTTTTTCCAACTTCTCTACACCTCAAATCTCATCCAAACATTAATCCAATGATTTTTCAAAGCCACTAATCATCCCTAAACACATTTAGGTCATATACTAACATGATTTGTGGGGTTAATTCATTTTAACCTCATTCAATTATCAAATCTCTTCATATTTCCCCCAATTTTAAGAATATGAACCCTAGAATTTATAAATCATCCAAGAGCCTGATTAAATCCGTTTTCGTTTCATCCAAATTCTAATATCATCAGAATAATCATATAAATACAAATCTACATGCGATTCCTCATCAAAAATGTAATTTTTACTTCCAATTAAAATGGGTTTTTCATTAACTCCCAAGAACAATAAGATTTTATCAATTCCTACACATGGAAGAAACATTCTTTGCAAAATAACGAAATTAAACCACTTTCCTTATTTGAATCTATGATTTTGATGACGAATTGATGAACGATTCTTTCTCTCTCTGCAGAATTCCTTCTCTCTCTCTCTCCAAGCTCTTCTCTAATGGTGGCAATGGAGGCTAGGGTTTGTCTTAGGAACTTTTGGGGCTAATTCTAATAACCCCCGTAGCCCTCTAATCAGTTAATGGCTGGTAATGGGTTAGTGGGTCTTTTAATTTTCCATTTAAAACTCCTAAAATTCGTTAATCAAAAATCCCAAAATTCTAAAATTACCAAACTACCCTTATACGTTGCCGGTATGGCCTAAAAATGCCCCGGGACCCAAACTAAACCCCCGGCTAGTGTTTTCTGACTATCTCGACCCTTCCGGATGCGTTGGCGCACTCAAAATGACCATACGGTTAATAAAAATAAAATTCACTTTTATAATTAAAAAAATATATTCCTGACGCGACTGTCACACGCGTGTCAACAAAATTTCCAAATTGCTGTATTTCAATCTCACGACAAATTTCATAATTCAGTATTCATATATAATCATATATGCACATTATAATCAAATACCAACTCGCATCTCACTAGTATTTTTAATCCGGATTAATTTCCAATTAATACGCATTTAATTCAATTAATCCCATAAATAATATCACAAAAATACAAGGTATTACACTGAGTAATGGATTTTCCCTTGAATGGTAGGAGACATCTCTTGTCATCATTGAGTGGCTGCGCCGACCACCTCTTGGTGGTGGTGGTGGGGGGGGGCATATTTCCTTGAGCAAATAGAGAGGGTGCCTCATCTTGAAGAGTTTGTGCAAGTTGCCTGATAGTAACTTGCATGGCCTCTTACAAGACTGGCCAAAATCCCAGTTAAATCATTTGTAGATGGAGGAGAAGAAGGAGCAGGAGGAATACTTTCATTCCCGAGACTTAATTCAGGAATATCAGTCATTTATATGTTTGATTGAGTGAGATCGATTAGAAATATTGTTCTCACAGATGGTGCCAATCTATTGATGCAAAAAACTAGACTAGGCTAATTAATTGATCACAGATAAATAGAAACAAAAGAGACAAGATATTTTTAAAGTGGTTATGCTTAAGGGAAGAGCCTATGTCCACTATTATGTATTGCTTTGGGATTGTACAATTGCCTCTCTTTTCGTGTCCCTTGGATGTAGGGTTTAAAATGTATTTATAGCCTCCAGGGGGTGTACAAGTGCTTGAATATCAAAGGATGGAATGTCTTGATATCGTAGATATTTACATCTGTACAATCATTTATGTATACAACTGCTGGTGTTTTCCTGTAATCATTGGTCGGTCATCCTGGTGTTGGTCAGCATCCCTCAGTATGTTGGAATTTCATACTTACTGACTAGAATTAATCTTCCTCTGTACAACACGTGTCAGTCTCTGAATGGTCCATGTAGATGGATAATTTTTAGTATCAACAGTGATTTAATGCGAAGATTGAATTTGGATATGCTAGAGGAGGTACGTGAGGACGCTACTTTAAGAAATGTAGCGTACCAGCAGAGAATAACCCGTTTCTACAATAAAAGAATGAGTCCAACCGAATTGAAAGAAGGAGATTATGTGCTAAAGAAGGTAATCCCTAAGAACAACAAACTTGAGGCTAATTGACATGGGCCATATCGCATTTCAGCAGTTGTGCGACCTGGAACATACACAATTGATACATTGGAGGGAGAAGATTTTAAGAATCCATAGCATGCCGAGCATCTTAGGAAGTATTACCAATGATGTAATGAAACACTTTCTACTATTTTCATTTAAGTATTAATAAAAATGATAATTTTCTCCATTTTTTTTAATTTTTGGGAGTACTAGTGTTATGCACTACTATATACTTGATCGGCGATAGTTAAAAGTTGAAAAACTTCAAAAATGGCTCAGACAACAACCATACCATTGATCGGTGCCCAGAATAGGTCCTTCACAACAACAACCACATAGTTGATTACTGATATTCGAACGTTTCTCGGTATAAGCAACACTTGATCGGCAACAGACAAAAACCCAAGCCAAGCAGGATTCTAAGTCCTCAAGAAACTTGGTCACTGAAGACAAGGATAAAACAAGATTTTATCCCACTGAAGTTAAGGACAAAATAAGATTTTATCCAACTGGGCAAAGTAAAGGAAGAACGTTGCGAAGATGCCTAAAAATAAATGTAGACACATATTCCATACACGTCTGGTCACCACTGGTAACTAATGCAAAACCTAAAAATTTAGGTGCATTAATATAACCTATGGAAATACATGGGTAACTAGTACTAAACTTGGATTTTAATCTAAGTGTACTAGTTGAACCTATGAGCTCATTGGTAATTGATTCTAAACTTAGGCAAGAGCTTAAGTGTGTCAATAGAACTAATGAAAAAGAGTAAGCCATTCGCATTAAGATATTAACGAGATAAGTTGATCAAATATATTTCATTCATTTAAATTATTTATACATGATATTGCTAACAACTGAATTAGAGGAATAAAATTTATTCTAATGGATGCTTCCCCTCAGCTTTAGAAGAATTGGAAACTTGTTCCATTCATGCGGGAGGATCATCCAATGTGTAAGGGGAATTGATAAAGCTGAAGTCCCGGAGCATTCTTTTATTTCTACTGCTTGATCAATCTAACAGATGAGGAGGACGAAAAATCTTTAGCTCGTCATGAAGGCCATAATCCCCTAAATACTTTGAAATCAGGCACTGCGGAACTATGTTGGCATGAATCCAATCAACATCTAATTTGAAAGGAGGATCTTCACAGTCCAACAAACCAGGATCGAACCAGTTCCAAATAGGGCTATGCTGCTCCACTTTTATCACTGTTAAGAAATTATTCTAGCCCCATTTGTAACCTTTATTCTGAACTTGCTTAAATCGTTCATCAAAATGACCCAGAGCTTCATTTTATCCCTCCATCCAGATCTCCCTAGATTGTTTATAGAATTGGAAGGTTAGCCTCTCAGCCTGGTGGTGCCACTTTTTCAGCACTCCATCTTTGGTTGGTAATTGGGTGGACTGAGTAGAAAGTTTTTGGTATTGAGTGTGAAGCTTCTGGGACATCTCAGTAATGGCCAAATATTTTGCCTCTAACTAAGCAACTTCATTAGCAAGAGTCTGCTACGTCCTAGCCTCATCTGTAGTATCTCGGACAGGTTTAGTTTTTTCACGAGAAGATGAAGTAGACTTAGTTTTCTTTAGTGCCTCCACTTCTTCCCTCAATATGATGTTTTCAATTTCCAAGAAAGAAACCCCTTCATTAGTAGTAGCAGCAGTAGAAGAAGAAGTCTTAATCGAATTCTATTCATCCCCCAAGCTATTATTTTTTTCTTCCAGCAGCTTGGCAATGGCTCTAACCTCCTCTATCTCCCGATTAAGCAGAAATTCTTGCCCCTTGAAGAAAAACATGTGTTTCTTCAAATTTTTCTCAAAACCCTAACCTTTACTTAAAGCTTTGTACTTATTCTCTTAGTCCTATTGTGATCTTCTTGCATCTCTTCAATTATTTCATAATAAACCACATTCTTGGCCACTGCTCGGTTAAGAAGACTCTTTAAATAAAGGTAGGCTTATCTAGCTTGATCTGAAGCACCCTCTCCCTACACTTGAAATAAAGGTAGGTTTCTCTAACTTGATTTGAAGCACCCCCTCCCCATCTTTGAAGAGATCATTCCATCTTTGAAGAAGCTCAGAATCAGTTGAAGAGAATTGATCCATTTTATCCATGAACTATAAAATGCAAGAAAAATTTCCAATCTACAACAGAGGAAGAAGGCAAGTGTAAACTAATGTTCCTTTTCATTAATAAAATGTTGATTACAAGTGCATCAGCATGAAATAAAAAGAAAAGTACAATTAAAGAGAATAATAAAAGTTGCTCGGTGAACTGGTCTACACCTTCTTTACGTTTGAGGTAGACCCAGAAGGATTGGATACAGAAGGGCACATAATATCTTGATCAGCAGAAGAAGGGATGGAAGAATCAACTGCAGTTGCCTAAAGTTGGTCAATAGATTCCAAAGTAAGGGTAGATTCATTTTACCCTCCATCATCCTCAATCTCCTCATCCATATTGGGAGGAGACCCAGGATCATGATTGAGAAACAACTCAGAGTCATGGGGAGTGTTGACCTCTACAAGGGCTGCTGACCAGCCATCCTTGAAATATTTTTTCTTGGCAAACTCAATTTGAGCAGATGCAGCACCAATAGCTTTATCCTAACCCCTGTTGAATGCATATTCCTTAGCCTTCAACCTTCTGGCCTTCTATGCACCCAACTTCTTCTGCAACTCGAAGTTAGTACAAGAAATAACAAAGAAATGAATAAAAATGAGGAGATGTTACAATACTTACTAATGCAAGGCTTTGGGCAGCCCTTTCAAAAATTTTAGATCGAGGCATTAAAGAAACAATAACCCTATGGTCTGGTAGTCTACCAGACTTTATTAATTGTCTGGCCAAACCAAGGCCAATGGCCACTAGTGGGCTAGAATCAGGTAAATTGGACCAACTCTTGTTGGTCGGTGCTAGCATAAGAGCCTTCAGCTAACTTAGAAGGAATCCCTTTTTTCATACTCTTGTACTAGGCTATATAATTTTTCTTAGCTGGGGGATTCTTCTTTATTTATGGCCCTACCAGCAGCCTACTTGGTGGAATGAGTAGTACTAATACCACCTAAGATATTGGGGAATATCCTCTTCCTCATGGCTATGGCAAGGGGCAAATTTGAATAAATGGAAGAGGATGGGGCAACAACAAGTTCAGCACTTCCAGATGCAGTGACCGGTGAGTAGTAGAGATAGGGTCTTGATCAAGATCAATCACTGTGGAGGGAATAACAACAGTTGGGTGAGAAACAAAAGAAGTGGTGGTATTTTTATACTCCAACAGGTATGATGCAGACCTAATGTGCTCCTCCCCTATCTTATGATGAATGCCCTAAATAAACTTCAACTCCTTGAGGTTGATATCACCCTCCTTGGGACACTTACTCTTTCGATCAACTGTAACCAAAGTCACTAGATAAAAGTAAGTATCAAGAATTAGTAAAATTTTCAAGAAGAGTTAGAAAAAATGTTGCAACCTATCCTATTGCCATATTGTGGGCATCTGGGCCCTCGGTACTCAGTATCCCCTGTCATGGGTACATATTGCCAATTTTTGCCATTTACTCCATGATCAAAGTAATATCGATTGGAGTCTGGGAGGTTAACTACTAACTCCCTATTTACAGCCTATGACACCCCGCCTAATTAATTACCAGGTGATCAGTCCTTAATTAATTAATTTTAGAATATCAAGTTGGTTCAAATAAGGCATCACTGTCGAAAACTCAAATTTTAATTTAGTAAAAACTAACCACCTAATATTTAAAAAGGTTGGTGTCAAAATTGTATCATGTTATTAACCATCATCATTAAAGGGTAACATTTAATCATCACCATCCATCACAAGAGAATAAGGAAAGAAATAACTGAATTTAAATAAAGAACTGGAGTAACACATCCAGTTAAAATCCCATAAAATAATACAATAACATGAAATCAAGTCTAAAGATAGAATAAAACAACTCTAAATCTTTGAATTGAAAGTAGGAGGGACGACATGTCCAACTGAAGTAAATAACTGATAAATGAGGAGAAATAGACTCAGAAGCGTCTACTAGCAACATCCTGAAGCTTCCACAGTAGATACACCTCGGCAAATGAATGGAATCTCTTAAGCCTGGTGTCCCTGTAGTTAAGCACCTAAATTTAGTTTGTAGAAGAAGCCATCTTTGACACATCATGCTCCCTGATACGCTATTGATGGTATTCTGATCTCAAGTCAATCTTCGAGAAGAAGGCAGCTCCTCTCAACTGGTCGAATAAGTCATTGATTCGAGGAAAAATATATTTGTTCCGTATCGTGACTTTATCCAACTCCCAGTAATTGACACATAACCTCAACGATTCATCCCTCTTCTTAACGAACAGTTTGGGAGCACCCCATTGAGAAGTACTCCTATAGATAAACTCCTGCCCCAATAACTGTTCAATATGGTCACGTAACTCCCTTATCCATATTGTATCCATACAGTAAGGTTCGCGCGCTATCGATCGAGTTCCCGGTGCTAAATCAATGAAGAAGTCTATCTCTCTACTCGGTGGCAACCTCGAAATCTCCTAAAACACATAAGTGAACTCTCGAATAACAGGAATCAAGTCAAGTGGTACCACCACCTCCCTAGAGGTCTCCTCCTCTATGTAGTATAAATGTGCGGACGATCCTCCCTTAGGGTGAGGAATTACCGACAGGAACATCTCCTGACCGGGTATGGCAAAAACTATACTCCTACTAAAATAATCAATCATGGCCATATACCTGACAAGCCAATCCATGCCTAAAATCGCGTCATACTCAGACATATATAATATGAGCATGTCAGCGGGTAAGATAAACCTCCCAATCTCTATACCCACTCCCCGACAAATAAAAGAAATTACGAAACCTCTAATCAACAGTGAATCCACACAAGTAACTGTACTCTCTGCTGTATTAAATAATCCCGTAGTACGTGCAAACCCCGTGGAAATAAAATAGTGTATGGCCCCCCTGTCAAATGAAATACTCCCTAAAGTCCCCTGGATAGAAAACATACCCTCAATCGCGAGTGGGTCCTGCGGGACTGCGGCCCGGTGAAGATTGTAGACTCGTCCATACTAAAGTTTCCCCTGCTTAACTGGGACGGCTGAAAAGGGTGGCAGTGCTAGCATGTGTGGGGGTGCTAGGAGAGTTGCGAGAAATAATGGCCTCTGGGGCTCCTAACGAGCACCCTACTACTACTTCCGGTGGCCTCTACCCTTCTGAGGGCAGTCCTGACACTTGTGGCCAGTGTTGCCACAAGTAAAGCATCTCCCTGGGAAGGTTCCTCCCTTTTCTCCCTGCTGTTCCCGACCCTGATGGCCATTACCACCCCTCCCCTAGCCATGCTGGCCCTACTGAACCTGCTGCTGGACCTAGTGACCCTGATGGCCGTGCCTAAAGCCTCCCTGCCCATGTCTAAAACCTCCTGACCTGAAACTCTTAGGATCCCCCTGCTGGGAACCCTGATCACTGTGTCTATGATGACCCTGAGCTGCCTGTGCCCCACTGGCACCATTTCCTCCTGTCCTACCCAGCTGGATGGACTCTCCTACTCGCTTAACCTCTGTTAGATAAAAATGGCGGTCCTGGCAGTGGAGTAGTGCTACATTAACCACATCCAAATAGGTGTCCAAAGAGAGATTTCCTATCAAATACTGGAGGATCCTCCATATTAACCCATCCATAAAACGGTGAATCTTCTCCTCCTTGCTCGCGATCTCATTTAGTATAATGTTCAAAAGTTTGATAAACTCTGCCTCATATTCTGCCACGGTCTTTTCCTCCCGCTTCAAGTTCACCAACTTCCGTCTCATCTCTGTCTGGACGGCCGAGGGAAAATGTTTGCAGTTGAACCGCACCCAAAAGTCTCGAATAGTGAGTGTATGTCTCTCCTCATCAGTGGTAATAGACTCCCACCACTGCAGTGCTGCTCCCACTAACTTGAACGTGGCCAGTATCTGACTCTGCACCTCCGTTCACTCATGCTGCACCTCCGTTCACTCATGCATCCTCAAATGATTCTGTATGTCCTTCTTCCATTAGCACACTACCACCACATTGGAGCTACCAGTAAACTCTGAAGGATGTGCCTTCTGGAAGGAATCCCTAACACGTTCCCAAGCAGACGGGAAGGTCTGGGCCTGAACTGGAGCCACCATCGGTGCCTGAGGTGTTGCCTGCTGCACAACTACCAATGTCGCATTTACCGCTTGAGCTACAATGGTGGCAAATTTAGTGGTATTCATCACACCCTGAGATGGTGCAGGCTGAAGCTCGTGCTGAACATCCCTGGGAACTCTCTGTGCACATCGAGGAGGCATCTGAAAGGAGAACAAAGTTTCATAAGTCTACAGTTATTATCTCAAAGTAGTTGAAGAACGTAAAATGCATAAAGAGTACAACAATACTAAAATATAGGGTTCTATATCAAAGGACGCCACGGGGAAACATAATAAGCCGTACAGATCCTAAGGACACTAGAACTTGATGCTCTGATACCACCTGTGACACCCCGCCTAATTAATTACCGGGTGATGAGTCCTTAATTATTTAATTTCAGAATAACAAGTTGGTTCAGATAATGCATCATTGTCGAAAACTTAAATTTTAATTTAATAAAAAACTAACCACCTAATATTTAAAAAGGTTGGTGTCCAAATTTTATCTTGTTATTAACCATCATCATTAAAAGGTAATACTTAATCATCACCATACATCACAAGAGCATAAGGAAAGAACTAATTGAATTTAAATAAAGAACTGGAGTAACACATCTAGTTAAAATCCCATACAATAATCCAATAACATGAAATCAAGTCTAAAGATAGAATAAAACAACTCTAAATCTCCGAATTTAAAACAGGAGGGATGACATGTCCAACTAAAGTAAATAACTAATAGATGAGGAGAAATAGACTCAGAAGCGTCTACTACCAACATCCTCTAGCTTCCACAGCCGTTACACCTCGGCAAATGAATGGAATCTCTTAAGCTTGGTGTCCCTGTAGTTGAGCACCTAAAATAATAGAACAAGAAAAGAGATTTGCAGAAAAACGGGTCAGGGCCTGAGTAGAAAACAGTTTAAATATAGCAAGTGCTTAAATTGGTTAATTAGCACAGATATTATTGATGTTAACTAAGCGTACTCACTTGGGATGCTCGCCTCTCATCTAATGTGCACACCTAACGGTCCTAACTACCCATACTAGTCTCAATACTCTGCCTGACTATATGTAGTATAACCACTATACCGGATAAAATATCTAGATAACCCGAAGCCAATATAATTTCTATTATTTAGGAATAGGTTTAAAGATGATTTAACTCATTTTCATAGCATTATTAATTCTCAACTTATGACCCAATAAGTATATACTTTAATAAAGTAGTCAACATGAAACACAGAATCGGAACTTAGTATACATATATAAAATCTCACTATGTATACATGCAAATATATATATCAATACTGTACCCATGGTTAAGAAACCCCCGGTACTAGGCATACTCGACTATCTAGTGCCATTGCAACGCTCACGCATAAAGGTTAATAGGTTCAATCTCTCAGGAACCAATAAAATATATGCACATATTGGAGGCGAACATAGTTCCAAGACGATGGGCTATGCACATACCTATGAACCCATACGAACGTCACCACTATCTTTATCACAGATATCTCGTACCTAAGTTCCATGCACTAGTGATACGACTCAAAATTCCCCGAAGGCAAACAAGATATGGCAATCCACAACGCGCTAACCTCCGTTCGATAGCCAATAGCTAGGTATGTCATACACATAATATTCCAAGTAATAAGCATGCACATAACTTATATAACTTCATAGGTGTTCATGCAACCCAATTCCCATAGTACGTAGGCAATATTATCATTTCTACTCTCACCGTTATTCATTCATAAATTACCCCTCTTGAACCTACCTTCCTTCCTAGGTTCTATAAAATTTCTATATCTCGAGAACAATCACACTCCAAACTAAATACTAACTCGAAATTTACGTTGTCCGATACTCACATAGGTTATTTCTCTCACTTGGATAAACCTTGGATGATTTTTAACTCGACCGGACCCTAAAAAGACATTGTGGAATCTCATTAGAGGTCAAGGAAATCTCGTTCGAATGAGGTCATTCGAGCGAGTTTGTTCGAACAAAGTTCTCACTTCGAACGAACTTTAAAATCTCGTTAGAAGGGTTGTTAGAAGTATCGTTCGAACTAGGTCGTTCGAATGACTTGGGCAGACTTCGAACTAGAAATCCGTGCAAAACCCTATTCTTCTCCAAAGTCAATTTTTCCCACTTTCAAGCTTCAATATCAATCCAAAACTCAACCCCACTCTAATTACATGTTTCCAAAGTATTTCTAATCACCATAGGACCTTATTAACGCGAATTAGAGTAAAAATCCTTATATGTATTCAAAGGGAATTGATCAATTTCTTAAATCTCTAAAATTCTCATAAAAAGAACCCAACAGATTTTTATCATTCTAAACCCTTAATTTAACTCGTTTTTTAACATAAAACTTTCAAATTTATCAAAGTATAAAAGGGCAATTCCTCTACATGCGTACCCTTCTCCAATTTCGAAGATTCTCCACATATTAGTCTAATTAAACCTAGTTTTCTTTGTAACAAGTTTATATCATCTAATCTAAATCAACAGGAACAATATAATCCTAAAAGAGAAGTAAGATATACACCTTCCTTGGAATAGATTTCTGATTCTTGGGTTGAATTTGGTATGTGGTTGATCCTCTCGTTGCGATCTACACTTTGGTGTAATTCTTGGTGAGAAATCTTGAGTTCTTGGCTTAGTTCCCCTATGGGGTCTTCTTCCTCATTGGTTCTCTCTCTCTCTCACGTAGTTTGCAACTGACTGCGGACTCTAACCCACGTTACTTTTAATTAAAACTTAATTTTCGTCAATTTAATTACTCAAAAATTCCAAAAGACTAAAATACCCTTTTGGGGTGTCATTTTGAGCTAAAATGCCCCGGACTCCAAATAAACACCCGAGTAGTGTTTTCTGACTATTTCAACCCTTATGGACACACTGGCACACTCAAAATAGTCATTTGAGTTATACAAAAATAATTTACCCTTTTAACCCCCAAATATATAATAGTGACATGACTCATACGCGCATCCCAAATAATTATATCTTAACTGTCATGTATTTCGTCCCCGACCATATTATTATTTTCGAAACCATCTATTACGTTACTCACTACATAATGTTCAACATAGTTATTACTCAACATGATTTCAACATAATTATTTTTGATAACTACTAACTCTTGTCACGCTAGTAATTATCACCAATAAGTCAGATTAATTATAAATTAAATTTTCTCTCTTTAATTAATTAATCCAAATTTTTATAATTTCATAATAAAATAAATATGCGTAAAAATACGGGGTATTACACAACCCTAGTCTTTAAATAGTAAGTGTTGTCCCCTGTGACCCACTTATAGCAAAACATAATCTCTAGGATTCCTATATGGGTCCCATGAAGCTGATTTAACCTATAAACTCCATTAACTACTCTCCAAATATTGGGGGCAATTCTAGCAGGGACCACGTCAAAATACGTGCAAAACTCAAGGCAAAATAGGTTTGGGGGAAAAGTAAACACACACTCAACAATAAAAATATAAGGGAGCCAATGGCCCCGAGACAAAGAAAAAAGGTCCATAGGAGGACTGGGAAGCTCCAAATCCATCCATGAAAGGATATTCCACTCATTCCTAAATTCCTTTAGAGAAGCTACTAAGTAAACCATGTTCAAAGATGAAGAAAAGGAAAAGAGATAAGATTCTTACAAGGATTTAAGGATTCAAAAAGAACTTAAGGAGAGAAGAAATGGTCGCACAGAAAGCTCAAGAAGATAGAAGTAGAAACTCAGAAGGTTTGAGGTAGTAGGCAATCAAGATTTTTCAAGCCTTTTATAGATTGCCTCAAAAACTGGTGAGGGTAATGATTAAAGGAAGCGTCGATTGAACTATTGGCGGCTAAGCTAAAAAAGACATAGTTGCTCAAAAACGATTCGTCAAAACATTGGATAATTACAAAAATTCCATCCGCGTTATGTGCCATCAGTTAAGTTAACAATTTCACAAGTATGGGAAGTCGGTAACCGACCAAGCATCAGACTTATTGCCCAAATAACTTTAGGGCTAAATATTCCCACTTTCGCAAAAAACTCAAGCATGGAACATTGGGGGCTTCTATTAATGTCAAAAATTGCCTTATTACATGGACCAATAAGAAATGAACATGCGTTATCCAACGTGGCATCAGTCCTAGTCAGCAAGGCATAATCCCTCGACCAAGTCCAGGAATGTCAACCAATATATTAAGAAGCCCGATCAACAGCAGGAAGACCGACCAACCTGGTAAGTAAAGCGCCATCAGTTGTATACATTATAAACGTTGTATAGATGTAAATGTCTAATTTATAAAGGGATTCCATCCTTTCATATTACAACTCTTGTACTCCCTCATGGGATATAAATATATATAATCCTTGAATCCAAAAAAGAAGGACACACCTGAACAAAGGCAAGGCAATACACAACAGTGGACGTAGGCTTTTCCTTTTAGCCAAACCACTTTTAAAATCTTTTGTGTCTCTCTTATTTACTTATTTATCTATGATCAAATAATTAGATATACTCTAGTTTGTTTTCATTAACAATTCATAACGTAAAATAAGAACTGTGAGGTATATACATTTGAAGTAAAAATTTGCATAAATTAAATATGTTGTAATATAAGAAGACAAAATGTAGAACTTCTTGAGGTTGTCCGCATTCCATGACCTTAGTATCTCTCCACCCTCCAATTTTTCTAAGTGATATGATCCTTGAAGATCATCCCTTACCACCTTAAAAGTTCCTTCCCGGTTGGATCCCAATTTACTATTCGATGATCTTACGGTGTTAATTGAGCACTTTTTGTAGGAGATAATATCCTACCTAGAAATTCCTCGGATTGACCCTTTTGTTTTATTGCCTTTAATGTTGCTACTGGTATGAGGCCAACCTAATCATGGCTTGCTCTTGTCGTTTGTCTACTAAGTCAAGTTCAGCGCGAATGGCATCATCGTTCAGTCCGTAGTCGACCACTCTAGCTCTCATGGTTAGGAGACCATCTTTAAGAAGTATGATATATTCCATTCCATAAGTGAGTGTGAATGGTGTTCCCTCAGTTAGTCTTCTAGGAATGGTACGATATGCACAGAGAATGTGAGGAAGCTTATCCACCCAGGCCCCTTTTGCTCTTTCCAACCTCTTCTTAAGGCCGTCGATCATTATTTTGGTTATGGCTTCTGCTTGACTTCTTCTTTGAAGGTATGCTACTGAGAAGAATTAGTTCTTAATTTCATGTCCTTCATAAAAAAATTTGGAAAGGACCACTCTCAAACTGTGTGCCATTATCATTAATGATGGTTCCTAGTACCCTAAAGCATGTCATGATGTTTCTCCAGATGATCCTTATCATGTTAGCATCTCTAATGTTGGCCAATTTTTCTACCTCTACCCACTTGGTGATCTAGTTTGTGCCCACCAAAAAGTACTTGTGATTCCCAGGTGCGATAGGTAGTGGTCTCACGATATCCAATCCCCATTACGTAAACGTCCATGGGCTGGTCAAAGGCCTAAAATCATTAGCCGATTGATAAACCATTGGAGAGAACAACTGGCACTTCTGACCATAAACATTTGCATCTTTTTGTATATACGGGCACCAGTAGCCTTCTTTGATTTCTCAAAACATCATAGATCTTCCTCCTACGTGACTCCCACAAATCCCATTGTGGAACTCATAAAGAACTTGCTCAACGTCTTTTGGATGGACACACTAGAGATAAGGACCTGTGAAATATCTTTTGTAGAGTTTTCCTTTGGGATCTATATAGAAGCAAGAAACCTTCACTCTCACTTGGTGAGGTACTTTCTTATCGACCGACAGTGTCTTATTTTTTAAGTTTGCAATAATTGGATCCATCCAGCTGGGATCCTTTTCGATCATGATAATCTGCTCGAAGAGAGTCAATTTGTCAATACTAGTCTTGGCAAGTAACTCCACCTTTATTGTCCATTATAGGTCAGAGTACACTAATGATCTTAGGACTGTTAAGGTGTCAGCATGAATGTTTTTCCCCTGGGGAACTGCTGAGTGTGGACCTCTTTAAACTCTACTATGAGCAGACAAACCATAGCAAGGTAGGTTGCCATCCTCTCATATTTTTCATTGAAATTGCCCCTGGCCTGGTTGGACACTAGTTTAGAATCGTCGCACATATTGAGCCGCTTTTCCCTCAATAGTAGGGCCTTACGTAGGCCAAATATCAGTGTTTCTTACTCGACTTCGTTGTTGGAGTCTTTAAAGCTTAACATGATTCCTTGATCAATAATGGTGTCTTTGAGGGTTACCAGAGTAATTCCCACTCCCAGCCCCCATGTAATTGGAGGCTCCATTAATGTAAAGGGTGCAGTTCTCTGACCGTTCTTCCTTAATCATTGATTTCTCTGCCAACGGTTGGTCAGTTAAACTGTCTTTAGTGAATTTGACGATAAAATAGGCTAATATTTTCCTCTTAATCGTTGTCATTAGTTGAAAGTGAATATTAAACCTTCTAAGTTTGATTGACCATTTTGACAGTCGCCTAGACAGGTTGGATTTGAGGGGTAATGAAGTGATTACAGTTACTGAGTGGGCTTTGAAGTAGTGCTTAAGATTCCTTAAGGCAATCACCATATCGTAAGTTAATTTCTCCAATAGCAAGTAGTGTTATCTGCGTCCAGGATTATCTTACTGGCATAATAGGCATGGAACTATCTTCCCACCTTCTCACACATTAAATCTAAGGTAACTGTGTAACTTGATACTACTAGGTAGAGGTATAAATGATCTCCATCATTGGGGACTACTAACGGGGGTGGTTTACTGAGATAAGACTTGATCTCTTCAAGGGATTTTGAGCAGTCATCCTTCAAAGTGAGGCCCTTATCCTTTTTAGTAGCTGCCAGAATGTTAGGCATCGCTCTGAGGGCTTGGAGATGAAGTGATTGAGTGTTGTGAGCGTTTCAGTAAGATTTTGAATATATCACACCATCTTTGATGGCTAGACCCCGGGCATTAATCTGATCTGGATTGGCCACAATGCCCCTTTTGATGAACAGGTAACCTAAGAATTTGCCTGACTAGACATCGAATGAGCATTTTCTTGCATTAAGCTTCATTCAGTAGTTCCTGAGGATTTTGAAGGTGTTGTCTATATCGCTGATTTGGTCACCTTTATCCTTGCTCTTAACTAGCATGTCATCGATGTAAACTTCCATGGTTTCACCCATTTGTTGCTTGAATATTTTTGTGACCAACCTCTGATACATGGCCCCAACGTTTTGAAGGCAAATGGCATAGCCTTTTAGTAGTACAAACTAACTGGGTGATGAATGATGCCTTGTCTTTATTGGGGCTAAATAGTGGAATCTGATGATACCCTGAATAGGTGTCCAGGAATCTCAGTCGTTCATATATTCCCAATCAAGTTTTTACCTATGAAGACTTTGGGCTTATTATAGTCGACGTCCTCTAGTCACTAGCATTTTACAGTTTAGCTCTTATTGGGGTCAATCTCGCATGCTTCCATAATAGTTGTGACCTTCTTTGACTCCATTTGAATAGCATTCCCTTGGATCCGATTCTGACCATATGCTTTATAAATTACTGCGAATTCCCATCCCATATGGTCATCTAGGACGTTGTTCGGCTTTTAGTCGCCATTGGCTATGACCTTGTCTTCTTTCCTATCTATATACTCATCAATATGCCTAACTTGGGCCAACTGCTCTAGATGATATTTTAAAGCTTTATAGCTTTTTGTTCATGGGCTGCCTTCCTTGTGGAATGTGCATCGTAATGTGTTATTCCTCTTCATAAGGTCTCCACCCATCTTCTTAGGCCACTTCACAAATGGTTGGTCTTTGATTTTTCCCAAGATCTTGTAAATCGACTCCTTGAAGATTATGTTAATAGCTTGGAAGGCTTTTGAGGGATCAACTTTATTTCCATTCTTCGAGCTATTTTCTTCCTCCATTCTTATTCCCCTTCTTGGCATTGTTAGCCTTATCTCCTCCCTTGTTGGCCCATTTTTTTTAGGGAGGAGGGACGATACCCCCCACATATTATTAATTAAGGAGAAAAAGCCTCTCCAAGGCAAATACAAGCTCAAGAAAATAAATCTAATGGGAACTTAAGCCCAAAACTAAAGCAGAATAATTAAAATTGGGGTTTTATAATAACCCCATTACAAGGAACTCAAGACTTCACTAATCTAATATAGAAGTAATTGATCTTGTCTAGCTTGTAAGCTCCTTTGACCATCTGCGGAAGATCTTTCAAATTCTCATAGGTTTTAACCCCTTTTAAATTAACTCCAACATTAGCTAAGCAATCAATGACCATATTTGATTCTCTATAGCAATGGCTTATTGAATAATTAATGTTACTAAGATCTGAGAAGATAGCTTCTATAATAGCCTTCATTCTCCATGGAGGTTTCCACTCTCTTTTGATCAATTTCACCACAAAAAGGAATATAATTCCATATCAATCTCTGAAATGTTCTTCTATAAACATAACTTAATCCAAAAACTTAAAGTTTTCATCTCCAATACAGAGTTAGTTGCAAATTCTTCTTCTTTTGAATAAGGAAACATCATCTCACCTTTTTCATTACGCAATATACCTCCCATACCTCCTTTACTCGGATTCCCTTTGCACGCCCCATCAATATTCATCTTGAGACTTCCAAAAAGAAGAAATGGCAATTTAACTTTAACATAATTAACTTATTTTGAGCAGAGATTCAATCCAAACACCTCATAACTGCCTTAAGAAAAAGGGGAATATCTTCTTTCAAAAGAGTGGACTTCGTGTATATTAGAAATCAAATTACCAATTTGATTCTTAACAGAAAGAGTATTGCATTAAATTCCTTCATATAAAGATTTTTTCCCAGCCTTCTAAATTTCGCAAACCACTGCAGGAGGAATATCTTTACCCAAAAATTAATCTGCTTCAGACCTCCCAACCTGCAGCCACTAGCTAATAATGATGGTTGACAAATTGTTCATATCAGGCTTGATTCCCATTAAATTTGAGAATTAATCCCATAATTGAGAGGCAACTGGAAAAGTTATGAATAAATGTGCATAAGTTTCTTCTCTTTTAAGGCATATGTGACATTAAGATCCCATTCTAATTCCTAATTGCTTGACATTATCAACAGTAAGAATGCAGTTCTGAATGATTCTCCAAACTTTTATTGAGATTTTATTTGGAATTTTAGAATCCCAGATATGGATATGAACTAAAGAGGGGGGATTATGAACCTTTATACATTCATATGCTGAAGATAGAGTTAAGAGATCCGAGTTTTTAGCCTTCCAGATCAGCTTATTTTCCACAAATTCCATCTGATTTAAATAGACATCCTCCACCTATTTGATTTGACTCCAAGAAATATATCCTCTTTTACTATTATTCCTATTCTTGTATCTATTAGAGCAATATTTGGACCATAATGAATCTTCTGTTTTAAGCTTCCAGTACATTTTCATAGAAAAATCTTTGGAAAGAATTCCAAAGTCTTTAAATCCTAAACCTCCTTCATTTTGATCTTTACACAAGTCTATCCAATTATTCCATTGATATTTCCAACCTTGATCTTCATTCCATCCCCAAAACAATTTATTCAGCATCACCTGAATTTTATTAATCACCAACTTAGGAGGATTAATAGAAGCTAATAGGTATAATTCTATGGAATAAACGACATGCTTTATGAGAATGAATCTACCACCAATAGATAAAAGCTTTGCCTTCTAGCCTGCTATTTTACATCCCAAAGACAAAATTAATTGGTCATAGTATCTCACCTTGCTCCTACGTTTAAATAGAGGCCATCCCAAGTATTTTAGAGGCAGATCTTTAGCATTGAAGCCCAAAATTTCAACAACTTTAGATTTGTACCTAAGAGGCATCTTTGTATCTACTGTAAAAGAGATTTTTAAGTAATTAATTTTCTGACCTGATGTTCTTGAGTTTCTCTGAAGGAAGGCCATGATATTCTTCAAAATCCTTTTGTCACCCCTAGAGAAAATGACCACATCATCTGCAAAAGCCAAATAAGATATAAGAGGACTACCACTTGGCAAATAAAAAGGATTAATCACTCTTTTCTCCATCAAAATATCCATGCCTCTACCTAAGTACTTTGCAACAATTATGAAAAGTCTTGGGGAGATTAGATATCCTTTCCTAGTCCCCCTATTAGACTTAAAGAATCCATTAGGCTTCCCATTGATTATTATAGAAAACCAATTGTCATACTTCTCCAAATAAATATATGAATATTTCCCCAAACCTAAATCCTCTAATCACTTTGATAAGAAAACCCTAGTGAATCTTGTCATAGGCTTTCTCCATATCCAACTTTATTATTACATTTCCTCCATGAATCTTCTTTCCCAGATTATGCACTATCTCTTTGGATAGCAAAATGTTATATTGAATAGATCTGCCTTTAGTAAAACCACTTTGGTTTGAATATATAATATTAGGAAGAAACTTAGCAAGTCTTGTACATAATTATGTTTTAATATGATAGAAAAAATTGACCCCCCATAATCATTAGGTCCTGGAGAGGATTCAGAACTCAAGCTTTGGATAGCCTCAAAAACTTCTTCATCATAAGTATAATCTTCTGAAACTGAATTGGCCTCTTGGTTGATCAATTTGGGGATCAAGTATGCATTATACTCCTCAGTCACATTCTGCACAGAATACAATTAAGTTTCAAAAAAAATTATAATATGATTCTTAGTGCCCTACTCATCTTCAATCCAAACACATGAATCATCTTTAATCCCAGCTATATAAGGGTTTTGATTTTTGGCTTTAGTACTGGCATGAAATAATTTATTATTAGAGTCACTTAGATTCAACCGTTTTATAGAAGACTTTTTCTTCCAGAACATCCCCTTAATCTCTAAAGATGATTGGAGTCTAGCCTTTCCATTATTCAATTCCTCTCTATTTGTTTTAGAGCTGGACAGGTCATATTTGAGTTCTAATCGATATATTTCATCTTCTAAATCCACAACTACTTTATTAACATCCTTAAAACTCTCCTTGCTCACCTTTTTAGAACTCCTTTAAGCCTTATAATCTTAAAAGAGAAATTCCACATGCCCATAGTTGGGGTATTTTGACTATATGACTCTGCAACTATCTTCATAAACTCTAGATGAGAAGTCCAAAAATTGAGAAATTTGAACACTGAATGCTTTTTGTCTTCGTTGTTGCCTACTGACAAGAGGAGGAGGGAATGATCTGAGGATGATTTGTTGAGGTGTTTAATAGATGAATTGGGATAGGAAAGCAGCCATTGAGTGTTGTAAAAATACCTATCAAGCCTTGCCATTATAAGGTTTACCTCACCTCTGTTATTACACCAAGTGTATTTTGAGCTTTGATACCCCATATCTTGAATCCCACTACTCTCAACTACCTGATTAAACTTATAAACTGTTGTAACATCCACTTCATTACCTCCTACCTTTTCATATTGGTTTGTCACAGTATTATAATCCCCCATCATGATCTGAGGCATATCACTCGTGTCATTGGAAGCCTCGAATACTTAGAGCCATAGATCCCTTGTATCTATTTTGTTGCATTTATCAGACACTATGGACACACATACCTGGTATTTTAGAACTGGATGTGTAATTTTAACAACCAACTTTTGATCATGATCCACCATAACTTGGGTTTGGATGTTGAATCTCCATAAAATCTAAACTTTACCATTACAATTACTACTTCATCCTTAAAATACCCACTCCAATTTATACATCTCTAATTTAACTTTATCAACTATAGGCTCTAATACAACTAACAGAGGAATTTTATGGATTCTGCAAATAGTATTGATTCTTCAAGTTGATGATTTCTTGCTTGCACACCTTATATTCCAACTATAAAGTATAATATTGATATTTGGAGATATTGGAGTTTTGAATTCCTCTGGTGTGGGATCTGGTGCATCTTGTGAACATAAGGTTTTATTTTTTCAACTTGTTTTCTCTGGTACCACTACTAATAGGAATTTTTTGAGATGATTTCTTTTCCTTATTAATCACTATGCTCTTTCTAATCTTTTGGTCCACCATTTCTGAAAACATAATCAATTCCTCTTTTAAAGCAACATGATATTCATAATCTTCTTCCCCTGCAGATAAATACATTTTCTGCTGATCTGAATTTTCTTCATTATCTGGAATCACAGTGCTTCTAGGTGAAAAACATCCTTTATCCCCTTCCTTATAATCTTCACCATTCTGATCTTGATAATTCCTCATAGCTTGGAGCACTTATTTCTTCTTTGTCTTTTTCATATAAACCCTCCAGTGATTTGCCTCTTTAACCTCTGGTAACTAGATTTTTGGCTGCCGCATATCTTCAATAAATTCACCTTCTTCTATTTCCTCTGCAATTACAGGATCAGTTATCTCTACAAACTGCTTACCATATTTTTGTTGCTCCTCTTTAACTTTAATAAAAACTTTCTTTAATTGGATGGTGTTAAATTTTTTCCTGTCTTAAATAATTTCTAAGGGATCTTCATTTTTACTATCATTCTTGGCCATATCCTCTAAAGCTAGCAATTTATTCTTTACCCTATACTCAGTATTGTTTTTCCCTTGATTGTTTGGTGTCTATTTCACATTTGTTACTGCATCTTTTTTTATCCTCCATCATTGTTTAATGGATTAACAATACAATCTGATGATGCTGAAATCTGGCACCACCAGATAAATAATTATGAGCTCAAACTGTAAGTAACATGGCATCCATAGATGCATAAGTGTGTAAGCGTATAGAAGGAGATGAGTATAAGAGGAATAAGACAATGATGTATAGTGGTTCAGCCAATTAGGCCTACATCCACTATGAGTGTGTGATCCACTATGTATGGGCACTAATGGCCTCAGATACAATGCACATAAGCTCACTTTCTCTCTCTACTGTGTGTACAAGCAGAGTTTTATCTAGGGTTACAATTTATCCATCCATTGTAGGGTTGTAGGTGATAAGTATATATAGGTCTTGGGGGTGTAGTGCACCCCCCAAGTATGCATGGTGCATGTGAATGATGATCTAGCCAATCCCCTGTTGACACCTGTAGATGCCACCTGTAACTAATGATGACATAATATTCCCTCACGTGAGGGGGTGATATTGTTATAACGGTCTTCCACATGCCACGTGAGCCTCACGCGCACTGTTCCACACGTCTCCCAAATCACGCGCTGTGATGATGTCACCCTCGGCCTATGATACGAGGCCGAGGGAAAAATCCTCTCTGGCAGTGAGTCTGGCCTAATTTAGGCCTCGTACTGTCATACCCTCAGAGGGTCGTCTGGTCCTGGTGAGGGTTCGGCCCCTTGGAGGGTCGTCTGGGCCTGGTGAGGGGTCGGCCCCTTGAAGGCTCATCTGGGCGTGGGGAGGGGTCGGCCCCTTGGAGGGCGGTCTGGTCCTGGGGAGGGGTCAGTCCCTTGAAGGGTCATCTGGTCCTAGCGAGGGGTCGGTCCCTTGGAGGGTCGTCTGGGCCTGATGAGGGGTTAACCCCTTGAAGGGTCGTTTGGGCCTGGTGAGGGGTCGGCCCCTTGGAGGGTCGTCTGGACCATTTTGGGCTCGTCTTGGTGGAGGGTACCCTCGGCCTGGTCGAGGGTATATATGGGCATATCAATCACCCCCCAGCCCTTATCCATAGATGTTGTTGAGATGGCTGAGGGATAATGTTGCAGATGAGATGAGTGTATAATAAGTTAAGTGAGTGACACCTGTCAAGCTGTTGTGACAGCTAGGCAGATATCTATTGTCATTTCAGTTTCCTAGGCATGGTGAATGAACACTTTGCTTGGGACTTTATGCCCTAATGATTCCCTCCTCATGGGCTGTGTTATGCCTTGGTTAATGGGCCCACTCATTAGCAAGGTATTTAAATAATTTTTTGAAGTTTATTCTTCTTCTTCTTCTTCACGCCTGAACTCTCTCTCTCTCTATTCTCTCACCAACTCCATTTCCATTTCTGTAACTTCATCATTTCGAGCTTCAGCAGTCTCATTTGTTCTTTATCAGGTAATCCTTACGCCCTATTTACCTCTTTACATTCCATTATTTTTTACGCTTCGACTGTTTTAGGCTTGTAGGGCTGGATTTTTCTTTGGTTGTTTTATAACTTTCCGGCGTTCTTCTCCGGCGTCTCGTTCTTGAGTGTTCTTGGTTAAAACCCTTACTTTCCTTAGTTTTAATCCAAAAGTCCATTTTGGTCAACTGCAAACTTGTTTGTACTTGGGTTAGCCAAATTCTTTTAAGTGTAGGGTCTTCCCCCTAATGCTTAGGAGGCTTTACAATTTAGCTGAGGAGTTCTCATCCCTGAGAGAGAAGTTCTTTGTAGAGATCAGACTAGTAGAGGAAGATGAGGGGCTGGCCCTAATTGGGTACGACCCATTTTTCCCATTCCATTAGCCATAATATTACCATCTGAGTCTTGTGGGTCATCTTATCGTCCAGCCTAGAGTCATTTAGGAGAGATGGATGAGAGAGCATCGTCACCAATTGGCGTTGGGCCTTCTGGGAGGACGGAGATGTTTGATCTTAGCCCAGGCCGAGGGGGTGGTCCCTTTCGAGGCTGTTCTTGTGACCACTTTATCCCCTCATGCCTTCCAGATGGCCTTTCCTCATGGACCCTTGACAGGTGATGAGGCCAAGGGAGAGGGGACTGAGGATGATGGTGAGGACTTAGAAACTGACCAAGTTGACACCTCCCATGCCTCGACTTATGTTTCCTCCATCAAGGATCGTGACCTCCTACTATAGAGGCATACATTTGGTGTGCCCCCCATAATAAGTATGAGGATCCCCTCTGAGTCTGAGAAAGTCTTTGAGGGTGACGAGGGAGAGATTGCAGTATATGAACAGATGTTTAAGGTCGGTGTTAGGTTCCCTCTGCACCCTGCCATAGTCAATATATTGTTAGCCCTCGGCGTTGGCCCCTCTTATCTTCCTCCTAACTCCTGAAGGACGATCCTCGGCTATATCTCTTTGTGGAAGAATACCTTCACTGACGAGCCTTCAGCCGATGTGTTTTTGGCTTGTTATAATATCACTTCCTCGTCCAAACAGCCTGGGTACTATCATCTGGGGTTAGGAGGTCTAATAAAAAACTTCTCCACGTGGCACAAACCTCTAACCATGACTGGAAGAAGAGATTTTTCTTCATATCTGGGGAATGGGAGTTTTTTGCCGAGGCTCAGCCTTTGGACGATGGTCCGAGAGTTCCAAGGAGATGGTCTAACCCCTCTATGAAGGCTAGGTCAGACCCTGGACTTAGTCTGGATGAAAAGGACATAGTCGAGTGTTTGAGAGAACGAAGGAAAGAGGGTGGACTTGCAAAGTTTGAAGATTTGATGACCCCCCGGTTCCTCAAAGAAGCCCCTTGATAGAGCTATGTGAGTTATTATTATTTTTTGCTCAATCTTTACTTCTGTCCAAGTGTTTCATCTTTTGCCTCTATATTTTTCTAATGTGTCGTCTCCTTTTCTGGTCGTCCTGCAGGTGTCTCTGATTATCTTTGGGAAATGACTGCCCCAAGCTTATTATTTGGTTTAGGTAAGAAGAAAGGCAAAGAGCCTCAAATGGCTCCGAGGAAGTCAAAGGTCGTGGGGCCGACGCATGATGAGCTGACTGCCGATAGTCATAAAAGGAAAGAGCCTGAAGTCCCTGCTGACCCTCGGTCGGATTCTAGGACGAGGGCAAGGGTGGAGGCATATGAGCGGACTGGTTCCTCTTCCAGCATGGGGGCCTTCTCATCCCAAAACTTAGCATTTTTGAAGGTTGAGCCGTCTTCCCTGATAGCCAATCTGAGGGCGGCCAAAGCTTCTATGTTCTCTACCCCCTCGGCTGCCGACTATGATTTCCTGTCGAAGATGCCCCCGGCCAAGGTGTATGACTATGATCTGCACACTCTGGCTTAGGTATTTGTTTTCATTTCACTTAGTTTGAATTTTTCACCAACTGTTTCCTCGGCCTCTTAACAAGTGTCTTTTTCTGTGCAGTCTATCTGTGCTTTTACCTCGGCCACTAAGTGGATGGATGAAAACCAACAAAAATTTAATGAAGCCGAGAGGGCCATTCAGCACAAGGCTGACCTGCAGACAGAGATTGAGACTGCAAGGGCTGAATTAGAGAGTGCGAGGACTGAACATGCAAGGGTCCTGGACGAGTTGACGAAGCAGCATGATGTAGACCTGAAGGCCAAGGACTTGCTTATAAAAGAGAAGGATGAGGCCTTGATCAACTTGGGGGTTCAATTCAAGACTGATCTTGAGGGGGCTATAGAGAAAGCCGAGGTCGTTGTTGTGGAGGCCTACAAACTCTCAGATGAGTTTCAAGGCTTCCGTCTTGAATACTTAGAAAGGGGGATTAGGACGGCCTGTCGGTGGGTCGTCCTTAAGTTTGCTGATGTAGTATCATCTGTCCGCCCCTCTCTCGAGGCAGTTCAACTAGACGATCCCCTTATTACTGAATCCCTAGGTCAAGTGGAATCTCGGCATGTAGAAGGCACAGGCACGTCTGAGGCTCGGCCTGTCTTGGTCATAGGAGAATTTCCCATAGATGTTCAGGCCTTACCCTCTGACATTGCTCCATAGGGTGGCTGTCTGTAACCCATACCCTCTTTATGTAACCAATATTTTTGTACCTTACTTTTGTTGAACAAATATTAACATTCTGTAATATAATGCCTCTTGCTGTCTTCTATATCTTGCATGACTTACATTGTGATGTTTTTAAATTAACAATATCACTAACCCCTCCCTCGTCTTTCTTGAGGGTAAAGGTGGGGTCTTCCCCACCATTTGCCCTCATCATAGCCGAGGGTGGTTTCTATCAACTTAATGGTTTTTTCAATTAAGTCCCCCCTCGTCTTTCTTGAGGGCAAAGGAGGGGTCGTCCCCACCATTGACCCTCATTATAGCCGAGGGTGGTTTTTACCAAATTAATGGTTTTTCAATAAAGTCCCCCCTCGTCTTTCTTGAGGGAAAAGGCGGGGTCGCCCCCCCCCCCCCCCCCCCCCATTGACCTTCATTATAGACGAGGGTGGTTTTTACCAACTTAATGGATTTTCAATTAAGTCCCCCCTCGTCTTTCTCGAGGGCAAAGGAGGGGTCGTCCCCACCATTGACCCTCAATATAACCGGGGGTGGTTTTTACCAACTTAATGGTTTTTCAATTAAGTCCCCCCTCGTCTTTCTTGAGGTCAAAGGAGGGGTCGTCCCCCCCATTGACCCTCATTATAGCCGACGGTGGTTTTTACCAACTTAATGGTTTTTCAATTAAGTCCCCCCTCGTCTTTCTTGAGGGCAAAGGAGGGGTCTTACCCCCCCCCCCCCCCATTGACCCTCATTATAGCTGAGGGTGGTTTTTACCAACTTAATGGTTTTTCAATTAAGTCCCCCCTCATCTTTCTTGAGGGCAAAGGAGGGGTCGTCCCCCCCCCCCCATTGACCCTCATTATAGCCGAGGGTGGTTTTTACCAACTTAATGGTTTTTCAATTAAGTCCCCCTCGTCTTTCTTGAGGGCAAAGGAGGGGTCATCCCCACCATTGACCCTCATTATAGACGAGGATGGTTTTTACCAAATTAATGGTTTTCCAATTAAGTCCCCCCTCATCTTTCTTGAGGGCAAAGGAGGGGTCGTCCCCACCATTGACCCTCATTATAGCCGAGGGTGGTTTTTACCAACTTAATGGTTTTTCAATTAAGTTCCCCCTCGTCTTTCTTGAGGGAAAAGGAGGGGGTCGTCCCCCCCTCCCCCCCCCCCCCCCCCCCATTGACCCTCATTATAGCCGAGGATGGTTTTTACCAACTTAATGGTTTTTCAATAAAGTCCGTCCTCATTTTTCTTGAGAGCAAAGGAGGGGTCGTCCCCCCCCCCCCCCCATTGACCCTCATTATAGCCGAGGGTGGTTTTTACTAACTTGATAATTTTTCAATTAAGTCCCCCCTCGTCTTTCTTGAGGGCAAAGGAGGGGTCGTCCCCACCATTGACCCTCATTATAGCCGAGGGTGGTTTTTACCAACTTAATGGTTTTTCAATTAAGTCCCCCCTTATCTTTCTTGAGGGCAAAGGATGGGTCGTCATCCCCCCCCCCCCCCCCCCCCCCCAATTTACTCTCATTATAGCCGAGGGTGTTTTTTACTAACTTAATGGTTTTTAAATTAAGTCCCCCCTCGTCTTTATTGAGGGAAAAGGAGGGGTCGTCCCCACCATTGACCTCATTATAGCCGAGGGTGGTTTTTACCAACTTAATGGTTTTTTAATTAAGTCCCCCCTCATCTTTCTTGAGGGCAAAGGAGGGGTCGTCCCCCCCATTGACCCTCATTATAGCCGAGGATAGTTTTTACCAATTTAATGGTTTTTCAATGAAGTCCCCCCTTATCTTTCTTGAGAGCAAAGGAGGGGTCGCCCCCCCCATTGACCCTCATTATAGTCGAGGGTAGTTTTTACCAACTAAATGATTTTTCAATTAAGTCCCCCCTCGTCTCTCTTGAGGGCAAAGGAGGGGTCGTCCCCACCATTGACCCTCATTATATCCGAGGGTGGTTTTTACCAACTTAATGATTTTTCAATTAAGTCCCCCCTCTTCTTTCTTGAGGGCAAATGAGGGGGTCGTCCCCCCTATTGACCCTCATTATAGCCGAGGATGGTTTTTACCAACTTAATGGTTTTTCAATAAAGTCCCCTTCGTCTTTCTTGAGGGCAAAGGAGGCCCACCATTGACCCTCATTATAGCCGAGGGTGGTTTTTACCAACTTAATGGTTTTTCAATTAAGTCCCCCCTCGTCTTTCTTGAGGGCAAAGGAGGGGTCATCCCCACCATTGACCCTCATTATAGCCGAGGGTGGTTTTTACCAACTTAATGATTTTTCAATTAAGTCCCCCCTCGTCTTTCTTGAGGGCAAAGGAGGGGGTCATCCCCTCCCCCCCATTGACCCTCATTATAGCCGAGGATGGTTTTTACCAACTTAATGGTTTTTCAATAAAGTTCCCCCTCATCTTTCTTGAGGGCAAAGGATGGGTCATCCCCCCCCCCCCCCCCCCCCCCAATTTACTCTCATTATAGCCGAGGGTGGTTTTTACTAACTTAATGATTTTTCAATTAAGTCCCCCCTCATCTTTTTTTAGCGCAAAGGAGGGGTCGTCCCCACCATTGACCCTCATTATAGCCGAGGGTGGTTTTTACCAACTTAATGGTTTTTCAATTAAGTCCCCCCTCGTCTTTCTTGAGGGCAAAGGATGGGTCTCCCCCCCCCCCCCCCCCCCCCCCCCCAATTGACCCTCATTATAGCCGAGGGTGGTTTTTATCATCTTAATGGTTTTTCAATTAAGTCCCCCCTTGTCTTTCTTGAGGGCAAAGGAAGGGTCATCGCCACCATTGACCCTCATTATATCCGAGGGTGGTTTTTACCAACTTAATGGTTTTTCAATAAAGTCCCCCCTCATCTTTTATTGAGGGCAAAGGAGGGGTCGTCCCCACCATTGACCCTCATTATAGTCGAGGGTGGTTTTTACCAACTTAATGGTTTTTCAATTAAGTCCCCCCTCGTCTTTCTTGAGGGAAAAGGAGGGGGTTGTCCCCCCTATTGACCCTCATTATAGCCGAGGATGGTTTTTACCAACTTAATGGTTTTTCAATAAAGTCCTCCTCATCTTTATTGAGGGCAAAGTAGAGGTCGTCCCCCCCCCCCCCCCCCCCCCATTGATCCTCATTATAGCCGAGGGTGGACTTAGCGAGCATCACCCCAATCACACTAGTATTAATCGCACACAAAATGAGGAATCAATGTGACATTCTCATTAACATTCCAAGTGTTTTGTTAGAGCAACACATTAGTTACAACTGTGGTCCGATAGGCCTTTACAAAATTATTGATAGTATTTCTTCAAATGATCTGCATTCCAGGGGTTGGAAAAGGGTTCCCCTTTTAGGTTTTCTAATCTATAGGTTCCAGGGACAACTTCATCAACGACCCTATATGGGCCATGCCAATTTGGGTGGAGCTTGTTGGGCTTCTGTCAAGTCTTTTTAGGACTAAGTCCCCCACTGCAATTGGCCTATGCTTCACCCTCTGGCTGTAAAACCTTGCAGTCCTTTGCTGGTAGGTAGCTTGCCTTATCTTGGCGTCTTCCCTCCTTTCCTCAATCAGGTCCAAGTCAAGTCTCCTCTCTTCCATATTTCTCTAGGGGTAATACATTTGGACCCTGTGAGTAGGAAACCCAATCTCGATGGGGATGACGGATTCTGAGCCATAAGTCATCATGAACGGGGTTTCTCCGGTAGAGGTCTTCGTCGTTGTCCTATAGGCCCACAGTACAACATATAACTCCTCAACCCGTCTTCCTTTTGCCTCCTCAAGTTTTTCTTGATCCCATCTAGGATTGTCCTATTTGTAACTTTTATTTGCCCATTGGCTTGAGGTCGGCCTGGGGTAGAGAAGAATTGTTTGATACTCACCCTTTCACAGTACTTCTCTAGAGATGTATTCTTGAATTGAGTCCCGTTGTCCGAGATGAGGGTGTTGGGGAGACCATATCTGCATATAATATTTTTCCAGATGAACTAGAAGGTCTTCTGTTCGGTAATCGTGACCATTGGTTCTGCCTCTACCCATTTTGAAAAATAGTCAATTGCCACGATGAGGAACCGATAGTTATTGATGGCCCTAGGCAAGGGGACTACTAGGTCGATCCCCCACACTGCAAATGGCCATGGGGATGTAATGGAGGTAAGAGGATTATGGGGTTGGTGAGGGATGGTGGAAAATCTTTGACATTTGTCACATTTTTTTACATATGCCGTGGCATCTTTCCCCAAGGTCGGCCACTAGTACCCTTGGGTTACTATCCTCTTCGCCAAAGACCTACCCCCAATGTGGCTTGAACACGACCCCTCATGCACATCTTGTAAAATGCGTGGGACTTCCGATGGGTGCACACACCTAAGTAAGGGGAGCAAAAACCCCTTTTTGTACAAGGTGTCTCCGATGACAGTGAATTTCACAGCTCCGTATCTCAGCTTCTTCCTTTCTTGCCTTGCTTCTGGCATCTCCCCCTCCTTGATGTACCTGATCAAAGGGTCCATCCATGAAGCTTCCTTAGAAATATTTAAGCAAGTGCCAAGTGTTCCCTCAGCATCTTCAATAGTTGGTCGAAGCAAAATTTCCACTGGGACTGTCCTCCTTATATATGTCCTAGTTATCGAGGCCAACCTAGCAAGTGCATCAGCTCGGCCATTATCGAGCCTAGGTATCCTCCTCAATTTCACTAATCTGAAGCTCTTCAGTAATGACCTCACCTTCTCAAGGTACTTGTCCATCCGCTCATCCTTGGCCTCGTAGGCTCCTAGTATTTGGTTCACTACTAGCCTTGAATCACTATTGACCAAAATCTTGCCGAAACTAAAAGACTTGGCCAAGGAGAGGCCTGCTATCAAGGCCTCATATTCGGACTCGTTGTTAGAGGCTTTGAAGTTGAACCTCAGGGCGTACTCAATGTCTATGCCATCGGGTACTGATACTATCAGTCCAGCCCCACTTTCGCTGGCGCAGAAGGACCCGTCAACGAAGAGGCTCTATAATGTCTGTTCTTCTGAGAAATTTCCCTCGGTGAGGGACCCCTTTCTAAAGAGATATCTTCCCTCTTCATTTTCGGCCACTTTCCTTCTAGCGGTGCTTGTCTCAGCTTTATCTGCAGGTGTGAGGCTCAACCTGTCTTGTTGGGTATCTGTCTTCCCAAAGCTCTCATCCTCGGCGTCATCATCTTCCCAAGTAAACTCGACCACGAAATCTACCAATGCTTGCCCCTTAATGGCCGTCCTAGGTTGATACACAATGTCAAACTCCCCCAGCTCTATAGCCCAGGCCATTAACCTACCTAATTTTTATGGCTTGTGTAGGACCTGCCTAAGAGGAGAGTCAGTGAGGATGACCATTGTATAGGATTGGAAGTATGGCTTCATCTTTCTTGAGGCATGGATCAAGGCATAGGCTAACTTCTCTATCCTTGGGTATCTTTGCTCTGCCCCCTGGAGTGCCTTACTGTTGAAATATACGAGTTTTTGTACCCCGTCCTCTTCTTTTACAATGGTTGCACTGATGGCTGATTCTGAGACGGCTAGGTAGACATATAGTCATTCACCCTGTATTGGCCGTGACAACAGTAAGGGAGACCCTAAGTATGTCTTTATCTCCTTAAAGGCCTCATCACATTCTTCGCTCCATTCAAAAGCCTTTCTGAGAATTTTGAAGAACGGTAAACACCTGTCTGTGGCCCTGGACACGAATCTATTCAAGGCAGCCACTCGTCCCGTGAGCCTCTGAGCGTCTTTAATGGTCTTGGGGGTCTTCATCTCTATAAGAGAATTTATCTTTTTAGGGTTGGCCTCAATGCCTCTTTGGTTGATAGTGAACCCCAAGAACTTCCCTGCTCCGACCCCGAAGACACACTTGGCCGGGTTGATCTTTATTTGGTACTTGTCCATTGTATTAAAGGTCCTCTCGAGGTCAGCCACATAATCCTCTGCTTTCAAACTCTTGGTTAGCATGTCATCTACATAGACCTCCATGGACTTCCCAATTTGGTCTTCAAACATTTTATTGACAAGGCGCTGATACGTTGCCCCCGTATTTTTTAGGCCAAAAGGCATGACCCTATAATAGTATGTCCCCTTGTCGGTAATGAAAGTTGTCTTCTCCAAGTCTTCAGGGTTCATAAAGATCTAGTTATGCCCTGAATAGACATCCATGAAGCTCATGAGCTCATGGCCTGTGTTAGCGTCTACCATCTGATCAATGATGGGAAGAGGAAAGTTGTCTTTGAGACAATGCTTGTTGAGGTCTGTGAAGTCTACACACATCCTCCACTTCCCGTTGGCTTTTGGGACAATGACTGCATTGGACAGCTATTCGGGATAGATGACCTCCCTGATAAACTCTGCATCTTCCAGCTTCTTGACCTCATCCCTAATGACCTCATACTTTTCTCGAGAATAAATTCTCCTCTTCTGCTTCACTGGCTTTGCACCCTCTACCACATTGAGCTTGTGGCTCAAAATTTTGGGGTCGATCCCCGGCATATCTGTATGACTCCATAGAAAGACGCTTTGTTTTCTCCTTAGCAGCTTGATGAGATCTTCCTTGATGTTTGGTTTCAGAGTTTTGACGACTTGGAAGGTTTTTTTTGGCTCATCCACATTGAGGATGACGGATTCTACCTCTTCCGTAGCTTCTCCTTTCTTCAGCTTTGTCTCATCCTTGGGGTCGAGGGTATCAATATTGTAAGTGGTTGTTGCCTTCTTGTGCCCCTCTTTTTCTTCGGCGGAGTTAAAATAACATTCCCGCGCTGTCATCTAGTCTCCCTAAGCTTCCCCTACCTCGTAGGGGATTGGAAATTTAATCATCTGATGGACCGTAGATGGCACAGCTTCAAACCCCTTGAGGACTACTCGCCCTAGTATAATGCTGTAGGCCGAGAAGACATGTTCATCCATCATAAAGAAGCTGACCTTCTTGGTATGCCATCTCGGCCACTCGTCTCCCATCCTAACGTCGGCCTCATACACTCTAAGGGGATGAACCTTTTCCCCACTGAACCCAATCAATGGGTGATGGTATGGGATGAGTCTAGCACGGCTGAGACCTAAGGCTTTGAAGCATGGCCAAAACATCACATCTGCAGAGCTACCCCCATCTACCAAGATCCTCGGCACCTCTACCCATGTACCCTGGTAGTGATGATGAGAGGGTCATCATGTGGGGATAAGAGGCCTTTAAATTCCATTCTTGAGAACCCCACTATCAGGGTATCCATATCGACCTTCTTCCTCTTTTTGATTTTGCCTCCAGAGAGGTTGAGTGTACAGTTCTTGTCACTGCCTTGGCCTCAGCTACATGGGCCTTCCTGTCTGTGACCTCTGACCCTCCTCCTTCTAGTCTCCCGTAGATCATCCCCACACTGAGAGATATCATATTAAGTCTCTTGACAGGTCCGTGGTCGTCTCTCGGAGGGAGTTCAGGGTCGTCCTCATTATCAGAAGGGTCGTCCCCTCTTTTTGGAGGATCTTCTCGACATGCATCACCTCTCTTCTTTTTAGGGTCGTCCCCTCAGCCCCTCTTGAAGGAACTTTTGTCAATGTACTTCCTGAGCTTCCCTGCTTTCAGCATCTTTTCAATCTTATCTTTCAGGGCAAAGCATTTGTCTGTCACATGGTCATGGTCTTGGTGAAATTCACACCACGAGTTTTTATTCCTCTTGTTGGGGGTTGCCCTCAACTTCTCAGGCCACTTCAGGGATCGGTCACTCTTTATCTCATTGATAATATGTTCACAGCTGACAGTTAGAGGGGTGTAATCAGCGAACTTGTCATCCGTAGACCTCTTGTTCCCCTCTTTGTTCTTCTTATGGTACTTACCCCCACTAGTGCCTCCTTTTTCATATTCGTATTTTGCGGCCATCGCCTCTTCGGCGTTCATTACCTTTCCTGCTATCGATAGAAATTTGTCCATTGTCCTTGAAGGGTCTTCAGCAAGTTTCCATAGCAGCTTCCCCTTTTGGAGTCCTCCAATCAGGGTTGTCATAGCTGCGCTCTCCTCATAGTCTTCCACCTCTAACTTTTTTTTGTTGAATCTGGATATGTAGTCTCTTAGACTCTCGTTCTTCCCCTGCTTAACATAGAGAAGGTGTGTGGTCTTCTTCTGTGGCCTCACCCTAAAGCAAATGTTATGGATAAACCGATCTGCTAGCTACTTAAAGCTTTCAATAGAATTTTTTGGAAGAGATATGTACCAGACATGTGCAGCCCCAGTCAGAGTGCCAGAAAAGGTACGACACCTCATCTCATCTGAGATAGAGTATATGTCTACCGCCGATTGATACATTTTAATGTGATGGACAAGGTTTGTACTTCCGTCATATCTTGGGGTGACCACGGGTGGCTTTAACTTTGATGGCGTAGAAAAGTTGACTATCTTTGCCACAAAGGGTGAGCCTACGGAGTATCCTCTCTGAAGAGGGTCTCGGCTCTTCAGTATATCACCGATCTTATCCTCCAGTCATCGAATCGAGTCATTCCAGGGCCTCGTAGGGTCGGCCTGGCCGATGTTATCCCCTGCCGCCTCTTTGAGGTGGACAAAGGGTTTTGCTGCAGCAAGCCTGTGTCGGTTGTTTACTTCCCCTTGACTATCGTCCCGCCCTTGGGGTCGGCCCCCGTGGGTTCAGCCATCTGCTGGCTCCCTTCTGGACCTCGGAGTACTCCTTGATCTGGACAATTTTTCCCGCAGGTCATTTACTGGGCTGAGCCTCTCAAAGGTCGACCCCCGCTCAGGAGATCGAAAGTAGAGCCTCTCGGGCGATCGTCAGGATTTTGCCTTCCACACTTCCCTCTGCTCTCCTGGAGAGGTCGTACTGTATTGTTGGAGACCTCATACGGCTCCCAGCACTCTATGGGGGCCTCCTCTCCCTCCAGATCATCATAACTATCCTCAGGGCAAGGGTTTCCTTGCCTCCCCAGGAGTAAATGCCGGGGGTCAGCAACATCCCTCCGCCGCTGTGGGGGTGGAAAGTCTTTGCATGGTGCCTGGGGTGGTCCCCTAGCCTCATGCAACCCTAGAGCCGCTGCCGAAGTAATCATCTCAGGTGAGACCCCTGGTGGTCTTAGTATATTCTGGCTTAGAGCTGTGAACTGCTCCTGCATGATCCGCTGGCTTGCTTTCAGAGACATCAAGGCTGTCGCCACATCAGCCATCTCAGACTGAGGTGGTGGCTGACTGGAACTGGCCTACTCCACTATCCGGTGGAGGAAGTGGTGGTGGTGGCATCTCTGGTGCCATGTGTTTGAGCTATGAAGAGCTGAACTGAAGGAAAGACTGAGGAGCTTGAGAACCTTAATGGGTCTCTTTCAATGGTGAAACAGCTCCTCAAAGAGGGAGAACTGGCTCACCGCCAGAGTGCCCAGTTAGGTCAAGATGTACAAAGGAAGAGATGTCTTCTCGTTCCCACAGACGGTGCCAAACTGATGATGCTGAAATCTGGCACCACCAGATAAATGATGATGAGCTCAAACTGTAAGTAACATGGCAGCCATAGATGTATAAGTTTGTAAGTGTATAGAAGGAGATGAGAATAAGAGCAATAAGACAATAATGTATAGTGGTTCAGCCAATTAGGCCTACATACACTGTGAGTGTGTGATCCACTAAGTATGGGCACTAATGGCCTCGGATACAATGCACATAAGCTCACTTTCTCTCTATACTGTGTGTACAAGCAAAGTTTTATCTAGGGTTACAATTTATCCATCCCTTGTAGGGTTCTAGGTGACAAGTATATATAGGTCTTGGGGGGTGTAGTGCACCCCCCAAGTATGCATGGTTCATGTGAATGATGATCTAGCCAATCCCCTGTTGACATCTGTAGATGCCACCTGTGACTAATGATGACATAATATTCCCTCACGTGAGGGGGTGATATTGTTATAACGGTCTTCCACGTGCCATGTGAGCCTCACAGCAATTGTTCCATGCGTCTCCCAAACCACGCGCTGTGATGATGTCACCCTCGGCCTATGATATGAGGCCGAGGGAAAAATTCCCTATAGCAGTGAGTCTGGCCCAATTTAGGCCTCGTACTATCGTACCCTCGGAGGGTCGTCTGGGCCTGATGAGGGGTCGGCCCCTTGGAGGTCCGTTTGGGCCTGGTGAGGGGTCGGCCCCTTGGAGGGTCGTCTGGGCCTGATGAGGGGTCGGCCCCTTGCAGGGTCGTCTAGGCCTGGTGAGGGGTCGGCCCCTTGCAGGGTCGTCTGGACCATTTTGGGCTTGTCTTGGTGGAGGGAACCCTCGGCCTGGCCGAGGGTATATATGGGCATATCACAATCCATCTCTACATGACCTTTCTTAAAGCAATAATTATAATATTTTGGCATATTATCCACCTGAATCCCCTGCCAGAAACCTTTATCCCCACACCCTATCCATATTCTCTTCAATATCTTCTTAGTGATATATACTTCCACACAAACTCTTGCAATACTGTGTCTATTAATTTCCAATGCCAACGAATCAAGTTTTAGAGGTTTTCTAATGAGTTTGGCAATAGAATAAAGAGCAGGTTTACAGAATAAATGAATTGGTAAGTGTGGGAGAGAGATCCATAGAGGAGCAATACTACTTTCAACATCTGGCCTGAAATCTGTTGTCCACTTAAAGATCCTCATAGGATATTTCCCTATATACTAAAATTCTCTAAGCCACATTCGAGAGAAATCTTCTTCACTATTTAGACGAATCAAAACATGTTTTTGATCTATTAATCCAATACAAAAAGTTGTTTCAAGAGAGAATGTTTAAAATACCTTTCTAATAACATCCATTGAAGGCCTTCCATGAGAGAACTTCCTAACAAGGGAAAAATTGAAAGGTTGAGCCAATGAGTCACTTTCTTCTTGTGAAAATAAGATTGTTGGTTCTCCTTTATAAGTTGTGGGGGAATTCATTGAAACATTCACCTCAGTTGAAGAAGAATTTTCTACCACTGATGCAAAAGACTTTTTCCAAACATTAGGAATGTCCGAAGGAGTGGGACCCACGTGAGGATGATTGAAGAGGCAGCCATACAAACCCTAATTAGGGTTTACGTGGGGAGGGGGAGAGAGAGAGAGATAAGAACAATTACGAGCTTGTACGTTAGATATTCCCAACAATAGGAATCCCCTTGTTGTCTTTAACGCTGCAAGTTTCCCCAGGACGAGCATGAACCATGTCCTAAACCTTAACGTATTTCTCAATACGCACCATGAGGTCATTGATGGTATTAGACTCCTTTTTGTGAGGGGATGGTGCAGCATAGATGTGGTCGGAAGGCCGATCTTGAAGGATGCTACGACAACTTCCTCTGAGAAATCTTCTATTTCATTGAAATCATCCCAATACCGTTTGGCATATTCGCTAAAAGTCTCATGTGGCTTCTTCATAATCGTGAGCAATGAGTTCATCCTCTTAGGGTGGAAGTTGCTGGTTATGAAAGCAGTGAAGGCTTCAGTGCGGGTCCTAAAGATCTTGATGGACTTGCGTGGTAGTTTCTCGAACCATTTCTGAGCTACATCGTGTAGGCTAGATAGAAAAATACGACACATGAGGGAGTCATTGTGTTTCCACAGGGTCATCGCATGCATGTATTTCCTGGCATGGTCTATGTGTTCAGTTTAGCCATCATAGATCTTGAACCTAGGAACAACAAACTTCTTCGGGACCTCTTTATCTTCAATCGCCCTTGAAAAAGGGGATTTAATCTTTGTGTTGAGAGCTCTTCTAGCCACCTATTTAGTAGACCTAGCCCCTCGATTAGCTGAGTGTATATCCATCTCTCTCCGTACTAAGCTTCTTATGCATCAATGTTCATTCAGGATCGCCAATAGGGGTGGTTTGCTGAGATAAGACTTGATCTCTTCAAGGGGTTTTAAGCATTCGTCGTTCAAGGTGACACCCTTATCCAGAAAGCAAACTGGTTAAAAAAGAAAGACAAAGTAGTCACATACACAACACAAAATAGACATTTTTCTCATTAGTGTATCTCTCAAGACTACAAAGTTTCATCCCCGTGATTCTGGGGTGAGGGTTTACATTTTTAGTCATGTTCAAGAGGTTGAATTTATAGGTAAATCTTTCTACTTAAGCGTAGCTTGTAAGGTGTCCCTGAATATCTCTTCGAGATTATTGGTAACCGATTTGAGATTATCATAATATATTTAATCACGTGTTAAATACATGAGTGAAACTATTAGCTTGAGTTGGATCGGGAAGCCCTTGTCTCGTAGTGGGCTCATCGTCCAACTTTGTAAATGGGCCTAGTGAATTATTTTCGCCCCCACAAGAATAACACAAGCCATTCTAAGACTTTTTTTCATTTTCGTTTTATTCAAGCCATTCTTGTTTTACCCAACCGGGAGATTCTTTTATTTAGTTATTTTTTTGGACAAAGGCAAGGTGGGAAGATCGCAAGACTTTTTTCAAGTTAGTCCTTATTTCCTCAATTGCATCATAAATTAGTCAATTTTGTAAAAGCATAATGCCTTCTTCATTTCTTAATTTTATTAATCATAAAATTTTCATTTGAACCAAAAAATATATTTAAAAAATTAATTAATATTAGAAATCCACAATAATAATATTAAAAGATTTGATATATCTAGCATATTGATAGGCATTTTGGATGGTAGTTTCGGTATTTAATTTTGGTATGGTAATTTTGGTAAATCGAGTTTTTAGAGGTGTAAACCAAAACCAACCACCAAATTTCGGTAAATTTAGTTTGCGATAATTAAAAATAGCAAATCAAAATCAAAATTTTACAGACCAAAACAGTACGGTACGGTTTTTATCATACTATAACCACTCATTGGTTAATGGGTAATCCTATAATAACCTAACCCAATTCTAAAATTAATTTGGTTTAATTGGATGACTCTAGTTATATCTATTTAACTAATGAATTACATTGGTATAGTTTTTCAATGGAAGAATTGGATTGATTAATGGGTTTCAGTTACTACTAAGTTTGACTATATGTAGAATATCATAACAATGGCTGCATTGCATGGTAGAATTGATCCAAAGTTCCCACTCTCTACCATATTTCTTGCACTACGGGAGCGTTTGTTTGTCAGGAAAGAAAATGAAAATTGGAGGAAATTAATTGTCCTGCACTTTTTGTTGTGTTTAGCTAGTAGGAAAGTTGTGAAAAAATGGTCCTCAAATTTTTCTGCAGGAATTTTTTTTTCACAAAACGCATCCTTCCAAATGCCTAGGATTTTGCAGAAAGGTTCAAGAAAACTTGGTATTTTACCATGAAAATTATTATTACTATTATTTTTATTATCATTATTATTGTTGTTGTTACAATTACTACGAATGTATTTACCAATGACTATTCATAGTAATACGCTATTTATTGATATTTTTACGAATTAAAAGTTCATAATTTTTATATATTTAGTAATGTTTAATTTAAATGGATGTCTATTATATTCATTATACTTTTTGGTAATTGAAATAAGAAAATGTATTATACTTTTTTATGTAAACTATATATGTGTTGCATGTATATAATTTTTTATTTATAATTTTCTTGCAATTTTTCCTCATATTAACCAAACACACACAAGAAAGTAACTTTCTTTTTCCTCACTTCACTTAACTTTTTTCGAGAATTAATTTTATGCTCAACTTTTCTGACAAACAAACGGAGACTAAAAGAAGAAACAATATTATTTACGTTGAAAGAAGCTTCACCTTTTGTGGATTCCAAGTGACTCTTAATTATTGATTCTTTATTCATGAAAAAAAATGTTGGAACAATGTTAGTTCATCGAATGCATTAGTTCACACTCTAACACACATTGTTCCTTAAGATAATGCTCATTTCGTCTTAAATTAAGAGTTCATATTTATTTTATATCTATGTCAAGTAGCACTAGCAAACAAGCAGGTTGGGCCTGTTATGGCCGGGCCTAATATGGGTCAAGCTGAATACGGGCCAAATCTGTTTGTGGGTCGGGTTGGCCCATTTTTTTAACAGTTTTTTTAAAGAAAAAACAACATTCTTTTTAATAAAAAACAACTTTTTATAACAGTTTTTTTAACGATTTTTTTAATAAAAAAACAGAATTTTTTAAAAGAAAAAACTGTTTTTTTAACGGCTTTTTAAAAAAAAAAAAACAGCTTATTTCTAACATCTTTTTTAAAAAGGAAAAACAGTTTTAACATATTTTTTAACAACTTTTAAAAAAAATAACAAATCTATTAATATTTTAGTTTTCTAATATACTTGAGCAATTTTTACTTCTAGTTATTTTCCAATAGATTAAAATTAAAAATGTTATTTCCAATCTAATTTAAAATGTTGCAATAAATCCACTTAAAATGTCTCAACTAATTCCAATAAATAAAACCATTTAACTAAAATACTAAATAAAAAATGCCCAATTTAAGCCCACCATATAAAACATAAAAAATACAACAAACAAATAAAAATGTCGAATTTAAGCCCAATACAAAACAATAAAAATGTTCTTAATACAAGTCCACATATTAACTCTACGCTATTACAATTTCACACAATGAAATCTAAAAATCAAAGCAATGCACATCAATCCCTGCAAAAAAAAAGTTATTTATGTGGTAAAATTGAAAACAATAGCTAATAAGACAATAACACATTGAGTAATTTAATTAATTACCTCAACATCATCAATTCAACTTAGTTAAGATGCGCACTCAACTCGTGCACATTATTCCCTGCAAAATTAATAAACGAGTTAATAAAAAATATTAACGTAATAATCAATTTTATTAATTAGCTTAACATCATCAAAATAATAAAATTAATAAATAAATAGACGAGTTATCTCACCAATGCCCTTGATCTTGTGCAACGCGTTCAACAAGAGATGAAAAATCCTCAACTAGATCATCATCCGATTTTTCTGGAGTTGAATTCATGCATTTAATTTAAACAAAATGATTTAATATATATTAAAAGATATATATAATTAAAAAAAAATCATAAATTACCCGGCACACCATACAACCAGTCTCTGGTGCAAACCAATGCTTCAGCATTACTGGGCAAAATTGAACTACGATACTTACTAATTATACGCCCACCAATGCTAAAAGCATATTCAGAAGCGACACTTGTAATAGGAATGCTTAATACATCACGTGCCATTTGAGAAAGATTCGAAAAACGAATTGTGTTATCTTTCCTATAACTAAGAACGTCTAACCGAGCGTGTTGCTTTCGATCAATTCTAGTCTCATCGAGGTAAGTGTCTAACTGAGATTTAACTCTGCTTTGACCATAATGTAAGCTTTCAAATGCATCAAACTCCTAAATGACATCAACATTTAATAAATTTGAAGGGAAATTATATCTTTAAAAAATTAAGATAAAGTGAATAAACTTACATCCATTTCATCAATAATATCATCGCTCACACGACTGGAGCTTGAAATTAATGTATGATCATGTGTTGATGTAGGAGGGGATATATTTACGTACTCTTGAAAGAGCATATACAACTTCTCCCGAACAATTTGCTTTTTCTCCAAACTAGTCACAGGACAGAATTTGTTAAAACAAAATCCAACATATTATAGCTTGTACCGAGGATCCAAAATAATGGAAAATGATAAAACCATGGCATAAGATTCCCAATATTTGTCATATTTGAGTTTTATTTGATGAGCCAAAGCACTTATAATTTCATCTGAATTTTTCATCTCTTCAGCTAGGAGTAATTGTATCCTCTAAACAGCTGAAAAATACAAATTCATGGTTGGATATTTAGTTTCAGAGAAAAATGTTGTAATCTCATAGAAAGGTTTCAACAATCTAGTGATTCGATCAGTTTTAGTCCATTATTCATTGGTTAGGCATGTCTTGAATTGATACGTGGAGTTCCATTTAATTTCCATATCTTATTGAACCTTCTTTCGATAGTCCAACGAAAGACTATATATACACTCGAAATTTTTTATTTTTCTGCCTTCAGTTCCCCTGACATGCTTTACGGATTCTCGAACCTTGTGTATGGATTCAGTGATAACTTTCAAGCCAGCTTGAACTATTAGATTCAAAATGTGTGCACCACATCGGATATGAAAAAACTCACCATCACATATTGACGAGTTGGTTAAACGTTGTTGACATTTTAAACTTTCTACCAACCCGTCATTATATTTAGCATTATCCAACGTGATAGAAAATATTTTCTTATCAATGCCATAATATTTCAACAAATGGATGATTTGTTGTGACAATATAGGGCCACTATGTGGAGGGGCGACATGAAGAAACTTCAATATCCATTTTTGCAAAACCCAATTATCATCCACGTAATGAGCTGTAAGAGACAAATATCCATATGTGGCAATAGATGTCCACATATCAGACGTTAGACATACTCGACTAGGAATTGAGCTTAGACAATGCCTAATCATTTCCTTCCCTATATCATACAATTTTAACGTGTCAGACTTGGCTGTGTTTCTTGAAATATGAATTGCTTCGGGTTTTAAATAGCTAATCAAGTCATGGATTTCTTCATATTCCACAAAATTATATGGTAAATTATGTTTCACTAGTGTTGTAGCCAATTTCTCACGAAACATATCCTGATTAAATTCACGCATAATCTTTTTTCCACATTTTAAATAGTGGCATAACATGCTACTTGTGCTGGATTCATTTTCCGCAACATAAACAACATCACATCTCCTACATTTTGCCCTTTTTATCCCATCTTTCCCGATTGGCAATAGTTCAAAATCCTCCCAGACTATAGAAGTTGTTCTCTTGGAACGTTTGTTACTAGCAGACGAATTTTGCTCACTATTTTCCAACATCAATTTTCCTTGAAGAATAACCTAAATAGTGGTTAGTTAGTTAAAAAATGATCATTTAATTAGTTAAAAAAAACAAATAAGTCATCATTTAATTAGTTAAAAAACTAAATAAATAAGTTATCATTTAAATCAATTAACAATGAACAAATAAATCATAATTTAATTGGTTAAAAAATGAACAAATAATACATAAAATGAACAAATAAGTCATCTTTTAATTAGTTCAAAAAAATAAGTCATCATTTAAATCAGTTAAACAAATTAGTCATCATTTAATTAGTTAAAAAATGTCTAAATATGATAAAAAGTACATACAGAAAATGAACAATTAATATACAAAAAATGAAAAAGAAAAAAAAATGGGAAACAAATAGATCCTGATTGAAATGGAGTGAGATCCGGCTGAAATATACACCGGACTGAAATCATATTGTTGCTCCGAAGTCAAGCTCCTGTTCCGGAGGTTATTTTTACACAGATTCTTCTTGAAGGTTATTTTTCTCTTTTAACTATTAATCTCGTTTAACAATTATGAAATGCACAAGCTATTGCTCCGGCATCATTTTTCTCTTCAAAACAAAGCAATATTTTTCTCTTCAAAACAAAGCAATGTTTAACAGTTATGAAATGCAAAAGATGTTGAAGGTTATTTTGAAAATGACCAACAACTTTTAAAAAATGGGTTGTGTTCAACTAGGTTTGGACTTGTATTTGGGCCTAACAGTTTTAAAATATGGGCCCCATATTAATTCTTAAAACTAAAAAATGGGCCCTATATTACTTTATACTTTTAAAATATGGGCCCCATATTTTAATGATTGGACTAATATGGGTATTGGTGAAAATTAAAAAGTGCACCCTTTTCAAAACAAAGTAAAAAAATTCTAATTTACATTATAAAAGTAAAAATATAGCCATTCATAACTTGGCAATGCATGAGAAAAAATGGAACAAATTTTTAATAAAAGGTTGCAATGAGTAATAAATGCCTAAGATTAAATCACCTTGGGTGTGTTTAGTTGTAGAAAATAGTTTTCTATTTTTATTATTCATATTTTGTGTTATAATTTGACAAAGTATGTCCTCTAAATGAGAATAAGAATGTCGTTTCATGGAAAATTATTTTCCAACTTAAGTTAATCTGGAAATCATAAAATACATGTTTTATAGAATTGCTTAAGTTGAAAAACAGTTTTTCACTCATCATTCCCATCTTATTGGTCCATTGGCAAGAGCGCAAAGTAACAATGAAAAATGGAAAACAGTTTTTCACTACAAAATGGGCCCCTTATGTTTCAGGGCTATTTGTGGTTCGACCCTTATTAATTATTTGTTATTGAATCAACCCTCCATAATTTTTACTTCTTGGGACTTGACCCAATTTTAACAAATTTCATCTGTTAACCGTTAAGTGACTCATTTTAAGGGTTAAAATATCTAATACACCCTCCATTCATGACCTAACAACAGTTATTTATAAAAAAAACTAGTTTTTTCAACATTTTATAAAAACATTTTTTTATTAAAACTTTTTTTTTATGAAAACACAGTTATTAAAAAAACTATTTTTTATATAAAAAAATATTTTAAAAAAACTCTATGTCATCTAAATTTTTATCAATTATGTACGTTTTCAAATGTGCGCAATTTATAAAAAAAATTATAATTTTTTTATAAATAATTTGTTTTTGATATTTTTAACTGTTTTTTAAAATAGACAAAATAGTATGAATTTTAACTATTTTTTATTTACTAAATAAACTGTCCGTTATTTATTATATTTTATTTTTTTCTAATGTTTTCTATAAATAAAAACAGGGAAACATAAGTACTTTTTTTTTAGTTTTATATAGTTAAAAACATTTTACAAAAGTTTTTGTAAATAAAAAATAGTTTTTTATATTTTAAAATACATTTCTTATAATAAACATAATTCTAAACAGTGAAAACTTTTTTTTATGACTTTTTTTCTTATTATAAAGTTGTTTTCATGGAGTTAAAAACAGTTTTTTTATTTTTCTATACAATAGTTAATAGATGTTTTTTAAATTAAAATTTTTTTAAATAGTTTCTTATATTTTTTTTACAAATTTTTTAACTTTCTAAAAAGATAAAAATTGTTTCAAAATTAAAAAAAAAACGCTTTGACTGCTTTATAAAAACATAATATTTTTTTTCAAATAATGAAAAAAAACTGTTTTAACATATAAAAATATTTTTTATAAATTTTTTTACAATTTTTAAAATTAAAAAAAAAACGTTTTAACTTTTTTTTCTAGTTTTATTTATAAAAAATAATTAAAAAACCTTTTCATATATAATGTACATTTTTTTATAAATAACAAAAGTTTTTTTTAGAAATAAAAAATAAAGAACAATTAAAAATACAAATAATTTTTTCTAAAATAAAAAATAGTCGAAATAACAAAATGTTTTATTATAATTTTTTATAAAAAAAATTATGTCTAAATAGTGTCCATTTTAAACATACATAAGAAATAAATAATTAAATAATGTAAAATTATTTTAAAATAAAAGTATTTTTTATAATAAAACATTTTTTTCAAGAACTGTTTTAAAAAAATGAAAACAATCAAAACAATTTTTCATTCATATATATATATATATAACATTTTTTAAATAAAAAATTATTTTATATAAATAAATGGTTTTCGTATAATAAATGAGGGGCATATTAGATATTTTATGCCTGAAAATGAGTGACTTAATGTTCAACTGACGGTTCTTTCAAAATGGAGATCAAGCCTTAAGAAGTAAAAATTTTGGGGTTTGACTCAATAACAAATAATTAATGGGAGACAAACCCCAAATAACCTTATATTTTATGCTTAAATTTTGATTTCATGTTTTTGTTGATTTTAGGAGCTTTCGAATTTGCTATATCTTTCAAATGTTTCCTCCTACCCCTAATCGCATGAGATGATATTATGAGGTTTAGTGGGAACGAACACAATGTCAACATCTGAATTACCTGATTCTTCATTAATTTTGGATATTTTAGTTGCATTCAGAGGAAATAAGAAGGGTAAGGCCAAGAACACTCTCATTTTTCCCCGGAACCAAAACATTATTTTTTAAAACAAAATGTACAATAACTTTAGCATAACCCAAATGAGAAATGCTTATCTAAAAATCGATGTGAGATAGCACATCCTTCTAAAAGACACAAATTAAAATCTATTGTCGAGTGGAAGACCACTTTTTTGTATGACCTAGACTATGTACCAAAATAATATAATGTTATTTTAGTTTCACCATTTTATGATTTTGGCCCAACAGAGTATTGGAACCATCCAATAAGTTGTTCTAAATGAACAAAATTATTAGTTGGTGGAGCAAGCAAATGTTTGCTCCTTCGGCAATCCAATTGTCACAAGAGGGTCATACCTAACAGTTGGCATGCCTCTCCAAATTTATGTGTGGCGACATAGTCAACAGACCCCGCCTTTTAGGAGACCATGAAGCCTATTTTTCAATTTTTTTATCTATATTTTACACATTTTTTTTAAAATAAACTATTTTTCAATCATTTTTTAAAAAGTATATTTAAATATCATTATATTTTATAATTTTGTCCCGACATTCCAATTGTCAGTGCCGCGGGGGAAGGAAGTGTGTGAATGATATGGTCTGAGGCTTGTTGATTGCTACACGAAATACAGAATAAATTAAATGATTTGAGATATTGTTAATCGGGATATTTGCTCTGCTAAAGAACTCTAATCAGGTTGACTCGATCTAATTGGCTTACATTCTATTATAGAGCATAAAATTTAGAATATGCTTAAGCCGGGTAGAGAAAGATAAATAGCACACTCCGTTTCAAATTAACCATTCTTTTATTTTCTTTTTGTGACCTTCAAATTAAGAGTCAATTTTTCGTTTTTGGACTTAATCAATGTATCCTATTAAATGATAGTAAACATCTTAATATATATCTGTGACACCCTGCCTATTCTAATCATGGGTGATTAGTCCATTATTAAATTAAACAAGAATAATTAATGGTTTCATTCTTAGCATCACTGTCGAAATCCAATTTATTTTACTAATACCCTAATGGCTTGGTGTCAAAATTTTAATCTTTTTATTAACAGGAAATAAATTAAGCTAATAAATCACATTCACCATTCCGATAAATATATTAACAAATGATAGCACAACGCGATCAATAAATATACCTGGAATGACACTCTAGACGAAAATCCAAATACAACCATCCATAATATAAATCCAAAGCCAATACTGGAAATAAAATGAAGTGCAATGTCTCTAGATATAACCACTAGCTAGAGATGGGTGACATGCCTGATCGAGATAGATAAATAACTAAATAGGAACTGATAAATATGGAGGCGTCTACTACCAAGGTCTCGCAACGTCCACAACAGCTTCAATACGACAAATATGAAGGAAATCCTAAGCATGGCATCCCTGTGGCTGGGCACCTAAAATGTTTTTACAAAAATGGATTTGAAAGGGGTCAGAGCCCAAGTAAAATAGTTTAAAAATATTTTAGCAAGTATTTAAAATGCATTACGAGTAGATATTATATACATGATAACTTCACGTGCTCTCACTTGAGATTCTCCCCTCTCAACTATTATGCACGCCTAACGTATACTTCTAAACCAAGTTAGTTATGCTACCCCGCCTAACTAGTTTTAAATAAGTCTCGTCTCGTCTAATAATTCATCGTACCCATTCGCATTGCCCATACAATACGTTACTAAATTTTCAAGCCCTTATATCCATTAAAAGTTACCAATTAATTATTAAGTTTTCACATACTTAGATTACTTTAGATATCACTATCTATCTGTTCTACTGGTGAACACGTAGCAGAAGCAGAGGATCGATGAGCTTTATGGGACCAACTTGGGGATCCCAGAAAGTACATTCTGCTATGTCTGGTCGCACATCTCTAATGGTCTTCTCTACCTAAAGGCGAGGAAGGCCAACAGGATATTGGTGCTGAACCTCCCTGATTCCAACAAGGGATACAAGAATCAGGGTTTTATCGCCAAGAACTAGCAGCATCCGCCCCTTTCTGAGGGTAAGAGACACACAATGCCTTTGTGCCCTGCTTGGGGGAAAATCACATAGGTCTCCGTTCATTTTTCATTTTTCATTTTTCATTGCTGACTTTTTATTTTCTTCACTTTCTCTTCTTGATAACTTATGACTCCTTTATCTTTGTGTAGCTCGTAATAAAAATAATGAGCTATCTCTCCATCACATCAAGGTTGTTGATCTTTTGATAGTTTGGGGAATCAAGGATAGACTACCCAACGGTGAACATCCTCGGTCGATAGCCTATCTTCTTGACTACACCAACAATACCATAAGTTTTATTGCTCGTCCGGTGGACCATATACCAATAATTCATATCCCAAATGAGGAAACTTCCTCCTTTTAATTCCAGTGGATATTGAGTCTTACTCTCAAGAGGAAGAAGATCAGATGGCTCCCTCTAAGAGGAGATTTTTACTGGCTGAAGATGATGACGATCAAGTTATCCTTTCTACCAGGGTCAAGGCCCTAAAAAAGGTGGAGGGGGATTCTCCTAACACTGGTGGCCCTGGTTTAACGGCCAATGAGAAGAAATAAGAAGAAAAAATGAGGAGAGAGGAAGACAAAATGAGAGAGGAAGAGAATAAGAAGTCCATTAAGGCCCAACGAAGAACAACAATCCTTCTTCCCTCTCCAATACTTCTTAGGCCAATAGTGTGGCCATAAACTCATATCTTTCCCCCAACCTGCTAAGGGGTAATACTCACTAGAGACCGTGAGTATTCGATGAGGCTGGACCTCGAACAATTATCTTTTCGATCTTCCCAAACTCTTACCTTGGTAAGTCTTCTCTTTTCTCCTTTCCTTGTAATCTCAAGACGTGGTTTACCCCAATACTAACTTCTTTTCTATTCCGTAGTTTTTGGCAGAGTAGACTACTCTTCTAGATGGTCATTTTAACTAGTATAGGAAGAATGAAGAGCTATTTGAGGCTCTAAAGAAGTCAAAGGATGCCTTAGTTAAGGATAGAGAGGCCCATGAGAAGGAAAAATATACCATTGCCTTTTCTATGGCCTCCCTAAAGTTTGAGAACAACATTCTGTAGGTGGAGAAATCCAGTGTTACCAAGGAGACAGAGAAAATTTCGGCCCTTAAGGACGCCATCTTCGATAAAGGCTGGAACGGGGCGTACGATGGTGCTAGGATCCAAATCACATATGATCAAATGGCAATATTCAAGAAAGAGTGGGACAAAGCCTTGGTGGAAACTAGAGTCCCTCGCTATTTGGGAGGCACTAGCCAGAATCTCCTTCTATTATTGATGAGGAGCCTTCTTCCAGCCATCCTACTGAGCAAATGAATGATGAGGTGCCTCAGGAGAAGGAGGTGGGATCTAAGTGGAAAGAAGTTGATATAGAAGAGCAGGTGAAGAAGTGAATCCTTTAGTTCTTTGGGTTTTGTTTTCTTATTTTCTCCATGCATTGTACGTTTTTTTCTTTTTCCCTAGGATTGTAATGGCTAATGAAAAATAATGTTCTCCTTTACTGAGTTATCTTCCATTATTTCTTGTTTGCTATGTTTATTTGTAGTTTATTGCCGGGGAGACTTCCTCTTTTAAAAATATTGATAAGTTGCTCGGGCGAGATGTGAGCGAGCAAGCTCGCCTAGTGTTCTTGAAGGCCAGTAGAGAATTGAAGGAGAGAACCAAAGCATATAAGGACCGATCCACCCTCATCATAAAGTTAAAGGATAACCTTCAAGACTAGGAGGACCTGAGCTCCTTCATGCAGAAGGAGATAGTCGACGTGAGGGCCCAGCTTATGGAGAGCAAGGATGTAAATGCGGTCGGCTCCCTAGTTCAGTCTAAGAATGATGCTTTAAAAAAGAAACTCTCTAAGTCAGAGGAAATTTTTAGAAGGAGCAGTGTCATTATTGTTAGGTTGAAGCGTGATGTGAATAAGCCCCGGTACTTGTTCATAATGGGCTCTCAAGCTACTTGGTCGACAGGCTATGATGAAGGTTGGCAGGATGCCTCCGTTTGGTTATAAGATGCCCAGGATGTAGCATATAAGCACAAGTGGTTTAACGCGCTTAATGTTCTTAAAGAATTAAAGGAGTCCCAGTTGTAGTATATGTACCAAGTGGATTGTCCAGCATACCACAGACCTCTTTTTGGAAAAGACAAGGAGGGGGTTCCTTTGGCTGCCATCCCCTATCAACTGGTCAATGACTACCTAGTGTATCACGACGGTGATGAGGAATATGACCTAACTCCCACTGATAGGGGAAGGAGGGAAATAGAATAATTTATGTCTCGTCAACCATAAATTGCTGTGTATATCTTGTAAGTTTTATAATTTTGCTGTGCAATTGATACTTCTTGTATTCTCGACTTTTGCTAAGTAAATAAAATTAATATCAACTATTGTTGTATTTTTCCAGTCCAATATGCCTTTGCATCTTTTATTCCATCCTCCTTATCTTTTAGATCATGTCGTCACACTCCCTTAGGCCTAGGAAAGACGATGGAAAAAATGCACTTGGTTTATGGGCAATCCACTCGTTCAGTATTTTAGTTGGCCAATCAAAGTTGACTGAGAGACTAAGGATCCCTTATAGGGCTTCCGTCTTACCTGAGTAAGTTGTGAGTTTATCTGTGTTGGTTATGACGGGGACCTATGGACTTAAGTTGCAATTGTAATGAGCAATATTGTCATTATAATTACATTAAAGTCTGATCATATGACCATATGGTCGACGACTTTCTAGGATTTAAAACTAATTATGAGCCAGTTACTTAGGAAATAATTTTGATCAACTGAATAATATTAATGGATTTGAGCATAATGTAGAATAAATGGCCTTATTTTATTCATAACATAAATTAGAAACCGTGAGCAACATAAGTTTGAAATGAAAATTTACGTAAACTAAATTTGCTGAGATATAAGAAGATTAAAAGTAGAACTTCTTGAGATTAACCGCATTCCATGCCCTTAGTATCTCTCTGCCCTCCATTATTTCCAAGTGTTTGGGTCCTTGAAGATCATCTCTGACCACCTTGAAAGGTCCCTCCCAGTTGGGCCCAAGTTTATCGTCCGACGGCCTTATGGTGTTGTTGAGAACTTTCCTTAGGATGTAATCTCTTACCTGAAAGTTCCTCGGAATAACCCTTTTATTGAACAACCTTGACAATTATTACTAGGAAAAGGCCAGCTTAATCCCGATTTGCTCTCGTTGTTCATCTTCTAGGTTAAGTTCAGCACGAAGGGCATCATCGTTCAGTCATTGGTTAGCCACTCTAGTTCTCATGGTCGGGAAACCAGCTTGAAGTGGTATGATAGCTTCCATTCCATAAATAAGAGTGAAGGGTGTTTTCCTAGTTGGTTTTCTAGGCATGGTATGATATACCCAGAGAACATGAGGAAGCTCATCCACCCAAGAACCTTTTGCTCATTCTAGCCCCGTCTTAAAGCCATCGATCATTATTTTGTTGGAAGCTTGTGCTTGACCGTTGCTCTAAGGGTACGCTATCGAGCTGAAATGGTTCTTGATTCCATGCCCGTCATAAGAATTTTAGAAAGGACTACTCTCGAACTACGTGTCATTGTCAGTGATGATGACTCTTAGTACCCCAAAATAGGTTATTATGTTCCTCTAAATGAACCTTATCATGTCGGAATCTCTGATATAGGCCATTGGTTCTACCTCTACCCACTTGGAGAAGTAGTCTGTGTCGACCAGAAAATACTAATGATTCCCAGGTGCGGTAGGTAGTAGTCCCATGATATCTAATGCCCATTTCGTAAATGGCCATGGACTAGTCAAAGGCCTCAAATTTTAGCCGTTTTATGAACCATACGAGAAAAACCTTTGGCGCTTTCACATTTCTGAATAGGTACTTGCATCTTTTTATATATACGGCCACTAGTAGGCCTCTTTGATCGCTCAAAATGCCAGAGGTCTTCCTCCTGCGTGACTCTCATAAATCCCATCGTGAATCTCATAAAGAATTTTCTTGACGCCTTTTGGGTGGATGCATTAGAGGTAAGTACCTGTGAAAGAGCTTTTGTAAAGTTTTCCATCAAGACCAGATTGAAGCAAGCAACCTTCACTCTTATTTAAAAAAATAACTTCTTATCGATCGACAGTGTCTCATTGTGCAAGTATGCAATGATCGAATCCATCCAGCTAAGACCTTTCAATAGTGAGAACATGTTTAGTGAAGATTGTCTTATCAATACTAAGCTTAACGAGGAACTCCACTTCGATTATTCTTTTGAGGTCAGAGTCCACTGTCGAGCTTAGGGTTGCTAAGGTGTCAGCATGACTGTTTTGTTCCCGGCGGAACTTTTGAACATGCATTTCTTTGAATTTTTCTCTAAGCTTAAATATCACAGCAAGGTAAACCAACGTCCTATCATCCTTTGCATTAAAATCCCCACTAACTTAGTTAGATACCAATTTGGAATCGTCGAACATGTTGAGATTTTTTGCCCACAGTAAATGAGCTTTGCGTAGGCCAGCTATCAATGATTTGTATTCGGCTTCGTTATTGGATGCTTTAAAGACAAATCTAATTCCTTTATCAGTGATCATATCTTTTATTTTGACAAGGATGATTCCCACTCCTGCCCCTTTAGAATTAAAGTCCCCATCAACGTATATGGTACAGTCCTCAGACTGTGCTTCCTTATTTATGGAATTCTCTACTAATTGTCGATCAGTTGGACCGTCTTCTGTGAATTCGATGATGAAATCAGCTAAAATTTGCCACTTAATTGTTGTCCTTAGTTTAAAGTGAATATTAACCTTCCAAGTTTGATTGACCATTTTGGCATTTATCTAGAGAGGTCGACTTTTCGAAGGATAGCTTTAAGGGGTAATGGAATGATTACCGTCACAGAGTGGGCTTCAAAGTAGGCGATGACCAGAGCGTAAGCTTATTTCTCCAACGATAGATAGTGTTGCTCTTCATCTACAAGCTTTTTTCTGGTGTAATAAATAGGCAATTATTTTCCCTCCTTCTCGCGGACTAAGGTCGTGGTGACTGCATGACCTGAAATTGCAAGGTAGAGGTATATAGGAACCCATCATTGGTAATTTCTAGCAAAGGATGTTTATTAAGGTAAGACTTGATTTCTTTAAGTGACTTTGAATAGTCATCGCTCCAGGTGAGGCCCTTATAATTATTGAGGAAATGGAAGAATAGTCGGTAATGCTTTAAAGACTTAGAGATGAAGCTGCTGAGTGCTGCAAGAATTTTGGTGAGCTTCTATATATGCAGTGTCTTTAGTGGATAGACTCTTTGGATAGCATCAATCTGATCTGAATTGTCCTCAATGACTCTTTTGCTGACCAGGTAACCTAGAAATTTCCTTGACTGGACCCCGAATAAGAACTTTCTCGAGTTGAGATTTGTTCAGTATTTCTTCAGAATTTTAAAGGTGTTGGATAAGTCGCTAAGGTGATCAGCTTTGTCCTTGCTCTTGACTAGCATGTCATCGATGTAAACCTCCACGGTTTCCCCCATTTGCTGCTTGAATATTTTAGTGACCAACCTTTGATATGTGTCCCCAACATTCTTAAGGCCGAATGGCATGAACTTATGGCAATACAAACTAGCTAGGGTGATGAACGATGTCTTTCCCTGGTCGAGGCTGAAAAACATAATCTGATGATATCGGAATTAGGCATACGAGAAACTTATTCGCTCATGTGCTGTCATCACGTTGACTAATTGGGCTATCTTCGACAGGGGGAAAGTGTCTTTGGGAGGGCCTTATTGAGATCAGTGAAATCAATAAATAGTTTCCAGCTTCCGTTGCTTTTGTACACAACCACTGGATTTGAGAGCTACTTCAAAAATTGAACTTGTTTAATGGACCTTACCTCCATAAGTTTTCCTACTTATTTTCCGATCGCTTTAGCCTTTTTGGGGGGGTTTCGGCGTGCCTTATGAGTGATTGGCTTGGAAGTTGGGTCCACATAAAGATGGTGGCAGGCCATCTGGGAATCAATCCCTAGCCGGTTATATAGTTCCCAAGCAAACACAGCTAAATTAATTTTTAGGAAGGCAACAGCTCCCTCTTTTCGTGATCGATGAGTGTTGTACCAATAAAAAACTTTCTCTGTAGTAGGTTGCCATCAAATGTGACCTACTCCAGGTTTTAAATGACCCTGTCAACAGGGTGGACCCTGGTCTCCTCCCACCATGTTCGATCGTACTGTAGTTGTTATTTCAAAGGAGTAGCACGATCTGAGGCTTCCTTAGGAGGAGATACCTTTTCTTTTTTATTTTATTTTTAGGGTCGAATGGTGATGATGAAACATTTCCTGGTGGTGGCCTGATCACCCCGAATATCCACTACTCCCAAGTTTGTGACACACTTGAGCTTCTGGTGGTAGGTTGACGGTACGACTTTCATCGCATAAAGCCACCGTCAGCTTAAAATGGCATGATAGGGCGAGTCTATGTCTACTCGGGAATTTAATCAATTTTGAATTATTCCTTGCCCTTCCTAGCATGACTATATTTCCCCAATGGCATCGTGTTCTTATTTGCGAAGCTGACCGGTGTAACCATTGCCTCTTTAAGAACGACTAAGTTGAGCTTTAATTTGTGGAAGAGATCCATCTACATCACCTCATATGAGCTCCCTTGATTAACCCAGCAGTCTGTCAACATCCCAGTTTATTATCCTAAGAGTGATTGTGAGTGCATCGTGGTGTGGGGTACCGTCCTTACCCCAACCAAATCTTCTTTCATGAAGACGATGTGTTTTTTATAATTGACATCCTCCAGTGGCTGACGCATGCCAGCCTGGATTTTAGAGGGGTCGATCTGGAAGGCTTCCATAATGACCATGACCATTTTTAGTTCCATTCGAATATCATTCCCTTGAATCTTCTTGAGGTCGAAGGTTTAGTGAATTACTATAAATTCTTATCCCATGGCTTCATATATGATGTTATCTAATTTCTCGTTGTTGTTTGTTATAATATTATTAACTTTCTTGTCTATATACTCGTCCAGATACCCAGCTTGGTCCATCTCCTCTATGTGAGATTTTAACGCTTTGCATTTCTCTGTTCGATGATTGCCTTCTTTGTGGAATGCACATCGCAACGCATCGTTCCTCTTTGTTAGGTAATCACCCATCTTCTTAGGCCACTTCAAAAATTACTGATCCTTGAGCTTTCCTAGTATATTGTAGATTAGTTTCTTGAAGACCGTATTGATAGCTTGGAAGGACTTCGAAGGATTAGTCTTTCCCCTTTTCTTTGAACCAATCTTGCCCCTATTCATTCTTCCCTTTTGGGGATTGTTGTCCTTATCACCTCCCTTGTTTACCTTGATACGACCAGTTTTAGCATGGCTAGTATTAACCACATCCTCAACTTGCTATATCAAATCACTCCGAGTAGTCCTCTATTTCGTTGAATACTTCTCAATATCGTTTGGCATACTCGTGAAGGGTTTCATGTAGCTTCTTCTTCATCATGAACATTGAATCCATCCTCTTCGAGTGGGAGTGGCTGGTTATGAAGCGAGTAGTGAATGCCTCAGTAAGGACTTTGAAGCTCATAATGGACCAGTGTGGTAGTCTCTTTAACTACTTTTGAGCTTCATTATGTAGACTAGAAGGCAACATGCGACACGTAAGAGAGTCGTTGTGGGTCCACAAGGTTATGGCCTACCTGTACTCCCTGACATGATCTATGGGGACAGTCTTGCCATCATAGATTTTAAACCTGGGGACTATGAACTTATTTGGGGGCTCTTTATCTCGATTCTCATTTGAAAAAGGGGATCTCATATGTGTGTTAAAAGCTTTTCTACCTAACTCTTTGGTGGACCTAGCCCCTCGATAGGCTGGGTGTTGTTCCATTTCTCTTTGAACCAAACTTCTTATGTCATGGCATTCATCATTTCTATGGTGTCTCTCTAGTTAACCAAATTTCAATATGTTTAAGTTCCACCCAGAGCTCATCCCTTGGCTGCAAGTGTTGCTCGCTAGAGGACTAGGAGTCCATGCACAACATTTTTTTATTATCATCTTGGATCTTTCTCTCTCCATTATTTCTAGTCGCATCTAAAGGTAAGCAATTTATTCCATCTGAAGGCATCTGGCCTTCTTTTATTCTTGAAGCCTGGCTTCATAGGAGTCAACCAACGTAAAGATCTGCGTAGACCTAAGGGGGTCATGGCTCTCTTCAGAAGGTAGTCTTTCTTGGAAAAACCTTGGATTTGGCTCTTGACGAATTTGGGACCTAATGCTGGGTGGAATTAGGTTAGCTTATATGTTGCTGGCCTGAGGCAGGTTGCTGTTATGGTGAGACATTGTAGTACTTTCTTTTTGTGATTACTTTGTAGGAAAAAAGAATCACTTCCCACAAACAGCACCAATTGTGAGTGCAAGAATAATCACAATGAATAATCCTAAGAAAGCAAGTAAATGAATAAAGTAAATCAATCTCACACACAATACAAAATATACGTGGTTCGACAACTTGCCTACATCCATGAAGAGGTCACTGTATTTTATTAGTCTGTCTCTCAGGGTTACCAAGTTGCATCCCCTTGACCCCAGGGTGATGGTCTACATTTATAGTAATGTTGAGGAGGTTGAGCTGTACAAAAAACTCTTTCGGCATGAATGTAGCTCGTGAGGTGTCTCTGAATATCTCTCTAGGATTATTGGTAATCGATTTGAGCTTATTGAGACGTATTTAAGCACATGTTAAATACATGGGTGAAATTAATCATCTGAGTTGGGCCGGACTCATCCTACCTCTTGCTGGGCTAGTCGGCTAAAATCATGGATGGGCCTAGCGAATTGTTTTAGTCCCCACAAACACATACACACACACACATAGAGAGAGAGAGAGAGAGAGAGGCCTTCTCTCCAACATACAAAAAATGGACCGAGTTGATGATTACTTTTAAATAGTAAAAAATATTATTTGAATTAATTTTTTTCTGAGATACATATACATCTATAAGAACCCCTAAAAACAAATTCAGTTCAAAATGAATTGTTGGCTTCTTTAAAAAAATGATAAATATATGTCAGTTTTCAATGAATTAACATATATTGACAGATTTATTTAAAATAACAAAACAATTCATTTTGAGCTAAATATTTTTTAGGGGTGCCCATAGATGTGTATGTATCTTAGAAAAAAAATTAGCAATTTTTTTAATGTTTAAAAAAAATAATTCATCAAATCGGTCTCTTTTTTGGTATCTTGGGGAGAAAATGTATATATATATATATATATATATATTTGTCAACTAGCAAACGTTGTTACTGATAATATGCAAATATTGCGTATTTCATCCTCCGAACTGACGCATTTTAGCCACCTCGAGTATCTTATTCCCTATATTTATGCTCTTTAACAAGACAACCTCGGATTTCTATGTTAACATGTTTTGCTGGAGTTAATTGAGCTTTTATAGGTATTTGGATGCTAAGTGTGAAGTTCAGACGCATTCCGCTCGATTTTCGTACGTGATCGCACGTTCAAGGACATTTTAGTCTTTTCACAGACCTGGCCCAACATCTCACGAAAGTTGTATCCCTCCTTGCAAGATTCGCGTGGCCATGAACGATGCGCGATTCCTATTCAGAACGAAGAAGTTACGGGAGCTTTAGCAGATGGGAAATGCAAGCATGCAAAAACAGCAATCCAGTGTGCCCTTACCTCCTTGTTCACAAAAGGATCGATCGATCGATCCTTCATGATAGTGGTATATTTTATTCATTATCGATCGATTGACGGTTTGGGTCGATCGATCGATCCCCTGTTTCCAGGAGATATTTTGGCCTTTCTTTTCTTTTTCCTTTTATTTTTCCTTTTCTTTTCTTTTCTTATTCCCACTTACTATATAAAGCAATTTTGTTGTAATATCAAATATACTTAGATTTTAGAGAGTTGTAGCTTAGGGTTTGAGGGTTTTGGAGAGTTCTTCTTCAATTGTTCTTGGTTTGACACCCCATTTGGGTTGAATGTTGCACTATTCATCATCCTCTCCATTAATATAGTCTGTATTTCATTATTTCTTGCTTTGTAATGTAATTTACAAGCTTTCTAATTCAGTTTACATGCTTTGATTTACTTGCTTTCTAAGTAGATTTATCGCGTTTTTAATATGCTTTCTAGCTAATTTAAATTAGGTTGTGCTTGAATTGAACTCACTCGAGTTGACGCGTTGCTTTGCTTTGGTGATGGCGTTTACGGGTTTATTTCGGGTGCGTTGTCCTAGTTATTGCAGCTAGGATATTTGAGGGGCATAATATGTATGTCCCGTGCTTACGACCTTGCGTGCCCAATTTTTGGGATATTTGTTGACGCCAAAATCTTATTAGGCTTTTATGCGGATTTAGGGGCATGACAACCCTTGATTCAATTAACTATCGAAACGAGACGCATGCTAAATAACTTGTCGACCCATGTGTCCATTTTATACAAATTAACTCGGGTGAGGGATATTCGACGTAACCTATAGTTTTTCTCGCTTTGTTAATCTAGTTTCAATACACTCGCCTAGATTAATCTTTCCCTTTTATGCATCTTTTCCTTTTTAGTTTATAATCATCTTTTGCACTTTTATTTCGAAATATTGAATCTTATAAATTCTAGCATCTCGTCCCTGTGAATTTTCGATACCCTACTTACCGATGTGCTTGCCTCGCAAGTGTAGTCGTAATTTAGGTTTGTATGTATAGTCGCGGCGAGACAGAAAACAACGATTGTGTCCTTACACGAACATGCTTCTCGTGTGCTATCAAAATGGCGCCGTTGTCGGGGACTAGTTTATTTTAGACTTTATTTGATTTAATATTTCATAGTATTTTCTTTCTATTTGTATTATTTGCTAATATTTTTGCTGGACTTCCACATTTGACCACTTAGAAACGCTTGAATCTTTCCCGCGCGCACCTACTTTGTGGAATTCGCCACTTCGAGCCATTTTTGGGGTAAGCATGTCTTATTCCAACTCTTTCGATAATAATTGTTATAATTCTCACAATTCTCACAAGCCTATGAATTTCAGTGAATACTTAGAATCCTAAAGTATAACAAATTCAAATATGACTTTGGGCGAGTATAACGAAAGTCAAAACTTAGGTTATTGGAATTTTGATGATGATGATAATGATTTTGGGCCTTTACCTCCTTATAATAGGAATTTTGAAACGAATTCGAATAGTTTTCAAAATTCCTATAATAATGAGTTTTCATTTAAGTTCGATGGTAATTTTCAAAGTTCCGATTTTCATGCATCTGCACCTCAACCTATGACATTCGGTGAGGGTTTGTGTATGTTTGAGAATGAGAAAATTGAAAATCGTTATCGGGAAGAAAATCGTTGTTGGGAACAGGAATTGGATTTATTATTTGAGTCCGAATTTTTCTTCCGAGACTTTCGAAGTCGAGGAATGTTTTGAACCAAATGATGACTTTGTGCCTATTTTGGAACAAACCATTCTTGACTTTGCCCATTGCATAATAGATATTGAAAGTGAGGATGAAAATGACATAATATCTATTTGCAATGAAATGATTTCTTCTTTGACCCCCAAAGAAGAACATTTCATTGAAAATGATATTATTTCCTTCGAAACTCAATCTTCATGCGATGATGATTCATCTCATGAGTTTGAATTTCTTTCATCCCCATTTTCGTTCTCTATTATCACACCATCACAAGTACCCGATGATTCGATTTTAAACTTTAATGTTTTAAACCTTTTCAACAATGAGGAGTACTTGCTCGAGTCGCCTTCCACGATTGCATTCGTGCCTTCGTGTGCGCCGCCTCCCATTCTAATTTCAAAATCATTGGGAGGATATTCGATTTTTCTTGGTCCGCACATGTTTTTGTCACCCGTTCAATCCAAATCCCCCATCGTCCCTCCAAAACTTTTAATTGGCTATGGTTCATTTCGTTCGCCTTACACATGCCTTCCGTTGTTCAAACGGAATTCATATTTTTCGGAGGGCATGCTTGTATGTGAGGGTACACCGGTTATCCTCCAAAGTAAAATCATTTTTACGGTGGACCCTCAGCTATATAAACTTCTAGTGTAGAGTTAGTGTGAAGCCTAAATAGTAGGTTGTATATAGTTAGCTTTTTACTCTTTCTTTCTTTTTATTTTTTCTTTACTTTTCATTTTAGTCTAGTGTAATTAGTTAACTTTTTGTTATTTTTTTTTTGCTATTCTCGGTACTAACTTGTTTTGTAGATTCTTTGGACTTGTTCTTATGGCGATCGCTCTAATTTTGGGTAATATCGCTCTTTTCCTCTCTTTGACTTGGTTCTTAATGCACATTGAGGACAATGTCAAGTTTTAAGTTAGGGGGTGTGGGCTATTCTATCCATTTCTTTATTTAGTCAATGTTTTTGCTCACATGTTAGTTACTTAGTATGCTTTTCTTAGAAAAATTGAAAATTTCAAAAAGATTTTCTTTCTTTTTTCTCCTTTTTTGGGGGCATTTTTCCTTTCTTTCCGATGATAAATTTCAATAATTGCCCGATCCAATAGACAACCCAATGATGCATATTCTCGATTTTAGAAGTTACTAGACTTTAGTGTCACTTATTTATATTGTGAATAACTTCATAAATTAAACTTTAATACCATGAGCACATGCACTTTTATGGTTCTATTGATTTGGTTTAAGATTTTTATAACTCGGTAATCTTTTGTTGCATTGTATATACTTACACTGAGTAAGCTTTGTACCCTTCGTCATTTGTGAGTGTTATACACTATTCTTTTCTCATTGAAAATATTGAATTCGTTGGTAATATCACCGTTCTTTCATTTGACTGTTCATTAATTGAGTTCATACTTGAAATGTGTTACTTGATCATGATTTAAATATATTATTTTGACTCGAGAATTGCGTAAACTTTATGAAATGATCATAGGACCTTTTTTTTATATCACCCATATTAGCCTTGACCTCACCCTTATATGTTTACCTTCATTAACCCCTTTGAGCCTAGATATAGCCTTTCGTTTCATAACCCAATTCCCATAACCAACTCCGCATTGGAGTTATTAGCCATACATACATTTTCCATACCTTTGATTGGAATGTTGCTTTGGATTGAATGTTGTTGTTATGATGTCGGTTGCAATTTAGGCATATGAGAGTTTGATAAGTAACGAAAAGAAAGATGTGAAAAAAAAGTGAAGAAAAAAAAAAGCAAAAATCAAAAGAAAACAAATGAGAAAAATGAGAAAAAGAAGAAATAAAAAGAAAGAGAAAGTTGTAAATGTTGTGTATAGTGTTCAATAAGCTTTGATTACTCTCCCTGATGATATATCTAATGCCATTTTGGAACTTATTTTCCAATTTTGATATTGTCTGCATCTTCCCATTATTCCAAGTTTTCATCCCGAACATTTTGAATCCGTACATACATTTCCTTCATCTCATACCCTAGCCTAGCCTATAATACAACCCTATTAAAGTCCTATATGATCGTAGGTGAATGTAATTCAAAGGTTTAAATATTTTTGATAATCTATGAAAATACATTTCGCCTCTTTTAATGTGCGGTATCCTTTCATTGAGATTACAATTTTCAGTTTATATATAGCGTTCTTCATTTGTGACATGTGTGCAGCCTAGTTTCCATTGACATTTACTCTTTATGCCCGCATGTTCCGTGTGTTACCTCCCTATTTCGAGTGAATTCGCTTGATGGGTGTAATGCCCGTGAGGATTGAATGTATGCTTGCTTTGTTTATTATTCGGTTTATATAAATTTTTTGCCAAATCACACTTTGCATGTTCTCGCTCCCCTCCCACATTTTAAGGTTTCAATTCTATGAGGTGCATTCTATAATGTTAGTGATTTGGACTTTTGTTTGAATACATTCAATGTTCTAATAATGCGTATGAAATCCTTTTCGCTTTTGTTGGGCTTATTGCATGTTGGGTTGGGCATATTTTGAGGAAACCATGTGATGTTTGTGGGTACCGTCCCTGAAAACTCTCACGAGATGACACTCATCCACTAGGGTGACCTAGGGGTTTAACGGCTTATTGCATACGCTAAATGCAATCTAATCGCCTGCGAAAGTGGCCTTTTGTTTTTATACCATACTTTTGTACTATCTCCTATTTTTGGTTTGCTTGTAGTTCTTGTTGCATCCTATTTCATCGCTAGGGACTAGCAATGTGTAAGTTAGGGGGTATGATAATACGCAAATATTACGTATTTCATCCTCCGAACCGATGAATTTTAGCCCCCTCAGGTATCATATTCCCTATATTGATGCTCGTTAACCAGACAACCTCGAATTTCTATGTTAACATGTTTTGCAGGGGTTAATTGAGCTTTTATAGGTATTTGGATGCTAAGTGTGAAGTTCGGATGCATTTCGCTCGATTTCCATACGCGATCGCACGTTCAAGGGCATTTTAGTCATTTCACAGATTGGGCACCTGGCGCAAGCTTCGCGTGGTCGCGAATGGTGCGCGATTCCGATTCAGATGGGAGTTTTAGCGGACGAGAAATGCAAGCATGCAAAAACAGCAATGTAGTGTGCCCTTACCTGCTTGATCGATTGATCGATCGATTGATCCTTCACGATAGTGGGATATTTTATTCATGATCGATCGATCGACGGTTTTGGTCGATCGATCGATCCCCTGTTTCCAGGAGATATTTTGGCCTTTCTTTTCTTTTTCCTTTTCTTTTCTTTTCTTATTCCCACTTAATATATAAAGCAATTTTGTTGTAATATCAGATATACTTAGATTTTAGAGAGGTGTAGCTTAGGGTTTGAGGGTTTTGGAGAGTTGTTCTTCAATTGTTCTTGGTTTGACACCCCATTTGGGTTGAATATTGCACTATTCATCATCCTCTCCATTAATATAGTGTGTATTTCATTATTTCTTGCTTTGTAGTGTAATTTACATGCTTTTTAATTTAATTTACATGCTTTGATTTACTTGCTTTCTAGGTAGATTTATCGCGTTTATTTACTGCATTTATTTACCGCGTTTTTAATATGCTTTCTAGCTAATTTAAATTAGGTTGTGCTTGAATTGAACTCACTCAAGTTGGCGCATTGCTTTGCTTTGGTGATGGCATTTACGGGTTTATTTCGGGTGCGTTGTCCTAGTTATTGTGCCTAGGAGATTTGACGGGGCATATCATGTATGTCCCGTGCTTACGACCTTACGTGCGCAATTTCCTGGATATTTGTTGATGCCAAAATCTTATTAAGCTTTTATGCGGATTTAGGGGTGTGACAACCCTTGGTTCAATTAACTGTCAAAACGAGACGCATGCTAAATAACTCGTTGACCCATGTGTCCATTTTATACAAATTAACTCGGGTGAGGGATATTCGACGCAACCTATAGTTTAACCTATAGTTTTTCTCGCTTTGTTATTCTAGTTTCAATACGCTCGCCTAGATTAATCTTTCCCTTTTATGCATCTTTTACTTTTTAGTTTGTAATCATCTTTTGCACTTTCATTTCGTAATATTGAATCTTATAAATTCTAGCATCTCGTCCGTGTGGATTTTCGATACCCGACTTACTGTTGTGCTTGCCTCTCAAGTGTAGTCGTAATTTAGGTTTGTTTGTATAGTTGCGGCGAGACAGAAAATAACGATTGTGTCCTTACACGAACACACTTCTCGCACGTTATCAATTACACTTTGAGTCGTCTTCATATTAAATTATATAAAACAAAGGGTACTCTGCCCATTTTTTTTGCAAGAAAAGAAAATAAAAACATCACCCAATTTTTGTAGACCATTATTTTATGTGACTCAGGGTGTGATCCATATTGTCAAGAAATTGAACATTAAGTTGGATTAAAATTTCAAGCATTACACTCACCACTTACGAGCTAATTATAATACCTCGTATTTCAGAATAAAATATTACGACATAAATAAATTTAATAATTTTGAATTAATTATGAGAATAAATTAAATCGGATGGCTTTAAATTTAAATGGGTAAGATTTAAATTAAAATAAATATTTATTCATGATTATATAAATACAAGACTCAATTTGGTGTAATGAGTTCACCAGTGAAAAAAAATCATACGTTAATAAATTTATGGGTACGTGTCGTTTAAACACAATAAAAATGTCTATGTGAAAGGAAAATAATTGGGACGCATTTTGGGAGGTTTTGTGGGCTCTTTTAGGTGTTTTAAACCTTTAGAAATGGTCCCGATTTATAGGTATATAAGTTGTGAGGTTATGTGGCTAGTTTAGATAAGGGTTCAAGCCCATTTGGGGGTCTAAAAATAGGACTTTTGGCCTAACTCAGGATTTAGAGTAATATAAGTTAAGGAGGGAAGTTAAGAGACTCCCCACATTTAACAAAACCTAAACCTAGCAGTCAGAGGATACCAAAATCAAAAGAGAAGAGGAGACAAAAGATCTAAAGGGAATAATTCAAAAAGGGGAGGCAAAGAGATTCAAGAACAATTTAATCACGCAAGAATTTTCTTGCTTAAATTTAAATGTCCAAATTACTTCTTAACTCATTATAGTTTTCTTCCATGTAGATTTTGCATTTCATAGGAAATTTATGGTAAACATCATATAATTAAATCACATGTATGTGGATAACACAAATCTATAACAAGTTAGTTGAATCCAAAAATTAGGATTCGATTAGATTGACTTTACGTGATGAAATTCATGTCTTAGAACCCTGAAGAAATTGGAAAGATTTATGCACATGTAGAGGATTCATATTCATGTTTAGAAGTCTAGAAATCATGATAATTGAGGCCCTTGTAGATTGACAGAACGTTGAGGGATTTAGTGAGAAAAATCTAAGTTATGTAGTCATGATTAATGGGTTAAATTATGGGATCTTAGGGATTAAAATCGATGTCAATTTACGTAAATAATTAACCTAAGATAATAAATTAAGCCCTAAAGACCCGCTTTAATGTTTATATAAAGATATAGACCATTGGGTTGGGAGATGAAGAAGAATTAAGAAATCTCGTATTAAGAAAACTAATAGATCTAGGCTGATGTGACAGATCGAATCGATTCGGCTGTGGAGTTAATCGATTCAGTCGAGCAGCGAATCGATTCGGCCAAGAACCGAATCGATTTGGTCCCGGGGACATGTTGAGTTGGGCCAAGGTTAAATTCGGGACATTTTTAAGAAACCATATGAGTGGGTTAAACGGTGTTTGGGTAAATGAGGATTTTATTAATAATACGTGTATGGCTCAAATATAAAATGGGGAAACTATTGTAGGTGGGTAGATATTTTTAAAGAGGAAGAGTTTAATAAATAATTAGGTGGTAAATTATATAGGCGTAATTATTTATGGGAAATTATTTAGGATATTTGGGATAATTATAAGGTGATTACCTATGCATAGTATATGAGTATAATATATACTTTCATTTTTGTGTGAGCATACCTATGTTCGTGAACGGTCTTATCAGTTACGGTTGCGCACGTTCGGGACCTTAGCACACGTCGGCATAGATGGGCTAGACATTGTGTAAATCATTTTAGGTACTACGTAGCAGAGCCATCTATGAGAGGTAGGTTTTGATGCTAGGATCATTTGTCACCGCTAGGTATGGGCCCTGAACTGGTGTATTGCATGGGGTCCACCCCCACTTATCGGTATTTTGTGTTGTCGGATTGGATAGAAGATTCCTTCAGACTTACCGATAGAGCATGAATGAGATCTTAAGGGTAGATGCCTTTAAGTGTCGCATATAGAAAAGTACATAAATATGACTATATAAATATAATGAGATTAATTCATGTGTCTACGAACATAGACAATAAATCACAGACTCACTACTATCTAATGTGCATATCAGATGTTTGTTACTTTTATGGGCAAACGGATTGGGTTACCTTAGGAAAATGGTAATAGGAAGATAAATAATTATGTTTAGTATGTTGGTTATCACTTAATGCATTTTTATATTATAGTGGCATAGTTAGTATTTACTCTTTGGGATTCGCTCGGTTATACATAATATATCAAACTTAGATGAGGGGTGAGATATTTAACACAAGAGAGTGACGATGGAGGTTACTTACTTTAAATTAACAGTATTTTTGTTCTTTAAATTTGGTAAGTTAATTCTTACACATCTAGGGCTTTGACCCAAAATAAAAATGTTTTCCCCTTGGGTTTCTTAGATAGGGATAGCGGGACGGAAGGAATATCAGACTTGCTGTCAAGAGATGTTTCTCGAAGATTCATTTATTGATTCTAGTCTAGGTTGATACTCCTTCATGTCTTTATTTATTTTGGATTGTTGTAAGGGCATAAGACCAGAGTCATTCTTATTATGAGTTGAGACAATATTTATTCATGTTGGTTTTTATTCTGCTAGATGTGGATGTTGGTTTTATTATTATTCACTGTTATTTAATTTAGTTTCCATTCAAATGTGATTCGTTATAAGAATGTTTATTATGGTCGATGCTAAGAATGATATATATTGTATAACAATATCCATCTTCGGCATATCGTGTCTGGCCAGCCTTTACGTGAGAAAATGGGGTTGTTATATTTGGTATCAGAGAACGGTTTTAGTGTCCTTAGAATCTGTGTTTGATCTCGTTATGTTTTACGTTGCGTTCTTTGATGCATAGATCCCTATGTTTAGTAATCACTGTATTCTTTCCGATCCATTACTAATATGAATCTCGTTTGCTTTCAGATGGAAAATAGTAGGAGAGGTAGGCCAAGACGCGTCACAGTGCCAACTACAGAGGAGGGGGCTTAGCAGGAGCTGCAGCAGCAACCACCACCAACCCCACCTATGGCTGGATCGACAGAGATTGCTACTATCGTGGCTCAGGCAGTGTCCATCGCAATGGCAGTTATGTTAAGACATTTTCCACCACTACAGCCTCAGCATCAGCCAGCACCATCACAGCAGGTGGTGCTACCAGTCTGAACACCTGTATTGATTTGGGATAGAGATAGGGAGGCCTTCAATAAGGGACAACCACTGGAGTTTACTAGACATTCAGATATTAGTATCGGGCAGGTGGAAGAGATATATTCAATGACATTTACGAATAGTGGAGTGTATTCCAGTTAAGAGGTAGATATTGGACTCATATTTACTTGTAGGACATCACTTCAGTGGTAAGAGTCCGTCACTTTGGAAGTAGAGAGGTATAGGTTGACCATATATGAGTTTTGGTAGAAATTTGTGGGGAAGTACTTTCCTCGGGCGATGCAATCAGAGATGCAAAAGAAGTTCAAGGACCTCAAGCAGGGAAATCGCACTGTGGCAAAATACGAGGAAGAGTTTACTGCGCTTTCCTATTTTGCTAAGGAGAAAGTGAGTACAGAGCGGAGGAATATGGAGAAGTTTGTGTTAGGGATAACCTGGCACATCAGATAATCACTATTGGGGAATCTGACTTTCACTGCATATAACCAGGTAGTGAATGCTACCTTACTACATTACCAGGATCATAGGACATTTTAGAAAAATAAGGGGGAGAAGAGACACCACTCTGATACGTCCAACCAATGGGGTAAGGCGAATGGGAGTAACATCCAGGAGGCCCAATAATTTTGGGGTCCTTAATCTTCAGAGAAATATAAGAGATCTAAGGGTTCCGATAATGGGAACAGATAGGGCCGACCGGACCAAGTCCAGCAGGGCCAATAGAAGAGAGGCCACCAGGGCCAAGGGTAGTAAAAGTAGGCCTATTAGGGGCTATATCCAGACAGGCATCAATTTTAGGGCAATTGCTATGTTTGTGGAGATAAGGGCCACTACGCCAGGAAGTTCCCTTAGGGAAATCGGGTGGCGCAGGAGTTAGGGGGACAACAAGGACATCGTTCACCTCAAGGGGAGTGTCAATCACTATAGGTCCAGCCAGTAGTGGTAGTTCCAGCCTTACCAGCGCTTCCGACTTCACCTTAGGGACAGTAGTCGTAGCTATAGTACAGACGCGTATATCACGCTACATCGGGAGAGGGATCAACACCAACATAGACAATGATGGTATGATCCTAAATTCCTTTATCTTATAAGACATGCTTAGTTTGGTACTAGTTTATATTGATCTATAGTAAACACTATCTCGTTTGTACATTGGGGAGCGTAGACTCCGTCTTGTCTAAGTACTTTACGTTGTTTCACCCGCGAGTTGAGGGATAGGAACCTATAGTGTCTCGTGTGTAAAGGTATAATAATTGACCTCAGGAGGACTTAGAGTTGTGGAAAACTTATTTCCATAAGTTACGTCAGACTACAATAATATCCTAGGGATGGATTGTCAAGAATACCATAGGGTTTGTATTGATTTTAAGAGAATATTTAAAGTTTATAGTCGAATGTAGTGCGATTAGTTGGCATTAATGTTCTATCATTGTGTGAAATACTAAAGGAAATGTAATACCTTGAGTCTAAATATTGGTAAATGGACGACTATAGGGCCTATTGAGCCTTATAAATTGATTAAGAACATTATAAACGTGGGTCATGGATTGACAGATCTTAGTAATTGACAACGCTATTCAGTAGTGTATCGGGAGGGTTCCTTGTTTGGATTTCTCTCGTGAGAAGTTCCATGCACGAAAGTAGCAAATGTTGGGAGTTGAGAGATGTTGGATTCTAGGATATTCTAGTTATTGTTTTGGCATTATCACACTGGCAATTTATCGGGAGTTAGCGTATCCTTTAGGCAGGATGAGACCTCAGCTGACAATGGGCACAAGTTGGAATTTACATGATTACCGCACACATTTATTTTTATTTTTATTTTTATTTTTCCTTTTTAGTCTTGGGCCGATGGATCACAATAACTGACTAAGCCACGCAATAATGTATCGGTAGGGTTCTTTATTTGGATTTCGCCTGTAAGACGTCCCACTTGAAATTGGAAAAAGTTGGGAGTTAAGGGAAATCAGAACTAAAGATGATTATTTTCTTTTTACATGTACATATGTGGTGGTATACGTGATGTATGGATATGCTTGGTATGAATGGTACAAATTAGATGCATATGTGTCTATGAATGGTACAAATTAGATGTATATGTGTCATTCATCTTTGTAAATGATGTGTGTGTGTACATATAATGTGGAATATATGGACACCCGAGTGATGTTATGATAGGCATGGGTGAGCATGTTCTTTTATCTCATGGGATATGGGTATGGACTAACTGGGTGTGAAAACTTGGATTAATAACGCAGATTAAAATATAAGGTTAAGCTTCAGCGAATTCCGAGGACAAAGTTCCTTCATAAGGGGAGTAGAATATAATACCCTATATTTTCATAATAAAATAGTAGAACATAAATAAATTTAATAATTTTGAATTAATTTTGAGAATAAATTAAATCGGATGGATTTAAATTTAAATGAGTAGGATTTAAATTGAAATAAATATTTATTCATGATTATATAAATACAAGATACAATTTAGCGTAATGAGTTCACCAGTGAAAAGTAAATCATACGTTAATAAATTTAGGGGTACATGTCGTTTAAACACAATAAAAATATCTAAGTGAAATGAAAATAATTGAGACACGTTTTGGGAGGCTTTATGAGCTGGCTTAGGTATTATAAACCTTTAGAAATGATCCCGGGGTATAGGTATAAAATTCGGTAGGTTATTGGGATGATTTAGATATGGGTTCGGGCCCATTTGGGGGTCCAAAAATAAGACTTCTAGACTAACTCGGGATTTAGAGTAATATAAATTAAGGGGGGAGGTTAAGAGACTCTCCACATTTAACAAAACCTAAACCTAACAGTCAGAGGATACCAAAATCAAAAGATAAGAGGAGACTGAAGATCCAAAGGGAAGAACTCAAGAAGGGGAGGCGAAGAGATTCAAGAACAAGTCATCAACCTAATTTAATCAGGCAAGATTTTTCTTGCTTAAATTTAAATGTCCAAATTACTTCTTAAATCATTGTAGTTTTCTTCCATGTAGATTCTGGATTTCATAGGGAATTGATGGTAAAAATGATATAATTAAATTGCATGTATATGGACAACACAAATCTATAACAAGTTGTTAAATTAACTTTAAGTGATGAAATTCATGCCTTAAAACCCTGATGAAATTGGAAAGATTTATGCACATGTAGAGGATTCATATTCATGTTTAGAATTCTAGAAATCTTGATAATTGAGTCCCTTGTAGATTAAAAGATAGTTGAGGGATTTAGTGAGAAAAATATGAGTTATGTAGTCATGATTAATGGGTTAAATTATGGGATCTTGGGGAATAAAATCGATGTCAATTTATGTAAATAATTATCCTAAGATGATAAACTAAACCCTAAAGACCTACTTTAATGCTTGTATAAAGGTATAGATTATTGAGTTGGGAGATGAAGAAGAATTAAGAAATCATGTATTAAGAAAAGTAACAGATCTGGGCTGCTGTGACAGATCGAATCGATTCGGCCTTGGAGCGAATCGATTCGATCTTGAAGCGAATTGATTCGGCCAAGAATTGATTCGATCCTGGGGACAGGTTGAGTTGGGCCAGGGTTAAATTCGGGACATTATTAGGAAACCATACGAGTGGGTTAAACGGTGTTTGGGTAAAGGAGGATTTTATTAAAAATTTCATTTATGGCACAAATATTAAATGGGGAAACTATTATAAGTGGGTAGGTATTTTTAAAGAGGAAGAATTTAATAAATAATTAGGTTCTAAATTATAAAGGCGTAATTATTTATGGGAAATTATTTGGGATATTTGGGATGATTACCTATGCATAGTATATGAGTATAATATATACTTACATTTTTGTGTGATCATTCCTATGTTCGTGGACGGTGCTATCGGTTGGGTTTGCATGCGTTCAGGACCATAGCACACATCGGCACAGGTGGATTAGACGCTATATAGGTCATTTTAGGTACTACGTAGCAGAGCCATCTATAAGAGGTAGATGTTGATACTGGGATAATTTTTCACCGTTGGGTATGGGTCGTGAACTGGTGCACTGCATAGGGACCGCCACACTTATGTGTGTTTTGTGTTGTCTGATTGGATAAGAGATTCCTCTAGGCTTACCGATAGAGCACGAATGAGACATTACGGGTAGATGCCTTTGAGTGTCGCATATATGAAAGGACATATATATGAATATATAAATATAATGAGATTAATTCATGAGTCTAGGAACATAGACAATAAATCACAGACCCACAACTATGTAATGCGCATATTAGTTATTTTGTTACTTTTATTGGCAAACGGGTTGGTTTACCTTGGGAAAAGGGTAATATGAAGATAAATAATTATGTTTAGTATGTTGGTTATCACTTAATGCATTTTTATATTATAGTGGCATAGTTAGTATTTATTCTTTGGGATTCGTTCAGTTATACAGAATATTTCACACTTAGATGAGGGGTGAGATATTTGACACAAGAGAGCGACGATGGAGGTTACTTACTTTAAATTAACTATATTTTTGTACTTTAAATTTGGTAAGTTAATTCTTGCACATCTAGGACTCTGACCCAAAATAAAAAATATTTCCCCCTCCCCCCCAGGTTGCTTAGACAGGGATAGTGGGACTGAAGGAATATCAGACTTGCTGTCAAGAGCTGTTTCTTGAAGACTCATTTATTGATTCTAGTATAGGTTGCTACACTTTCCCGTATTTATTTATTTTAGATTATTATAAGGGCATAAGCCCAAAGTCATTTTTAATATGAGTTGAGACAGTATTTATTCATATTGATTTTTATTCTGCTAGATGTGGATATTAGTTTTATTATTATTATTCACTGTAATTTAATTCAATTTTAATTCAAATGCAATTAATTATATAAATATTTATTATGATTGATGCTAAGAATGATATATATTGTATAACAACCCCCATCTTCAGCGTACCGTGACTGGCCAGCCTTTACGTGAGAAAATAGGGGTTATTGCACTAATAGAGTAATAGGAATGTCTTATTTCTCTCTAAATTTTAGGGTTAAATGGTTAATATATGTTAAAGTTAATTTTAGGGTTATTGTTGGTTAAAATATTAGGGTTAATTTTAGGGATATTATTAGTTTATATTTGGGGCATAAATATTAGTTTAAATTTGAGATTCATGAAATTATTATCATTTTAAAAATAATTAACTTATACATAACAATTTTTTTTAAATGTATGCCTTGTTTTTCTAGCTCAAGATTTATATTGATGGTAAAAATAGGTATGCCTTACTTCTCCGCCTCTCTATTTATATTTATATTGAAATTTTTATTTGTGGTTACATATTTAGGGTTTAAAATGTTTAATCACTCAATATTTTTCTCTCTTTCCCTTCGATTAAATAAATATTTTAGTAATTCTTTTGTAAATAATAAAAAAATAACCTAAAAAATAGACTCAGGGCTCCTGTCCCCAAACCCACGAAAATTGTCATTAGCCCCCACTCTTGGGAAATCCTTGCTATCTCCCTGCCCCGAAGAGTGCCATTTCACTCCAAATCCCCATCAATTACCCTTTTAGACACCGGTGTGATGATCTAGCATTTACAAAACAAGTTAAGGAGAATTTTGCTTTAGAAAAACTTTCATAAGAACCTAAGAAATTTCGCCTTCTTAAATGGAAATTTCCCTTTTTGAATATGAAAAGACACCAACTAACTTTTAAATAAGTGGTTTCTACAATTAGGGTCCAACAATTTTATATATGTGTTCTATTTTTACATTTTTATAATACTTTTCAATATTTTTTCATTGAAAATGTATCACCAAAACTAAAGATAATACCGAAAGTGCAAAAAAAAAACTTGGAATGCAAGTTAAAAATATGCATAATTGATGAACCCTATAATGCAAATAATCTTTAAAAAAATATTTCTTAGAAAACATGTATATCATAGCAAACAAAGGGTGAGAAATCATGTATACTCACCAAGTAACAATTTAGAAAGCAAGACGCCATTTGTGGTTTAATTGCATAAATTTATTGTTTAAAATTTTTGATAGCCTATGGCACTACCTTAATTAAATCAAATACATAAAATTATAATAATGCTAGACTATAATGTCTTTGATATTTAGAACTATGAGATCTTATAAAAATAACAATAGAAATAAATAGATTATGTTTGGCTAGTAGGATAGGCATTTGTTAAATAAAATCAAAAGGAATAACTTATAGTAAAACACACCTTCACTCCAATGTTGATTATATGGACTTTTCAACTATAAGCTAATTATATGGAGCACCAAGATTTTACCAACAATTAAATATTTTCATGTTTATGCATTATGTGATGATGGTAGTTTTATGAGCATATAGTATAATGGCTTCAATCTTGATTCGTTTTCAACATACCAAAAATTGAAGGTAAACTCAAAACCATGTAATATTTAAAAAAATTATTAATTGATTAAATATATCTTAAAAAATTTATTTACCACCACAACTCCTTTGTTTAACTGACGATTATATTAGAATTACGAGAGCATAATCTATTGATTAAATGTATATCCTATAGGCCGAACATAATCTATTTAGAATTGTGGATGAATGAATGGAGTAATTATTAGAAGCCTCCATATTTACCTCGATCCAGGTGCATAGGGAAGTGAAGACTAATGGGGGTTGAATCCCAAACAACTTTTTTTTTTCAAAAAAATACATATATAGAATTTTTCCAAAATATAAGCGTAAAAAAGTAAAATTTAAATTTTCGGAAATATCTAGAAATAATCAAAATTTAAACCCTTTTAACAAAACCTATCAACTCTTTTCAAACCCTCACTATTTCCACGACTATTCTCAAATCGTCATCATTTCTATCACCTGCCCCTTCGTCTCCCTATTTCTATTCTTCATACCCTGCCCCTCCTCAAGTATGATATCTCTCTATATCTATCTATCTATCTATCTATCTATCTATCTATATATCTATCTATCTATCTATCTATTATCTTATTTATTTTAATATCTCTCTTGATCTCTAACTACTCATTTTTTAGGATTTTATATTGTCATCCAATTAGATGTTAATTTGGGTTCAAGTTTCAAGCATTACACTCAACACTAATAGAGTAATATATATGTCTTGTTTCGATCTCTCTCTCTCTCTCTCCTAATGTGAAATTTGGGTTTAATTTTAAGATTAAATGGTTAATTTATGCTAGAGTTAATTTTAGGATTGTTATTGGTCTAAATTTAAGGTTAATTTTAGGGAAATTATTGGTTTAAATTTTAGGGTTGAAATATTTGTTTAAATTTGAGATTTATGAAATTATTTTTGTTTTAAAATAGTTAAATTATGAAAAAAAATTTGTTTAAAAGGTATGTCTCGTACCTTTATATTTATATTGATGGTAAAAAACTATGTCTTGTTTCTTTCCCTCTTAATTTATATTTGCATTGAAATAGTTATTTGTGCTTTCATTTTTTAGGATTTAAAATATTTAATCAATCAATATTTTTTTCTATTTACATTAGATTAAATAAAAATTTAAGTAACTCTTTGTTAAATAATAAAAAATAACCCTCAGGGATTGCGTCCCCGGCCCGAATCCCCAAAAATCATTATTAAATTAGCCCCAACTCTTGAAAAATCCTAGGTTCGTCCCCGCCTCGAACAAACAAATTTCACTCCAAATTCCCATCAATTACCCCTGCAAAAACCGCTGTGATAAGATTACATTTTGAAAACAAGTTAAGAAGAATTTTTCTTTAGAAAACATTTCATAAGAACCTAAGATACTTGGTCTAAAATGGAAATTTCTCTTTCTGAACATGATAAAAATGCCAACTAACTTTTGAATCAGTGTTTTCTCTGTTTAGGATCCAACAATTTTATACACTCATTCCATTTTTAATTTTTAGAATACTTTTCAATATTTTGTGTGACATTTTTTCAATGAAAATGCATCACCAAAAGTAAAAATAACACCGAAAGTGCAAAAAAGAAAAACCTCGAATACAAGTAAAAAATATGAATATTTGATGAAACCTAAAATGCAAATAAGTCTAAAACATTACTTACAAAACATGTATATTGTAAACTTACTAAGTAAGAATTCAGAAAGCAAGACTGAAATTATGGTTCAGTTTTGCGAATTAATTGTTTGAAATTTTTGATAGCCTACGGTGCTACCTTAAATAACTCAAACACATAATATTATAATAGTGATAAAAAAAATAAAACAGACTATATTTTGTCAATAGGATAGACATTCGTTAGATAAAATCAAAAGTAATTAATCGTAAATCCCAAGTTTACTCCAATATTGAGTATATGGACTTTTCGACTCAAGTTAATTATATGGGGCATTAGGATTAACAAAAATTAAATATTTCCATGCTTATGTGTTATGTGATGATGATGTCAATCTAATCCTGTCCGTTGGGTTCCCTCCCCACCCAACCCTAATGGAGTGGGTTAAAATCTGTTTAATATAATAGGGGTATGGGATTAAAAAATCGTTAATTAAATTGGGCGGGTTCGAGTTTAGTATATATAAGCATAAACCACCCCGTTTATTTCTCACCAAGTAAGAATTTAGAAAGCAAGACTGCAATTGTGGTTTAATTTTGTAAATTTGTTTTTTGAAATTTTTGATAGCCTATGGCGCTACCATAATTAAATCAAATACATAAAATTATAATAATTATAGACTATAATGTCTTAGGTATTTATAATTAAGAGAGCTTATAAAAAAAATAGATTATGTTTGGCTAATAGGATATACATTCGTTTGATAAAATCAAAAGGAATAACTACTTGTAAAGCCCACGTTTACTCCATTGTTGATTATATGGACTTTTCAACTACAAGCTAATTACATGGGGCATCCCGATTTTACCGACAATTAAAATTTTCATGTTTATGCATTATGTGATGATGATGTTTCTATGAGCATATAAAATAATAGCTTAAATTATTGTTCCTTTTTGACATATTAATAATGGAAGGTAAACTCAAAACCATTTAAATATTGAATTTCAATATTAAGAAAATTAGTTTTGTCTCAAATTTTTGAGAAAAAAAGGATACTCCACAAAATAAATATGCTATCAACATCAATAAACTCCAATAACACAATCTATTACTTTTTTTTGTAAGAAATGTTTCTTCCTTGAAATGTTGCATGTGCAGCACTCAAGTGCGCCATTTGGTAATCGATTAAATGCATCATAAAAACCGTATTTACGCCCACAACTCATTTCTTTAAATGTCTATTCTATTAGAATTTTGAGAGACTAATCTATTGATTAATTGTCTATCCTATAGGCCAAACATAATTTATTTAGAATTATGTCTTAGTTTATGATGAATAGAGTAATGGTTATAAGACTCCATATTTAGCCTGAACTAGTTAAAAAATTATATATATAAGATTTTTTTTCCCCAAAAAATATAGGTGTAAAAAAGTAAAATTTAATTTTTTAGGGAATATCTATAAATAACGAAACTTTAAACCCATTAACCTTTTTAATAAAACCGATGAGCTCTTTTCAATTTTCACCAACCATTTCATAAACCCTATCCATTTCCACCTCATTGTAACACCCCGTAATTTTAATGACTTTTAAAATGTGATTAACTAGAATTAATTATGAGATAATTGAAAATTAATCCGGATTTAAATATTACTCGTGAGTAAGGTAATATGTGATTTATGTTGAATATTACTTGGTGATTAAAAGTAAAATATATGATTATGACTTAACATGTGATTATGATTTTATATATGAGTAAGGTAATATGTGATTTTCGCATCGGGACAGTCTTATTCCGTGTGCCCATTGGGAGAATATTAACTTGTACACTAGAACATAAAACCTTGGTACAACCTATCTGTAAGTGATAGAGAAGACGATCTTAAGGGGCGTGTGGGTATGTACTTACCTCTTAGTGATTTGGGACTACGATTCGCCTCTAATATGTGTGTTTTGTGTTAATACAGTTCGAGAGTGATTCTGAACTAGTATTTCCCTTTTATTTACGAGAGGTACAGGGACTTGATAGTAGAGTATGCATGCACCATATATTTATGTGGGGTGCCCTATTAATAGATATATTGAGTGATAAGTACGTATACAAGTGTTTAATCTATCGTGCTTGTGAGTATATGAGAAAGTTAATGATATTAAAGAATAACTTAAGTGTGAGGGAACTTAAGTCGGTAATGAAATAACAATATTGACTCATAAATGTCTGGATTACGACAATATACTTAGTGTGAAATACGTATGAGCATACGAAAGATAAAATGTAAGCGGAAATTTAATTCGAACTAGTTAACTGGGTTAGCATTAACTAAAATGGTTTAGTTGTACGTTAGTCGTGCATACTAGTTGAGAGGTGAGAATTACCAAGTAAGTGTCGAAATACTAAAATGTATGTGATATTAGTTGGTTAGCATTTTATATACTTGTTAATCTATTTTAAAACTATGTTACAATCCGGCTCTGACTCGTTTCTTATCATCTCTTCTTTCTCTCTCTTGTGTGTGTGTGTGTGTGTGTGTGTGTGTGTGTGTGTGTGTGTGTATATTATTAGGTACCCAACTACCAGGATGCCAGACATAGATCGTTGGATTGATTATCGTGCTGCAGCTAGTGTGGGAGTTACAGGTCCTTGCATTTAGACAACCTCGTCCTTGTTATCTCAGCTCTTCATTTAGTCATTTTAAATAGGTCACATGTCGCCCATTTCCAATTTCTATTTAGTTTATAGAGACATTGTACTTCCTTATTTTCTGCACTCAATTTTTAGTTGGGATTGTTAGTATTATTATTGTTCGTGGTTTTGAGATATTTTGTTGGGACATTATTTCAGCCTATTTGATTCAGTGGAATGGTTTGATATTCATTACTATAACTGTGTTCATTAAAATGGTTTATGTATAAAATTCATATCACTGGAACTTAATCTATAAAATTAAATGTTTTGAGACTTACCTTAATTATTTATAAGGTGATAAATAAAGAAAATTATTTTTTGAGAGTGATGGTAAGAATGAACCAACCGGATACTTTGGTTTAATTTAATAAAGGACTGATCACCCGATATTTAATTAGGCAAGGTGTCGCAGGTGGTATCAGAGCATCTCCTTAGAATCTATACGGCTTTCTACGTTTTAGCATAGCGTTCTTTGATGTAGAGCCCTATTATTAGGTTATGGTATTCCTCTGCGTATTACGACTTACGTTCTCCTATCAGGAAATATAAGTGATGTAATTCTTATTCGAGCTCGGTCGGACGTTGATGACTAGCGGAGGTCGTTAGAAGAACATCAGGAGGTGGACTCAGCCAAAGACATAGAATGGTTTGGGAAAATGGTGATGGAGATGGAACTTACCAAAATTATTGTTCTGGCTGAGGATAATAAAGGCGTCGCTCGGGAGTTGTAGTTTCCTAAACACCATTGTAGATGACGTTTGTGTCGTTCCAAACTCACCCAGCTCTGTCAATGAAGGGTGAGGGAGTTAGAAGGATTTTTTTTTTGTGAAGGAAGAAATCGAAAGGCCATTATGTAGGGTGAAGTGTAGTAACACCCAGGACTTGAAAATTTTGGACGAAATTTCGCTTATAAGGACAACCTAAAGTGGTGAGAGTAAGACATCTCATATGAATAAGTATGTGTGAAGCTAAATGTGAAATTGGGGTATGGTTCGATCGTGAAATCATCCATTTTATTGGGTTATGAAGGGAATTTTGAAACATATTTCTTATGGGCAAGAAAGAAAAGCCCAACGCGAGAGAGCAGTCAGCTTACTTAACGAACTCCTTAACCAGCGACTAAGAGGTATATAGAAGATAAGAAAAGTTCCTTGTTATGAAAGGACTCATGAGTTAAATACTCAAATGCGGGTGAGATATATGATAAAGATGACGTGGGTCCATGTCGTCAAGGTATTTGTAACCGCTTCCAAATGAAGGGAAGCTCGAAGGATTGGCTGAAGGAAAGGATTGAATTCAATGGTGATAGTGAAACATTATCGAGAGGTATACCCAGTAGGGGAACCTATATAAGTCCTTACTAAGCAGCGATGAATTCATCCAAGACCAGCAGGGTCGCAACATGTTCCAAAGGACCAGTGGAGCCAATGGAACGACGAAAATAGCATTTGGGATCTAAGACTGCCAAGTCCAAGGGAAGGACATTCCAAAATGGTTAGTAGGACTAATGACGGGGAAATAGCTCCAAAAATTTCCCTACGTGTAGAGAGTGGGACTACCAGTGTTGAATGTATCTGCGTTGATAAGTGAGACTAATAAGTTTGAGAATAGTAAACCATGGCAGTTAGGCATAATAATTGGAGGAGTGAGATTTCTAGCGGAGGAATTGGGTTAAGAGAGTTGGGTTAAGGAATTTACAACCCGAGAGTAGTGGGTTTAAGCAGGACCAGTGGAGTCCTCGGTAATAGTAGCATACCGTATTTAAGGTTTGATGGGGCCCAGGAAGTAAAAGGGAGGTTAGTAAGTCCATAATTGGGGCCTAGAGATTTTGATCCAATATTTTAGTGATGGGCGTGTAAGCCTCAGAGCTGAATAATTTGCCCACTACGAGGAGGGGACAACAATTGGATGAAATCCTAGATGCATACCGATTGCAGATGCTCATGGGTCGGGTTGACAGCGACGTGCTCAGACCCTACAATTAGGTGAAGACTGGTAAAGTTTTGTTTCATCCATGTGAGTAAAGGATTAACCCTAGTGACGTGGGGATGTCACAATTTGTATAAGAACTCTTAACACTAAAATTCGCCTGAGAGTCTAGTTTGGTGGGTACGTCAATGTTAATAATCTGGCTACAAACGTATTTCTTGTTGATAACGGGACTTATTAATGTCGCCCGTGAGTGAACCGGGTAGGCCCTAGGAGCATATTTTGTTGTTACAATTTACTACTGCATAGAGTTACCAAAGTAGGGTTTATTATGGTAATGTGTAGTGACTAATTATCGAATGTTGAAACGATAGTAGATTGAGTGATAAGACTATCATGCTGAATACTTTGAGTGAGTAAATTTACTTTAGAAAGGTGCCAATTGAAATAAGGTTGGTCCTATACATATACATTTATATGAAAACTTCATGATATCGTAAAATTCAGTAAGTATGCTGTCTAGTTATATGTGACCCCGGTGCGTAGGGATTTATTTACTAATGTGACTCAGGATACATTGTGTTATATATATAGCGCTGAGAACTTGGGATAGTGAGAGCTCCATGTTTCATATTATTTCTTTAAGGACATAAGAGGGGCCAAGTAGACTTTTATGTCAACATATGGAGATGGTAGGAAGGTATATATTATGGATTGAGGGCCTTATGGATCTCGACAACCGACTAAGTCAGGTAGTAGTGTATCGAGGGGGTTTCTTATTTGGATTTGGCTTTGTGAGACACCCCACGCATGAAACTAGCGAACGTCGGGAGTTGAAGAGAAGTTTGGATAGTAGTACATGGTTTCGTACCTTGGTTGACGTATATATATGAGAATATAATCAGAGTTGATATCTCTATTATGACTTAAGGCTAGTATAGTCACCTAATCCTGACGTGAAGATTGTTTTAAGAGGATTATACTTAATTTGTGAATTAATGCATGAGACATAGGGTGTATGGGCACCCTAGGTGACTAAATCTTGATTTTGTCCATATTTGGAAATTATGGGATAAGGTAAATATAGAGGTTGGGAAATTAATATTGATATAATGATTGAGTTATGCAATTGATTTGTATATACGATTCGTATTGTTGCGATTTATTCATCGTGCTAATTATCTTTGAGCATCTATTCCTGTCATATTGTATACTTCCCCATATTTTCTTTTAGTGGGCAGGTTAGCGTGAATTTTTACACTATGGACTATATTGGAGAATTGTTTTAGAGCATAGATTTCGAAGAAATTTTGATGTATAATTTAGTGGTGTAATTTTAATTGGGAAATTTTATTTTTGAGAGAATCTTTATTATAATCATCATTGTATAAATAGAAGGATTATGGACTTGTATTTAAATTGTGGTAATTAGATTCTCCATACTCATTATTGACGATTTTAATCTAGTTTTTATCGAAGTAGCACGCCGCGTGTCTCTTTTCGTTATCCGATTATTTATATCAGTTAGGACCATCATTCCCCAAATGTCCACGAGGATGGTTCTGTATCAGGCAATAGATGTTAATTGTCATGTGAATTCGACAACATTTAGCTAAGGAAGTTGAAGCTTACTCCGTAAGAGTTGTCAGAGGCTTACGTTTTATGAGAAATTATTTTAGAGCAAGGGGAAGGATTTGTGACACGCGGTGAGGCAAAGTCACATGGATCAAGGTTTGAGGTAAATTTGAGAGAATATAAGATGTATCATGTTATAAATGACAGTGGTGATGGGATTTGATGAAGAGAAATATTGCTAAATTCATTTTACAATGGGCCACATGTCTATTGGTAAAGGATGGACCATCCAAAGCTAGATGGGTTTCTTCAAACATTAGAGATTCCTAAGTAGTAATTGGAAATAACTCCCAAGGATTTTATCATGGAGTGGGTCACGATACTATATGGTGATAGGGGATCGGTTGACCAAAGTATCTCACGTTATGGTAGTTAGGACTGATCATACTACGGGACAGTATGCGAGATTTTATAACCTAGAGAGTAAGGTTAGATGGGGTACCGTTCAATATTATGTTCGATTGGGACAAGATCATTGTCTTTTGAATTTGGAAGAGTGTTCGCAAGGCCATAAGACCGAGTTGTGATTGAGTACGACCTATTATCTGCAGACGAATGGGAAGAACAAGTGGACTAATCAGATATTAGGAAAATAAATTATATGTGTACCCTTGAATATTAGGGGAGGACGAGAGCAATCCCTTTCACGAGTCGAGTTTGTGTACAATAACTCATATAAGTTCACTTTTGGGCATTGTATCAGTTGAGGTATGGCACGATAAGCCTCGTTGTTTGCCTGCTTGTTAGCTAAATGTGGGGGGTCAAGTCCTATTGCGAAAATCAGAGATGGGTTGATACTTAAAGCACATAATGTGTGTAAAATATATACTGCACAAATAACCTACTTGTGTACGATTGTCGCAAGACAAGATTATATGTATCTAAAGAACGATTAATCTACTAAGGTGCGAATAGTAGAAGGCTAAATAGTAAATATCTAAAGAAGTTTAAGTAGTGAAACTTAAATGATAAGGCTTGGACAATAACTTACGTGGAAGGGTAACTAGGAATTCAAGGGGGGAAGTATGTAAAACCCCTTATTTTTAATGACTTTTAAAATGGGATTAATTAGAATTAATTATGACATAATTGAAAATTAATCCGGATTTAAATATTACTAATGAGTGAAGTAATATGTGATTTATGTTGAATATTACTTGGTGATTAAAAGTAATATATATGATTATGACTTTACATGTGATTATGATTTCATAAAATTGTTGTGAGTGATGAATATGTCAATTTATGAAAATTAAGTCGGGACGTGCATGTGAGTCGTGTAGGGACTATATTTAAGTGAAATGAAAAGTAAAATATTTTTATGACACCCAAATGATCGTTTCTAGTGCCCCAATGTGTCCAAAAGGGTCGAGATAGTCAGAAAAGTGTACCCGGGGGTTTAGTTTGGGTCCTGGGACTATTTTAGGCCAAATCGACACCCGGGAGGGTTATTTTGGTCATTTAAATTTTTGGGGTAATTAAAACTACAAAAATTAAGAGGTTATATCTGATGGAAATTAGAGCCTTCGAGGGTAGAAACACTTGAGTTGCACAGAGGCTAAGGAAGGGAGAAGAGAGGGGATTTCCATGGGGGAGAACTATCAATCCTACACCATTCCCACCAATTCTACCGCCAACGCGTAGATCGGAGAACAAGGAGCTTAAATATACCCATCATCTTCTACAACTCGGACCTTCGATTTCCAAGCAAGTATCTATCTTGCTAATCTTGTGTTAATAAGACATCCATGTTAGAATAGGATGAATAATTACATGTTTTCACAAAGATTTAATGTTGTTTGGAAGATTAAATTCACTTATTGGGTAGGAATCATGTTAAGTTAACTTCCTTGATGTATGTAGAATATTAACCACGAAATTTTGATACCCAGTAGAGATAGAAATCTGGAAAATAATGGAGTTTTTGAGAAAGTAAGATAACCTAGGGTTTTACATGATAAATTCTTGAATTTAAACCATTTGATGATGATTCTTGGAGATTTATTGAATGCTTTACATTAGAAATCATCTATACCCATCTATATAATGTTTGTGATATTTGGTTGGGAGTTTGGGACCTTTTAAATGGAGATTTGAGGATTAAAATGGAAGAAACCCATAGGCAAAAATATGCAGAATCGCATCCATACATGATGGATCGATCGATCGATCGATCATAAATGTCGATCGATCACCTGGTTCGATCGATCCATCATCTTCTTCGATCGATCGACTCCCCTGGAAATTGTGACGATATTATCCTTTATATTTTGATTTAACCCCAACCTTCTCAAATCCTTGGTGTTGATTAATTGAATATAATAAGACTTAGGGAAGATCGATAGGGCCGTGTTTAAGAGTTGGAAAATGTGATTATGAAGGGGGTTAAATGATATATGTACGATTGTTCACCGAGTGAGTTGCGATTGGTAATTATATAACGTGGGGTTTTAATTGACAATATGATAACTCAAGGTTAGAGCCAATGGTAAAGGGATCATTATAGCTACTGAAATAACCTAAGGCATGGTGGGGTGAGTTAGTAACCTTTTTACGAGTAGGGAAAGGTAATTTAAATTATACGATGAAGGTGATTACGATAATTATATGTTATGTAGAACTTTCGAGAGTTACACGCTACGTCTGGATCATATGTGTGTAGGTCGTGAGTGTACCTATCCTAATTTAAATCAATATATATACATAGGTGTGTGAATATATCTATTGTATGAATATTCTATATGATAAATCGTACCCGCGCTACTTGTTATCACAGAGGTTTTCGCGCCAGGACAGTCTTATTCTGTGTGCCCATTGGGGGAATATTGACTTGTACCCTAGAACATAGAACCTTGGTACAACCTATCTGTGAGTGATAGAGAAGATGACCCTAAAGGGCGTGTGGCTATGTGCTTACCTCTTAGTGACCTGGGACTATGATTCGCCTCCAATATGTGTATTTTGTATTAATACAATTCGAGAGTGATTCTGAACTAGTATTCCCTTTTATGTATGAGAGGTACGAGACTTGATAATAGAGTATGCCTGCACCATAGATTTATGTGGGGTGACCTATTAATACATATATTGAGTGATAACTACATATTCATGTGTTTAATCTACTGTGCTTGTGAGCAAATGAGGAAGTTAATGATATTAAAGAATAAATTAAGTGTGTGGGAACTTAAGACGGTAATGAAATAACAACATTGACTCATAAATGTCAGGATTACGACAATATATGTAGTGTGAAATACGTACGAGCATACGAAAGAGAAAATGTAAGCGGGAACTAAATTCTAACTAGTTAATAGGGTTATTATTATCTACGAAGGTTTAGCGGTAAATTAGGCATGCACACTGGTTGAGAGGTGATAATTCCCAAGTGAGTGGCGAAATACTAACACGTATGTGATATCAGTTGGTAAGCATTTTATATACTTGCTAATATATTTTAAAACTATGTTACAATCGGGCTCTGTCCTGTTTCTTATCATCTCTTCTTTCTCTTGTGTGTGGGTGGGTGGGTGGGTGTGTATATATATATTATCAGGTACCCAACCATCGGGATGCCAGACTTAGATCATTGGATTGATTATCGTGCTGCAGCTAGTGTCGGAGTTGCCGGTCCTTGCATTTAAACGACCTCATCCTTGTTATCTCAACTTTTCATGTAGTCATTTTTAGATAGGGCACGTGTCGTACGTGTCGTCCATTTTCAGTTTCTATTTAGTTCAGAGAGACATTGTACTTCCTTATTTTCTGCACTCAATTTTCAGTTGGGATTGTTAGTATTATTATTTTTCGTGGTTTTGAGATATTTTGTTGGGAAATTATTCCGCCTTGTTTGATTCAGATGAATGGTTTGATATTCATTACTATAATTGTGTTCATTAAAATGGTTGATGTATAAAATTCATATCATTGGGACTTAATCTATAAAATTAAATATTTTGACATGTAGCTTAATTATTTATTAGGTGATAAATAAGAAAATTATTTTTCGACGGTGATGCTAAGAATGAACCAACAAGATACTTTAGTTTAATTTAATAAAGGACTGATCACCTGTTATTTAATTAGGTGGGGTGTCACACTCATGCTCCTACGACTCATCTCCTTCGCCTCCATCCCTATCTTCCCGACTCTGATATGTATTCTTTTATATGTTTAAATTTTAGTTTGATGAAATTATTTTTCTTATTAAAATAAGTAACGTATGGAGAAGTATTTTTTTAAGGCTATGTCTTGTTTCTCTCCCTCTCTATTTATATTAAAATTTGTATTTGTTCTTTTATTTTTTAGGTTTTAAAATATTTAATCAATTAATATTTGTTCCTTTTCCATTGGATTAAATAGTATTCGATTTAGTCATGGATTGAATCTTAAAACATCTTCTCGTTTCTTCATTTTATACATATAATATTTATTTATTTATTTATTTTGGGGGGGGGGGGGGGGGGGGCTTTAATTCGGGGTCGAGTATTCAAAGGTCATTAATAATTCTTTTATCTGTTTACTGCATCAAAGAGGTTCTTTTTCCTTTTTTAATTACGATCCATTTATTGCATTGTCTTGTGATATATATCATTTGTTGTGGATCAGGGTTCCTCTATTTCCATTTCCTGTGATTAACATAGTTGGAGAATTGCTAAACTTCAAGTTTGTTATTTTTCTTGATCGATAATTTCATAACATTGACTAATTGAAGTTTTCAATTGGTTTCAGTTACAGCTGTAACAGTAGTTTGAATTTCATTTTATGACCGTTAGTATAATCACTCCTTGGTATTATATTTTGTTTTTTCCGTTTAACTTTCATGTAGTTTTACGTTTTTTTTACATGCTCAGAATAGTTATTGGAGTTTTCTTCTTAATAGTTTGTATTATTTGCCTTTAGTTTTACCACATTTACTTAGTGAATTAATTTGTAAGAATATTAATTAATTAACTAATTAAGTGATTAATTAATGTTTTTGGCTCTACCATTGCCGGCACCCAAGTCCGGATGTGAAACGAGGTGGGTTAGTGTCATGTTGACAACCGACTATAAAATATATGTCAAATCTTATTGATGGATTCTCAAGTTAAAAGAAAAAACGAAAATAAAAATAACATACATAAAATTAGATTTGGTACATAGAATGTAGTAACATGAACGGTAAAATGTAAAGAACTTATTGATATCTTAAAAAAAAATCAACATAGTATGCCTACAAGAAACTAAATGGAAGGGTGAAAAGGCTAGAGTTATAGGAGAAGGTTATAAATTATTTTATTCGGGAGGGAGAGATAATCGTAGAAATGGGGTAGGTATTATTATTAATTAATATATGAAAGATAAAGCGGTGGATATTAAAAGATGGGCAGATAGATTAATGAGCATTAAGATTATCTTTGATAAAAATAATATTTAATGTTATAAATGCTTACGTGCCCCAAGGAACTTTATATAAAAATGCAAAAAAAATATTTTGGGAATTAATAGATAAATTATTACAACAAATCTCTACCCATGAAAACATATTTTTAGGAGGTGACTTGAATAGACATGTAGAACATGACGGTTATCCAAGGATACATAGTTGTCGTTTTGGTAAGAGAAATGAAGGAGGAAAAACTATCTTAGAATTTGCTAAGACCTACGATCTGGCGACAACAAACACACTTTTTAAAAAATGGAAGAACATTTAATAAAATTTAAAAGCGGAGAAAATAAAACTCAAATAGATTATTGCCTATTTAGAAGAAGAGACTTGACCACTTGCAAAGATTGTAAAGTTATACTAGGTGAAAGCTTAACAAATCAACATCACTTATTAGTAATAGATTTAGCCATTAAAGGATTTAAGTAACGAAAAGAGAAAATAGGTTATCAAAATATAAAATGAAAGAATTTAAAAGGATGTAAAGAGATAGAAGTTCCCGTTAAACACGAAGTGGAATTAGGACGATAATGTTAACAACACTTGGTTAAGAACAAAGAACGATATTGAAAAAATAGGTAAGCAAGTTTTAGGTGAGACTAAAGGAAAAAAATTCTTTAAAAAAGAGACTTGGAAGTGGAAGGAGGAAGTTCAACGGATAATATAAAAGCAAAAAGTAAGTTTTAAAGAATGGTAAAAGAGTAAAAATCAGAAAGACTTAGAAAGTAATAAGAAATTGAAAAGTGAAGTGAAAAACATTATTAGAAATACGCAACAAAACGCAATAGATAATATTTATAATAAATTAGGTACCAAGGAAGGTGAAAAGAAGATATACAAATTGACAAAGATTAGAGATAGAGTCACTACACCAAATCTGCCCATTTGTCAAGGTCATTGACCTTGACAAATCCAACTTGTCAAGGTCAATGACCGTGACATTTCGAGGCGAGACAACTTTTTTTGTCACGGTCATTGACCTTGACACAAAACTAGCGTTTTGTGTCACGGTCGTGTCGCGGTCAATGACCGTGACACGTTTGTCACGGTTTATAACCGTGACAAAGTCGTGACCCTTTTTAAAAAATTTGTCACGGTCATTGACCATGACACGACCGTGATAACTTTTTGTCACGGACATGTCACGGTCAATGACCGTGACAATTCTGGGCAGAATTTAAAAAAAATCTGCTGGGCAGTATGGCCACTGCCACTGCCCAGTAGTATATTTGTACCTGTTATAGCAACGTTGTATCTGTTCCAAACATCATATATCCGAACAAACTAAAGATAATGCAAATATATATTCAAATAAGAAACTATTTAAGAAGAAACAACATCACCATCAATTATCTCAAATCTACAAATTATTTGCATGGAAAAGAGATTTTGTACCGCGACGCTCGGGAACACCTCCTTATCCTTCCCTTCTCGTCCGAATAGCCACATAAGTATAGAGCATATGTGGCCTACCCTTAGGGCCACTCCCTGTCCCCTGAATTGAAATAAAGTAAAATTAGTATCCGCCCCTCAAATATAGATAAATATAAATCGTAATTGAAATCGAAATCGAAATTGACATATAAATATAAATACATTACCTGTATTGTCACTCAAACAGCTAACTTGAGCTCATATGGCACCTCCTTCCAACTAATGTATCCCGGGCAATCGTGTCAAATATAATTCTCTTCATATCTAAACACTAAGAAATACCATAATCCTATGGAGTTATGCGTTGCAAATTCCTTCCAATCGTTGTGTAACCTCATTCTCCTCAGCTTCATAAACTCCGTACGCATCATCAACTAAATCCTCTAACATATTATGATCTACGTCGTCCCCTTCTACATCTATTCTACTTGTTGAAGGTTGTTGTGAAGGTTGGTCGAGGACAAAAGGAACTTTCAATTCAGCGTGAAAACTCCAAAATCGATAACTATCTTGCATACCCGATCTTAACATATGTAGTTCAACTGTTTTCCACTCAAACACCTTACCATTCTTACACCTAGCACACGGACACGGAAACTCTTCATCATTACGACATCTCTTTGCATATTTCACAAATTCGTTAGCACCTCTGCGAAACACATCCCCCATTATATTAGTCTCACCCATCCACTCTTTGTATTTCGGATATCCCATCACAGCTACCACAACTAAACACCTATTAAAGGTAAACAAAACTTAGATTTATAGTATGTTTTATTTAATTATCCCATCATTTAATTATCCTATTAAAGGGTAAGTGGTCCTATCCCATTCAAGACTGCATTTTTCTGTAGTATACTTAACAGCTCATGCACATTGTTATGATTTGAAAAAAATTCGACAGCATATCCCTTTAGTTCTCCAAGTACACGACGCAAATGGCAGGTGTGAGTGTTATTTCAATTGGTCAATTGAAATAACAGTCACACTTGTCAATCTAGTATGTACCCAGAGAACATTAAGATACGACTGCAGAACTTCCTCCAAAAGTAACAACTTTAAGCCAATAAGAATATTATACAGAAATTATACAGTCTCAAACTGTCCAAACGGGACAATTCGAGAGATCTCATTACAGGGGTAATGACTCTCGAACGGGTCTAAGGGCTATTGAATGTGTACACATAAGAACTATAATGCTAGTATATATGCTCACTATATTTAATTTCAAGTATGTTTCAGCTAATGGGTTAATTCAAATACAAAAATAAATTCATGGGTTAAGTTCTAAAATAATCAACCTAAAGTTGTGGTTCATAAAGTAATATCACAAATATAAACTAAGAGTGATAAAATAACTTTGAGGCATATAAATTAATTGTGACAAAGTAAGATTATGCACCAGAACCTAAAATTTAAAAAAAGTGTTTTTATTTAAACCCCACTTTTCTTTCTATAACTCCTATTTTATTAAACTTTAAATATAATTAAGGGTGTATCGAAAGAAAAGTTAAATAGGAATAAAAACAACATTTTTAAAATATGAAGGGCTCACCAATTTGATCAAATTTTTTAACAACATAGACTAATTGATCTTTATTATAAGACAATTACTACAAATTTACGCGCATCGCCCGAATTCAAAAAGTAATTTAATGACTAAAGTAATACTTTTTTTAACTTTAGTTATTCACCACAAATCTTAAAAAATATTTTATTTTTCATGCTTTTTTAACTTCGGATGCTTTTAGCAACTTCGGATGACAATTACTACAAATTTACATTTTTGGATATTATTTTTGGATATTATTTACATTTATATTTTTGGATATTATTTACATTTACATTTTTGGATATTATTTTTGGAAATTTATAGAAAATTACTTATTTATTTACATTTTTAACCCCCTACCCCCACCCTTCCCCCACCTTGCCCCACCCCTTACCCTCACCTTGCCACCACCCTGTCCCACCCCCCACACACGCACACACACACGCACATATATACATACATACACACATATATATACACACAAACATATATATAAATGGAAGAGAGAGAGAGAGAGAGAGAGAGAGAGAGAGAGAGAGAGCAGCGTCGAGAGAGAGAGAGAGAGAGAGAGAGGGAGGGAACGGCGCGGGAGGGAAAAAGGAAGGGGGAAAGGGTTTTTGCTGTAAACATTGTCACGGTCGTGTCAAGGTCATTGACCGTGACAATTATTTAAAGAATTGTCACGGTCATTGACCGTGACAAGTCCGTGACAAGTAAATTTGTCACGGGCTTGTCACGGTCGTGTCAAGGTCAATGACCGTGACACAAAACGCGTATTTTTTGTCACGATCCATGACCTTGACAAGGCTGGCCAGCTGAAAGGTGATAATTTGCCCATTTTGGTGTAGTGAGTGGTAAGGGATATGGGTCCAGTTAAATGTATCAAAGACATGAATCAAAATATACTAAATAACGATAAAGAAATTCTAAATAGATGGGAAGAATATTTTCAAGGATTACTGAATAAAGAATATCCAAAAAAAATATGTCGAGAACATTGAACCGAATATAGAAATGGTATATTCGATTACTGAAAAAGAAGTGGATATATTAATAAGAAAAATGATAAGAAATAAAGCGGATGGTCCGGATAAAATACCCATAGAAGTGTGGAGAACCATTGAAAGTTTAGGGGTAAAATGGTTAACATGTTTATTTAATAAAATTTTAAAAGAAGAAAACATGCCAGATGAGTTGAGGAAAAGCACTATAATACATTTGTATAAAAATAAAAATGATACACAAAACTGGGATAATTATAGAGGAATCAAACTAATGATTCACACTATGAATTTATGAAAAAAGGTTATAGAACAAAGATTAAGAAATGAGTCAACTATTTAGAATAATCAATTTGGACATATGCCAAGAAGATCCACCACATGAGCTATTTACTTATTAAAATTCTTAATCGGGAAATGTAGAAGTAAGAACAAAAATTTGCATATAGTATTTATAAAGGCATATGATAAAATACTTATGGATATAATATGGTGGGATTTAAGAATGAAAAGAATCCCTATGAGTTATATGACAGTTATCGAAGATATGTATGATAACACAATAACGAGAATAAGAACCATTTGTGGAGAAACTAATGATTTCACGATTAGAGTGGGTCTACATCAAGGATCGGCTTTAAATCCTTACTTGTTTTTGGTCATATTGGATGAGATTACTAAGGACATACACGAAGATGTCCCATGGTGTATGTTATTTACGGATAATATAATTTTAGTAGACACTTCAAAGGAGGCCTTAACGATGAGAGTAAATACTTGGAGAAATGCCTTAGAGTCCGAGGGACTAAAAATCAGTAGAAATAAAACTAAATTTATAGAATGTAAATTTAATAACGAGGCATTTGATAGCATATTGTTAAAGATTGAAGAAAAAAATGATAAATCAAACTAATAAATTTTATTATTTAGGTACAGTGATACAAAGTAATGGAGATACTGACGAGGATGTTACGAGTATAATATCAACTGGTTTGATGAAATGGAGACAAGCAAGTGGAGTGTTATATGATGAGAGAATAACTAATAAATTAAAAAAAAAATTATAAAACAGTTGTTAGGCCATCGACCCTCTACGGAGCAAATTGTTTAACTTTAAAGAAAAAGCATGAATAAAGTCTCCATGTAAGTGAGATGGGGATGCTCCAATGGATGATAGAAATTACTGGATAAGACAAGATTAAAAACCATTATGTGAGAGAAAAATTAGGAGCATCTCTCATTAGCGATAAATTAAGATAAACTAGACTTAGATGGTATGTACATGTGTTGCGTAGGCCAGTAGATGCACCCATAACAAAAGAAAGATTATTGAAAATAGAGGGTAAAAGAGGAAGGGGTTGCCCTAAACTATCGTGAGATGAAATTATTAGGAGAGATCTTAAGAAATTAAACTTGGATGATAATATTGCTCATAATAGATTAAAATAAAAAAAGGTGAATCCATGTGGCCGACCCGATTTGATGGGATAAAGGTAATGATGATGATGATGATTTTTCATTGGATTAAATAAATATTTAAGTAATTTTTGAGTAAACACTAAAAAATAACCTTAAAATTGGCTCAGGGGCTACCGTCCCTCTAACCACTAGGAAACGCCAATAAATTAGTCCCAAAACATGGGAATCCTAGATCTAAATTTCCACCTATTACCTGTGATTGACACACGCACATTTTATTTCAATTTGATTCAAAATGATGGGCTAAATAAAGTCTTTCCTTTTCTTAATGCTTTTGGTCCTTCAATTTTTGGTTTAGTTTGTTGAAAACCCCCATGAACCCATCTTTATTTCGCATAAAGTTTGCCCCTTTGGTTTATATACACCCGTGTCCATCCTTTAGATGTACATATCAATGCAATAAAAGTGATAATTGATTTATTTTCATAAAATAAATAAATTTATATAATGATAATAAAAATTATCAGAATAATTTCTTTTTAAAAACAGAATGAAAAAACTTGAGACATTTAAAATTTAAAGATTGTAAACAGCATTTCAAATAATTGTGTCAATTTGTGAGAATTTTATTGAATAAGCAACCATCATTCCCAGGTTAGACTACTTACGAATGAGCTTAAATACGAAATGTAATTGTGTGGCCCATGCAACGAATAATGTGCGCCTGAAGTTCTAGTCAGGCCCAACTACATTTTAGGTCATAAACCACATCTGCTATTTTCCGCAGTTTTTTAGTGGAGTTGGGGCCACATATTGATAATCAATTTTTATTACACAGAATGTGAATCCGAACCAACCCAAACGGTGTGAAATTATCCTTAATAGGATTTGAACACTGCTGCTTTATAACATGTTTTTTTTTTTTATTCATGTGGGCTAGAGCCCAATTTTACAAAGTAAAGTGTTAAAACAAAATAAGTTAGCGTTGTTTTGTTAATCCAAAATCCATATTTCAATCCAAAATAAAATCTAAGTTTGTTTATCTTAGGATGATTTTTATAAATTGCAGTTTTTCTACAGAAAATATTTCGTCTTATGCATTTTTTATTTTTATTTTTGAGATATTTAATTGAAAATATATTTTCTGGAGGAGACCCCATGGGTTAGGAGAAATTGCCCTCTCCATTAACAATTAAATGTGGACCTGGGACTTCAAATATTTCTCTAGTTTTAAATCCCGGGCTAGAACCCATATTTCATATCTAGTATCATAAAAAGAGACCAAACACATCATGTGCTTTATTTCAATAATAGCTCAATGGTTAATTACTTAAACATGGCATATTCTTCATTTTTCAATCCAGAACCATCAAACAACATGTTTAGGCATATTCTAGAATTGCTAAACTAAAAGTGTTAAGCTCGACAGAGCACGTGATCGAAGAGCTAAATCAATAAAGACCCTTAAAACATAAAAATAACAAAAGGAATCATTGGCACTATTTACTCAAAGTCCACCAAAATTTATATTGTAATTGCTTTTATAATAGGATATTGGTTAATTAGTTAAATTACATCTATAAATTAATATTTGGAAAATGAGTATTGGATAAATTTTTTGAGCAATTTTGAGCTCAATTTTAGACGGGATTTACACCACGATATTATTGGGACCATATACGAACGCGTTCTCCTTCGAAAGGAGATTAACGTGGTATGCTTACATGTCCAATTTCATTAAGTTATGAATGATAAATTTATCTTCAAAGTGACCCATTAAGCGATGAAAGTTAATGAAATTGGGAGTGTATTACTCTTGTTTCACATAGGTAGGATAGTGAGAATTGTAAGAGTTAATAAAACATCTAATGTGCACTTAGTTTTGGATGCCTTTTGGAGTATCTTAACTCTTTGAAGGGGAGATGACCTATATTATGCAAGTGTTGGGCTTGGGCCAAAAGCTTACATCCATGCATCGTTCGTTCGGCTCGTCACATCTCGGGTTAAATTAACTTCTGGGCTGAGTTTTTAATACTTAATTAAACTCGTTTGGGTTGTTGGTTGGACCCAACAGTTTAATTAGTATGCCACTCGTTTGGGTTGTTTCCCCTCCTTCATTCCAGAATCCGTTCTATCTTGGGAGACAATAATTCATACAGGCTCGAATTTGACTGTTATTTTTTTAAACTTTTGCAAATTCAAGTAAGTTTTATCATTTTTGTAATTTCAGTTCAGAAAAATACAACATATGTTTATATTTACTGTTTACTATATTCGTTATCAAAATCTGATGCATGTTTAATTTTGTAATTATAATTGCTAGTAATTTAATAATTTTCTTGTTATTCTATACAATTTGATTTATTAAATTAGTAAAAATAACAGGTTAATCAATTAAATTAACAGGTTAATTAGTTAAAATTGGTAGAAATAACAGGTTAATTAGGTAAATTACATCTTTAAAATTTATTGATGACAACATGATGTACAATGAATTGACAAAAAAATTCATCTTAAAGAAATTGGTCTTAAGTTTGCAAAAGAACCTAATGAATTATTTCTCAAATTTTCCTCCTGGAATTGAAATTGGCTACACTTCATCGTAAACTACAGTCAGGATTCACGTTCGCTCGCATATTTGTTACTCAATACTCCTCACACCTCTATCTCATATTCAAAGTATAAAGTTTTTCTTTTTCTTCTAAATTGTCCAAAAATTAGAGTTTTAATATTAAAAATAATAACTATAAAGCATTGTGAAACTTTTACATCATTTTGGGTGTAAAAGCTCCACATGGGTGATGATAATATGACGCATTAATAAATGATTAGAGGTTAAGATTGTGAAAAATATGCTTCCTTAATGTTATTTTTTTAACTTATGAAAGATAATATTAATTTGGGATGTCATCATCAAGCAGAAGCACAGATGGATCAATATTATACGAAAAGGAAAAAATGAAGAACTTCCTTTTCGCAAGAGCGTTACTTAGCACCTTACACATTATTGCGAAGAAAGGAGGGTGGGGCAGGAAACATATTATATTAGAAGAGGATATACTCAAATCATTTATTCTATACTCTTTTGAACCATCAGGATTGAGTCCGATTGGTAAGACATGAAACTTCCAAGTTAAGATAGCTTCTCATATATCCACGAACAGGGGAATAATGCTAATTGGGTCTAATTGTCAAGACATGAATGTTACTTGTCTCAGCCAATACAAGTATATTTCAAAGTTCATTTAAAAGTAACATCATTTTTAATGCAAATAAAAAGTTGAGTTTGAATGTCACTTGTCTCAAAAGTGAATACAAGTATATTTCAAAAATACTTTTAAAGTCAAAAGGATTTGTGTGTTTTTATCATTTTTAAATGCATATAAGTATATTGTGCTTGTACGTGAAAGAATCTAGTACAAATTATTATGAAGCTCGTCAACTTGCTTGATCACACGGGTAGCATGTTACTACTTTTTTAACAATCAAATTCTGAGTATGTGTGTAACACAAGTCTATGGGCCTTGTTTGCGTGAAAAACAGTCTGAGGTGTGTTTAGAAACCATAATTTGGAAAATTTTCCAATCAAAATCTACAAAATTTGAGCTGAAATATTTCAATTCCAATCCTATTGTATTAAAATTGGGATTTCCAAACACCCTATAAGACTGTTTAATTGGAGTGTCAGGAAAAATATTAGGAGGAAGCAATTTCTTCTCATTCCCAAAGAAAAAAATTTAACGAAAATGTCCATGGGAAAAGAATTAGACAATGAACCATAGTAAAAGTTAGAAAACATAAGATCTTCCATATTTTTTTTGGAAATTGTAAAAGTATAGTATACTTGTTTTGCCCTCACCTAGATAGATTGTCTTATTCTTCTTTTCAAAACTCATTATGTCCAAAAGATATTCCGCAAAGCTCCATCAAGATTCAAGATATTGAAGTCGACTTCTTTCATCCCGTTATCGCATTCATCACTTTAGGATGAAGGTAATAGTGACCTAGCGGACTTGCTTTCATGGTTAAGAAAAATAAAATGATGAAATCTTTTTCAAAACCTTGTAGCATATTTTTTTCGTCTACAAATGTCATAGTTTTTTTTACTATGAAAATATATGTTTAAAAGGTATCTGGGAGATGTCTCAAAACATTCGCTACAACGAAGTTTTACCTTCATTGGCCACTAGTTCTCTAAGATCCTTCGAAAAAAATTCTGGAGGTATTCGCGACCTCCTTCACTGATATCTCATTGCTATAGCGAAATATCTAGAGGATTGTGACTTTGCATCTTTAGTCTCACAGAAAATCTATGGTAGATCTCCAGACTTAAGTTTGCTGAGATCTCGCTCCAGCGAAGTTGAACCTTCACTCCAACGAATGACCAATGAAGGCTATTAGCATAATCATTTTTCTACAAAACAAAAGATCTTTTTTAGATATTTTCACAAAATACCTTTTGCAAATGGGCTCTTTTAGCCTACTCTTTTCTTCCTTGTCAAGACAAATAGGGGCATGAGTTTGCTTAGTTATATACCCCATTTGGCAATTCTTTTTCATAAGACTTAATATATTTTCAAGAGAAAAAAATTTCAGGAGAAGTCTAGAGTTATATGTTTTTCCTTTCAAGGGCCTAAAAACTTTTTAGGAAAAGAAGGCTAGTTCATAGTTGTTATTCCTTTTCCGTCTTTCTCTTCTCTGCATTCGATCAACCTTGTCTTAGGTTGATCAATATCAAAGAACAAGAAGTAAATTTTGAAAACCTTCCAAACACTTTTGACATCTTAATCCTTTTAAACCTGGAACATATAAAATTTGGGATTTCGTGAATGTACAGTCCTTTTCGGGTTTTATCAAGAGTGAGGTCAAGACAACTTTAAAATTGGTTCAAGGACAAATTATTTATCGTTTGTTATGACATCTGTGTGTTGATATTATCTTCAATGTTGTAGAGGTCTTCATCTTTCTAGGAATTGACGAAATAAATATGAGGTTTGAGTTAGTGCGGTGAGACGTTTATCCAATTCGCAAGTCTTATAACATTATTGCATTAGCTCGAGGTTTTTTTAATTACTGTTTTTTTTCCTCGTACATCTGATTTTGTGGTATGAATGATTAAAATCTCAAATATTCAAACAAGATTAAAATTTGATATTTTGATTAGATAATTTGTAAATCTGGGTTGTACTCATTATTTTGGCATCGATTAAAAAACGTAAACTTTTAATTTGGTGTAATATCCTGTATCTACTAGTAATATCTTGTAAGAGTATATGTATACTAAAAATACCTCATCAGATTAAGTTGCCTAATCCGGTTGACCAAAATAAATTGAATCGTTGTCTAGGTTGTTCTATGAAGCTTCATGTTCATGATTTTAAGATCAGACTTCTTCATCGTCATCTGAAAGCTATCTCGTGCCATGACCAATGATAATGTCGCCTTATGATAAAGGTAAAGGACTTAGATGACATAGTTCTCTTTTGGTAAATTTATTTTTTTAAATAAAAAACTTATTATAATTAAAAAATAATTATTTTTGAATAAATTGTCAAGTAAACTATGCAAATATACTCTTCATATAGAAAAATTATTTTCTTAGAAATTGCATCCTTTTATGTGTATTTAAGTATGGGTGTTCTAGGTTTTAAGACAACACACTTCGAGTTTTTGCCAAAATAATTTTTCAAATTTTGTATGCAAAATTGAACAAAATTCTTGGACAGCAGCGTGACCTGCTCGTCGTAATATCGCCGCAACGAAAGTTTTATTCGATGTAGTGAATGGGTTTTTGATGGTTCAAACTCTATCGTGCAAAAACCCTAGAACCTCAGGGGACTTGGCTTTACCGAAGCCTCGCAGCAGCGATACTTTTCTTCGCTGCAACCAAACTCCAACGAACATAGTGGATTTGATAAAAAAAATATATTTTTAATAAAAGATTACATTGTAAAATGCGTAAATTCTCTGTTACTGTCATATTTTTTGGTGTTTTGGGGAAGAAACTTATTTGTGTGGAAAATAATAGATTAGGGCCTTTCAGATGTTGTGGCCACAAGTTTGAATTGTCAATTTAGTTCTTCTTCCCACAAAAAAGTTCAACTTTATAAAGATATTTGCCTAAAAGATTTTATCATAATATTTTCTAGAGAGAAAAACCTTCTTTAAGTGTTCCAGAGATATTATTATTGTCATTGCTATCTAAAGTCATTTGAAGTTTGATTACTTCTCCTCAAGATTTGAACAAACATTTTCCAAAATTATTCGTATGAGACATTAAATGTTCTTGATATCTCAAAAAGACTTGTTAGTTTATTTTGATTAGCCAAACACTTTTAAACTTCCAATGTGATGACTGGTGGAAGAGCAATCCTCGCATGCTCTTCTTTCAAAAAGGTAGAATATGGAGGTTGTGCATTATTGAGTTTAGAAAATAAAGTTTGTAATCCATTTTTCCCTTTATGTAAATCTTTTCCTATATATTGGAAGGTGTTGGTTTGACCCGAGGTTTTTTTCAAAAGGATTTTTTCTGATATAAATCCTCGTTTCAAGTGTGTGATTTACTTGTTTATATTTTGATTCCCTTAATATGCATCATGAACATATATTCATCAGCTGAATCAATTTATAAATCGCATTTTATCTCTTAGACTTTAGAATTAGGTTTTTCCCGAATTTGAATTAAAGAAAAATATTACCTCAACGTGGTAATAATTTTTAATTAGGGTAGTTACTCCGAGCCTTCGCTTTTATATATCTATTTAAGCTTTTCGTATCTCTACACATGCACTTTCATTTGGTTTTAAGGCGGTTACTCATTGTTTAGGTTTAAACACCTAGAGTTGACCCTCTATTTTGTTTATATAGAAAAAGAATTGGGGTATGAGATTTTTGAAGATGCGCATTCTTATACCGAACTGTATATTTCGTCCAATTTTACATATCGTCCTTCTTCTAAAAATGAATACGAATTTATTGAGTATGAATGTGATGAAAATGATTTCTCAAATCTTGAATTTAAATATGACAAACTTCATGAAGAGTCTTTGAAACTTTTTAAAGAGAATACTCTAATGTCCTCTAAATTAATTGAATATGAAAAGGAGAATATTGATTTACAAATTAAGACATCCTTTATTGATCAACTTGAAGTTGGCCATGCTCACATGTGTGAAAAAAATTAAGTTGTTGAAAAAAAAGCCTTCAAATGTTGATTGAAGTTCAACAAAAGTTCTGAAATAAAAAAATGAATCTCTTTGTAAAAAGGTCAAAATTCTTAAAAATAAAAAAAAAAATGAATTTTAAATGAGCTTGTACTTTTAAAAGATGAAAATGATATTTTATGTGCTTTTGAATTACAAGGACCTATCCTCTTTGAAAAACTTAAAATTATTGATTTTTTTTTGTTTTAGATTCTGGGATGATTTAAAAGATAGGAACATTGTTTCAATTGAAGATAATGAAAGTTTTATCAATATTGAAGAAGAAATAAAATATTTTCAATCATCTCTAGATATTGTTTTCATACATCGCTTGAAAAATTAAAAATGGATCTTCAAGTCTGTGAAGAGTCCAAAATTATTCTGAAAAATAAAGTTGAAAGTCTTCAAAACTATTTGATCTTGGCTAAAGAGGTGAAAGTGGATTTAAAGCCAAGATCACAAGAAATTAAAAGTACGCTTTTGATACCAACTTAAAGTTCAAATGATAAAAAAAGCTTGGGTTTTAATAAGTTTAATGTTTCATCTTCCAAATGAGAAATAATTTTTGTAAAAGTTTCTTTTTAAAATGAGCAACAAAAATAAAAACTTTATTTGAAATTTCAAGATGAAACGAAAAATATTTTAAACAATATTAAAAATAAAAATAAAATTTTGCATCTTAAGTTTGGTGATAAAACTATGTGGTTAACCATAAGAGACATAAAAAGCACTTTGTTTGTTATTATTATTATGAAAAGGGTCACCTTAGATATTTTTTTACAAGTTGAATGAAGTTCGACAATCTGAAAAAGTTTTTCTATGTGCTAAACCCAAATGACTAGACCTAAAACTGACCATTGTCACAAATTTGTTCATTTTAGTGAATTTTACTTTTTGCTCAAACCAACATTACATTTTCATCATGGTAGGAATGGTAATAATTTTATGAGGAACAAAAATTATGGTAAAAAAATTATCCTAAGAAATTTGGTCCTAAACCTGTTGAAAGAAAAATGTGGGTTAAGAAAAAATAAAAGAAATTCTAATAAAAATGATCACGACAACAAATGCAAAGTGAAAAAATGAGCCTAATACCCCAGCTAAACCCGTAGCTCGTTGTGTGAGTCATGTATGGATTAGTAAGGACACTTCAGATTGAATTAAATTTGCGACTACGAAGATTTCGAAATTGTTCTCCTCCATCCTTAAATGTTAGAGTTGATTTGTTTTTGTGATAGCCATGTTAGCATTACATTTTTATATATCTTCTGCTACGTTGTGTGTCTTTGATTCGTATATGAGTTTGTATTTCATATGTATAATTTTTGATAACTCGTATGTGATTTTTGTATCTTCTTGATTTTTTCTTACTTCATATCTTGAATAATTTAAAAAAAAATAGAATACTTTTTTTGGTCTTCCAAAGTATGCTTTTAGTATTGTAACGTCTAGTTGATTTTTCATTGATTCGTGTGTGTTATATTCCTGTGCATATTAAAAGTGTTTTCATGTGTTCCTTGGATTAATATTTGATATACATGATTATTATCCTTGGTTTGCATATTTTGTATTTAGGCATTGCATGCACTTTTAGTCTTAGCCGTTGTGATTTCTCTAAATTGATTATCTTAAGACTTCATCGGTTATTTTTATAATTGATTGAGCTTGTAGTAACATGCTTAGGATTATGTGCCTCGTGTATATCTCTTAATCTTATGTCATGCTATTTTGTTCTTGCATGTATCTTTCATAAAAAAATTCAAAAATATTTTTGATACAATCATGTTTATACCTTTTTAGATGATATACTCCATGGCATACCTTCGTATATAAAAATGGCTTGCTTGATCATTTTTTATTTATTTGAGAATATGACATGTGCTTCATGAGGTGGATTATATTTTCTTTTAAGACTTACAAAGTCTAAAAAAAATTATGCTTGAGAATGCATGCTCATATGATGTTGCACTTTATAGTCCGCTAGACATTGATAATATGTCATTTTATAAGGAATGCTAAATATTTATAGTCTTCTTCAAAGCATTAAAAGCTTCATTACACTTGTGAAAGTGTGTATAATATAATGTGTATGTGAGAATTTTAGTTCATGGTTTGGAGAATTTTGAAAAAGGTTATGCTATCTAAAGAATCATGAGAGAAGATGCACTTAGGGCTGGGACATTAGGAAGAGAGAGCTACTGATATAAAAAACCGATCTCCGTTTTTTGTTAAGAGCAAAAATCGCCACATGAAAAACTTTTTTTGAACAAAGAAATGTCTCGAAGACTTTTATGTATCCAAAATTTGGTTATACCAAGGATATGAGATAAAATCTTTTAGCCAATTACTTATTTGAGGGGAAAAAGTGGTAGTTGAAAATGATCCTAAAAATATTGCTAGAGATTTAACTTGAGTCAAATCTTTGCTTTCTTTGTTTTATGATTTGTTATCTTAATTGAACTCATGATTGGACTTTTCTCTTAATGGTGTTCATTTTTTTATTTTGCTCAACCGAGATATTATCTTATGTTCTTGGTTAATGCTCTCATCATGTTATTAGCCTTTTATAGATAATCTTTTCTTTATTATGATCAATGGGCATAAAATTCGAATTTAGTAAGTGTGATAATATTGTCTATAATTTTACTTACTAAATGGGTCTTAGAGTTGTTATCTTATTTCACAAATGTTATTGTGCCATGAAAAATCCTTTGTTTAGATAATTTGCTAGAAGCTCAATTGGTATCATTTTTTTTGCATCTTATTGTTATTTTTCCCATGTAGTATATCTCGCATGATGCTTTGAAAGATTCATATGTTGTCTTGATTGGGGATATCACATCTTTTTTAGTGATAAATTTGTTTGTTATAACCTTGATCCATTTGAGTCTTAATTGACTTTAGACTTGATGTTGCTTATTCATGTTCTTAGATTTTGTTATATTATCTTTGACTTCGATATTAATAAAAAAAAATTCATATATGTTGATGTCAGTGTTTTTAAATTTGGGATAAATATGCTACATTATTCCAATGTTGTTTGATTATATTTTATATTAATGATGTTTGATAGGATGCTATAATGAAATGTCTTTATATCTTAGTGTACCATGTATCCTTGGTGAATGTTAGTTATTGTAATATACATTTTTCATCTTCAGATGTTTTTTAGACATAATTCATAAATACTTGTCTTGTCATGAGATAGAATTTAGTATCTAGAATTATATTTATGTTTTGAGATAGAATTAGAATATTAGATTCCTCATCTAGTATCTTTTTACTCTCAACTAGTATGGTATTCTCATATAGTATCTACTTCATCCGATATCAAGAAATATCAACAGTATCCATTAGAATCCTTATCTTGTTATATGTGCGTATTTTCGTATTTAGTACATTTTGAATATTTATAATAAAATCTTAATGTTGGTTTCTATATATTTGGCTTGTTATATCATTATTGATCACTTGTTCCTTTATAAATCATATAATGTGATTCATATCCATTTTCTACATTCCTTATGCCGATTATTTTATATAACATGTTTTGTTTTCATACTCTCAATTTATAACATGTGTTAGGGGAAGAGATTTATGTTATAACATGGTTGGGAGAGTTTAGTTAGGGATAATAGGTATATATATATATATATATATATATATATATATATATATATATATATATATATCAAGGTTCTAAAAAATGTGGGGCGTTATCGAGGCGTGGAGGCCAAGCCTTAAAAAGGCGTGAAAAGGAATTTAGGCCTTTTAATATATTTTAATATTTTTTAACCATAACAAGGCTATTAAAATACTAAAATTGTACATATCATAAAAATATGTTTGAATATTTGCAAATTAAAATACTATTTTATTATTTTGGATGAGATAATGGCCCGGTTTGTAAAAAAAATCTTTAAAAGGCGATATTGTTTCACTAAAGCATTGTTGTTTTTAGAGAAAAAGTGCGCCTTAAGGGTTTTACCAAGCATAAGGCGTCAAAATTTTAAGACGGGGTGTTTCTCCAAAGCCTTAAGCCTAGGAGGATTTTTTAGAACAGTGATATATATATATTAAGGTCTTTGCTCGTATCATAGTTATCTTCGATGCCTTATATATTGTTATCTTTAGTTCATAACCTATTTTAACTTTTATCTCAATTATATATTATGGTATATTTGTTTTAATCCTTTGGTTTATCTTTATTAGTTAATTTATTTACAAAGTGTTTCATTATGTTCCTAATGATTCTAATTTTTGATTCTAACATTTTTTTTCTTTTGTCAATTCCATGGCAAAAGGGGGAGAAACATTCTTTAGGGGGTAACTTTCTTAAGGGGGAGAATATTACTTAAGGGGAGAAGAATGAATCAAGAGGGAGTATCACTATATGATATTATGACATAGTGTATATGGAAATGAAATATGGATATATGACTTAGGGAATTAAGTTTATATATCATATCTTGTTGAGATATTAGATAAACTTAGTATATATTAGTTAGTGATTAAATGAACCGTGCTTACATTGCTATATAAAGTATTCATCCTATTACTTATGTTTTCGTGTCAATTTTTTATGCAATGGTATATTTATGTATTTTCTATTGATTGACAGGAAATAGGTCTCAAGAGTTACGAATGGTTGTGAGATCTCTTACGACTTCGGCCGAGTAAGTCGTATCATAGGTGATGTATTTGATTAATTTGTTTGTAATATTTTCTGTTGTGTGTTTTGTCATGGAATATACAAAATGGGGAATTAGAAGAGTGTATATATACTCAAAATGCATCATATGATTAGGTTCTCTCACCCCGTTGACTAGAACACTTTGAGTCATTGTCTAAGTGGTTACGAAAAGCTTCATGTTCATGATTTCGATACCTGACTTCTTCATTTTCATCCGAGAGCTACCTCATACTATAAATAATAATATTTCCCCTTTAGAATAAAGGTAAAGGACTTAGATGACATAATACTCCCTTGGTTAATTTATTTTCTTAAATTTCAAACTTGTTTAGAGTTAATCTTTTTGGATTTTTGTATAAATTGTCAAATACACTATAAAAATATACTCTACATATAGAGAAATTATTTTCTTAGAAATTTCATCATTTCATATGTATTTTAAGTATTGTTGTTATAGGTTTTAAACAAACATGCTTAAAGTTTTTGCTAAAATAATTTTTCAAACTTCGTATTCAAGAACTGGGAAAATATCCTTGGACAACAACGTAACTTGCTTGTTGCAGTATCACCGCAACAAAAGTTTTCTTCTTTACACAGAACAAGTTTTCACTTGCTCAAAATCCATCGTGAAAAAACCTTTTCACCTCCCGTGACCTGACTTCATCGATGCCTCGTAACTACGGTGCTTTTATTCACTGAAGCAAAGCTCTAGTGAAGGTACTCGACCTGACATGAAAAAAAGATATTTTCAAAATATTGCATTGTAAATTGTATAGATTCTCTTTATCAGCCATATCTTTTGGTGTGTTGGGTAAGCAGTTTATTTGTGTGGATAAGAATAACTTAAGGCCTTTGAGTGCTTATGGACACAAGGTTCACATGCATATTTAGTTCTCCTTCCTCCCATAAAACAACTAAGGTGTTTTTAATATTTTTGCCTCAAAGATTTTATATAAATTTTTTTAGAGAGCAAAACCTTCTTTGAGTGTTCTTGAGGTATCCTTATTGCTATTGCTAGTTAAATTCACTTGAAGTTTGATTACTTATTCTCAATACTTGAAGAAATATATTTCAAAACTGTTCTTGAGAGACTTTAAAAATTCTTGATACCACAAAAATACTTGTAAGTTTATTTTGATCAGCCAAAAAGTTATAAAACTTCCATGAACCATTAGGAACCTCACATACTAGGCAGTAGAAATCATTGTTGACTTATCATTTATTCTACTGAAACACAATATTTTCTTCAACTTTAAAGAAGGTTTAAATATTTTCTCAATTGTGGCATAATCAATGGAAGTTGAAACCTACAATGAGACGAGTGGTCGGAGAGTGATCCATGCTTGGTCTTTCTATAAAAATATGAAAAATTTATATTGTAGAGGTTATGAATTATTGACTCTAAGATAGGTTCAAGTTCCTAATACATTTCTCCCTTTGTGTAAATCTTTACCTATATACTGAATGGTGTAGGTTTGGCACGAGGTTTTTCTCAAAATAATTTTTCCCTCGTATAAATCCTCATCTGAAGTGCATGATTTACTTTTCTGCATGTGTCATGAAATAAATTGATAAGTTGAATCAATTTGTAAATCACGTTTGATTACATAGACTTTAGGATTAACTTTTATCCGAATTGGAATTAAAGAAAACTTTTACCTCAACTTAGTAATAATTTTGTGTTTGGAAGGTTGCTATTAGCCTTCTCATTTATCCAGCCATTTTTGCTTTACATATCTTTACACGCGCACTCCCAACTGGTTTCAAAGCTAGTCCTCGTTTTGTAATGTTCAATCCACTAGACAAAAGATCGCTTTTGGGTTACTATGGAAAATAATGTTATGTTGCGCATGAAGATATTTTGGAAGTTGTTTTTCCTCGTCCAAACATATTTGGCTCTTTGGATTGTTTTAATATAAAAGAAAAAAAGATTTGTTAATTTTCACTCTTAAGGAATAAGAGATTTTCTAATAATAGAATTTTATCTTCTTTTGATTATTCTACTGAGGAATCCTGTGAGGAGGAAGAATGTGATTCACAACTTGCTTTTGATAAATTATGCGTTAAAAATGCTAAGCATAAAAAATATGTGGAAAGTTTTCTTTAAATTAAGAATGGATGAAAAAGAAATGATTTAATTAAAAGATGAAAGTTGTAGTTTGCGGATTGTGGAGGCTCAAGGATCCACCTTAAGCGAAAATATCCTATCTCTGGAGAGAGAGAAAAATGATTTGCGATAAAGAATAAATATTTTGTAAACCGAGTTAAAAGAACGTAAAAATTATAATAAATCTTTAAATAAAAATATAATCTCTCTTGAAAATAATATATCTCCACTAAAAGTGTGAAAGTCAATTTGTAAGATTGGTCCAAGATATTGGAAAAATACTTTAATCTCATAACCGATCTTCGAATCATAAAAGTGGTATTGGGTTCGACAAATTTGATGCAAAGTACAACATGAATCCCAATATCACATTTGTTAAACCTTGATAAATTCTCTTACTTATATAATGTTCCTCCACAACATGGGAATTTTTTTTTTTGATGCATCCTAATAGCGAAGTCCAATGCATTGTGTATGAGTGCAAATTTTGCAAAGAGAAGGGACATTTGAAGGATTTTTTTCTATAAGCTTAATAAAACTAAAGGGACAAAGAGACCTTTTGTTTCAAATGGTGATAAGATTTTTACATTAAATTAGGATTTTAAAACCCTTGTTTAGAAGTTAATAATCATTTTGGCCAATATTGAGAAGATTTGTAAAATAATAAAATATTGAACAGGGTGTGAAAGATTTGGCTAAGAATATCGAGACTAAGCCCGATGGAAAACATTTTTGGGAATAAAAGAAAGAAGTTAAATGTCTTATTACTGACATTTCTTTAATCCCACATAATTCATCATGGTTTTATTTCGATAGTGGGCGCTCTAGTCACATGACTGAAAATAAATTGATGTTTTCAAGACTCATTGACCAAAAAGTGGTACGGATAATTTTGGGGATGGGAGCATGTCTAATGTTCTAGGAAAGAGTATTATTGAAACTATATGGTTTCCCAAGTTAGACTATGTCATTTAGGTTGATGGTTTGATGTCTAATTTTATTAACATTAGCTAAATGTGCGATGATCATCACATCGTACTTTTTACCATGAACAAATGTAAAAGTGCTTTGGGTTGATGGCTAGAACAATGGAGAATTATTACGCATTAAATATGTGTCCAATGGTTATTTTCAATGATGCTAAGGAGGATGTGGAAGATCTATGACACAAGAGGTTGGGTCATGTGAACTTTAGAATCTTGGAAAACTTGCTAGGATGAACTAGTTCGCGACATAGCTCATCTTGAGTCAACTTATTTCTTCATATGTGATATTTGTTAAATAGGCATAAAATTTTGGAATCCATATAAGAAGTTGAACATGAGGTCTACCTCTAGAGTCTTAGAGCTCTTACATATAGAACTAATAGTTCCACACGTATGGAGAATATAGGTGGTACGTGTTATGTCCTCATGATCGTAAATGATTATTTTAGGTTCACTTTTGTTGTATTTACATAGTAGGTCTGATGCTAAGGACTTCTTTATTCACAACTGTAAGCAACTCTAAAATGAGAAAGGTTTCACTATCGTTTGACTCTGAGGTGACCAAGGAAGAGAATTGGAGGGAACTAGAATTTCAAAAGGGTGTAGTGACATAGGGATACACCATGAATTTTACGCCCCTAAACAACTCAACAAAATAGGATTGTTGAATGAAAAAAATTGAACAATCCAAGAGATGACAACGTCCATGTTAATAGGCAAGGATATTCCTAAGAGGTTCTGATCAGATGTGTTAAACACTATATGTCATACCATGAATCGAATTTATATGAGGTATGGTACCAACAAACCACCCACTAAGATTTATAAGGTCAAGGATCCCACACTCAAGTATTTTAGAGTCTTTATAAGTAAATGTTATATGCGCAAGGATCACGAGTATTTGACTAAGATTGACTCTAGGAGTGACATTGGGATATTTCTCAGCTATTCCATAAATATTCATGCGTATCACGTGTACAATTGTGGTGATTAAAATATGATGGAGTTGGTAAACATTGTCATCGATGATAATGACTCTTTTTAATTCAACAATGATGAATGCCAAAACATATTTTTTTATATTTCATTATGTAGAATAAGGAAATAAAGAAAAAATGAATAATTGTATAGAGGTTCCAACACCACCACAAGTGGGTGTTCAAATGGATGATCCACCTCCTTGGGTAAGAAAGGGCCACGATCCCTCCAAAATAATTTGTAGTCCTAATGTTAAAGTTAAAACTTATTCTTGAATACAGAAGGAAGTTAATTTCTATGTTCTACTTATACTCTTGAACCCTAAAATGTGAAAGATGCATTGTTAGATGACTATTGGGCCAATTCTATACAAGATGAATTAGACTAATTTGCAAAATAAGAGGTTTAGAATCTAATCCATATACCAAAACATGATCACATCATTGGTACCAAATGGATATTAAAGAACAAATTTGATGAAGAACCTATCATGCTGTATGATAAGTCTAGGCTAGTGTGAAAATGTAAATTTTGTATAGGTATTTATATTGGCTATTTCCTATGTCAAAACGTTTGAGTATATCGAGTCTCATAGACTTGATTCTCTATGAGTGAGACACAATCTAGATTAAGTTTGATGAACCTTGAAGATTGAAATCAAGCACCGTCACTCATTGAAGCCTTCTGTTGCTACATTTGAAGACTATATCATTTTATAGAAGTTTGACTTAATCTTGGATATTTATACATACTCAGGTGTTTTAAAAATTGAGAGAACTTTTCATAAATTTTTTTTTGAAAAATAATCCTTTTCGAGGTGTTTGTGTGTTTATTTTAGGGATCAAGGTAATTTTTTAAGAAAATAATCTTTAAAGGGTTTTATTTTGGATCCGTTCGCATGGATAAAAAATTGGTCCCTTCGAATGGCCCATTCACATTGTTGAAGTTTGTGTTCATGTGCATGGCCCAAATACGTTTTGAGTTGGAGGCATACTGGATATAATTGTGTGCACGGTCAGATCTTACCTTTCGAATGGCGGCATCATATTTTTAACTTTTGCTATAAATATCCTTGTTTTCCCACCATTTTCACGTGAGCCTTTTTCCTCATTCTAAAACATCTTATCAAAGGAGATTTTTTTGTTTATAAGGCTTTACTTCTCTCTATAAATAAAAATTCAAAATCATTTTAGAGTTTGAAATGTTGTTAGATCTAGAATTAGATCTACACTTTTGTGAGGAATTTTTAAGTGAATTAAATTTACATGTCTAGACAAAGTTACATCTATTTCGTGTTTTTTATGATGAAGTACATCATGATAAAAAATTGGAGGTTTTGGTTTATTAGTGGAATTGGAGCACGACATGATTCCATGGAGAAGATTGGAGTTTCTCATTTGCTTCGTGGAGCTCAAAGTGGATTTCTATTCATATATGGGGGAAGTTTTAAGTTCATAGGTAAATACTCGAGAGTGCATAAGTGAGAGGTATCTTCTTAGTTTGTTTAAAACTCTTTTAGATTAGAAATTAAAATTGGAGTGCGTATGAGGTTTTTTACCCCTAGGGTTGTTTTTTGGTTTGTGTGTGTTTCCTTATTATCATGTCTGACACACTTGATCACACACTATACTTTAGTTTGTTTAGATCTCTCATGTTATATTGCATTTTCCTTAGGTGTGGTTGTTTGAGCATATTCATCTAGATCTAATTGGTTTGCTCGTGTGTGTGGTTTTAATAAGACATTTTGATTACTTGACTTTTATAGAATTGAAATTGTGGAAGAATTTTTTAGATATATAAAATTTGGAAACGTTGTCTTAACAAACATATTTACCCCCCTCCTCTAGGTTATGTTTTACACATTCAAACATTATTCTCAATTGGTATTATAGTATTAATTCTCATTTGTGTTAGTATTAACATACTAGAGTTAGATCCTTACTTATGTGATTGATTAGTTGTGCCTATTTGCTTGGTTTCATGGATATGTAAAAAATGTATGCATTTGACGTTAGGATGGATAACTTGGACACTTCATCACACAACTTATATCCAATGAGTCTAGTTATGAGGATAGTCAAAATGATAAGAATGAAAGTGATGATGAAGCATTGAGTGAAATTAATCATGTATACAACAAATTATTTCACGAGTCTTTAAAATTGAAAAAATTGAGCATCAAATTGAGAAATAAGATAAAAGTTTTTAAAGAGGAAAACATTTATTTGAAAGAGAAAGATGAGATAGTTTTACAACCCAAATGTGAACTAAATAGCGTTAATGAACAAAACTTGTCTTTCGAGAAAGTGAAAGAAGATTTCATTAAAATGAATAGTAAACTTGAAACGGAATGAAAAATGCTTGAACTCAAGGAACGTGAGTATACAAAGGAAAAAATTTCTCTTAAGAGTGAATTTGAAAATGCTTTGAAATTCAAACTTTCCTTGAAAAATCACTCGGACAAAATTAATAAGATGCTTTTCAAGAAATATATGATTCCAAATGGTTCTGGGGAAATTGGATGTGATCTTCTTGATCCTATTTGAAATAATATTATGAGCTTTGTACGTGAAAAAAACAAAATTCACAAGAGAGTTCACGTCAGGATAACAAAGGAAAATATATTTCAAAATAAAAGAAGCTTGAGAAGAAAGTCCTGTCTATTAATAGTACATATGCGAATAGTGTAAAGTTTAAGACGAATAAAAAAGTCATTGAACCCAAAATTGCTAAAAAAATACTTTGAAGCAACGTTTTGAAATAAGAGTATTTAAAAAACAAGTTCATACTTTTAGACAACTTCCAAACATTCCTAGGAGAGATAGTTTTTCAAAATTATCAAGTTCAACATTTTGAACCCAGGAATGTGAAATTTTCTCCTAAACTGTAATACCCCATATTTTTAGGAATACTTAAATTACACGTGTCGTAGTAATTTCATTAAATTGAAAAATAAAATGAATTTAAATAAATATTAATTAGCGAGAAATGGATTATAATTTATGTGTTATTATATTTACTTGTGTGATAAGTAAAGGAATTTGTAATGTTTATATTACGTCATAAGTGGGAAAAAATGATGGGTTGATAGTAACTTATTCGGGATGCGCGTGTGGGTTCGTGTTGGGAGTAAGATGGTAAATTGATGATGGGTGACTCAGATGTTATTTTGAGTGTATGGTTGATCCGAAATAGGTCAAAATAGTAAAAATTAAGTACTTGGGGTAGTGATTGGGTTTCAGAGGCTTTTTAGACTTGGCGAGACCCGCATAGGGGTAATTTGGTCATTATAAAAATGAGGGTTATTGGAATTTCGGGATTTAAGATATATATTGGAGATTTTGGGTGATATGAAGAGTCATTTTATAATATCAAAGGTTTTCCTTGTGTTATACCAAGAGATAGAGAGAAGTTGAAGAGAAAAGAGAAGAAAATTCAAGAGTTATTGAAGGAAACTCAAAGGGTGCTCAAGAAAGGCTAGGAATTGTGAAGAACCTGAAGATATCTAGGCTTAGGATAATCATCAAAGGAGGTTCTTCAATAAAATTCTGACTCTACAAGTGTTTAAAGTCAAGTAATTATCTTGCTAAATAATTATGTATAGTATTCAATTCATATCATGAATGGAAAAGTATTTTTGGGTGGGATTCATAGACAATTGGGTTTTTGGAGAAATGATTTCATAATAAAATTGTATGATTTGTATATAAGAACATTCAAAAATTAGAATCCCATGTAGATAAATCAATTATTGAATTATTAATTTAGTAGATTGAGAAAATTATGAATTGTTGTTATGGTGGGAGAACTTCATATTAATTAAAAATTAAGAATAAATCCCATGTAATGATCATGTATGGATGAATTCTATATTAAAATGGATATGTTTCATATTTAGGATTCATGAGGATTCTTAATCATTGAGAAAAATATGATTTGGGATTGATTATTTTGGGTTAAACCTAGCTGATCATCAAAATGGGAAGAATTGGGACTGTCTATAGGGGTGAACCGATTCTCCCTGGAGCCGAATCGGTTTGATGTTTCAAAAACTGCTAGGTTGGGTTATGTGATATATTTTGGTTGTGATTTAATTTGGGATTAAATTATGATGTTTCAAAATAATTTAGGACTTCTAAAAAATTGGTTAATGGATATAAAAGTACGCTAGGATGAGTTGGAATATATATGGGGTAGGAAATAGAGTATTTGGGGGAAAATTATATTTAGAACATTTGTTGATGGATTGATAATGAAAATTTGGAGAAATGGGATTAAGGGTGGGTTAAGAATAGTACGTGTCCAGAATTGATGTTTTGAGAATCAATCAATTAAATAAGTGAAGATTTGCATAATTGAAAATCGATATAGTACTCAAGATTTATAAGCTAATATTACGAGTGATAGGCACGGTTAGTCAAGACATTTGATATATATATATATATATATATATATATATATATATATATAGGAAGAGGTCCCCCAGTTTAAGGTCCCTGAATAAGGTCCATTTTTCTAAAATAGTAAAAAACTTATTTTTGGGTTGATTTTTTTTATACGATTTTTAAACATTCCAGTAGGTTTGTGTAAAAAAATCAGCTCAAAATGAATTTTTTACTATTTTAAAAAATCGGTCAAACTTTGTCAGTTTTAACAGCTTAAAAATAACTTTAAAATTGACACAGTTTGACCGATATTTTGAAAATACCAAAAAAAATTCTTTTGAGCTGATTATTTTTTATGATCCTTCTGAAATGTTTAAAAATCATAAAAAAAATCAACCCAATTTTTTTTTTACTATTTTAAAAATGGACCTCATTCAGGGATCTCAAACTGGGACTACACTTGATACTCTCCTTATATATATACCACTTTAGTGGATATGCTATCGATGGAGGTTGCGCTCCATGGGCGATCTCTCCTGATGAATTCTAGCGGGTGTAGTATCGGTCCCAGGGTCAGAGGTCTGTGCATACCAACACTTTATGAGGTTGGAGTCCAAGTGGATTTATGTGGTATGGTTATGACCCACTGACTTAAGACTACGACACCTCCAATTACGTGTACGTATTGGATTTGGTGGGGAGATTTCGATCCGATGGTCCAAGATGATGTGTGTATGCCCTGGATCATGATAATACACTAGAGGTTTGCATCCAGTGTGTATTACTCTGAGGGGTAGCAGTTATATATATATGTTCGGTGCACATTGTAGCTGAGGGGTGAGGATTATCTCGATTGAGTGTAACATAAACTTAAATATGGAATAATGTATTCAAAATTATTATGCATTTTAACTTCTTATAAAATATTTTCAAAAGGTTTTGGACTAAGTCCCGTGTCAAAATATTTTCAAAAACTTTTAGGTGTCTTCCCATAAGGATGCCAAGCATGATTATCACTTCCAGGTCATTTGAGATGCAGTAGTTACGGATTTTTACAGGGATTGTTAGTCGTTTCTCTCTTTGAGATTGTAGATAGGATTCAGTAAGTTATTACTTGGGCATGTCGACCAATGTCAGTTTTATTTTAGTTTATTTAATTCAGTTGTATTGGAATGTAAACCGATGGTTTATTCGGTTAATGTATTTTATTATATTCCAATATTTAGATTTGATTATACAATTGTGGATTTAATTATTTATCTGACATAGTTGATGGTGAATGGTTCTATTTATGTTAATTTAATTATAGTTTAAAATTGACACGCGGCTTAATTTAATAATAGGTGGTTAGTAATTAATTAATTTTCACCAGTGATGCTAAGAATGAGTCAAATGAGATTTTATTTTAGTAGAGGGCCGGTGATCCGTTATTTTAATAAGTGAGTTGTCACATAAACTTTTCAAATGTACAAGTTCTTGTATTGCTACATGAGGGGTCAGTTAAGAAAATATTGTTTTAAATTGCAAAGAAATGAGCAATTTTCATTTCCAAAGTTTCAAAGGAAAAAATATTTTCAAGAAAAGAATTTGAGACTTAAGAACGAAGTTATAAAACTTCAAAAGGAGGTGAGTATTTTGAGAAAATTAAGTCAAGTGAAGCCACAATGGGTGAGCAAAGAGAGTCATAAGTGTTGTATGGATTTTGAAAATTTTATAACCATAATTTCTCCAAATTCAAATGATTGGTATTTTGATAGTGGTTGTTCACATCACATGAAGGTGACAAATATTGGTTTACCTCTTTTGAGAGTTTTCATGGTGGTTTTGTTACTTTTGGAAATGGAAATAAAGCAAGAGTGGACGCAAAATGAACGTTGAGATTTCCAAATGAGATCACACTTCACAATGCTGTTTTGGTTGAAGAACCTAAGTCTAGTCTTATTAGTATAAGTTGACTTTGTGAGGATAATCATTGTGTGAGTTTTTCAAGAAATATTTTTTTGTTAAGAATGTAGAAAATGTGAGAGTGCCCCAACAATCATTGAACCAACTTGTTTTATTAAATTCCAAATTTTAGTCCCCAAAATCCTAACTCTTGCAACAAATTTTGATTGACTAATGAAATGAAATCAAGCATGCACAAAATCACAAATATGAGCAAAAATCTCTCAAAGGGGCAAAACCTTTTTATGTCAATATATCTTGTAACATTTACAAATACAGAGAAAAATAGCTTGGCACACGTTTGTTCCACATACTCCCAAAGCATGCATTTGTTCGTTGTCATCAGCAAGAGATCCCGCAAGAGCTCTAATCATCAGTAATGGAGAATCAACCTTCTTCTCCACAAGTGTACTCCAGATGAGTGGAACAATAAATCTAGGGTTTAAACAATTCACATATGAATTTTGGATGATTTGGTGAATCAAAAAGAGGTTTAAAAATCTAAAACACGAAGTCTTATTTGCAGCAGATTCTGCAAAAAATGGAGTTGGAAGACTTAAGAAAACGTGAATGCATAAACCTATTTTTATAGGAAAATTAAGGCGGCGTCTCGCTCAAATGAGAAAAACTGTTGTTTGAACGAGATAACAATCTAGCTCGAACGAGATGCGTACTTCGTTTGAGAGATAGTCGCATCTCTCTTGAAGTAGCTTCGCGCGATAGTGAGTGTCGCTTGAATGACCTAAGCGTCAAAAAGTCCACCTATTGACTTAAGAAAAAAATTGTTTTCCCGAGGAAAAATATTTTAGGTACTAAAACCAGTTTATAAAAAATTCCCAAATAAATTTGTTAACCTTAAAAACTCTAAATTCAATATCTTACCATAATCGTGAGTGGAGTAGTGGGAATATTGAAGATGCAGTTGCATGTTGCACATTAAGGCTGCCCTACGCATGTATGAAAATGTTGGTTGCATGAAACTTCGGATTTGAATCGGGGCCTTCATGGATAATCGTGTTGACGTGCCGAATGTAGCGGTATAAGACATATATGTTGTGATCTAGGACACTTAGAAAATATCCTCGATACTAAGACAGGCGTTTATAAAATCATGTCCTTACAAATCTCCCCCTATGTCTATGATGGTACATTCATAAAAACTATCTGAATTATACAACCCAAACTCAAATAAATTACATACACTATAATATCCCCATCAAACCCAAAAATTGAAAATACTAAATCACATGTCTTAAAAAAATTCAACTTCTTCAATTTTTCATTGTCATCGTCAGGGTGTGCAAAAATTGATCCTTAATTTCTTAATTTTGTACCTACACACATGAGACAAGAAACAATACCCATGATGCGCAACAGTTTGAAATATAATGATGAGCAAAAATAAATATTAATTAAGCTCAAGAAAGTCATTATTAAATCAAAACAAATTCTCCCCCATAATTCGTTCTCCCCCTTTTTAGGATGTCCCCAAATAGACAAATATGAAAAACATAAAGCAATGCAAATGGAGGATGTCACAAGGTAAACACACTTTCTCTTTTTGAATTTTTTCAAAATAATTCTAAAAAAAAATATACAACAAAAAATCACACCATGAAAGAACAATAAAATAACCAAGTCAGTGATAGCGGAAATGTAGAGAAGTGAACAAATTCAATAGGAAAATCAATGCATAAGAACCTAACATATGTCCGCAATGAATTTCGAATATTCCTAACGAATGACTCAACATCTTCCTTAGGTGTAAAAATGGTGGAATTATAAGAAACTGACTCAATCAAATCAATAAATCAAAGCTCAAAGTGATTTCCACACCAATGACATCCAAAACTATATAATGTTTTTTCATGACTTTCAAGGAAGTGTAAACTCATTTTATATTTCATCCAAACTCCCTTATAAATAATAATATTTTTTTATTTTTCCTTTTGAGGTGATGAACCAATTGACTCACCTTTTTGGTATATTTTTCTTTTTATTGCCTTTGAATTTTTTTGGGCTCTTTTCAACCTTTTTAGACCTTGGATTCTGTTTTTGTGCCACATTTTTCTAGGTTTGGTGTAAATGGTGGCTTAATCGCAAAGGATAAATGAGTACCTTTCGTACCCCTTCCCCGTTTTCAAATAAATCACACAAAGTCGCAACAACGGTTCTTACATGCACTAATTTCTTGTCAATTTAATCTCATTTGGTTCGTTGTATAGACAGAATTGATATGGAAATACCCAAACCAACATGTGATAGACAAGTACAATATTCAAATAAAATCGTGCACGTGCTCAATAAAGGAGATAACGAGCCAAACATGTAGAAGATATCACTAATCGCATCTCAATGACACCAAACAATGTAAAGCACGTGGATGAAAAGATTTAGCATCTCAAATCACTATCAAACTGCCACGTGGAATATGGAATGAAGTTGGGACAATGGCTATCTTAAATGTTCATCCATAAATGGTGCAAACAAAATACAAAACTCTTTCTGTGTTTTTTTCAAAAAAAATTATAAAAGAAAATCTTTTTCACTTTTTCAAAAATTTATCAAAAATAAAACTTTTTGGATTTTTTAATTTTTCAAACAAATGGAAAATCTTTTTGTATTTTTCAAAAAAAATAAGAAAAAATAAAATTAAAACAAATAATGATACAATCTAGAAATAGGAATCATGTAATATGAACATGAAAAATGCATCCTACTCTAGACATGGTAACCACCCCTGAGTCAATTGTGAAAATTCCTAAAGACTTCCTAAGACTCTCGAATCTAAGGGCATCTAAAGGCTTCATGAAAATATTGGCTAACTGAAGGTCGGTAGACACAAAACTCAAGGATACGACATTTTCTTCTACTAACTCACGGATAAAGTGCTCGCGTATCCTAATGTGCTTTGTGCGCGAATGCTGGACTGGATTACGGGATATGTGTATCGCGCTCGTGTTATCACATGAAATAGTCACGGTGTCCTATGATATACCATAATCCTCCAACATCTGCTTCATCCACAAAAGTTGTGTGCAACAACTCCCGGCGGCTATGTACTCTACCTTCGCAGTGGACAAAGAGATGGAGTTTTACTTCTTGCTCAACCAAGAGATAAGAGCAGAACTAAAGAAGAAACACCCACCAGAAGTGCTCCTACATCAATCTGTATCCTTAGCCCAATCGATATCTAAATAGGCGGATAAACGGTCATTGGTATCAAAGGAATACCAAATTCCAAATGAGAGAGTCCCACTTACATATTTGATAATACGTTTTAGAGCGAGTAAATGCGACTTTTTTTAGGATGCCTGATATCGCGCACAAACTCCAACACTAAAGTCTATGTCAGGATGACTGATAGTCAAGTAGAGAAGACTACCTATCATACTCTGATACAAGGTTTGCTTTATGTCCTTGCTTAAAGTGTCCTTTCTAAGCTTTGTTGAGGTACTCATTGCAGTACGTGCGTGCTTAGCGGAGTCTAAACCATTTTTTTCACAAGGTCTCTAGAATACTTGGAATGGGATATGAACATCCCATCCTCTAGTTGATGGACCTGCAGATTAAGGAAAAATATAAGCTCACCAACCATGCTCATCTCAAACTCACTCTTCATCTCCTCCTCAAAGTCGTCAGCATGTGGATCCAAAGATTGTGTCATCCACATAGACCTGGGAAACCAACATAGCATCGTCTCCTCTCCTAACAAACAACATCTTATCAACTCCCCCTCTCATAAAGCTATAGTCAAAGAGATAATAAGTAAGTCGCTCGTACCAAGAAAGGGGTGCTTGCTTCAAACCATACCGGGATTTTATCATAAAATAGATGTGATCAGGGTGCTTGGGGTCATCGAGCCCTTTTGGTAGTTCCATGTAAACTTCCTCATGTAGAATCCCATTCAGAAAGGCACTCTTGACATCCATCTGGTATAACTTGAAGCGCAGATCACATGAGATGGCGAGTAGTAAGCGGATAGACTCAAGCCTCGCAACAGGAGAAAATGTCTCGTCAAACTATACACCATCTATCTGTGTTTAGCCTTAATAGAACAACCTAGACTTGTTTTAGATTATGTTACCATTCTGATCCATCTTGTTCTTGTAGATACACTTGGTACCAATAACATTCTTCTCACTAGGTCAGGGGACTAGATCCCAAACATCATTCTTTCTAAACTAAAGTAACTCATACTTTATAGAAGATATCCAATGTTCATCCTTGAGTGCTTCCTTAATGTTCTTGGGATCGACTTTAGATGCGTAGCAAATAAAGCTAACCACGTTCTCCAACTGAGCACGAGTCTTGACCCTTAGACTGGGATCTCCTAAAATGTCAGTATGATCATGACTCTTAAGAACCCAAGCAAGTGTGTCCCCTAAGTCAGGAGTAGGGTCCACCCTGGGTGTGGGAGGCATAATGGGATCATCAGTAGGAAGTGAACCCTGCTCACACAAAATGTTATAATCAACAAATGTCGGTGGTTCGTCATCTTGCACGGCGACGTTTATTGACTCCATAACCTTAGAGCTACTTAGGTTAAAAACTTGATATGCTCTATTGTTCGATGAATGCACTAATAATATTCCCTAATTACTCTGGGAGTCAAACTTTCCTAATTGCTCTGTATCCCGTTGGATGTAGCGTTTTCTCCCAAATACACAAAAATACGAAAGGTTGGGCTTCTTTCCACTCCACAATTTGTAGGATGTATTAAGTGTGTGTGGACGAAGGTAAGCCAACCCTATTCACCGTATGGCATGTGGTAGACACCTCCTCTGCCCAAAATCTCCTAGCAACTCTAAGACCTAGATGCATAGATCTAACCATCTCCTGAATCGTCCGATTCTTCTTCTTAACAATCACATTTTGCTGAGGAGTCTTTACGGACAAAAAATCTTATTTGATCCCGAGGCTATCACAGTAAAGATCTAATTTAGCTTCCTTAAACTCAGTGATGTTGTCTCTCCGCATTCTATTAATGGTGACACTATGTGATTTTGCAGGACATGACACTTAGTCATAAGAAATTCCACAACATCGAATTTCTCTCTCAAAAAACCTATAATCGAGTAACGAGAGAAATCATCTACCATCACGAGAATATACCTCTTACCACCCAAACTCTCAGTATGAGTAGGACCCATAATATCCATGTGTATCAACTCAAGCATTCGTGAAGTGGTAATGGAATTCAAGTTCCCGTGGGGGGCTATGGACTTGCTTTCCCAACTGATAGGTTCCACAAACCGCAGAAGTTGACTTTCCCAGTGATGGCAAGCTAAGTACTAGGTCCTTTTTATCTAATCTCTCCAAATCTCTAAAATTCATATGTCCTAGACGTTGATGCCACAGATCCATATGAATGATCGTGGCGCTGTTGCAGACAAATGAGGACTTGGGCACAATTCCATAACAATTATCTTCAGTCCTCACCCCTTATAATAGAAGTTTAACGGCTTGATCATAAATATTACACTCGTTTCAGTTCTTTACTGCAAAGTCAGCGTCGCACGGCTGGTTAATGCTAAGAAGGTTTGCTTTCAAACCTTTGATGTACATAACATCATATAGCTTAGGGAATCCAGGTATCTCTACAATACCTCGTCCTACTATGCTAGACTTGCTCCCATCTCCAAACCTCACTTTACCTTCCTTACGATCCTCTAGGTAGGTAAAAAATGAAACATCACCAGTCATGTGTCTGGAGAACCCACTATCAAAGTACCACTGAGAGGTATTATGTTCATTAAGAGAAACATGGACAACAAGGGCTTTTGCGTCATGCTTAGGCACCCAAGTGGAGGTAACCTTCTGTTTTTCCTTGTCACTATTAGTTCTAGTCGGAATTCTAGAAGTATCCGTAGACGGCAAAGAAATTCGTTGTAACTCTTCCATTAAACTTTGAGATGTGGCTACTAAAAACTCAACCTGCTCTCTAAGACTCGTAAAATCTCTAGTGGCATGTGGTGGAGCAAAAGTACGTCGTGTCTGACCCAAATTATAGCAAAACTCCCTAAGGTGGCATTTTCTTTTGCAATAAGTACAAAAGTACACAGTCTTAGGCCAACCTTAGTTTGCTTTTCTTGCTCGAAATCTTCTTTGGGGTTTTGGGTGATGGCCATATGGATTTATAGTAAACTCAGGAATTGGTTCCGATGTCATATGAGACATGGAAGCACCATCAAAACCTATTCCCTGCCCTTTCACCAAACCCTAAAGAGGGGGCGAGGAGCATCTTTCCCATCTTTCCAGATCTGTCCTCTATCTTTACCTTGACCACCCGAGATCTCTCAAGGTCATGAGTGAGTTGGGCTACAAGGGCTTCAATTTTCTTTCGAGTGTCCTGGGAGGAATGTATCTCACTTGTAAGACTAGCCACTTGCTTGATCAAGTCCCCTTTCCCTTTTTCTAAACTACTCTATCTCTCTACGCAAACTCTCACTATCTCTCTCTCAAGGAATTGCTAATGGAGGACTCTCTCTCTCTCTCTCTCTCTCTGATCTCTCCTAAATCTCTCTATAAGGAAACAATCCTAAGTGATAACGCTTTGTTATACTTTTTAGTTTTAAAAGAATCAATATATAAATCAGTGTATGCACATCGTAGGTCACTCTCGCTCTCACTTGCAACATCCTCCCCCCCTCTTACATCGCTTTCACTGTCGAGGTGTCCCTGTGAAGTAGCTTCATCATCATCGTAAGGCGCACTATCAGTACTCACATGACTAGACATGAATGCGGTGAAGTTACATTCATGTGGTGACTCATCTCCAGAATCCATTGACTCGACCTCACTATTGTCACTAAGGGAGGCATTTAAAACTGCTTTGCCTTTGCCTTGACGTTTCAACCTAGTAGGACACTCAAATGCCTTATGACCTCTACTGTCACACTCATAACATTTATCCTCATCTTTCTTAGGCGTGCCCATTTTATCTTTTTCATTTTTCTTTTCAAACTTATTTTTCTCAAAGTTCTTTTATCTTCGAAATTGCCATTTTTCTTTAATTTGAGAAATTTCTTGAAATTTTTTGCAAACAAAGCCAAATCGTCTAAGTCAAAATCAAACTTCGAATTAGAATTTTTTTCCTCTTTTCTCCTCGATGACTCTCCTCTCTTTCTCGTTGACCCCTCACTCTTTCTAGCATGGGCTTTAAGTGCGACCCATTTATCTTTTTATTTTATCGTGTTAGGAAACATGTCAATTTCAAAAGTCCGGAGGTCTCCTACCAACTCTTCTAATTTCACATTACTCAAATTTCCTATCGAATTTAGCACAGTGACTTTAGGGATAAAATGCTTAGACAGTGATATTAGAATCTTTTTAACTACTCTAGCATCAGGAATGTTTTCACCTAGATTGAAACTAGTGTTTACAATATCAGATAAGCCCGCGTAAAATTCATCAAAACACTCAGATACAAGCATGGTGATTGTTTCAAATTAAGTAATTAAATTTTGCAATTTTGATTCTTTGACTGCATTAGTTCCCTCATGGGTAAGTCGTAAGACATCACATGCTTCTTTAGATGTGGTGCACGTCATAATACGTCTAAACTCCTCAGGGGTGAAGACACCCAAAATAGCACTAAGCCCACATGATTTATAAGTCATCTCTTTAAATTCATTCTCAATCCAAGCAGTCATAGGTTTTAAATTTATTACGTTATCTACAGTGACAGTGTGAGGAATCCACCCTTTTTCACACGTAACCCAAACACGTTCATCAATGGCCCATCAAAAGTTGGCACTCGATTGTCCAAGTTTTCCATTCAAATTGCGCTTTTTTAAAAATAAATTTTTAGACCAAATTTGATATTCAAAAAATTTTTGTGGGAAAAAAATTACACAGTATAATTGTGTAATAGGCTCTGATACGAATTTGAGAGTACGCCGACAATCAATGAACCAACTTGTTTACTTAAATTCTAATTTTAGTCCCAAAAATCCTAACTCTTACAACTAATTGTGATTGACTAATTAAATGAAATCAAGCATGTACACAATCACAATATATGAGTAAAAATCCCCCAAAGGGGCAAAACCTTTTTATTTGACTATATCTTGTAACACTTAAAAATATCAAAAAATACACATTGACACACGAATACCCGTAGGCATCGGTTCATTGTCGTTGATAAGAGATCCCGTAAGAGCTCCAATCGTCATCAATGGAGAATCAACATTCTTCTCCATAAGTGTACTCCAAATGAGTAGAACAATTAATCTAGGGTTTAAATGAATCACATATGAATTTGGGACAATTTGGTGAATCAAAAAGCGATTTAAAAATCTAAAACATGAAGTCTTATTTGCAACAGATTCTGCAGAAAATGGAGTTGGAAGACTTAAGAAAACGTGAATGCAGAAACCTATTTTTATAGGAAAATTAAAGCGGTGTCTCGCTCGAATGAGATGTACTGTCGTTCGAACGAGATAGCAATCTAGCTCGAACGAGATGCCTACTTCGTTTGAGCGATAGGCACATCTCGCTTGAAGTAACTTCGTGTGACACTGAGTGTCGCTTGAACGAACCAAGCATTAAAAAGTTCTCCTATTGTCTTAGAAAAAAAAATATCAAGGAAAAACATTTTAGGTACTAAAAAGAGTTTATAAAAAATTTCAAAATAAATATATAAACCTTAAAAACTCCAAATTAAATATTTTACTATAATCGTGAGTGGAGTAGTGGGAATGTTGAAGATGCAGTTGCACATTGAGGTTGCACTACGCATGCATGAAGATGATATGTGCGTGAAACATCAGAATCGGATCGGGGCCATCATGGATAATTGTGTTAACGTGCCGAATGTAGTTGTATAAGACATATATGATGTGATCTAGGACACTTAGAAAATTTTCTAGTTACTAAGACGGATATTTATAAAATCATGTCCTTAAAAAATAGTATTTTGATGAAAGGTATAAAAAATTCTAAAAATTATTATGTTTTAGTGTATGAAGGAAAGGTGTATTTGAAAGGATGAATACGATTTTGTTGATCAATGGGTGAAAAACTTAGATTTTTAAAATTTAGAAATCATCGAGTCAAATTCTTTTCAATCTACTTCAACAAGTGTGGAGAGTATTTCAAAACTTGAATGAATAAGAATGGTGAAAAATCAAGTTTTGAAAGAAAAAGTGATTTTGGAATCAAGTGTTTTAAATTTATAGGAAAAGGTGTTTATTTAACCAAGTGCTTTGAAAGTGGATGAAAATGACCAAGATGTTTACAAAAATATATGTGTTGAAAATTATCGAGTTTTCTTCAAAGGTCATTATTTTGAAAACATGTCAAAAGAATTTGAATGGATCATCACAATCTTTCATTTGCGCATTTTGTCATAAAAAGGGTCATTTGAAAGAGTTATGCAACAAGCTTAAAAAAATTCAAAGGAAGTAAAGTTATTTCTAAGATCCATTCTAAGGTGGATTGTCATAATACTTATGTTTGCACTTACTTCCATAAACTCAGTCATGTTAGAGATTCTTATTTCATATTTAGGGATCTTCATGAAGCTCACATTCACGTGAAAATGATTCGTTTGACAGTTTTAAAAAGGAATCGAATAAGCTTGTTAAGGATGTTTATAAGTTGGCATTTGAAAGTGGAAAGGATTCTGAAAAGAATAATAATTTTGAGACAAATGTTGACTTTATGTCATTTGTAAATGAAAACATTGTGAGGTATAAGAGTTTTGTGTAATTTTTTTGTTTGAAAAGGGGGTAATTTGAATTGAAAACCTCATGTTATGTAAAGGGTTTATTCTAAGTCCAAGAATTCCAGGTCAATGGATGTTTTGAAAAAGAAAGCTTTTTTAAATGTTCGTTTACATGTTTCCACCTCTAAGGGTAAATCATCTTCCTGAGTTCCTCGACTTCTCATTGATAAGAGAGAGGATCTTACCTACACTTTATTTGATTTTTGCTTCTCATAGCTAGGATTGTCGTGTTTCATAACATGTCTTTAGCTATGTGTTGGATGGTGTTGGTGTCTATGTAAGGGTTATATTTCCTTCTTTGTACATAAATTCTTCCATTAAAGAAAAATCCAAAAAAGGATTTTGAGTTTGTTTACTTAATATGAGAGTATTTTTTACTCCATATGTGTTTTGTTTCTCTCATATCTTGTTTTATTTGTTTTGTTCATGAAAAATCCTAAAACATGTTTGTTGATTTGATATTTGATTATTTTTTATCAGGATATCTTATGGAGATTTTAGTATAGATGTTGATATCAATGTTCCTACAAGCTTATCTCATACCATGTTTCTTGAAGTTTGTATTGAGTTATTTGAACTTCTTCTATATCACATGTTCGTTGATTTTCTTTCTGGACATATGTGCTCTTTATGATAGATTTTCATGATATTCAATATATTCCATAATCATTTATCATATATTATGGCTATATTAATATCACATGCTCAAATTTATGCTTTGAGATAGGTCATCAAGATTCTACCATAATTATCATATTTCACATGTTTCATATGATTTTGATATAACAAGCTTCTTTGATAGTGCTTTGAGGTTGGTGTTTGAGTTTGAATAAGTTTTTTCCTTGAGAGTGTTGAGTGCATCTAGAATTCCATATTTTCACATTTGAGCTCAATTTAAGATTGTAAATATCTTGATTATGCTTCTCTTAAACAAAGTCAAAAAAACATTCATTTTTTTAAATATTTTTTCCTAAACCCCATGCTTAACAGTTGACAAATCTATAGGGTTGCATAATTTGGAGTAATAAAATATTTTACTTTTGATAGGATTGTTGAATGTGTTTTGTCAATGTAAACTTTTTAAAAATATCACAATAAACATTGACTTTAGTTTGAAAATGATGTTACTTATTGTCATTGTTACAAGCATTTGCAATTTTTGAAAGTGAAAATATTCGTTCATAGGTTTTTATAAGTACTCCATGGTCTATATGTGAGAAAAGTGAGAATAGCTTATGTTGGAGTTGACTATGAATCATTTTAAGCGTTGATAAGCACTACCATTATTATGATTACTCCCATTTTGGTAGGTGTCAACTAGGTGCGTGAAAATCCAATCAAATACAAATGCATATGTGTTGAAATGATCCATAAACCAAGTACTTAACCGACATTAAAACAAGATAGGGCTTAGCATTTCAAAAATTAAATTGCTATTTTAATTTGGGAGAAAAAATGTTTAATCAACACTTGTCGAGGAAGTTTTTATAGATAGATTTAAGCTTAAAGAAAAACATATAATCTTATTGCATTTTCTTATTAAAAATTTCCGAAATGTTTTAAAAATATAGTTTGTTAATAATTTTGGGATTTCCCATCTCTATGCATTTACAACTTCATAAAATTCTTAGCATACTCTTGTTATGTTTCAACTATGAATTGAAAATGTTTAGTTTGCATAACATTTGTAAACAATTTTGATTTTTTAAATCTCTACCAATATTACATTGTAAACTATGTGATTTTGTAAGATATACATGATTGTTTGGTTTTGTGATTTGATCTTGTATATATCACATATGTTTGTATTTTTTGATTGTGACAACCCGCACTCCGAAATAAGGGGTGTCCAGCCCGATACTCCGACATCTACGGTAATCATGGACGAAAATCATTCTCAGCACCACAAATATAGTAATAGTAACCGAGAAAACCACCCAATAGTTCAGAGAACGGGTTGCCAAAACAATAAATGCAATGTAAAAGTTAAGAAAAACAATTTAAACAACCCATTTTAGAACAATAGTGGAATTCAAAGAAACATAATTAATATACATCTAAAACCACTATATACAAAGAGGAGAACCGATTATGCTGTCGGTTCACAGCTACACAAAAGTAATCACAACAGTTAGATATTATGCTTACAATCATTATACAATTACAAGTTTGGGCCACTCGCCCGAGTGATAGACCCGATCATAACTAGATGTCAAAAGAAGGACGGCGTCTAACAAAACATCCTGTAATATCCGCAATTTCATACAGCTCCTTAAAAGACAAAAGAGTAGGAATATCAACACGGGCGTCCTTGCGGAGGAGCACCTGAGCGGATACAATAACAAGCACAGCATAGAAGAAAATGAACGGTTCAGTACCCGGTTTATATATAGTTCCCAGATGAACAAAAAAGCATGCTAGATATGAACAGTTAAATCATGGAAATGAAAAGAACAAGAATCTAACAACCTAGCATGAATGATACGAATACAAGTGAAAAGACATGACTAAGTAAGCTATGCAAGAGAATGAAATGATGCTAAATTAAATTAAATTAAAAGCTTCCACTCTCTAATTTCCACTTTAAACCAGATAGATTTTCGTAACAGGATTACAGTAATATTTTCTTCTCATTTCATTTCAAATTCCCATTCCTTAGCAGGAATGTAATTAATCATAATACTATTAGTGGAAATTATACATCCCTCAAGTCCCACTTGAGTTTAGAAAAGTTACATTCTTATGCATATAACGATTCTAAGACTGCCCCTCCGAGTTTCCCCACTGGGCGCGCCCCTAAATGACTATCATCTTCCAGGGGCCCATCAAACAAGGCAGCCTGGGTACCTAACGCACGTCGGGAAGTGGCCATATGCCTGCGAGTGAGTCATAACCACACCCGGAATTACTTCACTAGCGCAGAAAAAACATATAATAAACCCGCATATGGCCAAGGACTATAGTCTCCCTGCATTCACTAGTCAAGGAACATCACCTCATGCGCGAGCTTCCCTTATGATAGCATTTAGAGAGGTGTGTTTAAGTAAATTACCATTTACTATAAAAACCATTTTCCTTTTCATTACATTTACATGTTTCATTTGTTTGAAACTACAATTAGGATATACCATATCATCATCCTAGGTTATGCCTCGAATAAATCTCCAAGGGATCATATTAGGCTCCCGAGCTTAAGGTCTCATATACCTCATTTCAAGCCCCTAAAGTCTCCAAGTATGGGCCTTCAATTCCCATCCAAATTATTTGGATGCACCTAGAGAAGTGATGCCTTAACATCACTTAGAACAACCCCTCCCCCGGACTTAACCCCAAGTGAAACCCATTCAACACTAGGGTGACAATCAACTCAACTAGGACTCTAAAAGCCAAGGTTTACTTCATTCAAGAAGAGTCCTAAGTTCTTGGGGAAAGAAAAGGATTAAAAACAAAAGTGGGAATTTTGGGGAAGAAAACAGGGGACCGGTCGACCGGTCCCAAGACCGCGGTCGACCGCGTCTCAAATTTTAGCTTTTAAAAGAAAGCAGAAAGTTCACTTCGGATGGACCAGTCGACCGGTGGGAAACCGCGGTCGACCACTCCCTTAATTTCATGCCTGGAAAGAAAGCAGTGAGCCCTCTTTCGAAGGCCCGGTCGACCGGTCTGAGAGACGCGGTCGACCGGCCGTAGCAGACCTAGACCTTTCTCTCCTATTTTCCTTCTAAACCCAAAATCAACAACCAACAAAAAATCCATGACTAACCCAAAATCTTCCAACTACATTTAATGATACAAAAAGATCATAAATGCTCCCAACAACATTTTCTACTTTAATCAACAAACCACCTCTATCAAAGATGTGGATAACCAATAAATCCAACCAAAACCACAATTATAATACCACAAAACTATACATAACTACCCATACTAATTATTCATCTTAAACTATACATTAGCAAGTAGAAAACTTGCCTTGGGGCTTCAAATTCAGTCTTGGTTAAAGAAGAAAGCAAGATCAAACCACCAATCTTCAAGATTTCTCTCTATCTCTCCAATCTTCCACTCTCTCTCTCACTCTAGGGCTAAAACACTTAGGGCAAATAAGAGGAAATGAAAGAATTGGGGGAAGACTAAACGTGGCTTAGGTTAAAAGGTCTCTCACCTTAAGTGTTAATACCGCAATAGTTAATTTCTAATATGCAATATGCCAAAACCAGTCAAAAGTGCCCAAAATCTCAAAATACAATATGGCACACATTTTGACTGTCTCGCACCTCCCGGAACTAACTACACCCTCCAAATTATCATTTGGAGATTTTATAAGCCATTTTAAGTTCCGGTTCCATTTTAATTCAAATTTCCATTTTAATTAACATGACAAAATAGAACACCACATGTCAAATAATTACTTACCCACATCCAGCATTTATATATGCAACTGCTCAACATAGCAAATAAATATAAAATGGGCTCCCAAAGGCGAGGGTTGTTACATACTCCCCCCCTTATGAGGGAATTTTGCCCCCAAAATTCAAGCATACCTTGGATAAAAAGATGCGGATACTTATCTCCCATATCGTCCTCACGCTCCCAAGTAGATTCCTCGACGCTATGATGACTCCATTGTACTCTATCCAAGGGCACCACATGAGATCTTAATCTACGTTCCCCATGCTCCAAAATAGCCACTGGTTGCTCTTCATAAGAAACATCGGGTTGCAACTCTATATCCTCGAAAGGAATGTGCCAAAGGGCACCATCACACCTCTTATACTTCTTCAAAGAGGAGATGTGGAAGACATCATGAATCTGTTGCAAAGGTTCTGGCAGGGCAATTTGATACGCCACTGGGCCTACCTTAGCCAACACAGGAAAAGGCCCAACGAAACGTGGTGCAAGTTTCCCTTTCTTTCCGAAACGCCTAACGCCTTTCATAGGCGACACCCGAACCAACACTTGGTCTCCAACTTCCAATTCCACATGCCTTCTTCCCGCATTGGCATAGCTCTTTTGTCTATCTTGGGCTATCCGAATACGATCTCGAATAATCTCGATCTTTGAAGAAGTATCCCGAATCATTTCAGGTCCAAGAAACTTGTTATCTCCCACTTCTAACCAAAACGTGGGGGATCTACAAGGCCTACCATACAAGGCTTCATAGGGCGCCATCCTAATAGTGAATTGGTATGAGTTATTATAAGAAAATTCAACCAAAGGGAGATATTGTTCCCAACTACCCTTAAAATCAAGCATACACATACGAAGCATATCCTCCAACATTTGGTTAACCCTTTCAGTCTGGCCATCTGTTTGAGGATGATAAGAAGTGCTTAATTTCAATTCGGTTCCCATGGCCTCTTGGAAACTTTGCCAAAAGTGGGAAACAAAGATCTTATCTCTGTCGGAGACAATATTCAAGGGCACCCCATGCAATCTAACAATCTCTTCAATGAACAACCGCGCGTAACGAGCGGTATTATAATCGGTACGGACGGGAAGGAAGTGTGCCGACTTCATCAAGCGATCAACTATGACCCATATCGAATCGTGACCCTTTTGTGACGTCGGCAAACCGATGATAAAATCCATTGAAATGCTCTCCCATTTCCAAACAGGAATTTCCAACGGTTGCAACAAACCTGCCGGTAGCTGATGGTCAATCTTAACCAACTGACAAGTAGTGCATCGAGATACAAACTCTGAAATATCTCGTTTCATATCCGGCCACCAATATTGACGGCGCATATCTTGATACATTTTATCATTTCCCGGATGTACCAAAAATTTAGAGCCGTGAGATTTCGCCATCACAGCCCGCCGCAAATCTCCATCCTCCGGAACAATAAGCCTTCCATGAAAGCGCAATCCACCCTCAGAACTTACCGAGTAGGACTCCGCTCCCCCAGTCAATAACTGGCGAATGTGGTCTTGACATTCTTTATCTCTGCCTTGGGCTTCCACTACCCTTGCCACAATCGTCGGAGTAACGGTCATCACGGACATAAACGCCCTAGCAACCGCATCCTCATGACTGAGTTCCTTCCATTTAGCTTTCCACACATCAGCTAATTCTCCCTTGGGTCTCCTACTCAGGGCATCTTCCACTACGTTCGCCTTGCCCGGATGATAACGAATATCAAATTGGTAATCTTTCACGAACTCCAACCATCTTCGCTGTCGCATATTTAAATCTTTCTGAGAAAATAAATATTGCAACGACTTATGGTCCGTGAAAAGACTAAACTTCTCCCCAAGAAGATAGTGCCTCCAAATCTTTAAGGCAAAGACAACTACGGCTAATTCTAAGTCATGCACCGGGTAATTTCTTTCATGAGGCTTGAGATTCCTAGAAGCATATGCAATAGCTTGTCGCTCCTGCTGAAGCACACCCCCCAAACCCTGAAGGGATGCATCGGTGAAGACTAAATATTCCAACCCCGGCTTAGGTAAAGCAAGGACTGGAGCCGAAGTCAATCTATCCTTGAGCTCATCGAATGCCGCTTGGCAGACATTATCCCAAAAAAATCTTACCCCTTTCCGGGTCAAATTTATCAAAGGACTAGAAATCTTAGAAAATCCCTTGATAAATCGACGGTAATAACCCGCCAAACCCAGAAAACTGCGTACCTCGGTAGGTGTCGTGGGCTGTCCCCACTCCCTCACCGCAACAACTTTACTTGGGTCCACCGATATACCCTGCGAAGTCACGACATGACCCAAAAATTGCACTTCCCGCAACCAAAAACCACACTTCTCAAACTTAGCGTACAATTGGTGGTCCCTTAACCTTTGTAGGACCAACCCCAAGTGAGTAGCATGGTCATCTTCCATTTGAGAATACACAAGAATGTCATCAATAAATACGATAACAAATTGGTCCAGGAAGTCCCGAAACACCCTATTCATAAGATCCATGAATACCGCAGGGGCATTGGTTAGCCCAAAAGGCATAACCAAAAATTCATAAGACCCGTACCTCGTCAGAAAAGCAGTCTTGGATACATCTTGCTCCCGTATCCTCAACTGATGATACCCCATTCTCAAATCTATCTTAGAGAAGTAGGTCGCTCCCCTGAGCTGATCAAACAAGTCGTCTATGCGAGGCAAAGGATATTTATTCCGGATGGTGACCTTATTCAACTCTCTATAGTCAACACACAACAGGAGAGAACCATCTCTTTTCTTCACAAATAACACAGGGGCACCCCACGGCGATGTGCTACGCCTGATAAACCCCTGTTCCAACAACTGCTGAATCTGATCTCTAAGCTCCCTCATCTCCACAGGAGCCATACGATAAGGAGTTCGCGCAATCGGCCGAGCTCCCGGCGCTAAGTCAATTACAAACTCAATCTCTCTACTAGGAGGCAAACCCGGTATCTCCTGGAACACGTCCTCAAAATCTCGAACAACAGGAATAGAATCTAAGGGAACAACTACATCCCAAGGATTCTCTTCCGCAACACAATATGAATAAGTACCAGAATCTCCCTCTAAACGAGGCATAACCACCAGGAACATATCTTGTCCCGGAACGGCGAAGACTATACTCTTCTCGTAACAATTAACTATAGCGTGATATTTAACAAGCCAATCCATGCCCAAAATAACGTCATACCCGACCATGTCTAGGACGAGTAAGTCGGCCTCAAAACACAAATTACCAAGAGTGATCCCTATATGTTTACAAACAAAGAAAATAAAGGAACCGTCACCCATAGAGGACTCCACACTAGAAAAGTTACTTTCCGCAGATTTTATCAACTCTGTGGACTGAGAAAAACTTCTAGAAATAAAAGAATGCGTCGCACCCGTATCAAACAGAACGCGACCCATGTGTCCCTAAATAAGGAACTTACCCTCTATAGCTGGCGGCGCTGGCTGAATAGGAGGAAGCATAGCATCCTGAATATGGTAGACTCTCCCATACTGTAGTTGACCCTGCTGCAGAGGGACAACCGGATTCGGTGCTTGTGGAGGGAACTGCACATAAGGCTGCTGAGGAACTCGTGGAGGTTGTCCCCCGATCACTTGAGGACAATCTCTTTTAAAATGACCAGCTTCTCCACATTGGAAACATTTCCCCACCAAATTCTCCTGACTTCGACCTCTGTTATTTCTGAACTGCCCAAAACCTTGGCCCGGATGGCCCCTACCTCCCTGGCCACCGCGACCCACTTGCTGTGGTATGGTACCCTGACCTTGTCGGTTAGCATTACCACCAACATTAAACCCGCCAGGGCGTTGCCTTTTCGACCCATCCCCTTGCTGGGGATCCCGTTCTCGTTGCTTATTGCCCGTAGGTTGGGACGAGGGAAAGGCTCCTCCTCCATTCCCACTCACCCCGGGCTTCCCCACTTGCCCCATTCCTGAAGCTTTCTTGTTATTCTGAATAAACAAGCGATGCTCCTAACAATGAAGCAATGCCGCATTCATCACTTCACCAAAAGTTTGTAAAGCCGGATTACCCAACAAATGCTGTCGGATTCTCCAGTTTAAACCTCCCATGAATTTCGAGACTTTTATTTCCTCCGGAGTCACCTCTTCCGGCACAAAACTAGCTAGCCGGGTAAACTCCTCCTCATATTCGGCAACTGATCGTTCTCCCTGAACTAGATCTTGAAGTTTCCTCCTCATCTCCCTCTGAATCACGGGAGGAAAGTATTTCCGGTCATACAAGACCCAGAAATCAGTAATGGACACCGTATCCCTCTGTTCTGGCATAGTCATCGACTCCCACCAATGTAACGCTGCCCCAATCAACTTGAAAGTAGCAAGGACTTGCTTCTTTTCCTCACTACAATCCACCATTCTCAAATGGCGTTGCATATCCTTCTTCCATTGATTTGCTCGAACAACGTCAGAACCTCCGTCAAACTCTGGGGGATGGCCCTTTAAAAAGGACTCCCTTACTCTTTCCCACGGAGAGGGTCCCGTAGGTGCTTGAGCATCCTGTGCCCGTTGTTGAGCTGTTGGAATCTGTTGAGCTACTGCGGTCATGGCAGCATTAACTGCATGAGCTACAATATTGGCTACGTCCGCAGCATTAAAAGTTCCTTGGGGCGGTGGAGGACCAACATCCTCTTCTACAAATCTATTGCGTCTCGCAGGGCGACCTCTCTTAGGCGGCATCTGAGATGAAGGGACAAGAGTGTTAGAATACAATTCACAACAATCTAATCCACAGAAGATCGCAATTTTTAGCAATAAAGTAGTCTTATCATTAGGCTCTATATCAAAGAACGCTACGGTAGATCGTGACAAGTCCACATCGATCCTAGTACTCTAGAACCCAGTGCTCTGATACCATCTGTGACAACCCGCACTCCGAAATAAGGGGTGTCCAGCCCGATACTCCGACATCTACGGTAATCATGGACGAAAATCATTCTCAGCACCACAAATATAGTAATAGTAACCGAGAAAACCACCCAATAGTTCAGAGAACGGGTTGCCAAAACAATAAATGCAATGTAAAAGTTAAGAAAAACAATTTAAACAACCCATTTTAGAACAATAGTGGAATTCAAAGAAACATAATTAATATACATCTAAAACCACTATATACAAAGAGGAGAACCGATTATGCTGTCGGTTCACAGCTACACAAAAGTAATCACAACAGTTAGATATTATGCTTATAATCATTATACAATTACAAGTTTGGGCCACTCGCCCGAGTGATAGACCCGATCATAACTAGATGTCAAAAGAAGGACGGCGTCTAACAAAACATCCTGTAATATCCGCAATTTCATACAGCTCCTTAAAAGCCAAAAGAGTAGGAATATCAACACGGGCGTCCTTGCGGAGGAGCACCTGAGCGGATACAATAACAAGCACAGCATAGAAGAAAATGAACGGGTCAGTACCCGGTTTATATATAGTTCCCAGATGAACAAAAAAGCATGCTAGATATGAACAGTTAAATCATGGAAATGAAAAGAACAAGAATCTAACAACCTAGCATGAATGATACGAATACAAGTGAAAAGACATGACTAAGTAAGCTATGCAAGAGAATGAAATGATGCTAAATTAAATTAAATTAAAAGCTTCCACTCTCTAATTTCCACTTTAAACCAGATAGATTTCCGTAACAGGATTACAGTAATATTTTCTTCTCATTTCATTTCAAATTCCCATTCCTTAGCAGGAATGTAATTAATCATAATACTATTAGTGGAAATTATACATCCCTCAAGTCCCACTTGAGTTTAGAAAAGTTACATTCTTATGCATATAACGATTCTAAGACCGCCCCTCCGAGTTTCCCCACTGGGCGCGCCCCTAAATGACTATCATCTTCCAGGGGCCCATCAAACAAGGCAGCCTGGGTACCTAACGCACGTCGGGAAGTGGCCATAAGCCTGCGAGTGAGTCATAACCACACCCGGAATTACTTCACTAGCGCAGAAAAAACATATAATAAACCCGCATATGGCCGAGGACTATAGTCTCCCTGCATTCACTAGTCAAGGAACATCACCTCATGCGCGAGCTTCCCTTATGATAGCATTTAGAGAGGTGTGTTTAAGTAAATTACCATTTACTATAAAAACCATTTTCCTTTTCATTACATTTACATGTTTCATTTGTTTGAAACTACAATTAGGATATACCATATCATCATCCTAGGTTATGCCACGAATAAATCTCCAAGGGATCATATTAGGCTCCCGATCCTAAGGTCTCATATACCTCATTTCAAGCCCCTAAAGTCTCCAAGTATGGGCCTTCAATTCCCATCCAAATTATTTGGATGCACCTAGAGAAGTGATGCCTTAACATCACTTAGAACAACCCCTCCCCCGGACTTAACCCCAAGTGAAACCCATTCAACACTAGGGTGACAATCAACTCAACTAGGACTCTAAAAGCCAAGGTTTACTTCATTCAAGAAGAGTCCTAAGTTCCTGGGGAAAGAAAAGGATTAAAAACAAAAGTGGGAATTTTGGGGAAGAAAACAGGGGACCGGTCGACCGGTCCCCAAGACCGCGGTCGACCGCGTCTCAAATTTTAGCTTTTAAAAGAAAGCAGAAAGTTCACTTCGGATGGACCAGTCGACCGGTGGGAAACCGCGGTCGACCGCTCCCTTAATTTTATCCCTGGAAAGAAAGCAGTGAGCCCTCTTTCGAAGGCCCGGTCGACCGGTCTGAGAGACGCGGTCGACCGGCCGTAGCAGACCTAGACCTTTCTCTCCTATTTTCCTTCTAAACCCAAAATCAACAACCAACAAAAAATCCATGACTAACCCAAAATCTTCCAACTACATTTAATGATACAAAAAGATCATAAATGCTCCCAACAACATTTTCTACTTTAATCAACAAACCAACTCTATCAAAGATGTGGATAACCAATAAATCCAACCAAAACCACAATTATAATACCACAAAACTATACATAACTACCCATACTAATTATTCATCTTAAACTATACATTAGCAAGTAGAAAACTTGCCTTGGGGCTTCAAATTCAGTCTTGGTTGAAGAAGAAAGCAAGATCAAACCACCAATCTTCAAGATTTCTCTCTATCTCTCCAATCTTCCACTCTCTCTCTCACTCTAGGGCTAAAACACTTAGGGCAAATAAGAGGAAATGAAAGAATTAGGGGAAGACTAAACGTGGCTTAGGTTAAAAGGTCTCTCACCTTAAGTGTTAATACCGCAATAGTTAATTTCTAATACGCAATATGCCAAAACCAGTCAAAAGTGCCCAAAATCTCAAAATACAATATGGCACACATTTTGACTGTCTCGCACCTCCCGGAACTAACTACACCCTCCAAATTATCATTTGGAGATTTTATAAGCCATTTTAAGTTCCGGTTCCATTTTAATTCAAATTTCCATTTTAATTAACATGACAAAATAGAACACCACATGTCAAGTAATTACTTACCCACATCCAGCATTTATATATGCAACTGCTCAACATAGCAAATAAATATAAAATGGGCTCCCAAAGGCGAGGGTTGTTACATTTATTTGATCCAATGATTGTCTTTGATCTTAGTATTTGCGTGTTTTGATGGGTACATATTTTGGTATGTTTAAGTGATATGTTTTGGTTTATTTTTTAAAGTTGTGTTCTTAAGGAAGTTTTGTGATTGTGTTGTGTGATTTAGGGGGAGTATTTTTTAAAGGATTGATAAGGTCGGATTTGACACCATTTTCTCGTGGTTCACCGTGTTTTTCTTCAAATTAATTTCAAATAGTTTACGTTCTCACAACCCTGATTCATGCCCATGCGCATGGCTGTTATTTTTTTGCTCACACGGACCTAAATGGTATTCGTTTGCATGGTCCTTTCTAGGGTATTTTTGTTTCAACCCAGATGATTCCTACTCTGATGTCTTCATATTTCATGCTTATATTATGGTAGTTTTACTGGTGATTATCCCTACTTTGATATTCCTTGTGCATGTTGTTTCTTGTTGATTGTATTGTGACAAATGGGGAAAACTTTGATTTTGAAAGGGGGATGTTTGTTTGAGTAGGAGATGATTAAGTGGAGCGATTTGTTGCTCCATGATGCATGTCTATCTATGTCTATATGCTCCTCATTTTAGTGTGGAGGAATTGTTTCTCTTATGTTTGGAAATATGTTTGTAATATAGGGTGATCTGCGTGTCTGCCATACCACACTTTTTAACTTCATGTTTTACACACACACACACACACACACACACACACACACACACACACACACACACACACACACATATATATATATATATATATATATATATATATATATATATGTTGTTACTGGAATGTGTTTATTGTTAGCTTTGGCTTTGGATATCATATGGTCATTTTTTCTTTATTCTTGTCTGTATATCTTTATTATTGATATCACATGATCTATTTTGTGGATATCCCACATGTGCTTTAAGGGGAGAATTTGTTTGTGCATATCCTATATATCATTGCTCATCTTTTCTACCATTGTCTATTCATGGCAAAAATTGAGAGAGAAGACTATTTTTATATTGTCACATGTTTGCTTGTTATATGCCTTGATTGTGATCTTTAGGTGAAGATTTGTTGTTTTCATATGTTTTATTGAGGGTGAGCTATGATTCTTTTATCTTTATCCCATCTTTTATGTTTTTTGATATTTGTAAATATTATTATTTTTGGAAGGGTTCCCGATCGGGGGGAGTTTCTTTATTAGCATATCTTGCATAATTGTTTTTTATTCTTTGAAATTTTGTCGGATTCCTCATATTTCTAAATGACTAAAGATCTTACATTGGATTATTGAGTAAATCATATATATTTGTGCATTACCTACCTACCTACTACTCTCACTATATGGCTAGTGAGGTATGAGTCTTGAAGGGGTAATCAAGATTATTTTCAAGTTTGGGGGAGTTTCCAAGGAATATCTAAAGAGGGAGATTGAAAATATAGATTTTTTGTAGGTTTTTATATTAGATATTTTCCATGTCAAAACGTATGAGTCTCATATACTTGATTCGTTATGAGTGAGGTGTGGCCTAGATTAGTTTTGATGAACCTTGAATATTGAAGATCATTGAAACCTTTCGTTGCTACATTTGAAGACTATATCCTTTTACGGTAGTTTGATTTAATCTTGTCTATTTTCACACATGTGGTTTCCAAATTGAGAGAATTTTTCATAAAATATTTTTTGAGTGGTGTGTGTTTTGGTTTTTGTGATTAAGGTTAGTTTTTAAGAAAATAAATTTTAAGGGGTTTTATTTTGGAGCTGTTTCACGGCTACAGTTTGTGTCCGTGCGCATGGATCTGGATTTATTTTGAGTTGGGGGCTTATTGGATATAAACGTACGCACGACCAGATCTTATCTTTCGAACGACAGCATCGTATTTTCAACTTTTGTTATAAACAACCTTGTTTTCCCACAATTTAAAGTCAGCCTTTTCCCTCCTTCTAAAACATCATATCTGAGGAGATATTCGTATTTATGAAGCCTTACTTCTCTCTCTAAATAAATTTTGAAATGTTTTTAGATCTATAATGAGATCTACCCTTTTATGAAAAGTTTTTGAGTGAATTGAATTTATATATCTAACCAAAGTTACATATCTTTCTTATTTGCTAAGATCAAGTACTCCACAATCTAAAATTGGAGGTGCTTTGGTTCATTAGATTAATTGGAGAAAAATATGATTCCAAGGAGAATATTAGAGTTTCTCATTCATTCGTGGAGATAGAAGTGGATTTCTATTCATCTATGCTAAAAGTCGATGTTCATATGCAACTACTAGTGAGTGCATAGCTAAGAGGTACCTTCTTGATTTGTACAAAACTCTTTTCATTTAGAAATAGAAATCAGAGTGAGTGTGAGGTTTTTCCCTAGATGATGGTTTTTACTCATTAAATATGTCTTATTGTTTGTGTGTGTTTCCTTATCTTCATATCTAACAATCTTGATCACACAATTCAGTTAGTTTGTTTAGATCTCTCATATTAGATTGAATTTGTCTTAGGTGTGGTTATTTGAACATATTAATCTAGATCTAATTAGTTTGCTTGTATGCCGTTTTAACAAGACATTTGGATTACTTAAGTTTTATGTACTTGAAATTGTGGAAGAAATTTTTAGAGATTTAAAATTTGGGTACGTTGTCTTAATAAAACTATTAACCCCCTCTAGGTTGTGCTTTTTACATTTACAAAATATTCTCATAGTAGCTCAAGGATATATCAAACTTGAAGTTCTTCACTTTGATAAGTCTTTTGTCCCGATTTCTCAGCTAGAATTGGTTCATCTACTCTTGGTCATAACATGTTTCTTTGACTTCTATCTCCATGAATCGATATGAAGAGCGCATTTATGAATGGTACTCTTCAAGAGGAATTCCATGCATCAATCGAAAGGCTTTGAGGATCCCAATTTCCCTAAACATGTTTATCACCTCATAAAGGTGTTATATGGCCTTCAATAAGCTCCAAGAGCTTGGTATGAGAGACTTACCTCACATCTTGTGGCAAAAGGTATCGAAAGAGGAAGTATGGACAAGAATTTGTTTTGTAAGTCTTTCATGAAAAATATAGTGGGTGCCCAAGTCTATGTAAATGATATTGTGTTTAGTTTGACTGGTGAAATGAAAATGGATTGGGAGCTCAATTTTTTTCCTAGTCTATAAGTGAGTCAAATGGAATGTGGAATATTCATTGCACAATGTCAATATTCAAAATACCTTTTAAAAAAATTTGATATCGAATTTACTAACCATAAACTAACTCCAAAGAGTGTTTTTGAAAATCTTGGGAAGGACCTCAATGGAAAGGATGTGGACAAAATGCTATATTGAATAATGATAGGAAGTTTGTTATACCTTACGATTTTCCATCCTAATATATCATTTAGTGTAGATTTTTTTCTTGCTACCAATCGTGTCCCAAGGAAACCCACTTGAAAGTCATTAAGTGTATCATCAAGTATGTGGGTGGTACCACAGGCTTTTGTATTTGGTACCCTCATTGTACCGATACCTCTTTAGATATTTTGATGTTGATTGGGCAGGATATATAGAGGGTATGAAGAACATATCAAGTGGTTGCTTACACTTAGGAAGTTATTTGTTTTCTTGGAACTCCAAGAAGAAAACTTATGTGTCTCTGTCCACTACCGAAGCGAAATACATTGAGGCATGTCGTTGTTATACCCAGTTACTTTCGATTAAAAAAATGTTGAACAATTATAGTATTCATCAACATTGCATGAATATTTATTTTAATAATATTAGTGCCACTGACTTAAAAAATATGATATTAACATTTGCCATCATTTTATTAGAGATCTTGTTAAAGACAAGGTGGTGTCTTTAATTTTTATATCGAGAATCGATTAGTTGATATCTTGACTAAAAGTCTTGATTGCACTAGGTTTTATTATTAAATCATTAGTAGGTGTTTTCATTCTTGATTTATTTCTTAGTAGCATGTCTAGAATTTTAAGCTCTAAATCCTTATTTGGTATATATCCAATTACATGTTTCTTATGAGTTTATTCTATTATCTTTCAATAAAAATATTTTTGATACAATCATTTATATGATCTCTAGATGATATATATATATATATATAATTGCACTTTACACTTCACTACACGTTGAGTTGGTGCCACTTTATAAGTAATGACAAAGATGTATGGTCTTCTACAAAGAATTCAAAGTTTCAGTCGACTCGTGAAAGCATGTCTACAGTCCTAAAAACTGCATGTGAGGTTTATCATTTCGTGATTTGAAGAAAGTTGAAAAAACTTATTTTATATCAAAATCATGATTGAATAAGCGGTTAAGGCTACGACTTTAGTTGTGTAATGCTACGCTTGAAAATTGGAAATAGGATTGTAGTCATTCCAGTCATTTTTTGGCGACGAGCGTGCCCCAAAGCGGTGGTGAGGAGACAACGCTCCTCTGTGCACTTGGATAATGGGGCAAAAAGAAATAGCAGGCCATCATCGGCGATGTAAGATGTGCGAATATGTAGAGATCAGAGTCTCTAGCCTATTTTACTCGAAATAAGCAAGAAAGGTAGCTACCTCCAAAGAGACAACATAAAGATAACTAGTGCATGTGAAACCAAATGAGATGTGGGCTCGAAGACTATGCTACAAAGTGGGAAGGCGTTAGGAACCAACCCCACCCTTTTGGTCTCTCATGATCTATAAAAATATTCTCCTTATCTTAATGTATGCACATGTGTATATGTGTAAAACGTCTCGTGTGTGCAAAATGAACAATATTGCATATATGGATTAAGGTGTAATTGTGTGTATGTGTGTTAAGAGTGGAATTGTGATAACCACATCATGGGAAGGATGGGAATGAATACCACTAAGGCGATAAACTAACTAAACATGAATGAAACAATAAAAGAAGGTATAAAATGGCTAAAATATTAGCAATGCCCCAAAATTATAATCTCGTTATAGAAAAGTGAGAACACCTTTATGGGAACACTAAAAAGGTAATAAATGTAAGAAAACTAACTACATGAATAAAACATGCTAATTGTATGAATACAATGCTAATATATGGGGAATAATCTAAATAAAGTAACCAAGGGGACTTTAGGATGACTACGTAGCCGAAAATGGCATAAAAGTTTATGTAGTTCGCAATAAGAAAACAGTTGGGGTCTAGACCATAATACGAATATAAAGTGTTTATTTTGATTTATGAAAAGTGGATGAAATGTGGTGAAGTATAGAAAAAATATGAGAAAAAACTAAATTGGGAACTAAGGTGTACCCCCCCCCCCCCCCCCCCCCTTGGTTAAACTTGAATATATAATAATAATAATAATAATAATAATAATAATAATAATAATAATAATAATAATAATAATAATAATAATAATAATAATAATAATAATAAAAAAAAAAAAAAAAAACTGTAGGATTAATTATGGAAACAAGATTTAACAACTAGAAATGAAGTAAGGACACTAAAATATGCAAGAGAACAATCATTGGACTAAAAAATATACAGGGTTTTGAACCTTCAAGCACTTTTGAATTTAGTTTTATGCACACTGTGGGTTGATTTTTCATTTGTTGACGATGTTGGTGGAGTGGTGGTTGAAGGTGGGTTAAGGTGATGTAAGACAATGATTGAGAGAACATGATGAAAAGGATGTATTCTAAATTTAAAAGGGTTGTCGCACTAAAATCAAGGTACCTTGTATAGGAGAACCCTAGAAAGATAAAATGATATTTTTGCCCTAAAGACTTGCCAGCTAGAGTGATCCTATCCCTTCCTTCTAGTAAAGTGGTCAGAATTGTTGTTCAAGTAAGGCATAATTTTCCTATAAGCAAGTGAGGTCCTATTAATAGGCAAGAAGAAATGTTTTTTGGCTATAACTTACAAACCGTAAGTCAAATTAGCATAAGTTTGGGACTGTTGGAAAGATGATTCAGAGCTCTATTATTTTTTGATAGGGGAATCCCGTATTCAAGAGTTTACCAAAATAAAATAGGGAATTTGGAGATAACTACCTTTCTCCAATTAGGGTTTAAAGGAGGGCTCAGGTTTCAAAATGGAAAAGGACTTTTCTTGGATCCTATATAGGAGTGTATGGTTGTTAGAATGGGGTTCCTATAGAGACCCTTGATGGTGAGATTAAGATAAGAGAAAGGGCGTCGAAAGATAGACATTCGATGGAGGTTGTGAGTGTTGAGTCTCTATGTGTTGGATCTCTGGTGGGGATTGGTAGTTAGGACTTTGTCGGGAGCCCAAAGTGTATTGCAATCATTCTGAGGGTAGAGTGGGGTCTAATTTTGAGCACATAGTTAGCGTATTTAAGGGCTTTAAAATGATTCTAAGGGCTTTAGAGAGTATATAAGGACTTGTAATCTGATTATAAGGGTTGGAGAATTATTAGGAGGACTTGTGGTTTGATGTTGATGAGAGGTTTGGCCTGATTCTGAGGGCCTATAGAGTGGTGTAATGATTGTGTCCATATTCACGAGGGCTTAGGGAGTGGATGATTGTGGCTTAATTATGAGTACCTAGCATAATGAATGTGTCCTGATTCTGAGGTCCAAGAGTGTTATGGGGATTGTGTCCTGATTCTAAGGGCTAAGGTGTATTATGAGGACATAAGGAGTGTGTGTGACCAATACAAGGATCACGATCTAATTCTGAGGGACAATGTATATTCTAAGGACCGAAGTGTGTGTGATTGATACAGGGATTGTATCCTAATTCTGAGGGATAAGGTCTATTCTAAGGACCTAAGTGAATATGAGGATCATGGCCTAATTCTGGAGACAAGTAGTATTTTGAGGACCTAAGTGTGTGCAACCAATATGGGGATCATGGCCTAATTTAAAGGGCCAGGATCTATTCTGAGGACCTAAGTGTGTGTGACTAATACGAGGATTGTGGCCTAATATTGAGGGCTAAGGTCAATGATGAGGACCTATGTGTGTGCGACCAATATGGGGATTATGGCCTAATCTTAAGGTCAAGGTCGATTTTGAGGACCTATGCATTATGTGCAATAAATACATGAATTGCAGCTTAATTCTAAGGGCTAAGGTTTATTCTTAGGACCTAAGTGTGTGCGATCAATATGGCGATTGTCGCCTAATTCTGAGGGCTAAGGTCTATTATGAGGACCTAAGGAGTGTGTGATACCAATACGGGTATCATGAACTAATTATAAGGTGCAAGGTCTATTTCGATAACCTAAGGAGTGTATGATGGGTTTAAAAAGGATGTGTGATGATATAAGAATTTTTCGAAAGGTTTCAAATTTTTTCATATATTTGGATCTTTTAATTATTTTTTAATGCTTGTGTAATCTTAAATTTTGTTGAATTTTATGACATGTGTGCATTTTTGTGAATTTTGAGATTTTATGATTTTTTATTTATTTATTGGGAATTTTTGGAGTTGCATTTTTTACTTCTTTTTTTTTTTTGTTATTTTTCTTTCTTTGTACTTGAAACTCAAAAGCAACATATATGTATGATGCGTTTTTAGTTTGTTTATCCTGATTAAGTGGCTTTTCTATATGCACTTTTAATTTTTCCCCGAGGATTTTTATGACATGAAAAAGTATGTTATGTATTTAAAAATTTTGAAGATTTTTTTATAATGATATATTAAAGGACCTTTCAACTTGGTTCTCGTCACTTTGTGGCGCAACCATTAGATCAAATGGGGCCTTTTGGAGGTGGCTACGCAATTTTGGTACTCGGAGGACCACATGTTTCTCTTTGAACTGGATGAGGTATGTCCGGCTTATGAGGAACTTTTTATCATCTTGGGCACATATCCCCATACTCCGACCACTAATCCTGAATTTCCTCATTCGCCGAGAGAGGTGTTGGGCTAAATGTTACATATTTCTCCTTTTATTGCTCGAACATTAGTACATAGAGGAGAAATTAACCTTTTCGCGGTGCATGAGTCGGTGAGACATTAGGATTTTTTATCTGATGGGTATAGTGGGGTTGTGGTATTGGGCTTGATTGCCAAGTTACTTCTGGTGGCAGGTGGCATGAGTGCGAACACCCAAGTTTTTTCCATAATCTATGGATGCATTGTCATTGAAATCTTATAATAACCATTATTACAAAGACACTGAATGGCCTTGATGACGGGAAATATGACCCTCCACCTTTTTCGTGAGGAAATCCTATGCGGTTATATAGGTAGTTAGTGGAGAGATTCTAGTTGGATGTGCCCTAATTTTCCTTCACCTAGTATATAAAACTTTTTCCTTTGACCTTATATGGACTTTGGTGCATCCGTGAAGCTGATACCCTGTTATAATTATATTACTCTCGATACGCCTGACTCATAGGCCTCATCTATACTTTATTATACCTCTCTTAGAGACTCTTGCATCAGGTAGGATGAGATCAAATCGTTCCTCATCGTATAAGAAATTTCTTTCCTGTAAACAACCTGATTGAGTAATTGAGAATGGCCCGGGGGAGTCTGTGGTAATGTCGTAGGCCTACTCGACGTTCGACCCTTTCCCAGGTTTTAATGATTCCAGGGGATTACCTGAAGTGGTTATGCCAGGATTTTATCTTGAAGGCTTGAAAAGAGGAATTCGATCACAGGTGACTTGTTGCAACTGGGGTAGTCATAGGGGGTGGAGTGGTCCCTATTAATATTTTTAGGTTGTACCTCCATTTTGAGTGCATGTGGGTACGAATCCAGAATGGGGACTATTGAGGACCTCCAGAAGGTAATGATGACAGTAATGGTGATTAACCAAGTACTTCTAGTAGTTAATGGAGAATTTTGTGAAGTTCTAGTCTTGGTGTTGATCTTGGTATGATTTAAGTGTTGGTATTTGTATCTTTGTGTAGGTTTAGATATAGGTCTTGGTTGTTGTAATGGAAATGGAAGGTATTGGTGATGTTTCGTTGCATGTATTTTGAATAAAATTTTCTTTTATCAAATAAATGCTAATTTTGAGTGTATATTGTTGTGCCTTTGTGGAAGAATCATTTATGTTTCAATTGTTTATACAAATCGTTAAGGCATACACAGTCATTTTGTTCAATTAAAGTGATGATGGAGACCTATAACTCTTGCTGGGAGAAAATGATAGTATTTTGTGAAAAAAGGATCGCACCCAAAGTCTCTTTTTAGATTGCCCATGTACCTGTGTGGGGATAAAAGAGTTTGTAGTGTTTGAAATATTTTGAGAGGATCAGGTCCTATACATTTCTAATAGGGAGAGACAAGAAGAGTTTTTCTAATAGAAGATAGGTGATAATTACATAGCATGACAAGATTCGAAGTAAAGAAAGGAACTTTTTGAGGTGATAAAGGTTTACGGGGTATGTCATTTCTTCTCCGTCAAGATTAGTTAGGATAACAACACCTCTTAATAAGATCTTCTTTACAAGGCATGTCTCTCTCTAATTGGGATTATATTTTCTTCTAGTGGGCTCTATAATTTCTTTGAGAGCGAGGTTTCCTTCTCGCATATCGCGTTATTTGACTTTATTATTGAATGATCTTGCAATATGGAGATTATACCCTTGTATATGGTATAAATCCTTTAGTTTCTTTTCATTCAAGTGTGTCAACTTTTATAGTGGTTTCAAAGCCAATCCACGTCTCCCACTTAACTCTAAAGCATGAATCATAGGGAAGGTATCTCAGGTTCAACAAACATGAATGCTTCGATATTGTAAAGTAAGTAATATGGGGTCAACCCAGTGGACGTTCTGATTGACATGCGGTAGCTCTAGAGGGCGTAAGGGATTTTTTCAGCCCAATCCCTGGAGGCTCATAGTTGTAACTTTAATAACCCCAATAGTTTATGGTATGTATGATGAAGACTTGTGTCTTTCAATTCTATATTCCTTGACCACTTCTGTAAATTCAACTTTAAAATGGATACCATTATCTTACATGAGTTCTTCATGCACCCCATAGCGGCAAATGATATTATTTCGAATGAACATGTCTATTTTTTAGACATTCAACATGGCGTATGACTCAGCTTTGACCCATGTGGTGAAGTAATCAATAGAGAACAAGATAAGTTTATTCCCATTAGATGCTTTGGGGGTGACTTTCCTGATGATGTCGATCCCCCATGTCAATAAAGTCCATGAAAAAGGCCATGTTGTATAACTCTGAGGCTCTTCAAGATGAGCATGATAGGGTAAGAATTTTCATTTCTAACTTTCCATTTTTGAAAGACCTCCCTATGATGGGTTATGAATCTCTATAAACATATATGTATCGAATTCCCTTTTTGAGAAAAACTTTAAGACCCACGATTCACACCTGGCACTATGTCATGTTATTGGTGCATGTAAAGTTTAACCTGATGGTGATAGGAGTATAGGAATCATTTGGTGAGAAGTATCCGAATTCCATATCCGTTTTTGTTGGCATTTTCATTAAATAATATCTTCCATCAGAGTTCTTTGGGAGTAGTGTAGAGAACCTCTTCATTCGTAAATTATGAGATCCATAGCTCGACTTCTTTCATGGGGTGATCCGTTAGGTAATTAGAAATAGCCCTCTCTTTTAATGGCCTTTTACGTGATGTAGACAATGTCAAATTTTGTTAATAGGATCAACCATCGGCCCATGTGGCTTGACAAATCAAGTTTTGTTAATAGATATTTCTTGTAATCGATTCAGACACAAGTTTGATGGGAAATTCATGCATATAATGTCGAAGTTTTTGGGTGACCTAAATTAAGGCAACTGATGCCTTTTCAATTGCAGCATAGTTCACTTCATATCTTGTTAACTTTTGACGAGCGCAGTAGATGCCTCGGTCTTTATGAGACTCTTCGATATATTAGGATAACATAGCCCTAATATAAGTATCGGTAACAGTAAGGTATATAAGTACAGGTAGGCCAAGTTGTTGTGGCATGAGCACTAGTGGTTGGGTAACACTACACCAAAATGGGAAAATTGGCACCCTTTAGTTGTTTAGCCTTGTCACGGTCATTGACCGTGACAACAAACATGTGTTTTGTGTCACGATCATTGACCGTGACAAGCCCGTGATAAATTTACGTGTCATGGACGTGTCACGGTCAAAGATCATCACAATATTTTTAGTATTATCACGATCAATGACAGCGACACGTCCGTGATAAATTATTCAGTAAAAAAACCCTACGCTTTCTTTTTTCCCACCGTTTTTTTGTTTTCCCTCTCTTCCTCTCTCGAAGCGATTTCCATCTCTCTCTCTCTCTAAGGTATGTTTTTTTCCTCTCTTTCCTTTTCATTTCTATACGTGTGTATATATATGTATGTGGTAGTGTGAGGTGGGGGGAGGGGGGCAGGGGTGGTGGGAGTGGGGTGTGTGTGTGTGTGCAGGTGTGTGTGTGTGGTGGGGTGGGGGTGGTGGGGTGTGTGTGTGTGTGGCGGGGGGAGGGGGCAGGGGGTGTGGTGGGTGTGTGGGGCAATCTTAACAATTCTATAGCTTTAATTAATCAATTGTATAGTTTTAGATGAAAGTAAATTAATAATTAGTGCCCATTTCATATAAAAGTAGGATTGTCCCTCATTGTAAATTAGTAAATTAATTATTGTATACTTTAATTGTTAGTTTAATTGATGAAATGAATTAATTGAGTAGATGAATTAGAAGGAGTACAGGATACATATTTGTTATTGACATTGTTGTTGGATTCTTTTGTTTAGTAAATGTTGGGTTGGTTAGTTTTAAAAGTGGCATGACCACTGGATTATTGTCCATATGGGGGAGGGATTTTTCAACTTTTTTTTAAAAATTACTTTGTATATCGAACAATATATATATAGTATGATAATTAAATGAAACATACTTGAAATTAAATATAGTGCTCATGGATACTAGCTTTCTAGTTCTTATGCGTGCGCATTTAATAGCCTTTAGACCCGTTCGAGAGTCATTACCCCTGTAATGAGATCTCTCGAATTGAGACAGTTTGAGACTGTATAATTTCTGTATAATATTCTTATTGGCTTAAAGTTGTTACTTTTGGAGTAAGTTCTGCAGTCGTATCTTAATGTTCTCTGGGTACATACCAGATTGACAAGTGTGACTGTTATTTCAATTGATCAATTGAAATAACACTCAAACTTGCCAATCTACGTCGTGTACTTGGAGAACTACGGGGATATGCTGTCGATTTTTTTTAAATCGTAATAATGTGGATGAGCTGTTAAGTATATTACAGAAAAATGCGGTCTTGAATGGGATAGGACCACTCACCCTTTAGAGGAGATGGAGGAAATAGAAATTTCTATTATAAATTGAATTTGAATATAAAAAAGACATAATTAAATGAAACATACTATAAATCTAAGTTTTGTTTACCTTTAATAGGTGATTAGTTGTGGTAGCTGTGATGGGATATCCAAAATACAAAGAGTTGATGGGTGAGACAAATAGAATGGGGGATGTGTTTCGCAGAGGTGCTAACGAATTTGTAAAATATGCAAAGAGATGTCATAATGATGAAGAGTTTCCGTGTCCGTGTGCTTGGTGTAAAAATGGTAAGGTGTTTGAGTGGAAAACAGTTGAACTACATTTGTTAAGATCGGGTATGAAAGATAGTTATCGATTTTGGAGTTCTCACGGTGAATTGAAAGCTCCTTTTGTCCCCGACTAACCTTCACAACAACCTTCAACAAGTAGAATAAATGAGCCGTTTGTTTGTGTATTTCAAAAGGTTAACCAAGTGTTTTACTCGGAGTATATCAACAACGAGCCGTGGTCAATTGTCCAAAATGTGCCAAAACGTCTAAATAGTAGTGTGGATGACTTGGCTGCTCCTACCGAATATCAATCCATTTTTTATGATAACCCAAATTTTAAATAATTTTTCAATTTGTAATAAATATTCCAATTTGTACTGAAATATTCCAATGCATTTGGGCAGTTTGAGACTGTATAATATTCTTAGTGGATTAAAGTTGTTACTTTTGGAGGAACTTTCTATTATAAATTGAATTTGAATTTGAAATTTAAGTTTTGTTTATACTAATCCATGAATATACGCTTCTTAACTTTAATAGGTGATTAGTACATAGTTATTTGGGGTGTCGTATTTGTGGAGAGGAGAGTGACTCTCTTCGTCTATCCTTTAGCTAAAAAAATGAAGCGAGAATTCCCTTCATATCCGAACACTAAGAAATGCCATAATCTTATGGAGTGATGCTCTGCAAATTCCTTCCAATCGTTGTGTAGCCAAACATCACTATTTGAAGTTGTCAATTCCACTCTCCATACCCCACCACTTGGAACCTCTAGCAAAACATGGGAAAATATGGAAAGTGGAATTGACAACTTCAACTTGTGATGTTTGGTTACACAACGGTTGGAAGGAATTTGCAGAGCATAACTCCATATGATTATGGCATTTCTTAGTGTTCAGATATGAATGGAATTATATTTGACACGATTGCCCGGCGTACATTAGCTGTTTGGGTGGCACTACAGGTAATGTATTTATATTTATATGAATATTTAAATTTTAATTTTGATTTCGATTTCGATTTCGATTTTTATGAATATTTTCTTGTTGGGTGGCACTAAACTCTTGTGCAGTGTCTTGTAGTGGCTGATTATTATAGTGGAATTGGAACTGGAAATTGGTGCTGGATTTTCTCAAAAGTTGTCCTCTTCTAGAGGTTCTTATCTTTGAGGTACGTCAAGGGTTCGTAACATCACTTCCAGCTAAATAGTTTGTAGATTTGAGATAATTGATGGCGATGTTGTTTCTTCTTATATTAGGGTTTTTCATTTTGTTGTGAATAAATCGGGACATAGTGGTTGGAATGGTATGTACCTGATTGTTTGAGATCACACCTAAAGCCAATCGAAATTATGGGATTGGGGTCGAACAATGGAGTTAAACAGTTGAGGTACTTTGTGGAGAATCCCAAAGTTTTGAACATGTATGGGGTTGTTTCTATTTTGAATGTATATTTACACTATCTCTATTTTATCTGGATATATAATGTTTGAATAGGTACAACATTTCTATAACAGGTACATATATACTGCTAGGCAGTGGCAGTGGCCATACTTCCCAGCAGATTTTTTTTCAATTCTGCCCAGAATTGTCACGGTCTTTGACCGTGATAATTTTTTTAACATTGTCACGGGTTTGTCACGGTCCTAAACCGTGACAAAACTTGTCAAGGACCGTGACAAGTCTAACAAACTTGTCACAGTCAATGACCGTGATAAGACCGTGACAAAAAACGTCATCTCGCCCAAAATTGTCATGGTCACTGACCTTGACATGTCCGACTTGTCAAGGTCAATGACCGTGATAATTCGGAAGATTTGGTGTAGTGTAAGGTACCACTTGATTTGTTGAATTCTTATTGGCACACCTCATTTTAGACCTTGGTTGAATCATTTCAGAGGATCATGAAGATAGGTTCACAGGTGGAAGTGATTTAGCTGATGAATGTTTTGATTTAATGAAGTTTTCCTAAGAAACCGCACACTTATTTCTTTTTTTATAGGTGGTGAAAATTAGATAATCTCTTTGAGCTTACTAGGGTCTATTTCAATTACCCTCTCACTGACCATAAAGACTAGGACTTTTCCTTTGGTTACAATAAAGATGCATTTTTGCATGGTGAGGCACATTCGATATTGTTATAGCCGTTTGAAAATTTTCATTATGGAATGTATATGCCTTATCGAGTTTTGGACTTGATGATCATATCGTTAACATAGACTTCGACTTCTTTATAGTCGATATCATGTAGGATGGTCATGGCTCCCCTTTGGTATGTAATCGTATCATTTTTGAGACCTAAAGGTATAGAAGTGTAGGAAAAGGTTCTTTATATGGTAGTGAAAGTTGTCTTCTTTTGATAAAATGGAGGCATCTTGATCTTAATACACTCGGGAAGCTACTAATGAACAACTTGAGGGAGTAGAGGATGGTCGTCCTTAGGAGAAACTTTGTTCAAATCTCTATAGTCGACGCACATGTGGACTTTCCCTCCGAATTTTAGAACGAGGACGATGTTAGTAATCCAAGTCTAATACTCTACCACATAGATGAAACCCATGCTTGTCTGCATAATCATTTCATCATTAACCTTGAGCAACCATTTGGATCAAATTTTCCTCAAATTTTACTTGACATCCTTGCATTAAGGGTATCTAGGGATCTCGTGTTGCCCAATTTTGGGATCAATATCGGGCATGTCAGTGTAAGACAATGCAAAAATGTCCACAAACTCCTTATGAAGTTTTTCGAATTATGATTGATCTTACTCATTGGGAGATGATAATATCCTAATCTCGCGTAAATTGCTACTAGAACCAAGATTAATGATAGTAGTTTCCTCATCATTAATTTAAATGCAGCTGTGATTTTTATTTTTTCCTTAGTGGGATCAGTTAAAAATTATTCAGTCATTAAATCATCTTGATCAATTATTTGATTAGTAAAATAAATCCAATTAATATAAGGCAAATAAAGATACTCAAAATCCACATTAATTCCATTGATATTATCGTTTAGAAAAATATTGGTGAGAACATCCGCAAAGGAGGCCTCAGTTACAATAACATCAGAAAAAGGAAGAGTATAATTTATTGGTTGCTAATGGAGTTTTAGACTCTAGGATGATAGGGGTTTGTGTGTAAAGAGAATGAGGAGACTAGGCCTTTGGGAGGGAAGTTTTTTTTGGAAAAATAACTCGAAAATATGCATAATTCCCTTACTTAAAAAAATCAATCGACCCGACATTGTAGCTTGAGGACATGGGGTCGCGACCGTTTTTTAGCCCGAGCGTAACCTTAGACTGACTTCACCCTTTTTCTTTTCTTTTTTCTTTAATTAATTTTCTCAAAATCCATTTATGTTAATTATTCATTTCCAACTCACATATCCATCATCGAATCCTTAGCTTGCCCTGCTAAGTAATCACTAACAACTAAGTCAATCTTAGGCTCAAAACCTTATTTCAAACTAACCATTTATTAATCTAGCCCGATTTAACTTAATTGATACAGGTCCAATTATGTTAATCCATTACAAATTTACCTTTTTCCAATCCATAATTATTTATTTATCCAATTTCCATATTTTATTTTAAAGAAGTGGGATGGAATACCCACATATATTATTAAAATAAATTAGGAAAAACAACCTATCCAATGTTGATTTACATGGTTTGGCGACGAAAAATGAAGAAAATGACATGTTGTTAAGACCAAGAAACATGCTACGAGAAAACTAAAATTTTGGGGATTTATAAGTATCTGTACTACATAGAAGAAAAAAGAAAATTAAAAAACAAGAAATAAAGATAATTTAAGAATGAATACTTGTCAAACCCAACTCATATGTTAAAAAAAAAACTATATCTTTTTTTGTCAAGTTCATGTTATTAAACCATTCTCTAATCCCAAAATCGCAACCATAAATTTCTAAAAAAAATCACTAAGCTTTTGGCTTCATGATAGTAATGGGAAAAAGGATTTGGATTTGATTATGAACGGCATCAATCTTCTTCTTCACCAACCAAATATTCATAGGACATGTACTATCACATAAAATAACTTGGAGTAAAACTTTAAAATCAGATTCAATTATAAGAGAAAAAAATACAAGCATACGACACAAATTCAATCCATCTAGTAAAGCTTTACCCTTTGACACTAGATTATATCCATTCTCATAGACCCCATTTGGTTGTCCCAAAATTGTAAATTGGATCATTAATAAATTGATCAATTTACAAATTGACCCATTAATTGTGTTTGGTTTCATTAATGAAAGGATTCATTAATTACCCCATTTTAGCTCATGTGCAAAATCTAAAATTGGATCATTTCACAAAAAACGTGAAATGAATCCATTAGAAATAGGAGTCACATAAAGTGCATGCCCCCTATACCTCTCCCTCTCCCTCTCCCCCTCTCTCTCTATATATATTTTTACCTTTTTTTCATAGAACTTTATATCAATTTCAAATTACCAAACATCGTATAAAATTGGATTTAACTCATTTCAAATTCACTCATTTACAATTCACAAGTTGAAAATGAACTAATTTACATAATCAAACAATTTGTGCAACCAAACTGGGCCATAGCGATTAGAAAATGAAAAAATGAACTATCCCGCCTCATCTCAAACCATTACTCCATATCCACTAATATATGAATTTCCTCACGATGCCCCATCAATGTTGAGCGTAAGTCTTCCTCCCAAAGATCTTAACCATTTGCTTAAAATAGGATCCCTACATTTCATAGATGAACCTTAAGATTGAATTCCATCACCCACTCACGATCATATGAAGAAAGAAAGCATTTAGGACGATGAGACAAAAGGTATCTTGGATTAATTTAACGACAAAAAAAAATCTCTTTGCAATCCACGGTAGTTCCTTTAAACACCGTGGAATTTATAGCTTTCCACAATTCCCAACTAACACATCTAGGGACAATGGAGAAAATAATGTTAAAAACGCCACCCCCTGCTTTTCTTATCCACCAAGATAGCCAAGTACTAATTGAGAATTTGTCCAAGTGAATACCCATTTTACCAAAAAGGAACGCCCAGACCTTAAAAAAAACCTCCCTAAGTAAAAATAAATGCTCCATAGATTCTTCTTTAACATTAATAGTTCAACAACAACATTTGGATGGCAAGAGAATTCCTTTCTTTTAAATATTATCATCTATACAAATTCTTCTAACCAAAATATTCCATGAAAAGATAGACATAATAATTGGAATTTATTTATGTCAAATAAATTTGAAATATGCACAAGTACATCCAATAGTCAAAGAAAGTTCCTACACTAATTTCATTGTAAGTTTTCTCGATAGTTTCTACACCAACAACAACGATTATCCATCCATTCATTATTTGCTTTAATAATGTCCATACACCCATAAATTTATTTCCATTTATGAGATCAATATGGATTATAAACCCTTTTTGTAGATAACCCATACTAGGACCTCCCTAAGCTCATCCTTAGGTCCCTAGCATTCACTCGTTCACCACAAAACTTACGTCAAATTTCGAGTACCGATCTAAAGACCACCGGGCGCTCTCGGGACCCATTTAACTTCAATAAACTTTCTCATTTGAGAAGTATCTCAATGAATCTTTTAAGGCATATAAATTCCATTTCCAACGGTTTTCCCCGTGTACGAATTGGCCTTATGGTTCGGACGAATGGTCAATTTTAGCATAAAAACTGATCTAGAGGCCACTAGGCGCTCCCGGGTCCCGTTTGACTCTAGTCAACTTTCTCTTCTAAGTGAGAGATAAATGAATCTTCGAAGGGCTCTGAATCCCCTATCAAACTGTCCTCCCTGTGCATGAATCAACCTTACGGTTCGAAAGAACTCTCTGTTTTACCATCAAAAACTCATACGGAGGCCACATGGCACTCTCGAGCCCCATTTGACTCTAGTCAACTTTCTCGTCTGAGTGGGAGATCAATGAATATTATAAGGGATATGAATCCCCTTTCCAACATTCCACCCAATGCATAAATAGATCTTATAGTTCGGCCAAATGGTCCGTTTTACCATCGAAAACTGATGTGGAGGCCACCGGCCTCACCCGGGCCCTGTTTGACTCCGATCAACTTTCTCACCTGAGCGTAAGCTCCATAAATCTTTGAAGGGATTTGAATACCATTTTAATGGTCCACCCTTGCACAAATAGGCCTTACAGTTCGGATGAACAATCTATTTTACCATAAAAAACTGATCTGGAGGCCATCAAGCGCTCCCGGTCCCGGTTTGACTCTGATTAACTTTCTCACCTGAGAAATGAATCTTCAAAGGGATCTGAATGCCATTTCCAATGATCTTCCTCATGTATGAATCATTCTTACAGTACGAACAAACGACTCATTTTACTCCAAAGGGTCACCGGGAACTTCCAGGCTTTGTTTGACCTTGGTTTACTCTTTGAAGCAAATGAAGTTGAATGAAATCTTAGAGGGCACTGGATACTTTTTCTAACAATCCATTTCGAACACAAATCGGCCTTACAGTTCGGACGAACGATATGTTTTTTTCAAAAACTTCCCGTTTAGTGACCAACGACCCTTTTAAGCCCCGTTTGACCTCGGTCAACTCCTGGACTCAGAAGTGGCTCATTGGATTCTTAAATAAACATGAATACCCTTTTTAACGATCCACCTCGTGCAGAATTATGACTTACGATTTGCATTTTATAAACATTTTTTCGAACAATCTGTCCCAAACTGCTGAATGGCACGCTCAGGACCGTGCCTATCGGTAGTGTGTCTGTTTTCTATGCCAATAAGTATGTCCAATACCCTACCTATCATCACCCCCTTGGCCCTATATATATAGTCCATGACCTCACTTTGAAAAGTCACCCCTGAGAATCCTTCTTAGCAATCAAGACAATAATCTCTCGAATTCCCCTCCTAAAAATTCTATTTACCATATTCCTTCCATCATTTTCATATTTCATTTAGTAAATCCCCCCATCTCCTCATACCACCTTTACCTCATTTCAAGATCAGCATATCTACACTCAAGATCCACTTCAAGTCTTCATAAGGAGGTCCAATTCTCCATCCTTGTCCCTTAATTATCTTATTTTAGCATTAGTTGTTTTATTTTTACTTTAGATATTTACTTCAGTACACCACATACATTAATCTTAAACTGTTATTAGTAGTATTTGCACATACTTTATTTCATAAAAAAAACTAAAAACAAGAAAAAGAGGGTTTATCTATAAATTCTAAAAGAGGGATTTCTCACACTTATAGAACATTTATCTCTCTACACACACATAAGAGAAATCCCTTCTTTGGATTTATGGGTTAAACCCCACCATATGTTGTTATATTCGAACTACGTGGATTTTGATGCCCCTTGGGATATGTAGATATCTTCGGTAAATCCCTGGACTCGGGTCCACCCTTTTATATATATATATATATATATATATATATATATATATATATATATATATATTCTTGAATGCTTGTGTCTTGTCTGATGTATACATTCATTCTTCCATAACGACTTGTGACTCGACAAACACTTACATTAGATTTTGAATTATTATTTTAGGAACACTCCTAAGGATGAATTCACACCATCCTTTTTCATGATGCGAGTTGAACGATTCCATTCTCCATCTATATTATGCACATAAGCATACACTTCACGGAGTCTAATAGGACAAGATTAACATATGCCCATGAGAGACCAAAAGGGCGGTATGGACACCTCACACCTTCTCATTCCGTAACTTAGTCCCCGAACCTTTGTATACTTGTTGTCAAAAGCATCAGTATTGTCCTTGATGATATTCTCTTGATATGGCAACATTTCTTTTGCCCATTTTATGAAAAATAGGTTGGCGACTCTATCTATACATATTAAGCCACATTGATGACGACCGAGCGCCCCGAGAAAGGGAGCAGTCCCGTGCACACGCCAGAGAGGGGGAAGCCCTCCCACCCTTATGGATGGCCACAGTGGCGACTACGCAGGGGAGGTTTTAAGAGGACTAAACTGTATTTTTGTGTGGATGTTATTCTTGTCTGCATGTGTGCATATGCGCCTACCTGTTTGTTCCCTTTTCTCCTATATATACCTTTTGTGTATATCTACTCCATGTATATATCACTTTTCACTCACTTATACACTTCACACACCGGTATATACTCTCCCTGTTCACTTCACAGACTTTTAGTTATATTCACTTTTACGCATGCTCCACACACCACTTAGAAAATCCATGCTTAGGCTTCACTAGCACACACCCACACTTCCAACACTTATATATATCCATGGTCAATTACACATACCACACACCACTTGTAGTTGATCCATGTATAAGCTCACTACCACACACACTCACTTGTATATATTCACATGTCACTTACTCACTCACATATATCCGTATGTAGTACAGTCTCCATGCTATATTTACTCTTCATAATACTTGTATATACTCCCTCATTAGTATAATACTCTATTTACTCATCATTCCAACAAAAAAATAAAAAAATACTCTCTCTCCATAATATGCTAATTAAGACTCATTCATTTTCACACACTACATCACCAAGAGCATGGCAATATTGACCAAAATTTTATCCAGTATTGTCTGTGTGTGTGTGTGTAGGGGGGGGGGGGGCACTTTGTGATGGGAACGGGTCTTGCAGGGCGCAATTACCCTAAGCAACATCTTACATTAGCCTTGTACCTTCGACGTATATCGAACAGTTCCCCTCGCATCATACCGCTTGACCGAACTCACGTTCGGATGTATATAGTAAGGAAATCGTTCACATACATCGAGTATATTGAATTCGTTCTTACATATATTGTCCTCACAAGGTATATAATGGGGCAGTTTAGGTATACTCAGGTATATCAAATTAATTGTCCAGACATACCTTTGAATGAATCCCCTTATAGGCAAGAGGTATATCATCGAAGTCATGCCAAATGGTGGAACCCTTCCACTAACCCAACAAGTTCATAAACCTCATATAAGTATCAAACCTAGGGCACTCATATTTAGTTTATCGATTACCATGCGAAACTCTGCCAAAATTCTGGGTCGGCATACCACCCAAATTTTCGTGCTATTTCGCCTTTTTTCAAAATAGAACCCCATATGTGAGCTTGAACATAAGTCAAACCATGTCTTACATATTTTCAAACCCCTATTTTTTCTGCATTTAGGAAAACCTAAAATGAGTGAAAACCTAATAATAATACTAATAATAATAACCATGATGAGATTCCCCTCCTCTTTTTTCAGAAACCAAATTACCAAAAACATTTTCTCCTCCTTCCAAAACGCCAAAATTTCCTCCCTCCTTCTTTCAAAAATAAATTTAAACCGTTTTCCATCTCCGGTCGATTGCATACTAAATTTTGGCCTCACTACCTATTGGCTTCGGTCTTTCGTGAAATTGCCCCTAAGCTCCGTCGGTTATTCTGCTACTTCATTGGAGTTTGGGATTTACCTTCATGAGCTCATTAAGGATAACACCGATCAAGCACTGAATGTGCTGCCCGATCTAATGGCCTTCTTAGCCCAACTCAATGCCAAGATTGATAACCTCCAAACTAAGGTCCATAAAATGTAGCGACAGCGGGCCCAGATCCCATAAAAACTCAAGGTTCTCTTTACTTGTTCCATGGGTCCAACTGCTCCCGAGCCTATCTGAGTCCTAAAAGAGTATCAGCATACTCCGTGTGACCCACTTACCAATGGGCTGCCATCCGCTCAACTCCTATTCTGAACCTTGCCCAACCAGGGACTAATTTGCCAGTACCCGTGGATCCCAAAGAGGAGGAACTGAAAAAGTTCAAGGAAGACCTCGAACTGATATAAAAAAAGTTCGACCAAGTTAAGATATTAGGGAACTACATGGACTACACCCATATGTCTCCTTATTCCAAATCTAGACTGATAGAGAGTTCAAGATGCAAGACATCGAGAAATTTGGGGGAAGTAGACCCCCAATTGTTCAATTTCGAAGCTACTACCAAGCCATGACCCTCCTTGGTGCCTTCAAAGAGATAATGGACCAGGTGTTTCAACATAACTTAAAATAAAGTGCCCTCTGGTGGTTTATGTCCCTCGAAGAAGTCAGAATCCGTAGTTAGGAGGATGTCGCCCCAGAATTCATATCTCAGTACAAGTATAACGAGGATCTAGAGTTTACGTGATGAGATATAGATCTTTTTAAGCAAAATCCTAGGGAAACAGTTAGTATCTACATAGGAAGATAGAGAGAGAGAAAGTTAGTTCCATGACCAACAGACTCTAGGATGAAGAACATATCAGTATTGTGAAGAATAACTTCTTGCCTCATACCCGAGCATCCATGGGAGGATATATTACCCACACTTTTGAGCCCTTAAATAAGTTGGTGTAAAACTTGAGGAAGGCATTACCAAAGTGGAATCTGAACCAAAGTAAGTGACCAGACAGTTCACTCCCCTAAAGTATGAGAATCCTGTCAGTGCTATGATCACAACCATCAATAACATTTCCCCACCTACTACCTCTTGGTCACCCAAAAATCGCCCCAATCCTTCCAAAAAAGAGTACATCGAACTCCATGCTCCCACGTTCAAAGTTTGCCAGGCCCTGTTAAGTCGAAATCTCATCAAACCCTTGGACCCTCGTCTATTACCAAATCCACTCCCTAAAAACTTTAAACCAAATTCCTGTTGTGATTTTAACCAATCATAGGTCATATCACCAACCAATGCTTTTACCTTAGAAATGTGATTCAATGACTAACTGACCGAGATAGAATCGTTTCACCGACTAATGCTAAACCCAACACCACTCATAGCCTGGTTCTAGCACATACAAATGCCATCTTTCTAAAAATTAACCCAGAATTTGACGCATATACTCAAATCATGCCCAGTAAAGCAGCCATTATCCTATAATCTCACCCAATTCACTTAACATTTGCCCATATTTTCTCATACACCCTACATGCGTCACCAATCAAGCTTCACTCCTCACGAGGGCCTACATCATCGTACGCACCTAATCTAAGGGGGGAGACATGGATTTACCGAATGTGTTAAACCAATTCTTAGAGTTTGGGCTAAATTTTCCCATCGAGATGACCATCGATGGTAAAAATTGAGTGGCTTGTTTATAAAAGCCTGAAAGTGGGCTCAAGAATTTGATGAGTGGGTAGTACCTATTGAAGAAGCCAGTCTAGTGTGACACCACACCCAATTACATATCGGGTGATCAGTCATTTATAAAATTTAAAATAGAATGTTCGATTGGTTCATTCTTAGCATCACTGTCGAAAATAATATAACCTTATTAACCACCTAATAATTAATTAAGCTAGTGTCAAAATATTTTCCTTTTTAAAGAAATCATTCAATAATTAATCCAAGAGTATAAACATCATCCATCCACCACAACTAATTAATGTAAATACTAAATCTGAATCACATATTAAAATAAATAAGACTGGATAAAACATTCCAGTTCAAAACCCTAATCCAATAACCATGGGAATAATAAATCCAACTGAAATGAAAGGAAAGTAAACTGAATACAATCTCAAATAAATGTCTAAGGAATGGGTGACACATGCCCTAAATAGAAAGCCTATATAAAATGGAAATGAAATGATGGAGGCGTCTAATGTGAAGACCTACAGCTTCCACAACAGCTGCAACATGCCAAGCAATCCAAGACTCTAAGGCTGGTGTCCCTGTGGCTGAGCACTTGATATATATATATATATATATATATATATATATATAGCAAGAGAGAAGAGATGCAAGAAACGGGTCAGAGCCCGATGTGTAAAAATATTTGTTTTAGCAAGTATTTAAAATTTGCGATAAAGCAAGTATCACATGCATGGTAGTTCGAACTCTCACATGAGAATCTCACATCTCATCTATTGTTCACGCCTAACGTACATCAATTCTCACCTAGCCATCTATAACACTTCTAACTAGATAACGATTTATACTTCTTGTTATACCTCATGGTAGCAACCCGTGATTCCCAGTTTTCCACATTATTAATACCATCATTTATTAATTCGTTTAAGTGTTATCACACTAAGTTAAGTATTCCCAGCTTACGTCACTTAAGACTATACTATCCCAATAACCTAAAATTATCTCACAGTAGGAATAACACAAGTATGTATATATATATATATTCACCATTATGATATACATATACTAATACAGCACCCCAAGGCTAAACCTGTAGCGCATTGCTTACTCTGCTATCATGTCCCGGTAAATCTCGTACTTCAATAAGGACTATTAGTTCGAAAGTCTCCCACGAATCATATACACAAAACACACAGAGTGGTGGCGAACATAGTTCACATACCTATGGGTCACGCACATACCTACGCTCCCATAGTCAGCTGACTTATCAACTCACAAATAAGTCTTCATAGTACTATGTTCTGAGATACAAGTAAAATATCCCCCCGAAGGTCACCCGGGATAAGACTATCTCTACACCCCCCACCTCACCCCCACCCCCCGCGATAGCAAGCAGCTAGGTATGTCATACACATAATGTTAAACAAGTAATAGGTATCCACACATCCTATTAATATTTATGGGTATTCTCCCAGCCTTCTTGTAAATTTACCATACGTATTTCATTCTCATTGTTATGTATTTTATAGTATTACTAAATTACCATGACTCTTTAGTAATTTCCAACGTAACTCTTCTTTCCGAATTAATTAAAGTATAAAATCCACATACTTTCTCGTAGACCTGCCTCGTTTCAAATCTGTTAGCCGGTAATTTCTCTCACTCGTAAAGACTAAAAAATTCCAAAACTCCCCCTAAGAAATTTTCCAAAAATTCACCCTGTCGCTCGAACCAGATGGCATGTCGTTTGAACGACTTCCACGTGTCGCTCGAGCGACTTTGCGTGAGATAGGCATCTCGCTTGAACGACTTTGCGCGACTTCGCGGGAGACCTACTGTTTCATCTTCTACTTAAAATTTCATAATTTTTCCACCATTTTTAACCCTAAAACCTCTAAATTAACATCCCAAACTCCAATCAAGCTGTTCCAAAGCGAATCCTAATAATTACATATGGATTCTAACATCCTAGAACCATTAAATCATTTCGAATCATCCAATAAATATGAAATCCCCAAATTTATTTATAAAATCCTAGTTCTTCAAATTCTTTTTCAAGAACACATGATTTCCAGATTCGTTCTACATATAAGTCCATCAAAACGTAAATTTTATCTTACATATATGAAGGGTTCAATCTAATTAATATCAGATTCGAATTATACATCCTAATTCTCCAATTTTTCATCACTCTTCATGAACAATACATATTTAGGACAACCCTATACTAACATGAATATGGTTATTGCTAAAGGAAATCAAGTAATAAACACTTGCCTCAAATTAGTCGTCTGATTTCTTGATGTTTTTGGTATGGGCGTGTTCCCCTTGTCCCGATCTACACGATGGTGGTGACGGTTATGCAAGGTCGTGTTAATTTGGCCTTCCCTCTTGGAAATTGTTTCTTCCTCACACCCTCTATGGCTGTTCTTTGCTTTATGTATCTATCAACCCTAATGAAACTCTCGTGGATGTTAAATTAACTCTCAATTTACGTCCATTAATTAAACCCAAAAATACAATTTTCCATAATGCCCTCTCGGGGTGCCAGTTAGGCATAAAATTGCCCCGGGACCGAAACTAAACACTCGGATATACTATTCTGACAATATCGACCCTTACGGACTCAATGACACACTCAAAATGACCATACGAGTTACTAAAAAATAATTAATCTTTTATTCCATTAATTTAGTCCCGACACGATTCATACGCGCGTCTGACTTAATTTACTAAACTATCGTATTTCTTATTCTTGACAATTCACCGAAGTATATAGTTCCATATTACATATCAAACAGTAATATGCAATCAATAAGTATTAACCCTTGACACGTTAGTTAATATTTATTTTCAATCTAGATTAATTAACAATTAAATTCTCACATTTTAATTCAATTAATACCACAATAATAATTTATCACGTAATTATTTAAATCATAAAAATATGGGGTATTACATACTTCCCCCCTAATAACGGAATTGCTTCCCGAAATTCAGAAAATAAGATATACCTGGTACGAAGAAATCTGGATATTTCTCACGCATATCTGCCTCACGCTCCCAAGTAGACTCCTCCACATTGTGATGCTGCCACTGCACCCGAACAAGTGGAACTACCTTTGACCTCAGCCTCCTCTCACTATGATTTGGGATTGCCAGAGGTCTCTCCTCGTATGAACTGTCTGGCTATAACTCAATCTCCTCAATCGCGATGTGAGTGTGTGCCAACTCATCCTGAAGATACCGCCTCAATGACGATCTATGGAACACATCATGGATACGATGCAAGTGCTCCGATAACCCAAGACTGTAAGAAATTGATCCGACCCTCTCTATAATAGGGAATGGTCATACGTATCTCGGAGCTAATTTCCCTTTCTTACCAAATCTCATCACTCTCTTCATCGGAGATACTCTCAACAAAACCTGGTCCCCCACTGTGAACTCTCGAAAGAACCTCTTAACATTGGCATAGCTTTTTTATCTGTCCTGGGCTACCCGTATACGATCCCGAATCATCTCAATCCTAATTGATGTATCCTGAATTACCTCTGGCCCGAGTAGTTTGTTGTCTCCCACTTCTAGCCAACAAGCTGGAGAACGACAAGGTCTACCATATAATGCCTCAAACGGGGCCATGCTAATCGTAAACTGATAGGAGTTGTTATATGAAAACTCCACCAATGGAAGATATTGCTCCCAACCTCCCCCAAAGTCAAGGATACACATGCGCAACATGTCCTCGAGCATCTGGTTAGTGCGCTGAGTCTGCCCATCGGTCTGCGGGTGATACGTTGTACTCAATTGCAACTTGGTACCCATAGCCTCCTAGAAACTCTCCCAAAAAGGAGATACAAATGTCTTGTCTCTATTCGACATGATATTGAGAGGCACACCATGCAGTCTCACTAATTCTGTAATAAATAGCTAATCATACTGTCCTGCTATATAGTCTGTCCTGACTGAAAGAAAATAGGCTACTTTTGTCAACCGGTCCACAATTACCCATATAGAATCGTGTCCTCTCTAAGAAGTAGGCAACCCGGTAATGAAGTCCATGGAAATGCCCTCCCATTTCTACGTAGGGATCTCTAATGTCTGAAGTAAACATGGTGGCCTCTGGTGGTCCACTTTCACTAGCTGACAAGTGGTACACTTGGAGACGAACTCCGTGATGTCTCTCTTCATTTCGCTCCACCAGTACTACCACCTCATATCCTGGTACATTTTATTTCCACCGGGATGTAATGCAAATCGATATCCATACGACTCCATCATCACTGCATGTAGAAGGTCCTCCCCTCTAGAACAACGAGTCTCCTATTGAAGCGCAAACCGCCCTCAGAGCTCACTGAATAAGACTCGGCTCCACTGGCTAAAAGCTGCCTAATTTGATCTTGACAGAATGAATCTGTTGCCTGTGCCTGTACTACTCTCGTAACAATCTGAGGCGTAACTGTCATCGCAGACATAAATAATCGGGCCACGGCATCCTGGTGTCCCAATTCTTTCCATTTCTCTTTCCACACCTCGGCCCTCTCATCCACTATCCTGCGGCTCAACGCGTCTGCTACCATATTAGCCTTTCCTGGGTGGTATTGGATATCGAATTGATAATCCTTCACGAATTCAATCCATTGACGTTGACGCATATGTATAGACTAGATACTCCACTCTCGGCCTGGGTGGTGCTAAAACGGGTGCTGAAGTCAACTTATCTTTCATCTCATCGAAAGCCAACTAACAGGCATCATCCCAGATAAATGGCACCCCTTTGCGAGTCAAATGAGTCAATGGACCCCCTATCTTAGAGAATCCCCAGATGAACCTCCTATAGTATCCTGCTAGGTCCAAGAAATTACGTATCTTTGTCAGCTTTGTGGGATGTCCCCACTCCCTAACCGCTGACACCTTCCCCGGGTCCACGGATATCCCTTTATCCGAAATAATGTGCCCCAAAAACTGAACCTCTTTCAGCCAAAATTCACATTTCTCGTATTTTGCACACAACTCGTGCTAGCGCAGTGTCTGCAAAACCTGTCTCAAATGTTCGGCATGCTCCTCCTCAGTCTAAGAGTAAATCAGAATGTAATCAATGAAGACAATGACAAACTGATCCAGGAACTCTCTGAACACCCTGTTCATCAAGTCCATAAATACGGCTGGGGCGTTGGTTAACCCAAAAGGCATAACCCTAAACTCATAGGAACCATATCTCGACAAGAAAGAAGTCTTCGACACATCCTGCTCCCTGATCCTTAACTAATGGTATCCCGATCTCAAGTCAATCCTTGAGAAGAAGGCAGCTCCTCTCAACTGGTCGAATAAGTCATCGATTGAGGGCAACATATATTTATTTCGTATAGTGACCTTATTCAACTCTCAGTAATCAATACACAACCGTAACGATCCATCTCTCTTCTTAACGAGCAGTAGAGGGGCACCCCAAGGTGAAGTACTCCTACGAATAAACCCCTGGCCCAATAACTGCTCTATCTAATCCCGTAGCTCCCTCATCTACGCTGGGGACATATAGTACGGTACGCGGGAAATCGACCGAGTGCCTGGTGTCAAATCTATAACAAAGTCTATCTCCCTGCTAGGTGGAAATCTCGAAATATCTTGGAACACATCAGCGAATTCCTTCACCACCGGTATCGAATCAAGCAGTATCACTACCTCCTTAAAGGTCTCCTCCTCTATATAATACAAATGAGTGGACGACCCTCCCTCAGGATGAGGCATCACCACCAGGAACATCTCCTGATCAGGTAAGGAAAAAATAATAGTCCTACTAAAACAATCGATAATGGCCCTATATGCAACAAGCCAATCCATGCCTATGATTGCATCGTACTCGTACATCTCTAATACAAGCATGTTGGCCGGTAAGGTAAGTCTCCCAATCTCTATACCCACCCCTCCACATATAAAGTGAATTAGTGAAAGTAAGAGTACTCTCTGCTGTAACTAATAACCCTAAAGAATGTGCAAACCTCGTGGCAATAAAATAATGTGTGGCCCCCGTATTAAATAAAATACACCCCATAGTCCCCTAGATAGAAAACATACCCTCAATCACGGGTGGAGCCTGTGGGGTTGTGGCCTGATTGAGGTTATAAACCCGTCCATACTGAAGTTGTCCCTGCTGGACTAGGACTGCTGGAATGGCTGGCAGCACTGGCATCTAAGGCAGTGCTGGGAGGGCAGCCGGAAAAATTGGTCTCTAGGGCTCCTGTCGAGTACCCTACTGCTGCAGCTGTGGGGACCTGCCCCTCTCAGGACAATCATGTCACTTGTGGATAGTCTTTCCATAAATAAAACACTTACCACCAAAGTTTCACCCTCACTGCCCCTACTTGCCGTTTCCACCTCCCCCTTAGCCTTGCTGGCCCTGCCTAAACTGTTGCTGGCCCTAATCTCCCTATTGGCCCTGATGGCCATGCTGACCCTACTGGCCAGGCCTAAAACCTCCCTGACCCTGACAGAAACCCCCTGACCTGAATTTTTTAGAATCCCCATGTTGGGAACTCTGATCAATTTGTCTCTGCTAACCGTGAGCTGGCTGTGCCCGCTGGCACCATTACCTCCTGTCCTACCCTGCTGGATGGACTCCCCCGCTCATTTTCTCCCATTCATATGGAAGCGATGGTCCTGACAATGCAGTAGTGCTGCATTAAGCACATCAAAATAGGTCTGCAATGAGAGGTTACCCAGAAGATGTTGCCTAATCCTCTAGGTGAGTCCATCCATGAATATCTATATCTTCTTCTCCTCGGTAGGTACCTCTGTTGGTACTAGATTAACTAGTTCGGTAAACTCCTCTTTGTACTCAGCTACGGTCTTCCCTTTATAGGTGAGGTTTAGTAACTTCCGCCTCATTTTAGTCTGAATGGTAGAAGGAAAGTACTTCCAGTCAAACCACACCCAGAAATCACCAATCGTCAATAGATCTCTCTCTTCAGTAGTAATAGTGGACTCCCACCACTATAAGGCTTCCCCTGTCATCTTAAAGGTAGCCAAAACTTGCCTCTGGACCTTAGTGCACTTATACATACGGAGGTGTCGCTGCATGTCCTTCTTCCACTGGCTAGCAATCACCACATCAGAACCACCTCCGAACTCGGGAGGGGGTAGCTTTTGAAAGGAACCCCTAACTCTCTCCCATGCAGTAGGGAAGGTGTGGGCAGGTTCTGGCGCCACTACTGGTGCCTGTGGTGGTGCCTGTTGTACCACTGCCAACGTTGCATTGACGATATACGCAACGATGGCAACAACTTTCGTAGCATTCATCATGCCCTGAGCTGGAACTGGCGGTTGCTCTCGCTGGGCATTCCTATCCTTAGGTGAACGTCGAGGAGGCATCTGAGATGATAAAGAATTTTATTAGTCCATAGTTATCGTTAAATCTCAAAATAGCTGGAGACATAAACGTACAATCAAGAATACAACAATCCTAAAACGAAGGCCCTATATCAAAGAACGCTAAGCTGAAAGCATGATAAGCCTGTGACACCCCGCCTAATTAAATACCGGGCGATCACTCCTTTAATAAATTAAAATCAAGGTGAGCAGTTGGTTCATTCTTAGCATCACTGTCGTAAAAACAACTTTTTCAATTTAAACACCCTAATTAATTAAGCTAAGTGTCAAAACCATTTTTATACATTACTTTCCAAATTAAGCTAAGTGTCAAAACCAAGATTTAAATATTTACAACAATTCAAAATAAAAAAATCACACCACAATTATCCTGGAACAACTAAATTAAACATTCAACAACTAAATCCCAACATTAAAACTTAAAGTAAAACATCCAGACAGTAATAAATCCCAAAGTGACAATACTAGAAATAAATGAATCACAATGTCCAATAAAACAAATGGATAATGGAAACGGGCGGCACATGCCCAACTGAATAAATAAGCTAGGAGTGGAATCAAATAAATGAAGTCGTCTAAGCAAGAGGCCTGCAACTCCCACCTAAGCTGCAGCGCGTTCCTTCCAAAGGATCCTACGCAAGACGCCCCTGTGGCTGGGCTCCTGTGATATATACATATATATAGAAGAGAGAAAGGAAAAAGAAACGGATCAGAGCACGATAGTATAAATGATTTAAAATTTGTTTAGCAAGTATTTGAAATGTTTACAGGCCAATGCAACAACATATTAGTGCGGCACTCGCTTGAGAAATTCTCACCTCTCTTCTAATGTGCACGCCTATCGCACTAATCTTCCCAACGGATTATCTTATCTTATATCGCACTAATCTTTCCAATGGTTTAACTTATCTTAGGTTACTCGTAAGATTTAAAACCCAGCAATATAGCTGTTTAAGAGGATAATTTCATTTGATCACAAAGTTCTCATTTAAACCTTATTTACTAATAAAGTTTCCAGTGTTCCATTATACTTTTCAAAACAAGTATTTCCAAATTGAAGTCAAGATTCATTTCTTACTTACCATAAGCACAGTATGAAATTCCAAATTTCAGAATTTAATATATATATTAAATACTCGTATAATATATATATTCTAAAAGCACCCCACATAAAAATTATGGTGTGGGCATACTCTGCTATCCAATCCCCGTATCACTCGTACTAAGGGAAATACAAGTTCGGAATCACTCTCGAACTGTATTAACACATACACAAACAATATTTAGGCGAAGCATATATTCCAAGTCTCTAAGAGGATAGCACATGCCCCACGTCTCTTAGAAATGTCTGAACTATCTATTCGATAGCCTGTACCAAGGATTTCTATCGTCTAGGGTACGAGTCAATATCCCCCATAAAGGTCCCATCGAGATAAGACTGTCCCAGTATGATAACCTCAGGGATAGCAAGTAGCGAGGGCACGATTTTCACACATAAACACAGTCATATAACTATACTACTATTACCATATCAAATTAGGTACATCTCTAATCCCATAATTATGACATTTGTCCTTATTTCTCATTATTTAGTTCTCACGTATAACCGTTCATTTCTTACTTTAATTTGAGGGATCATTCCAACTTATTACGTAACACTCATGGACTCTATCCTCCTAAGTGTAGAATTCAGTAGGTACTCATCTAATTTCCAACATAACTATCTTACACGTCTCTCCCCCTAATACATAATTTCATCGTCCCTTATATATAAATATCCCCAAAATACAACTCTCGCCTTACATTAAAGGCCCCATAATTATTTATAAGTCCTACTGGTCTTCTTTATCTCCCAAAACATTTTAATAAGGGTGTCCAAGGATTAATTCTCATTAAAATGAATTCAACTAATTTAAAAAGGGAAATATAAGTCTGCCAGAAGGGGTCGATCGATCGAGGGCAGGGGCTCGATCGATCGAAGCTCCTGGCTCGATTGATCGATCAAGCAGGTATGGCGAATTCTGCAGTTAATCAGTTACGAGTTCTATCACACAACCTCATCAAAATCCAGATTTTTCATTCCCAATCGCCCAAAAATTTGTACTACTAACAGTATAAACCCATTTTATACATCTTCTACGTAAAGCATGCAAATTTTCATCAATAACCATGGATTAATAGGCCAAAAACTCATATTAATCTCAAGAACCCTAGAATTTCTTTATCATAGTTCTAATCAGTCTTTTTCCAAAAATTTCTATTCCTAATTCATCAAAAATTCATGGTTAAGCCTCTACATATGAAGGGGTTTCCAGATTATCATTCAAACCATTTCTGCATGCGATTTTCCTATCTCCAACATGGATTCTCTTCTACCAAACTCATCCTAATCACCCTAGACTAACATGAACGATGCATTAATGAAAATAAGCAAGATAAATACTTGCCTGGGATTTTCAGAGTTCTGATTTGATGACGAATTTGGTGTGGTTGCGTTCCCCATCGCGCGATCTACGCGTTAGTGGTGGTGGCGGTGCAACCGGATGAATTTTTGGTTTAGAATTGGCTTTGAAAGCTCTCTCCTTCCCTCTTATATGTCCGTCACTTGTCTTTCGTTGTTTTAACCCTAGAAGGCAACCTTAGACATCTGATATAATCCTTGAAATTTCGTGGGTTTAATTACCCAAAAATGTAAAATGTCCAAAATGCCCTCCCAGGGTGCTAAATAGGCCTAAAAATGCCCCGAGACCCAAACTAAACCCCCAGGTATACTTTTCTGACTATCTCGACCCTTCTGGACACTTTGGCGCACTCAAAACGACCATACAAGTAACTTATAATTTATTCACTTTTATTAATTAATATCTAGTCCCGACGCGACACGGGCGTGTCCCGACCCAAATTTCCAAACTTGTCATTTTATTCACTCTTGACATTTAATAGAACCAATATTATATATTACTATACTCATTAGTAATATTCAACACGTTTCCCATAATTACTAACTCACATCACGTTAATAATTATAAAGGGATTAATTTACGGATTTATATTAAATTAATAACTCACATTAAATTTAATAAATCCCCAAATTAATATAGCACAAAAATACGGGGTATTACATACTTCCCCCCTAATAACGGAATTTCGTCCCGAAATTCAAAAAATAAGGCATACCTGGTAAGAATAAATTTGGGTATCTCTCGCGCATATCTGTCTCGCGCTCCCAAGTGGATTCCTCCACATTATGATGCTCCCAGTGGATCCGTACAAGTGGAACTACCTTCGACCTCAATCTCCTCTCCCTATAGTTTAGGATAGCCACCGATCTCTCCTTGTAAGAGCTGTCAGGCTGTAAGTCTATCTAATCTATCGCGATGTGAGTATGGGACATATCATCCCAAAGATATCGTCTCAACGACGAGATGTGGAATACATCGTGAATGCGATGTAAATGCTCTGGCAGTCCCAATCAGTATGCTACCGGCCCAATCCTCTCGATAATGGGAAATGGTCCCACGTACCTCGGGGCCAATTTCCCTTTCTTTTCGAAGCTCATCACTCCTTTTATATGAGATACATGTAGTAACACTTGGTTCCCCACATTAAACTCCCGGAAGAACCGTTTCGCATCGTCGTAGCTTTTCTGCCTGTCCTAGGCTACTCGAATGAGACTCCTAATCATCTCAATCCTCGCGGAGGTTTCCTGAATTACCTCTGGTCCTACCAACTTGCTATCCCCCACCTCGAGCCAACAAGTTGGGGAACGTCAAGGCCTGCCATACAAAGCCTCGAATGGATCCATGCCAATCGTGAACTGATAAGAGTTATTATAAGCAAATTCTACCAGTGAAAGATGTCGCTCCCAACCTCCTCCAAAATCAAGAACACACATGCGCAGCATATCCTCCAACATCTGATTAGTACGCTCTATCTGTCCATCTGTCTGTGGTTGATAAGCTGAACTCAGTACCCATAGCCTCCTGAAAGCTCTCCCAGAAATGCGACATAAAAATCTTGTCTCTATCTAACACGATATTCAGGGGCACCCCATGTAATTTGACAATCTCAGCAATGAACAACTGAGCATACTGACCTGTGGTATAGTCTGTCCGCACCGGCAGAAAATGAGCCACCTTGGTCAAACGGTTTACAATCACCCAGATAATGTCGTGGCCCCGTTGTGATGTAGGCAACCCTGTAATAAAATCCATGGAAATACTCTCCCACTTCCACGCGGGTATTTCCAATGGTTGAAGCAACCCTGACGGTTTCTGATGGTCCACCTTTACCAGCTGGCAGGTAGAACACTTGGACACGAACTCAGCAATGTCCTTCTTCATCCCACTCCACCAGTATTACCGCCTCATATCCTGGTATATCTTATCTCCTCCAGGATGTATCGCAAATCGGGACCCATGAGACTGGGTCATCACTGCATAACGTAATTCTGATTCTTCTGGGACTATTAATCTCCCATTAAACCTCAAACCCCCATCAGAACTAACAGAATAGGACTCAGCACCCTCAGCTAAAAGTCGTACAATCTGCTCGTGGCAAAATGGGTCTTCGGTCTGTGCCTGTATCACCCTCGTAACAATCTCGAGTGTCACTATCATAAAAGATATGAAGGAATGGGTTATTGCGTCCTGGTGGCCTAACTCCTTCCACTTTGCTTTCCAGACGTCCGCTACCTCGTCTATCGGTCTACGGCTCAAACCATCAGCAACTACGTTGGCTTTCCCCGGATGGTATTGTATGTCGAACTGATAGTCCTTCAAAAAATCTAACCATCTTCGCTGACGCATATTCAGCTCTCGCTGAATGAACAGGTACTGCAGTAACTTGTAGTCTGTGAACAAGCAGAATTTCTCCCCCAATAAATAGTGCTTCCATATCCTCAATGCAAAAACAACCGCTGCTAACTCCAGGTCGTGGGTGGGGTAATTCCTCTCATGCGGCTTAAGCTTGTGGGAGGCAAAAGCTATAGCCTTCTCTTCCTGCTAAATTACTCCCCCATGTCCCCGTAAAGAGGCATCGGTGTAAACTAGGTACTCCACACCCGTCTTTGGTAACGCAAGGACCGGTGCTGATGTAAGCTTGTCTTTCAGCTCGTCGAAAGATAATTGGCAAGCATCATCCCAAACATATGGAACCCCTTTGCGAGTCAGGTTCGTCAATGGACCCGCTATTTTGGAGAATCCCCGAATGAATCTCCTGTAGTAACCGGCTAACCCCAAGAAACTATGCACTTCCGTCGGTGTCGTGGGCTCTCCCCACTCCCTCACCGCTGACACTTTACTCGGGTCAACTGCTATCCCCTGCTTAGAAACAATATGCCCCAAGAACTGTACTTCTCGCAACCAGAATCCGCACTTCTCGTACTTAGCATACAACTGATGCTCTCGTAGAGTCTGAAGAACCTGTCTCAAGTGTTCGACATGCTCCTCCTCGGAGTGTGAATATATCAAAATGTCGTCTATGAAGACGATGAAAAACTGATCTAAGAACTCTCTGAACACTCGGTTCATTAAGTCCATGAACACGGCTGGAGCATTTGAGAGTCCAAATAGAATCACCCTAAACTCATAGGACCCATATCTAATCAACGAAGCAGTCTTCGAAACATCCTGCTCCCAAATACGTAGCTGATGGTACCCCAATCTCAGATCTATCTTTGAAAAGAAAGTTGCTCCCCTCAGTTGGTCGAACAGATCATCGATTCGAGGCAACGGATACTTATTTCGTATTGTGACCTTGTTCAACTCTCGGTACTCCACACATAGCCTCAGTGAACCATCTCTCTTCTTCACAAATAAGACTGGAGCGCCCCAAGGTGAGGTACTCCTGAGAATGAAGCCCTGACCTAACAGCTGCTCTATCTGATCTCGTAACTCTTGCATCTCTGTCGAAGCCATACTGTATGGAGCGCGTGCTATCAGTCTAATCTTCGATAATAAATCTATGACAAAGTCTATCTCTTGACTAGGGGGTAGGCCTGGTATCTCCTGAAATACATCGGAATACTCACGAACAACTGGGATCGAGTCTAAGGGAATCACAACCTCCTTAGAGGTATCCTCCTCTATGTAATACAAATGAGCGGTCGAGCCTCCCTCTGGGCGAGGCATCGCCAGCACAAACATCTCTTGCCCTAGAATAGAAAAAACAATACTCCCACCAAAATAATCTATCATGGCCCTGTAAGCAACGAGCCAATCCATACCGATAGTAACGCCATGCTGATGCATATCTAAGACTAACATGTCTGCAGGTAATACCAAGCTACCAATCTCTACCCCTACACCCCGGCATATAAAGAAAATAAGCGAACCATTTCCCAGTGGTGATTCTACACACGTCATAGTGCTCTCTCCTGTGGATAATAATCCTAAGGCCTTCGTAAAATGGGTAGCTATAAAACAGTGTGTTGCCCCAGTATCAAATAAAACTTGACCCATAGTACCATGGATAGGAAACATACCCTCAATCGCGGGTGGTGCCTGCGGAGCTGCTGCCTGGTGGACGTTATAGACACGTCCATACTATAACTGCCCCTGCTGTATTGGAGCTGCTGGAATGGCTGGTAGGACTGGGACCTGAGCTGGTGCTGGGAGGGCGGATGGAAAAAGTGGTCTCTATGGATCATTACGGGCACCCTGCTGTTGTGGGGACCTATCACCCTCTGGGAAATCATGGAGCTTATGGCCATGCTTGTTGCATATAAAACATCGACCTCTGAAGTTACTACTCCTCTGACCCTAATGCTGTCGGTGTTGGCCTTGCTGGCCCTGCTGACTTGGGGCCTTATTCCTCTCTGGGAAATCCTGACACCGATGGTCATTCTTGCCACATTAGAAACACCTCCTTCGAAACTGTCTCACTTTACTACGTTGTTGTCTAGTCTCGCTTTCTTCTTGGTTTAGCTGGCCTTGATCAGAAATTTGCGAAAAAACGATGTCAGGTTGAGGACAATCCTTCTACTTGTGATTTGGTTGTAGACATTTATAGTAGAGTTCCGAATTCCTTGCTGGTCGGGTTGTAGTTCCTCCCCAGTCTGATTCGGACAAGATTGACGTTTATGACCGTTCCTTCTACATTTGAAACACCGCTTTGTGACTTTAGTTTGACCCCAACCTTGTTGGCCCTCACACCTTTATCCCTTTACATAAGTTTTGTTATCTCTGGAATTGTCTCGATCTTGAGTGGTTTGTTGCCAAAATTTCGATTCCTTCGCACAATTGTCAACTTTAGTCATATGAATTTGATCAACCTCCCTAGGTCTTTTGCCTCCTCTAAGTTGCATACTGCGTTCGTGGTATTGTAGGACTGCAGTGGTAACCACTTGTGCCACAATGCCAGCAAATTCGGCCGTTGGTACCCTTTTCAGAGACACCTGAGGTGCGAGTTGTCCTTGTTCATTAACTTCCCCAATGGCCTTAGCTCGCTCGTCCTGACGGGCCATCTGAAAATGAAAATTTTAAATCTGAATAAGTTCAACGTTCATATCGACAAATCGCAGAAGCACGAATTTTCAACGCATAAAGATGAATTCAACATTCCCAATGCTAGGGCTTTAATTCAAAGACGCTAAGCTGGAAATGAGATAAGCCGTACAGATCCTAAGGACACTAGAACCTGATGCTCTGATACCACCTGTGACACCCCACCTAATTAAATATCGGGCGATCACTCCTTTATTAAATTAAAATCAAGGTGAACAGTTGGTTCATTCTTAGCATCACTGTCATAAAAATAACTTTTCCAATTTAAACACCCTAATTAATTAAGCTAAGTGTCAAAACCATTTTTATACATTACTTTCCAAATTTTATTTTATAAACCAAGATTGAAATATTTACAACAATTCAAAATTAAAGAATTACACCACAATTATCCTGGAACATATAATCCAACTAAATTAAACATTCAACAACTAAATCCCAACATTAAAACTTAAAGTAAAACATCCAGACAGTAATAAATCCCAAAGTGACAATACTAGAAATAAATGAATCACAATGTCCAATAAAACAAATGGATAATGGAAACGGGTGACACATGCCGAACTGAATAAATAATCTAGGAGTGGAATCAAATAAATGAAGTCAACTAAGCAAGAGGCCTGCAACTCCCACCTAAGCTGCAGCGCGTTCCTTCCAAAGGATCCTACGCAAGATGCCCCTGTGGCTGGGCACCTGTGATATATACATATATATAGAAGAGAGAAAGGAAAAAGAAACGGATCATAGCCCGATAGTATAAATGATTTAAAATTTGTTTAGCAAGTATTTGAAATGTTTACAGGCCAATGCAACAACATATTAGTGCGTCACTCTCTTGAGAAATTCTCACCTCTCTTCTAATGTGCACGCCTATCGCACTAATCTTCCCAACTGATTATCTTATCTTATATCGCACTAATCTTTCCAATGGTTTAACTTATCTTAGGCTACTCGTAAGATTTAAAACCGAACAATATAGTTGTTTAAGAGGATTATTTCATTTGATCACAAAGTTCTCCTTTAAACCTTATTTACTAATAAAGTTTCCAGTGTTCCATTATACTTTTCAAAACAAGTATTTCCAAATTGAAGTCAAGATTCATTTCTTACTTACCATAAGCACAGTATGAAATTCCAAATTTCAGAATTTAATATATATATTAAATACTCGTATAATATATATATTCTAACAGCACCCCACATAAAAATTATGGTGCGGGCATACTCTGCTATCCAATCCCCGTATCACTCGTACTAAGGGAAATACAAGTTCGGAATCACTCTCGAACTGTATTAACACATACACAAACAATATTGAGGCGAAGCATAGATTCCAAGTCTCTAAGTGGATAGCATAGGCCTCACGTCTCTTAGGACCGTCTGAAATATCTATTCGATAACCTGTACCAAGGATTTATATCTTCTAGGGTACGAGTCAATATCCCCCATAAAGGTCCCATCAAGATAAGACTTTCCCAGCGCGGTAACCTCAGGGATAGCAAGTAGCGCGGGCACGATTTTCACACATAGATAGTATATGCATAAACACAGTCATATAACTATACTACTATTACCATATCAAATATAGTACATCTCTAATCCCATAATTACGACATTTGTCCTTATTTCTCATTATTTAGTTCTCACGTATAACCGTTCATTTCTTACTTTAATTTGAGGGATCATTCCAACTTATTACGTAACACTCATGGACTCTATCCTCCCAAGTGTAGAATTCAGTAGGTACTCATCTAATTTCCAACGTAACTATCTTACGCGTCTCTCCCCCTAATACATAATTTCATCGTCCCTTATATGTAAATATCCCCAAAATACAAATCTCGCCTTACATTAAATGCCCCATAATTATTTATAAGTCCTACTGGTCTTCTTTATCTCCCAAAACATTTTAATAAGGGCGTCTAAGTATTATTTCTCATTAAATTGAATTCAACTAATTTAAAAAGGGAAATATAAGTCTGCCATAAGGGGTCGATCGATCGAAGCTCCTGGCTCGATCGATCGATCAAGCAGGTATGGCGAATTCTGCAGTTAATCGGTTATGGGTTCTATCACACAACCTCATCCAAATCCAGATTTTTCATTCCCAATCGCCCAAAAATTTGTACTACTAACAGTATAAACCCATTTTATACATCTTCTACGTAAAGCATGCAAATTTTCATCAATAACCATGGATTAATAGGCCAAAAACTCATATTAATCTCAAGAACCCTAGAATTTCTTTATCATAGTTCTAATCAGTCTTTTTCCAGAAATTTCTATTCCTAATTAATCAAAAAATCATGGTTAAGCCTCTACATATGAAGGGGTTTCCAGATTATCATTCAAACCATTTCTACATGTGATTTTCCTATCTCCAACATGGATTCTCTTATACCAAACTCATCCTAATCACCCTAGACTAACATGAACGATGCATTAATGAAAATAAGCAAGATAAATACTTGCCAGGGATTTTTAGAGTTCTGATTTGATGACGAATTTGGTGTGGTTGCATTCCCCGTCGCGCGATCTACGCGTTGGTGGTGGTGGCGGTGCAACCGGATGAATTTTCGGTGTAGAATTGGATTTGAAAGCTCTCTCCTTCCCTCTCCTATGGCCGTCACTTGTCTTTCGTTATTTTAACCCTAGAAGGCAACCTTAGACATCTGATATAACCCTTGAAATTTCGTGGGTTTAATTACCCAAAATGTAAAATGTCCAAAATGCCCTCCCGGGGTGCTAAATAGGCCTAAAAATGCCCCGAGACCCAAACTAAACCCCCGGGTATACTTTTCTGACTATCTCGACCCTTCTGAGCACTTTGGCGCACTCAAAATGACCATACGAGAAACTTATAATTTATTCACTTCTATTAATTAATATCTAGTCCCGACGTGACACGGGCGCGTCCCGACTCAAATTTCCAAACTTGTCATTTTATTCACTCTTGGCATTTAATAGAACCAATATTATATATTACTCTACTCATTAGTAATATTCAACACGTTTCCCATAATTACTAACTCACATCACGTTAATAATTATAAAGTGATTAATTTACGAATTTATATTAAATTAATAACTCACATTAAATTTAATAAACCCCCAAATTAATATAGCATAAAAATACGGGGTATTACAAAGTCGTACAAATACTAAAGGACTCTAGAACCTGATGCTCTGATACCACATGTGACACCCTGCCCAATTAAATATCGGGTGATCATTCCTTTAAAAAATTTAAAACAGAATGTTCAGTTAGTTCATTCTTAGCATCACTGTCGAAAATAATATAACCTTATTAACCGCCTAATAATTAATTAAGCTAGTGTCAAAATATTTTCCTTTTTAAAAACAATCTTTCAATTATTAATCCAAGAATATAAACATCATGCACCCACCACAACTAATTAATGTAAATACTAAATCTAAATCACATACTGAAATAAATATGACTGGATAAAACATTCCAGTTCCAAATTCTAAACCAATAACCATGGGAATAATAAATCCAACTGAAATGAAAGGAAAGTAAACTGAATACAATCTCAAATAAATGTCTAAGGAATGGGCGACACATGCCCTAAATAGAAATCCTATATATAATGGAAATAAAATGATGGAGGCGTCTAATACGAAGACCTAGAGCTTCCACAACAGCTACAGCACACCAAGCAATCCAAGACTCTAAGGCTGGTGCCCCTGTGGTTGAGCACCTGATATAATACATATATATAGCAAGAGAGAAGAGATGTAAGAAATGGGTCAGAGATCGATGTGTAAAAATATTTGTTTTAGAAAGTATTTAAAATTTGCGATAAGCAAGTATCACATGCATGTTAGTTCGAACTCTAACATGAGATTCTCACCTCTCGTCTATTGTGCATGCCTAACGTACATCTATTCTCACCTAGCCATCCATAACACTTCTAACTAAATAACGATTATACTTCTAGTTATACCTCGTGGTAGCAACCCGTGATTCCCAGTTTTCCACATTATTAATACCATCATTTATTAATTCGCTTAAGTGTTATCATACTAAGTTAAGTATTCCCAGCTTACGTCACTTAAGACTATACTATCCCAATAACCTACAATTATCTCACAATAGGAATAACACAAGTATATATATATATATATATATATATATATATATATATTCACCATTATGATATACATATACTAATACAGCACCCCAAGGCTAAACCTGTCACACATTGCGTACTCTCCTATCATGCCCTGATAAATATCGTACTCCAATAAGGACTATCGGTTCAAAAGTCTCCCGTGAACCATATACACAAAACACACATAGTGGTGACGAACATAGTTCACATACCTATGGGTCAAGCACATACCTACGCTCTCATAGTCAAATGACTTATCCACTCACAAATAAGTCTTCATAGTACTATGTTCTGAGATACAAGTCAAATATCCCCCCGAAGGTCACCAAGGATAAGACTGTCTCTACACAACCCCCTCCCCCCCGCGATAGCAAGCATCTAGGTATGTCATACACATAATTTTAAACAAGTAATAGGTATCCACCCATCCTATTAATATTTATGGGTATTCTCCCAACCTTCTTGTAAATTTACCAGACATATTTTATTATCATTATTACGTATTTTATAGTAATACTAAATTACCACGACTCTTTAGTAATTTCCAAAGCAACTCGTCTTTCCGAATTAATTAAAGTATAAAATCAACATACTTTCTTGTAGACCTGCCTTATTTCAAATCAGTTAGCTGGTAATTTCTCTCACTCATAAAGACTCGAAAATTCCAAAACTGCCCCTAAGAAATTTCTCGAAAATTCACCATGTTGCTCGAACCGGATGGCAAGTCGTTTGAACGACATTCACGTGTCGCTCGAGCGACTTCGCACGAGGCCTACTGTTTCGTCTTCTACCCAGAATTTTAGCATTTTTTCACCATTTTTAACCCTAAAACCTCTAAATTAACATCCCAAACTCCAATCAAGCAGTTTCAAATCGAATCCTAACAATTACATATGGATTCTAACATCCTAGAATCCTTAAATCATTTCGAATCATCCAATGAATATGAAATCCCCAAATTTATTTATAAAAACCCTAGTTCTTCAAATTCTTTTTCAAGAACACATGATTTCCAGATTCGTTCTACACATAAGTCCATAAAAACGTAAATTCTATCTTACATATATGAAGGGTTCAATCTAATTAATCTCATATTCTAATTATACATTCTAATTCTCAAATTTTTCATCACTGTTCATGAACAATACATATTTAGGACAACCCTATACTAACATGAATATGGTTATTGATAAAGGAAAGCAAGTAATAAACACTTGCCTCAAATAAGTCGTTTGATTTCTTGATGTTATTGGTATGGGCGTATTCCCCTTGTCCCAATCTACACCATGGTGGTGACTGTTGTGCAAGGTAGTGTTAATTTGGCCTTCCCTCTTAGAAATTGGTTCTTCCTCACACCCTCTATGGCCTTTCTTTGCTTTCTGTATCTCTCAACCCTAATGGACCTCTCGTGGCTGATAAATTAACTCTCAATTTTTGTCCATTAATTAAACTCAAAAATACAATTTACCATAATGCCCTCTCGGGGTGCCAGTTAGGCCTAAAATTGCCCTGGAACCCAAACTAAACACCCGGGTATACTATTCTAACTATTTCAATCCTTACGAACTCAATGGAGCACTCAAAATGACCATAAGAGTTACCCAAAAATAATTAATCTTTTATTCCATTAAATTAGTCCCGACACGACTCATACGCACGTCTGACTTAATTTACTAAATTGCCGTATTTCTTATTCTTGGTAATTTACTGAAGTTTATAGTTACATATTACATATTACACAGTAATATTCAATGAATAAGTATTAACCCTTGGCACGTTCGTTAATATTTATTTTCAATCTGGATTAATTAATAATTAAATTCTCACATTTTAATTCGATTAATCCCACAATAATAATTTATCCCTTAATTATTTAAATCATAAAAATATGGGGTATTACATCTAATTGATGTGGTACAAACCATGGTTGATATGTTTCAACAGATAAGTGAAATTTGTAACATCTCTGTGTATCTCACTACTTCGAAGCTCCAGGGATGGTTCGTCCTTTCACTCCTTCATTTCCCCACTGAGTGAGAAAATTTATACGAGGAAGTCGTTAAGGTCGTCGAATGTATCGATTAATCTTGACAAGAATACATAGTTTCCACTTAATGGGGGAATGATTTTTACAACTCATATGATGAACTAATTCAGGAAGAAGTCAGTCTAATAGCCACCTATGTGGAATGATGTCCTTCGAAGATCTGTTGGGAGAAATGAATAAGGTCACTATTCAGCCCGCGGTAAATGAAGCCATAAGATTCTTATTCTTTCTCGCTTACGTAAACCACATAACCAGGTTAGGAAGACACTACAAATATTAAATTCCTCGTGAAAACAAAATAATTAAGGAAAGGGAGTTGTCGAAGAACTTCTTATGCCAAAAATTACCATCAAAGAGAGTAAAGTCTTTTATCAGCTCAAGAAGACCCACGCTAATATTACCTTATGGAGGATTTTCATGTCCTCTCAATTGCACCAGAATGCCTTGATAAAGCTCCTCACCGAACCCACATGCCCAAATGAATGCTGAAATGAAGTCCCGTGACACCCCGCCTGATTAAATATCAGGTGATCATCCTTTATCCAGTTAAAAGAGGAATCTATTCTTAGTATCACTGTCGAAAACTTTTTAAGATTTAACTAACCACCTAGAATTCAAAAGACTAATGCCAGATTTTATCTTTTTATTAAACAACAACAGAAGCAAAATAATCACCATAACCAAATCATGCAGTAAAATAATCTAACTGAACACCAGATAAATATCTGAAATAAAATGGTACCGAATAAAGTATCGGTTCTCAAAATAAAATCCAACTAAACATCTAATGAAATCAAACTGAGTCCACAAATACAAGTTTTCTAAACTAAATAAAATAAATAGCTAAAGGGTCTACATTCCCAACTGAAATAACTGAATTTCATTTTACTCTAGAAACGAAATAACCTAAGCGCCTAAATCCAAATCCTACAAGCATCCACATGTGATGCAACAACGCGTCCCTGGAACAGATCATCAAACTGGGCGTCCCTGTGGCTGGACACCTAAAAGAATTTGGAAATAGTTTTACAAGTACAGGTCAAAGCCCAAGTAAAAACCATTTGAAAACCTTTGGCAAGTATTTAAATTGCAGTTTAAATGAACAATTATTAAATACACATGTTAGGCTGTGTACACTCACTTGAGTTCCTCACCTCTCAACTATAGTGCGCACCTAATGTCCCACCTAGTTAAGCTACCCCATCTAACTGGGTCTCAAGCATCTAATTAACCATACACCAGTCTAGCTCTCCTGTACCGCCTATACAATACTCTACAACATACTTTTAATTATCATTAAGCCTTTAGTTAAGTTTCTCCTTAACTTACCCCATACCGCCCATACAATACATTACTGAACAACTAATAATTAACATTTATCTTACTTTATTATTATAATCCTCATATTATGTTTTCGCACTTACTTTCCTTTAGATTTTCACTATCCATATTTTCTACTATTTACACCTAAGTAGGTTAAGCATAGTTGTAGATATACACTATCTAGTCTCACTACTATCACATATAAGTAGATTAAGCATTGTTTAGATATACACTATCTAGTCTCCTTACTATTACACATAAGTAAGATTAAACATTATATAGATATACACTATTTAGTCTCCTTACTTTCACACAAAAGTAAGATTAAACATCCATGAGTATATATATATATATATAAAATATCGCATCTCCCGTACAGGTCATAACGATGCGCACTCACATACTCTGCTATCAGTCCAAGTACCTCTCGTACCCAATCATGAACTATCGGCTCGGAATGTCTCCTTGAACCATCAATCAAATCACACATATTGGAGGCGAACATAGTACTAAGTCTTTGGAACTGCGCACATACCTAACGTACCCAAACGACTTGTCGGTATAACTATTTCTCTCACATAGTTATCCACTATGAGTACTATGCTCTGGAGCACAAATCTAGACCTTACTAGAATCATCAAAGTGGGATCGCCCACTATGCGGGACCTCCGTGATAGCAAGTAGCATAAGTATATTAACATACACAAAAGTACATAAATGACATACACCCAACCTAACAATATGCATATTCAATATAGGCACACATACAACCTATAATAAATTCATATAGGTATACGCTCAACCTATTATAACCCGTATAGGTATACTCTCACCTATAATAATCACTAGTGCGTAGTATTTATCTCTCAAATACTCACCGTAAAATTTATTCACATTTATACTTCTCAATTAATTTTACTCGAGTGTTATTCTCCACTCGAAGGGCCCCTAGTTACCCCTTATATTAATTCAGTAGTTATTACACCCATACCCTACTGATTATATCCCTAGGTCATGTACCACTCTTCCCGAAGCCCAAATTCTAAATTTTCGATTTGTAATTTACTCCATTTACTATTATCGGTTTAAAATTCTAATCTTACTCACATTCAAATCTAATCAAGTCTCAAACATATACCTACTGACTTCCTTTAAGTCTTTAATTAATTCTAGGATTAACCCCCAAGTTCCTCATAATTCATCTAAGAGGAAAAATAACATCAAAAAGGCAAAACTGGCAAATTCTGGGCAGCCGAATCGAATCGCCCAGGAGGCCGAATTGATTCGCCTCTAGACCGAATCGATTCGAAATATAGCAAGTCTCTTCTTCCTTATGTTTTTGCGATTTCTCAACCTACTATCTTCCTCAATTCTCTATGAAACTTCACCATATTTCAAACCAATATAACTAATCACTACATAGATGTATATGAATGATTTCCAACATAAATTAATCATTAATTCACACAAAATTTAATCCAAGAATCGATTATCCTGTAGCAATACATAAAAACCTAAGTTTCTCATGTTCTTCACATCTTTTAGTCAAGAACCAAATTTCTTCATTATAAATCATCCTAAACCCTCTTATTGCGTGTCACATACATAAATAAATGGGACTCCATGAAAATCTACTTCAATTTATGGATTATACCCACCCAAATTCATATTAAATCTTCCAAAAATATGTAAATCAAACCCTATTCAACATAGGTATTATAACATGTTTAATATAAACGTAAGATAAATACTTTACTCTTAATTAAAGGTCTAATTTCATAATTTGATGATGGATTTTATTGTATTCCCCTTCAATCCACTCCTTAGTGATGTTTGTGGTGCGGAATAACTTGAATGTCTCAACAATCCTTCCTTAAACTTCAAGAATGGCCTATCCTTCTTCTATAATGTCCTCTTTTGGTTTTCTAACCTCTAAACCCTATCTTTTTCCATCTATATACTAATAAAGGCTTTGTAAACTCATAGGTATTTTCCCCCTATTTTATCAAATGACCACAATGCCCTCCTAGAGTGCCGATTTAGCCTAAAATTGCCCCGGGACTCAAACTATACCCCCAGGTATACTATTTTAACTATTTGAGACAGGTATACTATTTGAAATCATTTAAATCGTCAGGTATACTATTTGAAATCATTTGAAATCATCTAAATTGTCAGGTATACTATTTCAAATAGTATACCCAGGTATACTATTTTGACTCAAACGGGACCTCTAAATCGTCACCTGAGTCACTTTATAAAATCATCTTATTTCCACCTCAAAATACGACATGCGTGAAATTAAAATAAATAGAATTAATTTAAACTCTAAATCACCAAATTAAATCATTTCTCCGAATTAAATAAATCCTAAATCCTCGATTTAAATAAATGATAAAGCACCAATTTAATTAAATCCTATATCCTTAGAAATACTGGGTGTTATAAGTCCCTACACTAGGAATAAATGAATGAGACGTCTATAGCAAAGTACTGCAACATCCATGCGAGCTGCAGCAACGCATCCCTAGATAGAATCCTCAAGTTGGGCATCCCTGTGGCTGAATACCTAAAATATTTTGGATAAAATTTTCACACGGGTTAGAGCCCAAGTAAAACTTTTAGAAAATATATAGCAAGCAGTTAAAATGCAATTAATTAAATATGCGTCCACACTTTTCATATTTAAGCTAATGTCGTACTCTCTTGAGATATAAATCACCCCTCATCTAATGTGCACACCTAATGCTTGACTTATAACCTCACTAGTTACGCTACCCCCACCTAACTAGCCTTATTACACCTCTTTCTATCGCACTACTCTAACCTGAGTATTTTTACTTTATTATCTACTCATTAACTTATTACCCAGTTCAACTATAGTAAGCCATATAATGTTCACATTAGTTATATAGGAAACTCATTTTTAATCATATAGCTTTCATACTAATTATATAAGAAATACATTCACACTTATGTATTAATCCCTTATATAATTCTCTACTCAGTACTAGTATACTACAACATTCACACACTTGTCACGTATAATAACCACCCATTCCTGAGTAATGACTCACCGGATGCTTTCTCTAAAATGCTATCATATCCCAGGTATGCTCACTCTAACCCAGTTAACTTAAGTCGGACTCACTCACGAGCTTGGGTATGAATATCTAAAACGTAGCGGAGGTGGTCACATTCCCCTCGAGAGTGAGATCGAATCATACCCAAAACATCTCACCTCGAAAAAATAAATCACACAATAAAATATCAGGCGATATGAGTTGGGGAATATACTTTCCCTGCATTCACTAGCCAAGGGATTGACCCACATAGCACAACCTCTTATGATAGCACTGGAGGGGTATGTATTCCTATAAACATCATTCACACCAATATCTTAAGCACACAAACATAGATGTATACTGTCGCATTATTCGTATATAAATATATAATTATGTCCGGCTAACCTATGCCTAACTCTCCTGGCACTAGTCGATAATAACCGAGTCTATCTACCCGACTCTAATTTCTCTTTATCATACCGGTTCACAATTTGGGGTTGCTCACTTTACCCGAAATTCCATCCAGATATCCGAAATTCCCTCCATTTCATAATATGTCCATAAAGGTCATAGACTTAGAATTCTCACAAATTAACTAATTATTTCCTTACTATAGCCTACTGGAATTAAATAGGTCTCTCTCTATATTATAAAAAAAACACGAAAACTTCCCCGAAAATTAATTGTGCATTTAGGGCAAAAACACAAAAATTCCCCTTTTCTGAGTATCCGAATCGATTCCGCCTTATTTCGAATCGATTCGCCTTGGTGAATGGATTATGTAACACCTTGTATTTTTATGCATATTCATTTTTATGAAATTATGAAAAATGGGGATTAATTAAATTAAAGGGAGAAATTTTAAATTTTAATTAATTTGATTTTATTGTAATAATTACTCGCGTGATGAGAGTTAGTAGTTATTAAAATAATATTATAGCCGGGGATGAGATACACTGCAGTTATGTTATAAATATTTGGGACGCGTATGTGTCGCGTCACTAGTATGTATTTGGGGGTTTAAAAGGTAAATTATTTTTGTATAACTCATATGACTATTTTGAGTGCGCCAGAGTGTCCGAAAGGGTCGAAATAGTCAGAAAATACTACTCGAGTATTTTATTTGAAGTCTGAGACATTTTAGCCCAAAAGGACACCCCGGAGGGGTATTTTGGTATTTTGGAATTTTTTGGTAATTAAATGGACGAAAATTGGGTTTAATTAAAAGCATTTAGGGTTAGTGGCCTGTTAGTTTCAACCCACGTGAGAAAGAGAGGAAAAGAGAGAGAGAACCAAGGAAGAAGAAGAAGAAGAAGAAGAAGAAGAAGAAGAAGAAGAAGAAGAAGAAGAAGAAGAAGAAGAAGAAGAAGAAGAAGAAGAAGAAGAAGAAGAAGAAGAAGAAGAAGAAGAAGAAGAAGAAGAAGACTCCATTAGAGCTCTAAGCCAAGAACTCAAGCTTTCACACCAAAAAGTACACCAGCGCGTAGATCGTGTCAAGAGGATCGTTCCCATACCAATTTCAACCCGCGAATCAGAAGTTCATTTTAAGGCAAGTGATTATATTGCTCTTTCTCTTAGCATTTATTATTCTTGTTAACATATGTTGAGGTTTTAGAACTATTAATACCAAAATTGGTTTACCTATGATGAGATTGTGTAGGAATCTTAGAAATTTGATGGGGGTTTGCATGTAGAGGATTTTTCTCCTTAATAGGAATGTGGAATTTGGTGAATTAGATGTTAATCACTAAATAAAAATGGGGTTTTTATTGATTAATAATTCTGGGTTTATAAAAATTTAGGAATTTGTTGAATTTACTTGATGATTAGAAGGATTTGACCTCTGAACTATGCTAAGAAGTGTTCTAGGGTGACTTAGAGTAGTTTGGAAACCTTCTACTTGGGTTGGAATGGGTTTAGGTTGAGATTGTAGAAGAGAAAATCTGGAAAAATGAACTTTGAAGATGAACTGGGCAACTGTGGAAATTTTGTTAGAAGTCCAGCCCAGGTCATTCGAACGACCTCGTTCGAACGAGACTGCTAACGAGATTCCAGTTTCCCTTCTAACGAGTTTGGTAGTTCGTTCTAAGTGGGGGTGGGGGGGCTTCGTTCGAACGACCCTCATTCGAACGAGATTTCTCGGGTCTTCTAACGAGATTCCAGAATGACTCTTAAGGACCGATTTTTGTTTCAAACTTCCCGTAGGCTTATTTAAATGAGTGCTAGACCTGTATGAATGTCGAGTGACTTAAAATTTATAATTATTAGTGAGCGGAGAATATGTCGACCCTCGGAAGGTATGAAAATCCATAGAATTAGAGAGATGCAAAAATACAAGGGAGAATATATACAAATAAGGTACGGGGTATAATAGGGGATATATTATACGTACTGCGAATACTAGGTTGCGGGAAAGCCAATGAATTTATATAAGTTGTGTGTATGCTTATTGCTCAAAATATTATGTGTATGACATACCTAGCTACTCGCTATCGAATGGAGGTTAACGCGTTGTGGACGATCGGATCTTATGTGCCTTTGGGGGATTTAGAGTCGTACCACTAGAGCATAGAACCTATGTACGGGTTATTCATGAGAATGATAGTGATGGCGGTCGTATGGGTGCGTAGGTATGCGCGTAGCCCATCGGTTTGGGACTATGTTCACCTCTAATAGGTGTTTGTGTTTTTATTGGTTCTCGAGAGATTGAACATGTTGTCCTCTATACGTGAGCGTTGTAGTGGGACTAGATAGCCAAGTATGCGTAGCACTAAGGGTTTCTCAACCAGGGGTGCAATATTGCTATATTTATATATAAATTGATATGTATACATAAGAGAATAATGCATGTATACCGAAATCCTGTTTGGTGTCTTATGTTGATGACCGTATTTTTCAAGAAATGTACTTATGGTATTATCAACTGGGCATTTATAAGAATATGAGAATACACTAAAGTAATTCTAAACTTATATTGAAATTCTAAGCACGTTGGCTTTGAGTTATTTAGGGAGTCTTTCCAGTATAATAGTATGTACTTAGTAGCCAGTCAGTGTACCGTGACTAGTATGGGTAGTTAGACTCATTAAGCATGCACATTAGATCGAGGGGTAAGTATCTCAAGTGAGTAAGCTAAGTTAACTTGAATAATAATTGTGCTAATTGAATCAATTTAAGCACTTGCTATTTTAAACTGTTTTCAACTCGGGCTCTGACCCATTTTTCTGTATATCTTTCTATCGTTACATTATTTTTAGGTGCCCAACCATAGGGACACCAACCTTAGGAGACTCTATTCACTTGTCGTGCTGTAGCTGCTGTGGAAGCTGTAGGATAATTGCTAGTAGACGACTCAACCTATTCTTTTTTTTTTCAAGTTATCTATTTTGTTGGACATGTCGTCCTTTCTTCTGTTTACATTCAGAGATTTAGTTGCTTTAAATTCTCTCTTAGATTTGATTTCCTTTTATTGGATTTATTGTATGGTATTGTATCTGGATATATTTTACTCCAGTCATTTATTTTACTTCAGTTAGACTTTATCTATACTACTGTGATGCATGACATTTGTTCGTATTCTTTTTTATATTGGTTAGTAACAAGATAAAATTTGGACATCACCCTTTTTAAATACTAGGAGGTTAGCTTTTATTAAATTAAAATTTGTGTTTTCAACAGTGATGCATTATCTGAACCAACTTGATATTCTGAAATTAATTAATTAAGGACTGATCACCCGGTAATTAATTAGGCGGGGTGTCACAGATTCGTCTTAAGAACCTAATCGATTCGCCGCGAGCATGTCTTCTTTCCCGGCCCCTGTTCTACCATTATTACCTAGCTAAGATTTTTCGGTTTCAACCCAAACCTCTACATAATCATCCCCAACATGAATACACACCTAAATCAGGTTCTAAACATTATGTAACCTCTAAATACACTGATTCCCATCATTATTCATCAATCCCTAATTTGGGTTCCAAGGTTTTGTTAAATTGATTCCTACCAATTCGATTCTAAAATAAAAAATTTAAACAACATCAATCTATTGGGTCTCTAATATAATTCAAATTTCATCCTTACCAAATCATATAACATTATTAATTGCACTTTTAATCGACACAAAGTGTCCAATTCAAAAAAACCCATGTTTATGTGATAACCCACCTCCAAACAAATTTTCAATCACACCCATAATGATATGAATCGGAATACTCCAAATAAATCCCTTTTCAGATTGACTCCTATAAGCTCCCCACTTCCTTCCTATTTTCTTCTCTACAGATCCAGGGTTTTTCATTTGAGTTATGGCCGCCACTAACTCTATAATTTAGGTTTAATATTGTTAATCCTGAAATTAGGCATATGGGCCAAGCCCAAATGATCCGAACACCCCCGTGTGGGCCCAGTTATGTCAATAATGCCCCGAGACCCAATTACTATCCTCGGATACTTTATTCTGACTATATCGACCCATACGGAATCAACCGTGACCTCAAAATCGCCATATGAATCACTCTAAAATAAAGTCGTATCTCGACCCCAAATAGTCTATATCGACTCCCGATTGAGATAAAATACCTCCATGCCACTATCACTCGCTAGGACATAAAATTAATAACTTACTATTCACTTAGTAATTATATTTCATAAATATTAGCCATAAACTCTACTGATTAATATTTTAATCAACACATAATAATTAATTCAATTAAATTACAACACATTTGTAATTTAAAATTACCCGAGTTAATTAAATAATAAATACTAAAAAATACGGGTGTTATAATGAGAAAAATTTGGAAGCACTAAAATAAGGGTTGAAGACGCGACCTTCTTTTAATTCTTGGAAAACTGTGGCGACTGTGGGTGTCCGCTGAAAATTATCATTCTTTAAGAGGTTAGTGAGGGGCTGACTGATAATACCATAAACTCTAAGAAATCAGCGATAGTAGCCCATGAGTTCCAAAAATTCCCTCAAGATTTGAAGGGTTTTTGGAGTTGTCCATTGAGTCATGTTTTGAACTTTAGAAGGATTAGTGACAACACCCTGGGCTGAGATGATGTGACCAAGATATTCTAGTTCATTTTGAGCAAAAGAGCATTTGGAGAGTTTAGCAATAAGGGAATGGTGGTGAAGGACCTTGAGAACAATATGGAAGTGATCAATTTTTTATTCCAAGGAAGGGATATGGATGAGAATATCATTAAAAATACGATAACAAATTTACGTAAGAATGGATGAAACACCTCTTTAATCAAGGCTTGAAATGTGGCCAGGGCATTGGTGAGGCCAAATGGCATAACTTTAAATTCGAAATGACCATGATGGGGTTTTAATGAAGTTTTATCATTATCAGTCGGGTGAACTCATATTTAGTAGTAGCCAGAACGAATATCGATTTTAGAAAAGATGGTGGTGCCATGGAGTTCATCTAAGAGGTCTTCGACAATGGGAATATGAAATTTATTTTTGATAATTAGCTCATTAAGCTTCAGCTACTCAACACAAATTATAAAATTATTGTCTTTTTTATAATCAAGAGCATGGGATATGTGAATGGACTTTGACTGGGCTATATAATGGTCGAGGCGAACATTTCTTGGATCATTTATTCAAGCACATATTTTTTAATGTAGAGGACCCGATAGGGTCTTTGGTTAGGGGGTGGAAATTGGGTTTTAAGGGAATATAGTGGTAATGGGATCGAAAAGGTGGTAGGCCGATGGGTTCAACAAAAAGATATTGAAAACTATCCAAAAGTGACAGAATAAGAGGTGGGGTAGGTGTCATATGAACTAGTTTCGTGGACATAGAGAATAATTTCCCAATGAGACCATGTTTGCTCTTTTTTTAAGAACTTACGAAAAGCATTGAAGGGCGTGAATTTGAAGGAGGCGGTTTCATCACCCCCATTAAGAATGATATTTTGGTCTGCCTTGGTTAATGATAAGCTCAATTGCTTAAAATCAAAGACCATTGGACTGAATTGTTTTATCCAATCAATGCCTAAGATCATATCACACCCTCCCAAGGCTAAAATTCTCACATCCATTTGAAATTTGTGACCCTGCATACTCCATCAAAAGTTTGGACATTTAGCTTGGCTAATAAGTTTGTTACTATCCGCTATAGTAACAACCAATGGTGCGGCGTGTTCTAAAATGCAGCTAGCTTATTGAGCTATCTCATGGTAAAAAACTGTGAGTGATCCCGCTATCAATAAAGATGGTGAGGGTAAGTTTCTTGACATGACCCTATATTTTAAGGGTGTTTTAAGAGGAGTTTCCAACCAAGGCATGGACTAAAATTTCAACTTCAGTGGCATCATATGTTAAGGATGGTGCCTCTTCTTCGGGAGTAAAAATAAATTCTTCATCCTCCTCTTTATTTAAAAGCATGAATAACCGTTGAGAAGTAAACTTGTGGCCTGGCTTATGAGTCTCATCACAATTATAATATAAGCCTTTATCTTATCGTGCTTTTATTTCAGATGGAGTCATCTAGTTATAGGAAGGGAGTGTAAGGGTAGGTTTAGGGGTAAAAATAAAAGGTTTAGAATGTGTGGTTGAGGGAATTATAGGATTTTAAGAGAAAGAGGGGTAGGGGCCAATTTAGGATTAGGGGAATTATTTGATTTTGGATTGTTGAAATATGGTGCCAGATTTGAGTGAGTTCTTGATATATGTTTTTATTTCTTAAAGGCGCTCTATAGATTTTCCTCTTACATTTTTGCTAGATAAATGGCTTGGTTCAAAGTAGTGGGACCAAACATATGAACTACATCTCAACTTTTCTCCTTTAGACCACCTAGAAAACTCAACACGAAATACTCATCAGTTAACTGCTTATTCTTCATTACCACCAAGGCCTTAAGTTCTTCAAATTGCTCTTGATATTTTAAAACAATCCCAACTTGTTGAAGATTATTAAATTCACCCATTACATTATCACGGCCTAAATCCTTAAATCTGACACAGAGATCCTAGATAAACTCTTTGTAAGTTAGGGTAGTCTTACACCCATGATAGTCTTAAAACCATGCATCAACCTCACATTCAAGGTGAATGGAGACTAAATCTATCTTCTATTCATCAAATACCAGAAAGGAGATAAAACTTAGAAATATTTTTACACTTCCTAGCCCAGCTTCAAGGGTTATCTCCTTAAATTTAGGGAAATTATTTTTTGGGAGTCTAGGAAAATTACCTATTGATGAGGAACTCCCATTAGTTTTGTTCTCTGAAAATTTAGCTCCTCGAAGAAAGGACCCTTCAATTGTCCTTACCCATGTTTACGATGTCAGATCTGAAATATCTTCCTCTTGTAATACCTTACCCTTTCCATTTTTAAACTTGTCAGTGAGCATTTTAAAAATCCCTTCAAAATGCGCTTTATTTTTAGCTTCAAATTCATCTCTGGATCTACTCTGCTGCTAGAGCTCAGTTACTGCAGTTTGAACCATATCGTACCACTCTTGAAGTTTTGCTTCATCCTTCCTTACGGCCTCTTCTATTGTTCTCAATCGCGTGCCATCATCTATGGTTATTAAAAGCCCAAAAAAGAGCTCGGATATTGTATTGTAGTACAATGAACTAACGTGGAAGTGACCACTGTCCTATAATGTTAGATAGTATGCCTCAAGTGATGCGTAATCCTAAATGTTTTATTTACTGTAAAGAGTGGGCTTCTTACTTGTCGTTTGGTGAGCTAATTCGGACCCACTAGGCTCCTTCTTTGGAAGGTCTGCCTGCCTTCGTTTTCTAAAAAAAATACCTTTCCTTTAAAAGAGCAAAAATAGCCTGGAAAACTAATGTGTATGGTAACATGGCCACTTACATTGCCAATCTGCAACATAATCTCAGTTACACCCGGACCCTTATTCAGACTGACCCGAATTATGCTCTCTTACTATGGGAAAAAGAAATAAAAGCATCTTTAGCCTATCACCTTCAACAGGAATATTTGTATTGGAAAAATAAATATAAACTCAAATGGACCCTAAATGGGGATTCCAATATTAATTTTTTTTCATGCTTGTGTTGTGACACCCCGTCTAATTAAATACCGGGCGATCACTCATTTATTAAATTAAATCAAGGTGAACAGTTGGTCCATTCTTAGCATCACGGTCGGAAAATAATTTTTTCCAATTTAACACCCTAATTAATTAAGCTAAGTATCAAAACCATTTTCATACATACTTTCCAAATTTTATTTAAAGAAAAATCATTTATTTTATTAACAACATTCAATAAGTAAGAATCACACCACATTAAATTCTGCAACATAATCCAATTAATTTAATACATTCGTCAATCGAATGTCAACATACGAAATCTAAAGTCACACATCCAAACTGAATAAATCCCATAGTAACAATACTGGAAGTAACAGAAATACAAATGTCCAATAACAACGGAATAATGGAAAGAGCTACACATGCCCAACTAGATGAAAGTACTAAGAGTGGATCCGAATGAACGAAGTCGTCTAATCAAGAGACCTGCAACTCCCACCTAATCTGCAACGCGTTCCTTCCAAGAGATCCTAAGCAATACGCCCCTGTGGCTGGGCACCTGTAATACATACATATATATACAAGAGAGAGAGATAGAGAGAGAAAAACGGGTCAGAGCCCGATAGTGTATATGATTTAAAAATTGTTTAGCAAGTATTTAAATTGATACAGGCCAATGCAACAACATATTAGTGCGACACTCTCTTGAGAAATTCTCACCTCTCTTCTAATGTGCACTCCTATCGCACTACCCTTCTCAACGGTTTATCCTATCATTTTCGCACTAACCTTCCCAAAATTTAGCTTATCTTAAATTACTCTTAAGATTTCAAGACCGAACAATATCATTGTTTAAAAAGATACTTCCCATTTAGTAGCACAACTCTCGTTTTAGCTTCAATAATTTATAAAGTTTCCTAGTGTCATATTATACTTTTCAACCAAGTATTTACAATTTTATTCATCAATTATGTCCTACTTACCAAATCACAGTAGGCGGTTCCAAATCTCATAATTTCGTATATATATTAACTACTCGCGTAATATATATATATATATATATATATATATATATATATATATATATATATATATATATATAACGGCACCCCAAATAAAACTATGGTGCATGCATACTCTGCTATCCAATCCCCGTATCGCACACACTAAGGGATATACAAGTTCGGAATCACTCTTGAACTGTATCAACATATTTAAACAATATTGAGACAAAGTATAGATTCCAAGTCACTCAAGACCGTCTGAACTATCACTGCGATAGCCTGTACCAAGGATACCTATACACAAACAAAATGAGGCGAAGCATAGATTCCAAGTCGCTAAGAGGAAAGCACATACCCGCATCTCTTAGGACCGTCTGAACTATCATTCCGATAGCCTGTACCAAGGATATCTATCTTCTAGGGTACAAGTCAATATCCCCCATAAAGCTCCCATCGAGATAAGACTGCCCCAGCGCGGAAACCTCGGGTATAGCAAGTAGCGTGGGCATGATTTTCACACATAGATAGTATATGCATACACAATCACATAACTATACTAATATTACCATATCAATAATGGATAAATTCTCAATTCCCATAATTACGACATTTGTATTTATTTCTCATTATTTAGTTATCACGTATAACTATTTACATCTTATTTTAATTTGAGGAACTTTTTCCACTTACTACGTAACGCTTCATGGATTCTATCCTCCCAATTATAAAATTAAGTAGGTATACACATTTGTCCTAAAGTAACTCTCTTACGTGTCTCTCTATTTAAATCATAAATTCACCGACCCCTTATGTAATTATCCCAAAATACAATCTTTGCCCGACATCAAGGATCCCAAAATCTATTCACATCTCCTACTGGTTTTCCCTATCTCCCAAAACATTTTATTAAGGATGCCCAAGAATTATCTCACAATAAATTGAATTTAACTCATTTAAAAAGGGAAATAGGAGTCTTCCAGGAGGGGTCGATCGATTGAGGTATGGGGCTCGATCGATCGAACCTTCGATCGATCGAAGCTCTAGGCTCGATCGATCGATCAAACAGGTCTACGAAAACAGAAATTCTGCAGTTACGGGTTTCATCTCCAAACTTCAACAATTTCCATATTTTCTAATCCCAATCGTCCCAGAATTGATACTACTAACCTTATATCATCATATTAGGTATTTTCAACATAAAGCATTTCAATTTACGTCACTAAACATGGATTAATCATGTCATAATTCATTTAAACATATAAGAACCCTAGAAATCTCTAAATCATGGTTCCAATTTGTTTTTCTAGAAATTCCTTCTTATACTTCATTAAAATTTCGTGGATTATTCTCCTACATCACCAACAATTTCTAGAATAAGATTTATGTCATCACTACATGCAAATTCCTATCACAATTTAGGTTTTCTTCAATAAAATTCATCCCTAATCATCCCTAAACTAATATGAAGGATGCACCAACAAAAATAGCAAGATAAACACTTGCCTAGGATTTTCATAGGTCTGGTTTGGTTCTGAATTCGATATGGTTGCATTCCCCGTCTCGCGATCTACGCGTTGGTGGTGGCGGCGGTGCAAACCGTTGAGTTTTGGGCCTTGAATTTGCTTTGAGAGCTCTCTCGTTCCTCTACTATGGCCGTCACTTGTGTTTAGAGTTTCTAACCCTAGAAGGTAACCTAGGTATCTGATATAACTCCTCTAATTTTCGTGGGTTTAATTACCCAAAAATGTAAAATGACCAAAATGCCCTCCCGGGTTACTAATTAGGCCTAAAAACGCCCCGAGACCCAAACTAAACTCCCGGGTACACTTTTCTGACTATCTCGACCCTTCCGGATGTGTTGGTGCACTCAAAACGACCATCCGAACAACTTATAAAATATTCACTTTTATTAATTCACATTTAGTCCTGACACGACACAGGCGCGTCCCGACTTAAATTTCCAAAATTGTCATTTTATTCACACGTGACAATATTATAAAAATAAATCTTATATATTACTATACTCATGCAATAATATGCAACAAATAACAAATTTCCAATAATTACTAACTCTCGTCACGCTAGTAAATATTTAAAGCAACATTCCGGATTAAAATTAAATTAATTTCTCTCAATTAAATTTAATAAATCCCATAATTTAAATGCTATAAAAATACGGGGTATTACATACTTCCCCCCTAATAACTGAATTTCGTCCCGAAATTTGAAAAATAAGGCCTATCAGTTAGCACAATTCTGGATATCCTTTTCCGTACACAAACTAACTACACATTACGGCGCTCAATCACTATAGCCCTTTCTTCACAGTAACATTGTTTTACATTCTCTTTGGAGACACTTCACATTGTGCTCCCAACCGACAACATTCGCATAGGTCACGCCTATACATTATAAATTCCATTATCTCACTATCATTAGGAGGTCGCACCTCACTACATGACAACTACTCGAATTTATTCATATACGAAACTCCCATTCTGAGAAAATTATACGAACATTTGATCACTCTTGCTCGCCTAACACAGTCGTGGAATTCTACCACAGTTATCGGGTGTTCTCTCGACCGATCCAAAAACTCTGATTATCTACTTTCCTCTGAACATACGGGAGGAGAATAGTCGAGGTTCTTCCATAACAAAACCTTAGTAAGCACCTTGCACGCGACAAACGGGTACGAGTTCTTCTACGGAGCATTCCTGAAATCATCGTACCAATATTCCAAAATCTCCTTCACGTGGCTCCACAAATCTTTAATCATCGTGCTCCCATTCCCTGGCTTCGGGTGATACATCCTACTCGAAACGAAACCTTATCTCCGCTGGTTTCTAAAATCCCATATCAAAGGTGGGATTCACCAATCTCATCCTGATTTAGAAAGTTATACTGCGCCAGACCATGCACTGACGCGACACTTCCTTTCAAAGGAAGTCTGGGGCATACTACTTAATATTGTAAACGATCCCAAAGGAATATCAATCACTTCCTTCTTAGCAGCTTAATTCACATGTTCGGGATAAACCCTTGATCTTCTTTTGACGATGGTAACCCATCCAAGGACTATACCGACTTTACCGACCTCTTCCAATTTCAGGAATTGTCGATAAACACAGAATTCTTTGGTTGGTTCTCCTCTTTCAACCAAACCTTACCTATGGGCGGTGCATGTAGAGACTACTCACTACGTCCCGCTAAACATCGATTCTTCCTTGAAATGTCTCACATTAAGTGACACGTAATACTCCCCTTCCTTCCTTGTAGTATGCCGAAAGTTCCACCCGTGCTCTTCTCTCCACGAAGCGCACTTCTGGATCTCTTATACTATACTAACATCATTACTCTTTATGTGTGTGAGTCGCTCTCACATTTGATTACTAACAATTTCTGCTCCGAGTGTTCTTCATAATCATTTAATTCTGCTTCATTCAAGGAATACCCTTCTTAAATGGCTTCCCACAGTCTTCCAATTCAAATTTTGGGCGTGCTATTCTAATTGCACAACTATGTATGGATTATCGCCCCTCATATGACGTTTAATCCACTATATCACTTCCACTTCGTTCTGTTATCCCCACAAACACATTTTCCACACGTCCATTGCCACGCCCCTTCATCTCGTATGAGTTTTAACATCGGTTAACCAAGATGTATACACACCCTATAAACCGAGCATACTAGCGTAAGCATCACATACGCTCCATACTAATAAACAAATCCTTTGTTTTCCCTGGTGCTTGCAGCGTGATTACAACACTTTAATCACCCTAAAAATCAAGATTTTAAATCTTCCTTATCATCGTTCCACCCCTCAACTCGTGGGGTAACTTTCAATGCTTTCTTACCACACAACCAGCTCCAATGGATTTAAATCAAAAATTCAACTTCCAACTTACATACATAATTACTTGATCCCATTTCAACCAGGGTACCGAACTCATGGGATAGTGACCAAACGTCTCCCTATTTCCAACCTTACACTAAGTTTCACGCGTGGGATGTCTCGCAAAGAGAAATCCAAACAAGGAACCCTCCCGATACACTACTGCCTAGTATTGTCGGTTATCGAGATCCGTTAGGTCCTCCGTCCATAGCATATACCCCTTTATTCCGTCTCTTGACAGAAAAGTTACAATTTCTCCTGTAATTATGTTTAATAAAGAACGTTTCACCAATTTCACTATCGTCCCGTATTGGTTGATGGTAATTGGATTTTATAAACCTCGAATACATACACTCGGAATTCTCAAAATTCCTTTCCCTAATAATAGGGGTATAAATATTAACTCCCACATCCCTAAAGGATGAATATAATAATGCACTTTTCCTATCACTAGGTCCGGAGTGCTAAACGTAATACTGAGTCAAATCTTTTCGCTCAATGGTAAATCCCGATACATACGGAATTATACTGACAAAGCCTATACATACTTTGGCATCGAATATCTCGAGCCCTCTATCTCCTCCGAAGTCTCTTGGATTGATAATATAAGTGCAAGTCCAACCTTCTTACAGGTAAAGCCTCGCCAAAACAAACATAAAACATGTTGCACTAATGTAACTACTCCGATAGCCTTGCAATAAATGCCCACTATCATACTACCCATTTCTATAACATTTTAACAAAGATAATATCATACTCGTGTATCGCATCACTACAACGAGCAACCTCAATAAAGCACAAAACTTGTTAATATACTCATCCATCCTCCGCGGATAGCACTAAAGAAAAATCCCGCTACACTAGGGAAAAATATTCACATAATGGTAACATTTATAATTATATGCATTAAACTCGTCTCACATGCTAATCTAGCAATGAACAAAATATGGTGACTCACTCGTGTCACATAAACACGCCGCATCCTCTAAGGATACAAATACTTCCATCCTGGCAATCGTCTTGACTGTACAAATGGTTTTCGGACGTAACACGTCTGCCCAAACCAAACCAAAATTATTTTAAATTGTTGCCTTACTAGGTACCGTATTCTTGTCCTTATACTCATTTTGGAACATATTATCGCGAGCGATCTCACTTCGCGCAAAATACCTCAACACATATTTCACCTACCACCTGTCCTACTAACCAGGTTAGGATTGTCCTTCTCTCGGACGTTAGTAAACTCGATTCCTGTTAGCCATCCCGGTTGTTTTATTAACTTTTCAGGCCATAAAGATCATGTTACTATCTATAATAGTACTTACTGAATTTACAATCACTTGGTAAGAATTTTAACTATCTAAAGCATTTAAATGGTTTTCCTGATGTGTATCCACATCCTTTTGTGGTGCTATACCACCATCGTTGCATTCAGTCTCATTCTCGACTAAATTCTTCGATTTCCTTTAACTTCCCCCACAAAGAAGTGTTATCATCTATATTGACAAAATATGACATTGTCAACCTTTGAATCGGTCGTCCATCAGAATTTCCTCCTCGAGTATTATAAACTATTATTACAAGTTGGTCTCCCACTTGGAGTCGTTTTCCCCCACTTGTATCAACATCTTCCGATACAAGATTCGCTAACGGTTAAGATTCATATCCACAATTGGACTTCTGTCATGCCCTCGTGCGATGAGTTCAGAACTACATTTGCTTCTCATCCTGAATAGTTGAGGAAGGAACATACGGTCAACACTGTACCTAAGGTTCTCCTATAGGCATAGCGTTCCACTTCTAAAATTGGTGGTTGACTCTAACCATTATAATTTTGTCCCGAAAGCCAAGAAAATTTTCTCTAAATTTTCACTTTCAGTTTGCCACACTCCTTCCTATATTTAAGCCTTTGGATACTTTACCTCCTTTGGTAAACGCATACAAATTTTTGCGTTTCTAAAATTTTCCACTAACAGTCTCTACACGTTTTTGTAATATGTTGGGTAAGTTTACCCTCGCACTTCATTTGACTATAACAGCATTTGAAAATCATTGCTGCACCTTAGTCGCCTTTCGAGTCTTGGCTTCTCGTGCCATAATGGAGGTGACCTCGACTACGGTCATCATCCTCGGATATATTTCATCATCTCAATTGAGCCCTGCCTCCTGATGTACGCTTAACGGTCCTCTTATGACATCCGTCATCGCTCGGTATACGCACACATCTGAACGAAATTAGAATACACTAATGTATACACATTATAGCAGGAGAACGAAATCTCGTCAAAGGAATCAACAATCCTAAACATAGGGCTCTATAACAAACAAAGCAACGCTGAAAGCATAATAAGCCGTACATATTCTAAGGACACTAGAACCTGATGCTCTGATAGCACCTGTGATACCCCGCCTAATTAAATACCGGGCGATCACTCCTTTATTAAATTAAATCAAGGTGAACAGTTGGTCCATTCTTAGCATCACTGTCGAAAAATAAATTTTTCCAATTTAACACCTTAATTAATTAAGCTAAGTGTCAAAACCATTTTCATACATACTTTCCAAATTTTATTTTTAAAAATATCATTTATTTTATTAACAACATTCAATAAGTAAGAATCACACCACATTAAATTCTGCAACATAATCCAATTAATTTAATACATTCGTCAATCGAATGTCAATATACGAAATCTAAAGTCACACATCCAAACTGAATAAATCCCATAGTAACAATACTGGAAATGACTGAAATACAAATGTCTAATAACAACGGAATAATGGAAAGAGCTACACATGCGCAACTAGATGAAAGTACTAAGAGTGGATCCGAATGAACGAAGTCGTCTAATCAAGAGACATGCAACTCCAACCTAAGCTACAGCGCGTTCCTTCCAAGAGATCCTAAGCAATACGCCCCTGTGGCTGGGCACCTGTAATACATATATATACAAGAGAGAGAGAGAGAGAGAGAGAGAGAGAGAGAGAGAGAGAAATGGGTCAGAGCCCGATAGTGTATATGATTTAAAAATTGTTTAGCAAGTATTTAAATTGATACAGGCCAATGCAACAACATATTAGTGCGACACTCTCTTGAGAAATTCTCACTTCTCTTCTAATGTGCACTCCTATCGCACTACCCTTCTCAACGGGTTATCCTATCATTTTCGCACTAACCTTCCCAAAATTTAGCTTATCTTAAATTACTCTTAAGATTTCAAGACCGAACAATATCATTGTTTAAAAAGATACTTCCCATTTAGTAGCACAACTCTCGTTTTAGCTTCAATAATTTATAAAGTTTCCCAGTGTCATATTATACTTTTCAACCAAGTATTTACAATTTTATTCATCAATTATGTCCTACTTACCAAATCACAGTAGGCGGTTCCAAATCTCATAATTTCGTATATATATTAACTACTCGCGTAATATATATATAACGGCATCCCAAATAAAACTATGGTGCAGGCATACTCTGCTATCCAATCCCCGTATCGCTCACACTAAGGGATATACAAGTTCAAAATCACTCTCGAGCTGTATCAACATATTTAAACAATATTGAGACAAAGTATAGATTTCAAGTCTCTCAGGACCGTCTGAACTATCACTGCGATAGCCTGTACCAAGGATACCTATACACAAATAAAATGAGGCGAAGCATAGATTCCAAGTCGCTAAGAGGAAAGCACATACTCGCATCTCTTAGGACCGTCTGAACTATCATTCCGATAGTCTGTACCAAGGATATCTATCTTCTAGGGTACAAGTCAATATCCCCCATAAAGGTCCCATCGAGATAAGACTGTCCCAGCGCGGAAACCTCGGGGATAGCAAGTAGCGTGGGCATGATTTTCACACATAAATAGTATATGCATACACAATCACATAACTATACTAATATTACCATATCAATAATGGGTAAATTCTCAATTCCCATAATTACGACATTTGTATTTATTTCTCATTATTTAGTTATCACGTATAACCATTTACATCTTATTTTAATTTGAGCAACTTTTTCCACTTACTACATAACGCTTCATGGTCCCAATTATAAAATTCAGTAGGTATACACATTTGTCCCAAAGTAACTCTCTTACGTGTCTCTCTCTTTAAATCATAAATTCACCGACCCCTTATGTAATTATCTCAAAATACAATCTTTTCCCGACATCAAGGGTCCCAAAATCTATTCACATGTCCTACTGGTCTTCCCTATCTCCCAAAACATTTTATTAAGGATGACCAAGAATTATCTCACAATAAATTGAATTTAACTCATTTAAAAAGGGAAATAGGAGTTTGCCAGGAGGGGTCGATCGATCGAGGTATGGGGCTCGATCGATCGAACCTTCGATCGATCGAAGCTCTAGGCTCGATCCATCGATCAAACAGGTCTGTGAAAACTGAAATTCTGCAGTTACGGGTTTCATCTCCAAACTTCAACAATTTCCATATTTTCTAATCCCAATCATCCCAGAATTGATACTACTAACCTTATATCATCATATTAGGTATTTTCAACGTAAATCATGTCAATTTACGTCACTAAACATGGATTAATCATGCCATAATTCATTTAAACATAAAAGAACCCTAGAAATCTCTAAATCATGGTTCCAATCTGTTTTTCCAGAAATTCCTTCTTATACTTCATTAAAATTTCGTGGATTATTCTCCTACATCACCAACAATTTCTAGAATAAGGTTTAAGTCATCACTACATGCAAATTCCTATCACAATTTAGGTTTTCTTCAATGAAATTCATCCCTAATCATCCCTAAACTAATATGAAGGATGCACCAACAAATATAGCAAGATAAACACTTGCCTGGGATTTTCAGAGGTCTGGTTTGGTGCCAAATTCGGTATGGTTGTGTTCCCCGTCTCGCGATCTACGCGTTGGTGGTGGCGGCGGTGCAAACCGTTGAGTTTTGGGCCTTGAATTTGACTTGAGAGCTCTCTCCTTCCTCTCCTATGGCCGTCACTTGTGTTTAGAGTTTCTAAACCTAGAAGGTAACCTAGGTATCTGATATAACTCCTCTAATTTTCGTGGGTTTAATTACCCAAAAATGTAAAATGACCAAAATGCCCTCCCGGGTTACTAATTAGGCCTAAAAACGCCCCGAGACCCAAACTAAACTCCCGGGTACACTTTTCTGACTATCTCGACCCTTCCGGACGCGTTGGCGCACTCAAAATGACCATCCGAACAACTTATAAAATATTCACTTTTATTAATTCACATTTAGTCCCGACACGATGCAGGCGCGTCCCGACTTAAATTTTCAAAATTGCCATTTTATTCACACGTGACAATATTATAAAAATAAATATTATATATTACTATACTCATCCAGTAATATGCAACAAATAACAAATTTCCAATAATTACTAACTCTTGTCACGCTAGTAAATATTTAAAGCAACATTCCGGATTTAAATTAAATTAATTTCTCTCAATTAAATTTAATAAATCCCATAATTTAAATGCTATAAAAATACGGGGTATTACATGTGTCACGCAACGTCGACGTTGTAATACCATCCAGGAAGTTTATAAGACGAAGACTCGATGACACAAGACTCAATTAGCAATGGAAACTCAATTTAAAAACTATTATGATACATTATTCCAAACAATGACTCTTGACCAAGTTACCGAATTATCTCCATCTTTCACTCAGATTCGGGACTCGGATAAAATTAATTTACTTTGACCTGTGTCGGAACATGAAGTCTGGTCCACAATTACTAGAATGGGACGTAATACAAGTCCTGAACTAGATGGGCTTACGACAAAATTTTACCAGACCCACTGGCATGAACTGGGCCCTCTAGTTTGTAACCTGGTGCGGGAATTTTTCTCTTCAGGATGGATGCAGCAAAATATAAATCAAATAATCCTTATATTTATCCCCAAGCGCCAAAACCCTACCCAGGTTTCTCATTATTTCCCTATTAGCCTTTGCCATGTCATTTACAAACTTATATCCACTATTTTGGTGAAGCGATTAAGTCCAATCATCAAATATATTATCTCACCCTACCAATTAGCTTTTGTGAAAGGCCGCCACATACAAGAGAATATTCTGATAGCCCATGAAATGCTCCATACAACGCGTAAATCCAAATCTAAAAAAGGAACTTGTGCGGTCAAAATTGACTTATCAAAAGCTTATGATAAAATGGAATGGCCTTACCTTCAATGGGCTCGACGTCAACACAGAATGCCGGAATAGTGGATCTCTTTACTAACCTCCTGCATGACCAGCACTTCATTCCAAACGTTGATTAATGACCATCTGGGGCCCATTTTCAGGCCCTCGAGAGGGTTATGTCAAGGAGATCCATTATCCCCTCTACTCTTCATCCTTGGCCTAGATGTCCTTTTACGCCAAATTGACAAGGAAAGTCAACTCAAAACCATAACCGTGCTTCGTCCCTCTAGAAATGGTCCAAAAATCCCTGGTTTAGCGTTTGTCGATGATTGTATTTTCTTTTTACATCCTACAACCCAATCTATAACCCAATTTTGTACAATTTTGGAAACTTTTTCACAAGTGTTAGGTGAAACCATTAATCGTGAAAAATCTCTTATTACTTTGGTCACTCCACCCCTCGCACCATTATGTGTGTAACCAGATCAATGCTAGGTTTATAGAGAAATTTGGGACATGAAAAGTATGTAGGACTCCCTCTTATTACTGGTAAGATCACCCGGAGTCTGTTCACAAACCTCATAGCAGACATTGACAATCGTCTCCACACATGGTATACGCATTTTCTTTCCTATGTAGGGCGGGCTACTCTTATTAATACAGTATGTACCTCACTGCCCATTTACAGTTTGTCAGCCTACCCATTGCCAAATTCTATTCTTACTGCCCTCACTGTTAAAGTAAAGAACTTCTTTTGGAATGCTAACACACACACACACTCATAAAACTCCAACCATCCATTGGGATGTGATTACTTTACCCAAAACGTATGGAGGCCTCGACATCAAAAACCTACACATTCTCAACAACGCATTCATACTTAAGCTTTTATGGAAACTCTTCTGGGACCAAAGTAAACTTTGGTCATGATTTGTCCAACAAAAGTACTACCCCCATGCCTATTTACTTGAAGCAAGTGCTCCCTCTCAAGCCTCCTGGTTTTGGAAACGGGTCTCCAAATTAATTCCCATTTTCACATAAGGTATTAAATGGAAAATCGGACTGGGTGCAATAACTTTTGAAAAACATATTTGGGTCCTCCAAGAAACACTGGATCAATGATTCCTCCAAATACCGCCCAACGTTCTGTTAGAACCCCTTTCTCGTTTCATTCAGAATTATCAGTGGAATTTGCAATTACTGGCAGCTTATCTGCCACTTGATTTTCTCCTCTTTATTCAATCCATCTACATTTCATCCACTACGAAAGAAGACTCTCCTTTCTGGAGGCCGAGTCAAGGGACAACATTTACCATTAAAGACACTTGTATTTGGTTGAACTCAACAAGGATCAAACGGCATCTTCCAACTTTACCATGGACGTGGCAGTGGAAAATCACCCTACCACCGAAATTTAAACTCTTCCTGTGGTTTTTAATTCACCAAGCTCTTCCTATAGCGGACCACCTTTACTACTATCATACAATTACGGCTCCAACTTGTCAGCTATGTGACCTCCCAGACTTTAATGCTCACATCTTCACTATCTGCCCAACCACTTATCATATGCGCATGCCAAAACTGATGCTTGATATGAATCCTTTATCTATTCTCCGTCATTTGAGAGACACGGGTCAGGCAGGGGATCTCACTACTAATGGCATCAAACATTTTTTCGCTCTTCGTCACCTCTAGCTTGCTTGGAATGAGGCTTTATTTAACCATAAACCAATTGTGAAATCCATTTTAATTCATTATATATCTGACCAAGTAAGCAAATTCCTCCACTTCCATAACAAACAGATTACAGGGTAGAATCAAACCCCGTTGATTCCATTACACATTGCGTGGACACCTCCCTCTATTGGGTTTGTTAAATGTAACACTGATGGAGCGAAATCTCATATCACGGGTCTTGCTTCCATTGGCGGATTACTTCGAAATGAACGGGGAGAGTTTATCCTGGGTTTTTCTAAAAACATGGGACATGTGTCATCTTTACTAGCTGAACTGTGAGATTTAAAAACCGAACTTGATTTAGCTTTTCAAATAGGGATAAATTGTATTGAAATAGAAACCGATTGTCAAGTTACGTTCCAAATGATTGCTAGGAACTAGGAGTACCATCAGGCTCACTTGGACATTCTGCAACCAATCCTTGATGGCCTTAAGCATTTTCACCAAGTAGTCCTATCTTTTTATTTCCGCGAAGCTAATATGTGTGTGGATGCTTTTGTTGCTTTTTCGGTTATGCGTCCTTTTTTATGTACTTTTTCAGTCAGTTCCTAGTTATGCTTTCCCTTTTTTTTCATGATATGTGTCGTAGGCCAGTACTTAGGTATGCTGCAGCAAACATCTCTTGTAAAATACTGTTGATTTGAATAAAGCTTCACTATTTTGGAAAAAAAAAACTAATGTTGAAGTCACTCCCCTTCTCTATTTAAAAAACAAAGCCTAAGCATGAAAAAACAAGTCTGATATTAATTCCTTATATTATCACCAAATTACATCAATCTAACATATACACTATGAACTCACACTTTCAATACTTCTCGCACCAAATATTTGATATTCTAAGAAACTACTTTAACAGAATGATATAAAACTCAATAAAATGATAAAAAAGACCATAATGCCCTTTATTTACTAACTGACTATAAGCGTGGGCATGACACACCCACCCACTTTTAACAAACTCAATCACAAAATTTGTTGACTTCTACTATTAATTTGGTGAAAAAAAGCCTAAAAATAATGTTTAGGTTGAATTAGATTAAAAAAAAAGCTTTCAGTTTATAAGGCGTTATAAACTAACCATTTTGACCCATTTTTTTAAAATAGTAAAACAATTCATTTTAAGCTAAAAGTTTTTTGAGGAGTACCTTAGAATGTTAAGAACGCATAAAAAGAATTACATTCAAAATTATATTTTTACTATTTAAAAAAATCGTTCGTTAATCTGTCTTAGTCAAAGACCAAATGATAAAAAAAATTGATCTTCGAGTACTTTGGTGAAATCCCACATCGGTTGGATGTGAGAATGTTCTTCCAATCCCTTCTTATAAATAACATTGTTTTCCCTCTTTAAACTTACATTAGCTAGGCTTTAAATAATTGGCTTACTTTGAGTTTAAAGTTTGATACGCATTGTTATTTTAATAAAAAAAAATTGACTGATAAAATGATGCTAATCCTAATTCTTTTTGAAAAATTAATCTATTTTTGTCATTTGGTAAACATCATTATTTTTGTCAAAAAAATTGACTAAATAAAAAATCATGTAGTCTAATATATTTTTTTAAAACTCTTTTTTTTGAAAGTTTTTGATACTTTCAAACTGTAGTTAGGCAAACTATAATGAGCAAATTTAAAGTTAATTTTCAAATTTTAGCCTTCAATTATTTCGGTCATAGTTCAGTTTTCTGCTTGATGAAATTTTTAATTTTTTTTTTTTGTGATTTTGGAATTTACTTAAAAAATGATTTTAACGCAAATCGCATGGTTCGGTTTTGATTCACATTAGGTTGTACCAAGCGGTACAAATGGTAATTTTGTTATTAGTATATTAAAATTTATTTGGTATATTAAAATTGATTTTGCTTCGAAAAATGCGAGAAAACATAATTTCTTTAATTTGATTTTTTTTATGCAAAAGGGCTCCAATTTTGATTTTTCGTCTAGCGCTCTGAAAACTATAGAGTCGACTCTCCCTATGCCTTTCGGGTTTATATATAATCTCTCACATTTCACCAAAAAAAAGTTGACCAAATACTAGTGGTCAAAACCGTAAATTCTAACTAGGTGGAGACTCTTGTAGCTAGTGACATGCCATTGATAACTGTTCAAAATAAGGGGGGGGGGGGGGGATGGCTCATTAGGTTTATTTTCCTCGAAGGTCCAATATGAAAAATGCAAACTAAAAAAACAAATAGACAAAATGGGTTTGAAAATAACTTTCGATTATTTTAGAAGATGGCATGGAGGGGGTGGCAATTCGGGTTAGTCGTGTCATTTTCGAGTCGCGTCAATTTTTATTTGAATATAAATTTTGGGTACTTTTAAATCTATACAAGCTAATCGTGTCATGTCGGATCATGTTTGGATTATTACCATAAACGAGTTATCGTGTCAAAAATTGCCAGCCCTTGGAGGCTCATACTTGCACTTTCGACTTGCAAAATGACGTTTAAGTACTTTCAAGAATCCAACCCAAGAAAATTGCAAACTTGGGCTCATCCTAATTTAATACAACCACACATTGCAAATCCTACCGAGATATTATATATGAAGCTAAAAGTTATAAGATATGCTATGAATTTATGGAAGGGATACATAATAATTTAACACGGATCAAGCAGGTGAAGTGAAAGATTCGACCAGTAAATTTAAAAAGAAAGAAATAATTTTTATGAGGAAAATTAAACCGTTGAAAGGCATGAAAGCAGCAACAAAGATTTTAAGACGTTAATCCTAGCCGTTGGCATGCCTCATTTTTTTGCTTTTTTTCAACATTTGACTCCAACTGAAGGAGATGTTTATCTACCGATTAGCCACAATTGGTGTTTGGTGACAAACTTATTATAATTATAATATATATTTTAGTCTAAAAATTATTATCGTGGGCAACTAGGTTACTAACTAACCAATACTAAGTCATGGGAGCAAATAACCATTGAATCATCTAATACTATATTCAGTGTGCAACCACCTCCTTTACAATGTACCTTTAAATCTTAAATTTTAATTCTTAAAGGTAAGAACGGCTTAAACATAATATAATTTGGGGACGAGAAATAATTAAACAACCACTGTGGCAAACACGTTTACGTCTCACATGCACCAGACATAAAACAGAATGCCTTCTGTGTTTTTTTTAATTAGCAGGATAAAATAAAGACCAAATAGAAATTAATTTGCTGGGTTAACTACACTTTACTCCCTCCAACTTTGACTCTATTTTTATTTCACTTTACCCCAATTCCTAACGACGCTAAATTTTTGTATGCAAAATTGATAATTTGCATGTCACATTGGGATATTTTTATCCAATATCCATGCACATGATTAATTTTCCGTATAAAAATTTAACATGTTTACTGTTTTAAATTAACTTAAACCTTTTTATTAAGTTAAGTACATTAAGTCTAAAAAATTAAAAATTGGATGGTGAAATGAAAAAAGAATCGACGTTGGAGGTGACAAACAATAGTTAACCCTAATTTTCCATTTGGGAGTTTAAATTGATTTATTTAATATACGAGACAAAGCTGATTTTCTTTTGGAGAGTTATTTTCCCCCCTTTTTAAGCTATCAAATGTTTAGTTATGATAGCTTAATCTTAGGTTATTTGTTCCTAAACCTATTTGTAAACAATTTAGGGGAAATTATTGTAATTATATTAGTGACAGTCATATTTTTAGGCATTTATAATATTATGGTAATCTGAGAAAACCGAAACTAAATAGGTAAAAATTCTCGTAGGCACACTAAATAAAAAATCTTATACAAAGATCCCAACAAATTATTTATTACTTTTATTACTTACTTCTTACGTGGAGTGTTTTCCGTTTCTTACCTTTGTATTCTTTATTTATTTGTCAACTTAGTTTACTATTTTTTTATGAAAGGGGGGTGAAACCATACAAGTTTTAGTTTTGCCTGTTAGGCCTTTTTTCTCCATAATGAATGTATTAGGTCTTGATGGAAACAATGATTTAAACTAGTTGTAGTTTTGCCTGTTAGGTCTTTTTTCTCCATAATGAATGTATTAGGTCTTGATGGTAACAATGATTTAAACTACTTTTCTTTTCATAGTTCTAAATGAGTGAATCCAAATTTCATATACTATTTAAGCTGAAAATATATATATATATATATATATATATATATATATATATATATAAGGGCAGATACCAAATAGTTCCTTGAATATTTTTTAATATACGTTTAGTTTTGCTCCAAAAATTCCTTCACCATGCCGCTGGAGCAGATCTTTAAAAATAAAAAAATAAGAAACTTTTTAGTACAAAATAAAAGGCTTTGACTAAATGTATATTAAAAAATATTTGAGGAATATTTTATATTTGATCCTATTTCTTATTGTTCTTCGCTTTTTACCTCTCACCCATTTCACACACCACATGTTTGTTACACACATATAAAAACACCTTTTGCAAATGTCGTGCCCAAATGCTTAATTTAATTATTTTTGTTTCTTCTTATTTCTTATGAAGAACACACACTCATTCAACCTTTTTAATTACAAAAGTCATCATAAAAAAATTATGATAGTGTATTCAAATATTTATATAATTTCAATAAATCAAATTTTTTACACTGTATATTTTATAATTTTACAAATGACAAACACAAAAATGATAATAAACCTATATACGTGTTATCTACAACCGTGTATCCACTACTGTACTGCTTATATAGAGTCAATAGAGCCGAGTCATAAATCTTAAATCCTACTTTCTTATATGACCAAGTGAGTAGTTGAATCTGGGCAGTCACGTATGCTTCAAGAGTCTACTTCATGATTCCCAACAAAACATAAAATAAAAGAAGAACGTGTATTAAAATCTATGTAGCAACTTGCAAATAAATTATATGATTTAACTTTTTTATTTTTATTTCTTTATACATTTACTCATTGCTTATAATTTTTCTAAATATTTGGCACGATGAAAAAGTTTGTACGTGAATTTTTATGATGTATATTTGAAAGTTTTGTAATTTATATATGAACTTTTTACAATGTACATATGAGTTTTTGAAATGTACCCATATTATGTTCGTATTGTATATACCATGAAATATAAGGTATACATTAAGCGGTGGGAAATCTTAGCAATGAATAAATATATTAATGAAGTATATTTAATTCTTTTCTATTTATCATGCACTAAATTGGGAAGTTCCCTATATTTAAACTGTCTCGTTGGGAGTTTGTCGTGAAAATCTATTAACCTCAAAAGATTTTTATTACTGGTTCGTGCTTACAGTAATTTTAATTTTTTGGAAAAGGTTTTATTTTTAAACAAGAGCTCTTATTTTTAAGAAATATAGTATAAAAACAGATAACTCACTTGCTAATTAATGTAAAACAGTATCTACTCCACAGTTGATACATCATGCTCAACGCATGGCACGTTACGAAATTCACTCACGTCATTGTGATTAATTATTGATTAAAAATCGCATAAATTACTAATCTACTTTTTGCTTTTTAATACAAAAATAATAAAAAATTATAAATTGGATGTGAATGTTGTAGGAAGAGTGGGGAGAGGATAGGAGTCAGTTGACTCAGTCACATGTATATATTTAATCATTTGTCTTCTCTCACATCACACCCATCTCGTGACAAATTCGCAACTTAAATTTTCTGCATGTAGTGACTTATTACATGCAAAATTGGTCAATATACATATAAAAATTAGTTTTGAGACCAAACCCAACTAAAAAGTATCCCAAAGTTACTGGGGACGGGAGGGTGGGTGATGTAACAAAATTTATAATGGGCAGTTGAGGGGTGTTGCATCAAACATAAATTTCTTAAGAGCAATATGTACATATGGTCATTTGGCTTGCATTCACCATCTTTATTTTAATTGAATCTAACCTATTATAAGTTATAGGGGCTTTTACGTTGGGCTCAATAAATTTTAAATGATTAGGTCTAACATATAAATGATCCGAAATTAAAAAATAAACACATTTCACAGAATTTCAAATGCCAAAAAATGTGTATTCTCTCTTCGATCAAAACCCTAATCGTATTGTCTCTTCTATCAAAACTCCAAAACGATTCCCATTCTCAATTAAATTTTGGTCCAACAACATATGAATACTTTTGAATTCCAAAACAAAAACACTTCAAGGAAATTCAAGCGATCAAAACCCTAATCTTGGAAATTCTGACAAATATTTCACATGCTCAATCAAATTCTTCCAAACAATACTAACATGCAATGTTCTAAAAAGCGTGAAGCGTGGACAAGGAGTAGAGGTCAAGCCTCGAGCCTTAGGCGCCTAGGGATAAAAAGGCGTTTTTCCTTTTTTTTTATTATTTTAATTATTTTGAGGCTACTAATATAATAAAACAATACATATGTTTGGTAGCCATAATATATCCATATGTTTGGTAGCCATCTTTCTCATATTCATGCTCCATAACCAATATTTGTCAACTAATCCTTATTTTTTTTTTTAAAGTGTGTCTTCAGCCTTTTACCAAGAATAAGGCGTAGGCGATGCGTTTCTCTCAAGCCTCTAGCCTAGGCGGGCCTTTTAGAACACAGTTAACAGATAATACATGCTCATATATATGTATTTGATGTAATATATTGCGAATTAAATGTAATATTATGTTCTTAAGTTTTGTTCTTAAGATTATACCATACACTCTATATATGTTGTGTTCTTAGCATTTTGTTTATGATATCACATGTATGTCCTTGTATTTTTGAGTGTTATGTTGTGTACTCCACATACTATTTTTCTGTCCTTTGACTTTATATAACTTTTTTCTTATTTTATTATGTATTTTATCCTTTGGCTTTATATAACTTTTTCCTTATTTTATTATGTATTTTGTGTTCTCGTATGTATAAATTTATAGGCATTATGCATGGACTGATGAAATCACATTATTCTTGTTCATGATATGAAAAAATAAATTTGTTGCCTTGATTTTAAATACAAAACACACTTTTTGCATGTTGAGGACTGCACATTTATGTATTTCATCATTGTACATTTCCTTCCGTATACATCATTTATTGAGGACTCGGAATATATATATGATTGGAATATGTACATACTCTTTGTATTTGTATCGGTCTTATATTAATTGTGGCCAGCGCCAGCGGCATTTCTTTAGGACTGCGTGTACTCGATGAATTTTGGTCTTGTATTTGTGTGGGTCATGTATGATCTGCGTGTACTTTATGAATTTACGTGTACTTTAAACAGTACACGCACGTTGAAATTGATTTAGTTCAATCCAATATGCGTGTACTTTTATGTACTATGCGTGAACTGTATATAATATATATGTGATCTCCATATTTGATAGATCCTATGTTATTGTCAATACACGCAAATTTATAAAGTACATGCACATTGAAATTGATTTGGTTAAATCCAATGTATGTGTACTTTTATGTACTACGAGTATACTCTATATAATATATATGTCATCTCCATAGTTGATAGATCATATGTTATTGTAGTCCGTGTCAACATCATTTGAATGATATTCATTTCCATATTTAATTGTGGTCCGCGCTAGAGGCATTTTTTTAGGACTGTGTGTACTTTATGAATTTAGGTCCTGTATTTGTATAGGTCCTAAAGTACACGCACATTAAAATTGATTTGGTTCAATCCAATGTGCGTATACTTTTATATACTATGTATGTACTCTATATAATATATATGTCATCTCCATATTTAATAGATCTTATATTATTGTGGTCCGCGCCAGTAGCATTTGAATGATATTCCACTGTTTGTAAAAAGTATTATTGTTATGTTATTGTTTAGGAATCATACCATCAAGAATGTTCAACTAAAAATTGTTGGTTACACCTTTGAAGATCTTAACAATACAAAACCTTTCACATTGACAATTAATACTACTTATGATGACAAAATCTATTTTTTGCTTCACATCAATGATAGGGCAAAAATATTATTTGGTTTTTACTACAACTTTGAAGACATTAAGTGAACTTTTGATGTATAAAAGCTTCAAGTAACTGAATCGAAAGCGAAGGATTTAGAAAAATGAATTTAGTATCTCTTAAGAGGTTTTGAAAAGGCTGGCGCGTTTAGCATGGAGCTATTATATCACTTCTTTTCTAAATATCTTTAGAATAGAGAATCTCGGTTTACAGCTTGTCAAACAATAGGTCTTAGGTATTACCATATAACGGATGATAGGTATTACCGTGTTTAGCATGTATTTTGTTGAGATTTGTATGAAGTGATAATATTGCATGTGCGTTTGTTAAATACGCATGCACTTTATTGTTTGAGCTTCTATTTTATTCCAATTCGCGTGTATTTTATCTTTTGTACATGTAATTTATTATTATAGGTTTGTAATATAAATTTTATGTGTTTTGATTATTAGAATAGGCATGAATATGAGGGAAAAAAAGAACAATAAGAAGAGCAGTTCTGAAGAAAATTCTTCAAGCAATGATGTGGAATCTACACATGATGTGAATAAACACAACCAGTATAGGTCGAAGGTTGTTAGCTTTTATCATGATTTTTTCGTTATTAAAAAAAATAACTGATAGGAATATTGAACTGCTTAAGAAGACTCCAATCTGCGAGCTTTTCAATGCCTACTACAACCAAAAAGTAGTAGAAATGCAGCACAAAAAAAGTTATAAAACTATTTTATCCATTATCAAGCTCTACAAAATGAAAACGGAGAGTTTTGAGATGAAGAACAGTTCCCCCCAAATAAGCCCAAAAGATGTAAGTGAAGTATTTGGGATCCCAATGGTAGAGGGTCAACAATCAATAAATCTGAAAAAAAGATTGGATGCATCTGCTCCAAAACCTGAATTCCTTGCCCAATACCTCAAAGCTAAAAAAAATGAAAAGTCAGACATAGATAAGGGTTTAAAGAAATCGATAGAGTTGGACACAAATGTGGGCATTATCGATTTTGTAAAATTTATTTGTCTCTGAGAACTTTTCACACCACACATCAACATTATTGATGACATGATTAAATAAGATTGGACATCTACTGTGCATGGGTTTCTCATCAATTCACTCAATAAAACAACAAGTTTAAATCCTAGCACAATAAGTGGATTTGTCATTCCACTATGAGTGAGAAAAACTTACTAATGCAGTCCAACAAACAAATTGAAAAAATTGTTTGAAAACCTAAGTTCACGTGTACTTTATAAATATCACGTTTATTTTGAAAGTACACGTGATATTTATAAAGTACACGCGTTATTTCAGTAATCATGATCATAAAGTACACCCTAGATATCACGTGTACTTTGAAAGTACACGTGATATTTATAGATTGCACGCGTGTACTTTATAAATATCACATATAGTTTGAAAGTACATGTGATATTTATTAAGTACACGCATTATTCCAATCATGAAAACTAGATAATACAATTATTAATATCATGTTTGTTTTTCCATGATGATAGTATTGGGTATGTGAGAAGTTTGATATCATTCCACCTATTAAAGGGATGGAAGAGAAGGCACCAAAATTTCTTAGATGGAAATTATCATCCTTGAAAAATTGATTATCTGAGAATGATATCGCTTCAGTAAATTTGAAGATGGAGACTAAAAATAAAGCAGCCAGTAAGGACAGTGCAATAGAAAGTGAAGTTGATATCTACAAGGGCATCGAAAAGAGTAAAATTCAATGTGAAAGGGTCAGTTTCTCTTTGAACATTTCTAAAGCAAGTCATATACATACAGATTCATCGCCCAAAAAACTGTTGAAGAATATGTGATGACAATGCATTTTCATCAAGTTCGAATACTCCCCTTAAAAACTTTGTGATTTTTTCAAAAAAGAAGGGAAATAATCAACCAAAAGATAGAGGTAATTTTGAATCATTGGATTATGAAAAGTTTGAGAATGTTGGGAATTATGAACCAATAGATACTAAATATTTTGAGTCCAAAGATTCTGATAATGCTGAGAAGGTGAATTTGGATGAACAAAATGTTGCATTGAAAATGGAACTGTTGGAAAAAAATACTGAACTATCTAAAGCAACTTAAGAACTTAATTGTACACTAGAGAAAGTGAATACTTTGGAGGTGGAGAGTGCCAATATTTTGTTTCGAATGTATATTTGGTGATGGATAATCGTAAACTTGTGGAAGCATAAAAGGAAATGGAGGAAATGAAGAAGTTGGAGGTGGAAAACGCCCAACTTTTGAAAGAAGAGTAACTCATTAAGTTGGATGTGAAAAATGACCAACTTGTTGAGTTAAATTATTCTTTGAATGAAAAACTTGTTCGAGCAACATTGAGTGACTCTGAAAAAATTAAACAATTAGAAGAATCATTTAAAAACAGACTGAATCATCAAGAATCTGGGATCAAACGAATGCCTATCTATCTGAGAGTAATAAAAATCTTAAGAAAATATATGAAGATGTACTCCATAAATTGAAAGATGGTGAGCTTGAAATGGTGACGTTGAGGCTATATCTTAAAGAATCAAAAGTGAAAAAAATTGATCAAGTACTTTTAATTAACTTTTAAAGTGAAAACATCATTATTCTATAACGTAGAAGCAGTTATTTTATAAAGTACACGCATTTTATCAAAATACACGCAGTATTTCGATAAAAGTACATGTATTTTATCAAAAATACTCGCAGTACTTAGATTAAAGTACATGCATATTATATTGTAGAATAATAATATTTTAAGAAAATACACGTACTTTTTATAAAGTACACGCAGTTATTAATGTTGTTCTTTATCATTTGTTTCATTTATTTGTATTTGTATTCATTGTTCTTTAACATTATATTTATCAAATAATTCTTATAATCTAACGTTCCTTATTTTATATATCAGGAAAATACTAATAAAAACTCATGGACGAAATTTTGGCATTGAGGAAAATTCTTAAAGAATAACAAGTGAAAAAAACTGAACTCGTACTTTTGATTAATTTTCAAACGAAAAACATCATTATTCCAGGTACTTATTTTATAAAGTACACAAGTTTTATCAAAGTACACACAATATTTTGATAAAAGTATACGTCGTTTTTTATAAAGTACACGCATTTTTAAAGGGCATGATATATTTATTAAGTATAAGCATTTATACACACGTGTACTTTTATCAAAATACACGCAATATTTGATAAAAGTACTGTAATGACCCCACTTTTATATGTTCATATATAGATTGTTTTAAATATTTTGTTATTACATATGAGATATGGACAATGTGTTATTATGGTACATAATTTTAATTTATTATTTTAGTCTAGACCTACCTTTAGAAATCATGAAAGATCAAATTAGTACAAACATAAAATTTTAAAGTTTTCGGTAGGAGTGTTCATATGGGAGACTAGTTTTGACCATTATAATATAACAATTAACTTGAGGTAAAACTAAAAAGTTTATATATTTGAATTAGGTTTGAAACACAATGAACGGTTAGTTAAACGGAGGTCCGAGCAAGAAGTTATGCTGAAATTACGAAATAAGGACAAATCTGTCAATCCTTTAAGTTGTATTTTGTCCCATTACCACACCATGTGTTATATTTTGATTGGATGCAAGGGGAGGCTAGTTAGGTCGACTTAAACACTTTGAAATAACCTCCTTCTTCATCAAAATGGATTAAATCTAAGTCTTATGGCATATCTTAAGCTAAATGATAAGTTTTGGGGTAGAAAATGAAATTTTAAGAAATTTTAGGGACTTGATTTTAAAATAATGAAAGTTTTAGGGACTAAAATGAAAATAAATAAAGGACCATTATGTAAAAAAAATATTTTCAAGTACCTCTATGAAATATTGAAAATGTTTGGTGTAAAATTACTAAAATACCCTTCATGTGTAAAATGACCCTTATACCCTTAATCACTTGATACGTCATGCTTGACACCTCGTGTTGTATTCTTGACACCACACCTTACACGTGTCATCCATATACATAAGGATAAAACACGTGTAATCCATTTAGAAGAAGATAAAACATGTATCACCGTTTGGTGAATAAAGATTGCAAGATAGCCCCGTTACGCGACACGCGACATGCTGACTCGCCAAAATGAATGCTTAGTCATCGAGGCACGTGTCATCACCCAGATAACTTTGAGAAACTATTAATAAGTAACTAGGATCAGTTCTTACACGAAATTCATTCCAAAGATGAGAGGGAAATAGTGAGAGAAAATATGGGAAAGTTTAAGAAGAAGTTTCGTCTTAAGAATTAACGAGTGATCCAAGACTCAGCATCTGTGACTTCGGACTTCTGTTCTAAATGAGTACTCTGTGACATTCCTTATGTATTTTGATTATATGATATTATGCAAACTACATATATTTTGTGAAATAATTGCGAATTTACAAGTACAACCCATGTTGATGGAAAGGATAAAAAGTGCACAAATAAATGACCCACAACTGAAGAAGATTAGAGAAGAAGTTGTTGGAAGGAAGAGGATTAAATTTGTTATACGAGATGATATGTTGAGATTTGGAAATAAAGTGTGTGTGCCAGCCGATGCCCAACTAAAGAGGAAAATTTTGGAGGAAAGTCATTACTCGAGATTCACATTTCACCCCGGATGTACAAAGATGTATAAAGATCTTCAAGAAGTATTTTGGTGGAATAACATGAAAAGGGAGATAGAAGAATTTATATCTCAGTGTTTGGTTTGTCAACAAGTAAAGGCTGAACATCAGAAACCATTAGGATTACTACAACCCCTACTTATCCCTAAGTGGAAATGGGAACATATTACTATAGATTTTGTGATAGGTTTACCAAGGAGTCCAAATGGTAATGACTCTATTTTGATAATTATTGATAGTTTAACTAAATCTGCTCATTTTCTTTCCATTAAAATTACCCATTCTTTAGAAAAATTAGCTAAGTTGTATGTGCGGGAAATTATTAGGCTTCATGGAACCACAGTTTCAATTGTTTCTGATCATGACCCTAGATTCGTGTCTCGCTTCTAGAAAATCCTACAAGTAGCCATGGGAACAAAATTGAATTTCAGCACCGCTTTTCACCCTAAAACAGATGGACAATCTGAGAGAACCATTCAAACTCTAGAGGATATGCTTAGGGCATGTGTGCTTGATCTAAAGGGTAATTGGGATGATCATTTACCATTAGTGGAGTTTGCATATAATAATAGTTATCAAGAAAGTATTCAAATGGCTCCATATGAGGCACTCTATGGAAGAAGGTGTCATTCCCCTACATGTTGGGTAGAAGTTGGAGAAAGAAAGTTATTGAGACCAGAATTGATCCAGATCACAACAGGGAAAGTGAAATTGATACAAGATCGACTTCGAATCGCTCAAAGCCGTCAAAAGAGTTATGTTGACAATCGCCGACAAGAGTTAGAATTCCAAAGAGGAGATTATGTGTTCTTACAAGTATCACCAGCAAAGGGAGTAATCCGATTTGAAAAGAAAGGGAAATTGAGTCCAAGATACATTGGAACTTTTGAAATCCTTGAAAGGATAGGAGTTGTTGCGTATAGAATAGCCATTAAAATCAAAATTATATAAATCAAAGTCTTATGGCATATCCTAAGCTAAATGATAAGTTTTGGGGTAGAAAATGAAATTTTAAGAAACTTTAAGGACTTGATTTTGAAATAATGAAAGTTTCAGGGACTAAAATGAAAATAAATAAAGGACCATTATGTAAATTAAATATTTTGAAGTACTTTTAAGAAATATTGAAAATGTATGGTGTAAAATTACTAAAATACCCTTCATGTATAAAATGACCCTTATACCCTTAATCACTTGACACGTCATGCTTGACACCTCGTGCTGTATTCTTGCCACCACATCTTACACGTGTCATCCATATACATAAGGATAAAACACGTGTCATCCATTTAGAAGAAGATGAAACACGTGTCACCATTTGGTGAATAAAGATTGCAAGATAGCCTCGTTACGCGACACGAGACATGCTGACTCGCCAAAACGAATGCTTAGTCATCAGGGCATGTGTCATCACCCACATAACTTTGAGAAACTATTAATAAGGCCTTATTATCAGTTCTTACACGAAATTCATTCCAAATATTAGAGAGAAATAATGAGAGAAGATATGGGAAAGTTTAAGAAGAAGTTTCGTCTTAAGAATTAACAAGTGATCCAAGACTCAGCATCTGTGACTTCGGACTTCTGTTCTAAGTGAGTAATCTGTGACATTACTTGTGTATTTTGATTATATGATATTATGCCAACTACATATATTTTGTGAAATGATTTTATTCTCAAATACATCTGATACTGATGATTCCGTCGTTTGTTATATGTGTATATCTCTTGATATATACATCTGATTTGAATTCTGAAATTGTAAGGACATATTTTAATAGGTCCGTTATCAATTTATTATGTCATATACCGCTACACCGTCGAAGAGCATTCAAGAGACATCTATATCAAAGACGGATCCGAATTACTCATGTTCTTCATCATTCAAGACTCCGCGAAGTTTACTTTGGTAAGGTTATGTTTTAAATACCTTAACTTTACACTTAGAGCTTTTGGGATATTTTTACAAAATATTTTCTAAATGTTAGAGCGGGCTTTTTCGTCAAAATTTGAGAATGAGTATTTTTTCTAAGTGTTGAAGCGGACATTAAAATAATGATTTTTTCGCAATAGTCGTTCGAGCGACATAGCATGTTGTTCGCGGTAGATAGCATGTCGTGCGATCTCACTCGAATGACAGCCGTCCTTCGTTCGAGCGACATATGCTTCTCGTTCGAACGAGCTCTATTTTTGAGGTGGCGCGTTTTTCTATAAATACTCATTAAATGGTAATATTTTTATTAAGAAGTCACAGCGTTTTGACAAACAGAAATACTGCGAAAGCAGAATCCTTTTTGGCTTCTTCCTTTAGGGTTTTAATCCCTTTTTGGTTTTCAATTCAAAAAACTTCCATATGCTTTAGTGAATTGTTTGGTGTTTAAAAACAACTTTGCTTTTGTTCAACCTTGGTGGAGAAGGCATCTCCATATTTTGATCGGTGGATACCGAGCGTAGTCCTTCTGCGTGTGGACGAGTCGAAGACGACGAACTGACGCGTCGTATCTTTGAAGATTTACTGAAGGCACCGTGCATTACACACTTGTGGGCGATTATCAGGTTGTATGTAAGTCAAAGGTCTTGTGAATTCTTCAAAGTGTTATAAAAAGTTTTTACGCGAAAGGTTTTTTTTCCCTATAACGTTCGTCTTTATCTTTTATGCATGATTTGAATGATTTATCCCTTTTAGATGCATGTTTAGTGGTTGAATTAGTTTGATTCAAAAATAGACTCTAATTAAATAAGTATGCCAAATTAAATTTTTGCGAAGTTAATCAATTATCACACTATCATATTTTTCAAATTGGTATCAGAGCGGGTTACTTTAAATTATCGAGTGATCCTGATTTTTAAATTTTTTTTTCCTGATACAATTTGACTTCTCACATCGTCAAATTAGTATCAGAGCAGGTTGCGCTAATTTATCGGGTATTCCTATTTTTCGCAAAATCGTGTGATATTGATTTTTTTTTAAAATCAGTTTTTGTGAAAAATCGCAATTTTTTCAATGGAGCACTTATGTAATCGGATGCCCCTGTAACACCCCGCCTAATTAAATACCGGGTGGCCAGTCACATACCAAATTAAAACAGAATATATAGTTGGCTCATTCTTAGCATCACTGTCGAAAACATTTACAACTGACCCAATACCCAATTAAGCTGATGTTAAAAACTTTCCAAATTTTAATTCAACAAAATCCATTTTTAGTTTAAGAATAACACAACACATTTTATTCTACAACATTGATAACAGAATAGATAACACAAAAGAATTTAAATGCATTTGGAATAAACATTCCCAAGTAATAATTCAATACAGTAATCCATAAATAGTAAATGTATTAAAACGACACGATTATAAGAGTATTTGACCCCGATAGAAAAGAGATAACTGAATTCTTTGGGCGACATGCCCTAACTAAGAGAAAACTGTGAATCAAATGAAGATAAGCATATAAGCAATACTCCATAGCTCCATAGTCCGTCAAAATCAACTAAGGTTGGCGTCCCTGCTGTTGGACACCTGATATAGAAGATACAATAGAAAAGAAAATATGCAAGGCAACGGGTCAGAGCCCGATTGTGAAAATGATTTTTTTTTTAAAACAACAAGTATTTAACAAGTACAATAAAGCATTTATTATGTACATGTTAGCATCCCATTCTCACTTGCTATTCTCACCTCTCAACTAGTGTGCACACTTAACGTTTCCTATTAACCTCCTAGTTAATGGTTCCTCATTACTGATTTCATAATATGATTCCATTCATATATCATAACCCCGTATGTCCCATACCATACATTATACAATTATTCTTATACATTTCTCATTTATATGAATCGTTTCTCATTAACATGAATCATTTCTCATTAATATGAATTAAGCTTTTCAATTATATAAGAATAAGAATTCATTAACTTAATTTCATTACCTTTCTCTATTCACCGTTATCTATAATTATCACCGTAGATATATTTAACCACAATATGTATCCATTCATTCATTTAATTCATTATATATATATATATATATATATATATATATAATACGGCACCCCGAGTCACAGCTGCGGTGCAATGCATTACTCTGCTATCATGTCCCATCATCGCTGGTCGCCGAATAGGGGACTAAAGGTTCGGTAAGGATTCCTCGAACCACAAACAACAACATACAAATTGGAGGCGAACATAGTTCTCATATCCATGAGTCACGCACATACCTACATTCCCACAGTAAGTGGACTTATCAACTCCCCGATAAGTCTTTCATAGACCTATGTTCTTGAGCGACAAATCAAAGATCCCATGGATTCATCAGGATATGACTTCCATCACGCGCAAACCTCCCGTCGATAGCATGTAAGCTAGGTATGTCATACACATAATCATCAATCAATCAAATAGGCATTATCATACCTAAAATATACTATCAACAAGGTACTCACATTACCCTTAGATTATTCCCATACGTATCATTATATCTCTTTAAATCCCACGTATTAAAATATCATAATTTTAATTCTTAATTTAATTATCCCCGAGCCTCACTCATTACTCAAGGTTCAAATAGGTTTTCCTCAACATTTTATTCAGTAAGAAATCACTAATACCCTACTGGTCCATATTGTCATATCTCCCGAATCACTACGAATTAAATTCTCCCTTTAATTAAGGTTAAAACAGATAGTTTCAAATCTCTTATAAACACATCTTCTTTCACTTAGGATTAAACCCTTTTGTAAACTTAAGGATACCTAGGTGTTATTTTCAATCACCCCTACTGGTCCTATCTTTAATCCCCATGCATACCAATGAGAATCTATCAAGTGAATTTAGCAACCGAAATTCCTTTAAATTAATTATCATTATAGTAAACAATTAAATCCCAATCAAATTAATTCAAATCTTAACTAGGGTCTACTGATCTTTTCTAAGTCCCATAATATCCAATTAATAATCACGAAAGATCTAAAAAAGGTTTGGGATAAGAATCAATATTAAAAAGAAACAAGTTTAGGAAATTCTGGGGAGGTCGATCGATCGAAGGCAGGGGGTCGATCGATCGATCACTCAGGTAACTGCCCAGATTTTCTGCATTTCTTCAACTACGGATTTAACCATTTTTAATCATTCAAACCTTCATATTAACAACCCAAATAACTTATAATGCTTACTACATGATATATCAACACATATAAATGATTTCTAATGTTTTAAACATCCTAGAATCATTAAGAGATTGAATTAAAATCATGTTTATCTCCTATTTTTCCAGAAATTTACAAACTTAATATCTTCAAGAACACAACAATGGTTTTCAGAATTTCTTCCACAGATTCATGGTTATTTCGTGGATTACTATCTACTTATAAGATGAGTTTGATTCCTATATATTTTCAGTTTCCAGAAATCCATTTAGCAACTCCATTATTTCTTCCGAACATGAAAAATATCATCTTTATAGAACTATTCTAACATGGACAATATATAAACTTAGATTGCCATTATCAAACACTTGCCTCTAATGAAGGTCTGATCCTTTGGTGTAGTATATCACAGGTGGTTTTCCCTTCTCCGGTCAGCCTCCGGTGGTGGTTGGTGGTGGTGACCTTTGGTCTTTGTTCTTCTCCTTCCCAAGAAAGCTTTTCTCTTCCCAAGTAACCTTTCACTCTCTCTAGGAAGATGACTTATCTATTTTGTGTAGAGGAGATGAATAACCCACGTACACTTAATCTCCAAATACTTATAATAGGACAAAATTCGAAATCACTATTCATCCCCTATAAAAAAGACCAAAATGCCCTTTTGGGTTGCCTTTTCATTTCCAAATGACCTGAGACCCAAATCCAACATCCAAATAGACTTTTCTGACTATTTCAAACCTTCTGGACGCAACGACGCCGTCGAAATGACTATAAGGATTATAGAAAATAAATTTCTTTTTTAATTTAAATAATTTAGTCCCGATACGTCCCATACCGCGTCCGACTAAAAATCCAAATTACTGAATTTATATCACACAGCCATGTCAATAGCTTCACATTCGTATATTACCTAAATATCTTTAAGTAATATTTAGAATCATACATTTTAATATCCACAATTCGGATAAAACCCAAATGAATTAATTAATAATAATATCCAATTAATCCATTAATTTAAAATATAACCATTTTAAAAATCATTAAAAATCACGAGGTATTACAGGACCCCTTTGATGACATGAGTCAATATTTTGATGATACAAATCGTTTGAATTTAACGTTTGCAAAAAGAATTAAAGTTTTGGAAAAAAGAAAATTCTCGTTTTAAATCCGCATTGGATCTTTTGCAAACGGTTCAAAATCAAAGAGATTTTTATCGTGAAAAACTTGTTTCCTTGGACCATGACTTTGTTTACTTAAAATCGTCCAAGAAGGAGAGTGATGATAAGGTACTATTTTAGAAGAAGAATTGGAGGACCATAAAAATTCAATGGTTTGTGTTTGTGCCAAAGATGATAAAAATATTTCAGTAAATGAGTTTGTGGCACGTGAAGAGACTCTTAGGAAAAAGTTTGCTTTAATTGAGGGAGAGAGAGATACACTTTTAGGAATTATTGAAAACTTGAAAAAAAGCGTCCTTTAATTTGGAAGAGTCTAATTCTTTGCTCGAGTAAAAAATTTTGAAGTTAAAAATGATTTGACAGACTCGAGTAGGTTTGATAGTGATGGTAGTGGCTCATCTTGTTCTCATGCTTCTAATGCTAATGACAAAAAAATTATTTTTTTAGAGGATCAACTAATTCCAAGGATGTTAGAAAAGGTCATCCCATAGGTGTCGTTCCATCCATTTACACATGTTCATATTGTGGTAGGAAAGGTCACCTTAGGCAATTTTGTTTTGATCTTGAAAAATGTCCTAGGAAGTTTATGTCTAGTGTTCCCGTTATTCCCAAAGCCACCGTACGATGTTTCATATCTATTCGGGTTAGGAAATCACTTTTAGAGCCACTAGATTTTAGACAAATTGATTCTCGTTTGCTTGCACATGATTCTTCTCTTACCATATCATATAGATTATGGTGTTTGCATGCTTGTCATACGCTAGTTATGCTTTGTGATATATTTTTGCTAGCGTTCTGACATGTACTTTTTGTATATATATGTTTTGAAAATTTTTGAAAAATACAAAAAGATTTTTTTTGTTTGCACCGTTTATGGATAGACACTTAGGGCGACCAAGTCACAATTTTATTCCATTTATCCATGTGACTATTTGATAGTGTTTTGAGACAATAGGTCAATTCATCCATGTGCTTTACAATGTTTGGAATCATTGAAATGTAATTTAGTGTTACTTCCTACATGTTTGACTCATGATTTCCTTTATTGCACACATGCACGGATTTGTTTTATTATTGTTCTTGTCTTATTACATGTTGGTTGGGTGTTTTCACTTCAATCCTGTCCTTGAAACGAACCAAGCGCGATAAATTTTGATAAGGAAATTGTGCATATAAAAATCGTTTTGTGAGTTTGTGTGCTTTGTTTGAAAATGGGGAAGGGCTGCGAAAGGTTCATTTTGCCTTTGCGAATACTAAGCCACCGTTAAATTGGACCTAAAAAATGGAGGGATTTTATTATCCGGGGTCCAAAGAGGTTTAAAAGAGCCTAAAAAATTTAAAAGCGATAAAAAGAAATTCATGCCAATTATGGGCCATTTAGGTTTTTGCACCAATTCTCCAAAGTTTGAGAATTTAGTTTATTCACCTCTTAAAGAAAATATTTATGAGGGAGTTTGGTTGGAGATTTTTATAACAGGTTTGCTCGTCCTTGAAAATCTTGAAAAAACGCTTAATAGTTTTGGACGTTATTGGTGTGGAAATCATTTGACTTTGATTTGCTGATTTGTATAAGACGATGTCATTTAAATTCAACAAATTTTTACACCTAAGGATTATTTTGATGTTCATTCGTTATGGGTACACGTATGCATCGTGCACATATGATTGATTGAGTTTATTTACCTATCGAATGTGTTCACACACATTCATTCCATTTCCATGACTTGGTTATTTTAGTTTAAATCCATGGTGTGATTTTTTGTATCATATTTTTCAAAGTGGTATCTTATTTTTGTATGAAAAATTGAAAAATCCAAAAATAGTTTGTGAGATTTTTGAGATATCCCTTTGCATGCGCGTAGTTTGATCCATGTTTGTTATGCATTTTTTTCGTGACCCTCCATGTTTTGATTATTTCTTCTTATTTGTCTATTTGGGGACATCATAAAAAGGGGGAGAAAGAATTATCATGTTATGGGGGAGTTTTTGCAGTATGGGGGAGATTTGATTATTAATGCTTTATTCTTATATCATTTCAAACTCGATGTGTCAGGAAGGTATTTTGCTTTATCTCGTGTGTGTAGGTAAAAAGATTGAAGATCATGATGTTGCACACCCTGATGAGAAAAGCTTTGAGATTTGACGAAGATGATTGAAGAACAGTTTTGAGGTCTTGCAAATTTATTCATGGGAGGATAGATTTGTATAGGCAATTTTGTTTTTGATAATTCGGATTTTTTTATGTATGTACCGGCATAGACATAGAGGGAGATTTGTAAGGACATATTTTCATAGGTCCGTTATCAATTTATTATGTCATATACCGCTACACCGTCGAAGAGCATTCAAGAGACATCTACATCAAAGATGGCTCCGAATTACTCAAGTTCTTTATCATTCAAGACTCCGTGAAGTTTACTTTGGTAAGGTTATGTTTTTAATACCTTAACTTTTCACTTAGAGCTTTTGGGATACTTTTACAAAATATTTGCTAAGTGTTGGAGCGGACTTTTTTGTCAAAATTTGAGAATGAGTATTTTTTAAAGTGTTGAAGCGGACATTAAAATAATGATTTTTTCATAACAGTCGTTCGCCCGAGATAGCATGTCGCGCGATCTCGTTCGAACAATAGTTGTCCTTCATTCGAGCGACATATGCTTCTCGTTCGAATGAGCTCTATTTTTGAGGCGGCACATTTTTCTATAAATACTCATTAAATGGTAACGTTTTTATTAAGAAGTCACAGCGTTTTGACGAACAGAAATACTGTGAAAGCAGAATCCTTTTTTGGCTTCTTCCTTTAGGGTTTTAATCCCTTTTTGGTTTTCAATTCACAGAACTCCCATATGCTTTAGTGAATTGTTTGGTGTTTAAGAACAACTTTGCTTTTGTTCAACCTTGGTGGAGAAGCATCTCCATATTTTGATCGGTGGTTACCGAGCGTAGTCATTCTGCGTGTGGACGAGCCGAAGATGACGAACCGACGCATAGAGGGTATTTCGCTGTCTCTCGTATCTTTGAAGATTTGCTGAAGGCACCGTGCATTACACACTTATGGGCGATTATCAAGTTGTATGTAAGTCAAAGGTCTTGCAAATTCTTCAAAGTGTTATAAAAGGTTTTTACTCGAAAGGGTTTTTTTCCTATAATATTCATCTTTATCTTTCATGCATGATTTGAATGATTTATCTCTTTTAGATGCATGTTTAGTGGTTGAATTAGTTTGATTCAAAAATAGACTCTAATTAAATAAGTGTGCCAAATTAGATTTTTGCAAAATTAATCAATTATCACACTATTATATTTTTCAGAAATTATTGATTCGGCCTATGGAAACTGTCTTACTATGTTGGCCTTGACTACCGAATGGAAATATTTGGGTGGTACCTTCCCAGCTGGTTTATCGCTGGTGTGCCCTAAATAAGGCGTTGTTTCAGATATCATGATTTTATGTCTATGTTGTTGCGGAGTGGAAACATTTGGTAATACTATCTGTTTATCTGGGTATTAGAGCGTACATGTCCATCAAAATAAAATTGAATAATTGAAATATGCTCAATTGTTTTATCTGTTCTGTTCTGAACTGATTATTCTGAAAATATATACTGCCAGTTTACGTTATATATTTTACAGCAAATTCCTGTCCATATATGTATATGTCTTTTGTTGGAAATTGAATAGGTATCAATTTTCTAAGAAAAAAACTGGAATGTGTGGAGATTAAATCTCACTCGGCCTATAGCTGAGGTTGTATAAATAACCATTTTTAAGGAAATAAGTAGGTTCGCGGAGGGAACGAAAAAGGATTGTGTTGAAGATTCAGCTTTTAGAGCTTTTTTGTTATTGTGTTTGTTTTATCATTTAGAGCATGTTTAGCTCTCTTGTAATAAGTTTTTAAATTTTGTCTTAGGTTTTAATTTATCGTTACTTTCAATATAAATGAAGTTTCCTTTAGAAAGCTCTGATGACGTAATTCCTTTACTTTTAGTATATTACGATTCGTAACCATGTAATTGTATTTCTGTTGCACTTATTTAAGGAAAAATTTAAGTCATAATATATGTTGTCTTGGTGGCATGTCAAGACACTCGTTCCCTACTACTAATTTGGGTCTGGATCGTGACAAGTACACGCATTTATTAAAATACACGCAGTACTTAAAATAAAAGTACATGCGTTTTATATTGTTGAATAATGATGTTCATGGACATTATGCTTATAAAAAATGCTTACAATCTAACATTACTTTTTTTTATATATATATATATCAGGAAAACACTAATGAAAAAAACTCATTGACGACATTTTGGAGTTGAAGATTATACAAGCATCAAAAAGTAAGATAGAAATAAATATGAAATAAAAACACTACAAGCCACCCACGAAGGGTTTGTATTTAAAGAAATACCCAAAGTAAAAGGGCTTGTTACTAGAGGATAGAAGAATAAAAAAGACTCCGATGAAACCGAGAAGATTCGCCCAATTAAAAAATAGAAGGTGAGAAAGTCAAGAACCAGAAAGCTAACAATAGTAAAGCAATATAAAAAAATCAATTCAATCTTGAAGCAGTGAATGCATACAAATACCTCAATGAAGCTGCGAATATTAAAATTAAAGAGTTTATTCAAAGGCTGAACCAGGATAAAGTGTATTGTTCTATGATATTGCACTTTGCTTATTTTTATTTTTTTTGGTGCATACGAATAATGTTATTCTTATTATACAATTGTTATTGCCTATATTAAAATACAAGGAATTTATTTACCAAGCTCTAGTTTCGTATGTCATATGGAAAGATTTTTTTGAAGTCCTCAAGAATCAAGAAATATCCAGCCAAGTATGTAAACTAAATATTAGGCATTCATTAAATTTCGACATTAAATGTATGAAACAAATAATAATCACCTTCAGTGAAATATTGAGGACAAAATTGTCAAAGGAAAGGTTCTCTGCCACACACATTTTTCTTATTATTATTGGGTGAGGAAAATTTAACCAAAAGCTTTTGTGTATCACAATCACATAAATACTATAATTTTTCTTACTAACACATTGTGTATAATTTATTTTCAGAAATAAGTTTGTAGTAAGAACGAAGTCAATAAGAAGGGTGAGTTATACAAAGATTTATTTCAATACTCGGGCAATTGTAATATATTATTTATTGTACTAAGACATGACATAGGACATTTCACATTACTTATGATATATAGAGACCAAAATAAAGTCATCGATACGGATTATCTTCGACTGGATGACAAGGAACAAAATACATCATACTTCGATGATGCCAAAAAATAGTTAAAGCCTAAACTTAAACTTAGTTATGTTACGATACTTTTATAATTCAGGTGTACTTTGTAATATGGATGTTGTGTACTTTGCTTTAGTTCCAAATAATCACCCAGAGTATCAAAGTATAACCACAATATTATAAAATACATGTGAAATAGGAAAATATATGCACGTGTACTTAAATATTATGCGTGTACTTGGCACTATTAGATCTACATATACTTTTTTATATGTATACACTCACTATTTATCCTTTTAACAGTTTTTTGTCTTCCAAAAAACACTGTATATATATGTTGAAGATTGAAGCAGAAATATTGAAAAAATCGGGTTTCGTAACTCAGAGAACGATTGATGAAGGTACACCAAATGAATTTACAATTAATGATAATTCATTGACAGAACAAGAAAAAAGAACAGTAGATTTCTTGCTGGAAAGTGATATCTAATTTGACATAAGAAGAGATAATGAATTCCCTAAGCAATATAATGGGTAAGAAAAAACTTCATTTCTATAAAGTATTAATTTTTATATTTACAATTCAAATCGTATTAATTTTTATATTTATTTTATTTTAATTTCAAGGTTGACTTCGGAATTTTCTGCATGTACTTCATTAAACAAATTAGAATAGACAAAGAACTGATAAATTCTTTTAAGCGCCTCAAATGCTACAATATAGAGCATATGTACAAAGCAAAATTATGTTTTCAGAATATTTCTTCCCCAAGAAGGACCGTTTGTAAATTGATTTAAATACATACTATATTTGTAATTTTTTTTTATTTTCTATTGGTTATGGTTCCTTATATGTATTACTCCAAAATGATGCCTCCTGTGCAGACCATGAATGTTATACACAAAATGATAACTAACACAAAGTATCTTATGTAAGCTTATATTGCCACTGGCGTGAAACACAATGCACGTAAGGTTTACACAATGATAACTACACGAACAATTTATTCAAAGTAAATGTTACGAAATAAATTACACGCATTTTAATCAAAAGTACACGCTTTATGAACAAAGAACACGTAGTATAAACAAAGTACACGCATGGATGAATAATTTCTTCAAAGTAAATGTTATGAAACAAGGTACACGCATTTTAATCAAAAGTACACGCTTTATTAGCAAAGTACATGCAATATAAACAAAGTGCATGCATTTATTAATTAAATAAATTTTGATTTTGCAATTAAAAATTACTATTAGATTACAAGACACGCATGAAAGAAAATAATTTTTTTATTAGAAAAATAAAAAAAAAAAGGTAAAAGAAATTTTGAAAGAAAAACATAGAAAAAAACTAACTAAAAAAGCTTATCAAGAAATTTTCCAACTGAAGATTACTATTAAATTATAAGACATGCATGAAAGAAAATATTTTTTCGATTAGAAAAACAAAAAAGGGGGGTGGGGAGATTTTGAAAGAAAAACATACAAAAAAAAATCAAAACATAAAAAGCTTATTAGGAAAACCTTCAAAACTATGTACATTGTCGAGATGATATGAAGGTAATACACAAAACGATAACTAAGACAAAATATCCTATGTAAGCTTATACTGTCGCTAGCGGGGACCACAATACACGTAAAGTATACATGATGATGATTACACGAACAATTTCTTCAAAGTAAATGCTATGAAATAAATTACACGGATTTTAATTAAAAGTACACGCTTTATGAACAAAGTACACGTAATATAAATAAAGTACATGCGTGGATGAATAATTTATTCAAAGTAAATGTTATGAAACAATGTACACGCATTTTAACAAAAAGTATACGTTTAATGAGCAAAATACTTGCAATATAAACAAAGTACACGCATTGATTAATTAAATAAATTTTGATTTTGCAATTGAAAATAACTATTTATATTTAAAAAGTAATTTGTCTATACATGTTTACAAATATGAAAGTGAAAGAATAGAAAATCTACATATGTCCATTATTTCATTTATATCCACTTATACACAATAACCAAAAATTCTTTACCTCGTTTATATCCTGTAAAACACAATAACTAATAACCATTTAGTAAGCTCAACTTCTCATGTTTCTCAATTACTTATAGTCAAAGAAATAAATAGCTTTTATTCGGCCTATAAAACAGTAATATTTGTTCATTTCTGTACCATAACATCTCAAGTAAAAATTAGATAATGACTATCCCAGCAGAAAAGTTGCTAGCTAGTTTAGGAAAGGAAGAAAGATACAAAAAAATTAAGGGAAATTGAGGAAACTCTTTCCTTATATGAAACCGCATATGATCAGTTTCAAGCATATATCAGGGAACGTTGCTCCGAACTTTCTCCCAATCTCATTTATTTATTTGATGTGGAAGAGGATCCTCCTCAAACAAAGGAAAGTCTTATGTCTTTCTATACACATGAGGTTACAAAGAAAATTATGGAGCTGGGGGAGAATAAAACTTGCCTTGTAGATGCGATGGAAGGATACATACGAGTTTACTCGAATTTAATCGACTCTGTTCCTAACATCGAAGATGCCTTAAACATGTTTCCCAACTAGCATTCTTCCTTATTTTTTTAAAACTTTTTTTATTGATAAAAATTGTATTTTTTTATTTTAATAAAAAATTGTTTTTCTTTCATTCATGTCTTATGACTTATATCATGTACTAGTACCCATATAATATACCACTGGCTCGAACCATGATTCATATATAGAGTGCAAAAATATAAAATAAACACGAATTTAACAAAGTACAAGTGAACTTTAAGAAAAATAATCAAGTGTACTTTATAAAAAAATACGTGTACTTTGCTAAACTGCCATACAAAAAATAAATAAAAAATAGAACTAAACACTAAATAATAAAATTACATTTTTTTTATTCAATATAAAGGGTTATTAAATAATTTTATTCAATCAAATGGTTACAATTAAAGAATTATACAATCAAACATAGAGTGCAAAGATGTAAAATACAAGGAAATTTAATTATGTTTAAGTGAACTTTAGAAAAAATGATCATGTGTACTTTACTACACTTCCATATAAAAAAATAAATAAAAAATGGGTCTTATACTAAAAAGTCACTCAAACATTTTTAGTCCAACCCTTTTACTTTATTTCAAAAAAATATCCCTCGCCAGATAAAAATATTACAAAAAAATGAACTCCGGTTAAGGTGGGGGTAGTGGAGGGAGGTGGGGGATGATGCCGTTAGCGCGGACTTTTAAAAATAAGACAAATTAGTTAAATGGGTTTTAAAGGATTTTTTGGAACAATGTAAAAGATTTGGACTAAATGTGTATTAAAAAATATTTGAAGGCCTTTTTGGCATGTGATACTAAAAAAATAAAACTCAACACCAAACAATAAAATTACATTCTTTTATTCATTCAAATGTGTTCTTATTTAGTCAAATATTTTTTAATACACATTTAGTTAAAACCTTTTAGTTTATTTCTGTAACAACCCGCCTAATAAGATACCAGGCGATCACTCCAATATTAAATTAAAACAGGAGTCACATATGGATCATCCTTAGCATCACTGTCGAAAATCCATTTAATTACTAATATCCTATTAGGTGGCCGTTAAAAACTTTTACTTAACTACTCTTTTAACGAATAAATGACAACATCCACAATTAAATGCGTAATGAACTGAAATGAAAATGAAAGGAACTAAAATAACCGAACACTCGGTCCAAAAATACAACCATATCGAATGCTGTACTGAAAGAATAAATAAATGCAATTGAGCCATTGGCTCGAATGTTTATACAATATCTCCTATCTAGAGTACAAGGAAGGAAACGTCTACCGATAACCTGCAAGCATCCACAGCTGCTGCAGCAGACGTCTGACTCGAAAGAATTTCCATCCAGGCGTCCCTGTGTCTGGACACCTATGTATATATATAATATAAAAAGAAAGGAGAAGTAGATAAACGGGTCAGAGCCCCGAATGTTGAAAATATTTTGCAAGTGCATAAATGCCTTATTATTTTAAAAAAGGTTTTATCTCATATTTAAGGTTAGTATCGCACTCCCATGAGATACCCCTCACCTCTCCACTAATAGTGCACTCCTAGCGCATCTATCTAGAACATTCTAGTCAAGCTACCCTGCTAAACTAGTCTATCACCCAACCACTATCTACCCAAGATAGTCCAAGTAATGTACTAAGGGCGAAGCTTCACCCCAGTTTCAACGTTATGCCATGTTCGTGCGTGGGGTGTCTCGCAAAGCGAAATCCAAACAAGGAACCCCCCCGATACACTACTACGCGGCACGGTCAATCGTAGAGATCTGCTAGTCCCTAAGTACAGAAAGATATATAATAATATATATACCATAAGAATTAATAATATAAGAGCACTAAGGATTAAACTTCTCCCCAGTCTCAACACACTGCCATATTCGTGCGTGGGGTGTCTCGCAAAGCGAAATCCAAACAAGGAACCCCCCCGATACACTACTATGCGGCAAGGTCGATCGTCGGGATCCATTAGACCCTCGGTACTCGATTCATCCATATATACATATTCATACTACAATATACATCGGGATCTATCTCCCGGACTGAGGACTTATATACAAGTATTTATCAATACCTTTATTTTCTCAAAACTCCCCATTTCCCTTTTTATACTCAGGAAATGTAAATATAAAAGCCAATTCATTATCATGAATTGCTTTAACAAATCGTTCACCTTTTTAAAGCCAATTTTATTATCATAAAAAATGCTTTTCCTTTATGTGTCATCCCATTTCCCTTTTTATACTCAGGAAATGTAAATTAAAGCCAATCCATTATCATGAATTGCTTTAATAAATCTAAGACCGTCCCTCCGGGTATCCCCACTGGACGCGCCCCTAAATGGCTATCATCTTCCAGGGCCTCCAAGACAACCTGGGAACCTAACAACGTCAGGAAGCGGCCATGTGCCTGCGGGATAGTCAAGACCACACCCGGAATCTCCTAACCAGCGCAGAAAAATATATATATACTTTATTCACATAGTAAAAATACATACCATATAGTCCTCCTAGAATATATAAACGGCCATAATGTCCTATATCCTCTAGCGATGACCAATAATCCCAAAGATTCCCTCCAGGAATCATAATCATGCATTCATATAAGCATGATACTAAACCCAAAGTATATTCTTACTTTAATAAATAAAACATACTTAAATCCTATCTACGGATTCATTTGGATATCTCCAAATATACTAATTCACTCTAAGTGAATACACACATATACAAACTCCCAATTCCTCAAGTCCTTTAGGACATAACCCTCCATAAATTTCTAATTTGGAAGGCCTTTAAACATAAACTCAAAAAGGAGAAATAATCCTAATCTCCAAAATCTTGGGCTGAAAACAGGGCACCGGTCGACCGGTCCTATACCCCCGGTCGACCGCGGGTTGTAAATAAGCCTACGAAACAAAGCAGTAGGCCCTTTCTCCTTAACGCGGTCGACCGGCCATAGGGGCGCGGTCGACCGGTCACACCAGGTCTCCCAAATTAAAATCCTTAAGTCCCTTATCCAACAACCCAAATTCATTTTCGGGGTTTCTAAACTACCCCAAAAATTATCCCGAACATCTACGACATTAATTCTAGCCGTAATTTTTCCAATTCCCGATTTGATTTCCGAGTTGACGATGTCAACCCGGAGCTGTCATCTTGTAAAAAATCATATCAAATCGTAGAAAAATCAGAAAAATACGCGGTCGGCGCCCACACGACCGTATCGAAAAGATATACAACTTTCGTGTTTTGACCGAAAGCTAAATCAATTCTTTTCCTGGCCAAAAATTCCCCCAAAGGTGACGGGTTACTATTCATCATCACCTCCGAGACGATTTCCGCCATTAAAGCTTCTCCCAAGCTTTTGTCGCCTCACCCAACGTCCTACAACCTCAACCAACTACAAATACACTTATAACACGGGTTCTAAACATCCTAGAACCCGGAATCACCAATTAATTTGGATTAAAACCCTAGTTCCACAAAATTGAAATATTATTGGGGTTTAATTGTTTTAACTCCCAAAAACCCGTTTTATCCACGATAACCCACCCCGAAACCATTAGGGTTTGTTTATACCAAACTATGGTATGAGATATTTATGCAAAAAGATAAATAAAGCAAGTAAACACTTGCCTCGTGGATAAAATCCGACGTCCTCGAGCCGAATCCCGCGGAGGCCGGCCGGAATCTCCCCCTTTTTCTTCTTTTCTTCCCTCTCTCTCTCTTCCCTCTCTTCTTTCTCTTTTCTTTTCTCTTTTCTCCCTCTCTCCCTCCTTTTATAAGGAGAAAAGGGTTTAATCCCTTTAAAACCCAAAAACGACTCGTTTACCCAATTACGAGTTACTTTTACCTCTAAAAATATTCGAAACTCATTTCGACAATCGGACACTCTTTTCCGACTATCTCGGACATTCCGAGAATTATGGCGCAGTCGAAATTCCCATCCGAGGTACTTGACCGCAAATCACTATTCCAACCCAAAATAAATAAATGCGGGTTTTTCCCATTAAAAATCTTACCTCGTGTCGCTATACTCCACGGCGACATATAATTAAATTACTTCGACCTATATAGTCCCAAAATAATTTATAACACCCTTCGAAAATCATTCAATCCTCGAAAATTCCAAAAATTACTATTTAGGAAAATTCCCCAAATTGCCAATTTATATCCAATTATGGAATTTAATGGTCTCCAAAAGGACGGGTTGTTACAATTTCAAAAAGTCATTCACCACATAAAATATTTGAAAAAGGAACTCCGATTGGGGGGGGGATGGGGGTGGCGGTAGGGGCAGGGAGGTGGGGGGTAAATGCCGCTAGCGCAGACTTTTAAAAATAAGAAAATATTAGTTAAATGGGTAGTTGAGAGACTTTTTGGAACAAAGTAAAAGACTTGCACTAAATCGATGTTCTCATATGTATAAATTTGTAGATATTATACATGGACTGATGAAACACTTTTTGTTTGTTGATTATATGAAAAATACAATATGACTCTAACTTGTACATTTGTTATCCTGATTTTAAATGCAAAACATACTTTTTTCTTTAAAAAATATTTGAATGAATTTTTTGTACTTGGTCGTAAAAAAATAGAACCAAACAATAAAATTACATTCATTTATTCAATTAAATGGGTTTCTATATAATTTTATTCAATCAAATCGTTACAATGAATGCTTTTAACAATTTTACAGAATGCAAAAATGTAAAGTACGTGTAAATTTAGTAAAGTACATGTGAACTTTAGGAAAATGGTCATGTGTACTCTATGAAAAATACGGGTAAATAAAACAATAATTGGTTTATTTTATGTATTCTATGTGTACAAAAAACAAGAAACAAATAAATTATATGCAAATATAAAGTGATTTTGGTCAATACAATGTCATGTACTTTATGTATCCTATGTGTAATTTATGAAAGTACACGTAGAATACATAAAGTACACGCACATTGTAATTGATTTTGGTCTGTACAATGTGCGTGTACTGTACACTGATCACATTCACAAACAAAAAAAAATGAAAATTAACACTCCACAACAAAATTACATTAATTTATTCAAATATGAATGTTCATTAATTTTATGAAAACTATTGCTACAATAAATGAATTGAACAATATTACATGGAATCAATTGGTTCTTTACACGTGAAGCTGTAATAACCCGTTTTACTACACCTAGAGCAAGTAACTTCCCATATTAGAATCTCAGCAGGAAATTTCATTCTCTTATTTCTTGGCCTCCCTGGCGGTCTCTTTATTAACGGAGGAAGGATTGCTAGATTTTCAGGTAATGAAATGTATAGGGACATCAAATCAGGAAAAGGAACTATAGGTGATGAGTATGATATTTTATTAAAAAAACTTATAATAATCCTCAATGTGATCATAAATACTTACACCTATCTCCCGTGTGATAAAAATATCGTGAGAACATGAAAAGCATCATAGCTGCCAACTCTTACAAGAGCAAATTCCTAGTTCTAACTCAATCGTGGCTCACACATCTAAATGAACTTCAAATACATGTTTACTTGAGCGGTTAATATTCCAATGTCTACTTTTATTCTAATTTTTAGTCAGTAATTTATCAAAATGAGGACACAACTCCTTTGACCATGTTTCATATTCAACAAGTTTGTTTGCATTGAAATTCATAACCTTGATGCATATCACTTTAACGTTTGTCGGTGAAATATGCACAAAACCAATTCTTTTGAGGCAAATTACTAAGAAAATCAGCAACACGAGTTCCACCTTCCTTCTTCAGAGCATCAATGTTCTTCTGAAATTCATCAACTGTTATAGCATATGCATAACGCATGAAATCTTGCACAATCTTCTTTCAAAAGTTCCCACTCCACTATATTTTCTTGTAAACGATGTATGTAGTAGGAATGTGCAAACATTGGAAAGACCCTAGAAACACCATCAATAAGACAATTGTTCCGATCGGATATGAATGTGATATTTTTATCTTGATGAGCTAATGCGTCATTCAAATTAATGAGAAACCACGTCCAATTATCCTCCGTCTCTCAATCAACAACTGCGTATGCAAGAGGATAAAGGCCTAAAAATATAACAAAATATATTAGTGCCAGCACATTGTATGATGAACTCAAAAAATGGTGCCCCTGGCACGAATCATTAAGCACGTAGGATATACAAAAGAATAAATATATTTATAGTGATAGACTACACGAATGTAAAGTATAAACATATTATGCTTGTACTTAATATATATATATATATATATATATATATATATATATATGGGTGTACTTTATTAAATTTGACCATAACAAAGAAATAATCCCAAAGTACACGCAAAACATTACAATATACACGTAAATTGTAATCAAAAGTTCACATATACTTTATAATTATGTGCGTATAATTTGAAAAGTTTGTCCAGAACAAATAAGGAATCCTAAAGTACACGCATGTCATTATAAAGTAAATGTAACACAAAAGAGAAATGCACGTGTACTTTTTATTCTTATGCGTGTACTTTGGGATTCTGTGAAAATAAAAAAACAGACCTCAAAGTACAAGCGTATCATTAGAAAGTACACGCATATATTCACGTGTACTTTGTAATGTCTTATGTGTACTTTATATTCTTTCGAAAGAACATAAAAAGAATCCCAAAGTAAATTCATAATATTATACAATAAACTCTATTATTTCACATTTACCATTGTGATGAGTGCATTATTTTGTATATTTTATACCCAAATTTATAATTTGTTAGTCCCATTTAGTGTATTTAATAAGTTCTTAGGACTATTTTATTAAAAAGATGCGAAAATGATTGAATTCATATTGAAAATGGCAATTTTAAGTAAAAAATGGGCACTTCGATAATTTTATAATATTCTTCTGTTAATTTGTGAAAAAAGTCGCCTAGTTAAATTTTTGCTGATAATGATGGAATTTGGTGCAAATTGATGATCAATTCAAAAAAGGCGCGAAAAAGTTGATTTTTACTGTCGTTCGAAAAAAGCTATTTTTTATTCTTGTGAAATCGTAAAAAAATTGGAAATTTTTATTCTCCGATTTGGACGAAACTCGGCATGCGTGTTCAGCAAGAAAAGATAAGAGTTTTCTGGTGGGAGGAAATTCCGTCCCTTATCATGATCCAAAGATTAAAGAGGTGGAGAGATAGCTACCAACACCATTCGGCCAATCAAAAAGAGTCCCATCATAACTCAAATACCTCACCACTTGTCCTATAAAAAGGACCCTTGGGCTCATAATTTCGGAGACAATTAAAGAGGAATTTCGTGGAGGATTTCGGGGAGCAACTTTGAGTGATTGTAATCAATTTGAGGGCCAAGTTTTTATCTTTTTTTTAGAGGATTGAAGATTGTTGTGAGAGAACTATTTGTAAGTTTGGTTTATTAATGAAGATCTCTACTCATTCTTGCAATTTCTCTTTCATTATGGTATCTTGATTCTTATATTAGGAGTAGGGCGAAGTTTATCATAGTTAGCTAATATTGTCACGTTAATTTTATCGTTGTTTATTCCCTACTAGTTTTAATTGTTATTAAAGATTCGGTATTCATTTTAAAGCGACACGAGAGTGTGTTTTAAAACCTTCAAGATTGTTTTGTCAAATCAAGTTTTGATATTTAAAAATAGTAATTTTTGATGGATTATGCTTGCACTTTGATTGTTTTGATAGTCCATACTTAAATACATTTGCGAACTTTAAAACTTGTATTTTCTAAGGGAATAGGGATTTTAGCCGTCTATTAGAGACGTTAAAAATATTTTGAACATAACCATCATATTTTTCGAATTAAACGCGGCGAGAGTCGATTTAATTTGAGTTATAAAAAGGGAATAACAACATTAAATTAGTGTGCAATATTAGTTAAGTGATAAATGGAACCCGAATCCTAATTATTTCCAAATTGTTTACAAATCTCTTGTGTTACTCTCATTTATCGTAGTTTCTTTTATTTAGTGTAATTTATAATTATTCTCTACCCCATTTAGTCTAGTTGGACAGTCACAATTAATTTGAATGAAAAATTGACAAATCTCTCTGGGTTCGACCCGTACTTACACTAGCTATTCTATAATAGCCCGTGCACTTGCGATATTTTATAAAATTGACAACACATTGTTCCCATTCCTTGTGGTTGCTGAAAAAATCGTTCCACGGTAGTAGCTCTTCAAAAAGGCACCATAAAGAAATAAAATAGGCCTGCAGTAATGAACTCCATCAATGGATCCTGTAAACATTACAAAAATTATTTTGAATTATTTGTTCTCCGATTCCACGTCAATAATGCAATGCGATCATAGGTTATACTGAGATAAACGTTCCCTATAATCATTGATTAATGCATAGGAAACTATCTCATCACCATGAAACTTAGAGGTAGCCATATTTTTACCATGCCATGCATGATGATAACCTATATCAAGACCGTTTTCTTTTTCATATCTCTAACTACATCAATTAGTCTCAGCAATGGTTTATCGCTTAGCTCATTAGTAAGCAATGTCGAAACTAATTTGGAGTCCATCATTTTGCTCATCCCATGCCTATGTTAAGTTCTAATGTTCATAGTTATTATAGATGTTCCATTTATGATTAGAAAACTGTTTCGACTTGGCTACATCATAATGATATGATAAGTTATGGCGGTCATTGTAGATTTCTTTTGAACATTCACCCTTTTAGGAATGACAAGTCTAACATTTTACGTGTTGATCACGTGCATAGGATATAACCCACTCAACTTTTTAGTTATCAAATCGAGGAGATGGCTGAGACTTCGGGGAATAAGTTTGTGGGAAAACACCCTTAGCTTGCAGGCCAAAAGCGAAAACAGAAGGAGGATTTGAAAGATCCTTTGAAATGAAGGTATGATCCAAATGGTTAATGTAATTTAACTTGTCGTATTGGAAAAATCACCATGTAAGGCATGTAACTGATGTGATGAACACGAAAAAACATCTAATAGGAACATGCCTAGGTGTATCACATTCGAAAGATAGAGGGAAGATGCGTCGCTATCTATAGGAGATGAAAAAAATTGTGATTAAAAATTGATCCGACGACCAAAAGAAATTTAATTTCCATACGTTCTTTCTCTTTGACTACTAGTGAGAAAAAAATCCTCCTAGACATCTTATCCCACTTGAAGACTTCAATTGGTTATTCTGGTAATCTATGCAGTGTTGAAAAATACCAAACAACTTTTCTGAAATAGTGTAAGTCTCACGATTTCCATGTCATCATTAAATTAATTTCTTTGTTGTTATGCCATTACTTTTTTTTAGCACAAAGATCTCGCAGGAAAATTATGCAGACTAGTTTGTTCTTTACCTTACTGTGTGGAAATGTGGTAAACATGAAGCAGAAAAAGAATGCGAAAGAAAATTTAGCCTAGGTGACTTGCGCCTTAAAGAAATATTTTCTTCCATCATTCTTTGATATCAACGTCCACCTTATTTTGCATCTATGTGATGAGGTATTATTGTATGGACCATCTAAGTATCATTAGATGTATTCTTTTGAGAGCTTGATGATAAAATTCAAAGATTACGCTAAGAATACACGGTATATTGGAGGGTCAATTGCGAAAGAGCACATAACAAAAGAATCATCATCATACGCTTAAGAACACATATTTTAAGAATGGCCTAGGAGGTTCAATACTCGTGGTCAACAAGTAGTCGAAGAACAATGATGAGTGTAAGGATGAACTATCTTTCAGTAACCCTAAAGAGGTGAGACTCACCAATCTACATTATGAGCTAGCAACTCGTTATGTCTTCGAATCGCACGATGAAGTTAACAATTGAAGAGATTAAGTACCTATATATATCACATATTTTTATTTGATTATCTATATTCTTTATATTAGTATCTAAATTATATAATTTCATGAATATATACAAGACGTATGAAAGAGAAATTACCAGAATCAGAAGCAAAATGTTTCAGCAAATATGATGAATGATTTTAGGGCATGGGTATTAAAAGAGGTAATTGTCACTTATTTTGTTGCGGTTATTGATGTATGTATTTTAAAACATGCCCTAGTACAAATCCAATAATAAATGCAGCTTTTAAAAGGAGTTAATGTTTGTTCAAGGCTTACTGCATAACCAAAGTACCTAATTTTTATGTGAAAGAGTTTAAAAAAAGTTGCGTCTATGGTTTTATTTCTTCCCATAACCATGCGAGGAAAACTTTTGACACAAAATAACAGAGTATAAATTTATACCTTAACTTCTTGTATGGATAACAAAAGCAATAAAAACCTAAAGGATGCAGTACTGGCCTATTATTATATTGTCTCAAATATCCTAGAACTAGATTACTTAAATTTGAAAAAATTACTTATATTTGTGATTGGGTTAAGTTGGAGGACACTACTAATGGTTATAAGGTTAATTCAGGATCAAAAGTTATCATGGTAGATTTATAACCATTAGCAGTGTCCTCCAACTTAACCCAATCACAAATATAATTATTTTTTTCAATAGTTTAATAATAGTTTTGTGTGGTTACCTTTGAAAATTTTCTTCTAGGTCTAACCAGTCTAACTCATTCAGTGTTTCAACCCGTGACAAGGTTATGTCATAGTCTTCTTATGAAGATATGGCACACCGAATGAGCTAGACTGGTTATACTTGGATGAAAAAATTCAAAGGTGATCACTCAAAAGTAAAATAAGATTTATGACTAGCCTTGACTAATGCCACTTTTTCTCAACCAAACTTAATCGCATTCCCAATTTTTGGATCTTGTCAAGTGAAACGCAGGGTTATAGCCTTGGCCAAAAGAACGTTTTGTATAGGTACAATTTAGCCGAGCCTATGCCGCGAACTAGTAGCCTTTGTTTCAATCGATGGATTCCACAAAACATAGATTAAAACCACTCTTGATGCCCCAACAAGATTAATCCCCTCAGGATAACACTATTTTATGCTAACAAGATTTTGGCTTCACAGTTTGGATCAATGAACACATTAATCAAATTACCAATAGGGAATTGACATTCTAATTTTTTGTCATGATAGAACTATGTGGACTTTGATGCCAACTTATTTGGTTATGTAGGCATCCAGAAGTCAAATTGGGATTCGAGTCCTTTCGTACATACACTAGTTTCTTTACTAAGTCTTGCCATGACGTGGATATAATGATTCTACACTTGACACACATTCACACAATTTATCACTCACATCAATGAACTATGCCAAATGAACTTGTTAAGTTAACCATTTCTGGTATTTGGTAATTATGATACAATCGGTAGGGTAATATGTTAAGAAAATAACTCCTTGCTTATTAATTATCTTTAATAAATTTTTTAATATTTGTAACTTTATTTCATGTGACTACCCTTGAATTTCTACTTGAGGGTCTAACCAGTAGAATTTATCTAGGATTTCAAGCCAATCAAGGTTATATAATGATCTTGTTATGAAGCTAGAAACCCCAGATGCATTTGACCAATTAAACTTCTAAGAAAAAAACTCAAGGATACTCAAACAAAGCTACTCTCACAAATCTCATTCATGTAGTTCACATTTTTTACTCATATATTTTGTTCCCTTGCACTTTGGTCTTCTTATTCAATTTGTAGTGTTCTTATTCCATTTTTATCTTGTTTGTTATACTTTCATCACTAATATCATTCTTTTTATCATCATATATACATTCATGCCTATTTTCACCAATCCAAAAAAAAAAGGGGGAACTTATACCACAATTCCCAATTTAGAGTGTTCTCACAATTTTCTACACTTTACCACATTTGAGATTTTTTTCATAAATCAAAAGAGACACTCTAGATTTGGATTATAGGTTAGACCCCAAATTTGTTCATGTTACGAACTATGTGGACTTTAATTCAATTTTGTCTACGTAGGCGTCCCAAAGTCATTTTAGAATTCAAGTCCTTTCTTAGCATTTGGATCATTTTGAAATATTTATAGGTGTAGTTGGGTGGATGCGGATGTCAATTACAATGCGATCGCATATTCTTAGGAGAAGTAACATTTTAAGGATTTTAATATTATTTTTGTTGGACTAAAGTAATTAATTTGATGGCTTACAAAAATTTATTATTTTTTTTAATTGATTTATTACTTAACTCTATAATGAATTGTATAGAAGTTTGAAAACATGTACAAGATTTTTTTTAAAGCAAACAAATAAAAATTATTTTTTAATAAATTTATTATTCGTTACGGTCCAAAATCGTGACCATTCCTGTGGAAAGACTTTAATGGGTTAACCAATGGTCGCGGTCAGGAACTGTGACCACTGTACATGTGGTCATGATTAGGGTCATGGACCAAGATCGTGACCAACCAATTAAATTTAATAGAAATTTCTCACTATCCAAAACTATGACCATACAACCCATTTCATGGAAAATAGTCATGGTTTGAGACTGTGACCAGGATAAATTAGTCCCGGTTGAGGTCACGGTTTATAACTGTGACCATGTCCCTAACATTAGGGTTATGAAAGAGAGCGTGACACTATATATTGGTCACATTTTTATACCGTGACCCCCTAATTGATCACCTTACAATTATCACGATCTAGAACCGTGACCCGAGCCACTTATCATAGTCCAAAATCGTGACCATTTTCGGTATTTGGCATAGTGATTCTCGATAACTAAAAAGATTAACCAGTCATGAGATAATTCTAAACTCTCTAGAGCTTACTCCCTCTTAGTATTTAAATTATTATACATTCACACTTATGTTATATTTCGTTAATAACCTTTAACTAAAAAGATTAATCAATCGTAAGGTAATTTTAAACTCTCTGGAGTTTACTCCTCTTAAATATTTTAAGTGACCGTACATTCATTCATAATTAAATTATATTCGTTGATTTTTATAACTAAAAGGGGGATATAATTAGTCATGAAAGTTTAGAAATTCTAAAAAATTAACAAACACTTAAGTTACCTTTTTGTTAATTACCGCCAATCAATGAAGATTAATCGGTTATAAGGTAACTTCCCTTGGCAAAACTACTTCTCACCACCCTCATTATTACCATATAAACCACCTAACACATTCACTTTTTCAATATCGCCAAATAAAGTGGTATATAGCAGTTATTGATGAATAAAGCAAAGTTTCCTAAAAATTATTGTTATGATGCTTGAAAAAGCACCACCAGTTCAAAGTGATAAAGAGATCAAACAGTTGTAGAAGTAGCAAAAAGGAATAAGCAATGTGGCAGTAATAGATTGAGATGAGGCAAAGAGAAGATGAGACAACAATTTAAGTGGTTCGGCCAATTAAGCCTACATCCATTGTGTGAGTGTATGAGAAATCCACTAAACCAGGTCACTAATGGCCATGGATACAACACTCAAGCTCTCTCTATCTCACTTCTGTAGACAATTGGACAGAGTTCTATTAGGTTTATGAAATTTGGATCCCTTCTCATGGAGAAGATGAAGTGTATATATAGGACATGGGGGTGTAATGCATCCCCTAAGCATGTATCCCGCATGTGCATGAGCAAACCCCGAATAAGACGAAGACATATGTCCTTGGCACTAGGATACAATAATGATGTAATATTCCCTCACGCGAGGGGTTGTTCTTGTTGTAACAATTTTGCCCACGTAGGATCTTCCATGTTAGAACCTTGTACTGCTCGTATTATAATATCATTTCAAAGAGTCTCGGCTTGTCCGAGGACGATGTTGCCAATATAGCGCATGGCCTAACACGGGGAATTTCCAAGTGTAATCTCTGCTAAGGAGTGTCGAACGAGGTTGATTGATCGATCGTGACCTAATATCAATTGTATAAGTAGATGAGAGGAGCCCTTATTTCATAAGCGCCTCCCCTGAAGTGTGGGCCCTCCCGAAAGCTGATGTTCCTATAGACGAGGCTGACCCTAGTTATTGACGAGTCTTTGAGACACCCTGTGAACTCCTTCTGGAAGCTCGGTTGGCTATGGTCAGGAGGTATCAAAGGGAGACTAGGTAATATTTGGGTATATCAATCACCCCCTAGGCCTCGGCCATCTCCGTGAGGAGGTAGCTGGTGGATAAAAGTCGATTGATTCTTTTGGTGAGGTCACGCGAGTGACACATGTTTCATCCCTAATTGGGTAGTGTCTTCCCCAAGCATGATCTGGAGACTGAGTTCTTCGGGCTTCGTGCTCTAGGTGATGATGAGTTTGGGGAAGTGTGCTTAATCCTTTGGAGGTATTTAAGTCACAAACCTTTACTTATTCTCTTTCCATATTTACAAAAATACATTCCCGCTCTCCTTTCTTTTGCAAAACTGACATAGTCGTTCTTCAACCCTTGCACCTATTTTCCTTGCCTTCCAAGCTCGATTATCCCTCTATCTCTCTTTCCAGCGATTCGTCTTCTCCAAGTAACCCCTTTTATACAACTTTCTCCTGTTCTTGGTTTTTGTTTCTTGCTTTCTTATTTTTTAATGCTTTTTAATTTCTCCGATAGGGTTCTTCATTAGTTTTTAGGTTTTTAACTTCCCTTGTATCGTGTCCACTGGCCTAGTGGTAGTGGAAGAGGTGGTTTTTAGGGGGATTAAGTGCTCCACCACCATGGTGAGGCTTTTCAAGTGATCTTCGATCATCTTCTCTGGTGAAGTTCTTTGGCTTGTTATTTGTTGTTCTTCATCAAGAACGGTTGAGATTCTAGCCTTTGATCTTTTGGTCAACAAAAGTCAGCCCTTTTATTTATTTATCCCCCTTCACAATTTAGTTAAGTATAACCTTATTTTTTTCATGTTAAAACGTTTATACCAACTAGCTGAGGAATTTCCAAACCTTAGGGAGAGGTATTTTTAGGAAATTACGAAGATTGAGTTTGAGGAAGCCGAGAGGCGAAAAGGCCGAGACCTTCCCCCTTCGACCTATATTTCCACCCCCATTAGCTGTCGTCCTCCGTACACCTATCAAACCAAGTGATACCGTACCTTAGTTGATTTCTTCTGAGAATGAAAGTATGCCCCTTTTTGAACTATCTGATAGTGCTGACTTTTCTGACGAGTTTATGGCCCAATCCTTATACAACGATGAAGGGTCAGAGGCTGATGAGGTATCCTATCGAGCCTCGTCTTCTATGAGGGCCGAGTCATCAAATCGGTTTGACCCCTCCATTAAGATTGATAAGCCTAATGTCACTATCCCTCCCCCACTTGATGTCATTCCTTTGTCGAATGTAACGAGGGATGAGTTTCTACAATACTTTCGAAGTGGTGATTTAAACCAACCCCAGGCTGAAGAGTCAGACAATGATAGCAAAGAGAGCATTCTAGACTTATACATAGCTAGGTCATATGAGAGGTTTGTTACTGAGGTCAATTTGTTAACTCGGAGACACTTATATGGCATCGGGACATCCATTTCTGTGAGGAAACCATCTGCGAATGAGAGAGCCTATGACGGTCGAGAGGGAGAGTTATGTGTCTATAAGTAGATGTTCAAGGTCGGCTTTCAACTTCCTATTAACTTCGTCATACATGCAATTCAAGCCCGCTTAGGAGTTGCTCCATCCCATCTTTCTCCCAATGCCTGGAGAATAATTCTCGGCTTTATCTCTTTCAAAAAGATAGTTCATCGAACCGACCTTCTAGTTAACATTTTTATGGATTGTTATACCCTATCATCCCTCCAAACTCAGTCTAGCTACTATCATCTCGCAGCCAGGAATACTTCTAAGAAGGTCTTAATGGTCACCCATACTTCCAATCATAACTGGAAACCCCACTACTTCTTCATTTTGAGAGCTTGGCAATTTGGTCCCAATGAAGTTTGTCGTACCTCTGAGCCCAGGGTCCCTTAGAGGTGGGCCAAAGTCGCTGTAATGGCAAATCTTGATCAGGTTTTGAACCCTGATGCTGCTAAAAAAGTTGAGAAGCTTAGGGGTCAAGGCGATCAAGGCCTCCTCATGAAATTTGAGTAGTTGATGACTCCTTACTACTTACCTCAGATAGTTTTAGGGGTTGACCCCTTAACCGAGGTATATGAGTGGCCTCTTTTTTTGAACTGATGTATCGTATTATTTTAATTTTTTAATTCTGACCTCGTCTTCTTTTGCAGATCGTCCAAAAAAAGTGTCAGATTACCTTTGGGAGATGATGGCCAATAATTTAAGCTAACTTGTCGGCAAGCATGGAAAGGGAAACAACCCCTCTACTACTACAACCACTAAGACCACCATTGGCAGCCATGGCCGAACTACTGAGGCCATGAAAGAGGAAAGTTCGAGAGGAAGAAACAACCTCCTCGCGCCTCCCTAAATAGAGTTGGTTTGATCAGGCCATTCCCATTTCCCTGGATGAGGTTCTTGCGGATCGTCTATTGCAGCTGAATTTACACAATGAGTACGTCATTAGAAATCCTAGGAAAGCTTATGATGGTGTCATCTCTTTAATATTCAAGGGCTGACAAACGTTTCTGTCAAGCCATAGACATCTCCCTTCTCATCGAGTTTTCCATTCACATGACCATTCATGTATATTTACTAAAGTTTAGTTAATTTTGCCAAGTGTTCTCTCGTACTTGTCTTCAAATATTGTTCAACTTTTCTCTGGTTACAGGGTCTTGTTTCCCTATATCGGCTGGGGGATTGGATTAACTTGAAGATACCCCTGATCCAAAAGGGGAGAGAGGCTGAGGTAACCGAACAGAATCTTAGGAAGGATCTTAAGCATTCCCAAAAGGCTCTAAAATAGTCCAAGGACGAGGTAACTAACCTCAAGGCAGAGCATGTCAAAGATTTTAAGAAGCTCATTGATGATAAAAAGGCCAAGATTGACATTGCAGTCCAAGCTACTGTGGACGACTACAAGGAGTCCAATGAGTATAATGACCATGCCTTCGAGTACCTGGGGAGAGGCATTAGAAGTTCTTGTCGATGGGCCGCTTTGAGGCATGCAAAAACTGGGAGCCTGACCTCTCAGGACTTCATGGGCCTTGACTTTAGTGACCCTCTCCTTGAGACAACTCTCGTCAATGCTGAAATGCCTGGTGGGGGTGCCGAGGTTGACCTTGACACTCGTAGGGCTCAAGAACACACTGCTGAGTTGGATGCTGATGTTGAGAGGATCGAGGTTATTGTTGCGATAAAGGCTTCAATTTCTGATGGGTCGGCCCTTGTAGATGCTGAAACTACACTCGATTAGTAAATTTAGGATTGAATTTTTTCTTTTTGGTAAGGACGGTCATCTGTGATATATTGCCCTTTATTTGATGTAACACATGAACACTTTTAACTTCTTTTGTATTGATCAGTTCTTGAAATATGAATGCTTACTTGAATGTTTTCTTGTCTCTTCTGTTATATATTATGTTATGGTAGTAACGTCAACGCCAAATTTCACAACGTTTGGAATCTCGTCTCGTCTAAGGATAACCACCAAATTTATTCTATTATATATGGACACCAAATTTCTTAATTCAAGCCCCACCAATTATGGTGTTATGCCATACCCCCTCTCATCATTTTGAGAGTGCATGGTTCAGCATCGTCTCATCCATGCACTGTCGCCTCGATCGAGAGAGGTTTTTTTTACCAAGTATTCACTAAATTAATGATGTTTAAGGTCTGAGATCACCAAACTAATGATGTTTTATCTAATACTCACCAAACTAATGGTGTTTAAGTAATGAACCATACCTTAGTGATTTTCAATTCGGACTCACCGAATTATGGTATTATGCCATACCCCCTCTCGTTGTTTTGAGAGTGCATGATTGAGCATCGTCTCGTCCATGCACTGTCACCTCGACTGAGAGAGGTTGTTTCATGAAGTATTCACCAAATTAATGATGTTTAATATCTGAGATCACCAAACTAATGATGTTACATCTCATACTCACCAAACTAATGATGTTTAAGTAATGAACCATATCTAAGTGATTTTCAATTTGGACTCACCAAATTATGGTGTTATGTCATACCACCTCTCGTTATTTTGAGAGTATCGTTGAGCATCGTCTCATCTATGCACTGTCATCTCGGCTAAGAGAGGTTTTTTTACGAAGTATTCACCAAATAAATGTTGTTTAAGGTCTGAGATCACCAAACTAATGATGTTTCATCTCATACTCACCAAATGAATGATGTTTAAGTAATGAACCACACCCAACTGATTTTTAATTTGGACTCACCAAATTATGGTGTTATGCTATACCCCCTCTCATCATTTTTAGATTCCATGGTTGAACATCATCTCGTTCATGCATTGTTGTCTCAATCGAGAGAGGTTTTTTCACGAAGTATTCACCAAATTAATGATGTTTAAGGTCTAAGATCACCAATCTAATGATGTTTCATCTCATACTCACAAAATTAATGATGTTTTAATAATGAAGTTAGCCCTTCCTTGTGTTATTAAAAGTCCATGGATGAGGTCGACCCCATTTTCAGGTTATCCTATCAACAAGGTTGGGTTGTTGCTATCTCACCACGAATGATGTTTTATAGCTTTTAAGGGTACTTGAAACAAATCATTCAAATCAAAGTATATAAGATATGAGGGAACAAACCATTTTCCTTTTTCTCATTCACAATAAGCCCTTTCTACAATGTTTCATAATGAAAATCTCCTATACAGTCATATATTGGTAGTAACTTTTCAAGTGGTCAGCGTTCCAAGGGTTGGAGAATGGTTTCCCCTCTAGGTTCTCTAGCCGATAGGTGTTTGGGACTACCCCATTAGTAACCCTGTAAGGACTATGCCAGTTGGCATAAAGCTTGTTCGACTTCTGCCAAGTATTCTTTAAAACAAGGTCTCCAACTACTATCAGCCTCAATTTTATCCTCTTATTATAAAACTTTACCTTCCTCTATTGATAGGGTGACACTTTGACCTCAGCATCCTCTCTTCTTTCTTCAATCAGATCTAGGTTAAGTCTTTTCTCTGCCATATTTCCCTCAGGGTCATATGTCTGAACTCTATGGGTGGGGATACCAATCTCTGTTGGCACCACAACTTCTGAACCATAAGCCAACATGAAGGGGGTCTCTCCTATCGTCATTTTCACCGTTGTTCGATAAGTCCATAGTACAGCATGTACCTCTTCTGTCCATTTTCCCTTAGCCTCTTCCAACCTTTTCTTGATTCCATTAAGCATAGTTGTATTGGTGACTTCAATCTGACCATTGGTCTGGGGTCGTCCAGGCGACGAGAATAACTGTTTGATGCCCACCCTTTTACAATACTTTTCTAGGGAAATTATTTTTAACTAGGTACCATTTTCTGAGATGAGTGTATTAGGCAAGATGTATCTGCAAATGATGTTCTTCCATGTGAACTGAAAGGTCTTCTTTTCCATGATCTTGATCACAGCCTCGGCCTTTACTCACTTTGAAAGTAGTCTATCGCCACAATCAAATATCTGTAGTTGCCCATGGCCCTTGGCACATGTCCAACCAAATCAAATCCCCATACTGCAAATGTCCACGATGGGGTGATAGATGTCAGAGGTTGATGGGGCTAGTGAGGGATGGTGGAAAATCGCTGGTATTTGTCACATTTTGTTATGTATTCAGCCGAGTTCTTGGCCAGGGTCGGCCACCAATTTCCTTAAGTGACAATCCTCTTTGCCAATGACCTACCCCCAATATGGCTTGAGCAAGATCATTCATGAACGTCCTTTAAAATATAGTCTACCTCGGCGGGGTGGACATATCTGAGAAGAGGTAAAAGAAAGTCCTTCTTGTATAACACGTCTCGTAGGATGGAGAACTTAGCATCCTTGTATCTCAACTTCCTTTTTTTGTCATTAGACTCCGATAAAATACCCTCTTTGATATACTGAATAAGGGGGTCCATCCAAGATGGTCTCAGGTTTAAATTGAAGCCAAATTTTAGCTTCGCGTCATCCTCCTTTATTGTCGATCGATAAAGGATTTTTATTGGCACCATTCTCTTAATCTTTATTTGTGTTACCGAGGCTAACCTTGCCAGAGCATTGGCTTGGCTATTAGCTAGACGAGGCACCCTTTTAACTTTGATCTCACTAAAGTCCTTCATCATCATCTTTACTTCTACTAGGTATCTTGTCATTCTGTCTTCTTTAGCTTCATAGATCCCTAGCAGCTGATTAACCACGAGTTGAGAGTCGCTATGGACTCAAAGTTGGCCGACGTTGAGATCTCTGGAGAGGGAGATTCCAGCTATGAGGGCCTCATACTCTGACTCATTATTGGAAGCCTTGAAACTAAACCTCAACGCATACTGTATATTTGTTTCGTCTGGGTCCGAAATAGCCAGACCGACTCCACTCCCATTTTCACAGGATGAACCATCAACGAACAAGTCCCATACTGCCCCTTCTGAAAATGGCACCTCTTTAATATCTCCGCTTCTAAGCAAAAACTTGCCAGTATCGGTCATTGGTTGTCTCCCCATTCTTGTCTCGACCTTTATTGGCAAATATGGGTTTCAGCCGACCTTTTAAGGTTGTCTGCTTTTTCACTATTGGCCTCCACCCATGACCCTTGATTGCCACCCTCGACTGATAGACTATGTCATATTCTCCCAGCTCAATGGCCCAAGTCATCAATTTACATAATTTCTCAGGTTTATGGATGACTTGCCTAAGGGGAGATTTCGTCAAGACAACCATTGTATGAGCTTGAAAATAAGGCTTCATCTTTCTTGAAGCGTGGATGAGGTCATTAGACAGTTTTTCCATTTTCGAATACCTATGTTCAGCCCCCTGGAGGGCCTTGTTGTTGAAATGAACTGGTCTTTGTACACCCTCATCCTTTCATACTATCGTCGTCCTCATGGCCGACTCAGACAAGACCAAGTAAAGGTAAAGTTTCTTTCCTTGAACTGGATGAGACTGTAAAGTGGAGAGTTGAGATAACACTTTAGCACCATAAAATCTTTATCGTATTCCTTTTCCCACTCAAAAGCCTTTCTAAGAATCTTAAAAAATGGAAGACATTTATTAGTGGCTCTTGAGACAAACCTATTTAATGCGGTTACTCGTTTGGTCAACCTCTAAACTTCCTTGATGTTTCTTGGTGTCTTCATATCTAAAAGGTATTTTATCTCCTCTGGGTTGGCTTATATACCCCTCTGATTGACAATAAAACCCGAGAACTCGCCAGCTTCGACACCGAAAACACATTTGGCTGGGTTGAGCTTCATCTTATACTTGTCCATAGTGTTGAAAGTTTTTTCAAGGTCGGTCACATGAGTGTCGGCCTTCAGGATCTTAGTCAACATATTTTCAACATAAACCTCCATAGACTTTCCAATCTGATCTTCAAACATCTTGTTCACCAACTGCTGATATGTTGCCCCGACGTTTTTCAAGCGATAGGTATAACCTTATAATAATAGGTTCCCTTGTTGGTGATAAAGGTTTCCTTCTTTGCATCGGTTGGGTCCATAAAAATTTGGTTGTAGCCGGAGTATGCATCCATTTGAAGCACCTTATACCTTTGACTTACTTAAGTCTATATTGTATAAGTGTTCAACTAATTTGGAAATAGTGACAAAATTGGTTGTCTAACCTAGAATCCAAAGAACCTCGGAATTATTCTCTCTAATCCTCTTCAATGATCCAAACAAGGTATAATTGAATCACACTACACACATTAAAAGTGCATACATGTGTATATATTGATCATATTGATTGTGTGATTAAATTCCCCTTAAAATGTTGTTTTAATATTTTTTTTGGGAATTTTTAAACATTTTTAAAATAATGTTTTCATTAATAAAAGTTTGATTATAAACTTTGTGGGGTTAATATGCTATTTTGAAAAATTCATTTTTCATTGGTATGTTTGATTGGGTAGAATGTAAATGCACTAGAGACTCTAGGGAGCAGCCTGTAATTTCTTTTGACGCGCGTTTGCAAGCCAATTAAGTGCCAACACATGTCATGCTCCTGTTAACTCATTTGTGTTTGTTATGTGAGAGGGTTGCCTGGTGGTTTGCTGATCGTTAGATCAAACCTTATCTATGGCCTGCATGTGTTTTAAACTTATCCAAGTTCTATCACTGTGGACCAATCAACTTCGACTTAACCACCGCTATATTATCACCCTTGGATCAAGTCAATATTAGGAAGACCTAATCTCAGCGCTTGACTACCTTCGACAGTCCAGAACCTTCCTCCACTCCTATATAAGCCCTCTAATTCACAACCTTTCAAGACTTTTGGCAGTCGTCATTTTTGAGAGAAAAAAATAGAGAGAAGAGAGAAGAGAGAAAAGAAAAGAGAGAAGAGAGAGAAAGGTAAACTGTGTTAGCCAAACCCTAACCCTAACCCTAAACACTTCAAATCTGATTGAAACCTTCGTATATACAAAACCCCAAACACAACCTTGAGTGTTTGAGAGAGAGTGGTGTTAATGGTTTGTTCATTTGAAGTTGTAACCTCTTGATCTGTGATCTTATTACCAACTTAAACATAATTTGTGAAGATCTGTATTTCTTCTTCATAGAAATTGTAGATCTACAATTTGCATGTTATATTTCACTAGATCTGCATATTTCTTTCTCGTTTTGTGAAAATCTTTACTGATTTAGATCTGTAAATATTTTATGATTTCTGTTCTTATGAAACTTAACCTTGACCTAGTTGGATTCACACTTGGAGATTTTCAATCTCAAAAATATTTTTAAAACAGAGATTGATTAAGGTCTTGACCGATTTTGAAGCAAGATTTCCGTGGAATCTGGGATATATTAAAGGTAAAAAAGGTTTCAAGTTCTGTAAGAAAGAAAGGAAAGAAAATCACAACATATAGTCTTTATATGTAATTTTCTAGGACTGTCTGTAAAAACTAAGTGTGTGTGAGTTCATGCATGTTGATAGGAATCACATCACAAACACTTAACACACTACCACAGTGGAAGTGTTGTTAATAAGATCAAAGATTATTGAGTCGACGCAAGGAAGCTAAAGCAAAAGGGAAGTTATCAAACTGGAAGAACATCATCAACAATCAGATCTAAGAGAAGTTAGAAGGACACCAAGTGGGGTATATTTTTAAACTTAGAATAGGCTGAGTTGTGTGCATGTATGTTGTATTGTTTGTAACTGCTATTTGTTTTTAGTGGATTTTTACTTTTGTGACTTAGAAGTCACCGTGGATGTTTCCTCTATTGGGAGAGGTTTTACCATGTTCAAAATTGTGTGTTCTGATTATATTCATCTACTCATCTCATTTTATAGTGTGCTGAATTTTTGAAACTGTCTTAGTTTTAAAACTGATTACAAATTCTTGGTTATTCTCGTACATAAGTTTTTGTAAACACATCTTGTTGTTTATCATTTTTATTTTCAAAAGAAAAGGGTTTCTTCAACAAACATCTCGGAGTTGCTTATACAGTTTAATCTTGTATTAAACGGCATTAGCAACGTTTTTCAATTGGTATCAGAGCCCTGTAAACTTTTATTTCAAAAAGATCTTGTGTTTCTGAAATCGTTTTCTGAAAAATCCTAACTATGGACGAGAAGAATGAAAGGTTTGGTAATCTGTCCAGACCTCCACTCTTTGATGGAAACAACTTTGCTTACTGGAAAGTAAGAATGGTTGCATTCATCCAAGGGACTTTAGGAGATGATGTCTGGGACATTATTGAAAACGGATATACTTATCCTACTAAACCAGCCACTGAAGGAAGTGATGAGAGGGTAAAGAAAATCTTAAGTGAGTTTACCCAAGAAGAGAAAACTATTTCTCGCAATAACAATAAAGGCAAGAATTCCATCTTTATGTCTATTAATGAGTATGAGTTCAAGTGAATCTCATCTTGTGCCACTTCTAAGGAAGCTTGGGACACATTAATCACTGCCCATGAAGGAGACTCAAGAGTTAAAGCTGCTAAAACTCAAATGCTTACCCAGCAGTACAACTCTTTGATTATGTCTGACTCTGAGTCTTTTGACGACTTTTACATGAACTTAACTGATATAGTTACTAAGTTGCATGCTAATGGTATTACATATGATAGGAATGAGATTGTTTCTAAAATTCTAAGATCATTACCACAAAAGTTTGATAGCAAAAGGTATGCTATTGAGGAGATGAGTGATCAAAACCTCACCCCTGAGTTACTGAGTAGCAAACTTAGGACTGTGGAAATGGAATTAGACTTTAAGAAACAATTAAATCAGTCTCAAAGAAAACATCCCAACTCTAACTTGAGTTTTTACTCTAAAATATCTAAGCATGAGAATAATCTGACCAACTGTGACTCTGATGAGGAGTGTGATATAGACAAACTAGATAATCAGATTGCCTTAATGTCTAAACAATTTAAGAAAATTGTTAAATTTAGAAACAAACAGGCATCTAAACAAGGCAAGCCTAATTATCCTACTGTGTCTAATCCCAAACCTCATGAGAGAGGTCTTGACAAACATCCTAAGGACAACAACATCAGATCTTACAGAGATCTTAAAAAGATTGAATGTTTTAGATGTGGAAAACTAGGTCACATTGCTCATGATTGCAGAGTTAATCTGAATAAAACCAACACACACAATATAGCCAATGTCTATAAAACTTGGGATGATTCAAGTGACTCTGATGAAGAGGAACTTGAGTCATCAAATGTACTTGACCCTTACATGTCCTTTTATGCTAAGATCATTTACAATGATGATATGTCTGTGTGTGATAATGATACTCCTACTCCTGCTTGTGTGAATACTGCTTTGACTGGCCTAGATGCCTTGTTATCTGAAAATGTTGCTAGCTCAAGTTCCGTGTGTGTGAATCAAAGTGATCTCGATAACGACGATGTAAATGGGTGCGTGAGTACTAAAACTGAATCGTTAGGGGTCACTACACACACGTCACTTAGCGACTCAGACACAGATGAACTCCCAGATATTCATACTTTGTATACTAAAACACTTAAAAAAGGCACTAGACTGGAGAAGACTGTTAGAGACCTGACTAAGAAATTAGATGATCTAAGTCTTATTGTGAAGCTAAATGCCGAAGAGTACACTAACCAGTGTCTGACACATCAATCTGAAATTGAAACTTTTGATCAAAAATTAAAAGAGTTGACTAAAACTAATGAAACCCTGGAAATGAAATACAAGGGAACATTATTAGAACTGGAGGAAGCAAAAACAAAGACAACAACTGTTTTCAAAAAAATTTCTAAGTTTGAAAACAATTCAAATTGTTTTACTGACTTTGTTGTTGACTCCAAGACCAATTCTGATGATAGAACCGGTACTGGATTCTGCCCTAAGCATAAACCACAAACTACAAATCTTGAACCTATTAAGTTTGTGTCTGGGGGAAAAAGACCAATCGAAACATGTCCAGATTTTCATTTTATTAAAAAGGAATTTGATCAAAAGGAACAGCAGAAAGACATTGGAGAGTCTAGTAATTCTAAGGCTGACAGTACACTTGAGACTAAATACGTCTGTCCTTTGATCAGAAAGGTTGAATCTACCTTTAAGACCATACCTCCTAGGAATAAGAATTCTGAACAGAATCCTGTTAAACCTATCTTTAGAAGTTTTCTAAGGAAGTACATCCCTCAAGAAATCAATATTGCTCCTACTGTGACATTTATGGTCATTCCTTTGAAGGTTGTTATGCTAGGCGTCTAAACACCCCTGTGTACAACACTCCTGTTTACAAGAACTTTAACTATTCTAGGCAAAATCGTAACCATTATGTCCTTCCAAGACAACCCGACAAGAATTCTAACTACAGGAATAGAAAGACCAAAACTAAGAGTTCATTTAAGAGAAAGGCTCCCAGAAACTTTCCTAAACCAAAAGCTCAACTTTTCCACAAAAATCAGTTTGTTGCTCCAAATGTTTTTCGACAAAAAGATACTTCTCGAAAATTTTATCAAATGAGAGCATACTTGCGCAAAATTAAAACTAGAGCTATTTGGGTTAGAAAAGATGATCTTTTTCCCCAAATGAGGTGTAACATTGTTATCACTGCCTTAAAGGCTGAACACACTTCATCTGGTTGGTATTTAGATTCAGGATGCTCCAAACATATGACAGGAGATGAAACCAAACTCTTAAAAAAACCCAGATTTTCTGGAGGTAAAGTAGTTTTTGGTGGCGGAGTTTCATCCCAGATCATAGGTAAAGGAACCATAAAAGAAGAGGGAATGCCTGAAATGTACTTTTAGTTAAAGGCCTTAAAGCCAACCTCCTAAGTATATCACAATTTTGTGACTCAGACCATACTGTTACCTTTTCAAAGAACAATTGCAAAATTCTAAATGATAAAGGTGAATGCATCATTACCAGATTTAGAACACCTGACAATTGCTATACTGTCAAGACTAGTTCTGAAACGTGTAACATTGTCAGAATGGATGACAATGAAATCTGGCATAATCGTATGGGTCACCTAAGTTATGATGTCCTTGGAAGATTGTCTAGTCAAGAGATTGTTAGAGGAATTCCTAAAATTAAACCTATTTCCAGTGTTGTCTGTTGTCATTGCCAGGAAGGAAAAATAGTTAAGACTTCGCATAAAAAAGTTAAAGATATTCTCACCTCTAGACCTTTAAATCTCATCCATATGGACCTTATTGGTCCCTCTAGAACTGTTAGTCTTTGTGGACACAGTTATATCCTTGTTATGGTTGATGATTTCACACGATTCACTTGGGTTGCCTTCTTGAAACATAAATCTGACACGTTTCAGAATTTTTTGAAAATTTTACTAAGAATTGAAAATGAGAAGGACACACAAGTCAATCGCATTCGTAGCGATAGAGGGGGAGAGTTCATAGACACGGGAATAGTTGAATATTGTGACTACAACGGTTACAAACACGAATTTAGTTCCCCTAAGACTCCTCAGTAGAACGGTGTTGCCGAAAGGAAAAACCGAACTCTTCAAGAGATGGCGCGTGTTATGTTGCATGCCAAATCTCTACCTAAATACTTTTGGGTAGAATCTATTAGAACTGCTTGTCATATCATTAATCGTGTTTACCTTAGGAAAAACACTAAACAAACCCCTTATGAGTTGTGGTACGGTAAGAAGCCTAATCTGAAATATCTAAGGACTTTCGGAAGTCAGTGTTATGTCTGTAAAGACAGAGAACATTTGTCTAAATTCGAGACGCGTGGTGATAAAGCCATCTTTTTAGGTTACTGTCCAAACAGTCGTGCTTATCGTATATACAATCTGCGTACTAAGACCCTTATGGAATTGATAAATGTAATTGTAAGCGACACTATTGTCGAAAATAAGATATCTGAATCACCTATTGTGGTTGAATCTGAAAATGATTTCAAAACTGATTCACCCGAAATAGATGACTCATTACCTATTGAGAGTCCAGAAGTACCTGGCTGGGTCTCTAAAGATCATCCTATTGACAATGTGGTCGGTAATCCTAATGAGCCAGTCCGTACTAGATCCCAGTTAAGAAATTATGCTAATTATGCATGTTTTGTTTCCCTTGTGGAACCGAAAATGTTAATGAAGCATTGAATGACACACACTGGATTTCTGCGATGCAGGAAGAACTTTTACAATTTGTCATTCACGATGTCTGGTATCTTGTACCGCGGCCTCAAAACAAAAATGTTATTGGCACACGTTGGATCTTTAAGAACAAATCTGACGAAAATGGGGTAATCCATAGAAACAAAGCTAGACTAGTTGCTCAAGGTTACTCACAAATAGAAGGAATAGATTTTAGCGAGACATTTGCCCCTGTCACTCGTCTTGAATCTGTTCGACTTCTTTTCGCCATAGCGTGTCACTTAAAATTTACATTTTATCAAATGGATGTCAAGTCTGCCTTCCTCAATGGAATTATGTCCGAAGAAACGTATGTAGAATAACCCAAATGGTTCATTGACCCAAAATACCCAGACTATGTCTTTCGTCTCAAAAAGGCTTTGTATGGCTTAAAACAAGCTCCTAGAGCTTGGTATGAACGCCTTTCTAACTTTTTGTTGGATAAGGGTTTTAAGAGAGGAGGAAATGACCAGACCCTCTTTGTCAAACATTTTGACAAAAACATTATTATAGCCCAAGTCTATGTAGACGACATCATCTTTGGGTCTACTTCAACATCTGAAGTTAAATCTTTTTCTGCTATTATGCATAAGGAGTTTCACATGTCCCTTATGGGGGAGCTATAGCTTTTCTTAGGATTTCAAGTGAAACAGAATTATGATGGATTATTTGTCTCTCAAACTAAGTATGCCCTAGATCTTGTTAAGAAATTTGGTTTAGATAATGCTAAAGTTGCCAAAATGCCTATTAGTACTACTGTTAAATTATGTAATGATGAAAATGGAAAGTCAGTTGATTCCACACTTTATCGTGGTATGATTGGTAGTCTACTCTATCTAACTGCCTCACGACCAGATATAATGTATGTTGTATGTTTGTGTGCTCGTTACCAGAACAACCCTAAAGAGAGCCATTTATCATGTGTAAAACGTATAATAAAGTACATAAAGGGCACTCTTAATGTTGGACTTAGGTACACTAATGATACCTGCAGCACCATCATAGGGTATACTGATGCTGATTGGGCCGGTTGTACTGACGACAGTAAAAGTACATCAGGTGCCTGTTATTATGTCGGCAATAATTAAGTTGGTTAGAGTAGCAAAAAACATAATTGCACATCTTTATCTATGGCTGAGTCCGAATATATAGCAGCTGGAAGTTGCTGTGCTCAATTGTTATGGATAAAACAAATGTTAAGCGACTATGGGATTAAAGAAGATCAGTTATAATTGTATTGTGACAATCAAAGCGCTATTAACATCTCTAAAAACCCGGTTCAACACTCGCGAACTAAGCATATCAAAATAAGACATCACTTTATACGCGAACTTGTTGAGACTAAGGAGTTATAAATCCATTACCTGCCTACTGATCTGCAACTTGTAGACATGTTCACTAAACCTATGGACTATAACATATTTCTGTATTTGCGTAATTCTAAAGGTATTGTATGTGCTGATTAAACTCTTAAGACCGTAATTTTTACCCTTTGTCCATTTGAGACAAAATGGGGGAGAAATTTGAGTCTTACAGGTTCAATGTTTTGTTCACATTTCATCTAAACTGCTTGATCTTAGTGTGCATATTTGCAGGAACCTCTTCTACTAATTTTCTACCATTTCTAGTGTACAAATTTGTAAATAGTTGAGTTATGTAATTTTTGACTTTCTAGGAAATGGGTAGATAATATCTTTTGTATAGGACTAGGTTTTATTTTTTTTGGTTCCCTAAGAGTTTCAGCTAACTCAAAGGAGATTTTGTCTCATATTTCCAAAGGGGGAGATTGAAGCACCTTATACCTTTGACTTACTTAAGTCTATATTGTATAAGTGTTCAACTAATTTGGAAATAGTGACAAAATTTGTTGTCTAACCTAGAATCCAAAGAACCTCGGAATTATTCTCTCTAATCATCTTCAATGATCCAAACAAGGTATAATTGAATCACACTACACACATTAGAAGTGCATACATGTGTATATATTGATCATATTGATTGTGTGATTAAATTCCCCTTAAAATGTTGTTTTACTATTTTTTTGGGAATTTTTAAACATTTTTAAAATAATGTTTTCATTAATAAAAGTTTGATTATAAACTTTGTGGGGTTAATATGCTATTTTGAAAAATTCATTTTTCATTGGTATGTTTGATTGGGTAGAATGTAAATGCGCTAGAGACTCTAGGGAGCAGCCTGTAATTTCTTTTGACGCGCGTTTGCAAGCCAATTAAGTGCCAACACATGTCATGCTCCTGTTAACTCATTTGTGTTTGTTATGTGAGAGGGTTGCCTGGTGGTTTGTTGATCGTTAGATCAAACCTTATCTATGGCCTGCATGTGTTTTAAACTTATCCATGTGCTATCACTGTGGACCAATCAACTTCGACTTAACCACCGCTATATTATCACCCTTGGATCAAGTCAATATTAGGAAGACCTAATCTCAGCCCTTGATTGCCTTCGACAATCCAGAACCTTCCTCCACTCCTATATAAGCCCTCTAATTCTCAACCTTTCAAGACTTTTGGCAGTCGTCATTTTTTAGAGAAAAAAATAGAGAGAAGAGAGAAGTGAGAGAGAAGAGAGAAAAGAAAAGAGAGAAGAGAGAGAAAGGGAAACTGTGTTAGCCAAACCCTAACCCTAACCCTAAACACTTCAAATCTGATTGAAACCTTCGTATATACAAAATCCCAAACACAACCTTGAGTGTTTGAGAGAGGGTGGTGTTACTGGTTTGTTCATTTGAAGTTGTAACCTCTTGATCTGTGATCTTATTACCAACTTAAACATATTTTGTGAAGATCTGTATTTCTTCTTCATAGAAATTGTAGATCTACAATTTGCATGTTATATTTCACTAGATCTGCATATTTCTTTCTCGTTTTGTGAAAATCTTTACTGATTCAGATCTGTAAATATTTTATGGTTTCTGTTCTTATGAAACTTAACCTTGACCTAGTTGGATTCACACTTGGAGATTTTCAATCTCAAAAATATTTTTAAAACAGAGATTGATTAAGGTCTTGATCGATTTTGAAGCAAGATTTTCGTGGAATCTGGTATATATTAAAGGTCAAAAAGGTTTCAAGTTCTGTAAGAAAGAAAGGAAAGAAAATCACAGCATATAGTCTTTATATGTAATTTTCTATGACTGTCTGTAAAAACTAAGTGTGTGTGAGTTCATGCATGTTGATAGGAATCACATCACAAACACTTAACACACTACCACACCGAAAGTGTTGTGAATAAGATCAAAGATTATTGAGTCTACGCAAGGAAGCTAAAGCAAAAGGGAAGTTATCAAACTGGAAGAACATCATCAACAATCAGATCTAAGAGAAGTTAGAAGGACACCAAGTGGGGTATATTTTTAAACTTAGAATAGGCTGAGTTGTGTGCATGTATGTTGTATTGTTTGTAACTGCTATTTGTTTTTAGTGGATTTTTACTTTTGTGACTTAGAAGTCACCGTGGATGTTTCCACTATTGGGAGAGGTTTTACCACGTTAAAAATTGCGTGTTCTGATTATCTTCATCTACTCATCTCATTCTATAGTGCACTGAATTTTTAAAACTGTCTTAGTTTTAAAACTGATTACAAAGTCTTGGTTATTCTCGTACATAAGTTTTTGTAAACACATCTTGTTGTTTATCATTTTTATTTTCAAAAGAAAAGGGTTTCTTCAACAAACATCTCGGAGTTGCTTATACAGTTTAATCTTGTATTAAACGGCATTAGTAACGTTTTTCACCATTAAGCTCATTAGCTTATGGCCCGCTGTGTCGTCAACCATCTGGTCGATTCTGGGTAAAGGAAAGTTATCCTTGGGGCCTTTCTTGTTTAGATCGGTAAAGTCCACCCACATTCTCCTCTTCCCATTAGCTTTGGTAACTATAACAGCATTGGCCATCCACTCAGGATATATCATCTCTCTTATGAAGTCAACCTTTTCCATCTTCTTTACCTCATCTCGAATGACCTCGTATTTCTCCCCGGAATAGATTCTTCTCTTTTGTCGTATCGGCCTAGCATCGTCGGCCACATTCAGCCTATTACAAAATATTTTAGGGTCTATGCCCGGCATATCATCATAAATCCATGCGAAGATACTCTGACTCTTTATCAATAGTGTGATCAACTCTTCCTTGATATCTTCTCTCAAAGCTTTACCGACCTGAATGATTTTTTATGGCTCGTCCTCCCTTTTCTTCAGTTTGGTCTCATCCCTGGGATCTAGGGTGTCAATATTGCAGGTCGTAGTTACTTTCTTATGATCTTCCCTCTCCTCGGCTGAGTTGATGTAACATTCTCGTGCCAACACTTGATCACCTTAGACTTCCCCTACCCCATAAAAGGTCAAGGATTTTACCATTTGGTGTACAGTGGATGGAACGACCTCAAATTCCTTAAGGGACACACTTCCTATGATGATGTTATAAGCCGAGTATAAACTTTTATCCATTATAAAGAAATTAACCTACTTTGTTAGCCTCTTAGGCCAAACATCTCACATTCTAACATCCATCTCATACATTCCTAATAGGTGTACCTTCTCACTGATGAACCCTATCAATGGGTGATGATAAAGGATGAGCCTCTTCTAACTGAGTCACAGACCTTTGAAATAAGGCCAAAACCTAATGTCGATCGAACTTCCCCCATCGACGAAAATTCTCGACATGTCATACCCATGCACTCTAGTCGTGATTACCAAAGGTTCATCTTGAGGAGCTAGGATTCCCTTAAGGTCGAGTCTTGACAATCCCACAATTAAGGTTTCCATATCTACCTTCTTTCTCTTATCTGACTTTGTGCTTACTTCAGCCAAGTTAACGGCTTGAATTCTGGAAAGGGCCATAGCCTTGGCCGCATGCGCCTTATGGCCAACCACTTCTTTACCACTGCCTGCCAGGCCTTCGTAAATCATCTTCACATCAAATGAGATCATGCCGAGTCAGCCTTCTCGTTCTGGGGTTTTCTCGTCCTGTCCTTGGTCCATCACTGCTCACGTAGTTCCTTAGTTTTCCAGCTTTGAGCTTTTTCTCAATCTCATCTTTTAGGGCAAAACTCTTGACAATTAAATGCTCGTGATCCTCGTGAAATTTACACCATAAGATTTTATTCCTTTTATGAGGGGGAGCTTTAAACTTATCAGGCCATATTAGGGACCGATTATTTTTAATCTCATTCAGAATGTGCTTGCATCTGACCGGCATAGGAGTATATCCGATGAACTAATCGCCAGGTGATCTCTTCTTTCCATCTTTATTCTTCCTCTGGAACTTGCTCCCACTTCTTCCAAAGAAATTTCCAAAGAAATTTGCCTTTCTGCAAGCCTCCTATTAGCGTTGTTATCTCAATACTTTCCTTTTAATCCTCAACTTCCAACTTCTCCTTATTTAACCTCGCTATGTATTCCCTAAGACTCTCATTCTTACCCCAAAGTAGAAGTTGTGGATGAAACGTTCTGCAAGTTACTTGATATTTTCAATGGAGTTCTTCAAAAGTGAGGTGAACCATATATGGGCAGCTCCAGTTAAAGTCCTCAAGAATGCATGACATTTCATCTCATCTGAGACGGAGTAGATATCTTCAACCGACTAGTACATCTCTATATAGTGCACAGGGTTGGTACTCCCATCATACTTTGGAGTAACCACTTCTGGCTTGAATTTTTCAAGGGTTGGGAAGTTGACTATGTTTGTCACGAAAGGAGATCCTTATGAATATCCCCTCTGCAAGGGGTTACAACTCTTAAGGATGTCTCCAATATTATTTTCTAACCTTTGAATTGATTCGTTCCAAGGCTCTTGTCCACTCCAACAACATCGGCATGGACAATGTTATCCCCAGCCACCTCAACCGGGCTAACAGAGAGCTAACCTGCTGCTGATCGGCGTCAGCTATTCACCTCTCGCTGGACCTCATCTCAGGCATACGGAGGTCGTCCATCTTCCCCCGCCTTCTCCGAGCCAGCGTTGCTCCTTGACCTGGACATCATTTCTCTTAAATCACCTACTGGGCAGAGCCTTTCAAAGTCCGACCCTCTACTTAATCGATCAAAAGATGAGCCTCTTGGTCGGGCATCAGGACTCGACCTCCTATCACGACCTCGGCTTCTTTAGATAGGGCGCACTATATTCCCAAATACTTCATATGGCTCCCAGCAATAAATTTGAGCATCCTCCGCCTCATAATCATCATATTGGTCCTCTGGGCAGGGTTAACCTTGCCTCCCCAGGCATGAACGCCTAGGGTCAGCAACGTCCCTTTGTCGCTGAAGAGGAGGCAGATCCTTACAAGTTGCCTGGGGTGGTTCCCCTCCCCCTGGTGATACTCCCTAGCTTCTGGAGTAATCATCTTCGACGGGGCTCCCGCTAGCCTGATTCCTATGTTTTGGATGAAGGCAATCGGGTCCTCTTGTATCGCCTATTGGCTTGCTTCTAAGGATTTCAATGCGACTGCCACCTCAGCTATTTCTGACTGAGGAGGTGAGTTGATGGAACTAGGACCACCAGGTGGTGGTGGTGGTGGTGGAAATTCTAATGCCATGTATTAAACCATACAGATGAGCTATAGTTGAAGAGAAAACTCCTTATAACTCCATAGGAGCTCTTCCAATGGTGACAATAGCTCCACGGGAGGGGATGACTGGTTCACCACCAGAGACTCCGATGAGGAATAACTAAAGGAGGTAAGAGATGATACTACTCGTTCCCACAGACAATGCCAGACTGATGATGCTTGAAGACACCCAGACTGTAGACGAGGCCAAACCAAGTTATTGACAAGTCTTGGAGACACCCAATGAACTCCTTCTAGAAGCTCGGTTGGTTGTGGTCAAGAGATCTCAAAGGGAACGAGGGTATATTTAGGTATATCAATATGCATAGGTATATATACGCTATAGTCAACCCGTAATTTTTAAAATATGGGTACCGTGAATATTTACATTCTTTTAGTACAAAACAATAATTCTAAAGGCATGGGTATTTTTCTAAAAGACATTATATTTCACGAAACTTTATCATGTGTGTACTAAATTCAAAAACATGTAGAGAATATAAAAACATGCGTAAAACTATAAAATATTTTCCAAAATAAGACAAAAGAAAGAAGACGTGGATGTAGTCATGGAATGCTTGCAAGGCGCCACCAAAAGTGTTGTGACGGTCGCACTCCCTCAGCAAAACCTCCAATATTTCTTCGTCCAAAAGGTAGAGGTGGTGCATATGTTGCTTGTGCCCCTACAACAGTTGTACCACTTTTTTTATTCACACTTTCCCAATCATTCCACCCGAGAGGGCACTTAATAAAAATCCGTGGCCAAGCCCCCAGTGTCTACCCAGCATGTTCTTGCCCACCCTCGACACCATTAGCATCCATACCAATGCCCTGGTTCAAGTTAATTCCCTGAAAATCATCCCCCGAGAAAACATAATCATTTATGTATTTTCCTTTGCAAAAAGTGATGTAAACCGAAGAAAATAAAGTGCTTTATAATGGCAGAAATGAAGAGAAGAAGAAGAAGAAGAAATTTCCAGGTGAGGGAAAGATTTATAGTTTCTGATTCGAAGGTAATTAACTGTGAAGTTAAATCCCTATTTGATTACACGATCAAATAATCGATCGCACAGTTAGGTAACCAGCCCTTCATTTCCCATTCAATCACTCAATTAAATCCACTATTTTTCCCAAATTTTTAAGAAAATTAACTTTTCACCCCTAAAAAGATTTCTAGAAGAGTTATGGTTCCTAAAATAAAATATGGTCACTCCAATATCAACCCAGCTTTTGATGAAGAGTATTCGCAAGCTCACACTCCCTGTTAATCGCCTCTATAGACGCCCGAGTGTTAATCTGAGTCCATTTTTTTAACTACTGGCACTCTGGAACCACTAAAGGTCCAAAACCTAAAAATCCCAACCTTAGGGAGGGTACTGCATATCATTAAAATACTTGGGAAATCCAAAAAATACCTAAAATATGTCAAAAGCCCACAACTGCAAGCAAACTGCCCAAGGTTATTTTCTTAACCATGCGATTAAATTTTCTGAACACATATCCTAATAAAATCTATTCATATGTACAATTTTCATATTATTTAACCAGATGGTTAAATGGGGATTTAATTATATAATCAAATGTAGAATTTTGGTTGATATAAGAGGGGGTACCATCCATTGATAAAAGAACCCCCCAAAACCCAACATTGATTCAGTTTTTAAAACTTTTTTCAATCCAAATAATCCAAGTATATAAGTTATGTAAGCCATATCTTTTCACGCACCTCGCAAATCTGTGCCTTCCTAAATGAAGCTCTATCCAATAGTACCACATCAAAAGATACGCCACCATAAGAACTCGGCTCACTCTACAAGGATAAATATTCTGAAGAAAACCTGGGTCTATGTCTTAAATAAATATTGGATTATAAATATTAATGCATATGTAGTAACTTTGTTCGGCGCCCACCAGGGAAACGAGCATGCATTTTACGACGTTTATATTTTAAAGCCTAGTCTTTCTCGACCATTACTTCTTATTTAGTTGAATAACATACTCATGTGTTAATATCACTAATCAAAATTGGTACAACCAAGTACAATATGAAAACACATTTTTCACAAACCCATTTCAGGTAGGTGTCGGTGAATAGGGTTACTCCGAAATCATTGCTAAAACAAAAGCTGAAAGTCATAATACTTTTCACCACTTTTCTGAATAAACATTATTGTCTCAATGGTGACACCCATGAATATGTGTTTTTTAAAATACTTATTAAACACCTATCTTTGATAATGTATTTTTAACATAATAATATAACGTTTTGTCTCATAAAGAAAATGATATGAAAAAGTCCTAGGTTTCTTAAATACTATAACGTTTCATAGTTTGTACCCAATATCATGGAACCCATACACGTAAATACAAACCCCCATTAGAATTACATAGGTTTTAATCCTAAGACTTCCCGGGTATGTAGGTGCAATACCTAGCTACACTTATGATCCCAAGTCTTCTAATACATCTCTCGTTGTATTATCTTTAGGGATGCATCCATCCCTAGTTCAAACCTCATTTCATTTGAAGTGATCATCTCTATCACTTCGAACCAAACCGAGGCTCTATGATACCTATGGGAATTTAGCCATTCAATAAGGGATATTTAGATCTATGTCAATGACTTCGGGTCCACTCCATTTATAAAGTCTTACATTGAAATTAGTTCCGCGATCCTAAAACCTGATATCTTTAACACAAATCCCCCTCCTATAACAAGTCCCCACACAGGCAAACCCATCACGTTGAAATCCTTTTCATGTGGCTCCCGTATAAATCGAACTACATAGGTTTTAATCCTGTGGATACACGAGTACATAGGCATAATACAGAGTCCTTCTAATGAATACAATCCTTTGCCATATGTCTCTCGATATATTATACAAATATTAATTCTCTATCTCTCACCTTTCACCCTCACTCCGAAAAATAAATCCATGTATCTCAAGACACAACTTCTCACGCATATCTACACAACTCACACTTTAACACAGTAATGACCATTCGTTACACATACACACATTAATGGCCTTCCGTTATGCTAGCCGAGACTTCTCTCCCATGAATATACTAACGGTTTCCCATATAGATATTCGCACACATGCACTCTTGTGTGCCCACACTCACTTAGTGATATTCCTACACCTCTCATTAATACTAGTTTTATATCAAATCATATATCTATATTTTAAGGGATTTGTACACTAAGGTCTCTCATTATGTTTTAAAATAAACTTAAAATAATTTTAAATGTAAATGCGATAATAAGTATATCGACAAGGAAGAAAAAAGAACAAGTGGGGTGCCTAATAAATTTCCCACTCGTAATTCAATTTTCAAACCTACCCCAATAATATATAGGCCATTCGTAGGCCTCAGCATGCCTTAGGTAAGACCAAAAGGTATAAAATGACCTATTTTACTTATTTTTATATAAAATAAACTAGTGAATCTGAACAAATGATAACCCGTTGCGTGAAGAATGACTTAGGCCATATAGTTTTGCAACAAAATTGGATATGGTGTTTAAGCTTCCAATGGAACAATTATTAATAAGACATCAGAGAGAAATGAAGATTTAGAGGCAATCGCTATTGCGTCCATGTGGGAAAATTTAAATGCACACTTAACAAATGCAACAAGTCTGAATCACACTTCCCACTTACCTTCGAGTGCCCAAGGCCCACATCACCATAGTTTCATCATAGAGTGATTAATGGAATTACGAGAAATATTAGTCAAGCTCGTAATGTCGCAATATATTGTCTGTGACACCCTGCATAATTAAATACCGGGTGATCACGCCTTTATTAAAATAAAACATGATTTACAAAATGGTTCATTCTTAACATCACTGTCGATAACAAAATTAATTACTAATCACTTAATAGTTAATTAAGCTGGTGCTAAATTTTCTTACATTAAAAAAACAATTAATAATGTGAGAAAAACTTAATTACAACATTCACATAATACTAGAGTCCAAAACATCTAAAGTAAAAAGAAAAGCGAGTCTTGCCGAATAAACCATCGGCTTAAATCCCAAACCAAATAAGAAATCCAACATATAAGAAAATCTGGCTAAATATTGCACTGAGGTTCTACACTAGGAATGAAGGAATGATGCGTCTAATCAAAACTCTACAAGCCTCCACAATCCTGTAGCCATACGTCCCTGTACAGAATTATCAAGTCTTTGGCCGGACACCTAAAAGGTTTTGAAAATATTTTATAGCAGGGGTTAGCACCAAAAACATATGGAAAATATTTTGCAAGTATTTATCACAAGTAAAAATAAGTTGTTGATAACACATGTTCCTTGAGTCACCCCACCTATCAATTATTGTGGATGCCTAACGTCTCTACTTACCCCACCTAGCTATTCTACCCAAGATAACAAGACTTAAGTGTTTCTCAAAGTGAACATGTCTCTGTTCCCATACCTCCCATACAGTACTTTGCCCGATAGTTAACGTTTCTCATCCGTTATAATAGTTAAAATTAACATTTCACTTATCATCTCGTTATTCATTAATTAAGTTTCACTACTTAATTCAATCTTTAGATATCAACTATCTAACTGTCGAGTGTCACACATAAGCAGAATATTCACATCGATATATATATATATATACGGTGTCTCTCAAAAGGACCATCGTGAAACAATGGCATACTTAGCCATCATTCCAAGTAACTCTCATACTAAATAGGGACAAATGGTTCAGTACATCTCCTTGAACCCCAAAATCAAATAACAAAACAGTAGAGGCGAACATAGTTCTAAGCCATCGGGCTAAGCACATACCTAACCTACCCAAACAGCATGATGGACACACTAATACAAGATACATAGTGAGCCGCCCGAACTTCTATGTTCTGAGGCACAAATCTAGACCTCCCTGGAATCTACAAGGTTGAATCGCCCACTGTGCGGGAACCTCCGCGATAACAGGAAACATAGGTATGTTAACATATCATCAATCATATAATAGGTAACACATAAAATGTATATATTCAGTAGGTAATCACCCAACCTAACTATCATCAGTTGTACGTAGTATATATCACTCGAATACTCATCGTACATTCAATTCACGATTATTCTCTTAAGAGATGCACTTGCGTTCAAATTAAGAAATTATATAATTAAACTCAGTTTTATCCAATAAAATACTAAACATGCATCTAGGTGTGATTGAAGAATATGTAAAACATGCAAGAACATTCAAACACACACATGTGAGGAAAAATCCCCCAAAGGGGCAAAACCTTTTATTTTTCACTATAATTAGTAATATAAAGTTACACGGATTACAATGAAAAATAAGAGTGACACAGAAATACCCGCAGGCGTCGGTTCCGGTGTCATTGGCTGAAATCTCCCTCAGGAATTTCAGATGTGCATCAAAGAAGAAGAAATATAGTGTGACACCCTCCCAATTAAATATAGGGTGATCAGTCCTCTACCAATTTAAAACAGAATATTCAGTTGGTTCATTCTCAGGATCACTGTCAAAAAACTTTTTAACATATTAATCACCTAATATAAAATTAAGCTAAGTGTCAAAACATTTCCAATTTTAATAAAATCAAGTAAAATCCATTTCTTTCCATTTTAAAATATAAACCATTCACCACACATAGGAATGTAAATAAATACTGAACATGCATCAAGTACTGAAATAAATAAGACTGAGTAAAACTCTCAGTTCAAAACTCCAAACTATCAACTAAACTGAATACAATATCTCTGATGAAAGAACTAGAAGTGGGCGACATATGCCCTAAACAAGAAGTCTAGATGAAACTGAATGGAAAGGATAGATGTGTCTACTACAAGGCCCTACAGCTTCCACAACAGTTGCAGCGCGTCAAGCAATCAAAATCTCTAAATCTGATACACCTGTGGCTGAGCACCTGATATAATACATATATATAGCAAAAGAGAGAAGAGATACAAGAAACGGGTCATAGCCCGATGTGTAAAAATATTTTAGCAAGTATTTAAAACTGGTTCTTAAAACAAGTCTTATATGCATGTTAGTTATCGAACTCTCACATGAGTTTCTCAGCTCTCGTTTATTGTGCACGCCTAACGTACATCTAATCTCCCCTAGTTATACCTCCCAGTCTAACTAGTCAGAAACCATACTACTACTAACTATGCTCACTAGTAGTATTCCCGTATCGCCCATACAATACGCTATTTCGATAGTGTATATCACATACTAAATTTTATTATTCACCGATTAAATGGTTAATCTTTTATTCACTAAAATTATTTTACTTCTCATTTTCATTTTATCTACTAGTCTCACAAAGTAGAAAATTTACCCAAGTACACTCATACATATATATAGTCTCATCATCCATATATATATACACTAATCCTGCACCCTTAGGTTAAGACCACTTGGTGCAATGTAACAATTATTATTATTACCAAGTCTACTAATTTCACACAGTAGAAATATTCACAAGTCCATATATATATAGTCACATCATCCCTATACATATATATATACTAATCCTGCACCCCCGGCTAAGACCCATTAGTGCACATATTCTGGAAATCATGCATCCCCGGGTTAGCACCCATTAATGCACCTATCAATAATCATTCAGCACCCCCGGGTTATCACCCATTAGTGCGCCAAATAATAATCATCTTTGTACCCCCGGGTTATCACCCATTAGTACACTTAATAATATTGTTTCTTCACCCCCGAGTTATCACTCATTAGTGCTCTTAACTATAATATCACATAATAGGCATACACACATCCTATTATAATTTATAGGTATTTCTCCAACCTACATATATACTCCCCATACGCATTTTAACCTCATTACTACGTATAGTATAAATAATTAGATTACTATCTCTCTCGTAATATCCAAGGTATACTCTCTTTCCATACCGAAATAATTAAATTATTTATTCTCACATACTTTCCCAAAATTCCAACTTATTTAAATTTACTATTTGGCAGTTTCTCTCACTCCAATAAACCGACAAACTCAAAACTAGACTTTGAGAAAAATCCCCAAAAATTCCCACTGCCGCTCGAACCAGAAGGGTTGTCATTTGAAAGAATTCCACATGTCGTTCGAGCGGCTTCGCGGTAGATTCCATCTCGCTCGAACGACTTCACAGGAGATCTCCATCTCATTTGAACCACTTCGCGCGACTTCGAGCGAGATTGCACTGTTCGTCTTCTTCACCAAATTTGAGCATTTTTCATCCATTTTTGAACCTAAAAACCTCTAAGATTCAATTACCAGCAACTCATCATCAATGCCCATCAACCCCTAAGAGGTTATAGATCATTTCTATCATCCTAGGATCCTTAATTCGTCATTAATCATCATAATTTCATAAAACCCCCAAATTAATTCACATGAACCCTAGTTTCCAAAATTCCAATTAAAGAACCTAATCAACCCATATTCGTTCATCAATATATAATCAAATTTTGTGATTAATCCTCTACATACACGAAGGAAATTCAGCCACTAATTAAACCAATCCTTAATCATAATTTAATTCTCCAATTTTCACCCAATTAACATATAAATCATGATTAATTCCACCTAGACTAACATGAGCATTATTATTGATAAAAGAATGCAAGTAGTAAAAACTTGCCTCGAATATGACGGTCTGATCCGTTGGTGATGTTGGTATGTGCGCGTTCCTCTCTTTTCGATCTACGCGTTAGTGGTCACGGTTGTGCAAGGTGACGCCAAACGAGCCTTCTCTCTTGGAATTTGGCTCTCCCTCACACCCTCCTTGGTCGTTCTTGATTTGTGTAACCTCTTAACCCTAATGGACTTTCCTAGGCTGATATAATTACTCTTAATTTTTGGTCCATTAATTTAGCCCAAAAATCCAAATTACAAAACTACCCCTACGGGGTGCCGGTTAGGCCTAAAATCGCCCCGGGACCCAAACTAAACACCTGGGTATACTATTTTGACTATCTCGACCCTTCCGGACTCAATGGAGCACTCAAAATGACCATACGAGTTACCAAAAATAAATTCTATTTTTATTTCAATCAATTAGTCCCGATACGACTCACATGCGCGTCAGACTTAAATCACCAAACTGTCGTATTTCACACTTTCGACAATTTATCAAATATCATAATTCCATATTACATATCACACATTAATATTCAATAGTTCACAACAATAATTATTAACTCTTGGCACGCTAGATAATAATTATTTAAATCCAGATTAATAATAAATTAATTTCTCACATTTTAAATTTAATTTATCCAACAACAATAATTAATTGCATATTTATTCCCATAATAATAATTAATCACATAATTATTTAAATCGTCAGAAATACGGGGTATTACATACTTCCCCCCTTACAATGGAATTTCGTCCCAAAATTCGGAAAAAGTATACCAGGTACAGGCAACGCTGTAAAAATATTGCGCATCGCATCCCAGCGCTCACAAATAAGCTACTCCGTACCACCCATATAGTATGCTATCGAATACCCTTAATAATGAACACTACACATGTGTTTGCTTTAAACTTAAGGTTACCCTGTCATATAGGCTCTTGCCCAAGCCTTTCTGCTTAAGTTTCACTACTTCAACTTTATTTTAGATATTCACTATCTAACCTTCTACTATTTACACCTTAGTAGATATATCCTCTTTTCATATACATAAGACTCTTTCTCGTGTCGTGCATATAAGTAGATTCGTTGTGCAATATATATTTCACCCACAATATATACGATAATATCGATTCTTCTACGACATTTGTAATCATAACTGGTCCTTCACCTTTAACCATCAAGTAGGACAACAACAAAGTTTACCATGCCATACTTCTATTGGCACTCTGCCCGAACATGAACTTATAGGAGTTATTTGGACACAAATTCCACTAGTGGAAGGTACTTCTCCCACCCTCCTCTAAGATCTCAGGGTTCACATAAAATTTTGTCTCCCGCATCCGGTTAGACTGCTTATCCTGCCCATCCCTCTGTGGGTATTAGGCCATACTCAATCGCATCTTAGTACCTATAATCTCACCATCTCATCTACATGAGAAGATCCTTGGGGATACTCTTCAATTCTCTAGCGGAAGGAGCCCCTACCGGTTTCGAATTGTCCAACATTTTTCAATCCGCCAGGTGTCCCACTGTAAGACTATCCTTGAAATATTAACCTACTTTATAACCCATCACCACTGTTGTTTGTATTCTGATACATTTTATACTCTCTTGAATAAATTCAATTCATCTTGAAATGTAAGTCTCTGACAAAACGCCGTTAATAAGCTTCGGCTTACCCGAATACATGTTATCGAATTCACATGATAATCATAATCCACTACCTGATTCAATCACCCAGGGCGCCCATACACCCTATGCCTCACGCATCATTATACAAAAGACATAAAATTTTCTTACCTCAATTCTTTCACACTCGGTATGCTGATGTGGTAGGGGTACGCTCAACCACCCCACTAGTCAAAACTTAATCAATCCTTCAATGGCATCATTCATCTATTCCGAAAAATACTAAGTCCAGGCTACTCTATTGGCCTTAAGTTATAAAAGAATTATCAACTATCGATTACATTCCTTTATAGGCATAATAATTACACATACAAAACCTATGTACTATCGACCAAACTTCCCTCCAACTCTCGACGCTCGCTAGTTTCATGCGTGGGATGTCTCACAAAGAGAAATCCAAACAAGGAACCCCCCCGATACACTACTATCTAACCTAGTTTGTTGTTGAGGTCCGTAAGGCCTTCAATACCCACTATGTACTTTCCCACAATCTACGTATTGTGACACAAAAGTTTACTCGTCCACTCTCATGTCCTTAAAAGGTAACATGAAGCATGGCGCCCTAACTATCCCAAGTACTTAGTGCTACAAATATATAACGAGCTATATTTTGCTGCTCGATAAGAACACAATGTATTCTAAGTCTTAACAGACAAATAAATCCCTATGATCGGGAATCACATATAATTAGACACTACACTCACTGAGGTCTATAATACCATGAAAGTTTCATATATACTCATATATGGGCCCAACCCTATTTGAGGTGGCGCCACACAAAACTAAGATCACTCCTCCCGGAGTATCCGGTACGACAGTCATAACACTACATTTTTACTATCGTTTAACCATGCGGTAATTAATCACTACACATTACCATAATAAACTGTACTAAAGCTGACTCGCTGCAGTAGGAAACTATAATAACAAAACACATTCATAGGGCTCGCCCGGTTCACTCACGAGCAATCATTAAAATGCCCTGCTAACAACGAGAAATACGTTTGTAAGAAGACTGTTAAAACTAATGTTCCCACTAAACTCGACCCGCACGCAAAGTTTAGGGTTTCCAATTTACATAAAAGTTGTGGAACACCTGTGTCACTAGAATATATCCTTTACTCACAAGGAAGAAGCAAAACCTCACCAGTCTCGCCAAATCACAGGGTCTCAGCACGTGGCTGTCATCACGACCCATGAATATCTGCCATTGTCATATATCCTAGGATTTCATCCTATGGTTATCCTCTCTTATCATGGATAATTTATTCCATCATGTGGATTTTGCACCCATTATTGAAACGTTGGCCCAAACTCTCTAGGCCTCAATTATAGCTTTATTGAACTCCCGTTTACATCCCAGGTCCCGTTGACCCTGACATACTGTATGCTACTGTTAATGAGGACTCTATTGGTCCCGCCTAAACCCATCATTCTCGAGTTATAAATTGCTTGGGCCTAATTCTCTTGACCCCGAATTCCTTCGCTGGAAGTCTCACCCCTCCAGTTGTTATGCCTAACTGGCACGATTTACCATTTCTAATCTCTTCAGTCTCACTTCTCAATTATGGAAACATTTAACACTTGTAGTTCTACTTCCTTCATATAAGGAAAGCTTCACGAACTATTTCCCGTCACTGGTCCCACTCACCATTTTGGGAATGTCCTTCTCTCGTACCGACAGTCTCAACTCACTATTATTCTTCTGTTGTCCCTTTGGCTACGCTAGCTATTTGGAACTATGGTTAGCCTCTACATCCTGATTGACTTCACCGTCCTCTTGAAGTTAATCTCTTAAAATCATCTAACCGAGTTCCCTATTAGGTATACTCTCACGTAGGGTTTCATTAACACCGTTAAATTCAGTTTCTGCTCTTCAGCAGGTTCGTTAACCCTCTTTACTCCCTTCTCTTGGAAGGACTGCAATCACTAGCAACCGTATAACTTTGATGACATAAACATTAGTCATCCTTGCTGGATTTCTCATCCTTACTGGCATTCTACTTACGGGTCCTTTATCAACTATAAGCCCTTTGGATAATTTATACCCCTCTGCCAGGTACGAAGTTCATTATGCAATTCAACCTCTCTCTCTCATGATTGGTTTCTACCTTACCCATTGTGCTAAATATCAAAATTTCACTCACATTTTGTTACCACACCGAATGGAAGACTCCACAGTCAATTCGTACTCAAATTTCTCTCTAAATTTCAAACACACATCTTCATATATGGTGATTGCCTCTAATCACTACATGATGCTCCTAAGAGCTATAGCTTTTAACTCCAAATTTAATTATGAGTGCTGTCACGCCCCACTCTACAAAATTGCCTTCGGATTTTCTACCTCCGCTGGTCTGTTACACTTTCTCATTTTCTTTTTCACATCTTCACCGATGGGTTTTTAAAGGATTCCCTCTGATGTATCCTTTATCGACTATGCTAGGTGGCCCTAAATTCACTCCACCGTTATCTATGATTATGTCCTGGGAACCCACAGTTTCCGAGTGACAATTTTTACTATCTCTTAGTTAAGTAATTCTCGTGGTGATTTTTGTCCCAATCACTCTTACCCGATTGCTCTATGTCTTCTATTGAGCTTCTCCTCCCGCAGTTCTTCTTACGACCCTTGCTGGTCGTTCTAAAATGTTCGGGGTTCGAATCACATCGAATTTCGTATAATGAGACACCTCCATTATGATTCGTAGCAGAAGAACGTAAGTCGCATACGTAAGGGAACACAACAATCCTATCATAAGGCTCTACAATAAAGAACGATACGCTGAAACGTAATAAGCCGCACAGATCCTTAGGACACTAGAACCTGATGCTATGATACCACCTGTGACACCCCGCCCAATTAAATATAGGGTGATCAGTTCTCTACCAATTTAAAACAGGATATTTAGTTGGTTAATTCTCAACATCACTGCCGAAAAACTTTTTAACAAATTAATCACCTAATATAAAATTAAGCTAAGTGTCAAAACATTTCCAATTTTAATAAAACCAAGTAAAATCCATTTCTTTCCATCTTAAAATATAAACAATTCACCACACATAGGAATATAAATAAATACTGAACATGCATCAAGTACTGAAATAAATAAGACTGAGTAAAACTCTCAGTTCAAAACTCCAAACTATCAATTAAACTGAATACAATATCTCTGATGAAAGAACTAGAAGTGGGCGACATATGCCCTAAACAATAAGTCTAGATGAAACTAAATGGAAAGGATAGATGCATCTACTTCAAGGACCTAAAGCTTCCACAACAGCTGCAGCACGTCAAGCAATTCAAATCTCTAAATCTGATACTCCTGTGGCTGAGCACCTGATATAATACATATATATAGCAAAAGAGAGAAGAGATACAAGAAACGGGTCAGAGCCCGATGTGTAAAAATATTTTAGCAAGTATTTAAAACTGGTTCTTAAAACAAGTCTTATACGCATGTTAGTTATCGAACTCTCACATGAGTTTCTCACATCTCGTCTATTGTGCACGCCTAACGTACATCCAATATCCCCGTATTTATACCTCCCAGTCTAGCTAGTAAGAAACCATACTAATACTAACTATGCTCACAAGTAGTATTCTCGTATCGCACATATAATACGCTATTTCGATATTGTATATCACATACAAAATTTTATTATTCACCGATTAAATGGTTAATCTTTTATTCACTAAGATTATTTTACTTCTCATTTTTATTTTATCTACTAGTCTCACAAAGTAGAAAATTTACCCAAGTACACTGATACATATATATAGTCTCATCATCCCTATATATATGCACTAATCCTGCACCCTTAGGTTAAGACCACTTGGTGCAATGTAACAATTATTATTATTACCAAGTCTACTAATTTCACACAGTAGCAATATTCACAAGTCCATATATATATATGGACACATCATCCCTATACATATATATATATATATATATACTAATCCTGCACCCCCGGCTAAGACCCATTAGTGCACATATTCTGGAAATCATGCATCCCCGGGTTAGCACCCATTAATGCACCTATCAATAATAATTCAGCACCCCTCGGTTATCACCCATTAGTGCGCCAAACAATAATCATCTTTGTACCCCCGGGTTATCACCCATTGGTACACTTAATAATATTGTTTCTGCACCCCCGAGTTATCACTCATTAGTGCTCTTAACTATAATATCACATAATAGGCATACACACATCCTATTATAATTTATAGGTATTTCTCCAACCTACATATATACTCCCCATACGCATTTTAACCTCATTACTACGTATAGTATAAATAATTAGATTACTATCTCTCTCGTAATATCCAAGGTATACTCTCTTTCCATACCGAAATAATTAAATTAATTATTCTCACATACTTTCCCGAAATTCCAACTTATTTAAATTTACTATTTGGCAGTTTCTCTCACTCCAATAAACCGGCAAACTCAAAACTAGACTTTGAGAAAAATCCCCAAAAATTCCCTCTGTCGCTCGAACCAGAAGGGTTGTCATTTCAACGAATTCCACATGTCATTTGAGTGGCTTTACGCGAGATTCCATCTCGCTCGAACGACTTCAAGCGAGATCTCCATCTCGTTTGAACCACTTCGCGCGAGATTTCACTGTTCGTCTTCTTCACCAAATTTCAGCATTTTTCCTCCATTTTTGAACGTAAAAGCCTCTAAGATTCAATTACCAGCAACTCATCATCAATACCCATCAACCCCTAACAAGTTATAGATCATTTCTATCGTCCTAGGGTCCTTAATTCGTCATTAATCATCATAATTTCATAAAAACCCCAAATTAATTCACATGAACCCTAGTTTCCAAAATTTCAATTAAAGAACCTAATCAACCCAGATTCGTTCATCAATATATAATCAAATTTCGTGATTAATCCTCTAAATACATGAAGGAAATTCAACCACTAATTAAACCAATCCTTAATCATAATTTAATTCTCCAATTTTCACACAATTAACATATAAATCATGATTAATTCCACCTAGACTAACATGAGCATGATTATTGCTAAAAGAATGCTAGTAATAAACACTTGCCTCGAATATGACGATCTGATCCATTGGTGATGTCGGTATGTGCGTGTTCCTCTTTTCTCGATCTACGCGTTGGTGGTCACGGTTGTGCAAGGTGACGCCAAACGAGCCTTCTCTCTTGGAATTTGGCTCTCCCTCACACCCTCCATGGCCGTTCTTGATTTGTGTAACCTATTAACCCTAATGGAATTTCCTAGTCTGAATAATTACTCTTAATTTTCGTCCATTAATTTAGCCCAAAAATCCAAATTACAAAACTACCCCTACGGGGTGCCGATTAGGCCTAAAATCTCCCCGGGACCCAAACTAAACACCCGGGTATACTATTTTGACTATCTCGACCCTTCCGGACTCAACGGAGCACTTGAAATGACCATACGAGTTACCAAAAATAAATTATCTTTTTATTTTAATCAATTAGTCCCGATACGAGTCACACGCGCGTCAGACTTAAACCACCAAACTGCCGTATTTCTCACTTTCGATAATTTATCAAATATCATAATTCCATATTACATATCACACAATAATATTCAATAGTTCACAACAATAAGTATTAACTCTTGAACGCTAGTTAATAATTATTTAAATTCGGATTAATAATAAACTAATTTCTCACATTTTAAATTTAATTTATCCAACAACAATAATTAATTGCATTTTTATTCCCATAATAATAATTAATCACATAATTATTTAAATCGTCAGAAATACGGGGTATTACAGAAAGCTTCTCCACAAAGGTTGAAATAACACAAGGTTGTGTTCTTGGGTTGCAAAGGATTCACAAAGATTTGGCAAAGTTGTGTGAATCAAAACATGAGTCTTGGGACTCAAAAAGATGAATACTAGAGTAATTAGGACTCTTAAATTCGTCTATGAAAGTGTTCAAAAATACACCACCGAAATAGGTATATATATATGAAACTTGAGTCGGGGGAAAAATCTAAGCGGATATGTTCGTGATTATCAAATTCGGATCGGTCCGATTTTGATGTCGGATCGGTCCGATTATCGAATCAGTTCGTTTTCAAAATGACCGAATTGGTCTGATTTACCAGAAAAACTTTACCAAGATATGATGTTGAAGACGCTTTGATATTCGGATCTGTTGATGTAGATGTGATCTTGAATTTCCTCAACGGTGTAACAGCGTACGACATATATATTGACAATGGTAAAAAATGACCTTACAAATCTCCCCCTATGTCTATGCCGGTACAAACATAAAAAATATCCCAATTATCAAATATCAAATTGCCTATACAAATCTACCCTTCCATGAACCCAAAACTGGAAAGATACAAATGAATAAGTCTTCATCGTTTGCTCTTCAACTCTTTAAAACTTCTCAAAGCTTTTCTCCTCAGGGTGTGCAATATATGATCATCAATATTTGTACCTACACACATGAGATAAAGCAAAATACCAAGTGACTTATCGAGTTTGAAATGAGATAAACAAGTATCAATTCATGAGAAAAAAACTCATAACTTCAAAACTCCCCCATAATATGATAATTCTGTCACCCCCTTTTTATGATGTTCCCAAATAGACAAAAGAGAAGAATAAATCAAAAAGCAAGCCGGGGTGACACAAGGAATAAACTTCTAATTTTGAATTTTTCAAAAAATTTCACACAAAATATATAACAAACAAAAAAAATCACACCATGAACGAACACAAAACAACCAAGTCGATGATAGCGTAAATGTAGGGGTGTGATCAAATTCGATAGGAAAATCAATGCATACAAACATGACATATGTGCATGATGAATATTGGATACTCCTGACGAATGAACTCAAATGCTTCCTTTGGTGTAAAAAAAATGGCACGAGACGTTGACTTAATCAAATCAACAAATCAAAGCTCAAAGGGATTTCCACACCAATAACGTCCAAAACGATTTCATGCTTTTTTAGGACTATTAAGGAAATGCAAGCCCGGTTAAATTCTCCATCCAAACTCCCTCAGATTTATATTTTGAATAGAGGTAATCTAAATTCTCAAACTTTGGAGAATTGATGGTGAAACCTAATGGCCCATATTTGGCATGAATTGCTTTTTATTGCCTATAAATTTTGTCGGGCTCTTTTAACCTCTTTGAACCTCGGATAATAAAATTCCTTAATTTTTAGGTCCTTTTTAACGGTGGCTTATAATTCGCAAAGGCTAAGTGAACCTTTCACATCCCTTTCCCGTTGTTTAAATAAACACACAGTCTCACCAAACGGTTTTTACATGCATTCCAATCTTGTCAAGTTTTATTACATATTGTACGTTGTATAGACAGAATTGAGATGGAAACACTCAAGCCAATATGTGATAGACAAGTACAATAATCAAGTAAAGCCATGCATATGTTCAATAAAGGAGATAGGAGTCAAACATGTAGAAAGATATCACTAATCACATCTCAAATAGTCCAAACACTGTAAAGCACATGGATGAAATGATGTAGCATCTCAAATCTCTATCAAACAGTCACATGGATATATGGAATGAAGTTGCGACTTGGCTATCTTAAATGATCATCCATAAAAGGTGAAAATAAAATACAAAAATCTTTTTGGAGTTTTAAAAAAAAATTATCAAAATAAAATCTTTTTGTGCTTTTCTAAAATATTTCTAAAAGAAAATCTTTTTGAATTTTTTAAAAGAAACGTAAAAATAAAAAGAATAAAACTATTAAAGATGCAAGCTAGCAATAGGAATCAGATGATATGATAATGACAATGCATCTTATGCTAGACACGGACCAACCCCACAGTCAACTGTGCAAATCCCCAAAGACTTCCTAAGACTCTCAAATCTAAGGGAATCTAAAGGTTTTGTGAAAATATCGACTAACTGACGGTCGGTGGGAAGGAAACTCAGGGATACGACCTTTTCCTCAACTAACTGACGTATGAAGTGTTCGCGTAACCTGATGTGCTTTGTGCACGATTGTTGGACGGAATTCCGGGATATGTGTATCGCGCTCGTGTTATCACAGGAAATGATTATGGTGTCCTGTGAAATCCCATAATCCTTCAACATTTGCTTCATCCACAAGAGTTGCGTGCAACAACTCCCGGCGATGATGTACTCATCTTCCGCAGTGGACAAAGAGATGGAGTTTTGCTTCTTGCTCAACCAAGAGACAAGAGCAGAACCAAAATAGAAACACCCACCAGAACTGCTCCTACAACCATATGCATCCCCGGCCCAATCGGTATCCGAATAGGCAAACAAACGATCATCAATATACAAGGAATAACAAATACCGTATGAGAGAGTCCCACTCACGTATTTGATAATACGTTTTAGAGCGAGTATGTGTGACTCTTTCAGAGACACCTGATATCACGCACAGACTCCAACACTAAAAGCTATGTTGGGATGACTGGCAGTCAAGTAGAGAAGACTACCTATCATACTCCGATATAAGGTTTGCTCTACCTCCTTGCCTGAAGTATCCTTACTAATCTTGATCGAAGTACTCATAGGTGTACGTGAATGCTTAGCGGAGTCTAAACCAAATTTCTTCACTAGGTCTCTAGCATACTTGGATTGAGAGATAAACATCCCATCCTCTAGCTGACGCACCTGGAGACCAAGGAAAAAAGTAAGCTCACCTACCATGCTCATCTCAAACTCACTTTTCATCTCCTCCTTAAATTGGTGAGCATGCTGGGAGCATGTGGATCCAAAGACTATATCGTCCACATAGACCTAGGCAACCAAAATAGCACCGTCATCTCTCCTGACGAACAATGTCGTATCAACTCCCCATCTCTTGAAGCCACGGGCTAAGATATAGGAAGTAAGCCTCTCGTACCAAGCACGGGGTGCTTGCTTCAAACCATACAAGGCTTTCCTCAGATAGTAGACGTGATCTGGATGCATAGGGTCTTTAAACCCTTTTGGTTATTCCACATAAACCTCCTCCTATAAAATGCCATTTAGAAAGGCACTCTTGACATCCATTTGATATAACTTGAAGCGCAGATGACATGCGATGGCGAGTAGTAAGCGTACGAACTCAAGCCTTTCAATAAGAGAAACTATCTCCCCAAAGTCTACACCCTCTATCTGTGTGTAGCCTTGAGCGACCAACCTAGCCTTGTTTCTGATTATGGTACCATTTTCATCCATTTTATTCTTGAAAATCCACCTGTTACCTATCACATTAGTCTCACTAGGTCGGGGGACAAGTTCCCAGACATTGTTCTTTTTAAACTGAAGCAACTCATCCTGCATGGCAGATATCCAGTGTTCATCCTTGAGTGCTTCTTTGTAATCCTTGGGCTCGACTTTTGAAGTGTAGCAAAGATGGCTAACAACGTTCTCTAGTTGAGCACGAGTCTTGACCCCTAGAGTGGGATCACCAACAATGGTAGAAGGATCATGACTCTTGCGAACCCAAGCAGGTGTGTCCCCTAGAACGGGAATAGGGTCCATAGAGTGTGGATGAAAGACAAGTAAGTCACTGCCAGAGAAGTCCTCATCCTCACACTAAAGGTAAGGATCAATAGTCATCGAAGGTTCTTCTTCTTGCACGGTGACGTTTGTTAATTCCATAACCTTAGATCTCTTCAGGTTAAAAACTCGGTACGCTCTATTATTCGATGAATATCCTAGCAATATTCCTTCGTCGCTCCGGGAGTCAAACTTTCCTAATTGCTCTATATCCTGTAGGATGTAGCATTTACTCCCAAAAATATGAAAATATGCAAGGTTAGGTTTCTTGCCAGTCCATAATTCATAAGGCGTCTTAAGTGTGTGTAGACGTAGGTAAACCCTATTCACCGTGTGGCATGCAGTAGACACTGCCTCTGCCCAAAATCTCCTAGAAACCTTACGACCTAGAAGCATAGATCTAGCCATTTTCCTGGATCGTTCTGTTATTTCTCTCAACAATCCCATTTTGCTGAGGAGTCCTCACAGAATAAAACTCATGTTTGATCTTAAGGCTATCACAGTAAAGATCTACCTTTGCTTCTGTGAATTCAGTGCCATTGTCACTACGCATCCTATTAATAGTGACTTCGTGTTGGTTTTGCAGGACATGACACTTGGTCGTTAAAAACTCTACAGCATTTGATTTCTCTCTCAGAAAACCTACAATCGAATATCTGGAGAAATCATCCACTATTACGAGAATATACCTCTTACCACCCAGACTCTCAATGCGAGTCGGACCCATAAGATCCATGTGAATTAACTCAAGAACACTGGAGGTGGTAATGGAATGAAACTTCCTATGAGGGCTACGAATTTGCTTTCCCAACTAACAAGGTCCACAAATTGTGGAAGTTGGCTTTCCACGTGATGGTAAGCCACATATTAGGTCCTTTTTAGCTAAACGAGTCAAATCTCTAACGTTCACGTGACCTAGACATTGGCGCCACAGATCCATAGGAGTGATTGTGGCGCTATTGCAGATAAGTAAGGATGTGGGCTCAGTCCCATAGTAATTATCCTCTATCCTCACCCTTTGCACTAAAAGTTTACCGATTTGATTATAGACCTTACAAGCGTCCCGGTCAAACTTTACTGCAAAGTCATCGTCGCATAGCTGGCTAATGCAGAGAAGGTTTTCTTTCAAACCTTTGACGTACAAAACATTCTCTATCTTAGGAAATCCTGGTAACTCTATTTTACCTCGTCCTACAATGCTAGACTTGCTCCCATCTCCAAAGGTGACTCTACCATCCTTATAATCCTCAAAGTGGGTAAAGAATGAGACATCACCTATCATGTGTCTGGAGCATCCGCTATCAAAATACCACTGTGAGGTATTATGAGCTTTGAGAGCGACATGAACAATAAGGGCATTTTTATCTTTCTTAGGTACCCAAGAATAGGTAACCTTTTGTTTACCCTTGTTGATGTTGGTTTTATCCGGGATGTAAGAAGCATTCACTGACGACAAAGACATCCGTCGAAATTCTTCCATCAAACTCTGTGATGTGGAGGCTAAAAACTCAACACGCTCACTCAGACTGGCAAGATCATCAGTATGATGTGGTGGAGCAGTAGTACGTCGTGTCCAACCCAAACTATAGCAAAATTCCCTGAGGTGACCATTTCTTTTGCAATATGTACAAAAGAACACAGTTTTAGACGGGCCTTGGTTTTCTTTTCTTAGTCGAACTCTCCTTCTTGGTTTTTGATGATGGCCGTATGGAGTCGTAGTAAACTCAGGAATTAGTACAGGTGCAATTTGGGACGTGGAGGCACCATCAAAACCAATTCCCTGCCTATCACCAAAACCTAAAGCTAGACCGAGGAGCATCTTTCCCATCTTCCCATATCTGTCCTCGATTTGTACCTTGACTTCCCATGCTCTCTCAAGGTCATGAGTAAGCTGGGAAACAATGGCTTCAAGTTTCTTCTGAGTCCCCGGGTATGAACGGATCTCACTCATAAGACTAGCCACTTGTTTAGTCAAGTTCTCTTTCTCTTTCTCAAAATAACTTTCTCTCTCTCTAAACAAACTCTCTTTCTTAACACAGGCTGACTCTCTCTCTCTCTCTCTTATGGCGGTGCAGATGGAGGACTCTCTCTCTCGCTTCTTTTAAATCTTCTTCTAATGCGGTGATCCTAAGAACTAACGCTTTATTATATTTTTTAATTTTAAATGACTCCTTATATAACTCGATGTAGGCGCGTTGAAGATTACTCTCGTTCTCACTTGCACCATCCTCCCCCTCACTCACATCGTTCTCACTATTGAGGTGTCCCTGTGAAGCAGGATCCTCATCGTCGTGAGGTGCACAAGAGGTACTCACATGACTAGCCATGAATGCAGTGAAGTTACACTCATGCGGTGACTTATCTCTTGATTCCACCAACTCGACCTCACTGTAGTCACTAAGGGTAGCATTAAGGACAGCCTCGCCCTTTTCTCTGTTAAGACGTGTAGCACACTCAAAAGCTCTATGACCCCTACTGTCGCACTCATAGCATCTCTCACTGTCTTTCTTAGGAGGGTCTTTAAAATCTTTCTCCTTTTTCTTTTCAAACTTATTTTTCTGAAAATTCTTTTTATCTTTGAAATTTTCATTTTTCTTAAATTTGAGAATTTTCTTATTTTTTTTGCAAATAGAGCCAAATCATCTAAGTCAAAATCACACTCAGAGTCAGACATTTCAATATCTCTCTTTCTAGATGACTCAACTCTCTTTCTTGCTGACCCCTCACTTTTTCTCTCTTGGGAATCAAGTGCAATCCCCTTATCTTTAGGCTTGACAAATTTAAGAAACATATCAATTTCATATGTTTGCAAGTCTCCTACAAGTTCCTCCAATTTTAGCGTATTTAAATTACCCATAGAATTTAGCATAGTGACTTTAGGGATAAAATGCTTACGCAATGATCTAAGAATCTTTTTAACAACTCTAGAATTAGGAATATGTTCACCAAGATTAAAGCTAGTATTAACAATATCAGATAGCCTAGCATAAAAATCATCAAAACATTCAATTTCAAGCTTGGTGATGGTCTCAAATTGAGTTGTTAAATTTTGCAGTTTAGACTCTTTCACAGCATTAGTTCCTTCATGGGTAAGTTGCAAAACATCCCATGTGTCTTTTGACGTGGAGCACGTCATGATACGTCGAAACTCGTCAGGAGTGACGGATCTAAAAATAGCACTTAAACCCTTATAATTAAAAGATGACCATTTAAATTGTTCTTCAGTCCATGTAGTGACAGGTTTTAAATTGGTCACATTTTCAACAGTGACGGAGGGAGGTTTCCACCCTTTTTCAATAAAATCCAGACACGTTCATCTATGGCCTTTAAATAAGACCTCATGCGGGCTTTCCAGTATGCGTAGTTTATCTCGTCAAAAACTGGCATTTTATTATATGAATTCTCCATTGAACATGCTCTTTTTCAAAAATCATTTTTTTTTTAAATTGATATCTTAGAAAAATTTTACGAAAAATTAGGAGTATGCTATAGACTAGCATAACCTGTTTTGATACCAATTTGAAGAGGTGTGCTTGCGTTCAAATTAAGAAATTATATAATTAAACTCAGTTTTATCCAATCAAATACTAAACATGCATCTAGGTATAATTGAAGAAGATGTAAAACATGCAAGAACATTCAAACACACACATGTGAGGAAAAATCCCCCAAAGGGGCAAAACCTTTTATTTTTCACTATAATTTGTAATATACAGTTACACAGATTACAATGAAAAAAAAGAGTGACACAGAAATACCCGCAGGCGTCGATTCTGGTGTTATCGCTGAAATCTCCCTCAGGAACATCAGATGTGCATCAATGAAGAAGAAATACAACATCTCCACAAAGGTTGAACTAACACAAGGTTGTGTTCTTGGGTTGCAAAGGATTCACAAAGATTTGGTAAAGTTGTGTGAATCAAAACATGAGTCTTGGGACTCAAAAAGATGAAGACTAGAGTAATTAGGACTCTTAAATTCGTCTATGAAAGTCTTCAAAAATACACCACCGAAATATATGTATATATATATATATATATATATATATATATATATATATATGAAACTTGAGTCGGTGGAAAAATCTAAGCGGATCTGTTCGTGATTATCAAATCTGGATCGATTCGATTTTGATGCCGAATCGGTCCGGTTATCGGATCAGTTCGTTTTTAAAATCACTTCATCGGTTCGGCTTCGATTTGGGATATACTGGTTTTTATGCAAATTGGATCGGTCTATTTTTTATACCGGATCGGTCCGATTATCGGATAGGTTCATTTTCAAAATGACTGGATCGGTCCGGTTTACCAGAAAAACTTTACCAAGATATGATGTTGAAGACGCTTTGATATTCGGATCTGTTGATGTAGATGTGATCTTGAATTTATTTTACGGTGTAACGGCGTACGACTTACATATTGACAATGGTAAAAAATGACCTTACATTCTCACTATTGTATTTAATTGAGTATTATTCTCTACACTAAGGGCCCTAGTTACCCCTTATCCCATTATCTAAGGCTTCCTTACCCTATTGGTCTATACAATAAGATCACTCACGGTTTTCCGTATTTACATTCTCATTCTCTTGAATTACTTACATTATCGTTAATTCCGTTTAATCATCGGCTTAATTCTCTCGATAAGACTTAATCCTATAACCCTATCAAGGCCTACTATAATATAATAAAGACCTTATTATATTCTAACAATGTCTCAAATGATTTACCGACAATAATATAGAAATTCTAGGGTTAAAAAGGGAAATTTTACATTTTTCTGGGAACCGAATCGGTTCACCTCTGAACCAAACTGGTTCGCCTTTCTATAGATTTGTCTTCTTCATTACGCAACTGCATTTTTCACCATTAATACCCACATAACTTACATATTTATTCACCAAATTTGAAACCAATCGTTCCCAAACATTTCTACATGCATTAGGATGATTTCCAACGTCAACAAAACATCAAAATCTTAGAATTTTCATTCAAGAAGGGATTTAATCATATAATCCTTAAGAACCGTAGATTTTCATTATTATCCATTAATATTCCACATAAACCCAGATTAAATTCGTGGATAATAACACAAAATCTCTAATTTACTATCCTCTATAAATGACAAATCCTTTTACATGCAATTTCTACATAAACATGCATTTAAATCATTCTTTTCTTCCAAGAATTACCAATTTCATCAAACTAGTTTGAAACCCTAACCACGTGGGTATTATAACTTCAAAAGAATTTTAAATAAACATTTGTCTTTAATCAGTAGGGTTTGATTTCATGGTTGAGATGATGGATTGATGATCTCCTCTTCTAATCCTCACTCCCACGCTATTTGTGGTGTAAGATCAAGATGAAAGCTCCAAGAATTTGTTTAAAACCTCCAAGATCTCTCTCCTTTTCTTCTCTAATGGCCTCTTTTAGGTTTTCAATCTTCTAACCCTAGACTCGCCCTCTTACTATCAGATATAAGACTTACAATGTCGTGGGTTTCTTAACCCTAACATTTCAAATTATTAAAACATCCTCAATAGGTGCCAGTTTGGCCTAAAATTTACCTGGGACTCAAACTATACCCCCGGGTATACTATTCTGACTATTTTAACACTTTCAAAATCATTCTTGATCTCGAAATCATCATCCGATTCAATCTAAATATATTTCCCATCTCTACCTCAATTTAGTCTACACGTAACTCCCGATTGAGGTAATTTCAATTACGTCAATATCACTCACTATTACGCCTAATAATTTCCATACATTAATTACTATTCATTTAGTAAATTATCTCATAATATTAGTCATTATCTCACTCTCGATTAAAATTTAATAATCATATTATTACTCAATTCAATTAATTTACTTATCTCGCATAATTTAAAATAAAGCTAATTAATTACCGAATTAATTAAATTCAAATGCGCTGAAATACGGGGTATTACATACTTTCCCCTTACAAAGGAATTTCGCCCCCGAACTTAGGTCATACCTGCGATAAACAACTCAGGATACAACTCACGCAAATCATCCTCCCGCTCCCACGTAAACTCATCCACTATGTGGTGTCCCCACTTAATTCTAACTAGTGGCACCACCTTAGACCACAGTTTATGCTCACTATGCTCCAGAATAGCCACGGGTCCCTTCTCATACCAGACATATGCATGCAAATTAATCTCCTCGAGTGTAACGTGCCAGAAAGCTCTTTCACTCCTCCTGTAATTCTTCAGCGACGCTATATGGAACACATCGTGTATTTGCTGAAGACGTTTCGGTAATCCCAGTCCATATGATACCAGTCCCACTCTCTCTATGATAGGTAAAGGCCTGACAAACCTCAACGGTAACTTCCCCTTCTTGCCTATCCTCATTACCCCTTTCATGGGAGACACACGAACAAATACCTGGTACCCAACCTCTAACTCCACGTGCTTCCGGTCAACATCAGCATATATCTTCTGCCTATCCTGAGCAATTCAAATACGTCCCTGAATTAGCTTGATCTTAGCAATCATCTCCTGTATCATCCCTAGCTCCAATAACTTGTTATCCCCTACATCTAACCAGCAAGCGAGCGAACGATAAGGTCTCCCATCCATTGCCTCAAAAGGTTTCATGCCGATAATAAATTGGTAAAAGTTATTATATGCATACTCTACCAATGGAAGGTATCGCTCGCAACCTCCCCCAAAATCCAGGATACACACCCTCAATATGTCCTCCAATATATGATTAACCCGCTCAATTTTCCCGTATGTCTGTGGATGATAATCGGTACACAACCGAATGTCCGTACTCATGGCCTCTTGGAAGCTCTAACAAAAGTGAGACACGAAGATTTTTTCTCTATCAGACACAATGTTAATCAGTACCCTGTGCAGCTAAACTATCTCGGTAATGAACATCTACGCGTACTGACTTGTCTCATAGTCGGTGCAGACCAAAAGAAGTGGTCCATCTTGGTCAACTGATCCACTATCACCCAATTGGAATCGTAACCCCTCTGTGATGTCTGCAGCCCTGTAATAAAATCCATCAAGATACTCTCCCACTTCCACACGAGAATCTCCAATGGTTGTATCATCCCTGAAGGTTTCTAGTGATCTACCTTAACCAACTGACATGTAACACATTTCTATACAAACTATAATATGTCTCACTTCATCCCCGACCACCAGTATTATCTCCTTATAACCTGGTAGATCTTATCTCTGCTAGGATGTACTGCAAACCTCAAACCATGGGACTCTTCCATAAATTCCTATATCATATCCTCATATTCTGAAAAAATAAGCCTCCCATTAAAACATATATCACCCTCTGAGCTTACAAAATAGGACTCTGCACCCTCGGTTAATAACTATAGTATCCTGTCCTGACAGAATCGGTACCCCACCTTTGCTTTCACTACCCGTATAACAATCTCGGGAGTGATATATAAAACTGACATGCATACTCTGGCAATCTAATCATGGTATTAAAGCTCAATCCACCTCGTTTTCAAGACCTCCGCTGACTCTCCAGTAAGTCATCGGCTCAATGCGTCTACTACCACGTAGCCTTACCAGAATGATACTATTTGTCAAACTGGTAATCCTTCACGAACTCTAGCCACTCCCTCTGCCTCATGTTCAGAGCCTAATATGTGAAAAGATACTGAAGTGACATATGGTCCACGAACAATGTAAACTTCTCTCCCAACAGATAATGCCTCCATATCCTCAAAGCAAAATTGAACGCTGCTAACTCAAGGTCATGGGTTGGGTAATTCTTCTCATGGGGATTAGGCTTTTGAGATGCATAAGCTATAACCCTCTCCTTATGCTACAATACACCCACAAGTCCCTGCAAGGACGCATCCGTGTAGACCCTCTACTCCTCCCCACTCCTAGGAAATGCAAGTACCGGCACTGATGTCAACTTATCCTTCGGCTCATCGAAGGCTAACTGACAGTGATCTCTCCACACAAATGGTACCTCCTTGCGAGTCAAGTTCATCAACGGACTTGCAATCTTCGAAAATCCCTTAATAAAGTGGCGACAATACCCGACCAACATAAAAAGATGCGAATCTCAGTCGGTGTCGTGGGTTGTCCCCACTCCCTTATTACCGATACGTTACTCAGATCCACTGCAATACCCCTATCCGATATGATGTGTCCGAGAAACTTCACCTCCCGTAGCCAAAATTCACACTTTCTGAATTTGTGAGAGAAGTATGCGCGTGCACTCAAATAAAAAATTATATAATTAAATTCAGTTTAACCCAAATAAACCCTAAACAAGAAACTAGGTGTGATTGAATTAAGAAGTAGATCATGAAGATTAATCAAACACACACAATTGAGGAAAAATCCCCCAAAGGGGCAAAACCATTTATTTTCATTATAATATTGTAACTGTACAATTTCGAATTACAATGAAAATACAAGTGACTAAGAATTACCCTCAGGTATCGGATTCTGTAGTCGGCGACTGGAAATATCCCTTTCTAGGAGGGTTGCAATGAATAAGAAGAACGGTCTTCTCCACAAGGGTTGAACAGCAACTAGTTGTGTTCTTGGGTTACCAAAAGTGATTCACAAATGTATGAGCAGTTGTGTGAATCAAACCATGAGTTTTGAAACTCATAAAAGTGAAGACTTTTTGGTTTTTGAACTCTGAAAATCGTGTGTATAAGTCTTAGAAACCAACTCCCCGTAGTGGGTTTATAAAAGAAGTCATGGACCATTAAAATCTGAACACGATCTGTTTGTGTTTATCCCAGGCGAACCGATTCGGGTCTGAGGCGGATCGGTACGGGTAGGCGGACCGGTTCTTTTTATTTTTCGCTTCTTCGGCTCACTTGCGGTCTGGGGTGTACTGGATTTTAGCAGGGGCAGATCGGTTCGATAAAGGGGCGGATCGGTCCTGGGTCGGATCGGTTCATTTTCTCTGGGCGGACCGGTCCGACCTGTCAGACTTTGATTCCTCTTCTTCTTTTGATATTCGGATCCGTTGATGACTGTATGAATCTTGAATTTCTTCAACGGTGTAACGGCGTACAACATAACAAATTGATAATGGACAAAAATGTCCTTAAAATTTGGCATAAAACTCATGGTACCGAATTATCTGCAAAACCCTATGCAGTTGCTTCGTATGCTCCTCCTCAGTATAAGAGTAAACCAGAATGTCGTCTATAAACACAATCATGAACTGGTCCAAGAACTCCCTGAATACTTTGTTCATGAGATCTATGAACGCTGTTGTGCATTAGTAAGCCCAAACGGCATCACCCTGAACTCATATGACCCGTACCGTGACAGGAAAGCGATCTTGGGAACATCCTCCTCCCGAATACGTAGTTGATGATAACCCGATCTCAAATCAATCTTTGAGAAGTAAGCAACCCCTCTCAACTGATCAAATACGTCATCGATCCTCGGTAATGGATACTTATTCCATATTGTGAACTTGTTCATCTCCCTGTAATCCACACACAAGCGAAGCGAACCATCCCTCTTCTTCACATACAACACATGCGCACCCCAAGGCGATAAACATCGCCGGATGAAACCCTAACCCAAGAGATGCTGAATTTGCTCTCTCAACTCACGCATCTCTGCAGGGGTCATAAGATATGGTTCTCGAGCAATCAGTCTCTTACCCGGTGCTAGGTCAATCACAAACTCTATCTCTCAACTGGGTGGTAACCCGAGTATCTCATGAAATACATTATCGAAATCCCTCATAATTGGAATCGAGTTTAACAAAATGACTATCTCTTTTGGGGTCTCCTCCTCAATATAATACAAGTGTGTGCATGACCCTCCCTCAGGAAAATGCATCGCCACAAGGAACATCTCCTGTCCTGGGATGGATAACATTATGGTCCTCTCATAATAGTCGACCATCTCCATATACCTTGCCAACCAATCAATACCCATAATCGCATTGTAACCCTACATATCTAATACTAGAAGGTCTATAGTAAAGCTCAATCTCCCTATAATGATATCGAACCCTCTACAAATCGAGTGTATCAATGAACCACTACCCATCGGTGACTCTACACACAGAAAGAACTACTGGTAGTCTCCAATAAACTGGAGGGTCTAACAAATTTGGTCTTAATAAATGAATGTGATGCCACATTATAAAAAAAAAAATCCTACCCTTAAGCCCATAAATAGGAAACGTACCCTCTATTGCTGGTGGCCCCTGAGGAGCAAGTGGAATCGATATGTCCCGAATGTTATACACACGCTCGTAATACATCTGTCCCTGCTGGTGCTGAGGGGCAGGTGGTGATAGTGCTACTGGAGGTAAAGGAGCCTGTTGTCCCTACTGGGCACCCTGTTGATGTACCCTACCCTGTTGTGGGAAATTTCTCCTCTTGTGAACTTGCTGGCCATATATGAAGCACTGCCCCGGGAACTCTCTCTATCTCTGGCACTGTCGCTGCTGGCCCTGTTGGCCTCCCCTGGTTCCCTTGGCCCTGAAGGCCTTGAGGAAACTGCTGCTGATTTCGGCCTCGGTAACCCTACCCCTATGGTCAGTACCCACCATGCCTTAATCTCTTGGCATTGTTCCCCTATAAGGATTCCTTCCCCTGCTGGCAGCCCCTCTGTGGCTATGGTGCCTCTCTTGCACCACCCCCATTGCCTTGACCTGCTGGCTAGGATCTCCTTTTCTCTTGCTCCTCTTCGTATGAAAGTGATGATCCAGACAGTATACAAGAGTAGCGTTGACGACATCAGTATATGTCATCAATGTGGGGTTACCGATCAAATGTTGCATGATCTTCTAAGCTAACCCATCAATAAACTTTTTCTTCTTTCTCTCTTCATTACTAACCTTATCTGGCACAAAATTAGCTTGACGGGTGAACTCCTCCTTGTACTAATCTACCGACCGGTCACCCCGTGCTATTTCCTTAACCTTTTTTCTCATTTCAAACTCGACTATAGGTGGAATGCATTTGCGATTGAACCGTACCCAGAACTCGGTAATCGTCATCATATCTCTCTCCTTAGTGGTGGTTACCGACTCCCGCCACTGTAAGGCTACTCCAGCCAGCTTGAAAGTAACTAATATCTATTTCTGCATCTCGGTACACTCCACCATGCGTATGTAATACCCCATAATTTTGAGGGCTTTATTTATGAATATGGTATATAGTTTTAATAATATTATTATTTTATTAATCGGGATACTGATATTATATTTATTTTTATTTGAAATGAATCGAATATTTAAATTCAAATTTAAATGGCTTTTGGACATTTTGTAATGGTTTAAATATATAAACTAGACAATTTTAAATTAAAGGCCAATATAGTAATATGCATTAGTTTAGGCTCCAAGCTAGGGTTTGAGAGAGAGACTATATAAGGAATATTATGGGTGATTATAAGGAAAGGGAGATGAAAAAGATAGGCCAAAAATGAAATCCAAAAAGAGACAAAAACGAGTAGAATGAGAAGAGCCAATTTGAAATGTTTAAATCTTCTTTTTGAGTGCATTCAAATGAGATTTGAAAAAAATTCAAAACATATACCTGACCCAATTTTTCATCTAGAATCTAAATCTGAAGTCGTATTGGCGATTCGAATAAATTTTGGATCTTATTTTTCTTGATTTTTAAAATAGGACTATTTGGAGTTATCTCGTTTTGGGGCTAGAACGTGATTTGATTATTTTTGCGAGAGGAACGTGATAGTGTGATCAGATTTTGAGGCTGAATTTACATGACGATTCATGCAATGATTTTGAGGTATGGGATTTTACACAATATGCTCCTTTAAATCTCGCGAGTTTATTTCGTTGATTTCTTATTATTTGAACTCATATTTGAACTGATAAATTCATTGAAATCTGGAAAAATATTTGTTGAATTGTTTTTATTCATGTGGTATCATTATATTATTGTTGATCATGTTGTCATGAGATTTTAATATGGCACGGAGGTTGGGCGCCAGCTAAAATTCCTGTTTCCCGGGGTTATGACTTGATAAAGCATATGAGGATGGGGTGAGGCCTGGTGACCCATTGATGTGTTGTTAAGGAATTTATTGATAAATGCTATTGAGATTCGCATTTGATTTGAATATTCATACTCGTGTTGTTACGCTCTATTCATCGTTAATACATTTGTTGAGCATCTTTCCTATCGTATTGTGTAATTCCCCATATTTTCTTCTAGTTGGCAGGTTAGCGTGGATTTGAGCGCTATGGACCAATTGGGATGATTTTAGCGTGGAATATTTTGGGAAGAATAATTTTGGAAGACTTGTATTATGTTATTGTATTTTATAGAGCATTGGTGATTTATATTATTTCGAGAGACTTTGTTGTATTGAATTTGAAGAATTGAGATTAGTGGTTTCGTTTATATTATGAGATTTTTTAGATGCTCTATACCTTGCTATTTGCGGATTTGGTTAGTTTTATAGTAATAGCTCGTCATGTGTCTCTCTGGGCGTGTGGGGTGTTACAGATGGTATCAGAGCTTAGGTATACGACAACCCTGGGTCTTGGGTATTGGGTCTAACATGCGGTTTAGACATGTTTTCTTTAGAGATAGAAAAATTTTGAGGACGTGTTAGGCATCATGGTGAGGATGCTTAGAAATGATAGAGGACTTTATCGTAGTGATTCTGGGAAATAGAATAGAGAAGCATTTTATTTCGAGCGTTAGGTTTCGTCGAATTTCGAGGACGAAATTCCTTTTCAAGGGGGGAAGTATGTAATACCCCGTAATTTTGAGGGCTTTATTTATGAATATGGTATATAATTTTAATAATATTATTTTATTAATCGGGATATTGATATTATATTTATTAGCAGTGAATAAAACGTAACAATACGAGTGCGAATATTCAAATCAAATGCGAATCTCAAGCATTTTTATCAATATATTTTCTCAATAACACTTTAACCGGGACACCAAGCCTCACCACCATACCGCGCCTATCCATTTTTTAGCATCTCCGAAAAACGAAATATTGGCGGGTGCCCAACCTCCGTGCCATATTAAAATCTCATGACAACATGCTCAACACCAAATATAATACCACATGAATCGAAAATTAGATTCCAACAAATAATTTCCAGATTCCAATTGAATTTAGCAATTCAAATATGAGTTCAATTAAACATGAAACCAACGGAATAACACTCGCGAGATTAAGGAGCATATTGTGTAAAACCCCATACCTCAAAATCATCACATGAATCATCACATAATTTCATCCTCAAAATCTAAACACACCATCACGTTCCTTTCGCAAAAATAATCAAATCTCGTTCTAGCCCAAACTCGAGAAAACACCAAATAAGCCTTCTAATCTAAAGTTAAAATCTTGAATAAGTTTGGGGCTATGGTATGTAGATGAAAGGGATTAATTTTGGAGAGGTCTTCTGGTTGAAAAGTTTGAGAAAAAGTGATTTGAAAAGTCCATCCACGAATTTGTTGATATATAAAGGATTAAGAGTTTGATTAAGAAAAGCGTTCTAATCAGATATAAATACTAAAAAAATTATTTTGGACGATCGGACCGTTGGAATTGGATGAAGTTTTACAAAAAATTAGATGAAGACGATAAGAAGTTGTCCAGAAAATTTCAGCTCGATCTAACTGTTCAATATTTTTAAATATTTTTTTTGCTATAGAATTTTATGTTTTGAGGACTCTAAAAGAGTTTTATATTTTGAGGACTCTAAAAGAGTTTTATATTTTGAGGCCTCTTCTATATAATAAATATTCAATTAAAACTCCATTTTAATTTTGATTTCGAAACCGTTTGAAATTCTCGCCTTTAAAAATAATAACCAACATACTTGAGCAATAAAAATAATTTTATCTCAAAATTTATTTTTCCTCTTTATTTCGAAAATACCCTCAAAATTACGCGGTTTGTTACACTTCCCCATTAACAATGGAATTTCTCCCTTGAAATTCGCCGAATGCCTTACTCTCAAAAATCAGGCCAACAATCTCCAAAAATAAACTCGTCACTAAAAATAAATTCCTCACATCTAATCTAGATGCCTAACAGGAAAAGATCATCTATAGATTCTATCTCCAAAAATACGCGCCACAAAAATGCAACAGACCCAAAACCCAAGACCCGAGGGTTGTCGTATACCTAAGCTCTTATACCATTTCGTAACACCCCGCCCGCCCGAGGGGAGCGAGCGGCGCACTACTCATCGATAAAATAAATCTGAATCCATAAATAACAAGGTATAGAGCATCTAAATCCTAATATAGAAAAGAAACCACTAATCTCAATCTCTTCAAATAAATACAACAATTCTCTCGAAATAATTACAATAATCTAACTATCTCGAAGACAAATAAATCTCCGAATCCTCTATACATCAAAATAAATGCAATTCTTCCAATTTGTATTCTCCAATAATCTTCCCAAAATAATCCACGGTAAAATCCATCTCCAAAAATACCAAGCGCCCATAATCCGCCCTAACCTGCCACTAAAAGAAAATATGGGTAAGTACACAATACGACAGGAAAGATGCTCAAGAAATATTAGCGGTGAATAAAACGTAACAATACGAGTGAGAATATTCAAATCAAATGCGAATCTCAAGCATTTTTATCAATATATTTTCTCAACAACACATTAACCGGGCCACCAGGCCTCACCACCGTACCGCGCCTATGCATTTTTTAGCATATCCGGAAAAAGAAATATTGGCGGGTGCCCAACCTCCATGCCATATTAAAATCTCATGACAACATGCTCAACACCAAATATAATACCACATGAATCTAAAATGAGATTACAAAAAATAATTTCCAGATTCCAATTGAATTTAGCAATTCAAATATGAGTTCAATTAAACATGAAACCAACGGAATAACACTCGCGAGATTAAGGATCACATTGTGTAAAATCCCATACCTCAAAATCATCACATGAATCATCACATAATTTCATCCTCAAAATCTAAACGCACTATCACGTTCCTTTCGCAAAAATAATCAAATCTCGTTCTAGCCCAAACTCGAGAAAACACCAAATAAGCCTTCTAATCTAAAGTTAAAATCTTGAATAAGTTTGGGGCTATGGTATGTAGATGAAAGGGACTAATTTTGGAGAGGTCTCCTGGTTGAAAAGTTTGAGAAAAAGTGATTTGAAAAGTCCAACCACGAATTTGTTGATATATAAAGGACTAAGAGTTTGATTAAGAAAAGAGTTCTAATCAGATATAAACACTAAAAAAATTATTCCGGACGATCAGACCGTTGGAATTGGATGAAATTTTACAGAAAATTAGATGAAGACGAGAAGAAGCTGTCCAAATTTCAGCTTGATCTGACCGTTCAATATTTTTAAATATTTTTTTTTTGCTATAGAATTTTATATTTTGAGGACTCTAAAAGAGTTTTATATTTTGAGGACTCTTCTATATAATAAATATTCAATTAAAACTCCATTTTAATTTCGGTTTCGAAACCGTTTGAAATTCTCGCCTTTAAAAATAATAACCAACATACTTGAGCAATAAAAATAATTTTATCTCAAAATTTATTTTTCCTCTTTATTTCGAAAATACCCCAAAAATTACGCGATTTGTTACACTTCCCCATTAACAATGGAATTTCGCCCTCGAAATTCGTCGATTGCCTTACTCTAAAAAATCAGGCCAACAATCTCCAAAAATAAACTCGTCACTAAAAATAAATTCCTCACATCAAATCTAGATGCCTAATAGGAAACGATCATCTATAGATTCTATCTCCAAAAATACGTGCCACAAAAATGCAATAGACCCAAAACCCAAGACCCGAGGGTTGTCTTATACCTGAGCTCTTATACCATTCTGTAACACCTCGCCCGCCCGAGGAGAGCGAGCGGCGCGCTACTCATCGATAAAATAAATCTGAATCCATAAATAACAAGGTATAGAGCATCTAAATCCCAATATAGAAAAGAAACCACTAATCTCAATCTCTTCAAATAAATACAACAATTCTCTCGAAATAATTAACATGAAGGAAGTAATCATCAATGAAAAATATAATTTTATCCACACATTATCAAACACACTAAAGAAATGAAGTCATGTCTCAAAACATCACGAAAAAGTCAAATGAATGGATGGATTGTATGGGTGATCGAAATATATTAAATGCATATACATATATGGTGAAAATGAAAATTCAAAAATCTTCTATCTTTTTTAAAAAAATCGAAAATAAAATCTTTTTCAAATTTCAAACTTTTCTTAAAAATCAAAATCTTTTTGAATTTTTTCAACTTTTTCCTAAAAATAAAAAATCTTTTTGGAAAATTTCAAATATATAAAAAAGAAAACTTATGAATACAATATAAATACAATCTACCAATAGGGATACATGATATGAACATGATAAACACCTTACACTAGAAACAAGTCTAGACCGCAATCATTAGGACCAATGGAGTTCTCAAAAGTAGAAGACACATATTTGGGTGGAGTTTACAAAAAATCTTAACAAGTGGTTTTCATTGCTAAGTCACATATTTGGTTGGAGTTTGTAAAAAATCTTAACAAGTGATTTTCATTATCAAGTACCATATTTGGGTGGAGTTTTTAAAAAATCTTAACAAGTGGTATTCATTAATAAGTCACCTCGTAGGTGTGAGTTTGTGAAAAAACCTTAATAAACGGTTTTCATTGTTAAGGAGTTATAGTTTCTTGCTTATTTTTCGTTTCAACTCATTGTGTTTCATTCACGTGAAAAGAATGATAGCGAGGTTCTTTGAAAATAACCCATGAGATCAAAGCCTGAGAGATATGAGATAGAAGTATATCATCAAACTGAAATGAGATATGAGATTATTTCCCACGATCCAAAGGTTGATTAAGCATACCAAAATTGACTAAAGGAATGAGGTCAACCCCTAAACAACTCCTCCAAAATAAAAATTAGAGGCGACAATGATAGCCCTCAAAATTATATGCACATATATGCATGGTATATGTCGAGCATTATCACATGATGGCTTAGACAAAGCTAAAACATATTGAATGATATTTCATACGCACAGTTGATATATCTCAGCCAAATCATCACCACACCAACTATGCGTAAGAGGGGGAAAATGTAGAGCGGGGTTAAATAAATTAACCACCAATGCTCTAATAAATTAACCCCTCACAATCGATGAAATTAGGCTAAGTGATTTATAAAAGTCCTATTAATATTTGGGCACTACATTGACTGCAATATTATTACACGTGACTAATATATTGCGTATACCTTGGGTCTGATGTATAAAACTAGGCAGTACTCTAGTAGTGATTTATATTAATTATTTGAGATATCACCACATATATTATGACAAGTGTCTCCATAAATATTGGACATTTGTCTCCACAGAAAAGATGACGTGTCAAGCCCACTTGGGTACTTTTTCAATAAAAAAAAGAGGGCTTTCTATAAAAAAGGGGGCTTTCGCCCTCTTCTCTAAATCAAACACTCTAAGAGGCAACTCTTTATTAATATTTTTCATTTTTAAAGTCTCGGTGTAAATTTCATGAAAGGATTTTTGGACTTCACCTTCTCCCTCACTCAAATTCTCTTCCCCAGTCTCATTCTCTCCAGAATGATTCGAAACATCGTCGAGGTTCTCATATTTAGAAATGTCCTCATCGACGTGGAACAAATTAGGAGTGATAAAGTGACTTGCCATGAACGCATAAAAATTAGGTTCACATGGTGATTCATCCCCAGAATCAATTAACTCGATGCACTATCACTAAGAGTGACTTTGTGTACCACTTTCTTCCTGCTTTGTCTCTTTAGCCCAATGGCATATTTATGGGCTTTATGAACCTTGCCCTCGTACTCATAACATCTCACCTCATATTTATCATAAACCTTATTGCCTTCATTCCCATTTTTATTTTTCTCAAAATCTTTTCTTTGGAAGAAATTTCTTTGTTAAATTTGAGATTTTTTTTATTTTTTTTTGCAAAAAGGGCTAAATCATCTATCTCAAAATCAAATTAAGAGTCAGAATCATGAACTTTTTCTTTCTTATTTTTGGATTGGGCCTTTCAAAGCAATCTTGATTTCCGTTTTCTTAAAAAATTTTGGAAATAAATTAATTTCATATGTTTGAAGGTCTCCTATGAGTTCTTTTAACTAAGATATCCAATATTCTCAACGAATTTAGGATAGTGTTTTTAAGGATAAAACGGGTTGGTAGGGTTCTCAAAATCTTTTTCACGACTCTCGTCTCATGAATTTTCTCACCCAAATTAAAATTGGAATTGACTATGTCCCACAAACGTGCATAAAACTCATCAAAAGTGTCAGACTCATTCATGGTGATAGTCTCAAATTGGGTAGTGAGATTTTGAAGCATAGAATCTATCACCGACTTTGGTACCGTCATGAGTGAGTTGGAGGATATACCATGCTTCCTTAGGCGTGGTTCACATCATAATGTGATGAAATTCGTTAGGGGTGACGGCTACAGAAATTGCACTTAAACCGAGAGAGTTAAATGTACTTCACTTAAAAGTATCATATGTCTAAGCAGTGGCAGGTTTATGACCTATGACATCGCCATTGGTCACAGTGGGTGGTGTTCACCCTCTTTCAAACACAAGTCAACTTTGCTCGTCAATAGCTTTCAGATCCGACGTCATTCAATCTTTATAATAAGGATAATTTAACCCGTAAAAAATAGTAGCCTATTATGCAAATTATCCGTAAAACCTAAATTTTAATGAATCACACAAAAACTTAGGGTAACTATCTTTGATACCAATTTGAGAAAGAGGGTTTGTATGGATAGTCCGTATATTAGGTTACGCACAAATAAATTCGAATTTTAACAAAATTTCATCTTGATTGATATTAGGTGCGCATGTGATACTGGTCAATCAATCTCATAATCAAATCAAAAGCACAAAAGAAGTAAGGATATACCCCTTTAAGACAAAACCTAGAATTCAGCACTGTAAAGAGTTTTACAAACACAATCAACTTACAGACTACTTATATCCACTAAGTATAACACGTAGGGTCTTCAAATCTTCTACAGAATAAGACACAGTTCAGCACAGTCCACAGGAAGTGGTCTTCCTTTGATATCCATCGACCAACTTTCTTCTTCAGCCGTCAAGTCACAACTCCACAAAGGACAGTCGTAGAGAATATCTCTACTAGGGTTTGATGTGTTTGTGGAAACTAGGGTTTGAAATATCTCACTAAATCATAAAGAGGGATGAATGATTTGTAAGGGAAAAGTATTTTGTGAAACACAAAAAGGAAAACGTTTAGAATAACTATTGGAAATTCATTTGAATCATGTTCTAAAGAAACTCCACAACTTGTTAGATATTCAATTGAATCATGTTCTAATGAAAAATGTGATCTCGTTCGACGAGATCACAATCTCGATCTAACGAAATTAAAAAAAATATTTGAAATATTCATTTTAGAAAAATTCCTCAAGTTTAAAACAACAATGATCCTAATATAATTTTACTATGAATTAAAAATCACTAGTCTGTATACCTCTGTAAAACATTTGTGACCTGAAATCCAGAAATAATGCTCAGTCACTAACAAGTCTTCAAAGATCGTGGAGGCAAATGCGGATGTAGTGTTCGGTTTTTAGCAACGATTTGTAATGGGGTACACCACAATTCCTAAGATATGAGAAATTATAAAATCTTGCTCTTACATATAGAGAAATACCTTACCTACATTCAAAATAATGATTTTTGTTCCACGAAGTTTCAAACCATCCGTTCTTCTCAAATGCCTCTACTCGTACTAGCAATCAACTACTCCATCCTAGACCCAACTTGCACATCTTGCAGGCCTTGGTATCCACTGATATCTAGCTGATGCAATCTTTCAACACGCACAATACATATTATCCAACCGAGACGATTACTCGTATTGAAATTTTCTTCAGATAGAAAACCTTCGAGGACTTGTAAACTGAAAGCTTATTTGAAAATCATGGAAAATCTGTACACATTCTCACAAAAGCTATCTAAAAACCAATTTAGATTTTGTAAAATATATGGCTATTTCCCTTATTAGTTGTGCTTTGTAACTCTTTCTATACATCATTTGTTAGAGAATCAATAAGCCATGTTTTTATAAAAAAATTGTCTTTATTTGAACTAAGGAAACCCTCATTCAAACGAGGTCTTTGTACGAGGGGACCTCGTACAAAGCTTCTTTTTGAACTATGAAAATGAAAATAAAACAAACTTATCCTTATCCTTTTATTCAATTTGAAATTGAAACTGAAAGGCTATTTTAATAATGAAATTATTGAAGAAAGAAGAAACGATAGGGTTCCTTTGATGTTCGTTAGAGTTTAGGAGAGAGAATGTTGAGAATGCGACTTCTCTCGCTTATTATTATTTTTATTGTTTTTTAGTGATGGAATTCCATGAAATGGAAGAGATAAACATTAATGGGGTGAGAAAATTTAGAGAGATAAGAATCCATAAAACGGCATTAATGTGCATCATTCTCTCCCTCTCTCTCTCTCTCCCTCTCTCTCTAATTTTCTGTCTTTTAAAGTTGAAGTAAAAGTTGCAGCATATAAGAAAGTAATGAGAGATAAAGAGAGAGTGTTTGGGAATTTATTTTATGTTTTATTGTGTTTTCCTTTCCACCATAGAAATGAACGGGGAAACATAGTAATAATAGTGGGAATTTTAATTTTTATATGTAAATAATAGAGGAAATGTTTATTGAAACATATAAAACAAATGCTATTTTGTATGTTTGTTGATGTTACTGTTAGAAGCCTATAAGGGAATAGAGGAACAACTGGATTTTTTTTTATATCATGACGATTACAACCAAGGTCCAGCAACGACTAACCATACAAAAGGACTTTTCTTATACATATCACTCGTAGGAGAATAATTTTTTTTTAAATTCAAATTATTTTTATTAAACCATTGTTGTATCCTAAATATGTTAGGGACCATGGACCAATCAGAAAACAACAACTGGAAGAGAGTAATATCAAGTCAGGTGTCCAATGTACATGGATAATCGAGTATGTACATAGGGATTGGCTCCATCATGGGTTAGCTAGGCCGAGAGCTCATAGACTAGGTATATTTGTTAATAAAAACCATCCAGAGAATAATGCACCTTGTGAGTGGATGAGGTCAGCATCCTAATACATGTGTAACAAAAGAAGATATTTAGATATTCTCTCCTCATGTGATCGTAAATAACATGTGTTTATTCCCTCACATAATTTGTAAAATGTGATCTCGCCTAACCTATTGTAACAACCCCCTATTTTTCACGTAGTGGTTGGTCATTTGAATATGTCGAGGATAAGGTCACGTTAAACAATCTATATCTTTTTCAGCATCAACATACAAAATAAAAATAACTTGCAGTGAATTCAAATCCATCAATAAGATGTGATAGATAAACGATAAATAAAATTGAAATAAATAATATCTCAACATCTAACATAATAAATGAAATAGTCTCAACTCCCAAATAAATTGACTCGAGAAAAATACTGGGACTCAAGGTCCGTACAATCTCTTAAATAAATGACTAAATAAAAAAATGAAGTAAATAGCAACATATGCTAAGAACCAACTGAACGAAAAACTGGGAAAAAATGGAGTTGCAAGTCTGAATCCTCTTAGCCCTGTGGATCCCGTCTAAGAATATTTGGAAAATAGTTTTATATAATTTGGGTTAATGCCCTAAAGTTATAAGAAATATACTCAATATCAACATTAATAATCATGGTACTCATTTATAATAAACCTGTTTTCCCGTCTACACTCACATGCATTAAATACCTCACCCTCACCTAAGTGATATACTACGACCATGCCCCAAATCAAGGTATAAACTATACTAAAAGTCTCTACCTCTAGATTAGTATGTAAGCGATAACTAACTACACATGTGAGAATGCAACTCAAACATCAAAACCCATATTTTTCACCCATGTATATGATATGCATAGTCATATAATAGCTATATATAAATGTGAGATAGGTCTTATTTAATTACACGTCCATCGCTGGACTAATATATCTCTTTTATAGTTCTCAAATATATCACATGAAGGAAACTACCTTCGGGGACCATCTCATGTTTCTATCGGTTAATCCGTAGGAGTCCCTCACCTAACGGACTTAACATAAAAATACACACATATGAGAATGAGAGATCAATACGCATTTACACCACCGGGTAGTCCCATAGTAAAACTCAATCATTGGAATGGATCATCAACATATCTCATCACAAATCGTAGATCGACTGAACATGTGATTAAAATATACGACCTCCACAATGGCCTACGTCAACTACCAGGTGTGCGTTGCACGGTCACAACCTGTAGATCAACCCCAATCGATTGATTCCCAATGAGTAATGGTATGTTTACATAAGCAAGTCATAGATACACACACACACACACATATACACACGCATACAGAGAGTTTGTCACGTCACTCACGTGTATAGCCAATATTGTCCTGATCCCCAACGCCGGATTATACTTCATTAATTAAAGGTTTAATCAAACTCCAACCTTATTTAGAGTCAACATATTAAAATTGTCAAAGGCCTATGATAGAGTTTCATGGTGGTTCAGGATTAAAGTAATGAGGAAGATGGGATTTTGTGAACAGTGGTTGGACTTAGTTTGGAGAGTTATCTTTAATACTTGGTTAACCATAAAGGTCAATGGGGAAAATATGAGATTTTTTCATGCTACTAGAGGATTAAGACAAGGCAATCCTTTATCCCCAAGCTTATTTGTTATTATGGCAGATGTTCTCTAAATGTGTTTACATAATTTAGTTATGCATCCTAGATTTTTGGGATTTGAAATACCAATTATATGTCCCAAATTTAATCACTTAGCTATTGCTAATGATCTTATACGTTTTAGCTCTGGAATGAAGCGAGAAGTGAAGAAGATTATAATTGTGCTGAACATCTATGAAGAAGTAACGGGTCAAATGATCAATATAAGTAAAAGTTCTCTTGTAGTATCCAACAAGATCAATATAAGTTGCATATCATTCTTAAAACAGATTACTGGAATGCGAATAAGGAAAGGCCACATCACCAATCTTGGTTGTACTCTATACAGTGGGAGGAAGAAAATGATCTACTTTGAGGATATTATAACACCCCGTAATTTTGAGGATTTAATATTTAATTATTTTTGGGAGTTATAAAAATATTTAAATTGGAGAAACTTAAATTCATGAGTTGGAGAATTTATTTGAGTGAGCCGAATTAATTATAATTGGCGACTTTTAAGTTTAATGGTTCAAAATTTCGTGTGTTGCATTTTGAGGTCGAAATTTGGAAATGTCAAAAAGTATTTCGGATGGCAATTCTGAGTGCGCGGTTGCATCCGGATGGGTCGAGATAGTCAGAAAGGAGTACCCGGGGATAGTAATTGGGTCTCGAGGTATTTTTGGGCATAGTCGGACCACATGGGGTGAGTTGGGCCATTTTAATTAGGCCCAGATGGCCCAAAATGGGATTAAGGTTTTTTTAACCTAATTGAGAGATTAGGGAACGACAGTCAACACAACTCTAAACCTAGGGTTTGAGAGGAAATTTGGGGGAAAGCAAATCAAATCCAATTTGGGGATTTTGGAGCCAAATTAAGGGACTACACCAACGGATCAGACACTACGAACAATTCCAGGCAAGTGGTTAACTATTGTGATTTCTAAATTGATGATAATCAATTCATATCATAGTGATGTGTAAATCAAAATTCGTTTTGGGGATAAATGGGTACAAAATGGGGTTTTTGTTCGTGGAACTATTGAATGAGATTCAAAGTAAGAATTAGTTGTGTTGTATATTTCTGAGTATGATTATCTGATTTGAATGAGAAAATTCGGGACAGGAAACGATGGAATTTGAATCTGAAATTGGGATTTTACCATAAGGATTTGTGTTCTTTAGTGGGTAAAGATTCATAGTGTTAACGATGTTAAAAGGTTTAGATGATGTTTATAGTTCATGAGAAATATACTAAGGTGATTAACAGACTGGGTTGAGGTTGGAAATTGGAGAAAAGAACCTTGGTTTTTCGTCAATGGCCAAACAGTGGCCTGGAGAAGACGAAGTCTGGATCGATCGACCCAGGGGGTTCGATCGATCGATGGTACAGGAATCTTGGCAGTTCGGCCAATTTTGATTATAAAGAGAAATTTATTTAAGATTTAATTCCTTACTTTTATTTAGTGATAAATTCATGTGAGGCATATATTCCTTAACAATTATAGGGCGATATAATTGGGTGTAGGAGGGTGGAAATTGTATGTCATGAGATGAACGAATTTGGGGAAATAATTCATAAGTATTGATATTGGGCCGAGAAGTAATATTCGGGTATTGTAGTTGAGTGACGCTACATTATTAAAGGAATTGAGGTGAAATATTTAATTATGGACCAAGTGGACAAGTCCGGGTGTGTTGGTAATTATAGGTAAATATAATTGGGGAATTTATGGAGATGAATGTGTGACACATTGTGGACGAATATGTGGGAATGAAATATATGAGATGTAAAAATGGACCAAGTGGGCGAGTTCGGGTATGTTGGTTAAGTGACACCAAAGTATTAAATTAATTATTGAGAGAGTAAATTAATTTGGAGTCGGAACATAGACTCAGGAAATATTAAGGTATGGGCCAAGTGAGCGGGTCCGGGGATAATGGTTGGGTGACACCAAGTTATTAAATTAATGGATGTGTTAATTAATGAAAGTAGAGTCGGAAGGAAGACTCGAAAAAATATTAGATTAATTGATGTTGTGATTAATTAATTTAGAGTCGGATTGTAGACTCGGGAAGGATATGGATTAATTAATGTGTAAATTAATTAAATGAGAGTCGTACCACAGACTCGGTTTAGTAACAATTAATTAATGTGTAAATTAATTAAATGAGAGTCGTACCACAGACTCGGATCGGTATTAAATTAATAGGTGTGTTAATTAATTTAATTAGAGTCGAACGATAGACTCGGGAAATTATTAAATTAATAAGTGTGTTAATTAATTTAATTAGAGTCGTACGATAGACTCGGGAAAGTATTAAATTAATAGGTGTGTTAATTAATTTAATTAGAGTCGGACGATAGACTCGGGAAGGTATTAAATTAATAGTTGTGTTAATTAATTTAATTAGAGTTGGACCATAGACTCGGGAAAAATAGTATATTAATTGAGGTGTGAATTAATTATATTAGAGTCGGACTACAGACTCGAATTTGTGTTAATTAATTAATGTGTAAGTTAATTAAATAAGAGTCGAATCATAGACTCGGGCAAATTTCATATAAATTATTGTGTGGAGTATTATTATTTAGAGTCGGACCACAGACTCGGGAAGATGAAAATTATTAAGTGAGAAAATTAATTAAGTTGAGTCGGTCCAGAGACTCGGGAAATTACAGGCTAGTGTGACGGGTTGTGAGTACACGGTGAGGTCGGGGTTTATTATATATATATATATATATATACGGTGTAGTGATAGTATGTATATATGTATATATATTGTGTGTGTTATTAAATATCAGTGATTAGATATTTACTTATTTTATATATATACTCTAGTGCTATCAAGGGAGGTTGCGCGATGTGGTTGAATCCCCTAGCTCGAGGAGTAGGGTGAGTATATTCCCCGATCATAGCGTCCGGTATATAGGTGAGGAGATTATATCACTTTCAGGGAAGGAATATGACCGCCTCCACTGCGTTTATGTTTTGGGCCAGGTTGGTGAGCGATTCCAACTTGGGTAACTAGGTTATATGAGCACACCTAGTGAGATAGCACTTTAGAGGGAATCATCCGGCGAGGGTATACTCGGAGGGATGGATATACATATGTTATATGTGTGGATGTTTTAGTAAAGGTACGTATATAATGGTATTCAATATTATATGCGGGTAATAATACAGTGTGTGATGTATTTACTTTATATAACTTGTGACACGGTTATATGCTACTATTTAAGAGGAATTAATTAATTTAATTGTGAGATAACTTATAATTCAAGAATCATTATACTCGGGTTAGAGTAGTATGGAAAGGGAAGGTTATACCAGGACTAGTTGGACGGGGTAGTACAACTAGGTGGGGTCAAGGTAACCGTTAGGTGTGCACAATAGTGGAGGGGTGAGAATGTCCACAAGGGAGTGCGACACTAACTTAAATATGAAGCGCATTCATGCATTTTAAATTACTGCAGTTAATTCACTTGCTAAATATTTTCAAAATATTTTGGGTTCTAATCCTTGCTATAAAACTATTTTCAAAACCTTTTAGGTGCCCAGCCTCAGGGACGCGAGGATTGATATTCTATTCCAGGTACACGGAGCTGCAGTATATGTGGATGCTAGTAGGAGTTTGGATTAGACGCATTGTTCATTCATTCATAGAGTAGGAATGATTTATCAGTTTCAGTTATTTAGGGCTTGTCGCCCAGACTTCTCCGTACAGTTTTTAGATGTACTTATTCAGGTGTTGGATGTTTGTATTGGATTTCATTTTGGTGGCCGATGGTTTATTCGAAAAATTGTTTAATTATTCATTCTGTTGAGTTTTATTCAGTTGTGAGATTGGTTGATATTTATTTCCACATGTACTATTTTGTTAATTCAAAAGTTAAAATTTGGCACCAGCTTTTGGAATACTAGGTGGTTAGTAAGTTTTAAAAAGTTTTCGACAGTGATGCTAAGGATGAACCAACTGGGATTCCTGTTTTAATTTGGTATAGGACTGATCACCCGGTATTTTATTAGGCGGGGTGTCACAGATATGGTAAAGAAATTGAGACAAAATCTATCATGATGGAAAGATAAATGTTTGTCATCGGGGAGGGGGGGGGGGGGGGGATTACTTAATCAATGTTGTTTTAATGTCAATGAATCTTTACATGATCCTAGATTTAACTTCCCCTAAGAAAATTATCAATAGACTGAACTGTTTAAAGGAAAAATTCTTTTGGGGCTCAAGCTATGGACAAGAGAGACATCAGTGGTGCAAATGGGATGTGATTACTAAACCTATTCTTGAAGGTGGATTAGGGATAAGGAATTTAGAAGATATTGCAAACTCATTGATTATGAAACTGTGGTGGAATTTCATATCCAATGACTCAATATGGTCTCAATTCATGAAGGCCGCGTATTATTGAAAATTTCATCCAAGCCAAGCTCCGATCAGAAGGGGTGCTCATATATGGAATATAATGTGCTCAGTGAGAGAAATTACAGGAGATAATATGAGATGGAAACTTGGTAATGGAGAAATAAGAATATACAAGGACAACTGGGGCATAAAAGAATGTAAATATGTTACCATAGTACAAGATCAGGCCATTAAAATCTACTAGAGTAATGGACACCGCTGGGACAATGCCGAAGTGGAAAGTCAATTCCAACAAGATATAACGGCTAAGATTCTAAATTTTAAGGAGATATGGGAAGACAAAACAGACATAGTGATATGGATGCCAAACAACACATGAGTTTTATCAATTACATCTGCTTGGGAAATATGTAGACCAAAAGAGACTCATCTGATCAATTCCAAATTCATTTGGCATAAATATTTTCCCTCTAGAATTTCAGTATTCATATGGAAAATGTTAAATAACTTCCTAGCATCTGACGACAATAATAGATATATAGGAATCAGGGGTCCATCAAAATGTTAGTGCTGTGCAAATCCAGATGAGATGATCATTGATCATATCTTTGAAAGAGGAGATATAGTTGCTCAAGCGTGGAATACTATAACTCAGGAGTATGGAGTAAAAAGATCTACTGGAGGTGTTAGACAACAATTGTTCCAATGGTGGATTTATGGCAACAAAGAAGACCCTATCATAAATTCTATCATTCCATCTATAGTGTGTTGGTGTCTATGGCTCCACGGGAACAAATGCAAGTACGAAGTAGGTACCTCTAATGTGTTTTCTATTTTGTATCAGGTAAATAAATTGAAGAAGTTATATATCCCCAAATCATGTCAGCAACAGAAGAATCCAAGATTGTAGATCAAGTGGATGACATCTCCTACTGGAATTTTAAAATTAAATATAGATGGAAGTGCTCTAGGGAATCCAGGCAAGGGAGGAGGTTTAGGCATTCTGAGAAACCAAGCAGGAGACATAGTGTGGGCTTTTAGTTCATCATATGGAGAAATGTCAAAAAAGGAGGCAGAGGCAACAACATTCAAGAATGGTCTAGAGGTCTTCATGGAACTTAAAGATTATGATCTCACAATTGAAAGTGATTCTAAAGTTATTATATACACTCTTCAAATAAAGGAATCCCTGGAAAATAAATTGGACTGTTCATTTAATCACTCATCTGTTGAAGAGGATTAAACATACTCTAGAGCATATATACAGGGAAGCCAATCAAGTTGTTGATTTTCTTACAAAGAAAGGAAGCATGAATGACCATGAGGTTTTTCTCACAAGATAGAAGACTTCCCAAATCAAGTCAAGGGATTGATTAAATTAGATAAATGGGGTCTTCCAAATTTCAAGAATGAGTACGTGTTCACGGGGCTTAATTTTTTCCACTTCGGGCTTTAAGTTAATATTTATTTCTTCATTTAATTATATAAATCTTGTAAGGATTCTAATCTATAAAGAACCTAACTTATGTTTCCATATCAAGAGCTCTCCTGAGTTGTTCACTGATGTAATTTACTTAAAAGAGGTAATGCCTTCTAATCATCTTGAATAAATCATCATTTTCTCAAAAATAAAAAGTAATAAATTCTTGCTATATTAACTAATAAGCCTACATTTCGATTTTTACCAATATTATCTAAAGTAAAAAAATTCTTGATACTTGAATCAACACAAAAAACTCCAACCATCATCCCCCACGACCCGAACTCGGCCTACAATAGGGGCCAAATCAATCCGCTCCCAGGCCGAATCCACTAGGTTCGGGCAGTGGCCTGATTCGTCCAAAAAATATGAAGGTGATGTAGACACCCCATCCTATCTCCCCCTTAAGCACCTCCTTAGGTCCCTATCACTCACATGTTCATAATAAAACCTAGGTCATACTCCGGGATATAGAGATATCGGGCGCTCTCGAGCCCCATTTGACTCTGATTCACTCTCCATCATGAGAGAATATTAATTAATATTTGAAGGGCTCTGAATTTCCTTTCCAACAGTCCATCCCATGTGCGAATCATCCTCAAGATCCGCACCAATGACCCATTTTACTCCAAACACCCATTTTGAGGCCACCGAGTGCTCCCGGGCCCCGTTCGACTTCGATCAACTCTCGAGCTTTAGTTAAGCTCAATGAATCTTTAAAGGGATTCGAATATCTTCCCCAACATTTCATCCTGTGCATGAATCGACCTTACGGTTCGAACGAATGATCCAATTTACACCGAAGGGACATCGACCAATTTTGGGCCCCATTTGACCTTAGTCAACTATTCGAACCAAGTGAATCTCAATGAAATCTTAAAGACCATTCCAACTATTTGATCCATGTGCAAATCGGCCATATGATTTGGGCGAAGATCCATTTTCCATCGAAAACCTCCAATTCAGAGATCATTGGGCCTTTTTGAGTGCCACTTGACTTCGGTCAACTCCCGAATCCGGGAATGGCTAATGGATTCTGAAATTTCTCTAAATTCTCTTTCCAACGGTCCACCCCATGAACAATTCGGACTCATGGTTTGTATTTTATGCCCATTTTTGTGAAAAAATTGTTTCGGACTGCCTTTAGGTATGCTAGACACCCTATTTCCTTTCGCGGCAAGGCAGGCCTTATGCTGATAGGCAGGTTAGAGGCCATGCCGATTGACACCCCTTGACCCTATAAAAAGGGACCATGACCTCACCTTGAAAATATTCTCCTCAAATTTAGAGCCTTTCCCTTTACTAAATATCTCATTTTCCCATATTCTCTTACCTCGTTTCCTTACCTCGCTTGGTAATTAAAACCACCTCTTCATACCTCCTCCATACCACTCCAAATTCAACATATTTTCATTCCACAGTCAGCAACAAGCATTCGTAAGGAGGTCTATTTCTCCATCATTTTCTCTAATTTGTCCATTTTAGTGCTATTCACCTTATTTCTATTTTTGTGCTTTTGTTTCTTTATGTCACATCCACTAGTCTTCTCTCTTTATTAATATTATTGTACATAATCTATTTTAATAAAAAACTCCAAGAAAGAAGAAAAATATGGTTTATCTAGTAAATTCCAAAAGCTGGATTTCCATTTCACACTTTCACTCTTAAAACACATTTTGTATACACATATGTGTGTGAAGTCCCACATTTGGATTTATTGGTTGAAATTCACCCCTATGTCATTCTCGAATTACGTGGACTTTGATTCCCTTGGACTACGTAGGCATCTTGAACAAATCCTGAGATTCGAGTCCTCCCTTTTTCATGTTTATATGCTTCTTTTATATGTATTTTGTGAGTTTTATACTCCTATGTATTTGTATTTTGTTCGATGTGCACATTCTCTCTCTCATAGCGAATTGTGATTCGGTGAACACCTATATTATATTATTTATCATTATTTTTGGGAACATTCCTATATGAATGAATTCACTCTGTCCCTTCTATGACGCGCGTTGGATGATTCCATTGTCCCACTATTTATATTATACACATGCACACACTTATCACGAAGTCTAGAAGGTGAAGATTAACATCATCCCATAAGAGACCCAAAGGGAGGGATGGGTGACTAACACCGTCCCATTCCGTAATTTACTCCCCAAACCTTCGAACTACTTTGTTTTGAATGCATCGTTTGACCTTGATGTTGTTCTCTCGAGGCGACGACATTTTTTTCCTGTTTTGAGCAAAATAAGCTGGCAATTCTATCTCTTTGTGTTACCCCTACATTTGACGATGGTCGACACTTGGATGGCCGCAGTGGCCACTCTGCTAGGGACCTTCTTAAGAGGACTAGACTCTAATTCTACATGGGAGTTATAATTTATTCTCCTTGTTTTATACATGTGTATATATTCTCCCATTTATATGTTCTCTTTACTCATTTGCTTACTTTTTGTATTCCTACGTCATACTTATCTCTGCCATGCTCTTTCCTCATGTATATATCACTTTTCACTCACTTTTACATGCTCATTTACACTTGTATATAGTATCACCTCTGCTTACATGATCCACACACCACTTGTAGAATATTCATGCTTAGCTTCACTAGCACACACCCACATTTCTCTCACTTATATGTATCTTCATGCTCACTTACACGTCTCACACACCACTTGTATATGATCCATGGTTAGGCTCACTAACACACATATTAACGTGTATACATTCATATGATCACTCACATTACTCCCATGTTACTCTCTCACCTTACACATCTCACTCAATTGTATATTCACATACTTCCCTATCACCATGCTCAGTGTAGTCTTCATGCTCCATACTAGATTTATTTTTCATGATATTTATATATTCTCCCTCATTAGTGGTTGTAATCCCCTTACTTAGCATACAAATAAAAAGTCTCTCCATAAGATACTAATTAAGGCTCATGCATTTTTGCATACTATGTCATCAGGGCATGGAAATATTGACCAGAATTTTGTCCCGTACTGTAGGGTCACTTTGTGATAGGTGTCGACTTCGATGAGGCGTGTTTAAGCTAAGCAATATAATTTTCACCTTCTATTAACCTCGTACCTTCGACGTATATCAAGCGGTTCTGCCTACATTGTACTACTTAACCAAACTCACAACAGGAGCTATATAGCAGGGAACTTGTTAACGTACGTCGAGTATATCGAATTCCCTCTCACACGTACCGTCCTCATGAGGTATATTGTAAGGTAATTCACGTACACTCAGTTATATCACATGGCTTTTCCAGACATACCGATGAATGATTTCCCTTATAGGCAAGAGGTATATCATGGAAGTCATGCCAAAAAGGAAAACCCTTTCACTAACCCAACAAGTGCATAAACCTCATATAGGCGTCAACCTTAGGCCACATAATTAGTTTATCGGTTAGCATGTGAAACTTGCATTATTTTACTTTTTTAAAATAGGACTCTATTCGTGAGCCTGGAAACAAGTCAAACCGTGTCTTATATTTTTAAAACCTATTTTTCCCTAGGCTTGGGTCATGTCTGACATTTTTCTTTCATTTAGGCAAATATAATAAAAGTGAAAACCTAATAATGATAATAATCATGCCCAGATTCCTCTCCTTTTTTCCTCCTTTTCAAAAAGAAAAAATACTAAAAATATTTTTCCTCATTTCAAAAGTACCAAAAAATCCACCTTTTTATTCCAAAAATAAACCCAAATCATTTTCCCTACCCGACTTTGGACGGGCTCCCTATTGGATTCAGTCTTCTATGAAACAATCCTGAAGCTCCACTGCTTCTACAACTGAATTTGGGATCTACCTTCACAAGATATCCATGGAGAATACCAATCAAGCACCGAATGGTCAATCCGATCTATTGGCCATTCTAGCCCAACTCAATGCTAATTTTGACAACCTTCAAACCGATAACCAAGAGATGCAATGACATTGAGCCCAGACTCTGAAAGCTCATGAACCTGAGATCCTCTTTCCTCGTGCTATGGGTCCAACTGCAACTCAGTCTGTTTGGGCCCTATGGGAATACCCATATGTCTCGTATGCCCCACTTACAAATGGGTCGCCACCTTCTCAACTCCCGATTACAAGCCTTCCCCAGCCAGGGGCCAATCTACTAGTACCCAGGGATTCCAAAGAAGAGGAACTGAAAAAAGTCAAGGAAGACCTCAAGCGGCTATCGAAGAAGTTTGACCAAGTCAATATCTCAGGGATTTACATGGATTATACCCACATGTCTCCCTAACCTAAGGCCAGACTTCTAGAAAAGTTCAAGATGCTGAGCATCAAGAAGTTCGGGGGAAAAAGGGACCCTAATTGTGAACATACGAGGCTATCATCGAGCCATAACCCTTCTTTTGCCTCAGAAGAGATAATAACCCAAATGTTTTAGCATACCTTGAAATAAAGTTATCTCCGATGGTTCTTATCTCTCGAAGAATCCGAGATTTATAGTTAGGAAGATATGGCCTGAGAATTTATGCCTCAATATAAATACAATGAAGAGTTAGAGGTCATGCACAGAGACCTAGAGCTGCTAAAGCAAAACCCTGGGGAATCAGTTAGTAGCTTCTTTGAAAGGTGGAGAGGGAAAGTCACCACTATGACCAACAGACCCTCAGAGGAGGAGCAAGTGAGCATTATGAAGAAAAACTTCCTTCCCCATATTCGAGCATCTATGGGAGGAATGTACTATTTGCACTTTCGAGCCCTCTAAGAAGCTAGTGTAAAAATCGAATAAGGTATCACCAAAGTAGAGTTTGAACCAAAGAAGATGACCGAACTATTTACACCCCAAAAATATGAGAACCTCATTAATACCTCAGTCTTAACCATCAACAACATATCACAACCTTCTACCTCTTGGGGACCAAAAAGTCACCCTATTCCAGCCAAAAAAAGAATACAGTGAGCTTCATACCCCCTTGTCGAAAGTTTACTAGGCTATGCTAACCTAAAATCTCATCAAACCATTGGAACCTCAATAATTCCCAAACCCACACCCTAAAAACTTCAAGCCCAATGCCCACTGTGACTTTCATCAAGTAGCAATCCATACCAGCGACTAATACTACCATCTTAAAAATGTGATCCAAGGCCTAATAGATCAGGGTATCATCACCCTACTAGCTAATCTCAAACCCAACACCACTCACAACCCTCTTTTAGCACATGGAACCGGAGCGAATTCCATCTTCTTAGAAAGAAATCCTGCGGTTGACCCTTCTACCTAAATTGTTCCTATCAGAGCACCCAACATCCTCACGGTCTGCCCCAAACCTCTCAAGGTTTGCCATCCTTAAATTTTTTCTAACCAAGCCCTATCGATCCTTACGTGAGCCTGTATTACTGTACACTCTTGATTAAAGGGGGGAGGCATGGAACTACCTACTTTCTGCAACCTACTCCTTGGTCAACCTTGGCTCCATATCATCCGAGGAGTATCATCTTCTCTCCGTTAGAAACTAAAGTTCTTTGGAAAATGTTAAGTCATCACATTTTGGGGGACGGAGATAATTTAGACAATGCTAGCCCAGTAATCCAGTATTAGAGATTTAGAATGGGACCAATGATATGCTCCTCTTGTGATTCAGAATTGATCTTCTCCATATCCCAACAGGGGATAATTTCATAAATCGAGTCTTTCCAGAGCACAACCCTACAGGTAATGTCAATGTAATTCATATGTTCAAGAATATGCACTTTATACTTGGAATGGGGCTAGGGCGATGATATAAAGGAATCTTGGATCCTACAAGAAGCCTTTCCCCCATGTGTCTTGGGCTACCAACCTTCACCAGCTGAACTAAAAAAACTTCATTAACCACGACTGAAGAAAAGCTTAGAAGATAAAAAACTATTTTGGGGGACTTTATGAACAAAAGTTTTGTCAAGGAGGGTAAGACTTCCGTGTCTGTGGATTCTCTGAACTGTGGTATGACCACATTGGCAAGAAAATGAAATCGGGGCTTGAGATCTTCTTTGGAGACAATGACATTTGTGATAAATACTGGAAACATGATGTGGAACCTCTGATCAAGAAAAATATGGAAATTACTAGGAACTTCAAGGAATCCTTTTACTTAAAGACACTCGAGTTGAGTGTCTGCATGATATGCTTAGATGCTGCTCTATCGAACCTATCTATCCAAATCACAACTGTTGATATACCTCTTCTAAATTGGTATGCCATACCTATCCAGAATGCTCAAGCTCAGCCAAACCCTACAGTTTATCCTATTCAAGTGTCTGCACCTGTTTCTATTTCTCCTTTTCCTGATGTAAATGTAATCGAGACCTCTTTAAACGAGGTTCTCAATGATTTTTGCCTTAAAAATGAAATAAATGAGGATTTTGAGTATCTTTCTGTGACTTACATTAATTGCATTGATTTTAATCAAACTTTTGATGATGATGATTTTGTAAATGAACAATTCTTAATTGATATCAATAAGGAAAATAATAAACAACAAAACCGCGTTCAAACTAGTGATGATGAGACTGTTGCGATTAACCTTAGATCTAGTAGCCATCAGCGCGAGATTATGATAGGGTCCACCCTTAATGAGTATGAACGTGCCTAATTTAAAACGTTGTTGAAATAATTCATGGACATCTTTGCATGGTCCTATGATGGAATTCTTGGCATTGGCCCAAATATAGCTCAGCGTGAGATCCCGATATTTCCAGATTGCAAACCGATCTGGAAAAAGTTGACAAATCTACGAACGGAATGGTCACTCAAAGTCAAAGAGTAAGTGGTCAAACAGCTAAATGTTGTTTTCATTCACGTGGACGAATAACCTACATGGCTCGCCAATATTGTCCTCATTCCAAAGTTTGGAGGAAATATATGTATGTGCATTGACTATCGAGATTTGAATAAAGCATCCCCGAAAGATGATTACCCATTGCCAAACATCGACATGAATGTGGACAATATGGCTAGCCACTCCTTTAAATCATTTGTCGATGGATTGTTCAATTATAACCAGATTAAGAAGCACCCTGACCACTAAGAGAAAACTACCTTCATCACCCCCTGGGGAACTTTCTACTACACCGTCATGTAATTTGGGTTAAAAAATGCCAGGGCAAACTACCAAAGGGCTGCCTTAACTATCCATCACGGCCTTATTCGTAAAAATGTCATAGTCTATGTGTATGACATGATCATCAAGTCCAAGACTTGGAAATGTCACATCCTCTCACTCTAAAAGTTCTTCGAGCGATCGTGACAGTACCAGGTGCAGCTAAATCCATAAAAGTGCATTTTAGGCATTACTAAAGGGAAACTTTGGGATTCATGGTCAGTGAGAAATGGATTGAAGCCTATGTAGCCAAATTAAAATTCAAACTCGAGATGTCACCACCCTAGATGGAGAAAGAATTATGAGGATTCCTGGTTAAATTGTAATACATTAGTTGGTTTATCAACCAACTGACCTCTATCTACGAAGCCATTTTTTAAAATTCTCTGAAAACATTCAACCAAATTATGGAGCGAGGCCTGCTAAGAAGCCTTTAGAAAAATTAATCGATACCTCACCCGACCTTCGGTGCTCATGCCTCCGTAACCAGGTCTCCCCTCTTATTGTAGTTTACCATCACCAATAGTGCAATAGGGGATATTCTAGCCCAACACATTGAAGAATCCCCCAAGGAAATATCCATCTACTATGCTAGTAAAAACTGGTTGGATACGAAGTTAATTACACTGCTTCGGAGAAAGCGCGTGTTGCCTTAGTATAGGTCACACAGAATTTATGGCACTACATGCTTACCTTTCCCATCAGACTAATATCCAGAATGGATCCCATCAAATATCGGCTAGAAAAATAACATGTTGTAAAGACGAATGGTCCACTAATTGACGTTGTTAGTTGAGTTAGACATTATATGCGTTACGCAGAAAGCCATGAAGGGGAGGGCCGTCTCTGACTTCCTTTTTGATTATTCCATGGAAGGAACTGATTTTTGGGTCTCTGAATTCCCATATGAAGACATTCTCTATACCTATTAGGAGGATCCTAGATGGAAAATGTTCTTTGACAGTTCTGCCAATAAGAAAAAGTACAACATTGGGGTACTCCTGATGACTCCCACAACCCCATTGACATAAATCTAGGCTTTCCTTGAACCAATAACATGACTGAGTATGAGGCATACACCACAGGCCTCAACATTTCCCTCGAAAAATGCATCAAGAACTTAGACATTTATGGGGACTCCACCCTCGTTATTGAATAAATTCTAAGGAAATGAAAAGTCAAAGACGAGAAGCTCCTACCCTTCCACACCCACCTATAAGAGGTCTCCTCCCAATTCAAAGATGTCACCTTCCATTACCTTTTATGATAAAATAATATCCTAGCTAATTCCCTTATAACCCTGACCTCCATGGTCGTCACGCCCGAGGCAATAAAAATGGCCCCTTTCCTAGTTTAGAACAACCTGCGCCCACCCACTGCTACCACATTGAGATTATCATCGAAGAAATATCTGACATGGTTGTATTCTGGTACTATGACAATTGGTGCCTACACAAATATGGTAGTTATCCATGAGATGCAGATAAGAAAGACAATGTGACCCTTCGTAAACTCGTGGCCCAGTACATCATCTACGACAAAGCACTTTTTAAGAGAAACTTCGATAGAACCCGTTTACATTACCTAACAGAGATTGATATTGAAGGAATGGTGAAGAAGATCCACGACGGGGAATGAAACCCCTATATAAACGATCACATGCTTACTAAGAATATCATCCGTCAAAGGTATTATTCGAGTACCATGGTTTAAGACTTCATTGCGTATGTTCGAAGATGCCAAAAGTGCCAATAATTTGCCAATCTTCAACACTTATCTCCTGGGGAAGTGTACAACATGACCTCTCCATGACCCTTCTGCACCTAGGGCATAAACATCATATGGAAGGTCATTTTCAAATATTTAAACGGTCATGAGTTCATCATGGTCGCCATTAATTACTTCACAAAATGGGTTGAAGTCGAGTCATACATAGTGCTGAAGGCCAAGAAAGTGGATAAGTTTACCAGAAAGAACATCATTTATCGATACGGGTTCCCTCATGAGTTAGTATTCAATGAAGGGCTCCACTTCGAAGTAGAGGTCACAGAACTAATGGACGAGTATGGAATTCAGAGACACAAGTCTTCTCCTTACCAACCCTAAACCAATGGCATTGTCGAAGCTACTAATAAAAGCCTCAAAATCATCATCAACAAGATGAATGAAAGTTACAGAGATTGGGTCAATCGATTCCTATACACCCTATGGGGATATTGCACCTCCATCAAAACACCTACTGGGGTTACCCCGACATTGAAGTTGTTCTTCCCACTGAACTAGAAGTACCTTACCAATGTGTCATGCTCAAGAGAAAAATTGGTGAGGAAGACTGGCATCAAAACTTCTATAATGACCTCCCACTCTCGGATGAAAAGAGACTTAAGGCTCTATACAACATACGGGGGTACCATCGCCGAATAACACGATTATTCAACATGAAAGTCAAGGACTGCGGTGTCTAAGAAGGAGATCTTGCTCTCAAAGAAATTATAGAGCCTGTTTGGGACCGCAGAGGGAAGTTCAAACCTAATTGGGTCGATCCATACATCGTAAAGAAAATACTGTCAGACGGAACCGCTATGTTCAAAGATCTCGACGGAGAAGAAATAGTGGATTGAGTGAATCTGAACCATCTCAATAAGTTCTACACTTAATTCGAACTCTCGGCGCGCTAAGATTCTTCTCATCCTCCTTCTATTTAAAAAAAAATTAAAATTTATTTCATTTTCCCTACCCAGAACTCTGTGGGACCTGATCCTCTTAAAATAATTCTTTTCAAGTTCAAACTCATGAAATTTTCAAAACCCTCAGAGGTATGTAGGCTGCCCATATGACATATATAAGAACGATCCTTTCTTTTTCACACAATGATATTATTTCCTAACCCATGAGAACGATGGTACATCTCATCATTTACATGAAAAATTGGATTATGTATGCCCTAGAGATTGGTATAGATAGTTCAAAAACAAAATATTCATTTAAAGGCACAACAAAATATAATTAAAATCACTTTTATTTTCAAACTAAGGAACATAGCCATTATATGAAATATCAGTAGAAGGAGTCAAACATACCCCCTTTTTCCCAACTATAAAACTAATCTACATTTTTCCTAACAACTTACCCAATCCCTACCAAATAACCGGATTCACAGAAAAATACTGCCATCAACTTCCAGATGACCCTACCTCATCATCATTGCCTACTCTCGGAGGTCCCCAGGTCTCCCATTATTGATTGATGCTTCGTATTCACTCCATGCAGCAGTATGTATTGACAAGATTTGTGAAAACCACAATGTCCTCCTTCATTGCGTTAAAGCCAATAAGCCACCTTTCCAGTATTCGCTTCCAAAATCTTCCCAATTACCCGCTTCCATAATCATTTCATATAATCCCCAGACACATGGCAAGCCCCTATAATAGATTGTGATGGATGGGTAAAAATTTTAAGTTTCTGACACAAAGGTCCCAATATCATCCGTAAAGACTCAGTTAAGTCCCCCCCCTGGAAGATGTTGGTTATAAGAGGAGGCACTATTTGATCTCACCCCACCTGGCATATAAGCCCTCATGGAAAATAAAAGGAAGTCTGCCGAAGGCTAACCAACTACAAATACTGGTATTCTCCCAACTATAAAATGGGCTATAAATTCTCCCATCATGGCACAAACTAATGAAGACACCGACCCCATAATCCACGAACTAATTAAACCAATTCTCTGTTGAATGGATGCAACAGAAGAAGGGTCGAACAAAGAAGTTAGGAATAACTGACATGGGATAATTAGGAGGGGCCACCAGACGAAGCCTCTCTAAACGACACATGAACATCATCACAGGGCTCCCTTATGGAAAATCGGTGTGACCCTCCTTCCAAGCATCAAGACTAGTTAAGGTCTTTTCCAACACTACCGCCGCATGTCTACAGTGATAAGATATTCACGCCACTATCGTGGCCACCTTAGGATCGATTGTCAGGTCACCCATCACCAGTAATAGTCTAGAAGTCAGGCCCAAGGCAACAACTCTGCCTAATCCAGCATCAGATAAATCCCTATGCCACACTAAGTTCATAACCCCTAGAAGAGAAATATTCCCACCATGAACCAATGACTGATCCATCGAGGGAGAGATATAAAGTAACTCATCCAAAGACACTTGCGAAGAATGGGACAAGTCAGGCATAGATGCCTCCACACTAGGGATGATCCCCAACATCGCTGAAAACTCCTCATAAGTAGGGCAAGACTCATCTAGGCAAAATCGAAAAATGTGATTCTGGGGTCCCAAAATTATACCGCCGCCTCCAGCAAATTTTAGTCTATAGCACGATTATGCCATAAAGAGACCCGACACATGCTAAAGGTATTATAGTCAACATTATAAAGAAAGTGGCCTTTAAACCCTTAAGTTAGGAGGAGAACTCTTCAGATATTGGGAGATCCATTTGCGAAAGGGAAGAAAGATGCAAAAGAAGAGATCATGATGGTGGTGGAAAATGTATTCCCTAAACTCCCTTTTTATACCTAAAAGTCTTCACTAAAGACAAATTACCCAAAATCTTATCAATCCCTCGACCTTACAAGTGATCCAAGCATGCAGAAAGGGCTATCAATACCAAAGGAGTGATTTGACTTGACCCTTATGCTAATAAGAAGGTTAAGGGGAACGCCAATCGACAACCCCCCATTTTTAGAAAAAAAAATCCTTTTTCCTCTTTTGCCTAAAAAACAAATTATTACTTTGAAAATTGTTAATCCAGGAGATATTTCTTTTTATTACTCCACTTTTTCATGAAATAAACATTTTTCTCACAAACATTTTTATCTCTATATTTGCAAAACAAAGTAATCTCAGCAGAAAATTAAGTGCATGTAGATTAAGTCACTAAATCAAGAAAAGTTCCAAAAAGAAATGCATACTTTTTTTATATAATCCTTGTTTAGCATTATTACAATCTTGAAAGGAACAAAAGAAAAAGAAAAAACACAATGGGACCCTGTCGAACCCTAAAAAAACCCTCAAATCATCAACCGCAGTAGCGCACACGCTTCCCTCTACGATGGGTGGTGAACCTCCATTCCCAGAGCTAGAACCCTCATCAAATGTAGCTAGCGGTACCATAAAGTAGGTGGTTAACTTCTTCACATAAGCAGACATTAAGGTCATCCAGTCGTTGATATCTCGCGGAATTAGTCATCACAACTTAAGGTTCTCAAAACTGACCTCGGCCCGCAGAATTGGCAACTTTAGGTCCTTAGAAGTGACATCGACATGCAGAATTGGTCGTCAGAACTTTGGGTCCTCGGAATTGACCTCGAATCGTAGAATTTATCATCACAGCTGAAGGTCCTTAGAATTGGCCTCATCCCACAGAATTGGTCATCACAACTTTAAGTCCTTAGAATTGATCTCGACTCGCAAATTTGGTCACTACCAGTTAAGGTCCTCAGAATTGGCCTCGGCCCGTAAAATTGGTCATCCCAACTTGAGGTCTCAACCCTCATAATTGGTCACCACCTCTTATGGTCCTTAGAATTAACCTTATCCCAAAGAATTGGTCATCCCAACTCAAGGTCCTTAGAATTGACCTCATTCGCAAAATTGACCTCGACCCTTTGAATCAGTCACCCTCATCCTTTAGGTCCACATAATTGACCCAAAACTCTATTCCCCAATGTCGATGTGGTGTTTATCATTGAATATCCTTCACTTGTTCAAAGCTCTCCCGTCGAGGGGCTCTATAGACATCCCATCCTAGGACCCCCTTAAACACCTCTTTAGGTCCCTACTACTCACCAGTTCACCGTAAAGCCCAGGTCATACTTCGAGTAGCAATATAGAGGTAATCGAGCGATCTCAAGGTCAACTCTCTAGCTTGAGTGAAGTTTAATGAATTTGATAGGGAATTTAAATTTCCACTCCAATAGTCCATCCCGCGCATGAATCAACCTCACAATTCGCAAGAACGGTCCATTTTACTCTAAACAACCATCTAGAGGCCACCGAGTTCTCCCAGGCCCCGTTCAAATTTGGTTAACTCTTTAACTTGATAGAAGTTCATTAATCTTTGAAGGGATATAAATATATTTTCTAATGGTCCATCTCGTGCATGAATTGTCCTTACGGTTTGGACGGACGATCCGTTTTACTTCGAAGGGTCATCGGGTCGTTTGCCCTTAGTTAACTCTCTGAATTGAGATAAGCTCAATGAAATATCGAAGGTAACTAAATTCCCTTTCCAATGGTCTGCCTCGTGTGTAAATTTATCTTACGATTCAGACGAACGATCCGTTTTTCTTCAAAAACCACCCATTTAGAGACCATTGGGCACTTTCGAGCCCCATTTAACTTTGGTCAACTCTCAAACCTGGGATTATCTCAATGGATTCTTAAAGGGATATTAATTACCTTTTCAATGGTCCACCCATGTATGATTAAAACTTATAGTTTAAATTTTATGCTCAATTTTTCGAAAAAAATGTTTAGGACTGCCTATAGGCACCCGAGATACCCTGCCTATCGACATGGTGTAGTTTTTCTTGCTGAAAAGGCAGACCTTATATTGATAGGCAGGCCAGGGTCCATGGTGATTGACACCCCTTTGACCATATTAAAAGAGGCCATGACCTCACCTTGAGAGAAACCCTAGAGACCCCTCTCAAAAAGTAAGAAAACATTATCATCTAATTGAGAGCCTTTTCCTTTCCCAAATAGCCCATTTCCCTCATTCTCTTACCTCATTTCCTTACCTCACTTGGTAATTCTTCCCACCTCTTCATACCACCTCCATACCACACCAAATTCACCATATTTACATCCCAAAGTTAGCAACAAGCATTCATAAGGAGTTCTATTTTTCCATCCCTTTCTCTAATTTTTCTATTTTAGTTTTATTCACCTGATTTCTATTTTTGTGCTTTTGCTTCACTATATCACATCCACTAATCTCTAATCTTTATTAATAGTATTTCACATAATCTATTTTCGTAAAAACCTCCAAAAAAGAAGAAAAAGTGGGTTTATTCATAAATTCCAAAAGCATGATTTATATTTCACACTTGCACTCTTAAAATATATTTTCTCTACACACACATAAGAGAACTCCCACATTTGGATTTATGGGTTTAACCCCACCCCTATGTCATTCTCTAACTACGTGGACTTTGATGCCCCTTGGGCTACGTAGGCATCTTGGACCAATCCCGAGATCCAATTCCCCCCTTTTTCATGTCTATATGCCTCATTTATATCTTATATATATTTTATGAGTTTTATACTCCTATATATTTGTGTTTCATCTGACGTTCACATTCACTCTCTCATAGCGATTTATGATTCGGCGAAAATCTACATTATATTTTTTTATCATTATTTTCGGGAACACTCCTATGGATTAATTCATTCCTTACCTTCCATGAAGCAAGTTGGATGATTCCATTCGCCAACCATTTTGAACTACATGGTTTCACATGCATCAGTTTGACCTTGATGTCGTTCTCTCGAGGCGGCCATAGTCTTTTGCCTGTTTTTAGCAAAATAGGCTGGCGACTCTATCTCTTCGTGTTATCCCCACATTTGATAATGTCCAACACCCGTATTCACGCGTGTTGGAGGGAATCTGACCCTGGATGGCCACAAGTGATGATCCCAACCTCCTTTGATGCTCACTCTAAGATCCAAAACTACCCCAAACCTTATCTTCCAATCCCAAAACATAAATTATTGATCCGCTAATTTGTTTCTAAGGTATTTAACATCAATTAAACATGATTATAGGTTCAATTCCATCAATCTCCAACTTAAACTAGGTTCCAATCTTTAATATGCAAAAGAATCATAATAACAGATGGCTTCGGATGTAAATTCTAAACTATCACGGGGATTCGTTTATCAAACAAAATCCAATTATTAACATGAGTTCCAATGACAAAATTATAGTCCTAAACGATTCATTTTAAGGTTTCTCTTGAAAAAGCTTAAGTATTTTAAATCAAAAATAATTTTACACTAATCCCAATTAATCCGCTAATATATATGATTAAGATATCAGATTCCAATCCTAAATATGATTTCTAAATCCCATAATTTAATACATAACACGGATTATGAACAATTTATAGGTAATATATGTGATAACGCAAGATATTTCTTGCCTGAAAGTATGAATGACGAATCTCTATGTGTTTGATTCATTATTCTTCTTCTCCCAAAGTTCCTTAAAGTCTCCCAAAGGTTGAAAGCTTCTAGGATTTAACTCTCTGATGTAAAAAGTGTGATTAATGAGGTATACTTCTCTTAATTAGTCTTTAAATTTATAGGTTGACATTAGGCTCATTTTTTAGCCTCCAAATGAGTCCAAATACTTCAGAGAATAGTCCAAAACTTAGACCAAAGGTATAATTATCCAACGACGCCAACATAGAAGGGTAAAAATATATATTCGTGCCTCTGTATCACTCTAGAATTTGCTCTAATTGGTAGTATCTCATTGCTCATGATAATACCTCACATTGTAAAATAAAATACATACATATTTATTTTATGCGTAACTGCATATAGTCCAACTTAATTAATTATACCGATTAATTAAATATAATATGCGACACATATAAATCACATGACATGAAAATTTAATCATCATCTAGTATTTCAGTATTAGTGTCATTTAATTGGATATATGCTACTATGGTAATATCATTTAGCTAAGATCTAGTCCCTACCAATTTCTACAATAACAACCATCTTAAATTTTTTTTGACAAATTTAGGCCTTCAAATTGACGAAATGCATTTTTGATCTTTGAAAATTATGATTTTTGTCGAGGCAGATGATATAATTCACCTTTTACTGTCAAGAAATTGTCTTTTCTTCAAATCTCGTGAGGCAACCATATGTAAAATTAAGCAACTTTAAGAATTTGGGCGGCATTTCATCCACCGCCTATAAACTTCTCTCTAAGCTAGTTTCTCTTAAATTAATACTCTCTTATTACCTTAAAGTCATGATGTCGAGGAGATTCAAAGATTCCCCATATTTTTATTTAGTAATATTTTTAATTTATTATGTATTTATTATTAAATGTTAATTAATATCATTTGTGTGAAATTATACTAATATATGCACAATTTATGTGGCATTTAAACTTCCATTTTACATTACATTTAGAAAACATGCTATTGAGTAACTAATGAGTTAAATTAATTATGTGTGGTTAACTCATAAAATATTTGAATTTTGTATTTTATTTTACATGGTGAGGTATTAATATTTAAACCTAACTTTAGAGTGTTACAAAGGTCAAAAGAGGTATTTTAGTGTTTTAGATTAGGCTACAGGGTTAGGTTTACCTTTGGACTAATTTTTTATCAGTCTGGGTAGCATTTTGTGTAAATATCCAAAATTAGTCCGTTTATGGACCTGGGGGATTAAGGGTATAATAGTATCATTAAACCTCATTAATCAGTTACCTTAAACGTATAATACAAACCCTAGCATAAAAGGTGATTGGGAGAGCTAAAGAAGCCTTTTGGGAACGAATAAGAGATCACAATATGGAAACTTAAGTTAGCAACTTCAACCTTCATAATCAACCAAGAAATATCTTGCTCAATGTAACTTGTAATTTATTTATGCTTTGATTGTTGTTAAGAATCAATTTGGAATTAGACACATGCTAGGAATCTGATATGATGTTTAATCATGTATTATCTTTGGCTAATGTGATTAAGGACTTAGACTTTTTTAATCTATCATAAATTTGATTTTTATTTGAATTAATGATTAAAAACCCATGTAATCCGAATAGAATTTGATATTAGAACATTTGTCATAACATTCAGAGATGATTCATGTATTTAAATAACACTTTGATGATGAAAATAGTTATCAATGGAGAAATCCGAATCAATTAATGACCTTTAATTTAGATGTGACACCTCATAAAATCCATAAATAGATTGATCAGGTCAAATATAAAAATCACAGGAGTAAAAAGAATTTACTAACATTTTGAGGATAGGAATAAATAAAAATGATATAAGTAAATACGACATGAGATGATAAAATGTTAAATAAATTAAAACATCTGTGATACCATCCAACTGATAATAGAATCAAGCTCCAACTCTAGAATATAATATATTTTAATATCTCAGTGTTCAACTTTGAATAATAAAAACATCTCGTATAAAACTCTGACTCAAGAAAAAATTGAAATAATACATTTAACTGGTAACTGAATCATAAATAAATACAAGAATGTAAAGGAGCTACAATTATCGACACCTACATACTAGAAATTACAAGTCGAACTCATGCTAGAGAAACTCCTCCAACAGATAGCTCAATTCTGTATAAGCGACTGCAACTCATGACCTACAAAAATATTTCAGCACTGAGAATTAAACCTAGCAAGTCTACAGTGCTTAAAAATATAACTACATTTGGTCCACAATAATAATAACACATCTTCCTCCATTTTAAGTCTATTTTAAGCTATTTAAGTTACCAAAAATCAAACAACCTAAATAAGCATGCGGTTCTAATCCCAAACCCAAATGAAGTCCATGTGATAGAATCTTATCTTTTAATTAAGTATTCTTCACTTTTGAAAAATCTTAGCTCGAGTTATCGCCATCTGTAGATTTAGGATTAGAATATCTCGAGGACAGTTTTCTAACATGATATGGAGTATAAGTGTCGATGGCATGCCAATAAGGTTGACCAATGATCTAGTCATGCTCATGAAATTGATTGGTAAAGTATTTGATCGTATGAAAACGAGTTCATTATTATGTTTAGTGATGTCATCTATCTTAAAAATATTTTATGTTAATAATGTTTCACTTACTAAAAATTATTATCTTACATTAACGATCTCAAGTAATGATTCTAAATATGAATCTCTAATGTAACTGTCTTTAACATTATCGAGACAGTTCAACATATATGTCTCTCGTATATGTAATAATATTATTCCTGAGTCATTATCTCATGGTTATACACCGCTAATATAAATAATAATCCAATACAATCATGTCAAAATATAAGCTAATGGAAATTACATAATTCAGAATATCTATCAGTATAATCAACTCACATTAAATCACGTGGGCTATGCTCAAGCCCGTAAATAAAAGTATGAAGGCCTACCGCTAATGCCTTTGGGGATCACTCATGCATACTAGGTATAGTTATAGGGCGTCTTAATCCGATAACCTTAATGTATCATCAAAGGGAATTCACTATGACATCACACTAAACATATTACCCATACCCATGGTTATATAAGAGGATCCCCCCATTGTTCCACTCGAGAGACAGGTATGTCAACACATAGTATCAATGTAAATAGGACCTAGGAAAATCTCATCTCTATCACTGAAAATACCATGCGCGATCGACGTTTTACATTCCCCATTAATTCCGTCCTTGTAAGCCACCCACGAGCATACACACACCCTCGATATGACTACACATAAGTTAAGAAAAGCAACACAAACCTTACTCAATTGGGTTACAAATAAAATTTATTTTATTGCAAGTTAATACACACGATAACTATAATCATTTATATACAAAACTAACATGAAATCCCAGGAATCCAATGTCTAGGTATCATCTCACATCTAATATTCACAATGATCATTCTAAATCAACAACTACCTCGCTATGGGTTAAAAGCATGTTCTATATTATCATAGGTCCTACACAATCATCAGGCATCAACCAGTATTATAAATCATGTCTCGAAACTAAGGCCTCTAAACTATGTACCATCACCAACGTATTTTTCACATAATCATTCTAAATCGATCACTACCCTAATCGATGGGTCATAATTACGTTCTCATATTTTATCTGATTATTGCCATCACAAAGTGCTACCCGACATTACAAATTTCGACTTGAATGCTAAAGCCTATAACCTAGACTTCAATCTCAAAATTTTATACCCTAATACCTATTTAAAATGATTAAAAGTATTAAAACAATTCTTCGATCAAAACCCTAACCGAACCAGCGTCTAAACCAAACCGACTAGGGCACCCATCAGTGTCGGAGCAATACGACAGGTCCATGTCATCTTCTATCCCCTTTTTCTTTTATTGCGCCCATAGATAAAAAAAACTTCGATATGAACATCCCATATAACTCAAAATATTACCTTATCCTTCATGTATAAATAACATATGGTTACAATAAACTTATTTCTAAAAATTTTAGATGATTAAAAACTCATTTAAAGATCAAATCTTAAAAATAATAAATAAAAACCCTATTTTTATATTCTTCACATAAATGGTCTAATTAGCATATGAATAATCATCAATTAACATGATTACATTAGGGGTTTTACATATTAAAGTAAGTATGATTTTCATCAAACAATATCAAGGTACGATTATAACTATTCAAGGCTTGATTGATTGATTCTTTAATAAAGTTACATAAGTTTTTAATACAAAATTGGGGTTGTTCATTAGATTAATCTTAATTATGAATTAATGTTTGATAATGAACAAAATCTTATTTATAATGTTATCTTAATGGACTCCAACACGTTACTATCATCCTAACACAATTCTAATCATATTATTAAACAATGTAAAGTTGCATTGGATTGATTGAAAAATCAATCCCCAATTCCCCTAATTCTCCAAACCAAAATTACCAATATTCAATATAGGGTTTCCTCCACCTCTTCCTTATCATCCAGGACTCTTCCAAATATGTGTTACGATAACTAGGTTAATCTAGTAGGTTTAATTAAATTTATAATCCAAACATTAGGCCATGGACCTAAAATAGCCTTAACTAAAAATGCCCAAAACATGTTCCAAATGGCCTAAAACTTCCCCCAATCCATATACTAACCCAACGTACTAAAATTCTATTATAATAATCTCAAACCAGACTTTCTAAGTATCTAACGAACCTACTTGATGGTTAACATATTTTACAGGTCAATCATCTTATTAAGTTAATTAATTATTTAATTAATATAAGTAAAGAGCTAATACACATAGTTTAAGTTAGAATCTTAATTATATATTAATTAATATATTGTGACTAAGTATTATAAGAACTTACTTCACGATCGGTGAGAAACAATGCTGAAAGAATAATCCAAATAAAGAAAACCCCGACACTTAGCCTCAGATTATTCCATATTCGCCCATAGTACTAAGTCACTTAATTATTTTCTTAACTGATTATTATGAATTTGCTAACTCAATACGGTCAAATCAAATGATACCCAATTACGTAACAAGATATATGTAACCTCTCAAAGTCACGTCTCAAACTACTGAATACCATATAGAAAGTCCAATGTCACTAATCATGAACTGACATATTGCAGTCATATGAAAATAACTAATCATTAATATGTGATAATCAATTTAGAAATTAATTAAATACTATAAAAGTGGGGTGTTACATTATACACATTCAAAATGATGATTTTTGATACTATTCGATTGGATCCTTGTTAGATTCTGACCCTATAATGTTAGACTTTAATTTAGGAACATTTGTTGATGATCCGAAGTTAAAGATACTAAAGAGGATTTAACCCGTCCATCTTAGGTGAGGATAAATATTATTGCCTCTAACATAATTAGATATCCTTAGGTGAGTGTCATAACACGTGCTAGACCTAGGATTTATATTAGATACTTTTGCTACATCTGACAAATAAACACCAATAATTTGAAGTAATCACTTGAAGACGAACATAGGTAGCTAGCAATGCAAGAAGAGTTTCTTAACTTTGAAAAACATGGTGTTTGGCAACTTGTTTCCTATCCCAAAGATACCAGTGTGGTAGGGAGCAAGTAGGTTTATGTAAGAGCAATATTTATAATTGCTCGTAATTTATTTTAGTTTCGCTTATCCCGTTACACCCCACTGCACCTTCATGAAATTCTCAAGACTTCAAGTGAATAAGAGTTTGTGACTATATATAACAATCGAAGATCAATCATCACTGTTGATACCAAATTTAGTCTGCTGACATGGCTCAATTGGGTGAAGACACGTGGAAATCTGCGAGGAACTCGACTTCCCCAACCCACTCAAATACTCCGAGAAATAGATGTTCTCCGAGGAACCATACTGCAACGAGGAACTCTGCTTCCCCGATCAACCTAGACGTTCCGACCAACAAGAGTTGTCCGAGGAACTTTAATACACCGAAAAACTTATGAGTACCGAGCTACTTAGGTTGTCCGAGCAGCTTAGGCGGTCCGAGATGCACCTCGAACAGAGCATTAATAGCAGGAAAACCAACAGATTGACTGCACATTAAATGCTTATTATTATCATACAAATGTATACGCTTAAGGGGAATTGAATGTATTACCCTTTCACATGTACAACCTTAGGGCTATAAATACATTGTATTATCCTCATTGTAAGGGGACCAAAATTTTTTGATAAAAACTTGTAATCGAGAATTCCCAAACAGTCAGCAATAACAGAAACACTGGACGTAGGCCATTCTTTTAAGGCTGAACCATTTTAAAATTTCTTTGTCTCATTTTATTTTATCTGTGATTAAATAATTAGATATAATCTAATTTTTTACATCAACAGATTGGCGCCGTCTGTGGGAAACGAATGGTAATATCGTTTTTCATCAAAAAATAATTCATTACAAATCGCTAATAATCCAGAACCCAGCAATCGAAACGCTGGAAGCCCTCCAAATCCATCTGCTCCACCAAACGTTCCATATCTGGCTGGAATAATGACAAATCTGGCCCAGGTCAGACAGCCATGCAAGAAACTATGCGACAACTCATACAAACCCTTCATGGCGGAGTATCGACTCATTCAGGACATCGAAGTGTTCAAAGAAATACCCGTTTACTTTTTCGCGTACTAGGCGTACCGATTCATATCGTACCGAGGAGTCTGGAGATTTTTCTTATCAACCTGGATGAACTTCGTCAGTACGAGCCACAGATACTGAACAACGTATCACTCTCTCTCCAGAAAGGACTAGTGCGCTAGACAGGTTAAGCAGTGTATCTCCTTTTGATCGATTAGGTCCTAGGAGGAGCAAAAGTCCTCCTAAAGCCGCATCGAGGAGTTTTTGACGACCATCAGACTTAAGGGAAGGATCTGCCCAGTCGCGACCAGCTGCTCGTCAAGATAGATCCCAGGAAGCCATATCAACGCGATCAGTTGCTCGAACCAACATGCCCAAGGAAGGAAACGATGCGTGCAAAGGCTCTATTCAGAGGCTGGAGGATAGATTAGGGGAAATGGCTAAAGCCAAGAACCCTCTACAATGAACTTTTATTCAAGGAACACCTTTTGTCCAGGCCATTGTAGATTTTCCCACACCATCAAAGTTCAAAGCACCTGTTGTGACCCCCAAATATGATGGAAAGACCGACCCTGTCCTTCCTATAGAACAATACCAAGCTGCAGCTGACATCTATGCTGTTCCAGATGAGATGAGATGTAGAGCATTCTCGGGAACTCTTACCGGATCTGCTCAAATATGGTATAATAATCTTCCTCGGGGTAAGATCTCAACTATCTTTCAACTGGCCGAGTTATTCATTGGGAATTTCTATTTTGGGGCAAAGCCAGTTAAATGAGTAGCGCATTTGTTAAGTGTTAAATAAAAAGCTGGTGAGAGTACCAGAGATTATATAACTCATTTTAATAACGAGAAGCTCGAAGTCATTGATTATGAGGAAAAGACAGCGATTACAACCTTGATGAGTGGACTACTGCCCAACAAGTTGTACTACACTTTGGCCAAAGATCCACCTAGAACCATGTTAGAACTGATGGGAAAAGTGGCCAAGATTATGAATGCCGAGGAGGTTATGGTTGCGAAGAAGAATATGGATGCCAAAGAAACCAAGGTGGAAGGTGATAAAGCTAAGAAGAAAGAGCATAAGAACAATGGTAGTGACAAACACTCAAAAACAAGGTCGTCATGGGAAGTATTAAAGAAATTTTATAATTATACTCCTTTGAAGAAAGACATCGACCATGTTCTAGAAGAAATCAAGAACAACGAGGAATTAAACTGGCCAGAGAAAATGAAGGCAGACCCTGATAGGAGGAATAAGGCAAAATATTGCGAGTTTCACAAAGATCATGGCCATATGACCAAAAATTGCATAGCTCTTAAGAATGAGATTGAAACACTCATCAGACGAGGAAAACTGGCAAAAGTATGTTGATCATAGAAATGAAAAAAAAAATAGCAACCGAACAAGAGAGAGGTCTAGATCTCCTTGTCGAGCAGAGGAGAACAAGAAAAGAGACCATGAAGTTGATCCAGAAGATGACCCCGATCTTCCCAAGAGACCAAGGCAGTCAGAACGTGAGGTCTTTTTGATATGCTTTGGGTCATTTGATTGTAATGTTATTACAGGTGGAGATGCAGGAGGAGGAGACCTTACAGCAGAGAGAAAAGCTTACCTCTGTGAGGCTCAAGCTTGCTCATACATTCAACGAATAAATCTAGCTGAGGAGGATCGCCCTAGAAAGGTAAACAAAGAGAAATTGGTCATTGGTTTCTCAAAGAACGACCTCGCAGGTGTTCTATATCCTCATGATGACCCATTGGTGATCAAAATGAGGATGAAGGAAGTGATGATTTCAAGTGTACTGGTAGATAATGGTAGCTCGGCAGACATCATGTTCTACTCGTGCTTCGACAGTTTAAATTTAAAACTATCTCAACTGGAGCCTTATCACAGACCCCTCCTGGGTTTTTCTGGTGAGAAAGTTTTTCCACTTGGGACGATCAAGTTGGATATATTCATTGGTACATGGCCTGCTTGTCGAACAGAAAGAATACGCTTCTTCGTGATGGATAAGAATGTTCAATCAACATGCAATATCATCATGGGAAGAGTAAGATTGAAGAAGTTCGAGGCTGTACCATATACGGTAAATCAATGCCTAAAATTTCCAACAAATTTTGGAGTAGGAGTTGTGAAAGGTGATCAGAAAGTAGCTCGGGAAAGCTATTATTCATCCGCCGAGCAAGCGGAACTGGAGGAATCAAGGAAAAAGACTACTACCTATCAAGTGGATGAAGGTGCAGAAATTGAAACATTGGATCCTAGAGATGAGTCGCAACTCGTGAAGAATCAATTGGTGGAAGCTATTGAAAACATCATTCTGGACGACGAGCACCCTGAACGAACTACTCAAGTAGGTTCATCGTTGGAAGCCTCACTAAAGTAGAAATTGATAACTTTCTTAAGAAGCATAAAGCAAACTTTTGCGTGGAGTCGTGAGGATATGCCCAGGATAGACCCAAATTTCTTATGTCACGAGCTCAATGTGAATAAGGAGATCAAGCCTGTGAAGCAGAGAAGAAGAGTATTCAGTCCCGAGAAGAATCAAGTTATACAGGAGGAAGTCAAGAAGCTCCAGAAAGCTTGCTTTATTGAAGATGTTAAATATCCAGACTGGTTAGCAAATGTGGTAATGGTGAAAAAGAAGAACAACAAATGGAGGATGTGTGTATACTTCACCGACCTCAACAAAGCATGCCCAAAGGATCACTTTTCGCTACCCCGAATTGATCAACTAGTGGATGCTACCTTGGGACACGAGCTGCTGAGCTTCATGGATGCTTATTCTGGTTACAATCAGATTAAAATGAAACCTGAAGACAAGGAGAGTACTTCTTTCATTACCCCTAGGGGAACTTATAGTTATAATGTTATGCCTTTTGGTTTGAAAAATGCATGTGCAACATATCAGCGGATGATGAACAAAGTGTTTGCTGAACAAATCAGTTGTAATATGGAAGTCTATGTTGACGATATGCTGACAAAGAGCAAAAAAGTTTCTGATCATCTAGTTGACTTAGGCCAGACCTTTGATCAACTAGATAAATATCAAATGAAGCTGAACCCGACGAAGTGCATATTTGGAGTACGAGAAGGCATGTTTCTCGGGTACATTATCAATCAGCGAGGCATTGAAGCTAACCCTGAAAAGATCAAAGATCTGTTAGGGCTGCGATCCCCAACGACGAAGAAAGAAGTGCAAAGTCTTACAGGACGAGTAGCAGCACTCAACAGATTTATATCGCGAGCAACTGATAGATGTCTCCCATTCTTCAAAACACTCCGAAAGACTTTTGAGTGGAATGATGAATGTGAGAAGGCTTTTCAAGACTTGAAGAAATATTTGGGAGCACCTCCACTGTTATCCAGGACAGTGATGGGAGAAAAATTATACTTGTATCTGGAAGTGTCCGAGAATGCAGTTAGTTCGGCATTGATAAGAATGGAGAATGGAGTACAAAAACCGATCTACTACACAAGTAAGGCCTTTCGAGGAGCAGAGATCAGATATCCAAAGCAGGAAAAATTAGCACTAGCATTGATCGAGGCAAGTAGAAGAATGAAGCCATACTTCCAGGCTCATACTATAGTCGTATATACCGATATGACATTGAGGCAAGGTCTTTATAAACCAGAAAAATTAGGAAGATTGATGTATTGGACAACAGAGCTCGGTGAATATGACATAATTTATGAACCCAGATCATCGCTTAAAGGGCAAGCAGTAGCAGATTTTATAGCAGAGTTCACCTATCCTGATACCACCAAGGAGCAAAAGCTGCTCACCGATTAACCTTTGGATGTTACAGAATCATCAAACCCAAGACCAGACCAACTTAGGTTGGTAAAAGGGCAAGTAGATGTTACAGAATCATCAAATTCAAGCCCAGACCAGCTTAGGTTGGTAAAAGGGCAAGAAAAGATGATCGACGAACAGCAAGAAATATCAGGAGATGGTGAAAGGAAGCAACAAATTTTCCACCGAGGAACTCTGTCAGATCAGAAATTTGAAGACGAGTTACCTATATGGAGTTTGTTTGTGGATGGTTCATCTTGCACTACAGGATGTGGCGCAGGGATAGTTTTGAACAGTCCGGACGAGGTCGACATGGAATACGCCCTACGTTTCCAATTCAAAGCTTCGAATAATGAGGCTGAATATGAAGCCATGATTGCAGGTCTTAGTTTGGCAAAAACCATGGGGGCAGAACAAGTTATTCTCTTCAGTGACTCACAATTGGTCATAAATCAACTGATGGGAGTATATGCAGCCAAAGGATAATTAATGATCAGATATCATGCAAAGGCAAATGAACTGGTGTCGGAATTTGCTGCTATTCAGCTGGTCAGAATACTAAGAATGGAGAATGAGAGGGCAGACACCTTATCTCGATTAGCATCAGCTACTCGTACCGAGCTACGAAGAATAATCCCAATTGAAGTTTTAGCTGGTCGGAGTATAGATGAAGATTTGACGATGAATTTTATTACCCTTAATTTAGGACCATCTTGGATGGATTCCATCAGGGTATATTGAGGAGGGGGAATTACCAACTGATAAACTTGCAGCCAAAAAACTGAAGTTTAAAGCTGCTCGTTATTACTGAATAATGGTATTCAGCACAGACGAGGAATTATAGCAGGTTTGCAAAGATGTGATGACGCAAGGATACTACTGGCCAATGATGAGGGTTGATTGTATGGCCTATGCTAAGAAATGTGACAAGTGTCAGCGCTTCTCCTCCATCCGAAGAACTCCCTAAGCATTATTGACACCCATTACTTCCCCTTGGCCATTTGCCATATGGGGAATAGATTTGGTCGGACCACTGCCGACGACCAGGGGAAGATTTAAGTATCTCGTGGTCGCTGTGGATTATTTTACTAAATGGGTTGAGGTTGAGCCTCTGATTGACATGACGTACGAGAAGGTGTATCAGTTTATTTGGAAAAATGTCATCTATAGATATGGTCTTCCCCTTGCATTCATTACCGACCATGGAACACAATTTGACAACGGGGAGTTCGCTGCTTATTGTCATCAGTCAAATATCTTGAAGATCCACTCGGCACCAGGCCATCCCCAAAGCAATGGAAAAACTTAAGTAACAAACAGAATGCTACTGAATGGCTTGAAGAAAAGACTGAATGACACGAAAGCAAATTGGATCAACGAGCTACAATCAGTACTATGGGCTTATCGAACTACTCCCCGAGCAGCAACAGGGGAATCTCCATATATGCTGGCATTTGGAAGTGAAGCCGTTATACCTGCCGAGTTGGGTCTTCCGACACACAGAGTACTGAATTTCAATTCCCATGTCAGCGACTTAATGAGAAGATTGGATTTAGACATGCTCGAGGAAGTTAGAGAAGAAGCAGCCATCAGGAATGCTGCTTACCAACAACGAACAACTTTGTTCTACAACAAGAGAGTAGAGAAGTGCGACCTGAAAGAAAGAGACTATGTGCTAAAGAAAGTGATTCAAAAGCAGAACAAATTGGAAGCAAACTGGCATGGACCTTACCGAGTTATAGAAGTTGTTCGACCAGGAACCTACAGAATAGCAACTTTAGAAGGGCAAAAGTTTAAGAATGCATGGAATGCAGAACACTTGCGCAAGTATTATCAGTGATGTAAACTCTCAAACATTTTCGTTAGTATGAATAAAGTGATAATATTCTTCCCAGTTCTCTCCTTTTGTTGAAATTTTTTGCGGAATACTCGTGCTACGCATTCAGCAAAAGTACTACTCAGACTACTCAGAAATATATTCTCGGCCAATTAAGGTTGGTCGGGAAGTAAATCTATTCCTAAAAATGCCAACTAAGGTTGGTTAGGAAGTAAATCTATTCCTAAAAATGCCAACTAAGGTTGGTTAGGAAGTAAATCTATTCCCGAAAAAGCCAAGTAAGGTTGGTCGGGAAGTAAATCTATTCCTAAAAATGCCAACTAAGGTAGGTTAGGAAGTAAATATATTCCTAAAAATGCTAACTAAGGTTGGTTAGGAAGTAAATCTATTCCCGAAAATGCCAACTAAGGTTGTTCGGCAAGTAAATATATTCCTAAAAATGCCAACTAAGGTTGGTTAGGAAGTAAATCTATTCCTAAAAAGGCCAACTAAGGTTGGTTATGAAGTAAATCTATTCCCGAAAACGCCAACTAAGGTTGGTCGGGAAGTAAATCTATTCCTAAAAATGCCAACTAAGGTTGGTTATGAAGTAAATCTATTCCTAAAAATGCCAACTAAGGTTGGTTAGGAAGTAAATATATTCCAGAAAATGCCAACTAAGGTTGGTCAGGAAGTAAATCTATTCCTAAAAATGCCAACTAAGGTTTAGGAAGTAAATCTATTCCTAAAAATGCCAACTAAGGTTGGTTAGGAAGTAAATATACTCCCAAAAATGCCAACTAAAGGTTAACTATAGTTGGTCAGAAGCATTTTAAAATATGAGTATGTGAAAATGATCAATAAGTTGGTCGAGAAACAAAGTATCATCAATTTTAGTTTGTCGTCAAATGATTACCACAAATTCTAGATAGTCGATAATAAGTTTTAACAAACTTCAGTTGATCGACAAATAACATAATGTTGTTATCTTTTTAACAGATATACATGCACAGATGTAAAGTGTTTTATGATTACAAGACAATGGCAGTCAAGATTTTCAAATAAAATTATTTCATTAAATGTAGAACAAAATACATCGAGAATGAAATACAAATTTATTACATCAAGATTCCTATTCTATTGGTTTCTTCCCCTCTGCTTTTGAAACAGGTTCCTCGCCAGCAGGTGGATCATTCAAAGCATAAGGGGAATTTATGAAGTTAAGATCTTTAAGCATCCTGATGTTCATCACAGATGGTCGATCGAGTAGGTGCTCGGGACGAGATATCTCAACATTGGAATGGAGATTGTAATCGCTAAGGTATTTGGAAATCAAACACCGAGGGATGGACTGAGCAGGGATCCAACTCATGTCAAGCTTGAATGGTGGCACAGGTAGGTCGAGCAGCCCATGATTATGGTAATCCCATTGGTAATGACCCTGTTCCAGTTGCTATACACCTAAGGCATTCAACCATCCCTGTTTGTAACCCTTATTATTTGCATTTTGGATACGATCATCCAAATGGTAGAGAGCCTCATTGTAGCCAGCCATCCAATATTCTCTGGGCTGCTTATGGAATTGATATGTCAATCTTTCCAGTTGCTCGTGGAGACATTTTATAAAGAGGTCTTTATTCTCCAAGGCAGACTTCTACGGAGAAAGCTGCTCGTTCAGATTCCTGATCTTCTTAGACATTTCAGCCAATGTCTGGTTCTTTGCCATCAGTTGGAAGGCCTGGTTCTCCAGAGCAGATTGAGTTCTCTATTCCTCGACAGTAATCCGAGTAGCTCTTGCTCGTCCCCGAGTAAATGTAGAAGGGCCAACTCTTTTCAAGGTTTCTAATTCATCACTCAAGTTGGCGTTTTTGAACTCCAAGAAAGAGAATCCCTCGTCGTTCACAGGGACCAAAGCGTTTGAGGTGGAAGCTGCAGACTTCAATTGAGACACCTCTCTTTGTAGGTCATTATTTTCCCGCTCTAACAACTCAACTATTTGTCTGTGCTCTTTGACCTCAGCCTTCAAAGTTCTCTCCCTCACATCGTAAGCAGCAAACAGTTTATTGTATCCCTTATCAGCACTGAGTTGCTGATACTTCTTCTCGTACCCCTCGTGCAAAAGGATAGTAGATTCCTTATATTGTTGCTGAAGTTCTTCAAGAGTGCCTTGGAGATCTTCAATCATATCATAGTATGCTACGTTGTTATCCATTGCACGGTCGAGCAGGCACTTCAAATACTGATAGGCTTCAATTGCTTGCTCTGAAGCACCTTGACCGAGGATGTCAATGATTTGAGATGCACTCATGTCTGTACGACCAGCTTTGAAATACTCATTGCATTGCCTTAACAGTTTTGTATCGTGAGCAGATAATAATTCCATCCTGGCCAAAAACTAGTAAATGAAGAAAAAGTAAGAATCAATAAGAGTACAAACAGAGCATGAAGAAGAGAATCATCAGTATGCATAAGCAAAAGTTCAAATTTTATTACATCATATAGTAGAAGTACAAAGTTCAGAGTTACATTTGACAAAGAAAAATAAAATAGAGAGAAATCCGAACAACTCTACACCTTTTCCTTGTCTCCCAAAACTTTCTCGAGAGGCTGGGACGAGGAGGTAGGTTGCTCGGATGGAACAGAGGTTTGCTCGGGAAGTGCTGGAGGTTGCTCAGATGAAGTAATGGGTAGTTGAAGTTCCTCGCTAGTGGTCTGGATAGCTGGGGGATGAGAAATTTGATCTCCCATCACCATGGAAGATTCCTCAGAGGCAGCTTCGTCCTCTTCTTCTTCTTCAGGAGTTGGAGGGGGCCCCGGGATGTGTCGCTGAAATAGTTCAGAATTTTCATCAACTTTCATCTCTTGCAGAGCAGCGACCCATCCATCTCTAAAGTATTTGAGGCTGCCATATTCCACTTCCGACATCATGGCAGCCAAACCTTTATTCCACCCTTTATCCCAATCGGCGCTGAAGGATTTTTTTACAGCCAATTTCCTTTTTGTCTTCTCAGAGGAAAGCGTCTCGGAAAAAAGATCATCAACAACCTTCAATTTATTCTCAACTTCCTCCTTCTGACGACTTACTTCCCGAAGTTGACCCAACTCCTCCTCAGCAGTCTTGAGCTTATTTTCAAACGCCCCAGCATTTTTTAGCTTCCCTTTGAGCTCTTTATTCTTTTCCACCAAATCATTTATTTTATTCTCCAACCCCTTGGAGACCTCAATAACCTGAGCCTTCTCCTGCTCGGTCAAAGTGAGCCTCTTCTCCCAAATCACCTTGTCATCAGCATACTTCTAACGAGAATCCTTCAGGGATTGCGTCATACCTACCAAGGCTTCCTCTACACCTGATGAGGAGCTTGAAGCTTTAATAGCTTCATCTTTCTTCAGAATTGTATTAAAACAGGTCACCAACTGGGAAAATAAAAGCAAATCAGTGCAGAGATACACAAATTGGGTGAAGACATGTGGCAATCTGTGAGGAACTCGACTTCCCCAACCCACTCAGATACTCCGAGCAATAGATGCTCTCCGAGGAACCATACTGCAACGAGGAACTCTGCTTTCCCGATCAACCCAGACGTTCCGACCAACAAGAGTTCTCCGAGGAACTTTAATACACCGAGCAACTTATGAGTACCGAGCTACTTAGGTGGTCAGAGCAGCTTAGGCGGTCCGAGCTGCACCTCGAACAGATCATTAATAGAAGGATTACCAGTAGATTGACGCGCATTAAATGCTTATTATTATCATAAAGATGTATACGCTTAAGGGGCATTGAATGTATTGCCCTTTCACATGTACAGCCTTAGGGCTATAAATACATTGTATTATCCTTATTGTAAGGGGACCAGAATTTCTTGATAAAAACTTGTAATCGAGAATTCCCAAATAGTCAGCAATAACAGAAACAGTGGACGTAGGCCATTCTTTTAAGGCTGAACCACTTTAAAATTTCTTTGTCTCATTTTATTTTATCTGTGATTAAATAATTAGATATAATCTAATTTTTTACATCAACAATCACTAAATTAATCGGAGAAGTTTTATGAGCTTGTTTCTCTAAAGTGTTTTTGTTCATGGTTATTTTTAAATAGAGTTTGAAAACTGAAAATATTTTTCCAAAATGATTTAAAGTTTTTTTAATATATCTCTAAGTCGTTGGAACGACATTAGGATATCGTTTGAACAAGTTCCTATACCTCGTTAGAACGCTTCGAACTTCATTCAAATGAGATCAATTTTCCAATCTTTAGGTAGGCTTTGGATTATCATTGGATCTGTCGTTTGAAATGTGTTCGAACGATAAAGGGTATTTCGTTTAAATGATCTGTATCTTTGTTTGAACGAGTATGCAAAAATTTATTTACCAGATTTCAAATTCAATCTTTCATACCTATCTTTCGTAGATACGTATCCTTATAAATAGATATTCTGGGATAAATTTTTATGTAAGACTTTTAGAGTTTTTTTGTGATAAAACTCCTTTATATTTTCAATCCAAATCCTTTGGATGATTTGAGATAACTTTTCCAAACCACAAAGAACTCATTCCACATTATAAACCTTATGGAGATAATTTTCTATTACTGACCTTATGGAGTTTATTCTCTATGGGAAAAGAATAAAGGAATATAGATTCCTGAGGCTGATCAGTGGATGCCAAGATAAGAGGAGCTTGTTATGGGATAGTTCTAGATTTGCATCATTTGCGGTGGACAACTTGAAGACATTACTGTGTCACCTAGTGAATATCTAAGTTTTTGTGAGTATATAATTGTCAGTCTAATTAAAAATAGTGACGGATAAAGGTTTTTCCAGGAAGGGATTTTTTTCTCATCTTCTGCTTCTTTTGGTTTAATATTAGCCTTCTTTCCTTCATTTAAATTCAAATTTCCTGCATGCTCACATAATTTAATCAAAGATAAAATTTTGTCTAAAAAAAATTTAGTTTTGTGCGTTCTTTCCTTACTCTATGGCTTATTCATATAACCAGGATCTCCCTTTTCAAATTGATATTAAAGCTTATTTCTACAAGTTACGTAGATGAATACCAATAGTTATATGGATAACTCATATAATAGGGCACCTATTTTTTATGGGTCTAGTTATGCCTATTGGAAAGCTCGAATGAGGTCGATACCAAATTGATTGAAGAGTGAGTCTAGATTATTGTCGAAAGAGAGGGGACACCACCAACTGTGACTAATAATGATGTCATAAACCTTAAACTAGTCACTTCATGGACTGAGGATGTTTTTTAATAGAGTAACTTTAACTTCGAGGCATAAGTACAATTTTTGGTGTGGTTACACCCGATGAATTTTTTCATATTATGACGTGTACCACATTTAAGGAAGCATGAGATATCTTGTAACTCCCTCACGGGGGTACTAACGATGTGAAAGCTTCTAAGCTTTAGAATCTCATCACACAATTTAAGATAATTAACATGCTTGAGTTCGAAACACCTGATGAATTTTATTCACGCTTGTTTGATATTGTAAACTCTATCATTAATTTGGGTGAGAGAATTATTGAGACGTGGATAGTTAAGAAATTATGAGATCTCTTCTGTACCGTTTTAGTGAAAAAGTCACTGTCGTTTATTCTTTAGGAAAATTATATAATCTTAGATTAGAAGAACTCATAGAAGACCTTATTATTTAAATATATATATGTTTCCTAATACTCAAAAGAAGAAGAAAAAAGGATCGTTTCAAAAGCCTAATCAAAGAAAAAAAATGAGGTTTTTGACTTTGAGTTTGATTTTGATCATGACGATCTTGCCTTATTTGCGAAAACATTTAAAAAGTTTCTCAAATTAAGAAATCAAAATTCTTCCAAAGTGGAAGATAAAAGTTTTGATAACGACGAAATTTCAAATCCGTTAAGAATGTTTTATAGAATTATCAAAGAAAAGCGATAGGAGAGTACCCTAAAAAAGATGATTTGGAGAGATACTACAAATGCAAGGGTAAGGGTCACAAAGACCACAAGTGTTCTATAAGACTTAAGAGACAGGGAAAAAGGAAATTTTTTTATAATGCCACTTTAATTGATAGTGATATCAACTTGGTGGAATTAGAGAAAGAATCATCACATGGACGTAACTTCATTGAGTTCATGACTAGTCATGTTATTACTACAAGTACGTCTCACGCCGATGAGGACGTTTCTAATCATGATAGCGTCAATAATGAGTCGAATCATTCTAGAGAGAATGAGGGAGATGATGTTTTGAGTGAGGAAGAATGTGGCTTCCAACACACCTACATCGAGCTTTACACAAAGTGTTTTAAAACCAAAAATAAAAATAGAATCGGGCTCTTAGGGTGTTATCTTTAGAAATGGAGTTACAGATGTCGAGAGAGAGTGAGACCTCTATGAGGATTTATTTGAGTGAGCATTTAGTTTTGGTCGGGAGGAAAAATAATGAATTGACCAACAAAGTGGCTAGTGTTACGAGAGATATTTAAGCTTCATTGGAGAATCTTGAGAAACTTGAGGCCCATATTTTAAAACATAAGAAGGATCTTAAACATGCTTGGGAGGTCAATGTCACTTTAGAGGACACATCTAAGAAGGTTGGAAAGATGTCCCTTGGTCCTGCGTTAAGTTTTAAGGAATGCCAAGGGATAGGTTATGATGGTGCAACCACTTCTTAATGTGAACCCGAACTGTTTCCCAAATTTTTGATGGATCCGTATACTCCTTGAGGAGAACCTACTAAGGCGAAATCATTCTAAACGTGTTAAAAAAGATGGACCTAAGCAAGTGTATGCTTGTACCCATTGCAAATGAAGAGGTCACCTTAGGAAATGTTGCTACAAGTTAAGAAGTGTTTCTCGCACGCATGCTACCATGCACCACGATAGAGATTATGGCAATCTTAGAGAGAAAGTTGAGTTCCTATTTATGACTTCTAAAATATTAATGAAAAAATTTCAAAGGATGTTTACGCCTTTAAAAAACACTTTCAACGCTATGACTAGAGCCAACAATGATAAGGGAAAGAAAAAGATTTGGGTGCCTATGAATGATGACAAAGCCCTTATTGTTCACATTACTCCCAAGGTTAAAGATATGTCCTAATGGTATTTTGATAGTGGGTGCTCTAGGAACATAAATAGCAAAAATTCGTATTTTACTGACCTTGTGGATCGCAAGGAAGGCAAAGTCACCTTTGGAGATGAGAGTAGGTCTAGCATCTTAGGGCATGGTTGCATGGAGATACTCGATTTTCCTAAGCTAAATAATATGTTGTACATTGAAAGATCAAAAGTAAACTTAATTAGCATAAGCCAACTTTGCGATGCTAATTTTACGTAAAATTTGACGGGTCGGAGTGTAACGTTTACGATCAATCTGGTTAACTTCTTTTACTAAGTGTGAGGACTAATGATGATTACTACATGATGATTCCCAAGTCCCCTTTAGCATGAAATAGTGATAAGGTCTCCTCTATGGACCTTTGGAATTAATGACTAGGTCACGCGAATTTTAGAGATCTTGAGAGATTAGTTAAGAAAGACCTTGTTCATGGCTTGACATCGCATGGGAAACCAATTTTCTTAGTTTGTGGTCCTTACCTGCAAGGAAAATAAATTAAGAGTCCCTATAGGAAGTTAAATACTATTACCACATCCCGTGTTTTGGAGTTGATACACATGGATATTATGGGTCCCACACGTACTGAGAGTATAGGTGGTAAGAAGTATATCCTAGTAATGGTAGATTACTTTTTGAGATATTCTATCATTGGATTTCCTAGAAAAAGATTCATGTTATTGAGTTTAGAACAACTAAGTGTTGTGTTCTAAAGAATCAACATGGTGTCACTATTAATTGGATTCCTAGTGACAATAACACTGAATTTAAAAAAGCCGAAGTGGATAGATTTTGTGATGAGGTCGGCATCAATCATGAGTTTTTGGTCATTTGTAGTCAACAAATTGGGACTATTGAGAGAAAGAATAAAATAATTCAAGATATGCCTAGATCCACGCTTCTTGGAAGAAACATGCCTAGAAAATTTTGGGCAGAGGTGGTTAATTTTGCATGCCATGTAGTGAATAGGGTATATATTCATCCATACACACTTCATACTCCATATGAGTTGTGGATTATCCTACAATATTTTTAAGTTTTAGGGTGTCTCTGCTACATCCTTAGACATAGAAAGCACTTAAGAAAGTTCGACTCTAAAAGCGATGATGGAGTATTTTTAGGGTATTCATCATTAAGTGGAGCCTATAGGGTGTTTAACCTTAAAATATATAAGGTTGTGGAATCGATGAACGTGAAAATTAGAGATGATGAGGCGAATAGGTTTATTGATCATAGCCTTAAGTGTGAGAATAATTCACCTCTTGGTGACGATCTCATTATTCCCTCCACCACTTTGGTAGACCCCGATCTTAATATAGTGGATCCACCCTATTAGGTTTAAAAGTGTCATAACCCTTCCGACATACTTGGTGATCCCAGAGTATGTGTCAAGACTTGCTCTCAACTAGAGAATGTGGTTAGATACTTTTTTTACACTTCCACAATAGATCCCATGAATGTGGAAAAAGAACTCAAGGGCGAGCAATGGATATGTACTATGAAAGATGAGTTGCTTTAATTTCAGAAGATATTTATGAATTATTCCCCCGACCTAAAGACACTAATGTGATTGGTACCAAGTGGGTGTACAAGAACGAAATGGATGAGAATGATAACATAGTTTGCAACAAGTCTAGGTTGGTCTCTCAAGGCTACACAAAGATTGAGCGTGTAGAATTTAATGAGACATTCATTCCTATTGCTAAAATTTTATCTTTCCTCTTACATGGTGTCACTATTAATTAGATTCCTAGTGACAATAACACTAAATTTAAAAAATCCAAAGTGGATAGATTTTGTGATGAGGTACTCACCATAGCATGTCATCTACGATTCAAATTATACCAAATGGATGTCAAGAGTTCCTTCCGTAATGGCATTATTCAGGAGAAGTTCACGTGTTTTAATCTAAAGAAGGACTTGTATGTTTTAAAACAAGCACCTACTTCTTATCTCTTAGCTAGTGTCCTCAAGAGAGGGGGAGTTCATAAGACATTGCTTGTTAGGAGAGAGGGAGGTGTTATCTTGGTTTCCCAAGTCTATGTGGACAACATAGTCCTTGAATCCACGTGTTCCCAACATGCTTGCACTTTTGAGTAGGAGATCAAGAGTGCGTTTGAGAGTAGTATGGTTGGGGAACTCACATTCTTCTTAGGCGTCCAAGTGCATCAACTTGAGAATGGGATATTTACATCTCAATTTAAATATGCTAGGACATTGTGAAAAAGTTTGGTTTTGACTCCGCTAAGCACTCTCGCACACCCATGAGTTCCTCGGCTAAGATTAATAAAGACACTTTAGGTAAAGACTTATATTAATCCCTTTATAGGAGTATTGTAAGGACATAATAAAATAAATGTCCGGGGTAGAATCTAAGAATTTTTTACTTGTCCTAGATCACAACATGTATGTGCGATACCACTACAATCGGCATGTCAACAAGATCATCCATGACGGCTTTGATCCGAATTCATGCATCCACCATATTCACACGTGCATCATGCTACATGAGACGTGCTGCTCAACCGTTCCCACTACTCTACGATGCATTATTGGTAAAATGATTTATTGGAGTTGTTAATATTTGCATAAATATTTAGGAATGTTTTAAAAAATATTTTTTGAAGTCTGATTTATTTTTAACACAAAAGTAGAAATTTTTCAAAGTGTAGAAGCGGACTTTTCTTGGTCGTCAAGCTCGTTCAAACGACATCAATCTGTTGTTCAAACGACATGAGGATGTCACACAATCTCGTTCGAGCGACATGCCTATGTCGTTCGAGCGACGACGCCTCCTCGATTTTCGTTTAAATATCGGTACACATTCTGCACGTTTTTCTAAGTCTTTTTCGTACATGTTTATGCGATTTACAATCCAGAAAATACACTTCAAGTTTTAATGCCTTTTGATTCACAAAACTATTCCTAAATATGTGTGTGAATCTTTAAACCTTCAAAGGATCGTTTTTACTCATCTGGAGTAACTTATGGAGAAGATGACTCTTTTCCATTGCTGCCCATCTGGAGTTCTTACTGGAGATTCCAGCCGACGACATCGGAACCGACACCTGAGAGTATTTCGTATGTCACTCATGTTTTCAGTATAATCCGTGTAAATAGTTCTTTACAAATTATAGTAAAAATAAAAAGGTTTGCCCCTTTAAGGGATTTTTTCTCATTTGTGTGTTTGCTTATGATTGAATATTCTTGCATGATCATATTGTCTTTAATCACTCCTATATGTATGTATTAGGATTTAATTAAAACAATTAAGTTTTTGTTTGAACAAACGCGCACTCTCAAGTATGATAGGTGGTCTCCTCTACTTGTGTGCTAGTTTTACCGACAATTCCTTTCGCGTTAGAGTTTTACGCATTACCAAACATCTTCATAAGCACCCAAAAGTGTCAATTTTATACCCCTAATAGAAGAATTTTAGTCGCTCATTTTAATTAAAAATGGACTTATGTTTGTATTTGTTTAATTCTCAGATTAATACGCAGTTGCGGTACAAATAATGCTAAAATCAGTATAATTACAACACAATGGCGGTCAAAAGCATGCATCGAAGAAATCAAAGAGACCGCGAAATCAGGAGTCCCATTGAGCTTGCCCCGGTGAGTTTCGATGTCCCAAACCCTATCCCTGGAACAAATTTAAGCCTACACTGAGCCTAGTCTAGACCCCGAGCCTCGTGTGTTTAGTTTGTGTCTTTATTATTTTTCTAGATTTTTATTTTTTGTTGTTTTATTTTTAGGAATTATTTTAGAATTTTAGGATTTATTTTCTATTGCTATATTTCTTTTTATTTAGTGTAATTTTAGTTTGAGTTTTGAATTTTTTAGTTTTTAGTTTTTTATTTCACTATATTTTATTTTATTAGGATTAGTTTAGGTGTCTATTTTGAGTTTTATTAGATTTTACATTTTTTAGGACTTTAGTTTTTATTATGAGATTTTTAGTTTTATTTCTTTTGTTTTATTATTTGAATTTTTTTTAGGTTAGCATTTTATTTTTTAGTTGATTTTTTTTTTAGTTTGTTAGTTTTATTTTTAGGTAGTTAGATGAGGTTATTTTATTTTAGGGGTACAAAGTAAACACACACACCACACCATTCCCTATACTCACATACAAATCCTATACCCCTAAGACACACACACACTAACTAAACCCCTTACTATTCACCTTATTCCTCACATCCCACCTCTCTCTCTCCTCAAACCCCATAACCAAAAACATTGAACCACCAAATCATCTCTTACTCTCTCACCTCCATTCTCCAAACCAACAACAACCCTTACTCGAACCAGAAAATCCATAATCGGAGCCTCCCTCTGCCCCACGACTATACCAGTGCCCAACCTTATACCCGTCGACATCTCCCACACCTCAAACAACTATAACCCGAACCCTTTTCGAGACCCAACTTCAACAACCCGTGACATCCGACTCTTACCTTCTGCCTCCGAACCCAAACCCATTGCTACTCACAACCAGACCTGGACCCAACTCGTCAGAAATCGAGACCCACTTCGATCCCTATCAACCTGCCTTCAATCCATATCCCACCCAAATCGACACCAAGTTGCATTGTAATCTTTGACTTGGCAAACTCAAGATCCAAAAAAAATCTCTCCCAACAAAAACCATCCGTGGGCTACAAAAATATGGATGAGCATCTCATTTAAGGGGACTCTCAGATACGCACAGAGATCACGAGAGACAGAAAAGAAAAATAAGAGACTACAGTGGGTATAGAAAATATTCAGAAAAAAAATTAGTTTAGGATTAGAATTTTTTTTAGGTTCGGTCTTTTATTTTAGTTTTTTGATCGGTTGAGTTTTTGTGACGAGTTGGGGATGCATGTTCATGCACACAATTGACACAAGGAATTATTGTGTATCGTATTTCTTTCCCTTCTCTTTAGTTTCTTGTTTGTTAATTGTGCTTGTGCTAAAATTTTAATCATGTCTGGCTAAACACCCCATTCAAGGGGTGGGATGAAATGCGTGTGTTGAGTTATTTAATAAATTAATTGTTCATTAATGTGTTCTAGGATAATTAAATTGGGAAATATCACACATTAATTTATGTAACGAGAGTTAATAAATTAAGGTTGAAAATTAATATTTAATTTTTTGGAATTGACTTAGAGATAGGTCCTATTTTTTAATTTCAACTATTAATTCTTTGTGTGCAATTCAAAGATCCGCACAAATTTTTATGAATTGATCTTGGCAGATAATTTGTAAGAACAAGTATGAATCTTAATTTTTTTTGTATGTGGTGACAACTCCTGATTTAACTGCTGAAAAAGATAAATTTGAATTTAGGATTATAACAAGTGTTAATTTTTAAATTCAATATTATTTTGAACTATTAAATTGAATAATTAGGACATTAAAATAAATTGACTATGCGGTGTAATCGCACCTCTTGTTTCTTCTCATAAATTCTAAACTATATTATTTTTTTTAATTTTTCATAGTCATTTTAATTGCATAAATTTTCGTTTCCTCCCTTGAAATTGTTTAATTATAAATAAAAAAAATTTTAAAAATAAAAACACAAAAAGATTTTTTTTATAAAAATTGAAATTGTAAGTTTTCACGATAACAATTTCAACACTTGAAATTGGATTGATACCCGAATTTACCACGATACTAAATTTTTAACAAGTTTTGTAGGTGATTTCAAGGGAACTTTAATACTCGAAGTTTGAACGCAACGACTGAAGAATCAAGAAAACAAGTCACACAAAAGACGAAGTATCAAATGGCTTCGTTGCCGATTTCTTGAAGATTGAAGCCCTTGAAGATTTGTAATTTTTATTTTTTATTTTTTATTTTTAGTGTAGTTATTCCTTCCTCTCCCTCCTTAGACTGGTTGTTTAGGATTATTGAGGCCTTGTAATTAATTTGGGTGCACTTTAATACCATTCACGTGTAAAAATCATGGGAGGTAAACTCTTTATCACTCGTGAGTGTCCTGCAAGCGAGTTAATTTTTGTGTGCTACTTGCTCCTATGTGCTTTTTATTTATGTATCCCACTTAAATTATATGGTTTGATGAAGAAATTTACCTAATACCTATACCCGGTCATTGCAACGAGGTGCGATTTCATCACCACTCAATCACATCTCTATTTCTTTGTTACCCGTGATCTCACTTAAATTAAAATGAATCAACTAGCACGCCAAGTAGGAACGGTGTTCATTAGTTCCCTTTCGGAATGAGACCATCGTGGATACTCTAATGAGCCCTTTCACCCATGCAAATCTTCATTCAAATATCTTAAGACTTTTGTCTCGAGAAACTGGGTTTTAAGTGAGGCCACCCAGTAAAACGGGTTTGTGCTTTCCCCAGCGTGGTAGCGGATAGTTGTTTGTTGTATTAGCTAGTATGGTTAGCCTTAACTAGTAAGCCTCTTGTATCTAGGGAAGAAAGTAGGAGCACACTTTTACCTGTGAGGCTGAAGCTTCCGTGTTTTACTCGCCCGCGGACTAATTAAAATTGACCACCCACTCACTTAACTTGAAGATAATAATTTGGGTGTGTGCTCGTTAGGACTTATTCCCTTTGTGTACATGTCTAAATTGTTCCTTTAGGTAGTCAACTTTTTGCTCCCCCTGTCAGTTTTTGCAACGTAAGTCCATCGCTCCATTTTCACGCTTTTTCTGTATGATTTTACAAAAAATCAAAAATATTTTCCATTTTTTCTGCCTCATTCTTCTCTCCAAACACCACAAATATTTTTCCTTTTTCTTTCACTAGATTTACAAAAATCCAAAAATATTTTTCATTTTACCTTTTTCCAAAAACTCAAAAACATTTTTCGTTGTTTTTATGCCAAATTGGCACCACATTGATCATCGATTAACACGTTCTCCTAGTGCTCCATCTCTAAATTTCCTCTTAGGTGATCGTTCTCTTCTCGTTGATTTTCCTCCTCATCTCCCCAATCCGTGTTCTTATTCATCGGAGACGCCTAGTTCTCCCACTTCCCCTGGTTCTGTTACCCCACCCATTTTGGCCAACGAACGTGCTTTAAGGAACTACTTTGACCCGATTATGGCCACTCCTCCTTCATGTATAGTTCTTCAGGCCACTCCACCCGTGCAATTTAAAATTTTCCCCGCGACTATTTCTATGTTCCCAGTTTTCATGGCCTTGAATGCGAGTCTCCTTACACTCACTTGCAGAAATTTCTCACTGTGTGCGCTACTTTTAAAAATCAAAACTTAGATGAAGAGAATGTTCGTCTTCGATTATTTCCCTTTTCTATCCACCATAATGCATCCATGTGGCTCCCTTCCTTGCCCTCAGATTCTATCCAAACATAGGAACAACGTGTCAAGAAGTTCATGTCTAAGTTCAATCCTATGAGGCAAACAAATGAAATATTCCATGCAATTCAGGATTTTTGACAAAAGCCTACCAAACAGTTTCGTTTAGCATGGGGCCATTTTCAAGACTATATTAATAGTTGCCCACATCACAGTCTCGAGAAAAGTCGCTTAGTCCATAGTTTTTACAATGGTCTATCACTTCTTCTCACACCATGATTGAATCCATCCATAAAGGTAAGTTCATGCATTTAACTCCCACTGCCGCCTATAGTTTTCTCCCTCAATTAGGCAATAACTCCCAAGATTGGGAGGGTACCAATACATTTTCGAGATCCGACCCTCCACGTATAGGGAATACTTCTGAGGTAAAAAATGATCCTGATTTTAATACTTTGCTACACAGCTTACACTTATTGACTAAAACCGTTGACGCTCTCAGTTGTATTATGCAACAAAATGTTTCACTTTCTAAATAATCAATGACTGTCAACGATTCTAGTCCTTCTTCTTACAGTGTATGCTTAAGTCAAGATCATTTAGCTCATTTGTGGGCCCTCCTATAAGATGATCCTTAACCCACCATGGCCCAAGCATGTGCCTTTGATACCACTAGGAAACCCATTCCCCCGTCGTTAACTTACAATCCTAATAATAGGAATCACCCCTATTTCTCTTATAAGTACGACCACAACTCCGCTCCTTCCCAACCACAACAATATGTTGGTGGACCCCCGGGTTTCCACACAATTAACAAAGGCAACCTCGCCCTCCTGTCCCGCATCAGTCTGCTTCTTACCATCGACCACAATTTCCATATTCCTTTTTCCCCCATGGCGAACATTTAAACAATAATAATTAGCTTATTCCTATTCCCCCTCCTTCATATGAGTATTCACAACCTCTTAATTGTCCGCGCGGGTTGGTACCCCAACCATCTTATGCCCCTCCACCGAATTCATCAACCTCTTCTCTCAAGAATCTCCTCACTCAGTTTATGACCACTCAGAGCTAAGCTCTCTAACGGCTTGAGAAGCGTTTCAACCAATTCAAGCCTGAGCGAGAGAAAGGTTATTTTCCCAGTCAACCCATTGCTAACCCTAAGGGGAACAGTAAGGACTCGTCTTACGAGGTTGGTTCCACTTCCCATCCACCCAATTACCAAGAAGATATGAAAGCGGTGTCTACTCTTCGCTGGGGAAAATAATTTGATAATGGTGTTCATGCTCCTAGTGATTTAACAAACACAACCATCCCATATTTAGAGCCTATACCTAAGGTTACACCACCATCTAAATCCACATCTCACACTGAGTTCAAGCCTCCCAAGCCCACATCTGTTTATGTTTCCAACGTACCCTTCCCTTATTGGTTGGCTCCCATTAAGAAAGCCCAACAATTTGATGATATCAAGAAAGTCTTTCAGAATGTTCACATTAATATTCCCTTCCTCACCACGATTCAACAAGTCCCTTCATATGCTAAATTTTTGAAGCACTTATGCACTATTAAGCGTAGGACCAAAGTTCCTCGTGATGCTTTCCTCACCGAGCAAGCTACATACCTTATCCATGATAAGGGTGTTGTGAAGTACAAAGACCCTGGTCGTTCAACTGTCTCTTGCATGTTAGGCGATAAGTTCACTACTAGTGCTTTACTTGATCTTGGGTCTAGTGTTAATTTGTTACCTTACTCCCTCTACCTTGAGTTAGGGTTACAAAACATGAAACCTATACGGGTTACTCTTCAACTTGTTGATCGTTTTGTGAAAGTACCTAAAGGAATCATTGAATATGTTATGGTGAAAGTTTCACACTTTTACTATCCTGTGGATTTCATCATCTTAGACACTCCTGTGCCCGACCCGACCAATACTCCTATCATATTGGGTCGCCCTTTTTTTTGCCACTGCCAATGCCATCATCAATTGTCATGATGGGTCCATAAATCTATCTTTTGTCAACATGACCGTCGAAGTCAATATCCTCCACCTTATGCAACAACAGACTGATGTCCAATCTATTGATGAGGTGTGTGTGATTGACTCCTTAGGTAACTAAATATTGGACCAAACTTACCCTGCCGATCCTCTCCAATAATATTTGGCTCATTTTGAATCTGACTTTGACATTGATTCCTCCATCTCTAAGATAAATGCCATGTTAAATTCCACTCCCCTGATGGACACTTCCTCTTGGGATCATATCTTAGATCCCCTGTTTGTTGATACTCTTCACTCTGTGGATCACCCTGTTCCACCTTATAAAATCACCGCCCCATCAGATTCATCCACTTTATGCACTGCTCGCTCTCCGAACTCTGTTTTCGCGTCTGAGTCCGATGTCACTACTGCACCACCTCCTAGTTTGGAGCCCGATTTGAAATATAATTTCTTAGGACGCAATAACCATCACTCTGTTATCATTGCTTCTGACTTGACCCCTGATCAAGAAAAGCAATTAGTCCACACCCTTACTCAGCATAGCACTGCTATAGGATGGACCATTTCAAACATTCACGGTGTGAACGCCAATGTTTGTAATCATCGCACTTATTTGGAGGAGAACTCCAAGACTTCTCGTAAACCCCAATATCGACTCAACCCTACTCTGAAAGAAGTCATGCGCGCTGAGATTTTAAAATTGCTCGATGCCGGGATTATCTTCCCTATATCGGATAATCAATGGTTAAGTCCCATTCATGTCGTACAGAAAAAGTCTGGTGTCAACGTCTTCAAAATAGTGATAATGAGATTGTGCCCACCCATATACAAACGAGCTGGCATATTTGTATTGACTATCAAAAGATAAATGATGTTACTCGCAGGGACCATTATCCTCTTCCTTATATTGACCAAATGATCAAACGTTTAGCTGGCCATGCATATTACTGATTCCTTGACGTCTATTCAGGATACAACCAAATTCGTATTGGTCCTGAAGACTAAGAGAAAACTACCTTCACATGCCCCTTCGATACTTTTGCTACTCTCGCATGCCATTTGGCCTTTGTAATGCACCCGCGACTTTTCAACGATGTATGATTATCATTTTTAGTGATATGGTAGAATATTTTCTCGAAATCTTTATGGATAATTTTTTCGTGTTTGGTTCTTCCTTCGAATAATGCCTATCTCATCTCACTATGGTCCTCAAATGTTGTCAAGAATAGAAATTGGTCCTCAATTGGGAAAAATGACACTTCATGGTCAAAAAGGGTATTGTTCTAGGTCATGTAGTCTCTCGCGACGGTATTGAAGTAGATAAAGAGAAAGTCGACATAATTTCCATGCTTCCCATTCCCAAGTCTGTTAAGGACATTCGCTCCTTCTTAGGACATGCGGACTTCTAACGTCGTTTCATCAAGGACTTTTCTAAAATCGCTCGACCTTTACCAACCCTTTTATCCAAAGATGTTCCCTTTGTCTTTGACGACGCGTGTGTCACTTCTTTTGAGCACCTTAAGGTCGATCTCACTTCTGCTCCTATCATTCAGTCTCCTAATTGGTCTTTACCTTTTAAGCTCATGTGTGATGGCTATAATTTTTCTCTCGGTGTTGTACTTGGTCATAGGGTTAACAAGCACCAGCACATCATTCATTATGCTAGCAGAACCTCTGTGACGCTCAAATTCATTACACGACCACCGAAAAGCAGTTGCTAGCTGTCGTATTCGCACTCGATAAGTTTAGTTCCTATTTCATCGGTTCCCCTATCATCATTTACATTGACCACGCCGCTCTGAGGCACTTTCTTCAGAAGAAGGATTCTAAGACACGATTGATACAGTGTATTCTCTTGCTTCACAAGTTTGACCTTAAAATTCGCAATAAGAATGGGTGCAAAAATTTAGTTGTCGATCATCTCTCCCACCTCACTGTTACGTCTAAATATGATCCCGTCCCTATTTATGAAACATTTCTCGATGAGAAACTTTTTGCTATCTCCACCTCTCCTTGGTATGCTGATATTGTTAATTTCCTTGTTATTGACCAACTGCCCAATCATTGGTCGAAGCACGAGCGTTCTAAGTTCATGGCATAGGTGAAACTTTACTCTTGGGATGATCCATTCCTTTTTAAGTATTACCCTGATTAAGTCATTTGGCGCTGTGTTCCTGACAATAAATAGTCCAGTATTCTCTCCTTTTGTCATGATGGTGCCTGTGGTGGCCACTTTAGCTCCAAGAAAACCGCCACTAAAATTTTGCAAAGTGGTTTCTATAGGCCCACTCTTTTTCGATATGCCCACCACTAGTGCCAGGCTTGTGACAAATGCCAATAATCTGGGCATATCTCTCGTCGTCACATGATGCCCCTCACACCCATTCTCATCGTCAAAATTTTTGATGCGTGGGGCATTGATTTCATGGGTCATTTTCCCCCTTCTCATGGTTTCTAATATATTCTAGTTGCAGTTGATTATGTTTCCAAATGGATAGAAGCCATCCCTTGCCACACTAATGACCATCGCATTGTGGTCTGTTTTCTTGAGGAGTATGTCTTCAGATGTTTTAGAACTCCCAAAGATATCATTAGTGATGGGGGTAAACATATTTGTAATCGAGTCTTTGAACATTTCATAAAAAAGTATGGTGTTACCCATAAAGTTCGTCTCTCTTACCACACTCAAACTAGTGGTCAAGTTGAAGTTTCCAGCCACAAAATTAGCCAAATCCTGGAAAAAAATAGTTAATCCTAATCAGAAAGACTGGTCCTTACGCTTAAGCGATGCTTTGTGGGCATGCCCTACTACTTTCTAGACTCCTATTGGCATGTCTCCTTATCACTTGGTCTTTGGTAAACCATGACACTTACCGGTCGAGTTTGAACATCACGCCTATTGGGTTGTCAAATCCCTTAATTTTGATATCGATGAGGTTGGTATCCATCAAAAGCTCCAACTTAATGAATGAGAGGAGATACGAAATTATGCTTATGATTTGTCCAATAAGTACAAGGACAAAATGAAGTGGATCCATGACCAAAGCATCCTCCGCAAGGAATTCCACCCTGGTCAGAAAGTGCTGTTATATAACTCCTGTCTTCATCTCTTTCCCAGGAAGTTAAAAATAAGGTTGTTTCGATCCTTTGCTGTTGACTCTGTTACTCCCTATGGTGCCATCACAGTTCAAAAATCCTAAAGATAGTAGCCTATTTCAGGTCAACGGTCAATGATTGAATCTTTCTTAGAGCCAGGCCCCTCTCACATAGAAGAAATTGACCTTTTTGACCCCATTTATGAATTTGTTACTCCATATGGTGCCATTTATGAAGATTGTCTGTTCAGTCTTATTTGGCGGTCATGGACTACAAGATGAAGATTTTTAGTTGAAGACAATGCCACGAGTGCTTTTTTCTTTTCGAGTAAGGGAGGGCTTCAGTTGTACTTGTCTTAGGTGTTATTTGTTTTCGACTTTTATTTTGTACCAAAATAACCAAATGATGAGATTTGTAAGGGTTAGATTTATAATTGCTTGGATTATCCCTTTACACCCCAATGCACCATCACGAACATTCTCAAGACTTCAAGTGAAGAAGAGTTAATGACCATACATAACAATGGAAGATCCATCGTCAATACTTTTATCGAAGAAGGTTTTTGAGGTTATTTCTATAAAATCTTTTTATTCATGGGTATTTTTTTCAAGAGTTCGAAAAATTAAAATATTTTTTCAAAATGATATTAAAGTTTTTTAAAAATTTCTCTAAGTCGTCAGAATGACATTCGTATGTCATTCGAATGAGTTCCTACACCTCGTTAGAGTGCTTCAAACTTCATTCGAACAAGATCAATTGTCCTATCTTTTAATAGGCTCTATGCTCTCGTTGGAACATTCATTTGAATTGTGTTCAAACGAGAAATGGTACTTCATTCGAACAAAGATGTGCCTACATTCGAACGATTACGCGAAAATTTCTTTTCACCAGATTTCAAATGCAATCTTTTGTACCTATCTCTTGGAGATACTTATCCCGATAAATAGAGATATGGGGATGCATTTTTATGTAAGCCTTTTATAGTTCTTTTTGTGATAAAACTCTTTTATCTTTTCAATCTAAACCGCTTGGAAGATTTGAGATCACTTTTCTAAACCACGAAGAACACATTCTATGTTCAAAACCTTGTGGAGTTAATTCTCTATTGTTGACATTGTGGAGTTTATTCTCTACGACTAAAGGAGAAAGGAATATCGCTTCTAGTGGTTGATCAGTGGATAGCAAGGCAAGATGAGCTTACTATGGGACGGTGTCGGATCTGCATCATTTGTTGTGGACAACTTGAAGACATTACTACATCACTTAATGGATCTCTAAGTTTTGTGGGTTTGTAACTGTCAGCCTAGTTGAAAATTGTGCTGAATATAGGTTTTCCTTGGGAGGGATTTTTTCCTAATCTTCTGCATGCTTTGGCTTGGTTTTCGTTTTCTTGGCCTCATTTATATTCAAATATCTTGCATCCTCATGTAATTTTATTCAAGATAGAATTTTATTTAAATGGGATTTGGTTTCGTGTGTGCTTTCACTACTTTGTGACTTAATCATATTACTTGGGCCTCCCTTTTCAGTTTATAAGAATACGATGGATAAGAATAGTGCAATTACTAGAAACAAGTCTTGGCTTGTATCTCGACTCACTACAAGGAAAAAAAAATTATGATGTTTTTTAAGTGTTATAAAACTCATTTTATGACGCTTTATTTTTTAATTAAAAGCGTCATAAGTTTGGATGTCATAATTGATACCCATAAAAAGTGTCATATTAGGTAACGATTATATGAATTTTTTTTCAAAACTGTTATATCTACTACAAAAAAAGGTTATAATATACTCTATAAGATGCCATATTTGATTTAAAAAGCGTCATGATAAACAGTTTTCAAAATTTTAGAAAGGTCATATAAAAAATTTCATCACTTGAGGATTTAATATGAACAATCATAGATTAAACATTTAATAAAATTGAAGATCATATATTGAAGATGAAGAAGCTCCTCAAATCAATCGGTCTGTTCGACCCCTCTCTATGAAATAACCCATAATAATTGAAATGATCCATATCTTCAATTAGTTTGAATCCATAGTAATTGATCCTTGCATTATGTTATTTTTAATCATTTAATCTGAATTAGTGATGTTAGATCAGCTATAATGATTCTTTATTTGTAATCAATAACTGTGTTACTTTGAATTTTACATCAGCTATAACTATTTTAACTGCTATAGGAAATACATTTTTTGGATGATTGATCTTCAATTCGTTTGAATTCGTAGTAGTTGATCTGATCAGCTTATATTAGGTATGATCTTGCATACTTCTACGATCAGTTATGATCTATAAATTCAACCTTTTCTACAACCTCTGATATGTCGAACAAGCTCTGATCATCTATATAAGGATACGTCTATGAGTGCCTAAATTCAACCTTTGCTATAACCTCTATGATCAACTATGTTTTGGCTATAAATTCAACCTATATAGCAGAGTAATTTCTAAACTTGCTAAAGTAATTTCTAGCCTCTAATATGATCAGTTATAATTTTTAAATGTTCCAAACTTCTGCTATGATCAGTTATAATTACTTATGATCAGTTATACCCAGCTATAATCAGCCATGAATTGTATATTTCGTTGATCAGTTATAATCACATTTGAATCACTTTTGTTTTAACTGCTTTGATAAGTTATAATCATCAATGTTTTAACATCTTATATCATCTGTTTTAACTGCTATCACCTCTCTTATAACATATTTTTAACTGATCTATATTCATCTATAATCAGCCATGGATTGCATATTGCTTTGATCATTTATAATCACATTTGTAATCACTTTTGTTTTAACTGCTTTGATAAGTTATAACCACCAATGTTTTAACAGCTTATAACATCTGTTTTAACTGCTATCACCTCTCGTATAACATATTTTTAACTAATTTACATCAGATCAATTACTATGTTCATGTTGTCATTAAATTACATCGCATACTGTATTTTTTCTCTAACATAGTCATTATAACATAATCAGCTATAATGATTTGCATTATATTTCATGCTTCATCTTTTTTTCTTCAAAGACTGCCTTATTTCCCTTTCTAAAATAAATTTATTATTATTGTACAGGGGACATGGTTTTGGCTTGGGTAGACATTTTCTAGGAATGATGAATGTTGAGTGTCCTCATTGTTCGGCCTTACATTGGCTTGGGGAAAAGTTAATCAATTCTTCAATTGCACACCCATTGTTTGGTAAATGTTGTTTGCAAGGTAAAATAAGTTTACCATCCTTGAATGAACCTCCGTCCAAGATCAAATCTTTATACGATGGTAACGATGTTCAGTCAGACTCATTTTAAATATTTACTAGACAATATAATGCTTCTAATGCCTTTACCACTCTTGGAGTATAGATGGATGATAGAGTACTTACTGGACGGGTCCTACATCTTTAACCATTCATGGAGAATTGCATCATAGATCTGGAACTTTTTTACCAGAAGAAGGGCAAGAAGGAAGTTATACTCAGCTTTATATTTATGATCCTGATGTTGCTTTGGATATTCGCGAGCGCCAAAATCCACAACTAAGAAGAGTTGTTCTTGGTATTATTCAAGACTGTTTGTTACCACTAATCCCCGTTCATCAAAATTTCGGCAGGCATGTGCTGTTTTAGAGCAAGTAAATACAACAAATGTGAATGTACCAACTTATTTGCATTATAGAAAGTCAATAGATAGACGAGGATATAATTTACCATCAAGTGAGGAGATTGCAATTGTATTACCTAGATATGTATCTCAGTTGAGCGTGATGAGGGATATCATTCTTTATTTAAAGGGAGATCATCAATTGATGAGAATTTGTGAGTGCCACCCGACGTACTTACAGTTTCAGTATGTGCTTTTGTTCCCTCTCGGTGAGCTTGGATGGGAACCTGATATGACGCGTTGGGATGTAGTCAGTGGACAACGTAATTTACTTCATCGATTGACTCAACTTAACTATTATGGTTATTAATGAGCAAATGAATACTCCACAATTCTTAGAGCGGGGAAATTGTTTCAAAAATTCATTGTTGATTCTTGGGCTTACAATGAGCAGAATCGTTTGACCTACTTCTGTCTTAATCAATCCGTCTTGTGTGTTGATTTGTATATTAGACTTGTTGAAGGTATAGTAGATGGTTTTAATGCAAATGAAATTGGTAAAAGTAGCATTTTACCATCTTCCTTCACTGGTAGTGCTAGGCATATGTTTGAATTTTTTTAAGATTTAGTGGCCATCACACGTTATCATCAACATCCAGATATATTCGTTACTATGACTGCAAATCCCAGTTGGCCTGAAATTTCTAGAGCTTTATTGGCTCATCGACATTATTTAGATCGGTCTGACATCATAGCTCGCGTGTTTGAGATGAAAAGAAAAGTGATGATGAAGGAGGTGAGATGTAATAATGTTTTCGTAGGAAATTCGTTCACGTTTTACTACTGAATTTCAAAAGATGGATTTGCCACATTTTCATGTTCTTTTTTTTTTTGGAAAGCATAAGTAAAATTAAGACATGTGATCAGGTGGATATAATTGTATGTGCTGAATTACCCGATCCTAAGGAAGATCCTACCTTATTCGAGACAATCTTGGATTGTATGGTACATGGTCCTTGCGGTCCCCAACACCCCGTGCATGGAAAGTACACAGAAATATCCTCGGGCTTGGGCCGGATACACGATTATGGATCAAGATAGATATCAAATATATCTTCAACGCAATGATGGTTGAAAGTACATTATTTCTAGGGGGAAACTAGTATGTAACAAAGATGTTTTACCGTATAATCCATATCTTTCTAGAATGTTCGATTGTCATATTAATGTGGAAGTTTGTGCGGGGTTGAGATGTGTTAAATATATTAACAAGTACATGTTTAAGGGTTTTGATCGGACTATAATGGTTTTACGAGGATTAGATGAAATCCAATAATACCTTGATGCGAGATACATTGGACTACCTAAAGATGCTTGGCGGTTATTTGGTAATCCAATGCAGAAGAAATTCCCAATGTTGTTCGATTAGAGCTTCATTTACTGGGAATGCATCGGGTTTTATTTGATGCAAATGATTATGTGGAAATAATGATGTCTAGAGCTGCTAATCAAAAGACCACTTTGATTGAATTCTTTGCCGCATGTGCATCAAATTTATCCACACGCTCTTTCATATATCCGGAATTTCCACAACATTTGCTTGGAATAAAGATCCGAAGCCGTGGACTGCAAGATCTCCAAGAACACAAGGTTATATAATTGGTCGAATGTATTTTGCTGCCCCGAATACAAGTGATCTTTTTTATTTGTTGCTCCTTTAATAGTGGTAAAAGGACCTCCATCATATGAAGCACTTAATACTATCAATGATATGACTTCGATTCATTCAAATTAACATGTATTACTTTAGGGCTTTTAGAAGACAACAATGAATGGGTCTAATGTTTGCAAGAGGCTTCGGTCCTTAAAATCGGGTATCAATTTAGACGATTATTCATTGTTATAAATCCTGATATATTATGGAATCAATTTGCGATGCCTATATGCGATGATTTGGCTCATAAGATACGAACTTTGTAAGTCATTCAGATTCCAGCTGAGATACAAATTTAAGACTGGTTTGTATCTGATCAATGAATTATTGCAAGAATTAAGAAAAATCTTATCTGATTTTCCTCCGATGCCTATTTCAGTTGGTAATTGGTGTATAACTATGGGTAATAGGCTTATTCGTGAACATCATCAATTGCAAAGTGAAGCTGAACAAGGGGAGCCTTAATCTAATGTTGATTGTCTTAATAATGGACAACGCGCTACTTATGAATCCATAACCGCTACGATTCTAGAAAATAATGGAACTACTTTCTTTTTGAATGGTGGTGCGGGCACTAGAAAAAACATTCTTGTACAATACTATTGCTACAAAACTTCGCAGCCTTGGACATATTGTTATTACTGTTGCTTCTTCTGGAATTGCACCATTATTGTTGATGGGGGGTCGAACTGCACATTTGACCTTTTGTATTCCCTTGGACATTCTTAAAAATTCAGTTTGTGGGTTTACGAAGCATTCGACTTATTCTGAGTTGTTTAAGTTGGCAAAATTAATTATATGGGATAAAGTTCCAATGCGACATCGATTTTTTATGAAGGCTGTAGATGGGACTTTGAAAGATATTCATAATTGTAATAAGCCTTTTGGGTGTATCATTGTTGTCTTGGGTGGTGACTTTCGTCAAATTCTACCCGTGATACGAAGGGGTCTTCATGAGAAAATTGTTGACGTGTCATTGTTATGGAAAGATATTCACGTTTTCACTTTGGTTGCCAATATGCGTCTTAATAACACAGAAACTGAAAGTGTTCCATTTTTAAGCTTCCTATCTGAGGTATAATTAGAATTTTGTAGTCCATTTTTGTTTTCACATATTTTTATACCATTTATAAAGTTTCTAATTTTAATTTATATATTTGTAGATTGGGTCAAACTCCCAAGAAGATGTAAACCTACCTTGAACAATACGTAAGTCCAGTGGTCTTAATGAGTTATTGATAGAGATTTGTCCATTGCTGAATGCGGTCGACACTTCCAATCCTAACTACCTTAAAGAACGAACAATTCTTTCTGCGAGAAATGACAATGTTAATATTATAAATAGTTATTCATTAAATCTTCATCACGATGAAACAATAACATACTTGGCTGCATATAAGTTATGCCTAGATGAAACAAGTAGTGACATAGTTAATCAATATCCAAATGAATATTTGAACTCCCTAAATCCCTCGGGGTTACCTTTGTTCAAGTTAAAACTCAAAATTGGTTGTCTTATTATGTTGCTAAGAAATATTTCGCCTAGGAATGGTCTTTGTAATGGAACTAGGTTGATCATTGTTAATTTTGCTAAACATGTAATTGAAGTTCAGATTTTAACGGGAGATCATAGCGATAATTTCTCTTTCATTCCAAGAATATTTTTAACGCTTTCTTTAGTAGAAGTGCCAATTCAAATGACAAGATGCCAATTCCCAATTAGATTAGCATATGCAATGACGATGAACAAATCCCAAGGCCAGTCTGTTAAATTTGTTGGAATTGACTTGTGAACATCGGTTTTTAGTCACGGTTAACTATTTGTCGCCTTTTAAAGATGTACAAGTACAAACTGTTTAAGTATCCTTTTACCTCTAGATGGTACACACTCAATGACAAATATTGTATATCCAGAAGTTTTGCTATAGCAGGTTATTTTTATGTTGCATTTTCTTACTTTTGTTAAATCTTTTGGTTGCTAACATGTCTACTAATCTCTATGTGTTTACTGATTTTTGGCGTCCTTTTTTCTCCAGAAGTATGGAATATATGGATTGATCTGGATGTCTTTATTGCTATCGTTGGCCCTTGTTTTGATGATCGATGTATACTATTTTGAACAACTGAGTTTAAATTGAAATCCTCATCTTTTTTAACTCATTTACATGATACTTGATTCCATATTGCAGCTATGATATATGATTATACATTCTCGGTAAGTTAATTAATATTATTAATTTTTTATTTTCATCAATTGAAAGATGGTGCTTTATGTGCAGGTATATTAGAACATATAATCGTCTTTTACTAACTATTTTTTCTGCTACTATTTTCAGTAAGTAAGGTATGGAACAACATTTGTTTCTATGTATGGGGAAGTAAAATATTGGTTTCGGGAATAACAAGTCTTCATTCAATTATAAATGTTTGTTTGTGATAATATTTGTTTTGTAGGTCCTTCGATTTATAATTACCAACACGTATATTTCTTTTGCGGCTACTACTACCAACAACTACTACTGACGAATCAAGCATTTGAACCATTTCTAAACAAGTAACTCGTTCTCTCTAGCTAACCCTAACCCTAGATAGGGTTTGCATGGCTTTTCTACCTTCTCCTATTGTAGGAGAAGGCATGCAACCCCTCCATCAGAATGCTTCTTCTTCCTTCCTTTCAAAAGCCTCTCCTAATCTTCAAAACCACGTCCAACTTGCTCCAAAACCAAAATCTTTTGCTGATGTTGTTTGTTCTAAAAACACGCCTCAAACCATTCTTCAACCCATATCTTCTTATAATGGTGAACCCGCTATTATGTATGAGAATTCCAGTATTCAAGAAATGGCTGCACCTTTCAAGTACACCTTGGTTGGAAAATTCTCCCATGGTCGTCCTTCGGTGGATGATATTCGAAAGTTTTTCTGTTCTCTAAACCTTAAAGCCTCTGCTCATATAGGATTAATTGACCACAAACATGTTTTGATCCGTCTTGACCATGAAGAAGACTTTCATCGTATATGGCTTAAAGACTCCTGGTTCATTCATGGTTTCACTATGCGATCCTTCAAATGGGATATAGATTTTCATCCAAATAAGGAATCATCAATTGTTCCTGCTTGGATTTTACTTCCTCTCCTTCCTATTCATTTGTATAATATGAATGCTATGTTCTCTATTGGACAAGTAGTAGGAAGGCCTCTCAAGATTGATGGTGCGACTGGTTCAATTGCTAGACCAAGTGTTGCCAGGTTGTGTGTGGAAGTTGATTTAAAACAAACATTGCCTTCAAGGGTCTGGATTGGCAATAAAGACAAAAATTCTGGTTTCTGGCAACCTATAGTATATGAAGATTTACCACCTTTTTGTTATTTTTATGGTAAGAAAGGTCATGATCAAGGTCAATGTCATTTCAAGAAGGTTTCGGAAGCTGAGAAGAATAGGATGAGCAACAAGGAAATTCAGAGAGCGAAGCAAAATCAAAAAGAGACTACAAAAGAATGGGTAGCTAGATCGTTTGAGAAAAATACAGTAGAAGAACCAATTGTGAGTGCAATAGCATTGGAGAAAGAAGAAGGAGAGATTTTGGAGAAAAATCAGTCCAACCCCATAAAAGTAAGACAAACTTTGATTTCAATTTTTTTCAAAAAACAGGATATGTTGGTGGAGTTGAGGCCTATTGTTGAAGATCAATTTAATGTGCAAACTCCTAGAAAGGAGTTCCTTACAAATGTTCCAGAAGTAGAAGCCATTTGTGATACAGGTGATACCTTATGTATGCCTGTTTCAGAACTAGTAGAGGTTGCTGTGGAAAATTGTATTGAGTCTATGGTTGGTGTAAGAGAAACGACCTGTAATGTTGAGGATTCTGTCCAAGCATATCAGGAAGATGTCATTCAAAACAGTTTTGGGGTAGGCAGTTCATCTGATGATAGAGAGCAAATGGTTGGGTTTACATCAGTTGTAAGGAAGAGAAAATCTCCAATCTTGAAGGGACTCAAAAATATTAGAATATTAAGGTCCAACTCAAACTCCAAAAATACTAATAAGTCCATATGATTGAAGCTATGATCTGGAATGTTCGGGGTATTTCTAAGAAAGGTACAATGAGGAGAATAAGTAGACTTAACAAAATCCATAGGCTGCAAGTAATGGTCATTTTAGAGCCTAAGCAGGAATTGGGGAAAATTCAAAGCTTTATGATTATATTAGGCTTTGCATCTAGCAAATCTAATATAAATAGTAAAATATGGTGCTTTTTCAAGGAAGGGGTGGAATGGGATCTCATTTCTGATATGCCGCAGTGTATAACTATGAATGTTAAGCTCAATGGTGTTGTTCAGTCTGTTCAATGTAGCTTTGTTTATGCTAGCTGCATCAGACTGGAAAGAAGAGTTTTATGGGAGCATTTGTCAGATATATGTATTGACTCAGCTTGGATGATCTGTGGGGACTTCAACATTATAACGAATCAGTAAGAGAAGGATGGTGGTAATAATATTAATATGGGAGCTATGTTCGAGTTCATTGAGTGCATTGAAGGAAATGGGCTAGTAGACTTGGGTTATAAAGGTTCGAAATTCACTTGGCACAATAAGAGAAGTGGAGGGAGCAGTATTTGGTGCAGGCTTGATAGAGTTTTAATGAATCAACAGTGCATAGATTGCGGAATTAAATGGGAAGTTAACCATCTCAATCGCAGTATGTCTGATCAAAATCCTCTATTACTATCTGGTAACTTAATTAGTCATCAGATTCCTAGAACCTTTGTTTTCCTTAAATTTTGGACTGAGAAAGAGGCCTGCATCAAAATTGTGGAAGAAACCTGGAGGGAAGTGGAGTGCTCTAATCCTATAGTAGCTATATCCCTTAAACTCAAAGCTATAAGAGGTAAACTTAGTAGGTGGAGTAGATCCTTCTATGGGGATATTTTTCAGGCGGCTAGGCATGCTGAAGACTTACTCTTGCAAGCTGAAATTACTTATGAAAATGATCCCTCTGAGTTTAATAGAGAGGCTCTCTCCCAGGTCACTGCTTCCCATAATCATTGTCTCAAAATAGAATATGAATTCTGGTCGCAAAAAGCTAATGAGTGATGGGGTCAAGATGGGGATAGGAACACTGCCTATTTTCATAAGTGTGTTAAAAATAAGCAGAGACGTTTAGCTATTGATAAGATAAAGAAGGATGATGGTACGTGGATACATACAAAAGAGGAGATAAAAGCTGAAGCAATTGATCATTTTTCTGCAGTTTTTCGATCAGATGAGATTGTGTATCCAGAAGGGGAACAAGATCTGCTAAGACATATTCCAAAAACCATTACTGAAGAAATGAACAAAGCTTTGATTGTGTGGCCAGAAATGGAGGAGGTGGAACAAGCTATAAAAGGTCTAAGTTCTTCTAGCAGTCCAGGTGTTGATGGCTTCCCTGGGTACTTCTTTAAATTTTTTTGGGGTATTATAAAAGTTGATGTGTTGAAGGCAGTCCATAGTTTCTTTGCAGGCTCTATCCTTCCAAAAATTTCAACAACTACAAAAATTGCTTTGATCCCAAAGACTTTAAACCCTCAATCGTTTAATGAGTTCAGACCTATAAGCATGCAAAATTTTATCAATAAAATCTTCTCAAAGATTTTGAATGATAGGCTTTCAAAGTTTTTGAATCAAATAATTTCTCCAGTTCAATCAGGCTTCATCAAAGGCAGGTCCATTACAGAAAATGTTTTGTTGGCTCAAGAATGTATTTCTCGTCTCCATCATAAGAATTTTGGAGGGAATATCATCCTTAAATTGGACATGACTAAGGCATATGATAGGGTCTCTTGGATGTTTCTAATAAAGATTATGCGAAGAATGGGGTTCTGCGAGATATGGTTGGACTATATATGGAGGATTATCTCTAATGCATGGTTCACAATAATGATTAATGGAGAGACTTCTGGATTTTTCAAATCTTCTAGAGGATTAAGGCAAGGGGACCCTTTATCCCCTAGTCTATTCATAATGATGGCAGATGTCCTATCCAAAAACCTTGAATTCTTGCTTTCTAACTCAAATTATGTGGGGTATAAAATGCCAATTGGCAGCCCTCGATTTAATCATTTGTCTTTTGCAGATGACATTATCATTTTTAGCTCAGGATCTGTGAAGGAAGTGAAGAAGATTATGAGAGTGCTAAGACTCTATGAGCAGGTTTCTGGTCAACTAATCAATTCAAGTAAGAGCAATGTCATGGCTTCAAAGCAGATTAATTTCAGAGCTCTCAATAAAATCAAGGAAGTTTCTGGTATGCAACTGAAGTCTGATCGTATTAAGTACTTAGGCTGTCCTATTTTCAGTGGAAGGAAAAAGAGTATTTATTTTATAGAGATGGTGCAGAATATAAAGAATAGAATTCAAGGTTGGAAGTCTAAATGTTTGAGTCTTCGAGGTAAGGTTGTTCTCATTAACTCAGTGCTCTCATCCTTGTATCTGTACAATCTATCTGCTTTGAATCCTCCAAAAGCAATTCTCAATAAAATTTCTGCTAGTATTGCAAATTTTTTTTGGAGTAACTGCTTTAGAGAGTTTCGGCATCACTGGTGTGGCTGGGAGAAAATTGCTAAACCCATATCTGAAGGTGGGTTGGGAATCAGAAATATATATGATGTTCATTCGGCCCTGAGTATGAAATTATGGTGGAATTTTAGACAACAAAAATCTATTTGGGCAAAATTCATGATGGCAGCTTATTGTAGGAGTCAGCACCCTTGCTCAGCTTCTAAGAGAGGGTCAGCTCAGACTTGGAATCGTATGTGCAATGTGAGGGACAAAGCTGAAGAGCACATGATGTGGGTTATTGGAGAAGGAAATATTAATATAGCAAAGGACAACTGGGGTGTTCCTGAATGTAAATTATCAAACGTGGTAGAAGCGGGGCAGATTAAAGAATACTGGAACCAAGGTAAAATATGGGAAAAAGAGAAGTTAGAGCTGGTCTTCAACTATGAGATCACTTATAAAGTGTTAAATTTTGATGAAATTATGCCTAATTCTTGTGATTCTCTGATTTGGAAACCTTCAAGCACATGTCTCTTCAACATAACCTCTGCTTGGAACATTTGTAGGCAGTCAAGTCCATCTAGTTTGAGTTCGAAGTTTATCTGGCATAAACATCTTCCCATAAAGATGTCTGTTTTTATGTGGAAGATGTTGAATAATCTTCTTGCTACTGATGATAAGATAAAAGCTATTGGTTTTAGAGGGCCTTCAAAATGTTGTTGTTGTCAAAAGCCTAGAGAAGAAGATGTTGATCTTATATTTGAGGCTGGAGAATTTCCTTCTGCTATATGGGATCAAGTAACTAGAGAATATGGGATTACTAGAATAAGAGGTGGAGGTGTGCGGAATCAGCTTTTTCAATGGTGGATTCATGGGGTTAAGATAGATCATTTTGCTAGCAAAGTGGTGCCATCAATTGTATGTTGGTATCTATGGTGCTATAGAAATAAATGTCGGTATGATGATTACTCTCCTAGTGTGGCTTCAATTTTGGTCCTCATTAAAAATGAAATTTCTCGAAGGGCTGTTACGCGTATGGAGCATGGTAAAAAAGATATAATGTTTATAAAATGGAATCCTCCTATATATGGATCTTTGAAGCTAAATGTTGATGGGGGTGCTATAGGGAATCCTGGGCTGGGAGGAGGAGGTGGCGTGCTTAGGAATCAATCAGGAGATATGGTATGGGCTTTTCATGCGCATTTTGGAGTGGTGTCTAATATGGAAGCTAAAGCTTTGGCGTTTCTAAAAGGCCTTGAACTCCTCTTAGACTTTATTGGTTATGACATATTGTTAGAAAGTGATTCAGAGGATCTTGTGAACATCATCAATTGTCATAGAAAGCCTCCTTGGAAAATAAGTTGGGTTATTCATACAATCAGGAGCTTAATGGATTTGATGAAGATAAAACTTGTTCATGTTTATAGAGAGGCGAATAAAGTGGCTGATTTTCTCGCCAAGTTAGGAGCATCTGAGAAGAAGGAATGCTTTTCTCTAGTCTTAAATGATTTCCCAAAGCATCTCAAAGGTCTTATAGTAGTGGATAAATGGAGTCTCCCATCCATCAGACATGTATAGTGGTCATTGGTGTTCTATTTTGTCAGTAGGTGGTATTAGTCTATTTCTAATTTGCTCCATATTCTATGGCTCTGTAAGGGATCTAGTCTATAAAGATCCTCATTTATGTTTCCTTATCAAGTTCTCTGTGTTCTTTGGATGTAAGCCATTTAGAAGAGGCAAGGCCTTCTAAATATTGCAAATAAACCTTTTAAAGTTAAAAAAAAAAAAAACAAGTAACTCTATATTTGTGGAGGTTGGTTTGCTATTATCAGTTATGGACTTCTTTTTACTGAACTGATATTAGCTGATCGGATCATAGCAGAACTGTCTTCAGCGCATATCAGCTATGATCTTCAATTAGTTTGAATCCGTAGTAATTGATTTGTAGTAATGATTCTCTATTCATTGTCTTGCTGATCATGTTCCTAAACTAACTGATATCAGTTATAAGAAATAGTTATTTTTTTAAACAAGTAGAGGTCTATTCAAACTATATTAGTGCATTATTTTTTCAAACTATGTTACAATTATGTGAATTTCCTCTAATTATGTTCTGATCCTATTTCAAACCTCATTTAACTGCTATAGGAAATACTTTTTTTAAAGAACTTGGGAGAATTTATTAGAAATCATAGAGAGAAAATATTTGTTATGGTGAATGTATATGTGAGCCTTGCTTCGGGTGAGCAAATCCAAGCCTTGGTCGTTAGACCCATCACCACTGTTTTTTTTTAAATACATCACCGATCTGTTTTTGTTGGAAATAAATCGAATCGGATTTTGTTTCTAATTTTTTTTCCATTTGAGTTTGGAATTTTATTTTAAAGCACTGATCTGAGATATGAACGTAATGGTTTCTTCTATAGCAGTAGCTGAGATATGAACCAATTCTTGAAGGGGTTAGCTGCTATAGCAATAGCTGCTATAGTTGCTATACAATGGTTCAGTGCTGTAGCTTCTATAGCCGTCATAGTTGTTATATTAGCTGCTTTAGCTGCTATATTAGATATACAATAGCTGCTATACAATGTAATAAATGTTCAACATATTAGTTTGTATTCTATCTCTCAATGCCATTGAAGTAATACATGTTCAACATACTGCACCCAATAACTGCATTGCTTTATATTGCAGTAAATTCAACATATTGAGTCTAATTAGGTAACATCGTGCTGATCGCATTCGTTTTCCTCAAATAGGTCCATGGATTCATTTTCCTCTAATTGCTGCTTCAGGTTTAAACTCTTCTGCCATGATCAACAATCCCCAAACATGTAATTCAATCATGTGTAATTCTGTTGTGTTATGTTAACCGAACATACGTGATGTGTTGTCCACATAATCGAACACATATGTTGATAATATAATAGTTTTGATAATAAAGATCAATAAAAATATAAGCTAAAGATAATTGATAAGTCATTTCAATTTTATTGAGCTTCAATCATACATGAATATATGTTTATAGGGGAACGTTTTTCATTTAGTATGCTATGACTGCATATTGAAGTAGATTCAACATATTCAGTCTAATTAGGTAACAATGTGCTGATCGAATTCGTTTTCCTCAAATAGGTCCATGGATTCATTTTCCTCTAATTGGTGCTTCGGGTTTGAATTCTTCTTCCTTGATAAACAATGCAATTCAACCATGCGTAATTCTATTATGTTATGTTAACTGAATACACGTGATGTGTTGTCCACATAACCGAACACATGTGTTGATAATATAATAATGTTGATAATAAAGATCAATAGAAATACGAGCTAAAGATAATTGATAAGTCTTTTCAATTTTATTGAGCTTCAATCATACATGAATATATGTTTATAAGGGCTCTTTTTTCATTTAGTACACTAATAGTTTTCATATGCTTATTGATTGATATATTTACATAATTGAATGCAAAATAGAATTCAAAATTTGGATGTTGTATATGAACAATTTTTTTGTTTTTATCCTCACATTTGGATTTATTATAGTAAAAATTTAGGATCTGTATTTCTTGCTTTTCATTGCATTTTTTGCATTTCAGGTATTTCTATTTTTCTTAGATGAATAAATGCCCAAGTATAGTCATCAGTTATGCCCAAGGTATCGTTTCTTATTTTACTCCTATTAATGGTCGAATTGTCATCTACGCAGGTCAGTTGTGTCGTTCAGAGGCATAGAGACTTCAAATCCACTCGATTATTGGGTTCATTCAAGGAAGATATATTTTTGGTAGATGTATTTTGTGACGATGAATGAGACAAGCATGACGTGAGAGATACAAGTGGAATGGTGTTATATGTTTTGGTTGTAAAAAGATTGTTTATCATCTTAACATGCAAATTCGTCATAATCACCGGATGTAAATAGAGTTTTCTTCGAAATTTTTTATTGTCTATTATGATACGTGTTTTTTTCCGAGTTGAATAGTTGATGATATATGCGAGGTCCAAGTTGGACTATTTTTATTATTGTTATGGTGTTTTGTATTGTCTAAATTCAGTGGATAGTTGTATAAACAAAGGAAACTTTGTCCAATTTTTATAAAATATTTTTATTATGAATGGAACTTGAGCAAAGTTTTATCATACCCAACGTGACACTTTAGAAATTTGACCACAATTGATAATTTGACCATGAATGATACTTTGAATTTTTTATTGTAGTTATGCACTTTGAAATTTTTTGTCGTTTCGCGATTATGTACTTTGAAAAAATTTCGTCATGCCTTCAGGCACGAGCATACCCTAGTGTATATATGTATGGGAGAAGAGATGAACCCACCAGAAAAGAGGCATACCTTTCGAAAAAGAAACGATTGCGGTCGGAGAGAGGTATATGACCACTGAAGGTGAGAAACTCTGGTAAAGGTACATTGCCGACGTGGGTTGGATGGAGAGAGATGGAGGTATGAGAAATGAGTGAAAGACACGGAGATTTGGGATTTTTAGGAACTTGAGAATTGGGATTTCTGTATTTCCCTCGCTTATTAATGCATGATTAATATTGTATGTCGCCTAATATTTCATAGGGCTATTAAGACTCTGATTGAACTAAAATCAACTGTCACAATTTCATAGAGGATGAATATTTCATAGGCCGATCAATATTTCATAGAAGATGAAAACGAAATAACATTCTTGTACCAACTCAACTGTCACAATATTAAATCCCAAACGTAACCCAAAAACGGATCAAAACCTAATACTCAGAAATTCACTATAATAATACCAAATCATTTTCTTTTCAACTTTATATTTGGCTTGCTTATTTTTTTTCCAATTTATAGGGAGCTGACTATTGGTCCTAATCTATTGTTTGTAGTCATAAGAGGACTGGCTTTGTGCCCTTGACTAATGACTATAACAAAAAATTCTTGTTTCTTATAACATTTGAAAGATAAAAAATAATAATAATAAAAACAACGTGATTCTTTAACCATATAAAAGGACTTCATAAAGTTCAGAAGATAAATCAAATATCCTAGTACCATTTTCTTTTGAACTTGTTGGTGATTTTTATTTTAGTTGTCAATTAAAATTGACAACCAAAAGTAAAAAGTAAAATAACGATATTTGAAACCTTCCTAACGCTCTACTTGACAAGTTTTTCACTAGTCCTTAAAGTTGTTTTAACTGATAAAATTACAAAACTCCCACAACTTGCCAACTAGGAAGTCACCAAAAATTATCAAAATAACCAAAAAATTCTCTATAGAAATTACATTTTGACATAACCAACTTTGAAAAAATATAGTTTTACACTTGCCATTTTTTTAAATTACCATATATATATATATATATATATATATCACCAAAAAGGTCAAGGCACCACAGTATTTCAAGTAAATTCGTGATCTATTACCATGAATTTAGGTATATTTCTGATTCATCCTTCAAGCAACATAACATAAATAAAAACTATTAGTCCGAATACTTTTGTGGAGTACACTGACGTCTTGTGTTTGCATTGCAATCACAACACGTCAATGTCGCACAAAATGAATTAAAATCACTATTTTTCTTAAATTCCACCAAAAGGCATAAGGAAGTTGGGTTCCAATCAATGTTCAAAAACCATAAATTCTCCTAAAATACTAGAAATTTAACTTCCTAATAATGAGCTCACATAGCAAATTGATTAACTTAATCCAATCACAAATAAATTAACAGCTCAAATGCAGATTTTATATATACATATGGTTTAATTCGAGAGAGTATAAAAACTAAAATTGTGACTTATCACCTAACATTATGCAGTTGAACACAAAGAAGAAAGATCAAAAATTGAAAAATAAAGATAATGTATTTGAGAATATTATAAGTATCTGATAATTTCTTTTGTATTTGTGTCTCTATACAATATATATTTGTCAGTATTGTAAGGCCATATTTTTGTAAGTCTGTTATCAATTAATTATGTCATATACCGCTACACCGTCGAAGTGCATTCAAGAGCAATCTACATCAAGACGGATCCGAATTAATCAAGTTCTTCATCAAAAAGGCTCCGCGAAGATTACTTTTGTAAGTTTATGTTTTTAATACCTTAACTTTCCACTTAGAGCTTTTGGGATATTTTTATAAAATATTTTCTAAGTGTTGGAGCGAACTTTTTCGTCAAAATTTGAGAATGAGTATTTTTTCTAAGTGTTGGAGCGGAGATTAAAATAATATTTTTTGACGACCAGGTCGTTCAAGTGAGATCAGCATCCCGTTTGAGCGAGATCGGTATCACACACCGCATTTATACGTTTTTACAAATTAGTATCAGAGCGGGTTGCGCTAATTTATCGCGTATTCCTATTTTTCGCAAAATTTGTGTGATATTGATTTTTTTTAAAATCAATTTTTTTTTGAAAAATCGTAATTTTTTCGATGGAGCACTTATGTAATCGGACGCCCCCCGTTGATGACACGGGTCACAGTTTTAATGATTTAAATAGTTTGAATTTGACGTTTGAAAAAAGAATTGATTTTTTGGAAAAAGAAAATTCTCGTTTTAAATCCGCGATGGATCTTTTGCAAACGGTTCAAAATCAAAGAGATTTTTATCGTGAGAAACTTGTTTCCTTGGACCATGAATTTGTCGCTTCAAAATTGTCCAAGAAGGAGAGTGATGATAGGGTCCTATTTTTAGAAAATGAATTAGAGGACCTTAAAAATTCGATAGTTTGTGTTTGTACCAAAGAGGATATAAATATTTTAATCAATGAGTTTGTGGCACGTAAAGAGATTCTTAGGGTTAAGTTTGCTTTAATTGAGGGGGGGGGGGTGAGATAACCTTCTAGGTTTGATTGATAATTTGAAGAGGGATTCCCTCAAATTGGAAGAGTCTAATTCTTTGCTTGGGTAAAAAATTTTGAAGTTAAAAAATGATTTGACAGACTCGAGTAGGTTTGATAGTGATGGTAATGGCTAATCTTGTTCTCATGCTTCTAGTGCTAAAGCCAAAACTATTATTTGTTTTAGAGGGTCAACCAATTTCAAGGATGTCAGAAAAGGTCAACCCATAGGTGTCGTTCCACCCGTTTACACATGTTCATATTGTGGTAGGAAAGGTCACCTTAGGCTTTTTTGTTTTGATCTTGGAAAATGTCCTAGGAAGTTTATGTCTAGTGTTCCCTTGGTTCCTAAATCCCCCACATGAAGTTTCACATCTATTTGGGTTAGGAAATCTCTTTTAGAGGCACTAGATTTTAGACAAGTTGATTCCCGTTTGCTTGCACATGATTCTTCTCTTACCATATCATATATATGATTGTGTCCTCATGTTTATCATACGCTAGTTTTTGTGTTTCGTGATATTTATGTTTGCAAGCGTTGTGACATGTACTTTTTGTATAAATTTTTGTTTTTTGAAATTTTTTGAAAAATACAAAAATATTTTATTTTGATAAATGTTTGAAAAATCCAAAAAGATTTTTGTGTTTTATTTGCACCGTTTATGGATGAACACTTAGGCTGATCGAGTCACAACATCATTCCATTTTTCATGAGACTATGTGATAGTGTTTTGAGACAATATGTCAATTCATCCATGTGCTTTATAATGTTTGGAGTCATTAAGATGTAATTAAGTGTTACTTCCTATATGTTTAACTCATGATTTCCTTTATTGCACACGTGCACGGATTTGTTTGATAATTGTGCTTGTCTTATCACATGTTGGTTGGGTGTTTTCATTTCAATCATGTCCTTAAAACTAACCAAGCGCAATAAAACTTAATAATAAAGTTGTACATGTAATAGCCGTTTGTGAGGTTGTGTGTTTGGTTTGAAAGCGATGAAGGGCTACGAAAGATTATCATTTATCCTTTGCGATTAATCCGCCCTTTAAATTGGACCTACAAATTGAGGAATTTTATTATCCGAGGTCCAAAGAGGTCTAAAAGAGCCCGAAAAGAAAAATCTTAAGGCAATAAAAAGAAATTTATGCCAATTATGGGCCAATTTGATTTTTTCACCAATTCTCCAGAGTTTAAGAATTTAATTTATACACCTCTAAAAGAAAATATATATAGGGAGTTTGGATGGAGAATTAAAACGGGTTTGCACGTTCTTGAAAGTCTTGAAAAAGTGTTAAATAGTTTTGGACATTATTGGTGCGAAAATCACTTTGACTTTGATTTGTTGATTTGCATAAGATGATGTCATCTAAATTCAACAATTTTTACACCTAAGTATACTTTTGATGTTCATTCATTAAGAGTAAACGCATTCATCGTGCACAAATGATTGATTGAGTTTATTTACCTATCGAATGTGTTCACACCCATACATTCCATTTCCATGACTTGGTTGTTTGAGTTTAATCCATGGTGTGATTTTTTTTATCTTATTTTTGCTTTAAAAAAATTGATAAATCAAAAATAGTTTGAGATACTCCTTTGCATGCGCGTTGATTGATTCATATTTTCTACGCATTTTATCGTGACACTCCATGTTTTGATTTTTTCTTTTTATCTTTCTATTTGGAGACATCATAAAAACGGGGAGAAAGAATTATCCTGTTATGGGGGAGTTTTTGCATTATGGGAGAGATTCGATTCATTAATGATTTATTCTTATCATTTCAAACTCGATGCGTCACGAAGGTATTTTTCTTTATCTCATGTGTGTAGGTACAAATATTGATGATCATTATGTTGCACACCCTGATGAGAAAAGCTTTGAAATTTGATGAAGATTTTTTTGAAGAACAGTTTGAGATCTTGCAAATTTATTCAAGGGAGGGTAGATTTGTACAGGCATTTTGGTTTTAGATAATTCAGATGTTTTTATATATGTACCGGCATAGATAAGGGGAGATTAGTAAGGACGTATTTTTATAAGTCCGTTATCAGTTAATTATGTCATATACCGCTACACCTTTGAAGAGAATTCAAGAGCAATCTACATCGAGACGGATTTGAATTAATCAAGTTCTTCATCAAAAAGACTCCGCGAATTTTACTTTGGTAAGGTTATGTTTTTAATACCTTAACTTTCCACTTAGAGCTTTTGAATATTGTTACAAAATATTTTCTAAGTGTTGGAGCAGACTTTTTCGTCAAAATTCGAGAATAAATATTTTTTCTAAGTGTTCGAGCGGAGATTAAAATAATATTTTTTGACAACTAGGTCGTTCAAGGGAGATCTTCATCTCGTTCGAGCGAGATTGGTATATCGCGCGATGTCGTTTGAACAACACACGTCCTTCGTTCGAGCGACACCTGTTTCTTATTCGAACGAGCTGTAATACCGAGGAAACACATTTTTGTATAAATACTCATTAAATGGTTTCGTTTTCATTAAGAAGTCCCAGCATTTAAAAGATAGAAAACTGCAAAACTGCAGAATCCTTTTGACTTCTTCTTTTAGGGTTTAATCCCTTTTTGTTTACAATTCACAAAAAATCCCATATGCTTTGGTGAATTGTTTTGGTGTTGGAAAACACACTTTTGCTGTTGTTTACCTTTGTGGCGAGAACTCTACAACCGAAGAGCTACGTGATATTGTGGAGGGTGTCCTTCTATAGTTCACACTTGTGGAGAAGCCGTTTTCTTGTTCATTGCTGACCATATGGAGTTTTGCGAGAGATTCCAGCCGACGACATTTCTAGCCGTTGCTTTGAAGGTTTGACGAAGACACCGTGCGTTACACTTGTGGGAGATTATCAAGTTATATGTAAGTCAATGGTATTGTGAATTCTTTAAAGTTATAGAAATAAAAGGTTTTGCCCTTCGGGGATTTTTTCTGAATATTTTTGTCACATGCTTTATTTATTTATGGTTTGACACACACACATACATAGTTGCATGTTTTGGGGCTGGATTGATTTGGTTTAAATAGTCTCCAATTAAATAAGGTTTACTTGAAAACTTGCAAATTAATTTAAATCGGTATCACACACCGCATTTATACATCTTTACAAGTATGGATACTTTAAAAAATAAAAAAAAATCAGTTTAATCAAATCATTTTCTAATACCTAAAATATAATTGACACAATACATATAACTGTAAGATTTTCGTGATCAATATAAATATACAATACCTTCCATAGGTTGAGGGCCTTCTATGACTAAATTCGAATGCGGCAAGAGGATCTCATCCTCCTTTGTCCACAAGAAAAAAAAATACGACTAAGAGAATTGATCTGATAAAATTAACATTATTGATCAATTTAAACCTGAAATATAAAGGTAAAGGGTATTAAAAATCAAGAATGAGTAGTTTCAAGATCGAGACTTAATTTAACGTAAATAGAAAAAGCAGATAGTGAGAAAATTTAAGTAACAACAAAAGAAAGTAAATATAGTAGACAAATATAATTTGAGTGTATATATATATATATACACATCCATAGGTGGATATTTCCTCTAATATCTCGCCGGCATGGAACACTAGGAGAGTGAGAGAAGAAGATGCATGAGAGAGAGAGGGAGACAACACGAGAGATAAAGAGAGAGAGACATAGACGCGTGAGAGGGAGAGAGAGAGAGAGAGAGAGAGAGAGAGAGAGAGAGAGAGAGAGAGGGAGTGGGAGTGAATGAAAGACTAAAAAACTTTTAGGGGAAAAAACCCTGCTTCTAAATTTTTGGGGAGAAAAAAATTGTCATAATATGTACACTTTTGTTAGAAAACTCTTAAAAAATGTCATAATATCTACAATCAAATATGATTTTTATATTTTTAGAGTGATGAAAAATAATACTAATATATATAAAATGACATTTTATATTAGAAATGTAACATTAATAATAATATTAACCTTTAAATGACATTTTTACAATAAATGTCTTTAAATTATTTTTTTGAGCGTCATAAAAAGTTATTTTTCTTGTAGTGAGTGTATAAACAAGTTAAAGGTCTGGACTTTGACGAGACTTTTGTACCCATTGCATAGGTAGAATCCATTTGTATTATTTTGTCAGTGGAAAGTCATTTATATTTTAACTTATATATAATGGACATGAAGAGTCCTTTCCTCAATGGATTATTAAAGGAAGAAGTATATGTCATACAACTAATTAAATTCAAAGACCCTAAGTGTTATGATTATGATCTATCGTTTGAAGAAATTCTTATATTGTAAGGAGAAATTTCTTATAGAGTCAATTTATATGTATTGTCTTAATTTCTAACAAAACACATTGAGTCATAGGTTAGGAATTGAAGGTGGGGATCTTTTTAGTCTATGATGTATTTGATTGAAGACGTAATGGTCAAGATATCATGTTCACATCATCGTGCCGAGTTTCATGCATTGTTTTCATCTTCATGTTCCGAGGATCTCTTAGGTTTGAATGTATATATATTTTTTAATCCTTGGATTTTTCATTAGGTTTTATTTATATAAATTTTTTATTGAGGGATTATTTTAAAAAAAAATTATATGAAATTATTTTTTTTCTTTCGCTGTTCGAACGACTTTGTGTAGTTCGTTTGAACGAAATGGTCATGTTGTTAGAATGACGTTCAAACAAACATAAAAAAATGTTTCTTTGTTCCTGGTTAAAATTCGTTTGAAGCCCGTTCAAAGTTGATTCGATTGAGATTGGTTGTTTGTTCAAACGATTTTTATTATCATCCGAACGAGATAGTATTTTATTCGAAAGAACTCCTATTTTAATTTGAATGAGCCCTCAAAATTTATACTACCCCGAAAAATGCATTTTTAAAATAAAGGGGTCATGACACAAATTTTTGGTGTGACTTTTAGAAAAAATCTATTTCGTATACGATTCTAAACGGTCTCCGAACCCTTATTTCATCCATCTTATTTAAGATCTAACTTTCAATACATATATGCTTTGAGATCTTTGTTTGGGCATCATGGTTTAATAATCTTCACATCTTAGTATTTGTTTTGTGCAGTGGAATCCGTAGTTGTTGCGGTTTACACATTGGGGGATTCATGTTGTGTTGTTATGGTGAAGAAGTAGTGGACTCCATGTTCAAGATCCGTAGATAGTTACTGAGCATTATATGTGTATACCAAGACATGTGTGGACTCACACGTTGTGGCAGTTGCGTGGGTGGATTCCTACATGCCACTTTGAGGAGTTTGAGGAATGAAGAGCATCAAGGTTGACGAGGGAATCAAGTTTATGTTGTAAGTTTACTGACGTGTCTCTCTTATAAGTCTACTTTGTAATTCCATAAATAGTGAATTTGCATGGATGGGTCGTCCGAGGTTTTTTCTGTTGTGGATTTTCCTCATACATCGACATATTTGGTGAATTGATGTATATTATTCCGCTATCACCTAGATACACGCTTTAGGATAAAGATAGAATTGGTTAACCTTTTTAATACAAAAATTGTTTAATCAATGCCTAGTTTATTTTGGTCAATTAATTATTTAATTAATTTGAATTAAAAATTAAAATTTGGGAAATTTTTTTCTTGGACCATCCATATTAGATCCATATAGGGATTTAAAGTGGTATTAGAGCAGGAACCCTAAGTTATTGGGTATATCCACGATTCGTGTTATTTGGGTGTTTTTATCTCTGACTATTTGATTATTTTTTATGAGTCATCATAGTGATAACCCGATGTGTTTAGTGATGACGATGATTTTAATATTCATGACGAGTTTAATGAGATTCACTATCGTGTTGAAAAATTAACTCGTTTGAATTTGAGGTTTGCCAAAAGGATCATATTTCATGAAAAATATTTTTTTTTTGTTTTAAAGCTGAAAGTGATTTTTCGCAAACTTCTCAAAATCAAAGGGATATCCTTCGTGAGAAGCGCATGGACGTAAATTGTGATTTTATAATTTTAAAAGTGTTTAAGAAAGTAAATGATGACAGAGTCCAGGTTTTAGAGAAATAATTAAAGGACTCTAAGATGTTTGAGGCTAGGGTTAATAAACGTTCCAATGAGGATAATGAGAAATCGATAAATGTTTTGAAGGCACGTGAGAAGACTATTGTGGATAAGGTTGCTTGCATTGAGGGGGAGCGAGATAACTTTCTAGCTATTATGGGAAATTTGAAGGAGTCCCTAACGTTTGAAGAGTCTAACTTTTTGCCTGAGTGTAGAATTTTGAAGTTAAAAGATGATTTAAGAGACTCAAGTAGTGATGGTATTAGCTTCGATAATTCAAATTCTTTCGCTGCTAAAGCCAAGGCCAATGTTTTTTAGTGTGTCAATCTTTGCCTAACACGTTAGATAAGGTCAATCCATAGGTAAGATTCCTCGTGTTTACATTGTTGTAGGAAAGGTTACCTTAAGGCATTTTTTTATATTAGAAATGATCCTGGGAAGTCAAAGTCTAGAGTCACTGAGGTTTTCAAAATCCAAGAGCAAAACCCACATTGGTTAGGAAGTCATATTTGGAGGCTTTACATATTATAATTGTTAATTCTTAAATGCTTGCACATGACAATTCTGATACCAAATCCAATGGTTGATTGTGTTCACATGTTTACATACATCACCTTTTGTACTTCATGTTATATGTATTTTCTAATTATGGGTTTGAGTCTTTTATATTTTGATTTTCTATTTAGAGTTTTATTGTGAAAATATACAAAAAGATTTTTGTTTGTCTTTTAAGTTTTTTTTTTCATGTGGTGTCTATAAAAAATGTGTAAGAACTCAATAAGATTTTTGGTTTATGTGTAGTTTAGTTTTGCACATTTAGTGTGGCATATTAGTGTATTTGAATCCACTTCCTTTCATGTCTTCATGTGTCTAAAATATTTTATTATGATTTTCAATACTTAAATTATTCTTCATCATGCTTTCATGGAGTAGGTTTAAAATGACTTGCTTAATGGATTCATTTTGTATATGCTACCTCACATACATGCACAACCTTTTTTGAATTTTAACTTCATGTGTTAAATGAGATAAGTTATGTGTTCTCCTAACAGTCTTATCATATACCTATATATTTGATTGGGAGATTTGTACATGTAAGAACTATTCCCCTTGAGTTTTTGCCTTCATTGGAAATATAAGTGTGCACGAAAAAAGGGCTACGAAGGGAGAAATATTCCTTTTATGAAAGGCCACCGTTGGAAAAAGCCTAAAAGAAATTAAGAGGCAAAAGACAAGAAAATATTGCAAAGGCAAATTTTTAGCATTGTTTCTTCAAAAGTGTGATATATTAAAAATATGAGAGTGAAAAATAACATATCTATAATTTTGAAGGTATTATAAGTTAAAGATCAATTGATTGGCATAATGATTCCTAGTTAGTTCATGTTTGACGCTATTGATTTGCATATCATCATTATTTTCTTGGCTCGTGTATATTGTATATGTTTGTGCATTATGAGTTTACTTTATCTGTCAAAATGAGCCTAAATCTTTGTTTGATAAAATTATTACAATCAAATATAATTCGTTGGACATTTTTGAGTGATTCGTTCCTAATTCCTTTATTTCTAGTTCACGCACCTTCACTCCATTTACCACATATTTGTTTAGATATATCGATATTGTGCTAGTGCGTAAAGCTTATATGTTTTGTGTCATGTTTTTGTCTTTTATACCTCTATATATTCTTGTGTTTAATTGATATCTTTTGCATATTTATATATGTGGTATTGTTTGCTTTGAGTCTTTGTGTTTGCATTTAATCTGTGAGTGTTATATGTTCATCTTAATTTCAAGTGGATTTAATAAGTATGTTATATGATCTCCATGATATTTTTTTGTTATTTTGTTTAGATTGGAATCCTACGCTTTCATTTATATTCAAGTTTGTATCATTTATTTCATCAAAATTGGTATTAATTGATCATTGTTTGAATTATTTATACTTGTGTTGCCAAGTTTTTTTAGTTTCTTGTTGATATTTACACCATTGCATGATATACTTGTTTTTTCTTACGCATGTTTCATTTTTCAAATAATTGAGAAATGATTTTATTATGATACTTATTCCTTGTCTACTCCTAAATGGGGGGGGGGGGGGAATGGTATCTCAATCTTTAGGGCTCGAGGGAGATTTTTGCCTTAAGGGGAGACGTCCTAACATAGGTAGAGATTGTTAGATAAAAGGGGAGGGTTTATTATTATGTAGTCTGTATTGTTATATAATTAAGATGCATTTAAAGATGTGTTTAAGTGTGCAGGTTTACAATGTTGCAATGAAGTTACACAAGAGCAACGTGTAACAACTCGCGTAATTTTTGGGCTATTTTCGAAATAAAGCGGAAAAATAAATTTTGAGTTAAAATTATTTTTATTGCTCAAGTATGATGGTTATTATTTTTAAAGGAGATAATTTCAAACGGTTTCGAAATCGAAATTAAAATGGAGTTTTAATGGAATATTTATTATATTAAAGAGTCCTCAAAATATAAAACTCTTTTAGAGTCCTCAAAATATAAAATTCTTTAGCAAAAACAAATATTTAAAATATTCAATGGTCAGATCGAGCTGAAATTATTTGGACTTCTTCTTCTCGTCTTCATCTAATTTTTTATAAAATTTCATCCGATTCCAACGATCCGATCGTCCGGAATAAATTTTTTAGTGTTTGTATCTGATTAGAACTCTTTTCTTAATCAAACTCCTAATCCTTTATATATTAACAAATTCGTGGATGGACTTTTCAAATCACTTTTTCTCAAACTTTTCAACCAGAAGACCTCTCCAAAATTAATCCCTTTCATCTACATACCATAGCCCCAAACTTATTCAAGATTTTGACCTTAGATTAGAAGGATTATATGGTGTTTTCTCGAGTTTGGGCTAGAACGAGATTTGAGTATTTTTACGAAAGGAACATGATGGTGTGTTTAGATTTTGAGACTGAAATCATGTGATGATTCATGTGATGATTTTGAGGTATGGGGTTTAACATAATATGCTCCTTAATCTCGCGAGTGTTATTCCATTGGTTTCATGTTTAATTGAACTCATATTTGAATTTCTAAATTCAATTGGAATCTGGAAATTATTTGTTGGAATCTAATTTTCGATTCATGTGGTATTATATTTGGTGTTGAGGATGTTGTCATGAGATTTTAATATGGCACGGAGTTTGGGCACCCGCCAATATTTCTTTTTCCGGATATGCTAAAAAATGCATAGGCGCGGTACGGTGGTGAAGCCTGGTGACCCGGTTAATGTGTTTTTGAGAAATTATATTGATAAAAATGCTTGAGATTCGCATTTGATTTGAATATTCGCACTCGTATTGTTACGTTTTATTCACCGCTAATATTTCTTGAGCATCTTTCCTGTCGTATTGTGTACTTCCCCATATTTTCTTTTAGTGGCAGGTTAGGGCGGATTATGGGCGCTTGGGATTTTTGGAGATGGATTTTACCGTGGATTATTTTGGGAAGATTATTGGAGAATACAAGTTGGAAGAATTGCATTTATTTTGATGTAAAGAGCATTTGGAGATTTATTTGTCTTCGAGATAGTTAGATTGATGTATATATTCTTTATCACCTTTATTTCACATGTGCATGGACTTTTTGAACATTGTACTTACTTGTCATAGGTTGAATACGATGTTCTTATCTCAATCGTGCTTAACAACGAACCAAATGTAGCAAGAGACAAGTTGTGCTTGTAGAACCATTGCCCGAGTTTTATTTCACGAACAATATTGATATATATTAAGCAATGGAAAGGGGCTACGAAAGAGCAAAATTATCTATGCGTTAAAAGCCACCATTTGTAAAAAGAGCCGAAAAGATAACGACTCACAAAAATAAAAGTGCCAAAGCCATTTATTTTATATTCACTGATGCTTCGCTACATATGAGAATTATGATATCTTCAAAAATATTTTAGAGAGAACTCATCTATATAAGAGATTTTGAGGGTGTTGTAAATTAGAATATCAATAGGTTTGCATAACGGACTCTCTTGAAAAGCATTAAATAATTTGGCGTTATTAATTTGAGAATCATTTAAATTCGTGGCATGTTGCATAAGTCGAGTCAATTTCATTAAATTTCAGCGTTCCTACACTTAAGGTTGAAATTGAATTCTTTCTTTAAAAGTATCTCATTGACTTCGTGCACCGATGTTATGAATGCCTATCTCGATTTACCTGTGGAGAATGTTAACACGGTCATATTTACACATTCACGATTCAGATAGTTTAGTGTTAATATATGGTGCTATGTGTTTTGTACCAATATGTAATTTTTTACATATATTTGAAAACAATTGAGAATTTTAAATAATAGTAGTTTTAAAAGGGAAGAACATATTATGGGGGAGAATAATTACATGATTATAGATGTTATATCCTGGCTTCCTTATATGTTGTGATGTAGTTATTCATACTTAGCTTCTTACCTTTTGTCTATTGCGGATAAAAAAGAGAAGAACACATTGAGGGGAATTTAATTTATATATTTTTTTAAACTCGTATGCATCATGGTATTCTTTGCTTCATGTGTGTAGCTCTCTTTTTCTTTGATGATGATTTCATGGACTACACAAGAGGAAAAATTTTGGTCGAAGACAAAGTCTTCATTATCGTTTTGTTTTGGGTTTCAGAAGGCATTAGAACATTGTCTTAAGGATTTTATTGTAATATGGATTTCGATTTTTATTTTGTAGCGGAATAGCCAAAATTGAGATTTGTAAGAGCAAGGTTTTATAATTGCTCATAGCTTAGTAATTTTAGCGTATCCTGTTACAAATCGGTGCTACAAATCGAAGACTATATCCGCATTTCCTCCATGATCTTTTAAGACTTGTCAGCGACCGAGCATCATTTTCGAATTTCATGTCACAAATGTTTTAAAGAGGTATTCAGACTAGTGGTTTTTAATTCTTGGTCAAATTATATTGGGGTGATTGTTATTATAAACTCAAGGCATTTCTATAAGATGGATTTTTAAAATAATTGTTTTAACTTTAATCTTGTTAGAACGATATTATGATCTTATTGGCACTAGATCGCCTTCTCATTAGAACCTGATTGAAACGAGCATCTAACGAGTTATGCCATGTTCATGAAAACCAGACTCGTTTGAAGGCCGTTCGAAGGACATTTGAATGAAAATGTCTTCTCATTCAAACGAAATGAAATTTCATTATAACGAACCCTTGTTTTCATTCGAACGAGATCTCATTTTCGTTCGAACAAGATTTTCGCCTTTAGATTTATGTTTTTCTATAAAAAGGTTTCTAATGACCTAATTTTCAAAGACTGGCGAAAACAAATTTCCAATACATGTTCTAAACGTTTGCCTTTTTGTGTTTCACATGACACTTTTCCTTTACAAATCATCCATCCCTCTTTATGATTTATTGAGATATTTCAAACCCTAGTTTCTATAAACACATCAAACCCTTATAGAGATCTGCTCTACGGCTGACCTTTGTGGAGTTGTGACTCTACAACTGAAGAAGAAGGCTTATCGTTATATACCAAGGGAAGACCACTTTATGTGGATGGTGTTGGACTGTGTTGTATTCTGTAGAAGATTTAAAGACCCTACATATTATACTTAATGGAGCTAAGTAGTCTATAAATAGATTGTCTCTGTACAGTACAGAATACTAAGTTTTGCCGGAAAGGGATTTTTCCTTACTTCTTTTGTGTCTTTGGTTTGATTGTGTGATTGATTGACCAGTGTTTAATTTGGACTTCATCATCGCATGCACACCAATTCCAAATCAAGATAAAATTTGTTAAATTTTGAATTTGTGTGTGCGTAACCTAATATACGGGTTATCCATACAAACTCTCATTCTCACTCTAAAAGTAGGGTAAAAGATTATTCAATACTAATGGACTTGTATGTCCTTGGTGCAATAGTGCTTTTTTTACCGCAAGTGTTTCCATTCTAAAAATCATGTGTTCTTGTGGTTGTATGCTTCTTTATTCTCCACTTATTAATTGCATCACCCTCATAATAGTAGACTAATTAATTATATTATGTCAAATAAAATTTTGGTTAAAGTAAAACAATAATTTTTGTGGATGCATAATTAATTATGAAATTAATTAATCTGGCTTGAATCTCTAGGCTCATGGAGATTGATAGAATTTGAGGTCAAAGAAAGTACTACAAGTTTGGTATAGTCTTGAACAAACCCATGAAGATAATTCATCTGAACTATGAGGTCTGACCCATTGCTTATGTTTGAGGACTATAAGGTTGAGGTACTTCCTCTTATCTCTCAACCTCGACCTAAGTCATAGGAACCACCTTAAGACTTGATGTTGAAAATTGTACCTATTATCATCATACCTCATAATTATGTGCTATTTGATGCAATACTTTCGAGTGAGGTGAAAACCTTTAAAAGAGTTATGTGTTCAGTTTACTAGTGTATTTTCTTTATCTGATGATTATGAGGTGGTTGATGAATGGACACCTCAACAAGTCTTAGCCTCCAATTCAAAATGGTCGAGAATTCTAACTGCTAACCTGTTGGGACTAGTGGCTTCTTAAGCCTTGAGTCTTATCAAAAGTAAAATTCATAACCTTAGTGGGACCTAAAGCCAACCTAATTATTGATTAGACGTTAGTTACTCAAAATCCACTTTACAAAGAGTAATTATTTAGCGTATTTAAAGGAAAATGATAATATGTTCACGTAGGGCCTGTGTTTTAACCCCTAAAATAGCAAGTATGAGAGATTGAGTCATTTTATGCTAACTTTCATTTTCGACTCAATGGGTGAGACTAGTTGATGTGTCATTTCTACACTGACTCGTGATTGGTCCCAACACCAATGTGGTCCAAACATGAGACAATATGGGTGCGACCTCATTGAATAAAAAATTAGAGTCGACCTATAATTATGAATGTGAGAATTCACATTGTTCAAGAATGAGTAGGTCACCAAGTATATTAGTCTATTTTACAACATTAGTAATGCTTTACTCTCTCTCTCTCTCTCACTCTCTCTCTCTCTCTCTAGGATTCCCTAGGGATCGCATGGTTGTTCATGCTGAAAACCAACCAAAACCTTCTTCATTAAACCCTTCTAAGCCTCTTAAACCCTCAAACCCTTTGTCTAAATTATTTGCATGTTTGTTAGTTAATAACAACACTCATGGACCTGACCTTAGATCCCCAACCACATTCAAAGGAGAGCCTACAGTCCTTTTTTCTGAAGAAAACATTGCAGCTTTGACTGCCCCTTTTAATCACTCCTTAATGGGAAAGTTTTCCTATGGAAGACCTTATATCGATATGATTCGCAAAACCTTTTTTCCCTTTTCCTCAAAAGCATACTACTCCATTGGTCTAATAGATTTAAAGCATATACTAATCAGACTCAATTGCGAGAAAGATTATATACGCTTATGGCTAAGAGAACAGTGGTACATAGGCAAATATCCAATGTGCACTTTTAAATGGACTAGTGTTTTTCATCCTAATGAGGAGAGCCCTATAGCCCCAGTGTGTATTAACTTGCCAAGCCTTCCTATCCATTTTTATGCAAAATCTCTTTATTCAATAGCCTAGCTGGTGGGAAAGACGTTGAAGATGGACTCATCCACTGCTGATGTAACTAGACCTAGCATTGCATGTGTGTGTAGAAGTTAATCTCCTTGAGGATATACCAAAGAGAATTTGGATTGGCTGCAGATCCAAAGATTTTTGGCAAGCAATCTCTTAAGAGAACATGCCTTCTTTTTTACAATATTGCATGAAGAAGTCACCAAGAAATATATCTTTGAGAATCATTCCAATAAGATAACTCCCAAGAATAATGCTAGACCTGAAGAAGTCATCAAGAAATATATCCCAGTTAACAATGACAAGAATGTGCAATAAGAGACCATAACAGACAAAATAATGCAGCCTTTAATTCAATTTCCTAAAAGTAATGTTGGAGTCATTCAAGATTATGAAGAAAATAGAGAAGTGGTCCAAGAAGTCCCTCAAGCCAAAGAAATCAATTATAGAAAAGTGGCCATCTAAAAGAATATGCAGACTAGAAACAATATCCAAAACCAAATTGATAAGATCCACCAATGTGATATGTCAAATGAGGAGATGGGTATCATTAATCGATGTAATATATCCCCAAAAGCTACAGACCTACCTAAATTCATTAAACATCAAGCATTTAACAAAGATTACTCCTCGGATAATGAAGGAGATGGGATGAAAATCCCTATGATGAGAGAACTCACAAACTTTAGCATTTAGTTGGAGGTTCAATGGAAGAAGAAAAAAGAGGTCCAGTCTCAACAAGCCAAGTTTAATAAAAAAAAAGACATGTGCTGAAGAAATTTCCATGTCAGTTCCCACCTTTCCCAAAAAGACAAATCACATTCCTTTTGATCCTCTTTCAAGATGGTTACTAGAGCTTTAGGTAATAGAAATTTTCTAAATGCCACTTATTTATGTCAATGATTAATTTCATTTGTTCGAATGTGAGAGGAGTAAGAAACAAAGTCACTAATAGAAGAGTAAAAAAATTGATCAAAACCTACAAATTACCAGATGTAGCTGTTTTAGAGACTAAAGTTGATTCAGCTGCAATTGGAAAATACCAAGTAAAATGTAAGTTATGTAAAAGTGTTTCTAATACAAATAACAAGACATGGTTTCTTTGTAGTGATGTTAACCACTTTTTAGTTATAAAGGATGGAGATTAACTTATTCTTGCATATTAACTATTGTGGCCAAGTTCTCTCAGTTAAAAGAAGGGAATTATGGTCTGATCTGGAAGTTTTAACCCATAAATCCTCCAAATAATCATGTTTAGTCATAGGATATTTCAATGTTGTCTCCTCAGAAGTTAAAAAATTAGGTGGTGACCAAGTGGAATTCAATGCAGTAGAAGATTCCAATGATATGATGACTTTTTATTACCTAACTAACTTGGAACACTTAGGCTCTAGATTCACATGGTCAAACAATAGATCTAAAGGCACTATTTTTTTAGATTGGATAGATGCCTAGTTGGTCAACAATGGCTTCAAGAATTCCCTTCTTCTAGCATCACTTATCACCATAGACTTTATTCTGACCATAGTCCATTGCTGTTGAAAATCAAAATTTCTTGAGATAATTGTCCTAGGCCTTTTATGTTCCTTCACATGTGGTGCATAAATTTTAATATTCATCAAATTATTGAGGAATGTTGGGCAACTAACATCAATGCCCATTATATGACCCTGTTTGCCTTAAAATTAAAAACATTGAAGAGTTATCTTAAAGAACAGAATAAGACTCACTTCAAGAACATGTTTCAATATGTCAAGGATCTTGAAGATTGTTTGTTGATTAAAGAAAAACGATTTGAGATTAACCCTAATGAGACCACGAGAACTGAAAGGTTTGAGATTAAAGTCGAGTTCAACATAGCTTTGAGGAGAGAATATAGTTTTTGGTAGAAGATGAGCAGGAATAAATGGCTTCAACTTGGGGATTAAAATACTAAATTATGTCATTACACTGTAAAGGCAACCAATAGAAGATTAGATATTAACAAAATCAAAGATGAAAATGATCAATGGGAGGAATCTAAAGAACAAGTGGAGAGAATTTTTCTTAATCATTTCAAAACATCTTGGAAGGATGAATTTAAGGAACTTAACTCTAATATTATCAATTTCATCACTAGAAGCATTATTGATGATATAAATTAAGACCTTGGCAAGTATCCTTCTGAATCAGAAATCTTCTCAGCCATTTAAAGTTTAAAGGCAACTAATGCTCTTGGCCTAGACGGCTTTAGAGGGTAATTCTACCTAAAATTCTGGGAAATCATAAAGAATGATCTTACTTTAGCTATTCAAGATTTCTTTGCAGGCTCAGATATCCCTAAAAGTTGGACCAACAAATCAATTATTCTTGTACCCAAAGTAAAAAACCCCATAAAATGTCCAAGCTTTAGGCCTTTAAGCCTATGCAATTTCTCAAATAAAATTATTTCAAAAATTTATGTGTAAGGTTAACAGAGGTCCTGCCTAATATCATATCCAAAAACAAAAGAGGATTTATCAAAGGGAGATGTATACAAGACAATATTATGCTAGATCAATAAATGGTCCACTCTATTGGGAGGAAAGCCCATGGATCCAATGTGATCATCAAGTTAGACATGGAAAAAGCATACGACATGGTATATTGGCCTTACCTTTGTGAAGTCCTTAGAAAATTTGGATTTAATGATCTATCTATTGATCTAGTTTGGATATTTATCTCTAATAACTAGTACTCCATCATCATTAATGGCCAAAGAAAAGTTTTTTTATAACGGCACGAGGGGCCTTTGGCATGGATAACCTTTATCTCCTGCCTTATTTGTCATTGTAACTAAGGTTCTAAGTAGAAATTTGGACAATTTACTCATATCAAAGTAGGCTACTCATTTTACTCATCCTCAAAGAAGTCAACTCGTTTCTCATCTTGGATTTGCTGATGATGTAGTTATCTTAATTAATGGTGGAAAGAATAATTTAAAATCCTTGTTCAAAATGATTAAAGAATATGAGGATACTTCTGGTTAGCTTATTAACTCCTTAAAAAGTTCATTCTATATGACTCATAAACCTCTTTCTTCTAGAACGCTAGCAGTAGTTAATTATACAGAACTCGCTCTCAAATCTCTACCTATGAAATATTAGGTTTCTACTTACACAAAGATAGAGTCAAATTTATTCTCTTTACTGAGCTGTTGAATAAGATGAAAGATAAGCTAAATGTGTGGTCTTCAAAGTGGATCTCTCAAGAAGGTAGGCTAAATCTCATTAGGCATGCTTTATCTTCTATTCCCATCTACCAAAATTAGTTATGAAGATTATTGATCGTATTTGTAGTAAATTTTATTGGGGAAGTTGCAATAAAGAAAATCCTAATCATTGGACCAATTGGTTAGAGGTTTGTTTCCCCTTTGAAGTAAGAGGGCTTAATGTCAGATGTATTAATAATTTGGTTACTCCTTCATCTTTAAAACACTACACCAAAATGACAAAATTGTCACCTTTCAGCCGGTCACCCTTGTCAAGGCCGTGACAAATGTATTTGTCACGGTCGTGTCACGGTAATTGACCGTGACAATTCTTTAAATAATTGTCACGGTCAATGACCTTGACACGACCGTGACAACTTCTGCAGTAAAAAAAGCCCTAGTCTTCTTTTTTTCCCACCCTTTTTTGGTTTTCCCCCTCTCTCTCTCTCTCTCTCTCTAAGCGATTTCTGCTCTCTCTCTCTAAGGAATGTTTTTTTCCTCTCTTTCTCTTTCATTTCTATATGTGTGTGTATGTGTATGTGTGTATATATATGTGTGTATATGTATGTGTATTTGTGTGTGTATGTGTGTGGTGGTGTGTGGTGGGGGAGGGGGGAAGGGGGTAGTGGGGAGGCGGTGGGGTGGGGAGGGTGGGGTGGGGGTGGGGGTGGGGTGGGGTGTGTGTGTGTGTGCGTAGGTGTGTGCGTGTGTGTGTGGTGGGGGGGGGGGGTTAACAATTGTATAGCTTTAATTAATAAATTGTATAGCTTTAATTGTAATTTTAATTGTATAGTTTTAGATGAAAGTAAATTAATAATTAGTGCCAATTTCATATGAAAGTAGGATTGCCCCTCATTGTAAATTAGTAAATTAATAATTGTATACTTTAATTGTTAGTTTAATTGATTAAATGAATTAATTGAGTAGATGAATTAGAAGGAGTACGGGTTACACATTTGTTGTTGAAATTGCTGTTGGATTATTTTGTTTGGTAAATGTTGGGTTGGTTAGTTTTAAAAGTGGCATGACCACTGGATTATTGTCCATATGGGGGTGGGATTTTTTAATTTTTTTTTAAAATTACTTTGTATATAGAACAATATATACAATGTATATATGTGTGTGGTGGTGTGTGGTGGGGGAGGGGGGCAGGGGGTGTTGTGGGGGAAGGGGGTGGGGTGGTGGGGTGTTTGTGTACTAATAATTCCATGCTTTACATCTATTCCGGCATATATAATATATATAATAATAATTCCATGCTTTACATCTATTCCACGTTAGATGTTTTCAACTAATTTAGACATATTTATGAGTGTATGTGTATATGTGTGTGTATATATGTGTGTGGTGGTGTGTGGTGGGGGTGGGGTAGGGGTAGGGGTGTGTGTCTGTGTGTACTAATAACATTTTTTTTATCTGTACTAATAATATTTTTTACAGCAAATGTCTCCTTCGGGTATTAAGGTGAAGATGATGATGTTGTTTATGATGATGTCGTCTGGGCTCGGTGGTAGCGGAGGCGACGAGGGCTCCTCCGCCCCTAGGCTTCCCAAATATGAAAAATCTGGGATTACCATCGAGAACAAATCGGATCTATTAGCGAGATCCCTCGAGCTGCTAAAGACGGTCATCGGCCCGGGGTTTATGAGTTGAAAGGAGGTGCCATATGAGCTCAAGTTAGCTGTTTGGGTGGCACTACAGGTAATATATTTATATTTATATGAATATTTCAATTGCAATTTCAATTTCGATTTCGTTTTCATTTTATATTTATATTTATATTTATATTTATATTTATATTTATATTTATATTTATTCGCAACTAACATTGAATTTGTTGGACAGGAACAATTCAACTTGGATCCAAAGCTACGCGATTCCGTCTTGGAGCAGTTGAGGGAGCAACACAAGACGTGGAAGAAAAAATATGTGGACACGGTACTTTGGGAAAACACGAGAGTCCATTATACAATGGTGTGGATCCGTCCCGTCCAAGGAGCCGATCTCATTGGCACAATAGTAAAAGTTCATTGACAATGAGATCGAGGATAGACAATTGGCATCTCGCCAATCGGGGAGGGAAAATCGGGCAAAAAAGACGGACGTGCACTACTCCGACCGGACCTCTTACGCCGAGGTGGAGCATAGGATGAAGGTAAGATTTAATTTTTCTATAACTACAAAAATATATTATTCTTCATTATTTTACTTTGCGGGGCCGATACTAATTTTACTTTATTTTATTTCAGGGGTAGGGAGTGGGCCAAGGGGTAAGCCACATAGACTCGATACTTATGTGTCTCTTCGGACGAAGAAGGGGAAGGACAAGGAGGTGTCCCTGAGTGTCGTGGCCATGATTGTAAGTAATCCGACAGTCTAATTTTTGTTAATTACGTTATAATTTTTTAGTTTACTTATTTTACTAATCATGTGCTTTTTGTCGTTTCAGGCAAAGCTTAAGGAAGTGCATAAGTCGCAGTCTGATGCCGACAAGGCGTCTTTGTCCACAGACGCACTCAACCAAGTGCTTGGCTCTGATCGCAAGGGGAGGAAAAGGGGGGTGAGCTCGCGGGTGGCCAAATCTAGGATCATCGGATTGGAGACGAGTGACATCGGGTTGGCTCAAACGGTGGATTCACACGACGCGAAGCCGTCCCGTTTGGAGGCGACGGTCCAAGATATGTACGCATTCATGAAGCGTACATTGGGCGGAGACCATAAGGGGAAGGGGAAATGGAAGGAGAAGGCGGTGGAGGAGGAGGAGGTACGGGAGAACAAGGCGCAGGAGGACGAGGATGTGGACCTCGCTGCTTCTTCACCGTCATGTGCGTATTTCGATGATCCACTTCCTTATTTGGCTCCCTTCCCCAGACCATTGTCGACACTTGGTTGACCGAGCGTGTTCATATTGGATGTATTTGATGGCCATCAGACAGGGCGGGGGTTGAGGGACCCGAATATCATCGAGGGTGGAATAGTTCATTGACGTGCGCTTCAAGGGATCGAGTCCAAAGTGCTCGTCACGCATGTGATACCCGGGAAGGAGAACTCCCTATTGTGGTTGCGCGAACAATGCGTCACGCTGTATATTAGTGGGTGTGTCAATTAGTATATCGTGTGGCCAACTCACCTCCTCACATTTACCCAAGACATGTAGTAACATTATTTTTAAGTTTGTCCATTTTAATTATATTTGGATTATATCGTCATGTATATTATTTCTATTTTGAATATTTGGATTATATCGTCATGAATATATATTTTCACTATCTTTAGTTTATTTAGATATATGATGTTTGAACAGGTACAACCAACGTTGCTATAACAGGTTCAAATATACAGCTGGGCAGTGGTAGTGGCCATACTGCCCAGCAGAATTTTTTTAAATTCTGCCCAGAATTGTCACGGTCAATGACCGTGACAATTTTTTAAATATTATCACGGCTTTGTCACGGTTAATAACCGTGACTAAACGTGTCACGGTCCATGACCTTGACACGACCGTGACAATCCTAACGGACTTGTCAAGGTTAATGACCGTGACACGTCCGTGACAAAAAAATTTGTCTCGCCCCTAATTATCACGATCATTGACCTTGACAAGTCCAACTTGTCAAGGTCAATGACCGTGACAATAGTGCAGATTTGGTGTAGTGAAATTATATTGGAAGTTTCAATTTGACAAATGGATATGGGCTTCTTTTATGAGGAACAAGTACTCTATAACATCCAATTATAGGCCTGCCTCTCCTATTTTGAAGAAAATTATAGCCATTAGACATTTGGGAGAAAATTTTATTGATGTAGATAATCAACTCTGGCTACCTTCATCTACTGGGATTTCTCTTTCAGCACAGTCTACTAGTGCTCAAGAAAATCTAGACCAGAATCTCTTATTTGCAAATTCATTTGGTAAAAATATTTTTCGATTAAAATCTTTAATTTTAATTGGAAAGTTATCAAGCATGAAATACCTCTGAGTCCAAATTTAAAATTTGGGCATCAGGTTGGCATCAAGATGTAGAGGTTGTGAGGCTGAAGAAGAATCAGTAGATCATGTCGTCCTTCATTACAAGTTACCTAAAATGGTATGGTTCCATTTTAGTGAAAAAATTAGGGTGAAGCTTAATTTCGTCTCATGTAGATCCATGCTCCTTTCATGGTGGATTAGGATGCCTAAAAGGGCCTACAACTAGTTCATTGACATCTCTACCTACAATAAGTATTTTATAAATTTGGAAAGCGAGGAATTTAAACTAATTTGACAAAATTCAAATGCAATCCAAGAATTTCCTTAAGTCTGTTATTAGTTTGATCAGAGATATGAACCTTGTTCAAGTTTTCAATGATAGGAGATACTCTGGTGATAAATTTTTAGTCAATTGGTTTAATTTGAATATTAGACCTAAATATTTTATTCTAAGTAAATGTGTTTGGACTAAACCTCCCATGAGATACTTTAAACTAAATATAGATGGTTCTTTAAAGGGAAACCCTAGTTTAAGTGGAGTAGGAGGAGTGATTAGATATGATAAAAGTTTCTTCGTTATAGGCATTGCAAATGCTTTGGATCACAATTCTTCTCTATTTGTAGAGATAAAAGCTCTTGAGGTAGGGATTAATTAGTCAATCAACTTAACTTGGATTAAGTTTTGATAGAATCTGATTCAAAAATCATTATGGACATTCTCTCTAATAAGACTAAACCTCCTTGGCCTATTAATGAGATCATTAAAAACCTCCTCCTTCCCAGAAATTTCACGATCTATCACATTTGGAGAGAAAGTAATTCAGTAGTTGAGGCCTTAGCTTCCAAGGATGTCTCTACTAAACGGTCATCATCCTATAGGTATTTTAAAGATCTTTAACATATTCTTAAGGGCCTGCTTAATATGGATAGACAAGGATTTTCTCAAATTAGATTAAAGCATGTTGTCTTATAAGGGGTTAAGTTATAAAATCCCATATTTATACCTTAGATTTCTTGTTAGTCTTTCTGTAATGGGGATATGTATAAATCCCCAAGTTCATTGTCTTAAAATATCTAGAGTAATGGGCCTGACCTCTAGATTTAATTCAGGTAAGGCTTGTATGCCGCGGAGAGGTTGTTTTTATTTTTTACTTTTTAATCAAATGTGTGGGGGTTCCGTCCCTCTTCTATAAAAAAAATAAAAATAAAAAGAATAATTATTACTGAGAGATCTTCATGGGAATTTGTGCCTATTAACTATATGTCGGCACGATTTTATTATTATTTTTAGGTTCATAGTGTGTGAACTTGTGACACATTTTATCAGGACCATTTCTATAAAAATAAGAGAACCTTAAAAATACTAATGGTCCATTTGATAGGCTTGAATTTCCATTACAAATGCAAAAAAAAAAAGACAAATGAGGGTTTTGTCCACTTTATGTGCATTTGATATGAATATATTGTCATTGAAAATGAACCCATGCTTTACCATGCTTTGTCATCTTTTTCTAGCAAAATTTTCTCATCTCATACCCAAAGAAAATTTTGCCACCCTAAATCTATCAACTTTCTTTTTGTTAAAATAAAATATTTTTTGCTATATTGTTAATGTTAACTATTTATTTTATATCACATTTTTAACAATCGCTTTTTATATTAAAAAAGTGTTTTAATAAAACAAAGTATTTTATAAAAATAAAAAACTATTTTTCTATAAAAAATTGTTTTCACTATTTTAAAAAATTATTTATATAACTAAGTTATACAATTTAAACTGGTTTAAAAACAGTTAAACATTTTTCTAAAACATTTAAAAGCTTTTTTTTATATAAAAAATGGTTTTCAGTTTTTTTAAAACAATAAAATTATATTAATCCTAAAAACAAAAAAAATAATAAAACTATTTTTATACAATAAAAAATCATTTTACAAAAAAGGTTTTTTATATATGTAGGGGGAGTTCCAAGTCCAAGTTTAATTAGCAAGGATGATCTTGCACTAAATAAAGGATTAACGATAGAATAAAGACTGAAGTTGCTCGAAGGACCTTCCACAGAGATCAAGCCCCTTCGAAGGACAATATATTTGTAATAAGAATTATGATGTACTTGTATTTGACTTTTGTAATTATCAAATTTATTTTGTAATGTTTATGAGGTTGATCATTACCCTTGAGGGACTATGTCTGGAAGGGCACGAGAAAGCTTAAATGCTCTATCGAATAACCCCATTCTGGGAACCTCGCAAGGATTTGGTTTGGAGGATTGGGAGCAAGGAAATGTTAGGAAAGAAATATCCAACTCCCATAGCACACTTAGGCAAAACCTTGGTTTGTACAAAGCACAGTGGAATAGATGCTTGAGTTACCATATCCTGGAGAACCTCCTCGACGGACCTCATACCAAATAGTTATCCAAAGATAGTCTTTGATTCCTCACATACAGTTCATAGGCTGCTCGATCGACCATTAGTTGAGCAACCTTCGCTCGATGAACCACATTTTTTATTGATGTGACAACACATCCTTTATAGATTACCGTTTACTAACTTTATGATGTCATGGAATCTAACATTTAGGAGCTCTAGGAAATAGCATTCAAGTGAGTTTATTCCTATGATGGAAAGATTGTTTAATGAGCTTATGCCTTCCAGCCGTCTTAGGATGGACCTTTGGGCTTACACATCCCATCCTAATAAATGCCACGATACCTCTGGTAGGATAAACAGTTTTCCTGCTAAAATATCATATCTTATGAATTTAATGCATTATCTTTAGCATTAATAATATGGTATCATTTCATTGATTGTGTTCAGTTCATTTAATGCAAGTAAGGTCACTTAGGTGACCTGGATCCCATATAAATACCCCAGCAATATAGTTTACATGGACGAAAATTTGAACCTAGAATTGCGTTGAGATTTCTCTAAACAAGAGTGTTTATTGTGAGATCATTATTGTGTGATTATTTCCTTTGCCTCCATTAACACCGATCTTGAGCATTTATTGTGCCTTGAGGTTACTTCCTTGCCATTATTGCGCTAAGGGTGCTTGTTTCTTCTCCCTCTGACCAAGTTGCTTGCAGGTCTCTTCCATTTATTACGCTTTCGGAGCATTGATAATGTAAAAGACTTCATTTAATACAAGCTTAAGTATTGAATATTATTTGTCTACGACTTGCATTTATTATCATTTTTTATTGTTCTCTGGCACTAATCATGATCTTGATAAGGGATTACGCCACGTTTAATACTAATTGTATTTCAAGAACGCACCCCTTATATTTAGTGACTCCGATGGGGAGGTATTCTCTTTAGGAATATTATGGATGATAATGTTACCAACATCATAGACTTTGATTCTTTATAGCGTGAGGAATAAGTGTACATCACTGTCTCACCGAAAGGGGTAAGAAAGGAATGTGCAGGTCCTAACTTGTTTGCTACAGATGTGGTTAAGCATAGGAACACCCTGATCATAGCCAAACTGTATAGCTACTCGGTTGGGTGAGTAAAGGGAATAATATGAGGACCACTTAGTATAAAAGGGAAGATATGAGGAGATAAGAATAAGAGAAATACCGTTCGAGGGAAAGTTCCTCGCATATTCCTCATCAATAAGGCTAATAGCCTAGCTTCTTCATCGAAAAAAGAGTTTGTCAAATACTGGCTTACACCAATATAAGGGCGGAACATAATTTTTTTAATATTATCAATGAAAGGTTATAATGACTTATTGGACTACTTGTGGTTCCAACATAACATATGAGGTACTTTGATGGGATAAAATGTGTGGAGGGTACCAACGGGTGCATATTCTGGGAAATGGGCATAAAGGAATGTAGTCAGAAGGACGTGGTTCGCATAATTGGAGACATAAAAATGACCAATATTGCGTGATAAATCATCCTGCACACGATCGAGCCAGGTGCATAAAGAGACCGAAGTTATGGGAGATAATAAGATTTTCACTCCAAAGGCCATTCAAACATCCATGTTAATTAAATCTTTCCCCGGACAGTCATGGGGCTTCCCAAGAATGAATATATTGGAAAAGATTACCCAAATGTAACATGCTAACTCTATGGATGAACCATAACCACTTCTAGTAGGTGGCACCTCAGCCACCTATTAAATTTTGGATCCCTCATTGCAGCCTCTCGAGCCTTCGTGTTGACTTCATCCTTAATGTAAAAAGAAATAACGAATTACCTCAGAAAATGTGAACTTATTGTAAGACACTGTGAATTTCTTGACCACTGCCTCTAAATATGTTCGAGCGGTTGCCTTAGCGCTAGATGTATCCTCCTCAAAGAAAGTCTCAAAATCGACAGTCTCCAATCCTAACATCTCGTAGATATCCTCCAGGGTGATAATGACTTTCCCCTAATTGGTAATAAAGGTGTGGGTACGGTGACTCCACCGAGAAACTAAAGTGCGAAGTGTGCCATTATTTTTAGCAAGTGTGGGGTCACCAAACTAGTAGGTGGATGACAGTCCTAACACCTCCAGTTTGGAGGAACACTTGCCATTAATGTACTGCGTCCAAAGTCCCATCCCCTTACAAGAACCACTAGTGAATTCAAACTCCACATTTGAATAAGGGAAATCATCCTTTCAATTATGAAGTGAGTAATGGTGTCGATTGGTATATAGGCAAAGTCCTTGACTGTATCACTCTTGTCCATCAACAAAGTTACCGCCTCCTTAGAAGTAAGTATGTCCAGAAATTGGTTGGCAACGGATCAGAAGTGGGTTTACTCATTAAAATACAGGCACAACGATAACGGGCCCATTGGTTCTAAAGGGCATGAGTCCAAGGGGAGACGTTCCTAACAGAGGGAGTTTTATTTTTAACATGAGATGTGGATACACAAAGAAGGTTAGAGAAGAAAATAAGTTAAGGTTCTTGCAAAAAAGCAGAAGAACAATGATGTCTCCTCTTTCTCTCTTTAAAACAAGATTGTAGAAAACCTTAAGGGTAAAAAACCCTGAGGCTAAGTATGTGCCCTTTTATAAGTAGAAAAAGGTTATTTATAGGGAAAGACGGTGCGAATAGCCCACTCACGAGTAGCTGTGTGTATCCAAGGAATAAAAGAATTGAATTTGAGGTGGCGAAGTATGAAGTCCCTCACGTGGCTCACACACGCGCGTGGAGGAACTGATTCAGATTTGATAATGATTATTGCAAACAGGTGACGCATGAGGCGCCTCTCATGAGATACACGCACAAAACCCATCACGCCATGTATAAAGTGGGAGGATGAATGTCAGTTGCAATTAATGTGAAGCGACACAAACAATAATAATTAACGTTGGAAATTCAAATTCCAAAAATCCTCCTCTTGGGGAAATAAATCGTTTTGGGGGGAATTTTGAAAAAACCCGTTTATTCTTCCCCAATGAGTTAAATAATCTCATCTACACACAAGTACAATGTGTTTCTCTAAAGATAGATACATAGATGAGCTCAATGGTTTCTCAGAAAAAAGCTAGCCCGAAGAGAAAAGTGGTTCGAAGATTTATAACAGTATTTCGTACAGATATTTCTTCACCTGGTAAACAAATATCTCTACAAAGGTCCAAGTCCAAGATTGATTAGTAAGGATTATCTGGCACCAAATTAAGGATTAATGACAGAATAAAGACTAAAGTTACTCGAAGGACCTTCCACAAAGATCAAGCAGCAAGAATAATGATGTACTTGTATTTGACTTTCCTTGTAATTATAAAATTTAATTTTTAATATTTATGAGGCTGGTTGGTACCCTTGAGGGACCATGTATGGCAAGGCATGGGAGTACTTACATGCTCTATCGAATAACCTCATTCTGAGAACCCCTCGGGGATTTATTTTGGAGTATTGGGAGCAAGGCAACGTTGGGAAAATAATACCCACTTGGTTTGTACAAAGAATAGTTGAATAGATGCTCGAGTTTCCATATCTGAAGGAACCTTCTAGAGGGACCTCATACCAAACATTTATTCAAATATAGTCTTTGATTCCTCACGTACAGTTCATAGGCTGCTCGAGCGACCATCAGCTGAGCCACCTTCGTTCGATGAATCACCTTTTTGATTGATATGACAAAAAATCCTTTACATATTACTGTTTACTAACCTTATGACATCAAGGCATCTGACATGTAGGAGCTCTAAGAAACAACACACAAGAGAGTTTATTCCTATGATGGCAAGCTTGTTTAATGACCTTGTACCTTCCAGATGTCTTATGATCCACCTTTAGGTCACATCCTGATTAATTACACCATACTTCTGATATGCTAAATAATTTTCCCTCCAAAATAGCATATTTTGTGCATTTAATGCACTATCTTCAACATTAATAACATGGTATCTTTGCAGTTATTGTGGTCAGTCCATTTAATGCTAGCAAAGTCAGTCAAGTGACCAGGCTCCCATATACCCCAACAATATAGTTTACATGGCTGGCAATTTGAACCTAGAATCTATACTGGGATTTCTTTAGACAAGAGAGTTTGCTGTGATATCATTATTATGTGATTATTCCCTTTTTCCTCAATTAACACCAATCTTGAGCATTTACTATGCCTTGAGGTTACTTCCTTACCATTATTACGCTAAGGCTGCTTGTTCCTTCTCCCTCCGACTAAGTCGCTCGCAGGTTTCCTCAATTTATATCGCTTTTAGAGCATTTATGTTGTAAAAGACTTCATTTAATACAAGCTTGTGTATTGAATATTGTTTTTCTTTTACCTGCATTTATTATCATTTCTTATTGATCTTTGGCACTAATTATAATCTTGATAAGGGGTTACGCCTCGCTTAATACTAATTATATTTCAAGAGCCCATATCTTACAATATAACAAAAACTACTTAACTGTTAAAAACTATTTTTTTATAAAATCTATTTTCTTACCTTATCATAATCCTAAAATAACTATTAAAAAAAGGATTTGCAACCTGAAAAATTAAGTTTATATGATTTGTCATGAAAAAAATTCATGGAAAATTTCATCACTCAAAATATTTTCCCAATTGCCTGTCAATTGGACCCAAAAATTAATGTTATACTTACTAATTTATAATAATTAGGAGAATGCCCCTACAGTTTGTGCTTAGGCAAGGATGGTCCGAATAAACACAAGTCCAATATTTTTATATTTTTCAAATTTTAAAGGTTGAAAATTTAAACAAAATTAACCTAATTACACTTGGCACCGATTTTAGAAATTTCTTATAGAAAACTAATTTACCAAATTTTATCTTTTTACCCTAGAACATGCATCTAATGTGATTGTAGATAAAATATATAAATCAGTCTATAAGACGTCAATGTACGAGGAAAACCAGAAAAGGAAAAACCTCAGACAACCCAGCCAAACAGATCACTATGCTGCAGAACAGTACACTAAAAACAGGAATCTGGCACGGTTTAAAACTGTGCCAGATCATATCTGGCACTGTTTTGAACTGTTCTAGAATAAGGTGTTCCAAAATGACCATTTTTTCTGGCACGGTTTAAAAGTGTGCCAGATTTAGCCAAACAGGAACACTTTTGGCACACTTTTAAACCGTGCCAGAATTTGATATTTCTGGCACACTTTTGGCACAGTTTTTAACTGTGCCAGATTGAGCACAGTTTGAAAAACTTTCGGCACAGTTCAAAACCATGCCAAAATTTGATACACTTTTGGCACGATTTTGAACTATGCCAATTTTTTTATAAAAAGAAAAAAAAATTATTTGAAAGCACGAAAATTCACAAATTGAAAATATTGCACGTTGTTGATAAACTAATGTACACACAAACTTCAAAATATTACAAGTCTTTAATAGTTCACAAACCAAAAAAAAGTTGGGCAAAGTTTTCTCTATTTTCTGGACATTCCAAAACCTGCGTAACATAAAGCCCGCACGGCCACAAAATATAACAATTAACTTACAAAATCCCTAACGACCATAAAAGTTAACAATAAAACTACAAAATCCTCCACAGCCATAACACAAAAAATAGAATCATGAATAAAACCCTTGTCGTAAACCATTGAGTTCTCTGTGTGTTCCACGTGAATAAATGCCAACGATAAGATGTTATCCTGCAAAAAAATAGGATACAAAAAAGAGAAGATATCAGTAATCCAGTAATTTACAAAAAAAAAGCTTACTCAAGATAAAAAAATTACATATAGGAGTTGCAATTATTATTATATTCTAAAATTGAAAATCTTATGCAAGTTATGACTCCCTAATCAGTTTGTACGAATTACATTGGTCCCGTACGAGGTGTTCGTGCCTCTTATGGGGCCGTTTGGAGGCTGATTTGGGTTATCACCCTCGAACGACTTGTTATCAAGCCTAATCTACGTATTCTGAAATTATCGTTACATTCTCAAACAGAGAGACTCGGGACTACGCGGTCAGTTTGTACAAGTTATATTGGTCCCGTGCAAGGTGTTCGTGCCTCTTACGGGGCCGTTTGGGGGCTGGTTTGGGTTTTCACCTTCGAACGGCTTATTTTCAAGCCTAATCTACGTATTTTGAAATTATCATCATATTCTCGAATCGGGAGACCCGAAACTACGCGATCAATTCATACGAGCTACATTGGTCCCGTGCGAGGTGTTCGTGCCTCTTACGAGGCCGTTTGGGGGTTGGTTTGGGTTTTCACCCTCGAACGGCTTCTTTTCAAGCCTAATCTACGTATTCTGAAATTATCGTTATATTCTCAAACCGAGAGACTCGGGACTACGCGATCAGTTTGTACAAGTTATATTGGTCCCGTGCAAGGTGTTCGTGCCTCTTACGGGGCCGTTTGGGGGCTGGTTTGGGTTTTCACCCTCGAACGGCTTATTTTCAAGCCTAATCTACGTATTTTGAAATTATCATCATATTCTCGAATTGGGAGACCCAAAACTACGCGATCAGTTCGTACAAGTTACATTGGTCCCGTGCGAGGTGTTCGTGCCTCTTACCAGGCCGTTTGGGGGTTGGTCTGGGTTTTCACCCTTGAACGGCTTATTTTCAAGCCTAATCTACAAATTTTGAAATTATCGTCATATTCTCAAATTGGGAGACCCGGGACTACGCGATCAGTTCATACGAGTTACATTGTTCCCATGCGAGGTATTCGTGCCTCTTACGTGACCGTATGGGGACGGGTTTGGGTTTTCACCCTCGAACGGCTTATTTTCAAGATTAATCTACGTATTTTGAAATTATCATCATATTCTCGAATCGGGAGACCCGAGACTACGCGGTCAGTTCGTACGAGTTACATTGGTCCCGTACGAGGTGTTCGTGCCTCTTACGAGGCCGTTTGGGGGTTGGTTTTGATTTTCACCCTCGAATGGCTTCTTTTCAAGCCTAATCTACGTATTTTGAAATTATTGTCATATCCTCAAATCAGGAGACCTGGGACTACGCGGTTAGTTCGTGCGAGTTACATTAGTCCCGTGCAAGGTGTTCGTGCCTCTTACGGGGTCGTTTGGGGGTTGGTTTGGGTTTTCGCCCTCGAACGGCTTATTTTCAAGCCTAATCTACGTATTTTGAAATTATCATCATATTCTCAAACCGGGAAACCCGGGACTACGCGATCAGTTCGTACGAGTTACATTGGTCCCGTGCGAGGTGTTCTCCTCTTACGGGGCCGTTTGGGGGCTGATTTGGGTTTTCACCCTCGAACGGCTTTTTTTCAAGCCTAATCTACGTATTTTGAAATTATTGTCATATTCTCAAATCGGGAGACCCGGGACTACGCGGTCAGTTCGTACGAGTTACATTGGTCCCGTGAGAGGTACATAGTGCCCATTACGCATGCAGAGGTCAAGTAACCAATGGGCAAGCATCGTGTGCATCATGAAGGTAGATTATCGTATTGAACCTCTATTGGGAAATAGAAATCATCCTCTCTTTCAACGAAGAGGTCTGATGGGGGAGGTGAAGATATATATATATTAATTAATATTTTAGCGTGTCGCGCCACATTACAATTAGTTATGGACTTGTCCAACATTACTAGAATTCCCACACATATTCTAGGCACCATCCCAGGAGGAACGAACTATGGAGAGCCTAAACCCAATCCACTCCCTTTTAATGCCTAATAGTACTCCAATAAATTTCGAATCTTACAAACTATTTCTTTGTTCTTTACGGTTTACACTGACTTGATTATGTCTTCCTACCTAAACCTATTATGGAATAAATATAATTTTTTCATGAGTTCAAAATTTTCAGTTCCCTTGAACCCTTACTGCCCCTTTCCCTCCATCATCCCTCAACATGGGTTGGTACCCTCTATTGCTGATGGACAGATTTCTTCTTGTGCAACAACACAGAGAACTTATCCCATTTCCCCTCCCCCAGGAACGTCACCCATGTGGGTCGGGGGGGGGGGGGGGAGCATGGATACGCTATCTATGTTACGGATATAAGGATAAGACAAAAAAACTAGGATATGATACAATAGTAAAACAATTATATAATATATAACTTAAGACACCAAGACGCTCACAATATATGGTATAAATGATCAATGCAACGATTACGAATAAAGGCTAATAATTTTAAGGTAAGACGAACACACAAGCGTACGCAGAGTCAACAACCAGCAATGTAATATGAGTAGGGGTCTACTGAAGTGGTTCCACCCCATGTCATTCATAAATGACTTCATTTAGCCTTTATTAAAACTTACATCTAGAATTTCTAGTGTCCCTATCTATAATTTGCTCTATCTCATAAATGTCCCTATTTAGTTTCTAGTATTTCCACTTATATTTTAAGGTTTTGTCATTCGAATATTTATCTTTTATCAATGCACATAATCACAATATGATCTATCTTTCAACAAAAATATGAATATATTCATATTCAGTAAAAAAAACTAATATTACATAGAAATTAGAACTAAGCATCAAAACATTTTCAATACAATGAAAGGATTGAATTTTCATGATTTCTCTATATCTTACACACAAAATTGAACAAATATCGAAGAAACAAAAACTAAAATGAAAAGTTTTCCATTTGAAAATGTCACAGATAGAGTATGCTTAGTTTAGGAGCAACAACGCATTGTTGGGATCGAGACGTGAAAATAATTTGGGAATCAAAGCATAATACACTATATTTTCAAACAATGTTTATTGGTTGCAACATATTATAGAAAAAATATTACCGGTTGTATGTTTTATTTGACACATTTCATCAAATACTTAATGGGCACTATTTTCATAGGAAATTTACTTATATCTTCTCAAATGGCATACGTAACATTAACAAAACAAAAACTATACATATCAGATGATGTAAGAGGAACAAACTACTGTTTGGATCTTATCAGATGACGTAGGGCCACAAATCCTAAATTCAAAATGACAAACAAATGGTTTGTGCTCTATTTTTCGGTAAAAATGAAAGAGTATACCTGATATGATTTGATCAAACCAAAGATATATGGGTCTAGCTCCAAGATCGGACTCCAAACTTTTTCGATCTGAAACACAATCGAAATCAAGCACAAAAATCACAAACAATAGACTAATATCGAAATCCAAAAAAGGAAACAAAAAATTATCTCAAGATCGATACAAAAGCTTAGTTTCCAAACACTAAGTAAATATTGATTCTCTCAACCCTAGTGTCAAAACAAAGGGAATTACCTTGTAAGGAAATTTTTGTCCATTGTCAATATGTATGTCATACGCCGTTACACCGTTGAAGAAATTCAAGATCACATGTACATCAACGGATCCGAATATCAAAGCATCTTCAATTTGGAATTAGTTTTCTGCACAACCAGACCGGTCCGCCTATTTTAAAAAACGAACCGATCCGCCTCCGGACCGATCCGCCTCCATACCGGATCGATTTGCCTTGCACCAAAAACAGAAAACCCCGAATTGAAGCCAAACCGAAGAAGCCCTTTGAGAAAATGAACCGATCCGACCACGGATCGATCCGCCTCCAAAAACGAACAGATCCGCTTCTGATAAACTCGTACATATCCGTGAGATTTTTTACCACCGACTCATATTTCCTATATATATTCCTATTTCGGTGGTGTATTTTTCAAGTCTTTGAGAAAACGTTTCTAAGAGTTCAAACACAACAAGACTTCGATTTTTGATGTGCCAAACATCTTTTTAATTCACACACAAAAATCCCAATTACTTGTGTGAATCTTTTGGAACCCTAGAACACAAGCTTTGCTATTGTTCAACCTTTGTGGAGAGATCTTTGCAATCGAGAGCTGCGTGTTATTACTGAGGGAGTCTCTATAAAGTTTTATGGTTGCGTGTCATTGAGGAGAGCAGAGGTTCTTCCTTTGTTGTTTGGGCTGCGAGTCCTTGGAGGGTGCTGCGTGTATTCTCTTGCTGAGTTCAAGACTGCGTGTCTTTGTGTGTTGGATGCGTGTTGATCCATTGGAGATTTCTCTATGTAATTGTAAGTTGCGATTTATATATTCATAGTGAAATAATGGTTTTATCCGAAAGGGATTTTTTCCTGAAATCTGTGTCTCAGCATATTTTTGTGTCACATGCTTTATTTATTTATGGGTTGACACACGCACCTTAGATGCATGTTTAGGGGCTGAATTAAATAATGGTTGATTGGAAACTTGCGAATTTAATTTAATCAATTATCACACAGTCGCACTTTTCAAATTGGTATCAGAGCAGGTTACGCTAATTTATCGCGTATTACTATTTTTCGTAAAATCGTGTGATATTGATTTTTTTTGAAAAATCGATTTTGTGAAAATTCGCAATTTTTCCTATGGAGCACTTATATAATCAAATGCCTATTTTGACGGGTCTAATTATGTCTATTGGAAAGTCAGATGGAATCAATTTTGAAATCTATTGATGAGCGTGTTTGGTTGCTTTGCGAAAATGGTTGGACTCCTCCCACGGTCACTGTTAATAACGTCACCTCTCTAAAACCCGTGTCAGCATGGACTGAAGATGATTATAAATTGTTCGATTGTAATTCCCGTGGTCTGAGTGCTATTTTTGGATCTGTCACTCCTGACGAGTTCCACCGAATTATGACGTGCACCACGTCTAAAGAGGCTTGGGATGTTTTGAAATTGACACATAAGCGTACAAATGCGGTTAAAGAATCAAAATTACAAATTTTGGCCACCCAATTTGAGAATATCACCATATCTGAGTCTGAATGCTTTGATGATTTTTATGCACGTTTGTTAGACATTGTTAACACATGTTTTAATTTGGGTGAGGTGATTGATAACACGCGTGTCGTTAAAAAGATTTTGAGATCTCTCCCAAAATTCTTTATTCCTAAAGTCACTGTTTTGAACTCTTTGGGAAATTTGAAATCACTTAAGTTGGAAGAACTTGTAGAAGATCTTCAACCCTATGAGATTGACATGTTTTCCAAAACCATTAAGGCTAAGGATAATGGCATTGCTTTGAAGACTCATTCTAAGAAAAAGAAAGAAAAAGTTTGTGAGTCTAATTCTGAGGGAGATTTTGATTTTAATGATATGGCCTTGTTTGCAAAGAATTTTAAAAAGTTTCTCAACATGAAGAAAAATAATTTTTCCAACAAAAATAGATTTTTTGAGAAAAATAAAAAGAAAGGAAAGGCCAAAGAAAACAATGAGAGGGAAAAATAAAATGACTCCGATGAGGAGTGTGAGGAAGATTTTGAGAATGTGACTTATTTTGAATGTGGGGGTAAGGGGCATAAGTCGTTTGAGTGTCCTTCGTGGCTTAGAAAGAAAGGAAAGAAAGTAGCCATGCCCTCCACACTTAGTGATAGTAGTGAAGGTGAGGGTAATGAGACTAGTGGTGAGAAGTTTGTAGCTTTTTCAAGTCGTGTGAGCACACCCACTTTATCTCACGTTGATAAAGGTCATGAGAGCACCAGTGATGACTCGAGTGCTTCTAGTGGAGATGAGAGCGATTTTGAGAGTGGAGATGAAAGTGAGCTCCAAAAATCTTTTAGAGATTTGTACACTGAGACCTTGAAAACTAAGATGTATAATCATGATTTAGGTCATCGGGTTTTAGATTTGGAGAGAGAGAAGGAGGTTTTAAGAAAGGAAAAGTTTGATTTGACCAACACATTGTCTAGTCTGACGACACGTGTATCCCAACTCGACAGTGATCTCGAACGTGCCAGGGAGGTCAAAGTCAATTTCGAGAACACACCTAAAAATGTTAAAAAGGTGGTTCTTAAGGGTAAAGGTGAGAAGTTAGGAATAAGTCATGACGGTGCTTCTACTTCCCAATTAGCACTCGAGCCAGTTCCCACCTTAGTGACAGTTTCACATGTGTCTCATCCTAATCCACTTACGCGTCCCATTCCTATTAGGAGAGCGCGTCCTAGAGTTTTTGAGAAAGGTGTTCCTAGGCTTATTTATGTTTGTTCCCATTGCAAGAGGAGAGGACACCTTAGGGAATTTTTCTTTAAGTTGGGTTATGTTTCACGTTTTTCTTCTACACGTGTTTCTGGAACACATGCACCCACACATGATACTTTACTTGCTCCCGGAGACTACATGAGAGAGTTTGCACATTTAGGTGAGCAAGTTAAGTTTTTGGTCAAAACTTCACAAGAATTGATGGAGGTTTTTCATAAGTTGACACCACCTTTGGAAAACCCCTCCGCACCTAACGATTGAGGTTTGACTTGTTTACTAGCATATGATGCTATTCATGATGTCATTATATGCCTATTGCTAGTATGTATCATTTTGGTATGATTTATTTTTACTTTTGATAAATTTTGAGAAAATCCAAAAATATTTTTGTATTTTATCTTGCACCATTTATGGATGAACACTTAGGATGACCGAGTCACAACATCATTCCATATTTTTTATGTGACTATTTGATAGTGTTTTGAGACAATAGGTCAATTCATCCATGTGCTTTATAATGTTTGGAGTCATTAAGATGTAATTAAGTGTTGCTTCCTACATGTTTGACTCATAATTTCCTTTATTGCACACATGCACGAATTTGTTTGATTATTGTGCTTGTCTTATCACATGTTGGTTGGGTGTTTTCACTTTAACCCTGTCCTTAAAACGAACCAAGCGCGATAAAACTTGATAAAAGGTTGTGCATATAAAAACTGTTTTGTGAGCTTGTGTGTTTTTTTTTAACGGGGAAGGGCTGCGAAAGGTTCATTTTTCCTTTGCGAATACTAAGCCACCGTTAAATTAGACCTAAAAAATGGAGGAATTTTATTATCCGGGGTCCAAAGAGGTTAAAAGAGCTTGAAATTTTTTTTAAGACAATAAAAAGAAATTCATACCGAATATGGGCCATTTAGGTTTTTGCACCAATTCTCCAAAGTTTGAGAATTTAGTTTATCACCTCTAAAAGAAAATATATATGAGGGTGTTTGGTTGGAGATTTTACACGGGTTTGCACGTCCTTGAAAATCTTGAAAAAACGCTAAATAGTTTTGGACGTTATTGGTGTGGAAATCATTTAGACTTTGATTTGTTGATTTGCATAAGACGATGTCATTTAAATTCAATAAATTTTTACACCTAAGGATACTTTTGATGTTCATTCGTTAGGGGTACACATATGCATCGTGCACATATGATTGATTGAGTTTATTTACCTATCGAATGTGTTCACACCCATTCATTCCATTTCCACGACTTAGTTGTTTGAGTCTAAATCCATGATGTGATTTTTGTAGCATATTTTCTTCAAATGTATCTTATTTTTGTATAAAAAAATGAAAAATCAAAAAGAGTTTATGAATTGTTTTTGCACCTCCTTGCAAGATGCACGTTTGCCATATTGTTTGATGCCTTGTTTTGTGTACCGTGACACACCGATTTTGCTTATTTGATTCATTATTTTCATTTGTATATTTCGGGACATCATAAAAAGGGGGAGAAAGAATTATCATAAATTGGTATCTATGTTTATCTCATTTCAAACTCGATATATCACGTGGTATTTTCTTTGTTTCATGTGTGTAGGTACGAAGATTGAAGATCAATATGTTGCACACCCTGATGAGAAAAGCTTTGATCTTTGATGATTTTTGAAGATCTGAAGAGCAAATGATGTAGACTTATTCATTTGTACCTTTTCAGTTTTGGGTTTATTGAAGGGTAGATTTGTATAGGCAAATTTGTTATTTGATAATTCGGATTTTTTATGTATGTACCGGTATAGACATAGGGAGAGATTTGTAAGGACATTTTTATCCATTGTCAATATGTATGTCATACGTCGTTACACCGTTGAAGAAATTCAAGATCTCATCTACATCAACAGATCCGAATATCAAAGCATCTTCAACTTGGAATTAGTTTTCTGCACAACCGGACCGGTTCGCTTATTTTAAAAAATGGACCGATCCACCTCCATACCGGACCGATCCACTTTGCACCAAAAATAGAAAACCCCGGATCGAAGCCAAACCGAAGAAGCCCTTTGAGAAAATGAAGCGATCCGACCACGGACCGATTCGCCTCCAAAAACGGACTGATCCGCTTCTGATAAACTCGTACAGATCCGTGAGATTTTTTACCACCGACTCATATTTCCTATATATATTCCTATTTCGGTGGTGTATTTTTCAAGTCTTTGAGAAAACGTGTCTAAGAGTTCAAACACAACAAGACTTCGATTTTTTATGTGCCAAACATCTTTTTAATTCACACACAAAAATCCTAATTACTTGTGTGAATATTTTGTAACCCTAGAACACAAGCTTTGCTATTGTTCAACCTTTGTGGAGAGATCTTTGCAATCGAGAGCTGCGTGTTATTACTGAGGGAGTCTCTATAAAGTTTTATGGTTGCGTGTCATTGAGGAGAGCAGAGGTTCTTCCTTTGTTGTTTGGGCTGCGAGTCCTTGGAGGGTGCTGCGTGTATTCTCTTGCTGAGTCCAAGACTGCGTGTCTTTGTGGGTTGGATGCGTGTTGATCCATTGGAGATTTCTCTATGTAATTGTAAGTTGCGATTTATATATTCATAGTGAAATAAAGGTTTTATCCGAAAGGGATTTTTTCCTGAAATCTGTGTCTCAGCATATTTTTGTGTCACATGCTTTATTTATTTATGGGTTGACACACGCACCTTAGATGCATGTTTAGGGGCTGAATTAAATAATGGTTGATTGGAAACTTGCGAATTTAATTTAATCAAGTATCACACAGTCGCACTTTTCAAATTGGTATCAGAGCAGGTTACGCTAATTTATCGCGTATTACTATTTTTCGTAAAATCGTGTGATATTGATTTTTTTTGAAAAATCGATTTTGTGAAAATTCGCAATTTTTCCTATGGAGCACTTATTTAATCAAATGCCTATTTTGACGGGTCTAATTATGTCTATTGGAAAGTACGTATGGAATCAATTTTAAAATCTATTGATGAGCGTGTTTGGTTGCTTTGCGAAAATGGTTGGACTCCTCCCACGGTCACTGTTAATAACGTCACCTCTCTAAAACCCGTGTCAGCATGGACTGAAGATGATTATAAATTGTTCGATTGTAATTCCCGTGGTCTGAGTGCTATTTTTGGATCTGTCACTCCTGACGAGTTCCACCGAATTATGACGTGCACCACGTCTAAAGAGGCTTGGGATGATTTGAAATTGACACATAAGCGTACAAATGCGGTTAAAGAATCAAAATTACAAATTTTGGCTACCCAATTTGAGAATATCACCATGTATGAGTCTGAATGCTTTGATGATTTTTATGCACGTTTGTTAGACATTGTTAACACATGTTTTAATTTGGGTGAGGTGATTGATAACACGCGTGTCGTTAAAAAGATTTTGAGATCTCTCCCAAAATGCTTTATTCCTAAAGTCACTGTTTTGAACTCTTTGGGAAATTTGAAATCACTTAAGTTGGAAGAACTTGTAGGAGATCTTCAACCCTATGAGATTGACATGGTTTCCAAAACCATTAAGGATAAGTATAATGGCATTGCTTTGAAGACTCATTGTAAGAAAAAGAAAGAAAAAGTTTGTGAGTCTAATTCTGAGGGAGATTTTGATTTTAATGATATGGCCTTGTTTGCAAAGAATTTTAAAAAGTTTCTCAACATGAAGAAAAATAATTTTTCCAACAAAAATAGATTTTTTGAGAAAAATAAAAAGAAAGGAAAGGCCAAAGAAAACAATGAGAGGGAAAAATAAAATGACTCCGATGAGGAGTGTGAGGAAGATTTTGAGAATGTGACTTGTTTTGAATGTGGGGGTAAGGGGCATAAGTCGTTTGAGTGTCCTTCGTGGCTTAGAAAGAAAGGAAAGAAAGTAGCCATGCCCTCCACACTTAGTGATAGTAGTGAAGGTGAGGGTAATGAGACTAGTGGTGAGAAGTTTGTAGCTTTTTCAAGTCGTGTGAGCACACCCACTTTATCTCACGTTGATAAAGGTCATGAGAGCACCAGTGATGACTCGAGTGTTTCTAGTGGAGATGAGAGCGATTTTGAGAGTGGAGATGAAAGTGAGCTCCAAAAAGCTTTTAGAGATTTGTACACTGAGACCTTGAAAACTAAGATGTATAATCATGATTTAGGTCATCGGGTTTTAGATTTGGAGAGAGATAAGGAGGTTTTAAGAAAGGAAAAGTTTGATTTGACCAACACATTGTCTAGTCTGACGACACGTGTATCCCAACTCGACAGTGATCTCGAACGTGCCAGGGAGGTCAAAGTCAATTTCGAGAACACACCTAAAAATGTTAAAAAGGTGGTTCTTAAGGGTAAAGGTGAGAAGTTAGGAATAAGTCATGACGGTGCTTCTACTTCCCAATTAGCACTCGAGCCAGTTCCCACCTTAGTGACAGTTTCACATGTGTCTCATCCTAATCCACTTACGCGTCCCATTCCTATTAGGAGAGCGCGTCCTAGAGTTTTTGAGAAAGGTGTTCCTAGGCTTATTTATGTTTGTTCCCATTGCAAGAGGAGAGGACACCTTAGGGAATTTTTCTTTAAGTTGGGTTATGTTTCACGTTTTTCTTCTACACGTGTTTCTGGCACACATGCACCCACACATGATACTTTACTTGCTCCCGGAGACTACATGAGAGAGTTTGCACATTTAGGTGAGCAAGTTAAGTTTTTGGTCAAAACTTCACAAGAATTGATGGAGGTTTTTCATAAGTTGACACCACCTTTGGAAAACCCCTCCGCACCTAACGATTGAGGTTTGACTTGTTTACTAGCATATGATGCTATTCATGATGTCATTATATGCCTATTGCTAGTATGTATCATTTTGGTATGATTTATTTTTACTTTTGATAAATTTTGAGAAAATCCAAAAATATTTTTGTATTTTATCTTGCACCATTTATGGATGAACACTTAGGATGACCGAGTCACAACATCATTCCATATTTTTTATGTGACTATTTGATAGTGTTTTGAGACAATAGGTCAATTCATCCATGTGCTTTATAATGTTTGGAGTCATTAAGATGTAATTAAGTGTTGCTTCCTACATGTTTGACTCATAATTTCCTTTATTGCACACATGCACGAATTTGTTTGATTATTGTGCTTGTCTTATCACATGTTGGTTGGGTGTTTTCACTTTAACCCTGTCCTTAAAACGAACCAAGCGCGATAAAACTTGATAAAAGGTTGTGCATATAAAAACTGTTTTGTGAGCTTGTGTGTTTTTTTTTAACGGGGAAGGGCTGCGAAAGGTTCATTTTTCCTTTGCGAATACTAAGCCACCGTTAAATTAGACCTAAAAAATGGAGGAATTTTATTATCCGGGGTCCAAAGAGGTTAAAAGAGCTTGAAATTTTTTTTAAGACAATAAAAAGAAATTCATACCGAATATGGGCCATTTAGGTTTTTGCACCAATTCTCCAAAGTTTGAGAATTTAGTTTATCACCTCTAAAAGAAAATATATATGAGGGTGTTTGGTTGGAGATTTTACACGGGTTTGCACGTCCTTGAAAATCTTGAAAAAACGCTAAATAGTTTTGGACGTTATTGGTGTGGAAATCATTTAGACTTTGATTTGTTGATTTGCATAAGACGATGTCATTTAAATTCAATAAATTTTTACACCTAAGGATACTTTTGATGTTCATTCGTTAGGGGTACACATATGCATCGTGCACATATGATTGATTGAGTTTATTTACCTATCGAATGTGTTCACACCCATTCATTCCATTTCCACGACTTAGTTGTTTGAGTCTAAATCCATGATGTGATTTTTGTAGCATATTTTCTTCAAATGTATCTTATTTTTGTATAAAAAAATGAAAAATCAAAAAGAGTTTATGAATTGTTTTTGCACCTCCTTGCAAGATGCACGTTTGCCATATTGTTTGATGCCTTGTTTTGTGTACCGTGACACACCGATTTTGCTTATTTGATTCATTATTTTCATTTGTATATTTCGGGACATCATAAAAAGGGGGAGAAAGAATTATCATAAATTGGTATCTATGTTTATCTCATTTCAAACTCGATATATCACGTGGTATTTTCTTTGTTTCATGTGTGTAGGTACGAAGATTGAAGATCAATATGTTGCACACCCTGATGAGAAAAGCTTTGATCTTTGATGATTTTTGAAGATCTGAAGAGCAAATGATGTAGACTTATTCATTTGTACCTTTTCAGTTTTGGGTTTATTGAAGGGTAGATTTGTATAGGCAAATTTGTTATTTGATAATTCGGATTTTTTATGTATGTACCGGCATAGACATAGGGAGAGATTTGTAAGGACATTTTTATCCATTGTCAATATGTATGTCATACGTCGTTACACCGTTGAAGAAATTCAAGATCTCATCTACATCAACAGATCCGAATATCAAAGCATCTTCAACTTGGAATTAGTTTTCTGCACAACCGGACCGGTCCGCTTATTTTAAAAAATGGACCGATCCACCTCCATACCGGACCGATCCACTTTGTACCAAAAATAGAAAACCCCGGATCGAAGCCAAACCGAAGAAGCCCTTTGAGAAAATGAACCGATCCGACCACGGACCGATTCGCCTCCAAAAACGGACTGATCCGCTTCTGATAAACTCGTACAGATCCGTGAGATTTTTTACCACCGACTCATATTTCCTATACATATTCCTATTTCGGTGGTGTATTTTTCAAGTCTTTGAGAAAACGTTTCTAAGAGTTCAAACACAACAAGACTTCGATTTTTGATGTGCCAAACATCTTTTTAATTCACACACAAAAATCCTAATTACTTGTGTGAATATTTTGTAACCCTAGAACACAAGCTTTGCTATTGTTCAACCTTTGTGGAGAGATCTTTGCAATCGAGAGCTGCGTGTTATTACTGAGGGAGTCTCTATAAAGTTTTATGGTTGCGTGTCATTGAGGAGAGCAGAGGTTCTTCCTTTGTTGTTTGGGCTGCGAGTCCTTGGAGGGTGCTGCGTGTATTCTCTTGCTGAGTTCAAGACTGCGTGTCTTTTTGGGTTGGATGCGTGTTGATCCATTGGAGATTTCTCTATGTAATTGTAAGTTGCGATTTATATATTCATAGTGAAATAAAGGTTTTATCCGAAAGGGATTTTTTCCTGAAATCTGTGTCTCAGCATATTTTTGTGTCACATGCTTTATTTATTTATGGGTTGACACACGCACCTTAGATGCATGTTTAGGGGCTGAATTAAATAATGGTTGATTGGAAACTTGCGAATTTAATTTAATCAATTATCACATAGTCGCACTTTTCATACCTGAGTGTCAAAACAAAGGGAATTACCTCACATACAACAACTAGCAGGTAGTATTAAATCTCACAATCGAAAGACCTAATAATGTATATGTAAAACCCTACGATCAGTAGACTGATAAAATCACACCAACGGCCTATTAGAAACTTATATATATATATATATATATAACCCTAAAAATGCAAAAATGAGACTTCAAAATGTGGGAGACTCAAAAACGTGTATTACCTGTGTAAGAACCGAGTTGGACCAAAATGTGGGAAACTCTAAAGTGATGAATTCCAAAGTTACGATCTCCAAAGTGTCCAAAAGTGATGAACTCCAAAGTGACGAACTCCATAAGAGAAAGACACGAGCGGGAGAGTGGAAAGTGAGAGGGATTAGTGAGCGGGAGACTCCAAAAGTGAGGAAGTTAATTTTTTTTTAATGTATTTTATATTTTAGTCAAGTGTACTTAATTTTGGCACACTTAAAAACAGTGCCAAATTTTGGCATTGTTTTAAAGTGTGTCAGATTGTCATTAAACCGTGCCAAAATTTGGCACAGTTTAAAACTGTGCTAAATTTTTAACATGGTGTGCAAATTTGTTATTTTTGGTGTGGTGGGAATTACAAAAAATGATAATACACTTATACAACGACTCGATTCCCCACGAGCCTTGATGCTCTTCAATCTTTGACCTCTCATCCACAGTGCAACGCAGGAGTCCACCTACGCCAGCTGCCACAATGCATGAGTCCATGCACATCTCGGTATCCATCGATTAGCCTCAGCAACCGTCTAACACTGCAAAAAGCATGCACGAAGTTTAGTGCACGTAACAGGTTCTTTATAGATGAAAGAAACAAATTTTGGTGCCCAATTTCAAGATTTCAAAGCATAGCAATTATAGACGATGGATATTTAAATATATGGGGTGAAACTTAGGGTTTGGAACTTCAGCAAACAGGTTGAAAATCATTTTTTTCCCCAAAAATTCTTCAAATATTTAGAGTCCAGCACACCTTAAATACTAACTACATAAATTTTGAGGGGGTGGCTCATTCGAACAAAAACAGATTTCGTTTGAACGAGAATTGTATTTCGTTCGAACGAAAATACAATCTTGTTTGAACTAGCTTCTAACAAGGTCAAAAAATCCAAGAAGAGAAACCTCGTTTGAGGTTCGTTTGATAGTCGTTGTAACGAGTTCAGAATATCATTTTAATGAAGAATAAGTCCGTTCTAACGAAACCAAAAATTTCATTCTAACGATCCTTGTTCTCGTTAAAACGAGATAAGTCCAAAACTTATTTTCCTCTAAAAAATAAAAAAAAATAGTTCCAAACTTTATAAATAAAAAATAACACCCTTAAAAATATTTCCAAGGTCTCATAATTAATACACATTCATACCTGCGAGATCCTCAGTAAACGTGAAGACAAACTTGGCACCAAACACGGAATGACATATCCAAGCTTTGAAGCTTGGCCACTACGCCTTTATCAAACAACTTCATAGACTTATAGAATCAATAAGACAAAGTATATCCTGAGACTTAAACGTTTTGTCTGGAATAATGCCAATTACATTCAAATTGACTCGATTGAAAATTTATCCTTACAAATCTCCCCCTTCGGATATTCAGGAGAAAATACAGAACAAAAATCCTACAGGACGTCAAGATCTGTAAAAAGACTCATTACCCAACTCCAAAAAGGAAAAAAAGAGTACAAACACTCAATAGACACACAAACATAAATAGCTTTGCTTTTCTCGAAAACCTTGCCGCATTGATATAAGTCGATATTCCTGCACGCTTAAACACACCTTCAAATGCAAAGAGAATATAAAAAGTATAAATCCACAAATAAATAACCATCTTACAATGTCTAAAATAATCTCAACCTAGCTAAGACGTCCCCGGTCCCCCCCCCCCCCCCCCCCAGGCAACCAAGTATCCCCATAAATGCGTGATCTTGAGATACCAATTTAAGAAAATTTGATACCACAATTTTAAACATGGGGGTAAGGGAATAAATCATGCATTAATATAAAGTGTAGCAAACCCGTAGCATGGCAAGTCAAGCAAAAAATAGTCCAAATGATCAAGAATATGGAAAATATGGACTAAATGTAAACGGTAAAGACTCAAAAACACAATACTTTATATAATATATGAAAAATATGTCAATGAAAATATGATGCATATATATAGGTATAAACGGGCACAAAACTCGACACAAAACATATATGCTTTACACACTAACATTGTATCGATGTGTCCAAAAATGTGGAATGAAATGAATGAGCATGAACTATATACAAATGAATTATAACCCAAACACTCAAATATTTTCAAAAAGTTCTAATTGATCATAAAACTTTATCAATCTAAAATTTAGCCTCATGTGACAAGATAAAGTGCATGTAATGAACTAAAAAGCACAATGCACACAAGCATAGAAAATGTATGATTCTACAAATCAATAGTGCTGTAAAAAAAATAAGAATAACTAGGATTCATTATGCAAACCCGTTGATCTTCAATTTAATACCCTCAAAAGATAAACATAAAACATATTTTCTTATCTATACTTTTTTCAATTCTTTTGAAGTTATTTCTTTTGAAAGATAAAACACACTATACTATGTTGGCATTTTGGAAATTTTTCTATTTTTATTGCCTTTAATTTTTTATTAGGCTCGTGCCAACGATGGCTTTCCAGCAAAGGAGATTTGCTCCTTTCGTAGCCCTTTCCCGTGCACCCTCATATTTTACAATGCTAATAAAAAAATGCTCACAGGAAATAGTTATTGCATGCATAAATCCCCCATAGTTACAAAACATGTAGATGACAAAATTAATGGGAGAAAATTGGAAAAATCTCTGAAGTTAACTTTAAAAAAGCTCGTGCATGTGTGCGCATAGACATATACAAAGTCGAATCCATAAAGCAAATCAAGTTCGAAACAACTCCATTATAACATGATTAAGAACAATCTAATTATATATAATCATAACCAAATGTCCTAGCCATAAGGAAAGTACAGAGTGAATTGTATTCAAACACACTAATATTGCAAAAAAATGTGTAAAACTAAAATACACAAAAATAAAAAATCTTTTTGAGTTTTTCTAAAAAAAAATCAAAAGAAATATATGTATATTTTTTAATTTTGAGAAAACAAAATCAAACTCAAAAGACAAACAAAATATTTTTGTATTTTTCAATATGACTCAATAAAATAAAAATATAATACAAAATATAAGCATGCCATAACACTAGAAAACATATATCATGAAGCACAACTAGAGTATTTCAAATAAAAACATGCAAGTAATTACCCATAAGATAGATCATGTGAAGGGTCATGTCCAAGTATGAGAGAATCAACTAGTCTAACATCTGGAGCTTTCAAAATAGATTTCCTAACCCACATAGATGAATACCTAACACGTCGGGTATCGGGTACCGTGGGAACACTAGACTTCAACTTCATAGTGTCTTTTCTATGATTATAGCAAAACACCTAAGGTGACCTTTTCCTACCACAGTGTGTGCACGTGTAGACACGATATGGAACGGGACCTTTGGGTTGACCTTTTCTAATACCCTAGGATGTGGTTGTCATTCTATAACAAACAATGGTCTTGGATTTAACAATGAAAGCATTAGAATTATGGGAGACAGTACCATCACTACCAACACTACCCGAGTCTTTCATATCATCTTTAAACTTTAAAATTCTAGTCTCAAGCAAATAATTAGACTCTTCAAGCGATAGGAACTCCTTCTTAGAATTTTTAATCATTCTTAGAAGGTTATCTCGCTCCCCCTCAATGTAAGAGAAATTATCCCTAAGAGTCTTTTCGCTTGACCTCAAATCTAAAATCAATTTATCACTATCCTTAGTGGAATGTAAACAAATCCTGGAAATTTAAGAGTTCTCTAATACCCAGTGGCACAGTTATAAATATCAATAAACTCCTTTCTAATATCAAGGTCATCGTCACTAAACATAACAGACAACTGTTCACTACGAGAATCTATAGATAAGAAAAACACACAAAAATAAACGCGAGAGAGAAGGATTGGTATACCACCCTAAATAGCACCAAAAATAAAAATATACACGATAACTTAGTGTATCGGGTTCTGATACCAATTTGAGAATGCCCCTACAGTGTTCTATGAGGTAAGGATGGCCCAAATAAAAAAAATTCCAATATTTATATATTTTTAAAATTTTAAAGATTGAAACTTTAAACAAAATTAACCTAATTCAACTTAGCACCGATTTCAAAAATTTATTGTGGAAAACTAATTTACCAAATTTTATCTTTTTACCCTACAGCATGCATCTAAAAATGATTGTAGATAAAATATAAAAATCAATCGACAAGATGCCGATCTATGAGGAAAACCACAAAAGGAAAAACCTCAGACAACCAAGCCAAACAGGTCACTATGATGCAGAATTGCAATAGATGAAAATAAAATTACACAACGATTCGATCCCTCACAAGCCTTGACTTTATTCAATATTTGATCGCTCCTCCACAGTGCAATGTAGAAGCCCACCTACGTCAGATGCCATAATGCATGAGTCCACGCACATCTTGATATCCACCGATTTGGCTCCGCAGCCATTAAACACTGCAAACAACATGCACGGAGTTCACCGCACGAAACATGTTCCATCTAGATGAAACAAACAAACTTTGGTGCCTAATTTCAAGATTTCAAAGCATAGGAATTATAGAACTTGGATCTTTAAATATATAGGGTAATACTTAGGGTTTGGAACTTCTACAAATAGGTAGAAAATCATTTTTTGCCAAAATTTCTTTAAATATTTAGCGTCCAGCATGCCTTAAATACAAACTACATGAATTTCTAGGGGGCAACTCATTTGAACAAAAATAAAAGTCGTTTGAACGAGAATTTCATTTCGTTCGAACGAAAATACATTCTCGTTTCAACCAGCTTCTAACGAAGTCGAAAAATCCTGGAAGAGAAACCTCATTTGATGTTCATTTAATAGTCATTATAACGAGTTCAAAATATTGTTTGAACGAATAATAAGTTTGTTCTAATGAAACTAGAGATTTCATTCTAACGAGCCTTATTCTCGTTAAAACGAGATAAAACCAAAATTATTTTTTCTTTAAAAAATAATCAAAAGTAGTTCCAAATTTTTTAAATAAAAAACCAACATCCGTAATAATATTTTCAAGGTCTCATAATTAATACACATTCATATGTGTGAGATCTCGGTAAACGTGAAGATAAACTTAGCACTAAACACGACATATCCAATCTTTGAAGCTTGGTCGCTATATATTTATCAAACAACTTCATAGGTTTATAGAATCAACAAGACAAAGTCTATCCTACGACTCAAAAATTTTGTCCGGAATAATGCCAATTACATACAAATTGACTCGATTGGAAATTTATCCTTACAAATCTCCCCCTTGGCTATTCAGGGAAAAAACAGAACAAAGATCATACGGGCCGTTAAGCTCTCTAAAAAGGCTCATTCCCCAAACCTAAAAAGAAGAAAAAAGAGTACAAATGCTCGACAAACACGCAAACATGAGTAAATTTTCTTTGCTTGAAAACATTATCACATTTATGTAAGTCTGTAATCCTGCACACTTAAACACACCTTCAAATGCAAAGAAAATATAATAAGTATAAATTTATAAATGAATAAACATATAATAATGTTTAAAACAATCTTAACCTAGGTAAGTAGCAATACATTGTTGGATGCACCATTTTTGGAACCTTTTTGGTTTTTGATGGAGCAATAGTTTATTTTCCTCCAATTTTAAAACTTATTTAATTGGTTGTGCTAGCAATTCTAATAAGAAACATTTATATATTAAAGAAATACATTTCACTAGAACTATTTTCATCGCTTTACATTGAAATTACTTGTAGGGGGGCTTGAAGGTAATATCCGAATAAGAGATAAGCATCCCCAGCTAATATAACAGACTGGAGAGATTAAAGCAGCATAAAGGTAGCGAGACAGCTCAACGTGGAAGCCCAGGGATGGCTTTCGACGAAGAGACTGGCTGAGAGAGCTCATCCTTTATTTTCTTTGCAGTACTTAGTCATGTTATAACTTTTATTTATATTGACTATGATGTAACGATTGTAATGATTTAATTATTATAACTATTCAGTGTGAGGTCAAACAGTACTCGCGAGAGACCAAGCCTGGCAGGGCCTGGGAGAGCTTTCATACTCTATCGAATGACTATGCCGTGGGAACTTCGGAGGGACTTAGTTTGGAAGATTGAGAAGTGAGTCATCATTGGGGATTGTCCTAACCATATTAGATACACCTGGTAAAATACTGAGAGACCCTTCACTGTGGAAACTTGTGTGGAGCAGCCTTGACTCCCTTCGTATGTTGAGTTTTAAACCAAACATCCCTCTACCTAATGTCACGTCTACTTTAGGCATTGTCATTAACCAGCTAAGAACTGTCTGAGAAGTACTCAAGAAAACCATTATGGTATTGGGTCTATTAGATGGTTTGGTGAGCCATCTCTGTGGTGACAATTCTCTGACGTACAGTGGTTAGGCAAAAGGCATGTTTTGGCATTTAATGTTTATAACGTAGAGCTGACTAGTCCATCAGGCATTTAATGTTTATGACGTAAAGTATGGGGGACATCTGTTCATAGCTATAAGGGACTAAGGCATCTCAGGAGTGGTGTGGGGGACTATTTATGGGCCTCAACCACCTCTAAGAGAGGAGAGGTTTTTGTAGAAGATCATTTGCTAGGGATATAATATCATCAGAAAGAAGTTATTACAAAACTAGAGCTCTTACTCACCCACCATTGTCATTTATTGCAAAGCTTTTAATAATTGACTAGAAATTTTTCACGGATTGTTGGTGTGTTTGGCTGGCTGCCAAGGTGTATCAAGGGTGCTTACTCTGCTCTCCCTCTAACTGAGTTACTTTTGAGTTTCCTTTATTATTGTTTGAGTTATACATGAGTGTGTTGAGAGTCCAATCTCAGTGCTGATCAAATGTAATACTGTGTGTTTACTTGTATTCAATAAAAAAGTTTATGGGTTATCATTTATCACTATACTTATAGGGGTTACACCTCAACTAGTATTTCCATACTCCCAGGCTTCAAAGGGACTACCCTCATACATTTGACGAATCCATTCTTCTAGAAGTGGCTCAAGATAATGTTAACAATGTCATAGATTTTGATACTATTAAGTGTAACGAAGAACAAGCTGTGATGGAGCTTGAGGCTGCTAGGGATGGGGTTCCTCGGGTGGAAGTCCCCCAGTTTAAATGACAACGGGCATCCTAGGGGTAACACAAGCTTCTACTAGTGCTAGGATGGGTCAATCACAGATGGCCCTTCTCATGGGAAAGTTCTACGAGTTCTTATAGACTCTTGTTGCTACGAGGGTGTTGGGTGTATTTGATCCCAGTTCCTTTGTGACACCAATGGCAGCTCCAATAACCCCATTGAGCTTAGCTTTAATGGGGACTGGCCCCACGAGCACAGTACCCACTCCTATTCCAACGGTGGGTACCCTAGGTGTGATGGGAGTTCCACTTGTGGTGGGTACCCCAAGTGCAAGGAGTGTCCCACCAGTGGTCCCTCTGCCCATTGCCTCAATGGTAAAGAAAACACCATCATCTGCCTTGGAAAAGATGCAGAAAGAGATGTTGAAAATGATAGTTGCTTCCTTGCAATCATCTAGCAAGGTAGCATCAGTGTATGTTGATTATTACACTCCTTATCCCGAGGAATACAACGATGAGCCTTACCCAATGGACTACATTCCTCCTATCTTTGGCAAATACATAGGAAAGGTGGGAAACCCGAAGGATCATATTAAACGCTTCATCGAACACCTAGGCACCTACTGCAACAAAAAAAAGCTCAGGTTGAGGGAGTTCTTCAAATCCCTAACCGATAAGACCTACACTTGGTACTCCCATTTGGAACCCAAAATTGTCTCAACGTGGAAAGAGATGAACGTGTTATTTGTCCAGAAGTTCTTTCTGGCAGAAGACGAGTTCACGTTAACCCATCTAGGCTGGGAGAAGCAACAATCAGGGGAGGACGTGGTGGCATATGTTTGAAGGTTCAGGGAGAGGTCTCTTGAAGTAATAGAAGAGACCAAAGAGTCCAAACTACTGCAGCTTTGCACTGAAGTTTGCTCCCAGAATACATCTACCATCTCATCAATGAAACACATGAAGAAACTTTTGTGACTTTTCTAAAAGCGACAAGAAATATATCACTGGTGGTTTGACCAAATCCCGTCATGGTGCCCATGATGTTTAGGCAACCGATACAACCCATTGCAGAACTTGGACAGTCCCCATGAGTTGGGTACGTCGATGGACGATAAGGGGCCAAGCATCTAAAGAAGGACAACAAGAGGAAGTTTGGTAGGGACAGAGAGGACCCACCACCACTACCGTGCACTGTCAAAGAGGTTGTCAGTTATTACAACACCATGGTTCATGGGGGAACGGTGTATGAACCCAAGGGAACCCTGCCGTGGAACCAGATGCCGCAACGAGAGCTAATCCCAAATACTTCCAGATCCATCGAAAGGTGGGTCACCCAATGAAAACCTTCTTCACACTAAGGAAAATCATTAGCAAGCATATGAAGATGGGGACTTTGAATATCCCACATGAGAATGTTAATGTCGATCCCTTGCCAGCACATGGGGTTAACTTTGTAGTGGATTATGATGAGGAGGCTGAGTGGGAAGCAAGAGAACTGGAGATCCAATGAGAAATTTTGAAGATGCATTGGAGGAGTGTACCAAGGGGATGGCCAATGTGGTGATAGCTTATGATGAAGCTAGTGCAAGGGATGTGGAAGATGTGTACACTTGGAAGGAGAAGAGATATACCCAGGGTTGGATTACCAGGCCATTTCGCAGTAACCCAAGTTCTCATGGTTCTTCGATCAAGTGGGGATGCCAAAGGAGAGCCGATTAAAGATAACGCAAGTGATTCTAGACATTGCACGAAAGAACGCAGTACCATCGCTGAGGTGGAAGGGGCACATGGCTAGGTTAGTGAGGAAGTTTTTATTTTAAGTAAACTTTAGCGATAGTGATAGGGTTGTGAGCTTCCCACATAATAGGCCCTTGTACGTAATGGCTAGTATTAATGGGGTGAGTTTTCCAAGGGCCTTGATCAATGGGGGAGCATCAATAAACATCATGCCTATCAGTTCGTTCCATATAGCCAACATTTCGGAGGAAAAATTGATACCAATGCCTTTGGTAATTTCTAGCTATGATAATCAATCGTCCAAGTCAATTGAATATGTGAATGTGGGGATTGCGATGGGGAACCTTACTTCGCACATCAAATTCCTCATGATTGAGAATGTTACTTCATACCACCTTCTGAAAAGTAGGGTGTGGATGCACAATAATGGTTTAGTCCCTTCGATATATCACCAATGAACGAAGACAAATGTGAAGGGGTCTGAAATAATTATACGTGCGATAAAGAAGCCTTTCTCCATCGAAGAAACTCACTTGGTTGATGAAGCTTTCTACACGGAGCTGGAGTAAAATTCTAGGGTGTTCAAAAGAAGGATGGAAGGATCAAGGGTTTCGTCTGTCAGAAAATAGATGGGGCCTGTGAATAGCCAAAATGATGAAAGGTCAAGAGGGAAGGAAGTAGTCGAGGAAGCTCACCTTGTTGATCTTAAGAAACGTGACCTCTCGAAGTAGCTTAGGGATAAAATTGGGCCCAGGATGGATTTGATGGAGTATGAGACTCAACAAAAGAGTGTGTTGGGCAAGTTTTTGGGAAGCAGACTGTAAGAAGATCCAAGGGAAAGGAAGAGGAAGGCATTTATTACATCAAGTAGTCAGTGTAAGAAGAAAATGACGGAGGATGGAAAAGTGATTTACCTACTCTAAGGGTGTGAGCGGGCAGTCGAATGATATGATCTAGAAGTTGGTGAACAGGCTGACACGGTGTATGAATATTTATTGATAGACTAACAGGGGCAATGTATGGTCATTAATAACTTTGACATATAAGAGTTTGTAAAGGAAGTGGAAAAAGAGCCAAAGTATATGATAGATCAGCCGAAGCCACAAGTGCAAGAACTAGAGCAGTTGGACTTAGTCGATAAAGGGGAAAACCCAAGGCCCATTTTCATTTTGAAGGATCTGAGAAAGGAGAAACGAGGGGCCTTGGTTGAGATCATTCGAGAATATAGGGACGTTTTTGCATGGAAATACACTGAAATAAAGGGCCTAGATAAAGAAGTGGGTTACCACAAGCTCAACCTTATGCCTTCAGCCATACCAGTGAAACAAGCCACAAGAACTTACAAACCAAAGTTGGATTTGAAGATCAAAGAGGAGGTGGAACAATTGCTAATGGAAGGACTCATTGAGCCAATACAACATCCACTTTGGCTATCAAGCATCGTCCCAGTGGGAAAAAAAGACAAGAATCAGATAAAAATCTATATGGACTTCAGAGATTTGAACAAAGCATGACCAAAAGATCAGTTCCCTCTGCCCTCCATTGATAGTTTGATTGATGAAACATCGGGTCAATACATTTATAGCTTTATAGATGGGTATGTCAGACACAACCAGATCAAGATGGATCCAGCAGACGCAGAGAATACGGCATACAGGAACCCATTGGGCAACTTCATGTAAAAGTGATGCCCTTCGAGTTAAAGAATGATGGGGTAACGTATCAGAGGACGATGATGGCCATTTTCCATGATTTTTTTCACAAGTTTTTCGAATTATATGTGAATAATTTGGTCATTAAGTCGAAGAAAGAAGAATCCCATCTAGATGACTTGAGGAGGGTGTTCATTTGCTGTAGAAAATACAAACAAAAGATGAAACCACTAAAGTGCGCTTTGGGGGTCACAAGTGGGAAGTTCTTGGGTTTCGTGGTGGATCGAAAGGGAATAAAGATGGACCACGACAAGTAGTGAGCAATCCTAGAAATTTGATGTCCAAGAACGACGAAGGAGCTTAAGAGTTTCCTTGGTTAAATCTCCCACCTTACGAGATTTATACCAGGACTAGTCGAAATAACTCACCCACTGATGGAGCTACTGCGAAAGGGCGCAAAATTCAAATGGGAGGAAGCTCACCAAGAGTCTTTGACCAAGTTAAAGAAGTTTCTCACTTCTCCATAAACGATGATTCCTCTAAGAGAATGGATACCGTTGCAACTATACCTCACATCTACCACCAGGTTCATCGGAGCTCTCTTGGCGCAGGAAGTCAATGGGAAAGAAATGCCAGTCAACTACCTGAGCAGGATCATATATGGACTAGAGGCAGGATACAATAGCGTAGAAAGACATTGTATGTCCTTGGTTTTCGTAGCACAAAAACTCAGACATTATATCCTATCTTTCACAATTCACATCGTGACAAGATGTGACCCAATTAAGTTTTTATTAGCAAGGACTATTTTCATTGGAATAGAAGCTAGTGATTCATCATTCTTTCAGAGTATGACTTAAAATGTGTGGTCCCTCACATGATCAAGAGCCAAGCGTATGCAGATTTATTGGCGATTTTCCCATCTAGGGTATTTGATCCACCCTGAGAGAGCATTCCAGGATACGATTTGCAGGCAAATTTTCTAGATGCCAACCTTGAAGAATGGACGATGCAATTCGATGGTTCTTCGATGGAAATAAAGGTGGGGCAGGGGTTATCTTCTCTAATAGGAAGGAGGAATTTTTCCTTTTATACAAATTGGATTTCCCTTGCTCCAACAACGAAGCAGAATATGAAGCATTAGTAATAGGGTTACTAGGGGGCCTTCGAAGGGGGATCCATTCACTATGCATCAAAGGCGATTCAAACTTGGTGGTCCAACAAATAAACGGGATATATGCATTGAAGCACCTAAGTTTAGCGCCTTATAGAACGATCATCCAATGGCTGATCCATTAGTTCCATCAAAGTTAAGATAATAAGTGATGCCAGAACGATCAATAGACATGTTGATGCCTATACCACCATTGCTCAGAAATTGGCTATGAAACTCGATACAATTACCGTGGTTATCCAACGAAGAACAGCCCCATCAGTTGTGCAATCAATCATACCCATGGAAGGTGATTCGAATTAGAGGGGCGAGATTAAGAGGCAGTTGGAATTTGGGGAAGGCAAGATGGAACTGAAGGAACTAGTGCAATACTTTGCTAATCATAGAAACCTCTACTTCAGGAATATGGGAGGATGTCTGTCAAGATTTGTCGATCCAGAAGAAGCATAATATAGATTAAAGAAGACACACGATGAACACTACGAAATAATGGAGATCCTTTTATACAGAAGAATTCATAAGGAGGGATACTTCTGGCTAATAATGAAGTAGGATGCAGCGGAGTTGTAATGAAGGTGTGAAAAATGACAACTCTTCTTTCAAGCAGCTGAATGCCACTTTGTTGAAACTCGAGAAGACTAGAGGTAACCCTACATTGAATTTATTAAAGACGAAGTTATTATTTTGGAGAAAATAGATGCAATGGGACTCAAGCGAAGGGCCCCACGATTTTACATCCAGGAGGATCAGTTCTATCGAAGGGGGTACTTCAACAGACCGTTGAGATGCATCATAAAGGAGGAGGCATTGGAAGTTTTTAAACAAGCTAACAATATGGCTCACATTAGAGGAGCAAAGCTATGTGACCAACTAATGACCTTGGGTTACTATTATCCAACTATGGAGAAGGATTCTACTGAGTTTATACGAAATGCAAGGCGTGCCAGTTACATGGGAACATGATCCAAGCCCCTTCAGTGGACTTACATTATTTGGCCACTCCTTACTCATTCCACACTTGGGTGTTTCACCTAGTAGGGATAATACACCCATCTTCGAGGGGGAAGATCTGGATACTCGTGGCAACAGAAAGTTTTACAGAGTGGGATGAGGCGATACCACTCAAGAGAGCAACTGCAGGTATGGTGACTAAATTTATCAGGGCGTACATTATTTATAGGTTTGGGATTCCAAAGGTTATCCTCTCTAATAATGGGACCCCATTTGTCAACAAAGAAGTAACGATGCTTACAGTCAGATACTCCACCGTCCATCATACCTCAACGGTGGCATATCCTAAGGGAAACGGTTAGGCCGAAGCAACTAATAAGACCTGGACAATATTTTGTCTAAAACGATGGAAGACTTCCCAGGATCATGGGATGACAAGATTCCAGTAGTCTTGTGGGCCTATCGAATGACCAAGAGGAAGCTTACAAGGTATAATTTATTTTCACTTATGTTTGGGGCCAAAGAAATTCTTTCAGTAGAACTCGAAGGCTCCTTTGTTCGATACGCCTTGCGAAGCAGTATGCTCCCTCAAAGTAAGCATGTCGAGTTGGAAGTGCTAGATGAGCACAGAGATAACGCGATGCGAAATTTCCAAATATACACAAAGAAACTCTCAAGAGAATATGACAACTTGGTGAGGCCCAGAAAATTTATGGAAGGGGATTTAGTCTTGAAGGCAGCGGTGAAGCCCATTTGGGGGCTCTGATTGCCTAAATTTGCTATGAATTGGGAGGGACCTTTTATTGTAAAGGAGGCTCACGATTCAGGTTAATGCCTAATTTCTAAAATGAAAGAGGATAAACCATTCAAGATTAAAAAAAATAGTTGAAAGTCTATCATAAGTAGGCTAGTAAACTCAATTAGAAATTATTTGTTTTCGTTATGGGGCAATTTGTTGTATTATTTATTTCTTTTATAATGAGATGAAAAGAAAGAGTTCGTTGATAAATTATACAGGTTTTAACTTTGCGATAAATAGAGGTATTGCAACGAAACAACACGTGGTGATAAAACACTGTATCATTTTCATTAATAAGACTTGTAATGATTACAAAAAAAATTGGTAGCTAACGCCCAAGGACTACACATGAAGAAAATACAGAAGGGGTGTCAACCCAAGAGGAACCATAGATATGAGGAAGAAAAGAAATCTCCAGGTAGAACTGAAATAGCTGCAAGGAATGATTGTTATGCATCGATGGAACCCTCAAGTCTGGCATGGGCTTGAGCCCGTTGAACAACCAGGGCCTCAAGTTCCTGCATCACCTTAAGCAAAGCCTCTTCGAAAGCCTTGACCCTGATATCAATAGCCTTTATCAAAGACACCAACTCCAGAAATTCAGCCTCCTCATCCTGTTAGGCCTCCACCTACTTCTGAAATAGTTCCCTCTGGTTGGTCAGTTGGATGGACTTTAGAACCTTCAAGTCTTCTCAGCCACTATAGTCGCCATACCCTGCAGCCTATAGCCCATGGGGACAGGGTTGGAGTGAAGGCAGTCTGGGGTAAAAGTCTTTGGGTGATGGATGACCAATCGCTCGATAATAGCTTGATGTCAGATAAAAAATTGAGGGGATTACCGAAAGAGATGCAAGCAAAAGGCATGACGGGCCACATCAGGAAGTGGCACTTCGTGGCCGGATTCACTGTCAGCCAAAATATTAATCATTGAACCTTGGTCGTTATGGATTGACTCATCCGGGAAATCTGGTTCCCGATGGGGCGAGACGACAAGCGAAGGGCTTCGTTGGGTTTGATCTTCAACAGGAATGGGCTCTCTTACAACCTAAAAAAGATAAAGAGATATGAGTTCTAATAAGAATCTTAACATGTGGTTTATATTGTTAAGTCACCGTTACTGGTGGAGTTTTACAAAAAATCTTAATAATTAGTTTTCATTATTAAGTCACCGTTACTGGTGGAGTTTGACGAAAAATCTTAACCAGTGTGTTTTCATTGTTAAGTCACCGTTACTGGTGGAGTTTGACAAAAAAATATTAACAAGTGTGTTTTCATTGTTAAGTCACCATTACAAGTGGAATTTGATAAAAATCTTAAAAAGTGGATTTCATTGTTTAGTCACTGTTACTGGTGGAGTTTGACGAAAAATCTTAATAAGTGTGTTTTCATTGTTAAGTCACAGTTATTAGTGGAATTTGATAAAACTATTAACAAGTGGTTTTCATTGTTAAGTCACCGTTACTGGTGGAGTTTAATGAAAAATCTTAAGAAGTGATTTTCATTGGTAAGTTACCGTTATAGGTGAGGTTGAAGAAAAACCTTAACAAGTGTGTTTTCATTGTTAAGTCACTGTTGTGAGTGGAATTTGAGATTTTTTTTAACAAGAGGTTGAACCATGTTAAAATATTACCAAGGCATAAAGGACATACATATGAAAGAAATGAGGAGAAAATGGCAAAATACCTTAGGAATGACCGGAGAAAGAACGGTAGAAAGAGAAACAGTAGCAACGACAGACACTGCAGCAGGAAAATTAACTTCCTCATGAGCCTCCATAGGACCCTCAGCCAGAGGACCCTCGACATTTGACGAAGCACCTAATTCATATAAAGGAACTGGGGCTAAGATTGAGGGAGAATTTGAAGGAACTATTCAATCTCCCATAGAGACATCAACAGTTATAGTGGTTGAAGAGACCCTTGGGTGAGCAGAGGACCCAACAGTGGCCTGCATAACATAGGGAGCCACAAGTGAGGATGGTGAATTCAAATTAAGGGTAAGATGCACACAAGGATAAAGTGTTAGGAATGGGAAACAGAATTTAGCAAACACTAGAAAACACAATAAGGGACTTCACCTCAGTATTATGCAAAAAGGAGGACACCAGAATTGCAAGTCTTATCAGAGGAAAATACAAAATTGATCCAATAAGAGATGTGGTCAGATCAGGGGCAGTTATAACCTGAAAGACTAAGGAAAACGTGAAGGCTCAAAGAATCACTCAAGAAGGAAAACTATAGTTAAATCACAAATAATATGTTACCTCTAGGGGGCAAGACGAAATGGGGAGGGAGTGCATCGGCAGAAATAACCCCGAAGCGTCCTCCCACGAAGGGGCTCGCAGGAGGACTGGGCCTTTCTTCTTCAATCTCTTGCACAAAGTTTCTAAGTGTTAGAAAACACAGTTCGCTAAGATGGAAATGACTAAGTGTGGAAAATATGCATACCTCTAGTTCAGATGAACAATGGGATGATATCATCATGGGCGAGGAAGGTGGGGAAGCAACTGGTGAAGCCCTCTTGGTGACGCTGCTCAGCATCAGGACTGTCATCCAAAGTAACAGCCTCAATAGCTGGAAAACATGACTGTGTGAAATTGATTAAATTAATTCGCAAGATTCCAATTAAACCTTATTTAATTAGAGTCTACTTTTAAACCAAATAAATTCATCCCTTAAACAAGCATCTAAATCAACCCATCAAACATAAATAGATAAAGTATGTGACACAAAGTTAAGGAAAAATCCCCGCAGGGCAAAACCTTATATTTCTAGAACTTTGAAAAGTTTACAAGACCATTGACTTACCTACAACCTGATAATCACCCACAAGTGTAACACACGATATTTTTATCAAACCTACAAAGCAATGGCTAGAAATATTGACACAGAAATACCTGCAAGTGTCAGTTCTGATGTCGTCGGCTGGAACTTTCCCTTTTCAGGAGGGCAGCAATGAAGAAGAGAACGACTTCTCCACAAGGGTTGAACAAAAGCAAAGCTATGTTCTTCGGTTATAAAAGGATTCACAAAGGTTTGGCAAGGATATGTGAATCAAAACATGAGTCTTGGGACTCAAAAATATGAAGACTTGAGGTGATAGAACTCATAAAAATGTCTTTCCAAGTCTTGCAAAATAACTCCCCCGAAGTTGGTTTTTATAAGGAAACCAAGGAGAGTTTTAAAAATCTGGAACTCTATCCAGCGTCAGGTACCCCAAACCGGTTCGGGTGTACCACGAACCGGTTCACCCCCCAAACTAGTTTGGCCTTCGGTTCGCAAAAATTTGTTGGTCTGGGGGAAAAAATACACAGCATTCTCCAAAGGTTTTTCTCCATTTTCAAAGGCCATAACTTCTTCATTGTAGCTCAGATTGAGGTTCCATTTCTTCCAGTATCTTCGTTGCGGCGAGCTCTTCAACTTTCCAGTTGACTGGTCCTCTGGAAGGTCGATATAAAATTACCAAAATACCCTTGAACTTTGCTATCTTTCTTTCTTTCACTGTTCTGACTTCTCTTGTCTACCACTTATATTAAGTCCCTAAAATCATGGAATGTGAAGTCATTGAGGCAGATGTGGGACACATGATGGAATAATGAATGCATGATTCCCAGAATTCAGATTGAGTTCGTCGTGTGAGATCGTGAAGAGACGTGCCTTTTGTTGTGGCGTACGACATATACATATGTAAGATAACGTACATGAGAAATATGTCCTTACAGTAGCAGAAGCAACAAGGGTAAGCTGTACATTAGGAGCCCATTTTTTTTAGTCTTAGTACCAGAGTCTTCTTCCTAGCACCAGAAGCACCAAGAATAGAAGGAACTCTTGAACTCTTCCTTCGTTTTGATCCCCCTCCAATAGATTTACCATGATAGTGGTAAACATAGTAGCATGAGGGGCGGCAGAAGTGTGCCATTAAAACTCAGTGTTTATCCGATCCACCTCAGCTTTAACTTTTTCCTCAGTTCCTCACTCACTTCAAGAGATATAGGGGAAGGAACAGAGACAATAGGGAATGCATCCAATGGAGCTTGAGTTTGGTATTGGGACTTAGACTTTGAAGAAATCCCACTCTTGAAGGCCCTAGTAATTTTAGCTGGAGGCTTGGAAGGTCCCTCACTAGGAGATGTACCGGTTAGAGAATCCTCATCGAAACACCTTCGAAAGGGGTGGGTTATTTAGGGGTGGGAGGTTTCTTAGGCTTGAAGGCAACAACGGGTATCATGGGGAAATAAGGAGGAAGCTCACAAGAGGGGTCTTAAGGAGTTTTGCTCAGAGGTAACTCAACCCCAAGAACAAAGTTGCTCTTGAGGCCCAGTTCCAAGGCTGGGAAGGAAAGGACTAGAGGATACTAAGGAGGACTTTCGATGAATTCTTAAATTTTAGCCAGTTGCATCGGCCAAAATTTAGTCCCAAATAAAGTACTAACATACCCTACCCTGGTGGCCTTAGGGATGGTGACACGACTTGAAAGTGTTGCACTAATAGACTAAGATTCACAATGAGTGTAACAACTACACGCCTCAATAAAAGTGGCCTTTTGATGGGATAGTTGGAACACTGGCCGAGGAGCCCCTTGATCAAAACCAAACTGTCGGTTGTATCGGTTGAGGTTGTAATGTTCAGAAGTGTAGCCCCACTCAGTGTAGGAAGGTAAATATACAGGAAAGAATAAAAGTACCACAGCTTGCGAGGGATCTTCCTCTATAAGGGCTTCAGTGGTGGCTTGGGCCGCCCTTGCTTCAGACTTAAAAAATTCTCAAGAATGGGCAAAGACTTCTTCTTCGTAAGGCCTCATGACAAATGGGTCATGCTTATGAAAAATGACCAATACCTCCTTTCGACATTATTTCTTATGAAAATGCAAAAGGTGAGGAGGCTTAACGGCTTGGCCAAGAGGATAAGGGATGAAGTTGGTAGATATGGAAGGAAAACGAAGGTAGAAGAAACTCGTCAAAATAATGGTATTAGCAAAATTATCCAGGTTGTAACGACTAAGAGACCGTTCCATGTCAAGATGGGTCCGGTCCAACCAAGTGTAGAGGGATACTAAGGCAATGGAAAACGGAGGGAGCTTGAAGCCTCTAGACAAATGGATAGATATATTTATAAGATCCTTTCGGGGTTGGTCGTTGGGTTTCCCAGTCAACAAAAAATGCGAAAGTATAACAATAGGGTAGGCTAGTAGCTCCAGAGATGTACCTTTACCCTTGCCAATGGTAGAAGAAACATCCCTCTCTGTGGGAGGTTCAAAGAAGCAACTAATAAGGGGAGTGAAAGTGGCTTTGTTATAAGATCCCGTGCAATATCGACAGATCCGGTCCAACTTCTATCGATCAGTAGTCTCTTCGACATCTGGAGGATTGATATGATAAATATAGCACCCTACCATGAAAGGATGGCAATGGGCATATCGAAGGTCCCTGCCACAGCCTATCACCTACTAGCTGTAGCCTCATTTATATATGCCATATATTTAACTTGCCACAGTCTCTCATATGCAGTGTGCAGCCTATACATTATAGGGTGCGATCCCAGTTTGCTCACCTGGAAGGTCGCAGCCCCTTTTCCCCACTACAGCATCACAGCATCTACACCTATAAATAGAGGACCCCACCTCGAGGTAAGGGGTTTGGGTTTATTTCTTACACCAACAGTTAGCTCAGAGCTGATTATTCTCTCTACGACGCTTGGCATAGCTTGTAGGCTAGTCTTTGGCATCATAGTTGCTGCCCTGACATCCCTAAGGTCATCATATTTACGTATTCTCTTATATTCTCTTGCGTGTACACCTCTTAGGCCTAATTACTATGTACCAAATAGCGCATATAATGAGAATGAGGCACCAAAGTGGACGTAGGCTCATTTTAATAGTCGAACCACTCTATATCATGTCTTTTATCTCTTTTTACTTGCTCTATTTTCTTATTATGCACTTTATACTTGACTTGCTGATACGAAAATGACGAGTGGATGATTTCTCGTACCATCAGTTTGGCGTCATTTGTCGCAAGCGAGGTATTTCAATCTTGTTTCTCTATATTTTGGGTTCGTAAATACCTTATTTTATTCGTGGGGGTCCTTTGGATCATTATCCCATGAGTGGATTTCGGTTGTTGAACTCGTATTTGTATACACACCCTCAAATGGGTATCGTACATATTCGGATTTGTTTATGGGTCTCCTTTTTATGACCTTAGATCTATTTAAAACATACACCGATGATGTTACCTCACCAAGGTAATACTGAAAAGTGTAAAAGGCAATAGCCTCGCAAAGGTGGGTAGCTAGGGATCAAATCCACTTGCTCTTTTGCTATGTTCTCAGCCTGTGATCTAGGATTTCCCACCATGATTGTGACTTATTGTGCACCTAGAGGTTGTTCTACCCGGGAAAGACCCTAGTAGGTATGTTCTCCACATGTTTCATGTGAAAAACTCAGTTCCTGGTTTCCAATTCTGGGACTGCTCATTCCTTCCAAGAAGGGATGCGAACTGATAGTTTAACTGCCCTTTTGCCATAGCCCCCATAAGTGCAGTTTGTTTACAGCAACTCCAAATCATCGGAGAATGGACTCAAGTGGTCACAAGTTCAACCTTGGTGAATTCCACTCAAGGCAGCGACAATGCACATATATGGCTTACTGACCGCGGCCTCATCAATAAAGTCGTGCAGTGATGAAAACGCTGCATCCTAACTTCATATTTAGTTAATCCTATATTCTGTGATTATTCACTTCTACTAGTTTTGTCTCAAATTATATAGTTTTAAAATACTAACAAAGCATAATATAAAGGGAGAGTCCAGCCAAAGCACATAAATGAAGAATGAGACCGTGCAGTTGTACAATCACCTCAATCATCTCTACGATGACCATTCCTTACTTCAAACCCAGTTCAACTTTTTAACCTAGAGAGTTCTCATGCTAGAGGCCGCAGCCTCCCCAAATATGGGTGCGGCGCCTAGGATTACTACTGCAATAATCACTGCCACAGCCCCAGAAGCTCTATCTGCAGAAGCAGCATGCGAGAACCAGAAAAGGAAAGTGGAGAAGGCAGAAAGGGTATTTGAGTGCTACACCCCATTGAGCTTCCAGATTGAGGACATCTTCGAATTCATCAATGAAGATAACCTACTGAAATGGCCAGAGAAGCTGAGGGCTCCACCCCACAATAGAGACAAAGCCAAGTGGTGCAAATTCCACCAGAACCACGACCACAACATTGAGAAGTGATATGCCCTAAAAGATGAGATTGAGAGGCTCATAAGGTAGGAATGCTACAGCGGTTCCTTAGGGATGCCTAAAGGATGCATCCTAGTCTGACAAGCCACATTCCCCTTTTTTATGCCCATATTTATATTTCATCTATTTCTGTTCTTAGTGAAAACTCTTTTTAAGTATTTTCATTTTAACTTCGTATTGACCTAGCAAAGTCTTGGATATATGAACGGATATATGAAATTAAGTTCACTTTATAGTTCCATATTTTGATTTCTCGATTCCATGAAATGTCATCTTATAAAAGACCTTTTGTCTTAACCAGATCCCATATGGGGATATCTTATTGTATCAAGAATGATTATATTGGATGGGCACGAAATGCCCATTATGATGCCAAGATGTATGATGGCATACGATGATTATAAAGGGCAAAAGCAACTATCGGGAGCAGCTCTCAAAATTGGCTTACAACATCGCTCATAGTGCAAGAACATATTCTTATATTCATAAGTCCAACTATCTCTCGAAATACTTTTGTCAGCATCATTAGCCACAGGGGCTTACAATGCCCATTACATTAGCCACGGGGGCTTACAATGCCCGTTACATTAGCCACGGGGGAAATTAATACCCGTTACATTAGCTATGGGGCTGACCAATGCCTGTTATGTTAGCCACGGGGGCGACCAATGCCCATACATTAGCCACGGGGGTGACCGGGCAACCAATGCCGGTTACATTAGCCACGGGGCTGACCAATGCCCGTTACATTAGTTGTGAGTGTCTTAATAATATAACCCATCCCGGGAAGGCTTGATAGTATGTTGTATGTCTACAAAGGCCCATTCTCATAAGTTAAGGGCAAGAAAGGTGCCGCGGAGTCTGAGCTAATATGGCTGTAGCTACTAAGGAGAGCATTAAGATATGGCAGAGAAAATAGACTCAATATTTAAGTTCATTCACCAACTGAATATTTAAGATGCCATAGCCTCTAAACACAAGGGACGCCTATTTGGAGAAACCACTCACATAGTGTTGTCGCGGCCTTATGTCCATTGCAGTTGGTGAAGTAATCTTGCAAGCTCATCAAATCAAGTAAGCAAGTATCAAAGCAGAAAATAGTTATACATTCAAATAGAAGAGTATAAAAACATCTATGCGAGTGTTGAAGTATTGGAGAAATAAAGCATGCAAATATAGTGTAGAAAATATGGATTTATAGAAGAGGTCGCAACCCGAATAATAAGGTTCGCAGAAGTTTAAAAGGGTAGCAACTCTATATGTTAAAGATCAAAAGCAAAAAATCTGGAAAAAGGTTATTGTTGTTATACAGACAAAAGGCCACAACCTTGTATATATCAGAACCAAAAAAAAAATCAAAGTTCATAAAGGGACGCAGTCCCATGTTCAGAGAATTAGAATTCTAAGAGGCAGCATCATCATCTTCTTCACCTTCTTCTCCGTCCGCTGCAGTTACGGTCTCCTCCTCAGCTGTCGCAGCCTTTGCCTCAGCCCTTAGCCTTACCCTCTTTTTAGCTGCAGCCTTCATCTCAGCCACGCATTACAAATGTTCAGCATCACCAAGGCCCCAGGTAAGAATTATTTCTTCAGATTCAAGAATTTTTTTTATAACTCTGTGCCTAAGCTCTTGGTAACCGCGATGGTAGGATTTATTATTAATAATAAAGAAATCCTTGGAGCTTTTGAAGGATTCCACAGTGTGGTCAATGGATAATTGGATAGTTGTGACATGGTCAACATTTATCTTTGTAATGGCTGTGGAATTATCTTCCTCCAATTTCTTTATAGCCATGGTATGGGCCAAAGAATCACTTACAACTTTATCCCCCTACTCCTCGAATTTCTTTTGAATAAGTTCAACTTTGTTATTTGAAAGTTCTACAATCTCAGCAGCTTCAGAAGCCTGTGACTTGGAAACTTTTAAGTCATTTGCAGCCTTTGTAAGGTTATTCTATACAGTCTTTTGAGCTTCAATCGCAGCATTAATTTAGGCATCGGCAGTCATCTTATACGCCTCTAAGGTCGTAGGACTTGATTTCTTACCAACTGCAAGTGAAGAACTCCTGGTTGTTTCAAGGTCAGTTTTATGAACAGACTCCGCAGCCTATTTGAGCTTGTAGAGGGCTTTATATGTGGTAGTCTGTGACATGATAACCTTTATGGCCTAAAATATATGTAAACGTGATTAGTATGAAGAAATATAACTAAAATTTAAGTTCAATTAAGAGCTTACCCTCAGCAAGCTGTGGAGACCATACTCCTGCAGATGTTCATCGTCTTCCTCTACAAGACGATCTAGATTAATTATATCTGTGACTTTCTTCATCTTATGGACCACTCTGGAAGTCGTATCCCAGGAGGATTGAAGATTTAGGACCCTCAGTTGAGGTCGCGGATGGCCATTAGGGCCCACACTCGGACGACTTTCTAGAGGCGGAAAATTGGCATTAATAGCCATTACTCTCCGCAGATGAGGAGATAAAGGAGAAAATTGAATAGGACTATGCTCACCCTGATGGACTATATCTATGGGAAGCAGATTTGCTACAGCTATTTGAGGGGCAATGTCATCATTAAAGACTTGCCTTGTGTTGTCATCAATATTGGTCGCGGTGTCACTAATATTATCATCTCTTGCCGCATCTTCCTGTGATGGATTGGTTACGGCACCCCCAATAGGAATATTTGGTTCAGGAATACCAACATTGGGTCCTTATACCGTGACATTCTTAGCTTTGGACCTTTTTCTTTTTCTCCCTTCTTGGCAGCATTATTGAGGAGGGTAGCATCCTCATCCATTTCAGCAAGTTGGGCAGCCAAGAGTGCCTGATCAATCTCTTCACATAAGAAAGAGAGTTCAATAGGGGCCGCAGTAGACACGTACATTAAAAAAGAGTGGTTTATAGTTACCTTTCGCGGCCATGGGAATGTCCTTGTTAGGGAAATATCCAAAGCGATGGAAATTTACTGAGGTGGATAAGATGGAAAACCTCTTTGAATCGTTGCTAAGGTTGGGCACGTCCTCAAATTTCTTTTTTGCTTTGCTATTGAGTTTCAGATTATCAAGGGCTGCAACACAAGATAGGTATCATTACATGCCGCGGCATAAAAATTGCAAGATTGGAAAAGTATGAGAAAATGCTGCAAAAAATAAGTACATGTATGAAATACGGAGCATGCCTCACTAGAGCAACTACCTAATCTTGAAGGTCGCTCCCATTGCCACGGCATCTTGTATGATCTCTCTCTCTCTCAAATTCCTCTGGATGGATTTCCCATTACCCTCTAGAGATGTAAAAATATTTGCCTTTCCAGTTTTTCACACTGGTGGGTCTTTCAGTATACAAATACTCTTCATTGTTATGAAGAGAAAAGTAGTAATACCAAGAAAACTTGATGGAGTTATCCTTTGGTCTATAAAAGTGGAAGAACTCCATGGGAGTTATATCTCTGCTTAACGTTTCCTGCCAAAGTACCAACGAGGCAAGTATAGCCCTCCAGCCATTTGGGTCGAGTTCGGTTGGTGCCAAGTTCATAGAACTAAAGATTCTCCTGACAGGAACTGGCATAGGTTACCGTTTCCCATTGATGAAGGCATGCAAAGGAAAGAAAATTGCATCGTTAGAGACTGTGGAACAAGGTCTTTGCTCTTCGAAAAGAGTTGAACAAATAACCCCATCTGGAAATTCAAATATCGCAGTCACTTGATTTACCCATTCTTCCATCATAATACTACGGACATTTAAGGCTGTAGGAGCCCTTTCAGTATTATTTGATGGACCAGCTAACTCATCTCTGGCTGTGGAGGTCCCAATAGCTACAGCCTTAACTTCAGGAGGGTAGGTGCTAAAATTTTATCCTCCATTGACGTAGCCTCAAAAGAGTCCCTACAATTGGTGGAGTTCGCGGAGTATAAATCTAAAACTACATAATTTGGGCAATCTTTGAGCTGGCAAGGCCCTATTGTCTTCAAAGGGAGCACAAAAGGAATTTCAGGGGGGAAATATCCAAAATATTTGTTCTAAAAGTCCTTGAGAAATTCGTCGGGATTAAAACTCATATGGCTGCAACAATACCTGATATGCAGAAAGGGTCCGCAGTTAGGTGCCGCAGCCAATATGGTGATACTGGCCTCTTAGAGGCCTCGGCAGGAACACCGATATATCAAGTTTAAAGGCTAAATTAGAAATGTTAGTAAATTTGACTAACCACACCAAGTGTTGGGCTCTAAAGTCCTAGAAGTTAACTTCTGTCGCGGCATATTGTTTTGGGGAAGGAGGTGTTAGTTGTATTATTACATGCCGTAGTCCTTTAACTATTGGGAAAATGCTGCGGACATTAACCTAAGAGCCTTAAAGGTAAGGGAGTATTTATTATACAAGTATTTCCAAATACCGCAGCTATTTAAGGGCTGCAGACATTGACCTAAGACCCCAAATTGCAAAAGGGGTTTTATTATGTCGCAACCTAGTATTCCACATGCTGCGGCCATATACTCAAACAGGTTATATCTTCTATCTTAAAGATTGAAGCCCTAGAATGTGAAAGGTCTGTTCAAGAACAATGGTATGTTTACAATGTTTATACCACTCTAAAACCAGCAAATACAATCCAATACAAGTACATTTCATGGGTTTATTTCATATTTTGTAACCACATTCATTTCTTGAGTCAATAATGGAAGATTAAGAGACTAATCCAAGTCAGCAGACTTTATTTATTATTTTAACATGGATGTTAACAGCCTATTTTATCAATTGAGGATGGATTCAAATGCAAGATCAGTTATCAAGTAATCATATTCAAATGAGTCAAATTCGTGGTGAAATTAGCAAGATACGAATTATAATAACGGATCATTCAATCACAATAGTTTTTTTTGCAAAGTCAGGAGTTTAAATGGGCCATTTATAATCAGAGATCATGAACAGTTGGAAGAATTGAATTATAAAGTGATTCAAGAGGTTTTTGATTGAAAAATTACCTGAAAATGGGTAAAAACCAGTTACTCAGCTTTAAACTGCCTCAGAACCACCACACATTGCCTTGAAAGGTCGTCAAAAAAGTTAAGACAAGGAACGAACATAGATTGGCTTTCGATTTGCTGTCAGGGGTTTGGAGAACGTAATGAAGTCCACGGCTGGTTCAATTTATGTAAGAGTTCACGGGAAGGTGAAACGTCGTGTTAAAAATAGCCACCGCTGAGATAACATACCATGTCATGATAATATCAAGACGCAGCACCAAATTACTCCTTGGCACTACGCCTTGGGGGCTTATTGATATGACAAATATAACACCCTACCGCGGAAGGATGGCAATGGTCATGTCGAAGGTCCCTACCGCAGCCCATCACCTACTGGCTGCGACCTCATTTATATCTTCCATATGTTTAACCTGCCGCAGTCTCTCATATGTAGTGTGCGGCCTATACGTTAGAGGGTGCGATCCCATTTTCCTCTCCTGGCAGGACGCAATCCCTTTTCCCCACCGTAGTAGCACAGCATCTACACCTATAATTAGAGGACCACACCTCAAGATAAGGGGTCCGAGTTTATTTTTTACACCAACACTTAGCTCAGAACTAATTATTCTCTCTACGACGCTTGGCATAGTTTGGGGGTTACTCGCCGGCATCACAGTTGTTCCCCTGACATCCTTGGGGTCATCATATTCATGTATTCTCTTCTATTCTCATGCTTGTATGCCTCTTCAACCTAATTACTATGTATCAAATAGCGCATATAATGTAAATGAGGCACCAAAGTGGACGTAGGCTCATTTTAATAGCCGAACCACTCTATATCTTATCTTTTATCTCTCTTTACTTGCTCTATTCGCTTATTATGCATTTTATACTTGACTCTTTGGTACGATAACGACAAGTGGATGATTTCTCATACCATCAAGGATCATCAGTGTAAGGCATATCACCTGTGGGATCAAGCCCTAGCATCTCATATAGGTCTTCCAACGAAATGGTGAATTCTCCCCAAGCGACTAGGAAGGTATGAGTGGTGATGTTCCAGTGTGAGACCAACACTTATGGAGCAATATTATGCTTTGAGAGGGTGAACACTCCAAACCACTTGCCCCGTTAAAGCCCAACTCGGGTAAGAACGTCAGCATAGGAACTCTGAATGTTAGCATTCCTGGCTGAAAAATAGGCGGGAGAGCCCTCGGGTGCTTCGACGTCAATCTTAGAATAAGGTAAGTCACCTCGATCAAGTCTAAGACATAGAGTCCCCTATAGGTGGAGGAAACCCCATTTAGCTGAGGCCTCGTCTTCATCACCTAGCAATAAAGGGTCACACTTAGCTTTGAAACTGCAAGTTTGGCAGGCGCTGGCAAAGGCGTCGTCCTTGCGAAATATGAGGGAGAGATGATAGAATCGAATTTGTTCTTGATGGACAGCCACCAAGGTAGTGGAGTTTAAAGGAGGAGTAACAACAATAGCAGTGGTGGTGGCAGTAGTCGGTTGAGCACCGGTGATAGGAGAATTTGGAGTACTTGAAGAATCCATTGCAGATGGCAATGAGGGTAAAAGCTTGTTGAGAAGAAGAAAGAGGAGGTGAATATTGTTGAACACGGTCACTGAAGGCGGCACAGAGGACAAAGAAGGAAAGAACCAGACAAAAAGCTTGGCGATAATAGCGGTTTGATTTTCTCTCTATATAAAAGCTCTCTTAATTGAAGAAGACAAATGAAGCGTAAATGAGGAAAATGGCTCAGTGTTGGATAATAAACGTTTAAATTTTTAAGTTGGTGTTTAGGTATCCCATCAAAGCACATGCCAAGTTTCCTATAATCATTTAAAATGGACACGTGGCACTTCGGAGAGCTCTCTGACAGTTGAAAATACATTCCCACGCCATTAATGAAGCGACGTCTGGGAAAGAGAGAGGGTTTTCTTTCAAAATAAGTTATGATTTTGGCGCTAAAATTTATTAGACATATCGTAAACCCAAAAGTTATTACCACGGTTAAAAAATCTACGATGTACCCTCTCCATAAGTTCAAACGGGGTTAACTTCGACTCAGACACATTGGGGAGAATTTTGATTTTCGAACAAGATACAATGGTTTTTATATAACTACAAGTATCACGGGTAGAATTTACGAAGGAGAGTTTTAGCATTATAGTAAAGGCCCTACGTAGTGCCGTTCAAAAAGTTCACGATGTCTCCTCACCATAAGCCCGATCGGAGTTACTTCTGGCTTAGGTACATCAGGGATAATTTTACTTTTTGAACAAGATAAACCGAGGAAGAATAATGAAATGATGACATTAGGGAGAATTTTATAGTGTAAAAGTTATTTCGGTAGAATTTTTTTTACTGGTCGAAATGCTTGGGCTGTTTAGGAGGGAGAAATACCCACTTATCACAAGTTCGCTGCATCGGGGAACGAAACAGCATAGGTAGGGAAGAATTTTATTTTTTAAAATGTCAGAATGGGTAATCAGCAGTTTCCTAAGATGTTTTGGGAGAATTTTAATAGCCGGTGAAGAAGGCAAAATGGATGAGGTACAAGAATAGGAAAAAGTTACGATGTCCGCTCACCATCCATCGATAATTTATAGCGAATTGGTTTAGGTACATCGGGGAGAATTTAATTTTTTCCTAACAGAGATAACGACAAAAGTGGTAGCGGAGGCAGAGATGCATGAATTTCTTCTTCTTTTTTCTGTTAGATTGAGAGGTTTTCGTGCAGACATTTCTTGTTACCACAACAAATATCTACATAAAGGGAAAAATGTAGGGGGTTAAAGATAATCTTCGAATAATAGATAAGCCTCCTCAGCTAATATAACAAACTTAAGATACTAAAGCAGCATAAAGGTAGCAAGGAAGCTCAGCGTGGCAGCCCATGGACGTCTTTCGGCGAATAGACTAGCCAAGAGAGCTCATCCTTTATTTTCTTTGTAGTACTTAGTCATGCTATAACTTTTATTTATATTGACTATTATGTAACGATTGTAACGATTTAATGATTATAACAATTCAGTGTGAGGTCAAACGATACTTGCGAGAGACAATCCTTGCCAGGGTCTGGGAGAGCTTTTATGCTTTATCAAATGACCTTGCCGTGAGAAATTCAGAGGGAGTTAGTTTGGAGGATTGATAAGTGAGGCATCGTTGGGGCTTGTCCTAACCATCTTAGATACACCTGGTACAACAATGAGAGACCCTTCACCGTGGAAACTTATGCGGAGCAGACTTGAGCCCCTTCGTATGTTGAGTTTTGAAGCAAACGGTCGTCTACCTAATGCATTATCTACTTTAGGTATTATCACTAGCCAGCTAATCACTATCTGAGCAGTACTCGAGGAAACCACTATGGTATTAGGGTGGTTAAATGGTTTGGTGAGTCACCTCTGTGGTAACAGTTCTCTAACATACAATGGTTAGCTAAAAGGCATGTCTTGGCATTTAATGTTTATGACGTAGAGCTGACTAGTCCATTAGGCATTTAATTTTTATAACATAAAGTATGGGGGATGTTTGTTCACAGTTTTAAGGGACTAAGGCATCTCAGGAGTGGTGTGAGTGGCTATTTATAGGCCTCAACCACCTCTGAGAGAGGAAAGGTTTTCTAGAAGATCATTTGCCAGGGAGAGAATATCATCAGAAAAAAGTTATTACAAAACTAGAGCACTCGCCCACCATTATCATTTATTGTAAAGCTTTTAATAGCTGACTCGAGATGTTTCACAGGTTGTTGGTGTGTCTGGCTACCTACTAAGGTGTATCTAGGATGGTTACTCCGCTCCCCCTCTGAATGAGTTACTTTTGAGGTTCCTTTATTATTGTTTGAGTTATAAACGAGTATGTTGAAAGTCTAATCTCAGTCCTAATCAAATATAATACTATGTGTTTACTTGTGTTCATTAAAAGAGTTTATGGGTTATCATTTATCACCATACCTATAAGGGTTACACCTCAACTAGTATTTCCATACTCCCAGGCTGCAAGGGGATTACCCTCTTACAACTCTCAAATCCATTACATAAATCATCTAAACTAATTTCTATCTTCATGCTCACATTGACATTCCTAACTTATTTTTTGTTGTTTATAACATCATCAAACCATTCAAAGTGCCGCAACCCAAACATTTTAACTCCTCTCTTGTGTTGAAGTCCACAGCTTCCTTGGTCTATTAAAGCATTTATGGCATGTTGTCTCCTTCTGTGGACAGTTTGTTATCTAATGACCATTATTCCCACGTTGAAAACAAGCATGAGTTGATGAGGATGATGAGGATCCTTGTGTAATGTTATCCTTAGGGTTACTCATTGCATCTTCTAACCACATCCATCCATTACATGTATCATGTTGGCATTTCATATATTTCTTCCCATATGTGTTCTTGATTTGAGAAGTCAATACCATCATCAGACTAGTGCATTTTTTTTCACATACAAGTGCTTGTAAAAAAAGGTGCATATTAATGCACAATGCCTTTGTTCAACACAAATCTGGCATAATTCCTACACAAAAAATAATTATTCTAGTAGTATGTAATTTTATAAATGTTTTAATAATTAAATACATACCTCTTGTTTATGGCCACCTTTCATTTTTGTTAAAAAATTACCCTGGAATGCATTTGCCTTTCAGCTATTTTTTTGTAGCAGTTATATCTATTATATACTCTAAAATGATTTACATAGCTTTAATTATACTTTACTCTGAGATTGTCCACGTGGACAACCAATAAAACTCCCAATAAACCTCAAACCATCCACGTTGGACAAACTAAAAATCGGCCAAAACGCTTCTTTTCCTCTCCTCAACTGTTGGCATTCCTCTTCTCCTCAACCTCTGCACAACGTTTCATCTCCTCTCCTCAACTGTTGGCATTCCTCTTCTGCTCTTAAATACACCCAGTAGTTACATTTGTTAGAATATCTTTGTCGCTCTGTTTTTACATCCCACTTAATGGATACCCATCCCACTCCATTCCCAAGTAAAACTCAAACGATGAAATCAAAATATAATAGAAAAATAATTGATGCACCAAAAATTGATGTGAAGAAAGCACCCATTCAAAGGCAAAATCGAGTCTTTGGTACTGCCACAAACCTAAATCGTCTAGAAAAACCCACAAAACCAAACCCAAGAAAACCCCCATTTTTAGTTTCTCATAAAATAACCAAATCAAAAATACCAGTGAAAGAGGTCCCCAAGAAATTCCCTTAAAAAACAGAGCAAAACCAAAAAAATAAAAAGTGTGTCTTTTGTGGATAGGTTTGATGGGTTGAGGTTTGTTGAAACATTCATCACTGCTCACAAATAAAACTTTGTTTTTTAAGGCGATAAGATTACTGGTCTATTTGGTTTTCTTCTTTTTCTCATTTGAAACATGCATTTTTTTTCTTTAGTTGTAGATTAACAACACAAATAATTTTGATAATATTTAGAAACGATTATATCAACAAATAGAGATAGAGTTTTCTTTAGAGGTTCCTCATCCGTCACATGACCCAGAACAGACCACTACGAACTTTGTCACATATTTTTGTTCCTAAAGACACTTCTTATATTATTCCAAGGTTTCCAAAGGTATGAATGCAAATTATATATTTAGGGTCTTGGATATTTTTTGGGGTGTAAACATTTTTGTATAAACGACTTTTTATTTTTCATAAAATCATTTTAAAACTGTACATAAAAGTTTATGGTCTTAAATTGCAAAATTTAGATTTCTGAAAAGTCGTTCGAACGACTATTCTAACGAGATCTTTTCTGAATTATCGTTAGAAGTTTTGTTCGAACGATTTATCCAACGAGTTGTCCTCTATTTTATCATTCAAAGTTTCGTTCGAACATGCTCATTCGAACAACATCACAAAATCATTCGATCAAGATTTCAGCGGGAACAGTTTTTTGTCAGCTTTTTCCCACTTTCCCACTTTTCCCACTAACCTTTTACATGATAAAACAAGCGCTAGGAACAACTTTTAGACATAACTTTTTCCTTCTCTTAGAGAGTTTCGAGGGCTTAATTCTTCCAAGAAAAAGTTCCCTTGGTGTTTGTAAAAATATTATATCTTTCGAACAAAACCAAATCTTGTACACTGAAATATTTGTTTGTGTTTAAATTCAAGTTTCCATATATATATATTTTTTTTTATTTTTTTTTTTTTGCTTGGAGAGTGTTTGGCCCCGATTTTTCTTCTCTACCCATAAAGAAGATAGTTTTCATTCTCTACCCATAAAGGAGAAGAAGTTTGTGTTGTAGCTTTCTCACATGGTGAAAGGCACCATGTGTGGTTGACGGTGGGTTGTGCCTCCATTGGTGGACTCCGGAGTTATCTACAAGGCAGAGGTTGAAGAACGAAGGAAGCCTCGGGGCTTGAAGGAGTCGAGTCGAGTGTTGTAAGTCTTCTTATCGTAGTCTTTATAAATATATCATACCTAATGGATTTGTTAGGCCAGGGCCATCCGAGATTTTTCCCATTTGGGTTTTCCTCGTACATCGCCGCGTAGGGAGATTATTTATTTTTATCTTGCAAAATTCACCTTAGATCCAGGCTAGGATAATCAAGATAAAAATTGGTTTAAATAGCACACTTGTTTAATTTGGTGCTAATTTAAGTTTGAATAATTTGGGTAAGTTTAATTTAATTCATGTCCATAATTTAATTTGATAAAATTTGATTTGGCCTATATTGAAAATTTGAATAAATCATTGTTAGGAAAATTTTAGGACTTGGGTTAAATTAATTTTGTTTAAGTGAAATTTAATATGTTTGAGTAGTTTAATTTCACTTTAAGTTTAACTTAATTTTAATTTTGAATAAATTAACATTTGAAGTTTGTTTTTTATTTAAAAATTATATTGAAATTTTAGTTGGGATTTTAATTGAACCATCACTTGAATTTGCAAGTAGTTTTAAAATTTAGGGGCTTTCGCATTTTCAAAGTGGTATCAAAGCTATAGAGTAGAGATATACCCAGTTCAGATTAGGATCAGAGTGGGTTACACTAAAATATTGTGTAATCCTAATTTTTAGGAATTTTTTTGGAAAATATGTTTTTTTCAAAATTTTCATTTTTTGATGGTTCTAGCATGTTTGCTCGTGACTCTTCACTTGTTATATCTATGAGTAAGGGCTTGAATGTTTGCATACTCTAGATTTTTTTTTACATGTCATATATTCTTGCTAGTCGTATGCTTGCTAGTCATTTTCTAGTCCATGCTTCATTAAATATTGCTTTGCTAGAATTATGACCTGTTTATGTTTTGTATTTTATCCTTTACATTTTTGGGTATTAAATGAAAAATAAAAAATAATTTTTATTTGTCTTTTGAGTTAAATTTTGTGTTTAGTGAAAAACTTCGAAATACTCAAAAAGTTTTTTTTGTGTGTTTGTTTGTAATTTGACACACTTTTTGTTGCACATACCGTGTTTGAATCCTTCATTTTCGCTTCCACGTGGCTAAAACTTTTGGTTGTGTATTTCAATTATTAAATTGTTCTTTATCATGGTTACATGAAGTAGTTTGAATTTGAATTGCTAAAAGGATTCTTATTTTTATGCCTTTTTTTCACCCTTGCACGAGCTATTTGAATTTTAACTTCACATGAATATTTGAGCTACGTGAGATTTTCTCCTATCAATTTAGTCATCTACTTGTTTTGTGACTAGGGAGGATTGGTTCATGTTATTCCGTTGCACGTGAGATTATTGTGTGTTAAAAAGTGATATATATGAAAGTGCACGGGGAAGGGATACGAAAGGAACAATCAACCTTTACGATTAAGCCACCGTTTGGAATGGACCTAAAAGAAATATGTGGTCCAAAGGCCTAAAAGAAAAATATGGCATTCAAAGAAAAATATAGTCAAGTCCTAGTTTGTTTAGTTTGATATTTTCATTCAAAAGAAAAGAAAATGATAATAGTATATTTGAGGGAGTTTGGATGGAATATCAACGGTTTTGCATAATGTCTTGTATTCTAGTTGCACTATTTTATGATCATGACTCTATTGGTTTGTAGAATCATCAATATGCTAGGCTTGTATGAATTGTGCTTGTTTTGTTCTTTGAGTTAATTTCTTTCACATGAGGCTTTATATATGTATGATAAAGTTGTGCAATCAAATGGAAATCCTTGAACATGTTTAAGTGACCGGGTCACAATTTAAAAGTTGCTAGTTCACATCCCTTCACTTCCGTTTCCATATGACATATTTATTCCATAAGAGTGTGGAAAGCTCATTTTATTTTATGTTGTGTCATTTGTGTTGTTTATCTCTCTCTCTCTCTCTCTCTCTCTCTCTCTCTCTCTCTCTCTATATATATATATATATATATATATATATATATATATATATATATATATATATATATATATATATATATATATAATATTCTTGTTAAGTCTTTGCCTTGCTTACCAGTCCATTTAGGCTTGTAATTCATTATTGGTATCTAACTTGTTGCGAATTTTGGTTTGATATCTAGTGGTTATCAAAATACATCAACTGGTATCTTTTGTTATCGCTTCATATTTGATATTCATGTCTCTTTATGTGGATTAGTTGGACTTCATTATTTGCCATATGCTTTATTGTTCCTGTTTTTACACCATCGCATGTTTCGCTTATTTCTTTTTAATTTATATCCCTTATTTATATTTTAATAGGAGAAATGGAATTTGCCTTAATTGGTGGAGAAATAAGTTCGTTTATAATTCTTTAACCATTGTCTATTCCTGAACAAAAAAGCGGGAGAAATGGTATCTAATCCTTTGAATGTGGGGAGATTTATTTTAGGGGGAGTCGCGATCTTTCTAGGTAGATCACTATTAGATAAAGGGAGAGAATTATTTAAGGAGGAGTATTTATTAACATTGCATTTAATATTGTTATATTCCCTATGCTTTTGATGGTGTGATTAAGTGTGTAGGAAACTCCTTTTAGCGGCATCTTTAAAGCGGCAAAGCGGTTTATCCTTGGGTCGAGTCATAGCGTCTGCATTTTTATTTTGTTTTGGGTGTGATGTTGTGTCTAGACGAGCTTGACGGCCCTTTAGGATATTTGGTTGGATTTTATCTCAGAATAGCTAAATGGGGAGATTTGTAAGGACACAAATTTCTAATTGAGTCCATATGTAGTGTTGGCTTAATTACGGATAAAACCATTTGTATCATTTGATAGAAGTTTTTTCCTATCAAGCCTATGACGTATTTGAAGTGTTGAAGATATAACAGACAAAACTTAAAGTTACACATCATTGCCCAGTTTCAAGTGCCATGTTTCGCGTCATCCACATTATATCATTCCAAGGTCTTCAAAGGTATGAATGCAAATTATATATATATTTAGGACCTTGGACATTTTATTTGGGTGTAAACATTTTTATATAACGACTTTTTATCTTTCAGAAAATCATTTTAAAACTTTACATAAAAGTTTATGGGCTTAAATTGTAAAATTCAGATTTCTGAAAATTCGTTCAAACGACATTGTTCTCGTTCGAACGAGGTCGTTCGAATGACAATTCTAAAGAGATCTTTTCTTAATTAGCGTTAGAAGTTTCGTTCCAACGAGTTATTCTCTGTTTTTCGCTCGAATTTTCGTTCGAACATGCTCGTTCGAACAACATCAAAAAGTCATTCGAATGAGATTTTAGCGGGAACAGTTTTTTGTCAGTTTTTTTCCACTTTCTCACTTTTTTCACAAACCTTTTACATGATAAAACAAGTGGGGGAAACAACTTATAGATATAACTTTTTCCTTCTCTTAGAGATTTTTGAGAGCTTAATTCTTTCAAGAAAAAGTTCCCTTAGTGTTTATAAAAATGTTTTACCTTTAGAACAAAACTAAGTCTTGTACACCCAAATATTTGTTTGTGTTTAAATCCAAGTTCCCATATATATATATATATATATATATATATATATATATATATATATACGGAACAGCTATTCGCGCTCCAGAGAAATCTGGAGGCGCTCCAACTTTATCCCAAAATTTTAAAAATGACCGGTGTATCCTTGCCCTTATCCCTTTTATCATTTGTTCATTATCTTTCTCTCTAAATTAATATTTCCCCTTTAAATCTAAAACAAACTTATTCATCTTTACTTTTAAATAACAGTTTTAATAAAAAAATCTTTTGGATAATTTATATTTTATTTTTAGAAAATTTATTTATTTATTTATTTTAAAATTATAATATTTAATATCTAATATTTAATTCACCTTATTTATAAGATTAACAAAAAACTTATTGATGTTAGTCTTACATCGTGTTTGGTGAAAAATAAAATTTCGTGGCGTATCATATTTTAGTTGGGACGTGTTCGTGTATTATTAAAAATATATATTTTGTGTATCACGTATTACAACGCGTCGAATCACGTTTTACCTGTGTCATAATTTTAACACAGAAGTCAACATGCCGTTCACAATGTGTTAAAATCACGAGTCAAAATTTGAACATAAACACGACAGGACAAGAGTCATATCATAGTTTTAACGAGTGCACGACACAACATGGGATTTAATTATAACACCAACACAAAACGACGCAAGTAATGATTTTAATTGGATCATGTTAGTTAAAAAAAATAAAATAATATTTCATGTCGTGTCGTGTCGTGTCACTTTATGTTATTTTTTTTAACCAAACACGAATACAATTTATGTTATTTTTTTAACCAAACATGAACCCGATCGAAATAAAAAGGATACGACACGCCTCAAAATCTTATTTTTGCCTAAAACGAAACACGAGTCTTATAAAAGTGATATGACACAACACGAAATCTCATTTTTTTTACCAAATATGAACACAACCCACTTAAAACGCAACACGACAATTGGGTCGTATTCGTGTTTGGTAAACCCGTTGCTACAATTATTTTTTTTTAATGAACACGAACCATATAAAACGCGACATGACAATAAATCGTATATTTTTCCTAACATGAGCACAAACCAATTAAAACACAACTAAAAGAAAAATATTTTTTTTAACTTAACAAGAACACGCGCAAATATATCGCGACATGACTTGATTCAAGAACTCGACACGACACGACACGAAATCTTATTTTTTTATCTAACATGAACACGATCTAATTAAAATGTAATTTTCTATTTTTTTTCTTTTAAAAGTTAAGAAACATATATTTATTTTTTAAAACAAAAAAATGCCTTGGTGAAGTCTTTTTTGTTTTAACTCTTTTCTATCTAAAACGAACGCGGTTTAATTACGATGGGCAATCGAGTTAAAATGCGACACGAAATCTTATTTTTTATCTAATAAAAACACAATCCAAGTAAAAGAGACACGGGATGACACAAAATATTATTTTAATTTTTTTACAAACACGACACAACATGATTTTTTTTTTCAAACACAAATAATATTTTTTTTTTACCAATTACAAACACAATTTTTTTACCGAGCACAAACACAAACACAATCGAAGTAAAACATAAACCCCACACCACATTGGATCGGGTTTTTGTTTGGTAAAAAAAAATTATGTTGTGTTGCTTTTACTTGGTCATATTGATAAAAAAAAAAAGATTTCGTATTGTGTCGCATTTTAATTGTATTTGTATTTGGTAAAAAAAATTACCAAAAAATGATTTTTTTTGTTTGGAAAAAAAATCATGTTGTAGCGCTTTTACTTGGCCATATTTGTGTTTTGTAAAAAACATATTTCGTATTGTATCGCATTTTTATTCGGTCGTGTTTCTGTTTTTGTAAATAAATTAAAATAATATTTCGTGTCATTTCGTCTCTTTTACTTGGATTGTGTTCTTGTTAGGTTAAAAAAAATATTTCGTGTTTGTTTATGATTAAAAAAAAAGATTTCGTGTCGTGTCGCTTTTATTTGAGTTGCGTTTTTGTTAGATAAAGAATAAGATTTCGTGTTTTGTCGCATTTTAACTTAATCGTGTTCATATTTAGTAAAAAAAATAAGTAAACACTAAAGTATAAATCAATTGATGCTTAAGTTGTTAATAATTGTTATTTAAAGTTAAAAAAAATCTTTGCTTAAATTGTATTTAATTATTAATTGGGATTTGATGTAAGGGTAAAGAATAAAGGATAGAGGGTAGTATTGTCCATTGAATTTTTTTGGAGTGTATGAAGACTTTTTGGAGTGTTTATATATATATATATATATATATATATATATATATATATATATATAATGCTCCTGTGCGGACTACTCCGCATTTTAAGAATGCGGACCGGACATGTGTCACCTAACGGTGCGCCTAGAAATTATCGCCTAAATTATAGGCACACTCTCTCTCTCTTTTGGGCTCACAGCCAGGTGACACATGTCCGGTCCGCATTCTTAAAATGCGGACTAGTCCGCACAAGAGCAGGACTGTATATATATATATATATATATTTGCTTGAAGAGTGTTTGGCACCGATTTTTCTTCTCTACCCATAAAGAAGACAGTTTGGGTTCATTTTCTACCCATAAAGGAGAAGAAGTTTGTGCTGCGGCTTTATCACATGGTGAAAGGTACCATGTGTGGTTGACGGAGGGTTGTGTCTCCATTGGTGGACTCCAAAATTTCGATGGACTCTGGAGTTATCTACAAGGCAGAGGTTGAAGAATGAAGGAAACGTCGGGGCTTGAAGGAGTCGAGTTGAGTGTTGTATGTCTTCTTATCGTATTGTTTGTAAACATACCGTACCTAGTGAATTTGTTAGGCCAGGGCCGTCCGAGATTTTTTCCATTTGAATTTTCCTCGTACATCACCGCTCAGTGAGATTGTTTACTTTTATCTTGCAAAAATCACCTTAGATGCATGTTAGGATAATCAAGATAAAAATTGGTTTAAATATCACACTTATTTAATTTGGTGCTAATTTAAGTTTGGATAATTTGAGTAAGCTTAATTTAATTCATGGCCAAAATTTAATTTGATAAATTTGGTTTGCCCCATATTGAAAATTTGAATAAATCATTGTTAGGCAAATTTTAGGACTTGGGTTAAATTAATTCTGTTTAAGTGAATTTTAATATGTTTGAGTAGTTTAATTTCACTTTAAGTTTAACTTAATTTTAATTTAGAATAAATTAAAATTTGAAGTTTATTTTTTATTTAAAAGTTATATTGAAATTTTGGTTGGGATTTTAATTGAACTATCACTTGAATTTGCAAGTAGTTTTAAAATTTTGGGGCTTTTGCATTTTCAAAGTGGTATCAGAGCTATAGGCTAGAAATATACCCCTTTCAATATATTTATTAAAGGTGGATTTGTTTCTTTTTTCGTTTAGAACTACATGACAAATTCTACTTTTTGTTATGTTTATTGATGTTTTCATATTCGGTAGGTTGGATATTAAATACATTCTACCACTTAATTACTTATTTTTTTGTCCCTGTTAAACTTTTTTTATCACAAATAGGCTATTGCTTTTGCCAAACTAAATCAGGGAAGTATCATACTCTGAGCTTTCACTGGTTGTAGATTGATTTGCAAAAGCCAACGTTACTTGGCAACCCGACTATAGCCTATAAACATTGGACATTAACAATTCTCAACTACTTGGTTACAAGTTCCTTATGATATTTTCGTTGATGACTTGGAGCGTGTTTGATGGACATTACAATTTGCCTTTGAAAAATTCTATTCATTTATTTGAATCTTTGTGGCATTAACTGGAAATAACTTCTATGGAAGCAATAGTATGTGTTGGTGCCTATTATTGAGATTAATTGGAACGAAGTGGATTCTAAATCCAAGAAAAAGATTAATTGATTCAGTTAAAAAAATCTCGCTTTGATTTCACATGTTTTAAAATTAGTATATAACAAAATCTGATGTGCCTGTTTTGAGCCTTTCCCGTGGTTGCCCTGTATTTGATATTTGTTGTGTTTCTTTTATAATAATTTGGGAAGCTTGAATCTATTTGTTGCTTGAATTGTCTATTGTGAGTGTTGATACCAAATTTAATCTGCTGACATGGACCAATCATATGAAGACACGTGGCTAACAACAAGCACTTCCGAGATGATCACACGCTCCGAGGAACCATGTTACTCCGAGGAACTCATACGCTCCGAGGAACAGACCTCTCCGAGGAACTCTTTAGCACCGAGAAGCTCAAGCGGTCCGAGCAACTCAGGCGGTCCGAGCTGCACCTCGAAGCAGGATACCAACAGTTTAACTGCTCATTAAATGCTTATCATTTGGACGCACACGCAAAAAGGGCATTAAATGTATTACCCTTTCATATGTATATCATTTAATGTATTACCCTTTCACATTACAACCTCAGGGCTATAAATACATTGTACAATCCTCATTGTAAGGGGGCCCGAATCCATACCAGAATTTCTTGATAGAACTTATAATCAAGAATTCCCAAACACTCAACAATAAAGCAACAGTTGACGTAGGCCATTCTCATAAGGCTGAACCATTTTAAAATTCTTTGTCTCATTTATTTATCTATGATTGAATAATTAGAGTAATCTAATTTTTTACATCAACAGATTGGCGCCGTCTGTGGGAAACGACTGATAATATCATTTTTCATAAAAAATAATCCATTACCAATGGATGATATTCCTGAATCCAGCAATTGAAACGCTAGAACCCCTCCAAATCCATCTGCTCCACCAATTATTCCAGATCTGACTGGAATAATGGTAAATCTGGCTCAGGGCCAGACCGTCATGTAAGAAACAATGCGACAACTCATCCAAATCCTCCATGGTGGTGCATCAGCCCATTCCGGACCACGAAGCATTCAAAGAAATACCCGTGCCCCTTCTTCACGTACTAGGCGTACTAATTCATATCGCAATGAGGAGTCTGAAGATTTTTCTGATCAACCTGGACGAACTTCGTCAGTGCGGGCCACAGATACTGAACAACGTGTCACCCTCTCCCCAGAAAGGACCAGCCCATTGAAAAGATTAAGTAGGGTTTCTTCTTTCGACCGATTAGGCCCTAGGAGGAGCAAAAGTCCTCTTAATGCAGCGTCGACGAGCTTTCGATGACCATCAGATTTAAAGGAAGGATATGCCTAGTCGCGACCCGCTGCTCGTCAAGATAGATCCTATGACCGACCAGCTGCTCGTCAAGATAAATCCCAGGAAGCCACTTCGACGCGATCAGTTGCTCGAACCAATAGGCCCGAGGAAGGAAATGATGCATGGAAAGGATCTATTCAGAGGCTGGAGGATAGATTAGGGGAAATGGCTAAGGCCAAGAACCCTCTACAACGAACCTTTGTTCAAGGAACACCTTTTGTCCAGGACATTGTTGATTTTCCAACACCATCAAAGTTCAAAGCACCTATTGTGACTCCCAAGTATGATGGAAAGACTGACCCTGTCCTTCATATAGAACAATACCAAGATGCAGCTGAGAAACGTGTGTGCTCGCGTTCAAATGATCAAATTATATATAAAACCCTTTTAACACAAACAAACCCTAAACATGCAGCAGTATGTGATTGAATAAATATATAATCTACGCAAGAACATTCAAACACATGCAATTAAGGAAAAATCCCCCTCAGGGGCAAAACCATTTATTTTCACTATAATTTGTAAGAAAACGGCTTACAATGAAAATACAAGTTGACTAAGAATTACCCGCGGGTATCGAATTCTGTAGTCACGGCTGGAATTATCCCTTTCCAGTAGGGCTGCAATGAAGAAGAAGAACGGTCTCCTCCACAAGGGTTGAACACACCAAAGTTGTGTTCTTGGGTTGCAAAAGGATTCACAAATATTTGGCAAGGATGTGTGAATCAAAACATGAGTCTTGGGACTCAAAAATATGAAGACTAGATGTATTTGGACTCTCAAATTCGTCTCCTAAAGTCTTGCAAAACAACTCCCCCGAAGTTGGTATTTATAGGAAAAAATATGAAGAGTCCCACGTTCTTAAAACTCTAAAATTCTATCCAGCGTACAAAAAAAAATAGCATTCTTTAAGGAATTTTCTCTATCTTCAAAGGTCATAACTCCTTCACCGTAGCTCGGATTGAGGTGCCGTTTTTTCCAGTATCTTCGTTGCGGTGAGCTATTCAACTTCCTAGTTGACCAGACCTCCGAACTAGGGATGTAAAATTACAAAAATGCCCTTGAACTCTCCTATTGTGCCTTTTTTTCACTGTTTTGACTTCCCTTGCGTACCACTTGCATTAAGTCCCTAAAATCTTGGAACGTGAAGTCATTGAGGCAGATGTGGGACATATTAGTGGAGATAATGCATGCTTGATTCCCGGAATTCGGATAGAGGCCGTCATGTGAGATCGTGAGGAGACGTGCCAAATGTAGCGGCGTACGACATAAATAAATGAAACATTTCGGACATGTGAAAAATGTCCTTACAGCAGCCGACATCTATGTTATCCCAGATGAGATGAGATGCAGAGCATTCTTGGGAACACTTACTGGATCTGCTCAAATATGGTATAATAATCTTTCTCGGGGTAAGATTTCAACTTTTCTTCAACTGACCGAGTTATTCATTGGGAATTTTTGCTTTGGAGCAAATCCAGTTAAACGAGAGAATAAAGGAGGTCATGATTTCAAGAGTACTGGTCGACAATGGTAGCTCGGCAGACATCATATTCTACTCGTGCTTCGATAGTTTAAATCTAAAGCTATCTCAACTGGAGCCTTACCACAGACCCCTCATTGGTTTTGCTGGCGAGAAAGTATTTCCACTTGGGACGATCAAGTTGGATATATTCATTGGTACGTGGCCTGCTTGTCGGACAGAAATAATACTTTTCTTCGTGATGGATAAGAATGTCCAATCATCGTAAAATATCATCATGGGAAGAGTAGGATTGAAGAAGTTCGAGGCTGTACCATCTACAGTGCATCAGTGCCTAAAATTTACAACAAACTTTGGAGTAGGAGTTGTGAAAGGTGATCAGAAAGTAGCTCGGGAATGCTATTATTCATCCGCCGAGCAAGAAGAACTGGAAGAATCAAAGAAAAAGACTACTACCTATCAAGTGGATAAAGGTGCAGAAATTAAAATATTGGATCCTCGAGATGAGTCGCAACTCGTGAAGGGTCAAGTGGTGGAAACTACTGAAAATATCATTCTGGACGACGAGCACCCTGAGCGAACTACTCAAATAGGTTCATCATTGGAAGCCTCATTAAAACAGGAATTGATAACTTTCCTTAGAAGCAGAAGACAAACTTTTACGTGGAGTCATGAAGATATGCATGGGATAGACCCAAACTTCTTATGTCACGAGCTCAATGTGAATAAGGAGATCAAGCCTGTGAAGCAGAGAAGAAGAGTATTCAGTCCCGAGAAGAATCAAGCTATACAGGAGGAAGTCGAGAAGCTCCAGAAAGCTTGTTTCATTGAAGATGTTAAATATCCAGATTGGTTAGCTAATGTGGTAATGGTAAAGAAGAAAAACAAGTGGAGGATGTGTGTAGACTTCACCGACCTCAACAAAGCATGCCCAAAGGATCACTTTCCACTGCCCCGAATAGATCAACTGGTGGATGCTACCTCAGGACACGAGTTACTGAGCTTCATGGATGCTTATTCTGGCTACAATCAGATCAAAATAAAACCTAAAGACAGGGAGAGTACTTCTTTCATTACCCCTCGGGGAACTTATTATTATAATGTTATGCCTTTTGGTTTAAAAAATGCAGGTGCAAAATATCAGCGGCTGATGAACAAAGTCTTTGCTGAACAAATCAGTTGAAATATGGAAGTCTATGTTGACGATATGCTGACGAAAAGTAAGAAAGCTGCCGATCATCTAGTTGACTTAAGTCAGACTTTTGATCAACTGGATAAATATCAAATGAAGCTGAACCCGACGAAGTGCATATTTGGAGTACGAGAAGGCATATTTCTCGGATACATTGTCAATCAGCGAGGCATTGAGGCAAATCCTGAAAAGATCAAAGCTCTATTAGGGCTGCTATCTCCAACGACGAAGAAGGAAGTACAGAGTCTCACAGGACGAGTAGCAGCACTCAACAGATTTGTGTCACGAGCAACTGATAAATGTCTCCCATTCTTCAAGACACTCATAAAGACTTTTGAGTGGAATGATGAATGCGAGAAGGCTTTTTAAGACTTGAAGAGATAATTGGGAGCATCTCCACTGTTGTCCAGGCCAGTGATGGGAGAAAAATTATACTTGTATCTTGCAGTGTTCGAGAATGCAGTTAGCTCGGCGTTGATCAGAGTGGAGAATGGAGTGCAAAAACCAATTTACTACACAAGTAAGGCCTTCCGAGGAGCAGAGGTCAGATATCCAAGGCTGGAAAAGTTAGCACTGGCGCTTATTGAGGCAAGTAGGAGAATGAGGACATACTTCCAGGCTCATACCATAGTAGTATATACTGATATGCCATTGAGGCAAGCCCTACATAAGCCAGAAAAATCAGGAAGATTGATGTACTGGGCAATAGAGCTCGGTGAATATGATGTAGTCTATGAACCCAGATCATCGCTTAAAGGGCAGGCTGTAGCAGATTTTATAGCGGAGTTCACCTATCCTGATAGCTCCGAGGAACAAAAGTTGCTCGCTGATCAACCTGTGGATGTTACAGGATCAACAAACACTAGCTCATGCCAACTCCGGTTGGTAAAAGGGCAAGTGGATGTTACAGAAGCATTAAATTCAAGCTCAGACCAACTCCGGTTGGTAAAAGGGCAAGAAAAAATGATCGACGAAGAGAGAGAAATATCCGAGGAGGATGAAATGAAGCAACAAATATTTCACCGAGGAACTCTAACTGATCAGAAATTTAAAGACGAGTTACCTATATGGAGGCTATATGTAGATGGCTCATCTTGCACTACAGGATGTGGCGCGGGGATAGTTTTGAGCACTCCGGATGAGGTCGATATGGAATACGCCTTGCGTTTCCAATTCAAAGCTTCCAACAATGAGGCTGAGTATGAGGCCATGATTGCAGCACTTAGTTTAGCAAAAATTATGGAGGCGCAGCAGATTATTGTCTTCAGTAATTCTCAATTGATCGTAAATCAAATGTTGGGAGTATATGCAGTTAGAGGAGAATTAATGATCAGATATCATGCAAATGCAAAGGAACTGGTGTCAGAATTTACCGATATTCAGCTGGTCAGAATACCAAGAATGGAGAATGCGAGAGCAGACGCCCTAGCTCGACTAGCATCAGCTACTCGCACCGAGCTACGACGAACAATCCCAATTAAAGTGCTAGCTGGTCGGAGTATAGATGAAGATCTGACGATGAACTTTATCACCCTTGATTTAGGACCATCTTGGATGGATCCCATCAGGGCATATATTGAAGAAGGAGAATTACCAATTGACAAGCTCGCAGCCAAGAAATTGAAGTTTAAAGCTGCTCGGTATGTATTAACTAATGGTGTTTTATATAGACGAGGAATTATAGCAGGCTTGCAGAGATGTGTACATCCCTCCGAGGTGAATGAATTGATTGAAGAGATCTATGAAGGGTCCTGTGGAGCACATGTAGCAGGTCGGACGCTTTTACAAATGGTGATGACGCAAGGATACTACTGGCCGACAATGAGGGCTGATTGTATAGCCTATGCCAAGAAATGTGACAAGTGCCAGCGCTTTTCCTCCATCCGAAGAACTCCACAAGCATTGTTGGCACCCATAACTTCCCCTTGGCCATTTGCATTATGGGGAATTGATTTGGTTGGGCCACTGCCAACGACCCGAGGAAGATTCAAATACCTCGTCATCGCAGTAGATTATTTTACTAAGTGGGTAGAAGCTGAGCCACTCATTGATATGACGTACGAGAAGGTGTACCAATTTATTTGGAAGAACATCATGTATCGATATGGTCTTCCTCATGCTTTCATCACAAACCATGGAACACAATTTGATAACGAGGAGTTCGCTGCTTATTGCCATCAGTCAAACATTTTGAAGGTCCACTCAGCACCAGGCCATCCTCAAAGCAATGGACAAACTGAAGTAACAAACAGAACGCTGCTGAATGGTTTGAAGAAAATACTGGATGATGCGAAAGCAAATTGGATCAACGAGCTACAATCAGTACTTTGGGCTTACCGAACTACTCCCCGAGTAGCAACAGGAGAATCACCATATATGCTGGCATTTGGAAGTGAAGCTGTTATACCTGCCGAGTTGGGCCTCCCAACACACAGGGTACTGAATTTCAATTTCCCTGTCAGCGACTTAATGAGAAGACTGGATTTAGACATGCTCGAGGAAGTTAGAGAAGAAGCAGCCATCAGAAATGCTGCATACCAGCAGCGAACAACTTTGTTTTACAACAAGAGGGTGAAGAAATACGACCTGAAAGAAGGAGACTATGTGCTGAAGAAAGTAATTCAAAAGCACAATAAACTGGAGGCAAATTGGCATGGACCATACCGAGTTACAGAAGTTGTTCAACCAGGAACTTATCGAATAACAACTCTAGAGGGAGAGGAGTTTAAGAATGCATGGAACGCAGAGCACCTACGCAAGTATTATCAGTGATGTATATTCCCATGTAATGCAGTTCCATCATTATGAATAAAATGAAGATATTCTGCCAAAGTTCTTCCTTTTATTGAGAATTTTTCGGGGAATACTAGTGTTACACACTACTCGGCAAAGCTCCAGACTGCTCAGCAAAATATTCCTAAAAATGCCAACTTCGATTGGTTAGGAAACCAAATATTCCTTAAAATGCCAACTTCGGTTGGTTAGGAAACAAAATATTCCTAAAAATGCCAACTTCGGTTGGCTAGGAAACCAAATATTCCTAAAAATGCCAACTTCGGTTGGTTAGGAAACCAAATATTCCTAAAAATGCCAACCTGTTTGGCTAGGAAATAAAATATTCCTAAAAATGCCAACCTGTTTGGCTGGGAAATAAAATATTCCTAAAAATGCCAACTCCGGTTGGTTAGGAAACAAAATACTCCTAAAAATGCCAACCTGTTTGGCTAGGAAACAAAATATTCCTAAAAATGCCAACCTGTTTGGCTAGGAAACAAAATATGCTCGCAAATGCCAACTTATGTTGGTCGGGAGGTAAGATTACATCCAGAAAGCGATAAAAGTCTACTAACTATGGCTGATCGGAGATAAAAACCCACCAACTATAGTTAGTCGACAAGCAAAATTTACCGATCTTGGTTGGTCGGAAACATTTTATGGGTAAAATTATTTCAAAAAGACTAACTATAGCTGGTCGGGGATAAAAACCCACTAACTGTAGTTGGTCGACATGGAGAATCTAACAACCTTGGTTGGTTGGAAACATTTTAAACAACATTTTTATACTCATTACTTTATTATTAAGTGATCGAGCAACAATATTGATACTTGTAACTTTTTAATTGTTACTGAGTTGGTTGACAAACAACACAATATTGTTATCTTTTTAACAAATATGCACAAATATAAAGTGTTTGATAATTACAAGACAAAAGCAATCAAGATTTGCAAACAAAAATGAAAGTCTTTCATTAAATTCAAAATAAATTACAACATGAAAAGTACATTGATATTGAAATGCCAACTAACTATTACATCAAAAATTCCTATTCTACTGGTCTCTTCCCCTCTGCTTTTGACACAGGTTCCTCGCCAGCAGGCGGATTATTTAAAGACAGAGGAGAATTGATGAAGTTGAGATCCTTCAACATCCTGACATTCATCACGGATGGTCGATCTAAGAGATGCTCGGGACAAGATACCTCGGTTTGAGAATTTAAATTGTAGTCACCGAGATACTTTGAAATTAATCTCCGAGGAATGGCCCGAGAAGGGATCCAACTCATGTCCAGTTTGTATGGTGGCACAGGCAAGTCGAGCAGCCCGGGATCATGGTAGTCCCACAGATAATGACCTTGTTCGAGATTCAACACACCTAAGGCATTCAGCCAGCCTTGCTTATAGCCCTCATTGTTGGCATTCTGGATACGATCGTCCAAGTGGAATAGTGCTTCATTGTATTCAGCCATCCAGAACTCCCTGGGCTGTTTGTGGAACTGATATGTTAGCCTCTCCATCTGCTCGTGGAGATTCTTGATGAAAAGCTCCTTATTCTCCAAGACTGACTTCTGCGCAGAGAGCTGTTTTTCCAGGTCCCTAATCTTCTTTGACATATCAGACAATGCCTGATTCTTCACCATTAATTGGAAATCCTGGTTCTCTAAGGCAGACTGAGTCGTCTGTTCCTCGACAAGAACTCGAGCTGCTCTTGCTCGTCCCCGATGAGCTCTTACTCGACCACGAGAAGATGAAGAGGTGCCAGAGCTCTTCAAAGTCTCCAACTCGTCCCTCAACTTCGCGTTCTCAACCTCTAAGAACGAAAATCCCTCATCGGTCACTGGGATCAAGGCACTAGAAGTGGAAGCTGCAGACTTCAATTGTGATAGCTCCTTCTGCAGGTTGTTATTTTCCTTTTCCAGCAACTCAGCAATCTGTCTGCATTCTTCGACCTCACCTCTCAAGGTTCTCTCCCTTACATCGTACCCAACAAAAAGCTTCTCGTAGCCCTTGTCGGCAATGATCTGCTGGTACTTCTTCTCATACCCCTCATGCAACAAGGCAGTGGATTCTTTGTATTGAAGCTGAAGGCCTTCGACGGTGCTTTGAAGATCCTCGATTATTTCATAATAGGCAACGTTATTAGCCACTGCTCGATCGAGTAGACACTTCAGATATTGATATGCTTCAACTGCCTGTTCTGAAGCATCTTAGCCGAGGATGTCTACAACTTGTGCTGCATTCAAGTCTGTATGACCAGCCTTAAAGTATTCATTATATTGTCACAACAACTTAGTATCATGGGCAGATAGTAATTCCATCCTGGCCAAAAACTAGTAGAGAAAGAAAGAGCAATCATCAATAAGAAATATAAGTAGAGTATGAATAGAAAATAGACAACAATATGCAAAAAGTTCAAGTTTTATTAGATCATAGTTCATAGTTACATATTCTGGGTTACATTTGATAAAGAGAAAGAAAATAAAGATAAACACGAATAATTCTACACCTTCTCCTTATCTCCCAACCTTCTCGGGAGGCTGGGATGAAGATGTAGGTTGCTCAGAGGCAATGGATAGTTGCTCGGGCAGCACTGGCAATTGCTCGGAGGAACTGACGATCTGCTGAAGTTCCTCGGCAGTAGGCTGAATGGCTGGGGGATGATCTCCCATCACCACTCTTCTGAGGCAGCTTCGTCCTCTTAAAGATCTTCTGGGGTTGGAGGGGAACCAGGAATGTGTTGCTGGAAGAGCTCAGAAGATTCGTCAACTTTCATTTCCTGGAGAGCAGCAACCCAACCATCCCTAAAATACTTTAGGCTGCCATAGTCCACTTGCGATACCATGGCAGCCAACCCTTTGTTCCACCCCTTGTCCCAGCCAGCGTTGAAGGACTTCTTCACAGCCATCTTCCTCTTTAATTTCTCCGAGGAGAGCTGCTCGGACAGCAGGTTCTCAGCAGCCTTCAATTTATTTTCTGCCTCCTTTTTCTGCCGAATACTTCCCGAAGTCGAGCCAATTCCTCCTCGACAGCCTTGAATTTATCTTCAAACTCTCCAACAGTGTTGAGCTTCTCTTCAAGCTCCTTATTAGCCCTCTCCAGGGAATTTATTCTCTTCTCCAACTCCTTGGAGGCATCAACCGCTCGAGCTTTTTCTTGCTCGATGGAGGCAAACTTCTTCTCCCAAACAGCCTTATCAGTGGCATACTTCTGGCGAGAGTCTTCCAAAGACTTGATAGCCTCTTCCAGAGCTCCCTCCACACTGGACGAGGAGCATGAAGCTTTAATGGCTTCATCCTTCTTCAGGATTATGTTAAAGCAGCTCGTCAACTATGAACAGAAAAAGAAAGCAAGTTAGAAACAGAAATTACAAAAGAAATATAAAAAGTTGAAAGTAAGAAGACTTACATAAGCAAGGTGACGAGCATATAGTGAGGTGACCATATCCTAAGTAAGGTTTTCTTCAGTACCTTGGACCTCGGGAATGATCCAGGACTTTACCGAGCTCATGGCAGAGCTCGGGGGAACAAAAGTTGGAACCCCAGTTCTAGTAATTGGGGGCTGAGTGATGGTATCAGCCAAATTGACCGAGGAGCTTTTCTTCAGCCTCCTCAGGGGAACAAGAACGGATTCAACCAAGGAAGAACCCTTGGTCGGTGATATCACAATCACCTCTCTAGGAGCAGCAGACCTGCTCGGAGCCACTGCGGGCTTCTCAGCAACCTTCACAACTGCAGAAGCTGAGGAAGGTGCATCATTCTTCCTCGTCCCCTCCCTTGGGACATCAATCCTATTCCTTTTTGCCTCCCCAGAACCGGAGGCAGTTTTTTCAAACAGGGTAGGAGGTCTTCTCTTCTTCATCCTTTCACTTAAAGGAATATGAGATTCAGGCGATGAGCTGGTGGAATCTGGTACTGGATCTGATTCACTTATCACTGGACGAGCAGTGAAAGAAGTGGTGTAGCTCTTGTACTGGAGCAAATACGAAGACGACCTAATGTGCTCGTCGGCAACACTCTAATGCAGACTCCAGATAAGTTTCAGATGTCTTATATTAACATCTTCTTCCTTTGGGCACTTTCTTTTGTTATCAACTGCAAATAAATAAACATTGAGATATCAGTGGCACATTTTATCAAACATAAAAGAAACATGATTTCAAAATAAATAAAATGAAATAAAAATAACCTATCCCATTGCCATAAGGAGGGCATCTGGGACCCTGGTAAACCTCATCTCCAGTTAATGGAGGGTGTTGCCAATTTTTTATGACAACTCCGTGTTCAAAATAATTCCTATTGGCATCAGGGAGATTGACTACTAAGGCTCTATTTAAAAATCTAGTTTTTAAATAAAAAATATTATCATTAACTGCCCATCTATAGCAGTACATGATTTCTGGAATTCCTATGCGAGTTCCATGGACTTGATTTAATTTATGCACCCCATTAATTATTCTCCATGCGTTGGGGGCTATTCTTGCAGGAACGACGTCAAAGTAATGAGAAAATTCCAGACACAAGGGATTTGGTGGAAAAGAAAATCCACACTCAGCAATAAAAAGGCTGGGGAACCAATGCCCCTCAGCCAAATTGAAATAATCAGAAGGCTCAGAAATCTCTTCCAAGACAACCCAAGAGGGAATGGAAAAATCAGAGCGAAACTTTTCAAGACACTCAACAGGGTAGACCATGATGATGAATAAAAGAAATGAAGAAGAAAGAAGAAGATCTTACAGAAAAAGAGTAGAGTTGTTGACAACGAACGATGGAAGAGATGAACGCACAAGAGAGTAGAAGACAATGAAAAAACTCGAAAACACAAATTTGAAAAGTAGAAGACGATGGGAGTATCTGTGAAGTTTAAATACCTTGCATTGGGAAATGGTGAAGTAATGATTACAAAAAAGGATGATTACGTTACCGGCGGCTAAAAAGATGAAAAGTGGCGCGGGAATCAGAGCGGGCAACAGCGGCTAAAAAGATGAAAAGTGACGCGGGAATCGAAGCACGCAGAAAAGTCTAAAAAAACATGATTCTACGAATTGGGAAGGAGAAATAAATACAAGGAAAACGCTCCTAAAAATCAGGAAGACTATTTAAAGCTACCATATATCCGAGAAAGAATGTTCCATACTCCTCAAATTTTGAACTATGAAACATTGGGGGTTCTGTTGATACCAAATTTAATCTGCTGACATGGACCAATCATATGAAGACATGTGGCTAACAACAAGCACTTCCGAGATGATCACATGCTCCGAGGAACCATGTTACTCCGAGGAACTCATACGCTCCGAGGAACAGACCTCTCCGAGGAACTCTTTAGCACCGAGAAGCTCAAGCGGTCCGAGCAACTCAAGCGGTCCGAGCTGCACCTCGAAGCAGGATACCAATAGTTTAACTGCTCATTAAATGCTTATCATTTGGACGCACACGCAAAAAGGGCATTAAATGTATTACCCTTTCATATGTATATCATTTAATGTATTACCCTTTCACATTACAACCTCAGGGCTATAAATACATTGTACAATCCTCATTGTAAGGGGGCCCGAATCCATACCGGAATTTCTTAATAGAACTTATAATCAAGAATTCCCAAACACTCAGCAATAAAGCAACAGTGGACGTAGGCCATTCTCATAAGGCTGAACCATTTTAAAATTCTTTGTCTCATTTATTTATCTGTGATTGAATAATTAGAGTAATCTAATTTTTTACATCAAGAGTGAGTTTTTTTTTTATTTATCAAATTCATATATTGATGTCGCATATTTTACGTGTTTTACAATTCCTCATGTTTAAGTCTGCTTTTGCCATATAGCCTGCGCTTTGCATGAGTTTCCAACTAGTTATCTCTACTACTTTAAAAGAGGAGAGTTTCTCTTTAATGATATAAAGACTATTTTATCCTCATACAATTTAAAAATCCATCAATACCCTTCTATCTTTCTCTTTCATTCAAGAATATATTATACATTGTATTTTAATCTCACCCACATACACTGCACTTTAATTTGTACACTGACCACGATCTCCTATGCACAACTTCCAACCCAATACACGAAAAAACCCAATTTTTGCTATGAAGACTTCCCAAGTGAAACCCATTTCTCAAAATATCTCATCTCTCTCACTAAACCATCATCTAACTAATCACAAAAAAAGCAGGTGGACTAGAAATAATCTTAGCAACACTAAACCGTCCCAAACATATATGCCATTGTGGAAGATAACTCAAATATGAGGTTCAAATTTACATTTAAATTTGTGATCATTTTGTGTAGATCTGTTTATCACGTTGTTTATTTTATTTTAGAGATTAATATGTTTCATGTTACATAATAACCTGTTTAAAGCCCCCAAATTTGAACACATTAATTTATCTTTTTTTTTATGAGTTTACATTATATAATTGGTGTAGTGATGTATATAGGTTTAATTCATGTGCATAGGTTTTAACAGTTTTAAGAACAAAAACTATTTGAAAATGGATGTTTTAACAATTTATTGAGTTTTTAAAACTTGAGACTGTAATTTAGTATGTTGAATTTTGATCTTGAGACTGTTAAAATAAGGATTTTGATCTTGATACTTTTTAAATAATACCTGAACAGGAATCCACTTGGAACATATTTGGTACGAAATTTACACGGGTGAAGACGTTATTCGATTTTTAATCAAGACTCCGATTCATCTGCATTATCTTTATTTATTTCTTTGTGTGTATACTCCCTTTGTCAGTATTACCGACCATTGTATTTTTTTCATTTTGACAGTAAAAAGACACGTATGGAGAGAATCTGGTTCATCTGACTATGTTCTTATTTAAAATTATGACATTTAATCATTATTATTAACTCGAGAGATTTCATATTAATTATTTCCTGGGGTTTCATGATCTCTGCATCTCTGAAAATACACCTCTATCTCTATCTCTTATACATAAAAAGAGATGATTTCCTCTTTAATGGTATAATTTTTTTATGAAAATTATATTGTTTATAAAAACCTTATTTTTTAATTAAAAACTTCATTTCTTATAAGAAAAAAATTGTATTCTTAAAAATATGTAAAGAAAAAAACAAAAATATATAGAAAAAAAATTGTATTTTTTATATAAATTGTATTTTTAAAAAACGTTACTTTTTTATATAAAAAACAATAAAAAAAAAATTTGTTTTTATAAAAAAAATAGTATTTTATTTATTTATAAAAAACAGTATTTTTATAAATGCATTTTTAAATTGTATTTTTTATGAATACAAATTTTAACAATACAGTTTGTTTTAAAAATTAAGTTTTTTAGTAATACAACTTTTATACACAAGAGTTTTTTTATTAAAAAAATTACAATTTTTATTAAAAAAAAAGTGTCTTTTTCTTTATATATATATAGTTTTATAAAATAATATGTTTTTAAAATTTACCGTTTTAAAAAAAATATGAAATCCTAAAAAATATATTTTTTAATCTTAGGATTAGACCTTGACATATGTTTACAACCTCACTGTTACAACTTTTCAGGTAAGTTTGTCTTACGTTTTTAACAAATATCTATAAGCTCAATTTTTGTTGTTCATAATTTGGGCACGCTATATTACCATTATTGGATATTAACTCATTGTTCAACCAAACACAAGGTACTTTCTTCAATTAATGGTTCAAGATGACAACGAAAGAGCAACAGTCACACTGTTCAAGGAAACATAGTCTTTCATTGCCTGCAACATTCAAATTTTCATCGTTTCTAAAGAAAAGGTAATATCATTCTTATTAAAACTTAAAATTCATGCATACATTTCAAACGTTCTATACTAATTTCATATACTTATTTTTTTATGCTAATTTATTCCACGGGGGATTGTGCACTCGGACTATATTTGAAAGTTATATACGTGCATTGGTAAAATTAGCAGATTCTACATTAAAGGAAAATTGCTTAGAGATTCTAATCGAAACCCTGCACATTTTGTCGCTCATAAAATTGAAGATGAATAAGACACATCGAATTCTAACAAATGTCAAAAGCAACATATTTGTTTGACGATTATATTTTAATATTTTATCATTACACTTTGTTATTATCTTAGTTCTTCCATAAACAATTTATCTCTTCCTTTGCATTTTACATTTTAAATAACTAGGATTCATTGACATTAATTTTTACTATTTCATGAGATATCATATCTTATTATGTGATTATCGCTTCATTGTTTTACACATTGATTTCATTTACTTCATTACTTGTACATTATTTGTTATAGTTTTTATGCTTTATATGAATAATTTTTAAATTCACAACTTCTTATTCATTTATTCAGCTAATCCAATTGAATATTTGGATTTGCCCACACGTGCAAAGCACGTGGGCACATCTAGTATATAAAAACTCATGTGCAAGTTAAAAGTTGGGTTTTATAGTGAATTTTTACAACGACTATAATGCAAGGGTATTAATGTACATTAACAAGTAAAGAATAGTAAGGTAATGTTGGAAAAGTTGAATTATAATGAAAGCTCTGAGTTTATCCTAAAATCCACAAAAAAAATTATATACATTAAATGTCCATATAATAGAGTATTTATACATTTCATTAATGACCATGTACAACCCACTTTTTCTTTTTTCGTGTAGTCTCATCTCTTTTTGCATAAAACCTTTCCCAAACAAAAACTATTTGAACTTAAAAAAGTATTTTCCCCACGAGTGATGTGTACAAGAAGAGTCCTTTTGTTTTGTACAGTGGTTGCAATCGTCACTCTGATATAATATTAACAAAGTCATTTCCAGCTGTTCGGCTTCAAAACACACTTCCTTTATTATTTTCACACAAAAAATAAAATTATTACAATGTTTCCCCCTGCATTTCTATGGTGGAAACGAACACACAACAAATCATAAAACAAACCCCCAAATACTCTCTCTTATCTGCTGCTACTCTGCTTCTGCTTCAGCTTTACAAGAGAGAAAACTAGAGAGAGAGAGAAATAGAACGGCGCACGTTAGCGCCAGTTTATGGATTCTTCTCTCTCTAACTTTTCTCTCCCCGTTGATGTTCATCGCTTCGTTTTCACGGCATTCTCTCACTAAACAAGCAAGACAGACAAACTGCATTGCATTTTAATCTGGCGGACATCAAAGGAGCCTTACCGTTTCCATTCTCTTTAATCTCAACAACGCATTATTTCGGTTTCGATTTCAAATCGAAAAAGAGGAGAAAGAGAAGCTTCATAATGCTCTGGATTGTTAGATTCTCCGGTTTCTTCTCAGCGGCAATGGCGATGATCGTTTTATCTCCATCTCTCCAATCATTTCCGCCGGCAGAAGCTATCAGATCATCTCACTTTCAAACTCAATTCTCCTACCGGAAATCACCGTCTTTCATAAACGCACAACAATGTATTTCATCAACCGACCAGAAAACAAGCGTTTGCGATCCGTCTCTCGTCCACGTGGCAATCACTCTCGACATCGAGTACCTCCGCGGCTCAATCGCCGCCGTGCATTCCATCCTCCAACACTCAATGTGTCCGGAAAACAACTTTTTCCACTTCTTAGTCTCAGATCCAAGCCTCGAAAACCTAGTTCGCTCCACGTTCCGTCAATTAAACTTCAAAGTCTACTATTTTGACTCAAATCTCGTTAAAAACCTAATCTCAACCTCAGTTCGACAAGCGTTAGAACAACCGCTCAACTACGCTAGAAATTACTTAGCCGATCTGTTGGAGCCCTGTGTAAAAAGAGTAATTTACCTAGATTCCGATCTGGTGGTGGTTGATGATATTTCAAAACTCTGGAGCACAAATTTGGGGAGAAAAACAATCGGAGCGCCGGAATATTGTCACGCGAACTTCACAAAATATTTCACGGCGAATTTCTGGTCTAACAAAAAAATTTCCGGTACATTTGCTAATCGGAATCCTTGTTACTTCAACACCGGAGTTATGGTTATAGATCTAGTGAAATGGAGAAAGTTTGGGTACACAAAACGGATCGAGAGATGGATGGAGATTCAGAAAACGGGTCGGATCTACGAGCTCGGATCTTTGCCTCCGTTCCTGCTAGTTTTCGCGGGACACGTGGCGCAAATCGGGCACAGGTGGAATCAACACGGTTTGGGAGGTGATAATGTGAGAGGGAGCTGTAGAGACCTTCATGCAGGTCCAGTTAGTCTTTTGCATTGGAGTGGCAGTGGAAAGCCGTGGCTGAGGCTTGATGCTAAACAGCCTTGTCCGCTTGATGCTCTCTGGGCACCGTATGATCTGTACGGTCACTCTACGTGAAAAAATAAACAAATGATGAAAATACGGTAAATTTTAATTGAAATTGTTTCTTTTGTTTGCCATTTGTTCTTTTTGTGTTATGTCCATTTCTTGATTTTACATTTTTTTTTTTTTTTGACGATTAACTTATTATCATCAGTGTTCTGAGATCATTTGTATTCTATTGCCTTTGGAAATAATAAGAGAAGAAAACGAAAATTCAATTCAATTATGTCTTTAATTAGATACGACGAAGTTGTCGGCCAACTTGTTTAAGTCGTGTAATTTTGTATTTGGAATGATAATGGACAGATGGGGATTTGTGTCCCCTTGGGGGTAAAATGGTAATTTGGGGAGCACTACTTAATTTTAAGAGAATTTTTGAAAAAGGTCCTTGTAGTGCTTAAAGTGTATAAAAATAGGATATTTCGTATAATTTTATAAATTTAGTCACTGTACTAAAAATATCATAAAAAATGGTGAAAAATAGTATCGCTGGCGCGGATAAAAAAAATAAAGGTATTATATCACAGAGACTAGATTTATAAATGTTATTGTACCACAAAGATTAAATTTATAAACTTGAGAAGCATTATTCTAAAAATTCAAATATAAAAAAAAATATGATTTTTATCTTAATTCTCTATAATTTTAATTGCTCAGCATGTTCAGGATGCCAAAATTGTACAGACCTGGTTGACTTAAAGTTTTTTCATTTTTCCAGCAGCTTTAAATGGTGGCCAAATATGTAACGGAATGAAATTAACTATACGAAGACTTTATAGAAATCTCAATTTTATGGTGGAAGGCTTATTTGGCTTTGTCTTAATGAACTATCAGGTTTGTTTAGCGAAACATTGAATACGTATTTAATAATGTAATTGTGTTTTAATAATATATTTGTGAAAGACAATATTAATACGGACGGAGTATTGTTAAGTGATAGTGAAAACTTTTTGAGTATTTTTAGGAACTTTTTTATTTGGAAGGATGGAATTTATTTTCACTTTTATTCTTGTTACTATTTTGGGGGTTAATAGCGAGGAGTACACTTTGAATAAAGTGCCGTATTTATTGTTTTTGTGTAACAAGGTGGGGGCATTTGATAATTTGGTACATGAGAGGTTTGGTGGTGGTGATTGAGAGGATCGTAGTGTTGTTTTGGCTGGGTTCGCGGTCCGCTTTGGGTGATCAGGAACCATTATTGGAATATTACATATATATCATATGTATATAAATAAAAGGATATTTTTAGTGCATAGCTAAGAAATTAATGTGGCATCAAATGGGGGACCCATCTGTCCTTGCTGTGCAGAAACTGTCCAAAGTATTGTCTGTGGGGTCAGATTCCTTTTCCCCTGCCGTCACACGTGGAAATTTACGTGGCACTAGCTGATATATATGGTTAGGATTTGTTAGATTGTTGGTGGATTCATTTATATGAATACTGTATAAATTTGATTTTAGTGAAATGTAAATTATTTTAGATTGGTACGGGATGGCCTTGGTGAGCTGTTTTGTTTGTTTGATGTTGTTGGTTGCCTTTATTTGTATATACAGAATAAGTGATTTTGATGAATCTGGCCTTGACAGCTTTGCGATCATGATTGTACTAATCATGTCCTCTTGCAAAGTGCAATGTTTATCTTTTAATGTCTAAAAAATTAATGGGAAGAAGACCCTACAACTACAACACACGTTAATTGAGAGAGAGAGAGAGGGTGGCTCATGTGGATTGAGTTGGCGGTCGCTTTACTCGTCTATGAACGCCAGAATCTCTATGGGCCTATATCTATGTCCGAACTCATACTCTATCTTTCTTTGTAGGCCCATGGGGTGACTTTTGTTGAGTGCTACTTCGATGTAGGTGGTAATTTTTGGGAATGTGTTTTGATTAAGAAAAAAAATTTATTAATGTGATGCGGGTCACATTTATTAATGTGAGTTCTCGCCAGAAAACTATGTTAAGAAAATAATTGGGTCTAAAAAATTTAGGAGAATGTATTTTTAGGTTTCTCGCAAATAAATTTTAAATACTTGAGGAATTTTGATAAATTTTAAACACTTAAGTTCACTTATTCTCGTATTGTAGTAGTCTACGCTAGTAGCATAACAAGTGAACCTAATAACAAAGTATCATTTTTAAATGTTTAAAAATTGACAACAAAGAATCTAAAGTTTAAATTGCCCCAAAATTTAACTTTAATACATAGACTTGGGGGACTGTGCGTTTTCCCACCTTGCGTTGGGTTGTTACCCATTCTCACCCTTAACTCTCACCCTTAACAACCATTAAGCTTAATATTGAGGTTCTTCAACATACCTTCTAATAACATATATCTACAAAAATATCAATTTTAAAAAAATAATAAAAAAAAGTTATGATTCTAATAAATCTGGCATATATAAACTCCATAAGGAGGAGACCATCTAAAAAAATTCATTCAAAATAACAACTCGAATGTGGATGATATAAATATTGGATGAATACATGCATTTTTAAATGTTAAACCTGTGATCTAAATACATTTTTAAATGTTAAACTGTTATGTCTACTATTTATTAAAAAACAATTGTACAGAATTATAAATTATAATATAATTATATAAATGAAACGAAATTACAGAAATGAAACACTTACTTGAATTTGCAGAAATAATATAAGAATAAAAGAAATTATTCGAGCGGTGTTAAGAACAGTCTCCTTAAGACAAATTTATTCACTCCACAAAGTGCCAAAGGTAATGAATAATTGTCTTCCAAGATAGAACGTATTTTCAAATTAATTAAGTAGCACAACAATGATTAATTTCTTCGAACACAATTCTGTGTTTATACTCAACCAGACTAAATAAATATTATGCAGGAATGTATGCAGTAGCAGTAGAAAAGGAATTATTTTCTTAAAAAGATGCAGCATAAATTCGAAATTATTGGAGGGCAAATTTTACAGTTGTTATAGCTTTTATGTTGACTTGTGGAACAGAGCATTAATTTATAACTTTTATGTTGACTGTTGGAACAGTCAATCGAAATTAACTGTCGAAAACAGTTAAACGAATTAACTGTTGACTCTTGGCATTAACTGTCAAATAGTTAATTAATTATTAATTAATTTCGTAATTAATTAACAATTAAAGCCCAGAAAGTTAAATAAAAATGTAGGAGATTTTTACAAGCCCGAGCCGATAGGCTGGCCAGACGGACGCGCGAGCGCGTGTGGACCTTTGATCAAAAGTCAACCCGTGCATAGCTTAGGTCATCTCCCCATCCAAGCCTTAGTCCATCATTTGGATTTTATTAACTCATCATTTTTCCACTACTCTTCCAATGTGGGACAAGAGTTAAATATACCCAATTCATTAACTTTCATTGCTTTGTGAGTCACTTTGGGGTCATATTTATCATTCATAACTTATTGAAATTGGACATATGAATATACTACGTTAATCTCCTTGCGGAGGAGAAAGCGTTCGTATATGGTCCCACAAATATCGTAGTGTGGGTCCCACCTAAATTTGAGCTCAAAGTTGCTCAAAATTCTGTCCAGAAAATTCTGGACAACTCCAATTTTCCAACAATCCCCCACATGAATGATATATCGCTATAAATAAAACAGAACAAATGCTAATGCAGATGAAGACACAGGTTGAGTAAAACTGAAGACTTATTGCATTGGGAGAAGTAGCCTAGTGGCGTTGAACTTTCCTTAGTGATATACCATCGGATTTACTTGGTTAATCAGTAGACTTCACGTCTTTGAACCGTCAATCGTTTTTGTAAATCTAGAAACAATATTCACACAACAATTCTTCAACACAGTTGGTTCTCATGTTTGTGTTCATTTTGGTCATGAACACCACTTGGTTCCGTGAGTATTTTAGAGAATATGCCTTTCATTATTTTCATAGAAGTGACCCCCTTCTTACTCACGTAGGTGACTTCTATAAAGAGTATCCTGCAATACCCCACTTAGACGTACTAAGATATAGATATCATTAAAAGCATAACTTATCATAATTTCGCGACAGATGTGCACTGTCTCATTTTTGGAATGGATAGGATTGAATATCCTCCAGTGCTTACTGAGTACAACGTAGTTCGGTTTGCCCATTGAACCGAGATCTTGGGATCTCCAGTCAGCTAGGTTGGGTTGCCACTATATTGATTTTTATTTATTTATAGGCTTTAGACTCATTCCTCTTGATGATCTTTCAACTTGCTCTCGGTTTAAACCTTTCGTTAGTGGATCCGATATATTATCTTTTGACTTTACATAGTCAATTAAGATAATTCCATTTGAGAGAAGTTGTCTAACGGTATTGTGTCGACGACGAATATGTCGTGACTTTCCGTTATACATGTGATTTTGTGCCCTTTCAATTGCTGATTGACTATCGCAATGTATACAAATTGCGGGCACAGGTTTAGACCAATTTGGAACATCTTCTAAGAAATTTCGAAGCCATTCAGCTTCTTCTCCAGCTTTGTCTAGTGCAATGAATTCAGATTCCATTGTCGATCTAGCAATGCACGTTTGTTTTGAGGATTTCCAAGATACGACTGCACCTCCGAGGGTAAACACATACCCACTCGTAGACTTAGAGTCTTTTGTATCAGATATCCAATTTGAATCGCAATGTCCTTCAAGAACAGCTGGATATTTTGAGTAGTGCAGTCCATAGTTTTGAGTATATTTTAAATAACCCAAAACTCTCAATATTGCTTTCCAGTGATCTCTTCCTGGATTACTCGTAAATCGACTTAGCTTACTTATTAAGTATGCTATGTCCGGTCGCGTACAGTTCATGATATACATTAAACTGCCTATAATACGAGAATATTCTAGTTGAGATATGCTTTCACCATTATTTCTTGCTAGATGTAAATTTACATCTACAGGTGTCTTGGTAGGACTAATATCATACTTCTTGAATTTTTCAAGTACTTTCTCTATGTAATGAGATTGAGATAAAATAAGTCCATCCGATGTTCTAGAAATTTTAATTCCTAATATAACATCGGCGATTCCCAAATCTTTCATGTCAAATCTACTACTCAACATTTGTTTTGTAGTTTTGACAATTTTCAAGATACTACCCATGATAAGCATATCATCAACATAGAGGCATACAATGACATATCCATTATGAAAGTATTTAAAGTAAACGCATTTATCGCATTCATTAATTTTGAAACCTTTTGATAACATTGCATTATCAAATTTTTCATGCCAGTGCTTAGGTACTTGCTTTAATCCATGTAGTGATTTAACAAGCTTACATACTTTTCCTTCTTGTCCGGGAGCCTAAAATCCTTAAGGTTGCTCCATATAAATTTCCTCGTCTAGTTCACCGTTTAAGAATGCAGTTTTTACATCCATTTGATGTATTTCAAGTCCATTAATAGCAACTATTGCTATTAACATCCGAATGGACGTTATTCTTGTTACCGGTGAATATGTGTCGAAGTAATCCAACCCTTCCTTTTGCCTATAGCCTTTAGCTACAAGTCTAGCTTTATATTTATCAATTGATCCATCGGCCTTCAATTTCTTTTTGAAGATCCATTTATAATCTAACGGTTTTGAACCTGGTGGAAGATCCACTAGTTCCCATATATGATTTTGTAATATGGATTCAATTTCACTATCAATTGCTTCTTTCCAATTGGAAGCATCGGGTAATGATATATCTTCTTTATACGATTGAGGTTCATTTTCTAGCAAATATGTTAGAAAATCCGGACCGAAAGAAGTCGAGGTTTTGCTCTTTTACTACGTTTTGGTTCATCCTCAATTGATTCAATAGGTTGATGAGTACCACTTGTAGTATCTTGATTTGTCCTTTTAGAAGGACCAGATTCTCGGGTCATGTTATACGGAAATTCATTTTCAAAAAATGAAGCGTCCCTCGATTCAATAACCGTATTTACATGAATATCCGAAATCTCAAATTTATAAACTAGAAATCGATACGCACTGCTATTAGTAGCATAACCGATGAATACACAATCCACGGGTTTTGACCCTATTCTTACCTTTTTAGGTCTAGGAACCATCACTTTGGCTAAGCACCCCAACACTCGTAAATATTTATAAGAAGGTCTTCGACCTTTTCATAATTCATAAGGTGTCTTGTGAGTCTTCTTGTGAGGTACTTTATTGAGAATATAATTAGCAGAAAGTAAGGTTTCCCCCTATAAATTTTGTGGAGCTCCTGAACTTAATAACATTGAGTTCATCATCTCTTTCAAAGTACGGTTTTTGCGTTCAACAACACCATTCAATTGAGGAGAATAAGGAGCAGTTGTTTGATGAATAATCCCATTTTCAGAACAAAATTCCTCAAATGGATATTCATTTTCACCTCCTCTATCACTCCTAATAGCCTTTATCGTTTTGCTTAATTGATTCTCAACTTTATTCTTATATTGTTTAAATGCATTAATAGCCTCATCTTTACTATGTAACAAATATACATAGCAATATTTTGTTCAATTGTCAATAAAAGTAATAAAATACTTTTTCCCACCTCTAGTTTGAACAAATTTTAAATCACAAATATCGGTGTGAATTAAATCTAAAGGTTCAGTTATCCTTTCAATAGAATAGAAAGGTAATCTAGCTAATTTAGATTCCACACAAATTTCACATTTATGATTTTTATCAATATTAAATTTTGGCAAAAAATCCAAGTTAATTAATCTATGCAATGTATCAAAATTAACATGTCCTAATCTAGCATGCCAAATATTAGATGACTCAATCAAGTAAGAAGAACTAGCAATTTCATTCATTGAAACAGATGTTTTTGGGGTTACAGTAAGAACATTGAGTTTAAAGAGCCCCTCATTTAGGTAGCCATTTCCTACATACATGTCATTCTTAAAACGATCACATACAAACACAAGCTTGAAACCATTTTTAGTCAGTAGAGATCCAGAAATCAGATTCTTTTGGATATCAGGCACGTGAAGAACATTGTTGAGAGTAAGTTCCTTTCCAAAAGTCATTTTTAAAACAATCTTTCCTTGTCCCACCACCTTAGAAGTGGAAAAATTTCCCATAAAGAGGTTCTCCTCATTTTCCAAAGGCTTATAGGTGGTGAACATCCATTTGTTTGCACAAATGTGTCGTGTGGATCCAGTGTCCACCCACCATTCCTTGGTATTTCCAACTAAGTTACATTCAGAGACCACGGCAGAAAGATTCATATCCGCCAAATCATTGGCGATATATTCTCACCCTCGGTTACATTTGCTTGAGGGTTATTTCGATTTTGCTTCTTAGGCTTACGACACTCGCTTGAGTGGTGTCCAGGTTTATCACAATTGTAGCATTTGCCTTTGAACTTCTTCTTGTTCTGTTTGGAAGTGCCTTCCCCATCATACTTTCGTTTGTTCTTCTTACGACCTTCAACAACATGGACCTTCGTTTCCATTGGATTATTCCCACTTTTCTTTTGAGACTTACGGTTGTTTTCTTCGATTCTCAGCCTGACCACCAACTCCTCCACATTCATCTCCTTTTGCTTGTGCTTTAGATAGTTTTTTAATAAAGTCCAAGATGATGGCAATTTTTCAACAATTGCAGCAACTTGGAAAGTTTCACTAATTGACATTCCTTCAGCATGAATGTCGTGGAGGATCACTTGAAATTCTTACACTTGCGAGATCACTGATTTAGAATCAACCATTTTGAAGTCCAGAAACAATAAATTTCTTCATCCCAGCATCTTCAGTTTTATACTTCTTTTCCAAATAATTCCACAATTCTTTGGATGTCTTGATAGTGCAGTAGACATGATACAGTGTCTTGTCCAAGTAAGCCAAAATATAATTCCAGCATAGGTAGTCCGAATGCTTCCAAGCATCGACAGCAGCAACCTTTTCAGAGTCATCTCCCTCTTGAATAGAGGGGCAATCTTCATATACAAACCTACCCAGTTGGCAGGTAGTGATCAAGATAGAAGTACATTTATCCTTGCCAACGTTTGAAGTCAGCCTTAATGAACTTTTTCGATTTCTCCCCGTGTGGCATAGATATGGGTACAGTCACATTTGTGTTGGTGACAGTCAGTTTAGTAGGAGTAGTATTCATACTTTGCGATTCCATTTCTGTTACAAAAACAGAATTTTTATCAATGATAAAATTCATATATAATGAATTAATCAAAACAGAATACAAAATTCTGTGCACCAATTTTCTCCAAATATAATTCACAATAAATGAATTCCAAAAGAATTCAAATGAAATTCAGAATTAAACTATAATATAAACAAAAGTTTATACACAATAAAATTTGTGTTACACTAATTTTTAATAATAAAAAGAATTCCGTACAAAACAGAATTATAATTTAAAGATTAATTTTTTTTACATAAACAGATTTTAATAAAAAATTACAAATAAAATTTTATTTTCTAAAACAGAATATAAAAACAGTATAGAAATTAATTTTTGTACCAAAACTGTTTTACTAATTTCTGCAATAAAGCAATAATTTAATTCATTTTTCCTGTCAAAACAGATTTTAATTTCAACAAATAAATTTCTCTAAATAAAGAATTTCTGTACACTACAAAACAGTAGAACAATAAATTTGTCTTAAGATTGTTATGTCTACTATTTATTAAAAAATAATTGTACAGAATTATAAATTATAATATAATTACAGAAATGAAACGAAATTACAGAAATGAACACTTACTTGAATTTGCAGAAATAATATAAGAATAAAAGAATTAATCCGAGCGCTGTTAAGAACAGTCTCTTTAAGACAAATTTATTCCCTCCACAAAGTGCCAAAGGTAATGAATAATTGTCTCCCAAGATAGAACGGATTTTCAAATTAATCAAGTAGCACAACAATGATTAATTTCTTCGAACACAATTTTGTGTTTATACTCAACCAGACCAAAGAAATAATATGCAGGAATGCATGCAGTAGCAGTAGAAAATGAATTATTTTCTGGGAAATGATATAGCATAAATTCAGAATTATGGGAGGACAAATTTTTCAGTAGTAAAAACTGTAGGGGAAATGTTTAATTTATAGCTTTTGTGTTGACTGTTAGAAAAGTCAACCGAAATTGACTGTCAAAAACAGTTAAACGAATTAACTGTCAAACAGTTAATTAATTAACAATTAAAGCCCAGAAAGCCCGAGCCCGAACTGAGCGGGGCGGACAGCCGGACGTGCGCGCGCGTGTGTGGACCTTTGATTGAAAGTCAAACCCGTGCATAGCTTAGGTCATCTCCCCTTCAAAGAGTTGAGATACCCTCAAGGCATCCAAACCTTAGTCCATTATTTGGGTTTTATTAACTCATCATTTTCCCACTACTCTTTCAATGTGGGACAAGAGTTAAACATACCCAATTCATTAACTTTCATTGCTTTGTGAGTTACTTTGGGGATATATTTATCATTCATAACTTATTGAAATTGGATATATGAATATACTACGTTAATCTCCTTGCGGAGGAGAACGCGTTCGTATATGGTCCCATAATTATCGTAGTGTAGGTTCCACCTAAATTTGAGCTCAAAGTTGCTCAAAATTCTGTCCAGAAAATTCTGGACAACTCCAATTTTCCATCATAAACATGTGATCATCATCTCACCTCTTTCAAGTTGTATTTTTTAATATAATTTTTTTAGATGATCTCTTGATTGAAAATCATGTATATAAATATTTTTTTTTTTACTATTTTTGAAAATGAATATATTTATAAAAATATTGTTAGATGGTATATGGAGAAGGTTCATGGATAAACTAAGCATTGTAAAAGAATACTTGTATATGTAGTCGCTTACAAGTTGTTACATTCAAGTTCAAATAATCTCACCTTCTCATTAAAATTGAGAAATTCTAAATCCTAAGGAAACCGCGTGCTTATTATGTGGTATGCTTTATGGAATCATTTGACTCTTCCGTCCTTAATTCGCAACATCATTGTCATCTCACATAAGGGATTACCAAACATTTGAGTAAAAAAGTTCAAATGTTGTAATAACTCATTTGCATCAAACAAACTAGTATTAGAACAGTGTCCGTTCACATCAAACAAGCTAGTATTAGAACAATGTTTATTTCTTTTAAAATTTGTCATTATATTTTACATTAATTAGTTTTTTTTTTAATTTCCTTAAAATACCAAATTTACAAACTAGTTTTTATTTGTAAATATAGTCCCAAATAAATAAAATTTTGTGTCATGTCGTGTCGTGTCACTTTTATGTGGATCATTCGTGTTAGGTAAAATAAAATTTCGTGTCATGCCATGTCTTAATTAAAATGTGTCCGTATTTGGTAAAAAAAAATATTACGTGTGTCGTGTTGCATGTATATTCGCATGCAAGTTGGGTAAAATGCAAAATTTATTGTCATGCCATATAAGAATTGGAATATGTTCGTGTTTTGTCATTTTAAAATAAGATTTTGTGTTGTATCTTGCCATGTCTTCATAAAAGTGAGACAAAATCTTTTTTCTTTTACTTAACACACAAAATTGATGAAAGTGACACAATATTAAATCTTATTTTTTTTAATCAAATATAAACATGTCACGTTTCGAAATCTTATTTTATTTTTTTATGAAACGTGAAGATGATCCAAATAAATTTGACATAACTCTTATTTTTTTCTAACTAGGAGGAACATGACCCAAATAAAACCACACGATACAAAATCTTATACTGTTTTACCAACACATCTCAATTAAGTACAACATGAACATATTCCAATTAATATATGGCACGATACAAAATTTTATATTATACCCAACTAGAATACGATCTAAATAAAAGCAACACGACACGACAGAAAATATATTTTTTTTATCAAACATGGACACGTTTCAATTAAGGGATCGTCACGAAATCTTATTTCACCTAACATGAATGACCCGCATAAAGTGACAAAATTTTCATGAATTTGGATTAGATTTATAAGTAGAAAACTAATGGTAAATTTGGCATTTAAAAAAAATAAAACATATAATTATCGTAAAATAAAATAGGAACAAATTTTAAAAGAAATAAACATTGTTCTAATATTTGTTTGCTTGATGTGGATTGATTATTACAGTATTTGAACTTTTTTACTCATGTTTGTTGATCCCTTGTGTGTGATGCCAACGGAGTTGTGAATTAAGGAGAAAACGAGTGAAATGATTCCATAAAGCACTTGGCTTCTATGCCACATACGCCGTAACATGCGGTTTCCTTACGCGGATTATTTAGAATTTCTCACTAAAATTTGTTTGTCAATGATCAAAAGTATGAATACACAAAATATGAATTTAATATGTCAAACTTTTATTAGCTAGGTTAAAACGATCATTATGTGTGATTGGCTTCAGGATTGATGATTCTAGGCTCTCTCCTGAGTCATCGGTGCTTTAACCAAATTTGAGGGTCATGATTAAAAAGGATTTGCAAATTTAAACTTCACAAAGTATTTTTAAAAAAAATAATTAACTCCACAAAATACTCATCAACATAGAGAATATAACCAAATTTAAAAGAAGGGGAGGTGGTCTTTTTAAAGTTGTAAAGATTTTCTCTTCCTTTTCTTTTAGGTAAAAAGTGGTGGGATTTTCAATTGTAATTATTCAAAAATGGTCACTAAATTCAAGTATTAAGATCAACTTTGGTCTTGACTAACATTATTATCTATAAACTATGAGTAATGATACTTTTACCGGATCCAAGTACCGATTTAGTACCAAATACGAATTATTTGATTGTACATTAGTAGGACTTACAGTATTCCCTGACGGAACTCACACTATAGTACAAGCAAATAAAACATTACCGATTGTTCTATAAATTGAAAGAAATAATAGGACCCTTACGAATGAGTACAAATATGTGATCTCTTTTATTAAAGAGATTCTGTTTTCTGTAAGGCTGTTAAGAGATTCAAAAAGTCTAATACCAACACATTTTCCATAAACTATATACTATCTTGAAAGTTTTTTTTATTTATTTCTTTTTTACAACATCTAAGGTGACTAATGGAGATGCTTAAGGGCTAACTTAGTTTAGCTCATTTCACCTTAAATTTCATTTCTTTTTACACCAAACAGCCTCTAACCCATACCTAATCAAAAGCATTCATAATTTAACATTAAGCCTTTTGTGTTCTCCCCATCCCCATCACCTCCTACGCTGGAAAATTACTCAAAACACTTGCGATGTGATGGTTGGGTGAGACTTAAGTTTTGTATATTACTGTTAAGTTCTTTCCAACACCGTACATTTTAATTTTTTTCTTTTTAATACCACAATAACATTGTGTGCTCTTGGGAAGAAAAAGAGTATACCTTTTGAAAGTTGGTATCAGTGTTTTAATTTTTAGTCTGTAGCCACTTTGGGGATTGTAGAGGAGCAGAGCTAATACATTTATTTTGTTTTTCTAATATATTTTTGGAAATTTATTTGTCAGTTTATCTATATTAGTCAGCCATAAATAGATGCTCAGTGACAGTGTATATCATCTGTATCAGTCAAGTGGTCTATTCTATTCTATTCTATTCTACTTCGTGAGTTTACATCATAAGATAAGATGATCATAGATGCTCGCTAATTAATCCCATGATGTTATCCGTTGCGGGTGGTTCGTGCAGCTCTAGTAATTCATTTAGTTATTTGTGACTTAGCCCACATTCATGATTAAAAATCATCTTCTACTCCTTCTGATTAAAAATATTAAATGGGAAGTAGGTAATAATTAAAAAGTTTATACGGCTGAAAAATACACATTCATGTTGATTTGTCCACCTCTTACAAAATTTGGTGAAGATTATGCGCTAATTAGGGATTTTTTTCCCTTCCAAACCTACCGATTATTTCGAAATTTGATTCAATTTTCTTATGATTTTAGAATCATATTTTAAATTATGCATTTCTGATTATCCGAATTCCCCCACCCCCTTTTTATCATAATGAATTTTGAACATTTCTTGTTTTATTTGTCCCCAAAGAATCAAAACTATACTATTGCAATTTTTTTAAGAGGGATTCATTCATGCACTTGGAGTCAAACATTTGGAACAAAAAATGCAAAATCGGGCCAATTCTTGTACACGTTTATTTTCAAGGATAGCAATTAATTGCATTCTTTATAATAGATGCGTATTAGGGATTTTCCAAAAAAAATCTGCTCTTCTCCATAAAATATTCCTATATTATATATATTTTTTTGGAATTTCCCAATGTTTTTGTGATTTCTAATTGTGTTGATTCTTTTTTTTTGAAAGTTTCCAATTTTGGTCAAAAATTCCATTTTCTAACCAAAATTTTGAATAGGCAAAGAATATTTCTTTCCTTAAATATTATTTTTGGATTAATTACATTTTGAACCCTCAAATTTTATCCTCATGTTCACTTCACCATCCCTACTTGACCATTTTTTCATCCTTAATGCAATGCCGATAGGGGTTAGGGTAATTTGATAATTATTAAAAGGTTCAAGGGTATTAATGTATAAAAATAAAAGTATAAATAGTGAAGTAAAAATAGTGACAAAGTTCGAGGGGTCAAAGTATAATTAATCCTTAATTTTTTTTCTTAGTGGCCATTTTTTAATCCGATCTAGTTGAAACACAACTCTACTCCTAACCGTGGAGATGTTCTTCACACTATTTTATAAATAAATAAACCTTATTTATATAATCATTGAAGTTGTGAGCTCTGCATTTTAAAATTGTACATGATCTTATGGAACGTCCTAGAGCAAATGATAATGTTAGGGTCCGTTTGATAGCGTCTCAATTCCAGGGCAAATTCAGAAAAGTTGAAAAATTCTGGTATTTTTCAGCTTTTAGGGTGTTTGATAGCCTTCATTTGCCTTGGAATTTGTTTTCTATGTACAACACCCCTTAAGCACAATTTACCACCCTAGGGTGGAATTCAATTTTTGGGGAGGGACAGGTTTTTATTTGCCACCTTTGGGTAGCAAATCACTCAAAATCAATTTTTTTTTTTGTAAACTCTATATATTTCATAAATATATATATTTCGTATATTCTAATATATATATATATATATATATATATATATATTATATTTTAGCACATATATGTATATTGCGTATATTTCGTATATTTATATATATTTCATATATTTATATATTTCGTACATTTATATAATTTATATAATTCATATATTTTAATATATATTTATATTTCGTATATATATACTGAATATATATTATTTACAGAATATACACATATATTACATATATACTGAATTATATAATATATGGATATATTCTGTAAATAATATATATTTAGTATATTCAATATATAATATTATTTATAGAATATACACATATATTATATATATACTGAATATATATAATATATGGATATATTTTGCAAATAATATATATTTATTATATTCAATATATAATATAATATATATTCATATATTCCATATATAATTATATAATATAATATATATTCATATAATATAATATAATATATATATTTATATGTATATATATATTATATATGTATATAATATATACAAAATATATGAATATATATATATATATATATATATTTCATAAATAAATTTTTCACATTTATATCTATTTTCCAACTTTTGCGTTTGATAGAAAATGTGAAAAATTGATGATTTTTCAACTTGTATCAAACAGACACAAATTGAAAAATATTCATTTGCCTTGGAATTGTTTCCCCTGGAATCAAATGTCCTGGAATCATTTGCATTTTCCCAGTTTTCTATCGAACGGACCCTTAGATCCAAATCAAGTCTTTTGGTCTAGTAGTATAAATTAACGTTGTCATTGGAACAGTTTTGAGGGTGGATTGAGTTTGGTTCTTAGTTAGATTTTCGGTACTATCAAAATAATGCTTGCCCAGCAGAAATCACGAACCGCAAACGTAGATTAGTCAAGATACGCTTAAAACTGACCCGAACACCACGTGATATGTTACCCCCCCAAAAAAAGAAAAATGGTTGACCCAAAAGAGCATATCTATACCACTAATATATAATTTATTGAGTGCAGAGATGAAGCTAATAGGAACAGAGGGGGACCATGGCCCCCTCCAAGATTTCTAAAGTCTATTTGCAAATACTAATACCCCTCATCTCTTCTTTACCCATTTCTTAATTGTACCCCTTTCCTCCCATATGCCATATCCCCATCATATATATTATGGATGGACTCATTCTTAAACATTCTAAGTTATTTACAACTTTATTAATGATAATGAATCTATTAAATATTGTTATTTCTACTATTTATAAATAACAATTGTACAGAATTATGAACAATTAAAATAATGACAGAATAGAAACAGAATAATAGAAATGAAATACTTACTAGAATTTGCAGAAATAATAATAATAATTAAAAAGAAATCCGAGCCCTGTTCAACAGTCTCCTTAAGACAAAATTATTCCTCCAACGTGCTTGAGTTTAATGAATAATTGTCTCACAAGATAGAACGGATTTTCGGATTTAATCAAGCAGCACAACAATGAATAATCCCAGCGAACACAATTTCTGTGTTTGTACTCAACAGAACTAAGAACATGCAATGCAGAAATGAAGAAAATAATTTTCTGGGCAGAGGAAATAATGCAGTAGCAATGTCGGAATTTTTCAGTTGTTAAAACTGAGGGGTAACATTTTATTTATAGTAAATGTCTTGACTGTTGGGAACAGTCAAAACCGAAATTAACTGTCAAAGCAGTTAATTTGGTTAACTGCTGACTCTTGAAATTAACTGATTATCAGTTAATTAAAGATTAATTAATTCCGTAATTAATTAATTAAAGCCCAGAAAGTTAATTAGATTCGGCCCAAAAATTTAAGAATTTTTATAAGCCCAAGCCCAAGCCCGAGCCCGAGCCCGAGCCGAGCCGAGCCGGCCGGACGGACGGACGCGCGCGCGCGCGCGTGTGGACTTTTGACCGAAAGTCAACCCGAGCATAGCTTAGGTCATCTCCCCTTCAAAGAGTTGGGATACCCCCAAGGCATCCAAGCCTTAGTCCATACTTGGGGTGTTATTAACTCATCAAAATTCTACTACTCTTCCAATGTGGGACAAGAGTTAAAACACACCCAATTCATTAACTTTCATTGCTTTGTGAGTTACTTTGGGGACATAATTATCATTCATAACTTATTGAAATTGGACATATGAATATACTACGTTAATCTCCTTGCGGAGGTGAACGCGTTCGTATATGGTCCCACAATTTCCGTAGTGTGGGTCCCACCTAAATTTGAGCTCAAAGTTGCTCAAAAATCTGTCCAGAAAAATCTGGACAGCTTTAAATACCCATTTATATTCCAATTTTCCAACAATCCCCCACATGAATGATATATCGCTATAAATAAAACAAAACAGATGCTGATGCAGATGCAGACACAGGTTGAGTAAAACTGAAGACTTATTGCATCGGGAGAAGTAGCCTAGTGGCCTTGAACTTTCCTTAGTGATATACTATCGGATTTACTTGGTTAATCAGTAGACTTCACGTCCTTGAACCGTCAACCGTTTTTGTAAACCTAGACAACAGTATTCACACAACAATTCTTCAACACAGTTGGTTCTCACGTTTGTGTTCATTTTGGCCGTGAACACCACTTGGTTCCGTAAGTATTTTAGAGAATATGCCTTTCATTATTCTCATAGAAGTGGCCCCCTTCTTACTTACGTAGGTGACTTCCATAAAGAGTATTCTGCAATACCCCACTTAGACGTACTAAGATATAGATGTCATTAAAAGCATAACTTATCCTAATTTCGCGGCAGATATGCACTGTCTCATCTTTGGAATGGATAGGATTAAATATCCTCCAGTGCTTACTGAATACAACGTAGTTCGGTTTTCCCATTGAACCTAGATCTTGGGATCTCCAGTCAGCTAGGTTGGGTTGCCACTATATTGATTCTTATTTATTTATAGTCTTTAGACCCATTCCTCTCGATGATCTTTCAACTTGATCTCGGTTTAAACCTTTCGTTAGTGGATCCGATATATTATCTTTTGACTTTACATAGTCAATTGTGATAATTCCATTTGAGAGAAGTTGTCTAACGGTATTGTGTCTACGACGAATATGTCGTGACTTTCCGTTATACATGTGATTTTGTGCTCTTCCAATCGCTGATTGGCTATCGCAATGTATACATATTGCGGGCACAGGTTTAGACCAATTTGGAACATCCTCTAAGAAATTTCGAAGCCATTCAGCTTCTTCTCCAGCTTTGTCTAGTGCAATGAATTCAGATTCCATTGTTGATCTAGCAATGCACGTTTGTTTTGAGGATTTCCAAGATACGGCTGCACCTCCGAGGGTAAACACATACCCACTCGTAGACTTAGAGTCTTTTGTATCAGATATCCAATTTGCATCGCAATGTCCTTCAAGAACAGCTGGATATTTTGAGTAATGCAATCCATAGTTTTGAGTATATTTTAAATAACCCAAAACTCTCAATATTGCTTTCCAGTGATCTCTTCCTGGATTACTCGTAAATCGACTTAGCTTACTTATTGAGTATGCTATGTCCGGTCGCGTACAGTTCATGACATACATTAAACTGCCGATAATACGAGAATATTCTAGTTGAGATATGCTTTCACCATTATTTCTTGCTAGATGTAAATTTACATCTACAGGTGTCTTGGTAGGACTAATATCATACTTCTTGAATTTTTCAAGAACTTTCTTAATGTAATGAGATTGAGATAATATAAGTCCATCCGATGTTCTAGAAATTTTAATTCCTAATATAACATCGGCCCACCAACTCCTCCACATTCATCTCCTTACGCTTGTGCTTGAGATAGTTTTTGAACAAAGTCCAAGAAGGTGGCAACTTTTCAACAATTGCAGCAACTTGGAAAGTTTCACTGATTGACATTCCTTCAGCATGAATGTCGTGGAGGATCACTTGGAATTCTTGCACTTGCGAGATCACAGGTTTAGAATCAACCATTTTGAAGTCCAGAAAACGCCCAACGATAAATTTCTTCATCCCAGCATCTTCAGTTTTATACTTCTTTTCCAAAGAATTCCATAATTCCTTGGAAGTTTTGATAGTGCAATAGACATGGTACAAAGTCTTGTCCAAGTAGGCCAAAATATAATTTCGGCATAGGTAGTCCGAGTGCTTCCAAGCATCGACAGCAGCAACCTTTTCAGCATCATCTCCCTCTTGAATAGAGGGGCAATCTTCATATACAAACCTGCCCAGTTGGCAGGTAGTGAGATAGAAGTACATTTGTCCTTGCCAACGTTTGAAGTCAGCCCCAATGAACTTTTCAGGTTTCTCCCCGTGTGGCATAGATACGGGTGCAGTCACACTTGTGTTGGTGACAATCAGTTTCGTAGGAGTAGTGTTCGTACTTTGCGATTCCATTTCTGTTACAAAAACAGAATTTTTATCAATGATAAAATTCATATATAATGAATTAATCAAAACAGAATACAAAATTCTGTGCAACAATTTCCTCCAAATATGATTCACAATAAATGAATTCCAAAAGAATTCAAATAATAATTCAGAATAAAAGTGAAATATAAACAGAATTCTGTACAAAACAGAATTAAATTATAAAATCTGTGTCACACTAATTTTTAATAATAAAAAGAATTCCGTACAAAACAGAATTATAATTTAAGATAAAAAAAATTTAGATAAACAGATTTTAACAAGAGTGCACAAATAAAATTTTATTTTCTAAAACAGAATATAAAAACAGTATAGAAACTAATTTCTATATTAAAACTGTTTTACTAATTTCTACAATAAAGCAGTAAATTAATTCATTTTTCTGTCAAAACAGATTTTATTTCAAACAAATAAATTTCTGTAATAAAAAAAATTCTGTACACAAAAAACAGTAGAACTAATTAATTTTGTCTTAAGATTGTTATTTCTACTATTTATAAATAACAATTGTACAGAATTATGAACAATTAAAATAATGACAGAATAGAAACAGAATAATAGAAATGAAATACTTACTAGAATTTGCAGAAATAATAATAATAATTAAAAAGAAATCCGAGCCCTGTTCAACAGTCTCCTTAAGACAAAATTATTCCTCCAACGTGCTTGAGTTTAATGAATAATTGTCTCCCAAGATAGAACGGATTTTCGGATTTAATCAAGCAGCACAGCAATGAATAATCCCAGCGAACACAATTTCTGTGTTTGTACTCAACAGAACTAAGAACATGCAATGCAGAAATGAAGAAAATAATTTTCTGGGCAGAGAAAATAATGCAGTAGCAATGTCGGAATTTTTCAGTTGTTAAAACTGAGGGGTAACATTTTATTTATAGTAAATGTCTTGACTGTTGGGAACAGTCAAAACCGAAATTAACTGTCAAAGCAGTTAATTTGGTTAACTGCTGACTCTTGAAATTAACTGATTATCAGTTAATTAAAGATTAATTAATTCCGTAATTAATCGCGCGCGCGCGTGGACTTTTGACCGAAAGTCAACCCGAGCATAGCTTAGGTCATCTCCCCTTCAAAGAGTTGGGATACCCCCAAGGCATCCAAGCCTTAGTCCATACTTGGGGTGTTATTAACTCATCAAAATTCCACTACTCTTCCAATGTGGGACAAGAGTTAAAACACACCCAATTCATTAACTTTCATTGCTTTGTGAGTCACTTTGGGGACATAATTATCATTCATAACTTATTGAAATTGGACATATGAATATACTACGTTAATCTCCTTGCGGAGGTGAACGCGTTCGTATATGGTCCCACAATTTCCGTAGTGTGGGTCCCACCTAAATTTGAGCTCAAAGTTGCTCAAAAATCTGTCCAGAAAAATCTGGACAGCTTTAAATACCCATTTATATTCCAATTTTCCAACAAATATATATATGGAAACTTTACCCTTACAACTTAAAGAGGACATGAATTACTCATGTGTCCAAGAAGAGTGAATTTGGTTAATAAGGTTCCTGTGTTAACATCAAAGTTGGAGAATGCAATAATACTAATATAACACATGTATTACATTTATTTTTGTGAATATTGAAAATTAGATTATGCTTTATAAAAATAAATGTCCATCTTATTTTTCTGTATACCTTATTTTACAATCTTACGACATATTTTTATGTAATTTCACAATAAAATCATACATTGCTATATCAGGGGCGGCCCTGAGCATGTGCAAAGTGAGCGATCGCACAGGGCCTCCCGTTGATCTATTTTTATTACTTATATATTGAGGGCCCATTTTTTATATCAATACAAGTAAAAAGGGTCAATTTTATAATTTTTGCACAGGGACCTTATCAATTTTTATCAATCTCAGGACCGGCCCTATGCTATATATATAGTTTCTTATTTTCACCGTGTTACTTTTTTATTGTGTTTTATGTCTTTTTTTTGTGTTCTTATAAATTTCAAATTCAAGCTTTGAACTTATTATAATGGTATCAATATATATATATATATATATATATATATATATATATATATATATATATATATAAGAAAATTAATATATTAAAAAATATTTGTACAGTTCACAAGGGATATGATTTTGTGTGCACCATGACATTTTAATTTTATCATGGACCTCAATATTGAATCTCAAATATCATATCGTGGAGGGTCTACGAAAGTGCCAATCTGCCCCCTCGAAATTTAAGTTCTGGTTTCGTCCCTGGTTGAGTGTAAAACCATCTTTTTAATATGCAGACAGGGCCTCTCTCTCTCTGTCAATGTTTGTTTTATTCCTCGCTGAAATGTCGAACTACACACGATTTTGGGGAGTGAAACATCTCTTTCTAGTAGTCGTTGTAGCATGTGAGGAAACCAACAAATGCGAAAAAAGGGTTGCAAAGCAAATTCACATGCAACCAAAGAAAGAGAAGAGGCCTTCCATGGCTTTACAGCTAGAATAAGCTACTGCATTGATATTGTGATTTGAGAGGACCATAAACATAAACATTCCGCCATCAAAATCAAAATTTGTCAACGTCAAAATGTGTGATTTGTGGTATAGATAGAGTCGAACCTTTAGGATAGAGTTAAAACACATGTACAACTCACAAAATACCCTGAGCTGTATTGGGGTTGGACATAAACTCCAACTCATTTGCCTACTTGGGTTGGTTTCACATTGACCTCACGCCATTAATATTTTTGTCAACGATTTACAATTAGGTCATTTGGTAATAATTTTTAAATATTTAAGGATAATTTATAATTAGGTTCACTTGTTATGCCACTAGGGTGGACTTCTACAAAAAGAGAATTAGTGAACCTTAGTATTTAAAATTTGTCAAAATTCCTGAAAGGATCGTTTGGCAACCCAATTTCAAGACTTGGATTGTCAAACGAGCCCTTAGTATTTAAAATTTATTTGTAAGGGACCTAAGAGTACTTTCACCTATTTTTATTAGCATGGAGCCCGCACGATACGAGAGCGTAAATGTATAGTACGATTATATTTGAAAACAAATATACGATTGCATTCTATTGAAATCCCATATGTATTGAAAGAGTACTTATATACATAAGCTTGTCACAAAAACTGTGTAAAAGCGTTACAAAAAGGAGGTATACTCCCCCCCCCCCCCCCCCACACGATTGCATTCTATTGAAATCCCATATGTATTGAAAGAGTACTTATATACATAAGCTTGTCACAAAAACTGTGTAAAAGCGTTACAAAAAAGAGGTATACTCCCCCCCCCCCCCCCCCCCACACACACACACAACAACAAAAAGGTAAAATCTCCGATCTGTCTTCAACATTTCATGCTTCACTATGTCCAATTAATCCATGTTGTCAATTTCTTTGCTCCCACAAAATAAAAAAATTATATGTAAAAAGATCAGCAAATCGCAAAATAACGAATGTGATGAAACTTAAGAAATTGTTGTTCGTATTCGAGTCCGTAACGAAGTCAAGTTGTCATAGGTGGCAATTTTTTTTGTTGTTGTATCGATTGATTGAAGATTTCTTGCCACAATTTTTTTTTCACCTATGACGACCTGACTTTATTATGGACTCGAATACGAACAACAATTCCTTAAGTTTCATCACATTTGTTATTTTACGATTTACTGATCTTTTTACATATAATTCTTTTATTTTGTAGGAGAAAAGGAATCGACATCATGGATTGATTGCAAACAGTGAAGCGTGATATGCTGAAAACAAATTGGGGATTTTTTGTGAACGCTTATGTCTATTAATACTATTTCAACACATATGGGATTTAAATAAAATCCAAACGTAAATTTGTCTTTAAAGATAGAAATTGATAACTCATAAACCAAATTAATCATATATAATAAACACTCAAGCCAACTTTTGAACAAAAATACAGTTACGTTGTTTTAGTGACGTAACAATTTCATATACTTACATTACTGTTGTATGTAGTTCAGTCAAAAATCGATTAATTTACATAAGGATTTCCGCACAAATAATGAAAAAGTAAATAATCCTCACATATATCTTTATTATGACAATCCGTACACATATATTAAGCCATATTTTGATTTTATTGAGTTAAATTTTATATAAAAAGTCACGTATCTTGTTTTTTACCATTTACTTCATAACTATGCAACCACCAACATTATAGTTTCTATTACTACGGAGCAAAAATTTCGAAAAGTTCGTATTGAGAATTTTGCAAAAGTTCCAGTGCAGGCATGAGGTAGTGGCGGTGATTTCAAATTTAGTAGGGCTTAGACTATAATTTCCCAACACTCTTCGTTTTACTTTTTGCAATTTTTATAGAGTCCCTCTATTTCCACTCCACACTAACATTCTTCCACTCCACTTTAATATGAAAAGACTTTAATACCCTCAAAGTTTATTAACTTAATCCAAAACTCATAAATTTCCCTCTTTTGATCCAAAAAGGAGAAAAAAACCTTTTCATCTTTTTTTTTTGTCTAAAAACTGTTTTTTAATAAAATTGCATTTTTAATAATAAAAAAACTGTATTTTTACAAAAAAAAGAAGACAATTTAAAAAAAAATCTACAGTTTTTTTCTCTTTATAATAAATAGTTAAACAAAGTTTTTTTAATTATAAAAAAGAGTTGTATATATATTTGAAAAAAAAAAGAAAATATTTTTTTAAAGATAAAGCCAACATTCCGTTCATTTTAATAAAAAAAATAACATTATGTTTTTATATATATAATGTACAATTTGTTTTTTCCACAAAACAATTGTTTTTGTAAAATACAATCAAAATAATGTAGAGTTTTTTTTCAATACACTAATATATACATATACTATTGTGCATTAATGTCTTTAGGGATTAAAAAAAAGAAAATAGTTTTTTATAAAAAAAACCTACAATTTTTTCTTTTTATAAAAAACAGTTAATTTTTAAAAACACTCAAAACCGTTTTGAATATAAAAAATGTTTATTTAAAAAAAAGTTGTATAAAAAATTGTTTCAACATTATATAATCGTTTTAAAAAGTAAAAAAAATTATTTCCACGGTTATATAGGAGGTCAGACCACCCAAGCGAACCATTTTTTCATATATAGTGGTTTGCGTCAGCGGTATGTATAGGCCGCTGACGCGGATTATTATTATTTTTTATATAAACAACACTTCACATTGTTTTTAACAGTGAAAATAATTTTTTTCACTTTTAAAAACGGTTATATAAAGTTGAAACAATTTTTTTTAAAATAAACATTTTTTATATTCAAAACGGTTTTGAGTGTTTTATATAAACTTTTCAAAACGGTTTTGAGTGTTTTTAAAAATTAACTGTTTTTTTATAAAAAGAAAAAACTGTAGTGTTTTTTTTTGTATAAAAAACTATTTTCTTTTTTTAACCCCAAAGGACATTAATGCACAGTAGTACATGTATATATTAGTGTATTGAAAGAAAACTCTATATTATTTTGATTGTATTTTATAAAAACAATTGTTTTATGGAAAAAACAAATTGTACATTATATATATAAAAACGTAACGTTTTTTTTACTAAAATAAACGGAATGCTAGTTTTATCTTTGAAAAACTGTTTTCTTTTTTTCAAATTTACATACAACTCTTTGTTATAATTAAATTTTTTATGTTTAACTGTTTTTTATAAACTGAAAAAACTGTAGAGTTATTTTCTTTTTTTTTTAAATTGTCTTCTTTTTTTATAAAAATACAGTTTTTTTTTATTTATAAAAATACAATTTTATCAAAAAACAGTTTTTAGACATAAAAAAAAAAGATGAAAATAGTTTTTTTCTTTTTTTATCTTTTTTTTGGATCAAAAGAGAGAGTTATGAATTTTGAATTATGTCCATAAACTTTAAGAGTATTAAAGTGAAATGAAAGCATATTAATCTAGAGTGAGAATAGAGGGACTCTTTTTATAACATGACTGTTAGTTCTTGAGTATGAGAGGTTTATTTTTTTAGTTTCCAAAAAGTGTAGTAGTACTTACATAATTCTACAATAGAGAGAGAAATATCATCGATTGAGTGATTGCAGGAGCTAGCGGCAAAATGGAAAGATATAAATAGAGTGGATTTGATCAGTCTGCTGCTTTTCATTCATTCATTCAAAGCTCCATACTTTGAGATCCTCCTTTCTCTCTCCCTAAGGTCAGTCAAATGACTTTTAATTTTCTTCTATCCTCTTTAGCACATATTATTCTTCTTGATCTAATCTTTTTGCCCCAATTTCTTATATAGGCACCTATAAGATCAAAAAATGGGATTATTTGATCAAATCATGAAATGGGTATTGATTTCTTACAAGATCCTTAAATTTATTGATGAGTATTATCTTCATGGTAGTTTTCCTCATAAATATGATGTAGGAGATACAGACCAGAGAGAGTGAATAGGGCCGAATAAATTAAAGATACAAAGGCGCGTGAATCAAAGGGCAGGGTTTTTGATAATTTAGAATCCATGGAGGAGGTGTTGGATGACTTATAGTCAGTTGAGGGGTTGAGGGAAGATGGAAGGTTACGGAGTAAATATATGTGATGCTACGATTTGGGGGGTGAAGGGGTTTGAGAGATGAAGGGGTTGAAAAGGAATCGCGAGGAGAGTTTTTTCAAGAAGAGAGAGAATGAATGACATTAAATACTCACGAAAGAGAGACTTATAATTAAGAGGACAAGGAAAAAGAAACTTACATTTTAAAAGAAGAAAGAGAATGAAGTTTACATTTAAGACGCATTAGAGGTATAATATATGATTTTATTTAAATCTGAACTATGAATATTAAATAATATATTACGATTAATTATAATTTTACCTTAAAGTTTACTCCAACTCCAACTTCTACTTCACTACTTGACCTTTCATTTTCTGAACCTACCTCATTCAATTTATTAACACGTTTCATAATACATCGTAAACCTAACGGTTTTAAATATTATCCTTTTTTACCTAACTCCCTCTTCTTAATGCATTAGTTGACTTAACTCTCATTTTCTTAATCTTTTTTATACAACCTCCAAAATTATAACTCCATTAAAAAAATTCTCATGATCCTATTAGACTTAACCCCCATAATAAGATTTTTGCCTAGAATACTCTCATATATAACTTTAAAAAAAATACCCCCAGTCATGTCATCTTCTTTCCCAAATGAAAATCCTAATTCTTTTCAACCAAACCCTAAAACATAGATATAACTCCTCTTTAACCTGCCTAATCTACCCACTTAAAATGCCTGAATCCAAATACGTGGGTTTGAGTCTAGTCTGAATGTACTAACTTGCCTTAATACCCAAAATGGATACAAACCCATTTGAACTTCCATATTCGGTTGGGGATCGAAAAAAATAAAGAGGGGAGTTTACCCTCTTCTTCACTGATGCTATCTATCGACGAAAGAAAGCCTGGACCACAAGTGAGTGGTCCAACCATTATCTCCTTACTCTTTGATTTTATTATCTTGATGCGATTTGAGAGTTAGTTATTGTATTGGTAGTGGTTTGGCTTGTGGTGGTTGGTGTTGCCACTTGTATAGATGGTTTATCGTGTTTAACACATGTCGATGGTGGTGTCAATTTTGTTGTGACGATTTGATGGTGTTCGATTGGGTGGTTTAAATAGTTGTTTATGTTGAATTCGGTTGAGTAGGCTGTTGTTGATGCTTAAATTTGGATTATTGATCTTAACCCTTAATTAGCAAATTTATCACCATAGATAATAGATAAAATGAAAATATAAAGAATAACACCAGATATTTTTATGTGGTTTAACTCAGGAATGGAGCCTACGTACACGAGGCACTAGTATTTAGGGTTTTATTCCAATATTTTGGTTACAATCCAATGGTTTAGCATAAAGCTAGTATGTTCCTGCGTGTCCCCTTCAACTGGGGGAAGTGGTGTATTTATAGTAAGTGTAAATTCAAGAGGTGGAATGCTTTTATAGCTTCAAGCATTTGCACCTTTACATAATAAGATGCAGCTGGACGTCCTTCGTGTGTATGAGAATGGTGACTATTGAATGTCCCACGCGTGTCTGTTAGTTCATCTTCTTGGATTTGGTCAGTCAGGCAGTCGACCAGAGGGTATCTGAGCTGATCAGTTCTCATCCAGTGTGAAAAATATTGGGATAATGCTGATAGGTGCCATTGTTGTATTGGTCTAGGTGACCTAATGTTTTCAGTCTATAATATAAGCTCCCAATACTACATACTTGAAGGTTGAGTGAAAGAATGGAGTATTCATTTCTAGACTTTCTCGGCACTTCTTAAAGGTTGTGGTCGGCAGCCGACCTCAAGGACTTGTAAAATTTCTCTCTGCTTGTATTGAAGCGGTGGCAGTTTTATAAATAACTTGAAAAATAGTGAACCGTCTAAGGGTACATTAGTATTTTTATCTTTTTGGTATTTGGGATACCATCGACAGTCCAAACGTTGGTATACTAAATAATTTCAAATCCCGAATATCAGGAGTCATCATGGTACCTATAAAAGGATAATTTTTCCTCATTTTTTCCTTACTTCAGTAATCTTGAATTCTCTTTCATCCACTATTGTTTCTCCACCTTGATTCTTTAAGGGTTTCATCACTGAGCTTGCCACTGTAAGAACCTACCTCCTCTAATTTTTTTCTTTCTAAGATATTAGAATGGTTTATATTCTCGATGAAAATTCTTTGGAGGAGTTCAGAGAGAAGAGAAAATTGTGGTTATGGAGATGGTTTCGGGGCCTTGTGATTTGTATGCCTTGCATAATGGTTATTGGTTACCCACCATATTTATGATTGAGTATGGGGTTACCTTTCCTCTAAATAATTTATTTTTAGAATTATGCCATTATTTTGATGTGGTCCCCCTAAAGTAGTCCCTAACTATTAGAGAGTAGTGAATGGGATTAACCGTCTTAATCAATTATATGGAACCCACATTGGAATAAAGGAGTTGATGTATTGGGAACCACTGGGGATAATACTTATTATTTGAAGGCACGTTAAGTTAACGGGGCCTTAGTGGTAAATTTTGCCTGATTCCAATAAGAATTATGGGGGTTATGGAATTATGGTAAAGAATTGGCAACATACCCTCCTTCCTAGGGGGTAAGATAAAATGGTCCCATATACCCTATCAGGAAGGACGTGGCATAGGTCTACCCCTTATAACACATGTATTTCTTTTATGTTTTCTTTATATTTGTTGATATGTCGACTAATATATTATGCATGTTTTTCTGCAGTGAAAAGGAAAAAATATTGTCCCCCCTGATTCTGATGTCAATTTTATGGATTTGAAGTTTATTTGGTCCATCGAGTAGAGAATTATAAAGCCCATTCCCAGTCAGCTTATGTCTTGTTAGAGTACTAGGGTTCCACAACATCTTTTGTATCTCGGCCTATAGAGGATATCCATTCAGCCCCCATTGACCTAGAAGACTCTGTCTCATCTCTATCTGACGAAACCTCCAAATCTTCTTTGAAAGAAGAAGAAGAAGAAGAAGAAGAAGAAGAAGAAGAAGAAGAAGAAGGAGATATTGTATTTGGAGGAACTTCTTCATCCTTTGAGTTCTTAGACTTGACTGTTATTTCGTCCACTTTTTCCTCTCCAAACAAAATGGTGAAGAGAAGAATTCCCAACTTGATTGCTGGAGCTATGTATCCTCCCTCAATCGGGAAGAAGAAAGCTATCGGTGAAGGTTCCAAGAAATACGAAATGAAAAGTACTGAACCTTACTTCAAGAGGTTGAGAAAAAGGTCCTTATGTTCAGCAGGAAATAGACCAGAAAACCCAGGCCGATCAAGCGTCTATAGAAATTTCATCAGTGGCAATGAACCCTGGTTTAGTTAGGGGCTTAATTGCTGCTGGAGTGTTGCTCGGGATAGGTCAGCCATTGTTTCTCTGTCTAGAGCAAGGTTGCTGGAAAGAGCTAATCATAACTTGGATCTAGTAACTATTTATATAAACTTACTTTCTATAATTTCACCCTTCTTTAGAATTCTTCCTGATCGCCTTTACTTTTAACATTTGTAGTTATTGATTGATTATGGCCAACTTTTGATAAAAGATGACCGGTTGAGGTCATCATATACTGATGTTGAAGAGGCCTTCAAAGAGTTGAAAGGATCTTTGGATGCCACCAAGGAGGCTCATAAGAAAGATCAAGAAAAATGGAGAGGCTTATTGAATATCGCCGAGCAAGGAAGGAAGGATGTCGAGAAGGTTGTGTCTGATGCTACCAAGTCTATCATTGAAGTGGATAAAAAATACCCAAACTTGAAGGCTAACCTAAAAAAAGAGAAGAAATATGCCTATACCCATGGTTGGGTTAAGTCTTTTGCCACTGTTGTTGTGTAAATCGACTATCTAAAGAATACCTCTTTCAAGAAAGGGTGGGATTCTGCACTGAAACGAGTCGGTATTACTACCGACTCAGACCTTTTCCAGCAGTATAACCCGAGTACCCCTCCTATTATTGATAAAGAAATGGAAGATGAGAAGGGTACTGGTGAATCTTCAATGGTGGTTACTCAGTCGGAAGATGAAATAGCCCAAGACAAGTAGAAAGTGTAGACTCCTTAGGATTGTGTTGCATTTCTAGTTTTATTGCTTTGTAATGCATGGTTTCTTTGTAACCTTCAACAATTATCCTTTTGATGTATTCCCTTATAGTTTTAATATAATTATTCCTTGTGTTTGTTTCACATTGTTGATGTCGATAAACTTGCTTCTTAAAGTTTAAACTTATATGTTATTCTGCAGTTTAAATTCAGGAGATCTGCCATAGCAGCAGCAGAGAGTGACCTTTATAAGAGAAGTGTTTAGCCTTTTGGGGCTAGTTATAAGGACCTAGATGAAAATGAATTGGAAGAGTTGCTCAGCCTGGATACTTCTATTCAAGTTAAAGAAACGTATATTCACCTACACAGGTTATTTGACCAAGATGTAGCAACCAATGCTGATTATTATGAGATGATTCTTAAAATATAAGAGGACTATAAAACATCTATTTTCAGTCTGCATTTTGATTATGAAGCAAAATATTCTAGGCTTAGCAGTGAGGAGGGTTTTTCCAAGAAAATATTGGATATATCTTCGACTTTCAACAAGAAGGAATTTGTAATAAAGAGAGAGTTGAACTGTGCTCGAGAGGTCGCCGATTAATTAGAACAAGAAAATGACTTGTTAGGGGATGAACTAGAAGGCCTTAAGAAGTCGATGGTGGGCGCCGACCATAATGAAGGTGTATCCTTTTTAGAACATGAGAATGCTAGATTGTTGGAGGAGATTGAAAACTTAAAGAAGTCCAAAGGTGGTCAGCTATCAAGGTAGGTGGTCATTGCTCGACCCACTATTAAGAAGGAAAGGAAAAAGAAAACGCTAGCCAATCAAAACGCTCTAATTTAGAATCATTCCGCCAACATTAAAAAGTTTAACGCGAAAGTTGATCGTCTTACCTTTCACTTTCACAAGCAATCTCAAACCATTTGAATGAACGATTATGACGAAGCCTTAGAACATATGGGCGATAAACTGGAGCAGGCTAAGAGAGAATGGTACAAATGGGGCTGTTTGAATGCTCTGACGAGTTGAAGGTACCCACAAAGGATACTTTATGGTATTAATATAACCTTAGTTGGTTAGATCAACCTATTCCTTCTTTTAAATTTGACACCAAGTGGATTCCTACTGATGCTATACCTATAAGTTTGGTTAGGAAATATCAGGGTGACTATGGTCTTCATGGAGAAGATACACTTATTCGACCTCTACATTTATTGGATAAGCCTAGCTCTAGCAGGCAAGAAATACTTAAGGAGTTGGAATCCATGGTCTGCCCTTCTGCTCTAGATATTCCCTTTGAGGGAATGGAGATAGCCTTGGGAAAACGTCCAGTTGAATGAATGTGTTTACCTTATTTTTACCTTTATAGCTGTGAAAAGTACTTTCTATTGAAGTTTATTTATCTTTTGAATAAAAGAAAATATACGTTTAATGCATGTTGCATTTCATATTAGCTGACTAGTAGTTAAGCATTATGATTTTATGGTTGGTCTTTGCTAAATAATGAACTTTACTGATTACCACTTTGGATGATCATGAGTTGTCCAACCTTAGGTTCTACTAATACACTTATGGTTGTTCAAGTAGGTCTTTGAGGTTCTAGGATAAGTGTTGAATTTAGTTACTAAAGGCGACCAAATTTTATAGGCTTTTTCCTTAACTCGGTCTAGCAAAACTTCTTATTCATGACTTTGAGTCATACAGGAAGTTTTAAAAGTTGTGGACTTCTTGTTTGTGACTTGTTAAAGACGAAGTCATGCATAAAATTTGAATTTTTTATTTTAGGGTTTCATTGTTTGATTGAGATAGTTATATCTCCCATTCCTAAAAAACATAAAAAAGGAAATGTACTAACGACAATCCAATTAATTCTTATTAAGGTTGAAAAAGTTTCTATAAATATAATTTAAACTTTAATTCATAATTACTGATAATACTTCCTAAGATGCTCGGCGTTCGATGGATTTTTAAATTCTTCTCCTTCAAGTGTTTCTAGACGGTAGGTACCCGGTCGGATAACTATAGAGATTCTATATGGACCATACCAATTAGGCTCCCGCTTGTTTTATTTCTGAATCACCTTCTTCAAAATATAATCTCCCTCTTTTAGATTGCTCGAATTGACCCGTTTGTTATAAAACCTAGCGGTACGCTGCTGGTAGGCGCTTACTCATAGTATAACATTCTCTCTTACTTCTTCCACCAGGTCTAGGTCAGGCCTCCTCATCAGATCACTTTTGGGGAGTCATAATTGAGGAACCCGTAACTTGGCAGACCTATTTCAGTGGGGACTACCACTTCCATTTCGAATGCTAACATGTAAGGAGTTTTGTTGATTCTTATCCTTAGCGTGATTCTATAAGCCCCATAAAATGCTGAAGTGGCTCATTGATCCAGTTTTCCTTTACATCATTAAGTTTTTTCTTAAACCATCAAGCAGAGTTTTATTTATCACTATTGTTTGTCCATTGCATTAGGGATGTCTTGGAGCAGAATGCAGCTTCTGGATTTTGGATTACACGCAATAATCCTCAGATTCTTGATTTTCAAACTAGGTTCCATAGTCTGTGATGAAAGCGTATGGCATTCCATATAGGTGTATGATATTCTTCTATATAAACTAATAAACCCTCTCACAAGGCATTTTGACAAGTGGTTCGGCTTCCACCCATTTTGTGAAATAGTACACTGCTATAACCAAATATTTAAATCGCCCTTTTATCCTTGATAATGGGCCAACTAAATCAATTCATCATAGAGAATTGGGATAAGGGGATGTGAATGACGTTAAAGCACCCCACGGTCGTCTGTGGATGGAAGCAAACTTCTGGTAGTTGTAACAATTTTTAGTATATGATGAATAATCTGCTTTCATAGTCGGCCAATAATAAACCTGCATAACTACCCATCGTACCAATGATCGTCATGTTGAATGGGCTCCGCATCACCCTTCATTAACTTCTTTGATCAAATCATTTATTTCAGTGGGATGAACACACCTAAGTAAAGTACCAATGAATCCTCTTTTATTCAAGACGCCTCCTTCTAATACGTAGTTGGTTATTTTGTATCTTAACTTCCTTGCCTCCTTGGGATCTTCGGGTAATGATTCCTTGTCGATGTACTCATTGATTGGGTCCATCCATGAGGGGACCATATTAAGTTCTATTAAGATTACTTCTTGTTTATCTATTATCCTATTTGCTAGGATTTCCACTAGAATGGTCCTCTACAATTTTGTCTTAGTCACTGAAGCAAGTCTAGCAAGTGCGCTGCTCGGGCGTTCTCTATTCTTGTAATTCTGATGATTGTGACTATCAAAAACTTAGTGATGGTTTTTTGTATTTTGACCAGGTACTTGTCATAAATTCTCCTCTAACTCCATTGATCCCTAACACTTGATTGACAATAAGTCGAGAGTAATGGTAAAGCGAGTTTCAACCCAGTAATCAATGCCTCATACTCTATCTCATTATTGGAAGCTTGGAATTGAAAATGGAGAGCATAATCCATATTTATATCATCAGGGGTGTTTAGAATTAGTCATGCTCCACTATCAGAGGCACAGGAGGATACATTAACATACAACTTACAGATAGGAATTTCTTCGTCAAAGATCCCATCACTCAGAAATCCTTGCTTGAATAACTTTTTTCTCTACTCTTCATACTTTTTGATAACATATTGAGTAGTGGATGATTCCGGTTTATCCAGTTTAGAACTATCTTCTAGAGAAGTCTATTTGGCTTTGAGCTATCTTATAAGGAAGTTTGCTTGACTTGTTTTCCCTCTACTCTAGTTTCTTTGTAGGTAAACTCTATTATGAAATCAGTTACATCCTACCCTTTCAATGCTGTTTTGGGCCCATAGAGTATATCATATTCACCCGATTCTATTGCCCTGGCCATTAATCTCCCAAATTTTTTTGGTTTATGGATATCTTGGCACAATGGTAAATATGTATAGACCATAGTGATATGTGCCTAGAAGTAGGGCTTCATTCATTTGGATCCCTTAATAAGTGCTAAAGATAATTTTTCTAAGTGAAGATATTAATTTCCTCTCTGAAAGCCTTGTTAGTATAATACACTGGTTTTGAATTCCATTCTCTAGTCGGATGAGGGCCGAGCTAACAGTTGACTCGGATATAACATGGTATAGGTACAATTTTTCTCCCATGATTGGTTTGGAGAGTAGTGGTGGAGATCCCAAATATTTCTTTAATTCTTGAAAAGAGTTTTTGCATTCTTCATTCCATTCGAAGTTTTTTATGGGTACCTTTAAGAATGGTAAGCATTTATCAGTTGCTCGGGAAATAAATCGACTGAGTGAATCTACTCTTCCTATTAACTTCTGCATGTCTTTCTTGCACGAGGGAGATTGCATTTCGATCAACGCCTTAATTTTGTCAGGAATGGCTTCAATCCATTTTTGTATTTATGATGAATTCTAGGAACATCTCTTCATGAACGCCAAATACACATTTGGTCGGGTTAAGTTTCATTTTATGCTTTTCCAACTGGTCAAATGTCTGGCCTAAGTCTTTGAAGTAGTTGACACCTATCTTTCTTTTAGTTAACATATCATCCATATAAACTTCCATAATCTTACCGATCTTCTCTTCAAAAACCTTATTTACCAGCCTTTGGTACGTTGCTCTAGTGTTTTTAAGCTTAAAAGGCATGATGTTTTAGCAGTAAGTACCTCGAATGGTGATAAATGATGTATTTTCCCTATCCTCTGGCTTAATTTTAATTTGATTGTATCCCAAATAAGTATCCATGAAGCAGAGTAACTCATGTCCTGCGGTGGCATCGAGTAGTTGATCAATTCTGGACAAAGGGAAATGATCCTTTGGACAGGATTTATTAAGATCTGTGAAGTAAATGTACATGAGCTATTTGTTTTTCTTCTTCTTCACCATCACTACACAGGTCAAACAGTTTGGGTATTTGACATCTTCAGTGAAATTTACCTTCTGCCGCTTGTCCAGCTCTTCTTGGATGTCTATGTTCTTCTCTGGACTGTATACACGTTGATTTTTCTTGATCGTCTTGGAATCTTTGGTGATATTCAGCTCATGTAAGATAAATTTTGGATCAATTCCTGGCATATCTTCATGGCTCCATACAAACACGTTCTTTCGCTCTTTAAGGAAATTGATCAATTCTTGTTTGAGAGTTGGTTCCAGAATTGAGAGCCAATATGCGTAGTTCTTTATGATCTTTCATGATCCAGGACAATTATTTCCCTGACCTCCATAACCTTCTCTTTAACAAATTTATCTTCCTCGCGGGGGTTTAAGGTTTCAATCTGGTAAGTTGCAGTAAGTTTCTTTACTACTTCTTGGTTGGCAGAAGTGTAATAGCATTATTTTGCTTCAATTGGATTTCCCGTAACAATGCCGACACCATAATGGCTGGGGAACTTCATACACTGGTGGACAGTAGATGGTTCTTCTTCAAACTTTTTCAAGCTAACCCTACTAAGGATAATGTTGTAAGTTGATTGGACGTTATTGTCTAAGATGAAGAAACGAATCCTTTCATTCCTATTAGTTGGCCATGTGTCGATAAAAACTTCTAACCCAACAGTCCCTATTGGATATACTTTTTCACCTGAGAAGCCTATTAGGGGCCTATGATAAGGTTATAATTTGCTGTCATGTAATCCCAAACTATGAAAATAATTATAGAACATAACGTCGGCTGGACTGCCATTGTCAATCAGAATTCTAGCCACCCTTACCTCATATACTCTCACGGACTCCTAACAGGTCGTTCTTGGAGGAACTAATCACCAACTTATCTTTGTCTACTTTCGTTGGCCCACCATCAATATCGTCAAATTAAGTAATTTGACTAATATAGGAACATGTTTTGGCTTTATTTAAATAGGTTTTTATTTCAGCTATCTCATCACCGCCGCCTACATCTCCTCCTATAATATAATGACATCCAAAAGATATCATTTTTACCTCAATTTCAGGTTCTCGAGGTTTCTTTGGAAGATATGTGTCTTTTTCTCAATCATTATCTCATCTTCTTTTCTTGTCATCTCTTCATTTACAAAGACATTTTGATCGCCTCCTAGAATCTGACCTGTCAATGAACTTGGGCAACTTGCAACTCCGGATTAGATTTCCATTCTCATTTTTTAAATCAATCTTGTTGTCAGTTGTGTGCCCATGGTCCTTGTAAAACTTATAGTACATACTTGCCTCTTCTATTAGGAGCAGACTTTAACTTTCCTGGTCATTTGAGGTCTTTGCTACCTCTGATTTCCTCCAGGATGTGATGCACACTAACATTGAGAGGAATGCATTCCTCGCACTTCTTAGGTTTATCGACTTTCTTATCTTTTTTCTCTTTCTTATCAGAATTCTTATGATGGTCAGCCTTGGCACTTGGAACTTTCTTGTCAGCCATAGCTTCCTCAGCATTTATGATTTTCCTAGATTTTTCCATCAACTCAGCCATGGTTTTAGGGGGATCTTTAGCCAACACATAATATAACTTCTGAGGAAGAAATCCACTCATCAAATCGTGATACCGATCTTTTCTTCATATCTACCACTTCTAACTTTTCACTGTTAAAATGAGTTATATACTCGTGTGTGGTCTCCCTTGGTTGCTGACGGACGCTTGGTAAGTGAGCTACCCTCTTGATAGGTTTGACTCCAAAGGAAAATTTGCAGATGAATAGCTCGATGAGCTACAGGAAGCTAGAGATTTATCCCCGGGAAAGATTATTATACCAAATCTGTGCAGATCGAGTGATAGTACTTAAGAATGCTTGGACACATCTTATTTGGAATTAAATAAATATCAGTTGCCGTTTGGTATTGTTAAATGTGACAGGGTTAGTACAAGTGGCTTGAATTTGGACGGTGTGGGGAAATTCACAATGGTTGTAACAAAAGGATATCCCTTTACAAAGCTCCTTTGTAAGGAATTTTTGGATTGAGCTATTTCTAGCAAATGATCTTCCAATCGTTATATCGATCCTTTCCAAGGGTGATCTTCTAGATTAGTTTTGGTCAGGGTAACTCTAGTCGCTCTACTATGAGTTTGTGATGAGCTATCTTCTTGAGAAGTGTGTTCGGCATGTAGGGAACCTCGTATACTAACACTGGATTTGGTTTCTCGGCGATCTCTTATCCTGAAGTGTTACTTTTGATAACTTCTACTTGGTCCTGGTCCCAAATGATTAAAAGCAGAGGCTTTGCTCAGCCTTTCCAAGACGCTCGATTGTTTTGGAGTAAGAGACTGACCCTCATAATAATCAGTGGATCTGAGTGAAGAGGTTTCCCCAAGATGGTAAGAATGGTCTTGTGAAGATTTGATATATCTAAACCAGATCCTATCATCCCTAAAAGGTGGAGGCGACATTTCCCTCCTATGGGATTGGGCAGCAATGGACCTCGCTTAAAGCATTTGATTAAGTTGCCACACGATTTCCTGTATTGCCCTTTGGCAATATTGAGTAGAATCCCTTGTAACTCTCCTATACCAGGAGGAGTGGAGTTTAATACCATGTACCAAAATTTTATTATATATGGATTATAAATAAAGAGGAGCTATGATAATTTTATAAGAATTGTGGATAAAATTGAAAAAAAATAAAAAAAAAAGAAGAAGAAAAAGGGTCGTTCAAATGATAAGAGGATGTTGATCAAATGATATGGGGGAGTTGCGAGAAGGGTCGCGAGATATAGGGCTTATAACGACATGCTATTGATTTACAGTAACCGGTCATGCGAAGGGTCACACAATCCAAGTAAGGAACGTCATAACAGAAGTCGTTCAAATGACATAGGAAAGTCGTTCGAACGACGTCGGTCGAGTTTTTAATCTCCGTTGTCCTTGTGCGCTGTCACAATTTAGGGCATTGGATCTTTGAGTCATCGAGATCAGATAAACCCAGAAGGGGCAAAATGGGGATTTTGACCGTAGGAAGAGTTTTATTAAGGTAATTCGGGTGATTTAGGGTTATTTTGTGTAACAACTCGCGTAATTTTTGGGGCTTTTTCAAAATAAAGAGGAAAAATAAAGTTTTTGATAAAATTATTTTTATTGCTCAAATATGCTGGTTATTATTTTTTAAGGCGAGAATTTCAAACTGTTTCGAAAACGGAGTTAAAACGGATTTTTAAATGATTTTTAAATGTTTTTAACTCTTGGAGTTGTTTTGACTTCCAACTCTTCATTTCTTTGCCTTATTTAAAGGAGTCTTTTGGATTCCAACTCTTTATTTCTTTGCATTATAAAAGGAAGTCGTGGGCAAACCTTTTAACCTACTTTTGGCACAAATTTTGGAAGCAAATATATTTTATATTCCTCTTCTTTTTATATACACATTGGCCTTGAGATTTGTGAGTTCCAACCTTAGATTAGAGGTGTTCTTGGGGCTATTTTGTTGGAGGTTCTTGGAGGAGCTTTTGTGGATTTTTTGTGTTGATCTTGAGGATGTGATCATTGGTTTCTCATCATGGTTTATGGTATGGGGTTTTACACAATATGCTCCTTAAATCTCGCGAGTGTCATTCTCTTTGAATTCATGTGATTATTGAACTCTTATTTGAATTGATAAATTCATTGAAATCTGGAAAATAATTGTTGAAATTATTTTGATTCATGTGGTATCATTATATTGTTGATGAGCATGTTGTCATGAGATTTTAATATGGCACGATGTTGGGCACCCACCAAAATTCCTGTTTCCCGGGCTATGTCTTGATAAAGCATATGCGGATGTGGTGAGGCCTGGTGACCCGGTTAAAGTGTTGTTGAGAAATTATATTGATAAATGCTTTGAGATTTGCATTTTGATTTGAATATTCATACTCGTGTTGTTACATTTTATTCGTTGCTAATCCGTATTTGTTGAGCATAATTCTTGTCGTATTGTGTACTTCCCCATATTTTCTTTTAATGTCAGGTTAGCGCGGATTTTTGGGCGCTATGGAGATTGAATTTAGCGAGGATTGTTTGGGAATAATTTTTAATACAATTTGGAAGATTTGTATTAATTATTTCATTGATGTATAGAGCATTTTAATTCGAGTTAGATAGTTGTAATTTTAATTCGAGAGACTTGTTGTAATTGAAGAGATTGAGATTAGTGGATTTATATTATTATGGGTTTATTTAGATGCTCTATACCTTGTTACTTTTGGATTTAGATTTATTTTATCGCATTAGTGCTCCGTTCGCTCTCCCCGGGCGGGCGGGGTGTTACATTTTGTTTTGGGGAGATTTTGAAAGAAGGAGAGAGAGTGTGAGAGAGAAAGAAAGAGGTGGGTGGTCTTCCACCACCACCCACCACCAAGCCATCACTCCTCCACCATACACTAACCATAAATTACCATTTTGGGTGTGTATTCCACCACATTTGAACCAAAAACATCCATTTTAACTATTGCAAAGAAGGGCTACGAAATTTGGAGGTATATTTGGGGGATTTTTGGAGAAGATGAAGATGGGTTTTAATGGAGTTGATTTGGGTCTTGGTTGGAAGCTTGAATAAGAACACTTTAGAACTTTGGAGGATGCATTTGGTAACCCCTTGAGGCCAAACTTTGGAGGTGGGGGTTGCTCCTCCTACCCCAACACTTACATTTGAGCCATTAGAGGTGGGAATCCTTACTCTTAGTGTAAGATTTATTTGACATATTTGTAGTCATATAGTAAGGCTATTTGAGTAAGGTGCATTTAGTTGAATGGTGTAAATAATGTGTAGAAGATAATAAATATTTTTACGGAATAAAATTGTTGGAAAAATGTTATTTAGTTTTAAATAAGAATCGACAATTATTTTTAAGTTTTGAGATCTTAAAAGTGGGTATTTCATGAAAATGGTACATTTTCAAGAAAGGTTGAGGATAAACATTTTATAAAATAAAATGTTGGTAAAGGATGTGATTTTGTTGGAACATTTTGTTAAATAATAATATTTCAATGTTCTTGTAAAAATGAAGGTTTTGTGAAAAATAGACATTTGTTGAGGTTAAAGGAATAAAAATGTCTTTTGTGCCTTAAAGGTGTATTTTTGCAAGTATAATGAATTTTCAAGATGAAATATGTGTTTAAACCATGTAGTTAGATTTTGGGTTTAAAATCCATCTTCTTACGTATATAGACTTATAGTATTTTGGCATTAAATGTATAAACAAGTTTAGAGAAGGTTTTGTTGAGTTTAAACAAGAAATAAGAAAAGTAAAAAAATGTGTGGTTTGGGAAAATATTGATAAAAATATTCATTAAGTGTTAATGAGTAAACATGGAAAAATTAATATGTGTAACCTAGTAATATTGTAAAGGAATAACAATTATGAAAATAAAAAGGGATTAAAGGTGTAAAAGTGTTTTGAATTAAAAAGAATATTACTCCAAGGTTAGAAGGGTGTTAAGGTGTTTAAAGACTTAAAAAGTTGGTACAAATAACTTAATTGTGTCTGGGAAAAATAAACACCTAAGAAAATGGAGAAAAAGGTGATTATGGAAATAAATGGGTAAAATGGTAATTTTACTTAAAGAGGGACGTTGGAAATGGTATTACACAAAGTGGTCCTAAATGAATATGATTTTTCGAATAAAAATCAAGGCTAAAGTGTAAATGACATGAAATGTTGATTTTCAAAGTGTAACACAAATGGGGTGGTAAAGTCTCAAATTTTGGCTTCGGCCGGGTTGAAAGGAAAAGTGAAATCGTTGGGCATTTGTAAAATATTAAAACACATTAAAGGGACCTCGGATGACACCGGAATAAAGTAAAAAGGGCTCGGAGACCTTGGGTGAAAATCCCTACACATTGTCCAGAGCATATGATGTGCATAATTGGTGGTGTAGAGCCCGTTGAAGTATGCGGTATTGGAAGATTTAGAGAAAGATAAAAAGAAATAAGGAATATGTTAATAAATGGGTTTTGTTGTAAAATGTGCTAATATAACCTAACTTGAGTGTATACAAAAAATGTTCCGGTAAAGGTGAAATGGATAAGTAATTGCGTAAATCTACTAATGTCCATAAGATAAAAAAAAGATAAAGTAAGTGGGTAAATGGGTGATTAAGCAACCTAAGTAGTTAAACCTATAATTTACATAATAATGTGTTAAAAAAATTCAAATGACAAATAAGTATTTTCTAACACGATGAATGCATGTGTTGAAATGATGATTTTCAAGGAAAATACCAAAGCGTATTTAAATGAATAAAAAAGGTGATTTCGATAAGGGAATGTGTTTGGATAAATCAAGTGTAATGGTTTCAAGTGTTGAACTGGGTGTGTTAAAAAGTGAGAAAATGCTAAGGGTGAGTAATAAGGCTTTCGGAAGTAAAAATCGTTTCATGCATTAAATGTATGTAAGTGTATATGGATATATATACTATGTAGTTTCATGTGCACGTAGGCATAACATGTCAAGTCTCCTTTCTGCCATTTGATTCTATATTTCGCTTGTATAGTTTCCCACTTAGCATAGGCTCACACCATCGCTTTGTTATAGCACGTTGGAAGCGGGTTCGTAATTTGAGGGTGTTATACAGGTAAGTTCATTATTTTCTTTTATGTTAGTAGCTCTGCATATTTGGACTTCAGGGTGCTCCCCATGGGTCCCACACTTATCTTGAAATCGAAATTTCATGCTAAACAAGTGAAATGTTAATTAAAATAAATTTGGACTAGCAACATTATGTAGGCTGTTTCATTGCACTTCACACCTGACGCTCGGGTCAGATCGGATTGACTACCGGTAATCTATAAATTCGGATTGGGGCGTTATAAATGGTATCAAAGCTTTAGGTTCAAAGTTCCTTTGGGAGTGACGTGGTGAGGTCGATATTGGATCTTTTGAAGTCCATGTTGGATAGGGCCAGTCATGCTAGTTTGATGATGGTTTAGTTCGTGTCCTCGATGATAAAGTCAAAGAGGTTAACACGGCAAGTAAGTTAGTGCCGAGTGACACCCGACCAAGTTATTGGATATTAATCACTTTCGCATTTCGGATTAGAATTATAGTAATTTACTTGTGTCCGTGTTAGCTTATAGTGGTGACACAATGATTGTTAGTGTGAGGCGCATGTGTTAAATTCTTAGAGACATAGAATCAGTTGGGATGTTGCTAGAATGAAATGACACCCATTGGGCATGTGGCACAAGTTGCATATGGTCAATGGTAGAAGTTGATGATCAGGGTGTCTCGACTGGGCACTAATGATTGGTGAATGAAAATTATATAACCCTTAGGTGTGGCACTTGCTGGTAATTAGCGACGGTAACATCATTAGACAAATTTGATTCTTAGGTGATATCGCGATTAATGGCACTTCGATGGACACATGAAGTTGTGTAAGCAAATAGTGGAAGTACCATAACCCTTCGTGTGAGATGTATAGTAAAAGGACTATGGTGATGAGAGTAGCCTTGTTAGTGACAATAGTGAGTAGTATTCACTATGACCTAGCTGTAAGGGTTGTATATCTCATATATGGAGACTAGATGACTGAATGGCTTTCATAAATATTGATTTTATGGTGAGAATGTATTAGTCCTTTGGTTGAGGACTTAGGTTGAGTGTACCTTGATTATAATGTGATACTATGGAATAGGATGTCGTGTGTCATCCATGGTGTGGGCCTTGGTGATTGTAGGTAATACCCGACGTCCCATATCCTACCAAAATCGTAATATCCGTGTTAACTTGTAGGTTAGCACATAGTATGGTGTTTTCTTAAAGAGTCAATTTAGTTGACGTTATTGAACATTAATTTAGGGATTTGATGAGGCAGACCTTGAGGTTTGTAGGTTGTAGGCGATGTCTTATAGCACGCCAAGATCCTTAGTAACAATGATTGTGGTTTGTATGTGACTTATAGTCACAACCGTTTGGAAACAAGGTACGACTAGTATCTAAGTGTTGAGACCCGTTTTAGCCATCGAGGTACTGGCTAGATGCAGGGTGATCCTGGTGTGAGGGTAGTTCATAAGCACGTTGTAGTGCCCATAGGACAAATTGTGTGTGGCATCATTGAGGATAAATATCGAATGTTGTGATGCCTTGAGGTGTTTGAGGATTAAGGTTCACTATAACAAGAAGTTCGTAGACTAGCGTCTTTGCGAGCAATAAGTAATATCAATGTGGGTATTGTAAGGTTTGTAGAGTGCACCTATGCTAATAAAAGTATGGACCATGAAATCTTGTCGGGTTTTGGGCTTTTACATGAATTTTTCTTGGTATTCTTAGGAGACCAATTAAGTCCGGTAAAAAGAGGCAGCATCATTCTAATAATGATTGAATTGAGGTTCAGATGATGATTCCAGATCGCTGGTTGTGTAGTATGCGTTCCGGGTATGGACTTCCAATCTTCACAGATGGGTGGTGCAACCCCTAAGGTAGGGTGATAGTTTTGTATTTATAGGGGTGATGCTCAGATGTCATGGAATGACTCGTATGAGTGTGGTGATAACCGGTTTCAGGATACACTAGAGATGTATTCGAGACTTAAAACGATGACACCAAGTAGAGACTTGAAAATGACAATCAAGGTGGGGTAGCATCGAAACATGATTATTATATCGAGGTGTCGACTGTACATGCTAGGGTGACCTTAGCAATGTAAGGATTAGTTATTGGAACGTCTTGCCAAGTTGGTACGGGTCAGAAGATGTAACACAGTGTGATATTAATTACCCTTAGGGTGCCAATGACGATGGGTGTGTTCGTTACGAAAATCTCGTGTGGGTAAAAAAGGTAAGGTGAATGGGTGGAAACTTGTAGTCAAAATAACACGTTTAGGTGAGTACCTTGCTTGAACTAAGTAATTCTTATGGGAGTTTGGTATATTGATCACGATATATTAAAGCGAGTAATGACCTATGTGTATTAGGTTAGTGACATCGTCACTAGTGATTGGACAAGGTTAATATAGACTAGAGCGTGAGACGCATGTTAATCGAAATGGCTCATGTACATCAAAAGAGCGAAAGGTAAGGCCTTGCTCCCAAGGAGGGAATTCAGGCATTGACTTCCTAACGGGCTATCGGTTTGTAGATTTGCGTTCGTATTGTGAGGATGAATGGCTGCAGTTCTATTTTCCACCATTAGTGACCAAAGCCAGGGTGCCTGGCTAGGATTTATGCTCGGTAAGAACTCTAGGAATGAGTGGCATGATTTCGAGTGCATGACGTAGGTTCGCTTACGTGAGTCAGGGTCGGATGCCTATGGGCAAAATTCCTTAGGACAGTTGCTTGTTCCTTCTGACTCAAGTGTGTTCCTTTAGATTTCGATAATCGGGAATTGATACTCACCTGTGGTGACTCATATTGGTACCATGTCATGGTATAACGCGGTTCAGCCTAGTAAAGCGTGGTGGATCAGGTTTTGTCAATGCAACTCGGTAATTGGGTGGGCCCATTTAAGGTATTCTTGCTATTGTATAAAGTTTGAATACGGGTGGATATATTTTTGACCATATGGTTTTCTCATAGTACCAATCTCTCTTAATACTAGTGGACTTTTGACAGGCCAGGTCGGCAATCAGTGGCTTGAGTTATGAATAGCGGGATGATGGCTTGAGGATACAATATAGAGTTAGAAACCGAGAAATTTAGCACATGAGGTTACCTTGCCACGACGAGTGGATTAGAGTGAGACTCTAGCGATTACTCAAGGATGAGACACCTAAGGTAGTACTAGGTTCATCAGAGTGACACAAAAGAAGGTGTAAAACGGATGTGCAGTAATGATTTGATGTGATTATTTCTCCTTGGAGTGAGAGAATAACATAATATGGATATTGACAAGCTCATGTGAGTTGTGTAGTTAAAATAACATGAAAAGTTATGGAAAAACAGGATGTGGGGTCCTAAGTTGGAATTGATTTTTTTTTTTTGTGATATATACGAAGGTTGGTTGTATTATGATTTACTTTGGGTGAGCATTGACCGCTAGAAAGGGGTTTACCAGTAGAGGTTGCGATATGCCTTAGGTACTAGCATAAGTAGCGCTAGGAATGGTTCGGACCTGATCATAAGGCGAGTGGAGACGCGGGGTCCATTATATAGTGTCAAGGTTAATGAAATGGTGAGAATTGGAGCATGTTGCATGTTAAATATTTGGTGACCTTAGTGTCGTGGGTTTCGAGGAATTGTCTTACAGGATTTCTAGGAATTACAATAAAAGTTAGTGGATCCCATAAGTTTGAGGATTGAGGGATCGAGAATTTCGGGGATGAAATTACCCAAAGAGGAAATTTTGTAACACCCTATCCTAAAATTTAATTATATATGGATTATAAATGAAGAGGAGCAATGATAATTATTTAAGAATTGTGAATAAAATTGGAAAAAAATAATAAAAGAAGAAGAAAAAGGGTCGTTCAAACGACAAGGGGATGTCGTTCAAACGACATGGGGGATTTGCGAGAAGGGTCGCGAGATACAGGGCTTCTAATGACATGCTATTGACTTACAGTAGCAGTTCGCGCGAAGGGTCACGCGATCCAGGCATGGAACGACATAACAGAAGTAGTTCGAATGACATAACAGAAGTAGTTCGAACGACATAGGAAAGTCGTTCAAAAGACGTCGATCGAGTTTGTAATCTCAGTTGCCCTTGTGCGCTGTCACAATTTAGGGCGTTGGATCTTTGAGTTGTTAAGCTCAGTTCAATCGAGAAGGGGTAAAATGGAGATTTTGACCTCATGAAGAGTTTTATTCAGGGTTGTTTGGGTCATTTAGGGTTATTTTGTTGTTGGGAGATAATGGAATAAGGAGAGAGTGTGTGTGAGAGAGAAAAAGAAATAGGTGGGTGGTATTCCACCTCCATTGATCACTGAGCCACCACTCCTCCACCATACACCAACCATAAACCCCCATTTTGGGAGTGTATTCCACCACATTTGAAGAAAAAACACCCATTTCCACTTTCTACCATTGACAAAGAAGGGCTACGAAATTTAAAGGTGTATTTGGGGGATTTATAGAGAAGATGAGGATGGGTTTTAATGGAGTTGAAGTGGCTCTTGCTGGGAAGATTGAAGAAGAGCACTTTGAAGCTTGGGAGGATACATTTGATAACCCATTGATGCCACCTTTGGAGGTGGGGGTTGCTCTTCTTACACCAACACTTCCATTTGAGCATTAGAGGTTGAAAACCTTACTCTTTGTGTCAGATTTATTTTACATATTTATAGTCTTGTAGTTAGGCTATTTGAGTAAGGTGCATTTATTTGAATTGTGTAAATAATGTGTATAAACTAATAAATATTTTTATGAAATAAACTATTTGAAAAATGGTATTTGGGTGAAAATAAAGAATGGACAATTATTTCAAAGTTTTGATATATTAAAAGTGGATATTTCATGAAAGTGGTGCATTTTCAAGAAAGGTTGAGGATAAACATTTTATAAAATAAAATGTTGATAAATGATGTGATTTTGTTAGAATATTTGGTGAAATAATAATTTTTGGAAGTTCTTGCAAAAATGAAGGTTTTCTGAAAAATAGAAATTTGTTGAGGTTGAAGGAATAAAAATATCATTTATTCCTTAAAGGTGTATTTTAGAAAGTACAATGAATTTTCAAGATGAAATATGTGTTTAAACCATGTAGTAGGATTTTGGATTTAAAATCCATCTTCTCATGTATATTGACTTGTAGTATTTTCGCATTAAATGTATAAACAAATTTAGAGAATATTTTGTTGGGTTTAAATAAGAAATAATAAAACTAAAGAAATGTGTTGTTTGGGAAAAATGTTGATAAAAGTATTCATTAAGTGTTAATGGGTGAACATGGAAAAGTTAGTATGTGTAACCTAGTAATTTTGTAAAGGATTAACACTTATGAAATTAAAAAGGGAATAAAGCTGTAAAAGTATTTCCAATTAAGAAGAATATTACTCCAAGGTTAGAAGGGTGTTAAGATGTTAAAACACTTAAGAAGTTGGTATGAGTAACTTAATTCTGTTTAGAAAAAATAAACATCTATGAAAATGGAGTAAAAGGTGATTTTGGAAATAAATGGCTAAAATAGTAATTTCACTTATAATGGAACATTTTTATGAAATAAAAATGTTGAAAATGGTGTTACACAAAGTGGTTCTAAATGAATATGATTTTTTGAATAAAAATCAAGGTTAAAGTGTAAAGGACATGAAATGTCTATTTTGAAAGTGTAACACAAATGGGGCGGTAAAATCCCGGGTTTTGGCTTCGGCCGGATAAAAAGAAAAAGTGGAATAATGTGAACATTTGTAAAATATTAAAACACATTAATTGGAACTCTGATGACACCTGGATAAAGCAGGAATGGTCCGGATCCCTTAGGTGAAAAGCCCTAAACATTGGTAAGAGCAGACGGTGCACATAGCCCACGGTGTAGAGCCCGTTAAAGTGTGCAGTATTAGAAGATTTCGAGAAAGATAAAAAGGAATAAGTAACATGTCAAGAAATGATCTGTGTGGTAAAATGTGCTAATACAACCTAACTTGAGTGGATGTAATAAATGTTCCGGTAAAGGTGAAATGAACAAGTAAATGTATAAATCTACTAATGTCCATAAGATAAGAAAAATATAGATAAAGTAAGTGGGTAAATGGGTGTTTAAGCAACCTAAGTGGTTAAATCCATAATTTATATAAGAATGTGTTGAAAAGGGGTTTTTAAATGACAAATAATTATTTTCTAACACGGTGGATGCGTGCGTTGAAACGGTGATTTTCAAAGAAAAAACTAAAGTGTATTTAAACGAATAAAAATGGTGATTCCGATAAAGGAATGTGTTTGGATAAATCAACTGTAATGGTTTCAAGTGTTAGACCGGATGTGTTAAAAAGTGAGAAAATTCTTAGGATGAGTAAAGGAAGTCCCATAAGATTAAAGTAAATTAATCTGGATAAATAAGTCTTTCGGAAGTAAAAACTGTTTCACGCATTAAATGTATATAAGTGTGTGTATATATATATATACACTATGTAGTATCATGTGCACGTAGACATAACGTGTCGAGTTTCCTTTCTACCATTTGATTCTATATTTCTCTTGTATAATTTTCCACTGGGCATAGGTTCACACCCTCGCTATGTTATTGCATGTTAGGAGCGAGTTCGTATTTTTAGAGCGTTATACTAGTAAGTGCATTGTTTTATTTTACGTTAGTAGCTCTCCGTACTTGGACTTCGAATTGCTCCCCATGGATCCCACACGTATTTTATCTTGAAATCGGAATTTCATGCTAAACAAGTGAAACATTAATTAAAATAAAACTAGACTACCAACATTATGTAGGTTATTTTTTTTCACTTCACACCTAACACTCGTATCGGACCAGGTTGACTTTGGGTAACCCATAAATCTGAGTCGGGACGTTACATTGAGGGACTAAAAATATTATCTCAGGGAGACTGCCTTCCGGAATGTCCGTCATACTTTAAGGGTATAAAAAACAGGTTGTGAATAAATTAGGTAAGAAACAAAAATGACTTGTTGTTCCCACAGATGACACCAATATGTTGATGCTTAAATTTTGATTATTGATCTTAACCTTCAGTTACGAAATTTATCACCACAGATAATATAGAAAATGAAAATATAAAAAAAGACACCAAAGATTTTTTTGTGGTTCAGATCAGGAATGGAGCCTACGTTTATGGGGCACTTGTATTTAGGGTTTTATTCCAATATTTTTCTTACAACCTAAGGGTTTATCACCAAGCTAGTATGTTGATGCGTGTCCCCTTTAGCTGGGGGGGAGTATAGGCCCTTTTTCTTTCGAATGTGCTTTGAGGAAGACAAATCAACTTTCTTTTTAAAAACCCTTTTTCCAAATTTTAAACTATACCAAGTGTGTGAACCAATTTTAACTTGTCTCAATTTTATCTTGATTAATCCTAAACATGCATCTAGTGATTTAAGCAAGTAAAATGAAGTAAGTTCACAAAGGCAACGCCAAATGTACGAGAAAATCACTAAGGGAAAAATCCTCGGACGTTCTAAGCTAGACAATCACTATGATGTGGTATAACAAAGTTCAAAGACAGAATTACTCAATGACTCAATCCCACAAGTCTTGAATCTTTTCTAATACCACTACTCCACATTGCCCACGAGAATATCCTTCCGCGATACCTGTCCACACCACATGCGTCCACGAATGCCTCGGTGTCCACCAATGTAGCTTAAAACGTCTACGAATTTCGAGCACAAATTCCTTCAATTCTTCACCACAAATCCCACAAATGTTCAAAGTGATTAACAACTCCAAATGGTGAAAATAAAGATCACTTTTGCATATGTGAATAAAAGCTCGGATCTGTGAAACTCTAAAGATGTTTTTAGTCTTTGAAAACCATAAAAAACTTGTGTAGAAAACGTATTGTATTGAAACTGATTTTCTGGACACCATACTTACAAAATTCTGAGAGAAACATGCCTTAAATAATAAAATTAAGTCGGCACGTCTTTCGAATAAAAATTGCATGTCGCTCGAATGAGATGCACATGTCGTTTGAACGACATGCTGATCTCGCTTGAACGACATTCAAAGTCGTTTGAACCACTGAAAATAAGAGTTTGTGTTTAACACAACTCTAAATCATCTTTATCTCAGAATAAACGAAGTTTAAATATTTTAAAACACTTTTTAATAAAAATAACATCCTAAAACATTTTTTCGAGTCCCATAAACATTACGAATTCATACCTGAGCGATCTCGGAAAGCAATAAAGACGCGAAATATGCACCAAAATACTCTCGACGTGATTTATCTTTGAAGTTTGGCCGCAATGTCTTCAATAAACTCTATGTCCTAGACTATCTGGGATCGTGACAATAAAAATTTATCTTTGACTTAAAAACATGTTTTGTTCCGGGAATAAGTTAAATACTCCAATGGACTTAATTGGAAGTTTGTCCTTACAAATCTCCACTTTGACTTTTCCGAGAAAAACTCAAACAATGAAATGCCTAAGTTGGGCCGTCAAGTCGTATGACGCCTAAATCCCGTCCTATAAAATCCAAAATAAAAAAATATAGGACAAGATTATAAATGATGGTCCATTAAGCATGAGCCGTCTGAATGTGATGTAGACTTGAAATCTCGAATCTCTTAAGCATACCTATACACATGAAGTAGACAAATACCCAGTGAAGTGTGGAGGCACAAATGATATACAAGATTATGATATCAATATGTAAAAACAAAATCAAATCATTTGTTAGACAAGAGACCAGCATGACATCATTCTGTGTAAACTAAATAATATAATCATGAAATCATGTGATCACAAAAATGATACAAATGTGTATTGCAACAAACATATATGCTCAACAAATAAACTCTCCCCCTACATCACATACATCTCTCCCTCTTTTTGTCTCGACTAGTTAATCAGTGAAAAAGATAAACAAACATCAGATATCTACTATGAATAATCAATGAAGCATATCTAGATAAACATGAGACAACTAACTAATAATGATTAAAAGATATCAAATTCGTAGCTAGCAAACAATAGTCACATGAGATGAATAATGAAACTCAACAGAGATATGACTAAACGAATTATGCAGTGTTAGCAATGAAGTACGAATAACCAAGAAGAACTTCATAAAAAAAATGTCAGAAGTACCCAAACAAAATGATATGATCTGTAAGACAAATCAGGTACGAAATCCAAATGAACCAAAAAAATCCTCCAGTTTACTCGAATGATAGTGCGTTGTCATTTGAACGACATAGGTCTGTCCCTCAAATGAGGACATCAAGCGACCTTAAAATACCCAAAACAAGAGCCTCTCTCTCGAAGCAACACATCAAACGACCTTTGTGAGACCTTCAAGCGACCATCTTTACAAAATTGATGCCTCGAAAAACATGTCGCTCGAACCTCGCTTGAATAGTGCATCGCGTGAAATCAGGTTGTCGCTCGAACGAGGCCTCTATGTCGTTTGAACGATGTGAAAAATTCTCAATTCCAGTACTAAAAAACATAAAGTTTCGCCTTGTGAAAAAATTTCCTGAAAAAATTTCCTGGAAATAGCCAGCAGCAAAATAGACTCAAAAAAAAAAAAAACTAGACAAATAATGTGAGTTTTATGCCAACATAGTATCAATGTGCTCAAATGTGGATAGAGAGTGAATGGTTGTAAACTACAAAAAATGAATCACAACTCCAACACAATGAAACATCCAAGAAGCTCTAATTGATAGCAATATGTCAACAAACTTCGTTTTAGCCATATGTAACAATTAATAAGTAAGCTAATTGAACTAAACAATCAACGTACACACAAATCCAGATTTTTGACGTTTCCACAAACAATAGCGTCATGATAAGATGTTTCAACATAAGGATTCGTGGTACAAACCTATTTAAAATTTTCCATCCAAACACCCTCAAACATAAATATATATTTCCTTTTCTTTTCTAGCACTTTTTGGGGTTTCTATTTTTTCTCATCTTATAGAAATCCTATTGGCCCTATTTTTGGCATATGATTCTTTTTATTGCTTTATTTTTTTCTTGCGCTCTTTTAAACGGTGGCTTTAATGATGAGTTAATTTTGTACTCTCGCAGCCCTTTCCCATGAACACTCATTATTTTTTCAATTTACGTAATATCCTCACAATAAACGCTCCTCCTAAGTCTACTTATGTATAGATGACAAAATTGTGATAAGAACGTATCACTAAACTTAAATATGCATGATATGTTGAATATTCATATAAACTCGTTCATGTGGCCAATGATGTCATATATACAAAGTCAAATTCAAATGCATATCAACTTCGAAACAACCCCATATAGACAATGGTTAAGATCATTCAACGCATCAATACTTATGACCAAGTGTCCTAGCCACATGGATAATGAATCGATGGGGGTCCAAGCATACTTATATGCCACATCAAACATGAAACACTGACTACACAAAAATAAACCGATTTTTTTTTGTATTTTTGTAAAAAGTATTTTTGACCCAAAATAAAATCTTTTTGTATTTTTGATTTTTTTTATCAAAAATAAAATCTTTTTGTATTTTTCACATAAGACTCAATAAGAGAAAAATATAATACAAAAAGTAAACATGTCATAACACTAGTAAGATATAAAACATAATCCAAACACTAGTGTGTGACAAACATGACAACAGAATCATCCTTTAGATTTAGCATGGGAAGAATCAAGTACAACCAAACAAGAACCATAAAATTTAATTCCTAAAGCCTCTAAGTCTGATTTCCTAACCCAAGTAGGTGTGAAATTATGCATGGGGGTTTTGGGAACCGAATTGACTTTATTCCTTAACTTCCTAGGAGCATTCCAAAGGTCATAGAAAAAACGTCTTAGGTTACCTTTCCTACCACAATGAGTACAAGTGTAAATCCAACGGGAATGATTATCAAAATGTTGACCTCTACTCGTGTTACTAGTGGGTTCTCTCACATGATTGGTATTGGCATTGGGAATGGGAACAACTCTATAATCGTAGCCTATACCAAACCTATCTCCCTTGATTTGGAAGGTGCCTAACATCCTATCTAACTTCTTCGACCTAGATTTCAAATCAAACTTAACATTACTCGAGTCTTTCAATCTCTCCTCTAACTCACTAATCCTAAACTCAAGCAAACGCCTAGAATCAAACTCTAGAATTTCCTTCTTTAAAGCCTCCATTAAACCACAAAGACCATTTCTCTCTTTCTCCAATTATTCTAGCTTCTCCCTTGCCCTAAGATTCTCAATCAAAGCATCGTTATTTTCTAAGGCACGCTCATTCAACTTAGCTTGAGATTTTGAGTCAGATTTTTTCACTTTTACCGTTTCCATATACAACTCACTAAAAGTAACTTGCCACTCTCCTACATCGATCTACTCATCCTCACTAGCTTCACCCTCACTCACTTGGGCTTCACACTCAAAAGCCTTGGAAGTGTCATGCACATGAGATTCTTCATGGGAAGATTTATCATCGTCTCTCGCATGCCATGCCATGAACTCTACAATGTTACGCTCAATGGGGGAACTCTCTCCCTCTTCCAGTTCACTCTCACTTAAGGTGGCATTATATTTTATCGGTTTTCTTTCCACCTTCTTAATTCTAGTGGTACACTTGCTAACCTTGTGACCTTACCCTTCACACCTAAAACACCTATCTGACTGAACCCTCTTGACATTCTCACTCTTATCCTTAGGGGCGGGATTGACCTTGTTAGTCTTGAATTTCTCAAATCCTTTCGCATCTTTCGATTGATTTTGGATCTTAATAAATTTTTTGAACTTCTTTGCCAACAAGGCTACATCCTCAAAATTGGAATAGGAATCGTCATTCGAAACTTTAGTCTCCTCCTTCTGGGCTTTCACAGCAATGCCCTTTTCTTTCTTTGGCACTTGCTTGGAGGTAAACGTTTCGAGTTCATAGGTTATAAGTCACCTATAATATCTTCAAGTTTCATAGGATCAAGCATATCGAAGGAGTTCAAAACGATCAATTTTGCATCAAACCTCCTCGGCAATGCTCTTACGATTTTCTTTATGACTCGGTTGTCGGGTATTTTCTCTTCTAAGTTAAACGACGAGTTGACAATATTTAAAAACCTAGCATAAAACTTATCAAATGACTCACGCTCTAACATCTTAATCATCTCAAACTGTGTAGTGAGGTTTTGAAGTTTAGACGCCCTAACCGTACTAGTACCCTCGTGAGTAAGTGCAAGTATATCCCAAGCTTATTTCGAAGTTTCACATGTCATGATTATATTATACTCTTCTGGTGTGACACGTGAGGAAATAATGTGAAGACCTTTAGAGTTGTAAAGTGCAAGTCTATGTTCGACTTCGGTCCATGACTCAATGGTTTTTAAAGTAGTAGCCTCACCCTCTCATGTAACCGGTGGAGTCTGACCCTTTTCGATCACTAATCACATACGCTCATTAATAGATTTCAACGCACTTCTCATTTGCATTTTCCAACAACCATAGTTAGTGCCATAAAAAATATGAGCTCTAAAGCTTTCATGATTTCCGAAATTCATCCTTAAAAACACAAGGGACCCAACACAATAAAAAACATGTTTCTAGCTCTGATACCAATTTGTAGGACCTTTTTTTCTTTCGAATGTGTTTTAAGAAAGACAACCCAACTTTCTTTTTTAAAACCCTTTTTCCAAATTTTAAGCCGCACCAAGTGTGTGAACCAATTTTAACTAAGCCTAATTTTATCTTGATTAATCCTGAACATGCATCTAGTTATTAAAGCAAGTAAAATAAAGTAAGTTTATAAAGGAAACGATGGATGTACGAGGAAACCATTAAGGAGAAAAACCTCGGACGACCTAAGCCAGACAATCACTATGATGTGGCATTACAAAGCACAAAGATAGACCTACTCAATGAATCGATCCCCATCAGTCTTTAAGCTTCTCTGATCTTTAACCACTCCTCTAGTGCCCATGTGAATATCCTTCTGTGATACCTGTCCACAGCACATGCGTCTACGAATACCTCGGTGTCCACCAATGTAGCTTGAAAATGTATACAGATTTTGAACACGAACTCCTATAAGGACAATGTCTGTCATAATTAAATATGTCGTATACCGCTATGAGTCGTCGAAGGATTGGGAAAGATAACATCTACAAAAGACGAATCCGAATTTCAAGTGGACTTCAACTTTCATGCACAACAAGATGAATTTGGTAAAATTATGTTTAAGTTCCATTTACATTTCATATTAAAAGTGTTGGGATATTTTATGAATTTTTTTATAAATGGTTTTTATAAAAATATTTTCTTATAAATGATTTTTATATAAAATCTTTCTTATCCTGTAACAAGTTTTGCTTTTGAAGGTTTCCAACTATTTTCAAAGTCTGAAGTTTTTTTGGGATCAGGGCCTCTGTCATTCAAATGACGAAGCATGTCACTCGAATTGTGACAACGTATGCCGCTACATGCGGATCTTTGATGAGATATGACTGCGGTTCTTGTGAATTGCTGCGCGTAATTCATTGCTGACGACGCTGACCGACGTCTGCGGATATTCATGTGTAAAAAATAACTTTATTTCATTGTAACCGTGTAAGTTGCGATTTATAATTATTGTGACATAAAAAGGTTTTACCCTGAGGGGATTTTTTCTGAACTTTGTGTTGCATATGTTATTTATGTTGGTTTGACACATGCACGCACGTAGCTAGTTGATTTTGTGGGCTGAATTAATTTGATTCATAAATTGACTCTAATTAAATCAGTTTGTGATTAGAATTTGTGAATCTATTCAAATATTTATCACACATAAGGTTTTACAAATTGGTATCAGAGTAGGTTGCGGTAACTTATCGCCTATTCCTATTTTTTCGCAAAATTGTGTGATATTGATTTATTTTTTTGAAAAATCATATTTTTAAATTTTCGCAATGTTTCCAAGTGAAAACTTATATTATTGGTTGCTAATTTTTTACGGGTCTAATTATGATTACTGGAAAGCCCGAATGAAATCCCATTTAAAAGCAATCGATGAAAGAGTTTGGGTCATTTGTGAAAGAGGTTGGAATCCTCCAACTGTCACCGCAAATAATGTCACTAATTTAAAACCTGTGTCAGACTGGACCTAGGAAGAGTTTAGGTGGCGCACTTACAATTCATGAGGGCTTAGTGCAATTTTTGTATACGTTACCCCCGACGAGTTCCGACGTATTATGACGTGCACCACGTCTAAAGAAGCGTGGGATGTTTTGCAACTCAACCACAAAGGCACGAATGAGGTCAAAGAGTCTAAAATTTAAAATTTAACTACTCAATTTGAGACGATCACTATGTTTGAGACTGAGTTTTTTACGAGTTTTATGCACATTTATCTGATATTGTCAACACTAGTTTTGATTTTGGTGAGCCTAGACCTGATGCACGAGTGGTCAAAAAGATTTTAAGACCGTTGCCTAAACTTTTTATCCCGAAAGTAACTATTTTGAACACCTTGGGTAATTTGAGTCGTCTGAAATTAGAAGAGTTGGTACGAGACCTCCAGACATACGAAATTGGCATGTTCCCCGACACTATCAAACCTAATGATAGAGGGATAGTGCTTAAAGCCCAAACTAGGAAGGGAAAGGAAGTGTCCACTAGTGACGGGAAAAAGAAAGTGAGTTTTTGTGAGTCCGAGTCAGATTTTGACATGGCCCTGCTTGCAAAGAATTTAAAAAAGTTTCTCTATTTTTCGAAACAAAATTCTTCCAAAAACAAATTTTCGGAGAAAAACAAAAAGAAAGACAAGGCCAAAGAAAACGATGAGAAAGAGAAAGAGAGTGAAGAAAAATTTGAAAATTTAAATGTTTTGAGTGTGAGGGGAGAGGGCATAAGTCTTTTGAGTGTCCCACTAGAATTAGGAGAGAGGACAAGAAAATTTCTATGGCATCCACCCTGAGTGATAGTGAGGAATATGTGAAAGATTCTGAGGATGAGTCTTCACAAGGAAAGTTTATTGTCTTTTTAGCCAGTCACGTGAGCACACGCACTTTGTCCCACAACGATGAGGAAACTTGTTCATGTGAGACTCATGATGAGTATTTTAGTGTTTGTAGTGAGTCTAAGAGCGAGTGTGAAAGTGGAGATGAAAGTGAGCTCCATATTTCTTTGAGAGAATTGTACGCCGAGACCTTAAAGATTATAAAATTAGATAAGGTGTTAGGTCTTAAGGTGAGAGATTTGGAAACATAGCTTGAGAGGTTTTGAGGGTACTACGAGTCAACTTGAGAAGGTTAAGATTAGTTTGAGTGAGCAGTTGATCGTCATGAATAGGGAAAAGAGTGAACTTATAGCTCGCGTGTCACAATTATAGAAAAATCTTAAGCATGAACTGGAGGCTAAAGTCACTTTGGAGAACGCATATAAGAAGGTTGGAAATATGGTTCTCAATCCCATTTATGTAGTGGTGAGAGATTAGGAATAAGTCATGACGGTGCATCCACTTTACATATGGCACCCGAGCCGGTTCCTACTTTAGTGTTACATCCATATGACTCTCGACCCGACCCACCTAGGCGTCCCGTACCTGTTAGGAGAGCACATAGGAGACATTTTGAGAGGTGTACCTAGGCCTATTTATGTTTGCTCCCATTGCAAAAAGAGAGGACACCTTAGGGATTTTTTTAAAGTTGGGTAATGTGAAACGCTATGCTTCTACACACATTCGCACACATGCACCCACCCATGATACTTTTCTTGCACATAATGATAGAGAGTTTGCACATATTCGAGAGCAAGTAAATTTTTTAGTTAAGGCCTCACATGATTTAATGGAAGTTTTTCATAGGATTTCGCCATCTTTCGAAAACTCCCCCGTACCTAATGGATGAGTTTTAAACTTTTTGCTAACGTAGGATGATTTACATGATGTCAATTTTTGCGTATTGCTAGTATGTATCATTTTGTACTTATATTTTCCATTTTGATATATTTATCTTAATTTTGCTAATATTTTAGCACTGTTTTGGATCTGTTTGCCCATTTCAGGAACTATTTTCACAAAAAAGTTCACTGGACAAAACTACATGACAGTCTGGGTAAATTGTGAATTTTTTTTCTCGTTCAAACGAGATAAGTTTTCGTTCAAGCGACTCTTGATGTCGCGCGAAGAAATTTCTTCGAGGACCCTTGTCAGTCAAGCGACATGGTGCTTCTTTCAAGTGACCCTTGGAATTTTTCCATTTGAAGTCCTCTGGTTCATATTGCTATATTATTTGGTAGTGCTGGGTTGATTCTGAAAAAGTGTTTGAAAAATACAAAAATATATTCATTTGTTTTGATAAAATTTTTGAAAAATCCAAAAAGAGTTTTGTATTTTGTTTACACCGTATACGAATATGGACACTTAGGATGACCGAGTCACAATTTCATTCCATTTTTTTGTGACTATTTGATGGTGTTTTGAGACAATATGTTATGTCATTCATGTGCTATACAAAGTTTGGAGTCTTTGAGATGATATAGAGTGTTGCTACCTACATGTTTGACTCATTTGTCCTTTATTGCACACATGCACGAATTTGTTTGACTTTTGTGCTTGTCTATCACATGTTGGTTGAATGTTTCCATCTCAATTTTGTCTATTCAACGAACCAAATGCAATAAAACTTGACAAAAAAGTAGTGCATGTTATAAACCGTTTGTGAATTTGTGTGATTTATTTTGAAAAACAAAAAATGGCTGCAAAAGGTATCTCATTTTTTCCTTTGCGATAAAGCCAAAGTTTAAATGGACCTAAAAGAGTGAGGAATTAAAAATTATCCGGGGTCTAGTGAGGTTTAAAGGAGTTCGAAAAAATTGAAAGGCAATAAAAAGAAATATATGCCAAAAATGGGCCAATAAGTTCTAGTTTCATCACCTCATAAGAAAAAATATAAAGCATTATCTTTTAATGAGGGAGTTTGGATGGAATTTATAACGGTTTGCACGTCCTTGAAAGTCATGAAAAAGCATTACGTAGTTTTGGATGTTATGGGTGTGGAAATCATTTATATTTTGATTTGTTGATATGATTAAGAAGACATCATCTTAAATTCAACAATTTTACAGCTAAGGACTATTTTGATGTTCATTCATTAGGAGTACTCTTATGCATCGTGCACACATGTCATAATTGAGTCTATTTTCCTATCGAATTTGTTCACACCCGTTCATTCTGTTTCCATGATTTGGTTGTCTTACTAAAAATTCATGGTGTGTTATTTTTGTAACATCATTTTTGCATTTTTGTATTAAAAATCTGAAAAATCAAAAATAGTTTGTTTACCTTGGTTTACCTTGACACCCCGATTTGATTTATATTGTTTATTCTTTTCCTTGTCTATTTCGAACAAATAAAAATGGGGAGAACGAATTATGACTTTACGGGGGAGTTTAAGTCTGGGGGGAATTGATTATGCTTTCATGTTTATGCTTATATCATTTCAAACTCAATACGTCACGAGGTATTTGCTTTGTCTCATGTGTGTAGGTACAATTGAAGATTTTTTGGATTGAACACCTTGATGGGAAAAGCTTGAAGTTTTGAAGTTGATTGTCGAAGCAAAGTTTGAAGACTTGTCATCTTATCTTTCCACTTTTATTTTTGGGAGAGTAGATTTGTATAGGTCATTTTAAGTTAATAATTCAGATGTTTTTATTCTGTACCAGCATATACATAGGGGGGATATGTAAGGATATAGTCCGTCACAAGTAATTATGTCGTATACCTGTAAGGACACAAATTTTCAATTGAGTCTTAATGTAGTGTTGGAACAATTCCGGACAAAAACATTTGTGTCATAGGATAGTATTGAGTGAGTATCCTCCAAGCCTATGACATGCTAGAGTTAAAGACGTTGCGGCCTGCTTCTCAAGAGAACACCATTATCGCATTTCAGTGCCACATTTCACGTCATCAACATCGTATTTCAAGTCTCCAAAGGTATGAATGCTTTTATATATTTGTAGGAGACTTGGAATTATTTTAAAGGGTGTAAATTTTATTTTATCAATTTTTTAATGTCAGAAATCTCATTTATAACTTGGTATAAATTTTATATTTTCCTGGAATTAATGTCACAAATATCATTCATTCTGACATTTCGTTCGAAATTATCGTTCGAACGAGAATTTCGTTCGAACGAGTTTGCCAATGAGTTTCCCATTTTGGCCACTGAAAAATCGTTCGAACGAAATGTCGTTCGAACGAAAATCTCGTTCGAACGAGATTTCTGGGCGGGAACAGTTTTGGTAGTTTTATCTCATTTTCCCACTCTTTTGTCCCACTTCTTTTTGGCAGTTTTAAAACCAACTTCGGGACAGACCTTCCTTAAGACTTTTGCAACATCATTGAGAGCTTTTAGAGAACAAATATTTTCAACCAAAAGTCCCAGTTTTCATGTGTCAAATTTAACTAGAAACTTATCTCATACACATGTGTCACCCATAAAATTATTTAGTTTAGAATTTTTAGTGTATATATATATATATATATATATTATCTTGGTGTGTTTGGCACCGGGTTCACTTTTCTACCCAAGAAGAAAAGAGTTTGGGTCCTATTTCTCTATCCAAATAAAAGGAGACAAATTTGTTTACGCTGCGGTGTTCCCTCTCGAAGAAAGGATTCGTGTGAGGGTGACGGTGTCCAAGAGCCCCATCGATGGAGTTCAAGACTGTGGAGGAGTCCACGATTATTCACTAGGCGGAGGTTGAAGATCGAAGGAGCGCGTCAAGGCTTGAAGGGAGTTGAGTCTGTTGTGTAAGTCCTCTTGTCGAGTCTTTGTTAAACTCGTACCATACTTAGTGAATTCGTTAGGAGAGGGTCGTCCGAGGTTTTTCCCATTTGGGTTTTCTTCGTACATAGGCGCTTTATGTGATATTGTTTATTTTATCTTGCTCAAATCACCTTAGAATGCATGCATAGGTTAACAAGATAAAATCGATTTAATTATCACACTTGTCTATTTTTGGTGCTGAAATTAAATTGGGTGCAATTTAAGTTAATTTAATTCAAGTCATATATTTAATTTGGTTTGGTCTAATTTGATAATATTGAAAATATTGGGTAGGCAAATTTTAGGACTTGTGTTAAATTAATTTCGGGTTAAAAGTAACTTTCTCATATTTTACTTTAAGTGTTAATTTTTATTTTTGAGAAAAACTAAAATTTGGTTTGAGTGAATTTTAGGTGTGTGTGTGTGTGTTCACCATTATTCACTTGCTTAGATTTAATTTTAATTTGTTTTAAGAAATTAAAATTTGTGTTCATTATAATTTTCCATCTTTTAAAGAAAAGAAAATCAAATAAATTTTGGAAAATTAAATTGTTGTTAGTAAACATCTTTATTCCACACATATCGGAAATTAAAGTGAAAGTTTTTAAAATTGGGGGTCCTACATTTCCAACAATACCACTACAACCATCGAAGATGTTCAAGATCAAATAAGCAATAAGACGGTTCGAGTATCAAGCGTCATCAACAATCAAGCCTCCGTGAAATGAATCTGGTAAAGTTATGTTTTTAGTTCCTTAATAATTCACTTAGGATATTAGAATATTTTTCGCAAAATATTTCCTAAGTGTTGGAGCGGAGCTTTAAATGTTTTTTCGTCAAAAAAATATATTTTAAGAGTGTTTGAGGCGCTGCTTTTACTGAAAGGATAAATGAGAAAAAAAAATTAGTTTAATCATCTCGGTCGAACAGCATCGTATGTCGTTCAAATGACACTGGATGTCGCACGATACTTCAAACGATATCGTGTGTTGCTCGAACGACAACGTATTTTGCTAGAACGACCCATCACCTTAGGTTTTCTATAAAAGGGTCTTTCCAACTCCGTTTTCCTTAAGAAGACTGTATGCTTTACTGGTGTTCTCAAACTCCAAAATAATTCACATGAATAATTGGAGAGGATATTTACATCATATGGCTGCGTGTCATTAAGGTTCGCTGCGTGTGGATCTTGGTTGAGATAGGAATGCGGTTCTTGTGGATTACTGCGGGTAATTCATTACTGACGACGCCGACTGATGCCTGTGGGTATTCATGTGTCAAAAATAAATGTATTTCATTATAACCGTGTAAGTTGTGATTTACAATTATAGTGAAATAAAAAGGTTTTGCCTTGAGGGAATTTTTCCTGAACTTTGTTTCGTATATTTTATTTATGTTTGTTTGACACATGCATGCACGTAGCTAGTGTATTTTGTGGGATGAAGTAATTTAATTCATAAATTGACTCTAATTAAATAAGTTTGTGATTGGAATTTACGAATATATTCGAATATTTATCACACATAAGGTTTTAAAACTTCTTCGCTTCATCACCTCAAATCCCAACGATGTTCAAAGCGATGAACAACTCCAAATAGTGCAAACAAAGATCACTTTTGCATATGTGAATGAAAGCTCGGATCTTTGAAAATCTAAGGATGGTTTTAGTCTTTTAAAACCTTAGAAAACTTGTGCAGAAAATGTATTGTATTGAAACTGATTTTATGGACTGCACACTTACAAAATTCTGAGAGAACCATGCCTTAAATAATAAAATTATGTCGGCACGTTATTCGAACAAAAACTGCATCCGCTCAAACAAGATGCACATGCCGTTCGAACGACATGATAATCTCCTTTGAACAACATTCAAAGTCGTTTGAACCACCGAAAATAAGAGTTTGTGTTTAACTCAACTCTAAACCATCTTTATCTCAGAATAGATGAAGTTTAAATATTTTAAAACACTTTTTAATAAAAATAACTTCCTAAAATATTTTTTCGAGTCCCATAAACATTACGCATTTAGACCCGAGCGATCTCAGAATGGAATAAAGACTTGAAACGTGCACCAAAATACTCTCGGCATGATTTATCTTTGAAGCTTGGACGCAACGTCTTCAATAAACTCTATGTCATAGACTATGTGGGATCACTATAAGACAAAAGCATTTTTATGACATTTTTAAGTTTCATAAAATGCCTTTTATAATGCTTTATTTTTTAATCAAAAGCGTCATAAGTTTGGGTGTCATAATTGATACCCCAAAAAAGTGTCATATTAGGTAACGGTTATATATGACTTTTTTTCAAAACTGTCATATCTGCTACAAAAAATGGTCATAATATAGTCTATAAGATGTCATATTTTATTTAAAAAATGTCATGATAAATAATTTTCAAATATTTAAAGGCGCCGTATAATATATTTCATCACATGAGGGTTTAATATAAACGTTCATAAATTAAACATATAATAAAAAAAATTAATAACAAATATTAATGTCATAGTTGACAAATAAATCTCAGCACAAACCAAAATTCATAGTAACATAAAAACAACATTGAAATTTTTTTATTTGAAACACACACATCTAAAATGCACCAAACCAAGTCATATGTCCATATAAAAAAATAGTGGGATACAACTAGATACACCTACCGCCTACATCATTAAAAAAAATAATGACCTACTACATGTATAATAACTACATATACCCAATACATACATTAAAAAAATGTCTCCAAATATATGTGCATCCAAAAATCACTCATAAATGCGTTTATCTTCCTTTGGCTTTTGCAAAATAGTGTCGGCGCCTCTAAAGCTCCAACCACCGACCTAATACACCTACCCCATTCTCGCTTTTGTAGAAGGCGATTGGGACTTAGGTTGGTATAGTCCTGTATTGCTCTTTGCACCATTGCACAGTCAGACGCCTCTTTCTCATCCGGACTAGTTCCATCAATCAACAATCCTAATGACAATGAAATTAGCAACATCACCAACAACGTTCATGGCATATATGTTTGAGGCCTACACTCAAAGTTAAATAATGAATCATAGTTTACTACAATAAGGAAAATTAAATATAAGTAGAATTTAAAAAGATATGATGAGGAAAGTGGGTAACTATGGTACCTGGTATTTCAAGATTTGCTCCTTTCTTCGGTCCTCAAACCGCGGATGCAAAATTTACTCATGATAGTCTTTCTTTTGTGCCCTTGCTACATACAGAACCTTCAAGCCTATTCAATAACCACGGCAAAATTAGTTAAGTAAACTTCTTTTTTAGAATGCAAAAAACTCTTGTATAATCATCTTTGTTCAATTAAAGTGGTAGCCAAATCAACATATGGTGCGATTTTAACGATTTTCACTTTAGAGACAATACTATCCAAATGATCGTCATATCTTGTTTCTGAGTAAAACACTTTTCTTTTGTCAATAAGTTGAGTTTGATCCTAAATTATCGTTTATTCATCCCTAAAAAACCACTGAGCAGTAAAATATAATATTTTTTAATAATGAGACACAAGGTTTCAATACATTGAAACTAAGTAAGAATTGACATAAGAAGTAGACCATACATATAGTATCTCACTTTCATTAAACTTAACATGGTTGTTTGCATATTCATATATCATATATCATATATCATATATCATATATCATATATCATATATCAATCCATTTATGACTTAAATCCATTAGTTAATTACAATAAAATAGAATTGCCCAAAATATATGAAGAGTAACTCTAGGGAGAAAGAGAAATTGAACACAAGAAGAAACAAAATATATACATGAAAAAGTCATTTGTCATTAAGTATGGGAACTGTCAACCTGAAAAACTGAAATTGTCAACCTAAAAAGACCAAAGAAGGGTCGTATTAAACATGAAAAAATATATATATATATTCTTTGTTCAGTAAGTATGGGATGAAGCTCAAGCAACGCTGAAATAAGTTTTCTCAGTGGTCTAAAAATAAGAAAAAACACAATATCTCCATCTCGAGTTTTGTCATTTAGCCAAACACTAGTCACATGCAAGATCACAGGGTTAGCATGTTTGATCTCTATTGTTGTCAGGATCACGGGGCTGAGATAGTCACACGGTTGTCTGGAAAACCTCTTCTAACCCCATTTGTTCCCATATTTTGTTTTGTTGTTTTTGTCGAAATTTTATGCACAGATAAATCCAAAACAATTTTCCTTCTTAAATGAAACAGTTTTAAATATGTTTACGAAATTAGAAATCAAACAATGAAGTCGGGGGCATAGTTGTAACTTTTATGGAATTATTTAGTCTCATTATAGGTTATCAATCTGATCAAATAATAGAAGATAAAAATAAAAATATGAGTTATTTAAAAAAATGAGTTACTTTTCAATGCAAAGTACGTCAATTCCTGTCATTTCTTCTATTGCTATCATTCTTTTTGTTATGGCTCCCTGTAGTCATAACAAAAATAATCTATCCAAAACGAAAATATAGAAAGCCATATCTTGTGTTATGTGTGAGCATATGAATTGTGTATATATCATCTCATGTAGCAGAGTTTCTAGGTTGTTACCGTTTCTGTTGGATAAACAGTGTTCTTGCATCCCAAACATTTATCTCTTATTCCCACGAACATATTTTAGACTTTACTTGAAACTTGTTTCTGTTCAAAGATTAAGGCTAGTAGCAGAAGTTAAAATAATAGAATCATAAAAACGATAATGAAGAGTATGATTGTATTTGAATGGATGGATAAAATAATACAATCAAGCTATTGTTTCTCATTAATCTCTCTATATCTAAAATCATCTTTGAGGAGCATTTTGAAAATGGATGGACTAGTCGATAGGTAAAGTCTGATTGAAAAAGAAAATAAGGGAAAGCAGATTCAGTTAAGCATACCATCGAAAAATGGTCCACCGACCCAGGTGATAAAGGCAATCAAATCTCTAGCGATGCCAAAAAATTTGTGATATCTGCAAAAATACCAGAATTTAGAATTAAGAACCGAACATCAATCCTATAATATTTGATAAAGCTTAACCAGAGATGAGTTTTGACCGCGTTAATTTGTACAAGTGTGTTAAATCTTTAAAACCTCACCCTCCAATCAACTTATCACTTTGGCTTTACGAAGTAGATATAATATCAAAATCCAAAAAAAAATTATCAGAACACTCACGTACCCTAATACAATATCATCCTGTACTAGTCTGTCTGTAGGGAAATGGCATCCAGTTAAAGATAAAATATCAGATAATCCAAAGAAGAAGAAAAAAATTAAAGTTCGGTAGCAACAATAGTAATGGAAAAGAATTAAAAACTATAAAAATTGGATGCAAAACTGAACCTTTTGCAATTGCAGTTAAATTCTTCAAGGAAATAGTATTAAACATCGAGGTTAGCCCCATATATTAAATTCCAACGCACCCACCCACCCACCCACATAGAAACATGAATTCCTTTGTAATCAAAGCAGGTACAATGGGCATCCTCTACATAAACTTATCTAAACTCCATGATTTTTTAGAATTTGGCTGACGAAAACTCTCTAGTCTCATTTTGAACCCACCTAGTACTTCACTCAAATAACCATCGCCTTTTTCAGATTTAATGATCTCGAGGACACACCCAAGTACTTTTCTTGCAAGTCCTATTTTTATGAGGCATCCTTGCTCCTTCCCGCCTTCGTATATCAAACGTCCAATTTTTGCAATATGGATAACATTTTCCAATACAACTTTAGCAAAGATTCGGCTAAGAAACTCTGCTTCTTTTGGGGCATCATTTACAACGTCTTCCAAAATATCAATAACAGATTCGAACCAGACCCAAAAAATGGAAATGAACTTAAGTTAGAAAATGAATAGGGATTGAGAGTCTGAAATTTAGAAACTGAATTGACATTTTATGACTTGGAGTCATCATCAATTATGCGAATTTACTAATATTTGTATTCCACAAGTCGGTACTAAACACATACAAAGGGAAAAGTGCAACATCCCTCTTGAACTATTAAGTTTTTTCAAGAAACCCCCTTAAAATATTTGTAATGAAAAAAATCCCGATGAGTTAAGTAATTTGTTGTAAGGACCCCTACTAGGGACTTTTTAAAGTGACAAATTGAGGATAGTATGCAACAATATACACAGAGAGGAAGGTTTTTTTATTCCAAAAGATTCCGGGGGCTCCTTTCAAAAACCCCATAGTTCAGAGGGATAACTTAACAGTTTCATTACAAGCATACTAATAATTTTCTTACCCTTTAGAAAAATGATCTTGACTCAACATGTCGCCTCGAGATTTCGAAAGATTGATGAGGAGATTTGGTAGAAGGTCCCTCTCCATGTCCTTCATCTCAAATCACATAGTTACCCAATAGATATCATCGATGGATAAAATCTTGGGGCGTTCAAATCTTTGATACATAAAGCAACTTCCTTTTCATCTTTCGCACTGAAAGTAGGATTTGTTTTCCAATTAATAAATAAGAATACAAATATATGTAAAAATACCACTGTCAATCCTATTCATCCTAAGAACGAGCTATGTTGGAGACATATATATATATATATATATATATATATATATATATATCACTTTAAAATTAAAAAAAAAACATATCCACAAATACAAAGGCACATCCATTATAACAATCAAAGTTTGGCATGCAAGTATATATCAATTTAGAAGAAAAGGAAGTAAAAAGAGTCTGTTTCATCAGACTAAAACTTAAGCATTATTATGGAATATGGTGGAAGTATTTTTTTTCTCAATAAAATAAATTTACGAATTGATTTTGATAAAGATTCATACAATAATAACTTATACTGAAACATATACTAATCATCGACATAATGACAATCAAATAAGAATTTTGAAATTTCAGCCCCCGTACAAAATGACAATCAATGTTAAGCCTTAAGCAGCCACACAAACAGTGTAAACTTTCAATGATGTGAAAATTACTCTTACCCGGTCATACTCTGCGTATGCAATTTGCATTCAGAGAAAAATGAATATTAAAATTTAATTAAGTTTGAAAGAGCATACAAAACAAAAACTAGTAAAAACTAGAGCATAAACAAGAAAATTGCATTAAAAAAAAGAACCGGTAGTTCAGAAAAAAGGATAAACAAAACAACTAAAAAATGTGTACAGTCTACTAAACATGCAAGTTTCTAAGAAATAGGTCATCAAGATATTGAAGAAATGTGTTCAGTTATATAATTACTACCCTTCAGAAGTTGTTTCACTATTATTGGAGTTCTTACTGAAGGCATTAGATTCAGAAAAATTAGAAGAGCTCTCAAATAGATCTCAAGACGACGATAGTATCGGGACTTCACAGATTATATATGACGAGTGAAAGTGTGTCATTGTGAAGTTGTCAAATAAAGAACCGGAGTTCCTTCTAACCCATCTCAAGTCCTTGAAATGATTGGGACTAAGGAAGATGTGAAATATGAGTCTGGAGGGAACAAATCACATCCCAGCACAAAGCCGAGTTTTCTAAAATAGGGCAACTTTCTCATATGTTTCACTGGCTCTTTGGGAATTTAAAAGAACTCAAACCTTTAACTAAAGTTTCTTCAACCAAACAAAATCTCCTCAAATCAACCCTTGTTGGATTTATACGCAAATGTATTCTCATTTCGTCGCTCGACAACAACAAACTAATATCTACAGTCTTAGCTCTCGCACGCATGACCGGAAAACCTCTGGTTGAGAAACTCAATAAACTGTCTTTACCACAGTCGTCAAATCTACATGCCAACGAAGAACATTTGTTCGAAAGTTCATTTTTGAGCAAAAGGATTATATTCGTCGAGCAGCCGCAAAGCTAGATTTTTTCAAACTTGGATGAACAAAGAGAAATAACGTGAGAATAATGTCAAGAGGGTTGTGGCGAAAACATGGAACACATTTACGATCTTTATTTAGCAGTACATATTTAGCTCCTGATGTATATTGAACATCTCTCAACAAAAATTCTTTGTTGACCATGGCTAGAAATTTAAATAAGAACTCGAGAAATGCAATTATTTCTTTCGTAGACCATGGCCAAATGATCGGAGGAGGATAGTGGTATACTAGTGTTGTCGTATATCAGATATTCGTAATTTCATTCAATATTCTCATAAAATATAACCAGATTGAGCATTACATTCTATTCAAACCCTCTATGAATAGGATACACATCCCATTCAACAACTTAAGTTAAAATTTTCTTGTTGACATAAACATTTATTCATCCAGTAAACTTTTTTATTTGATGTAATAATCTAATAGACAAGAGAATATATGTTCATGTATGTTGTCACTGAAAGTGCTATTGTTGTATTTAATGTCCCTATAAGTGCAATATCTAATTTATTCATGTTTGAGTTCCCACTTTGTAGAACATTTTTTATCCTATTTATTAATTGTTTGTAAGGATATGAAGACCCAAGAATTCAAAACACACAGATATGCAAGTTCTATCATGCATTTTTATCTATGAGACTCAATCTCAACTCATTGGATTAAACAAACTTGATTAGGATATACACAAGTTCCGTCCATTTGCAGCCTACAATATTAACCATTTTCTTTAAATTAAAAACTCTAGACAAAGTTAGAGCTATATTGTTATTAGAAAGGAAGATGAACTATACTGCCCAAAAGAATTTCAATGCCACAACCTCTCGAAATTGAGAGGTACTTGATAACCAGTGAACTAGGTACTTTGCTTACCTTTTATGTTTCCAATCTACTCCGAATCTTGAATCCGATTAAATAAAATGGTTATCGTGACACAAATATTTAAAATTATTACTCATACACTCTATGCCAATCAGCAAAATAGACAACAATATAAGACAATTTAGGAAATAGTTTGAGACACTCGCATCACAAAATTATTATGTGAGAGTACAATATAACTTCATGGGTAAATAAATAGTCATAGTGCCCAACCAATTCAACTATTCCCATGTACTTTGAGTTTTCTCCTCTTAACACTCACTTTAACCCCAAAACGTGCTTATATTGGTTAATTTGGACAAGTGGACCCCATAGAGGATCCCACGGGTAACTTTTATAAACCATGGTGTATATGTGCCACTTAATGCCAATTTTAATTGCAAAACGAGACTATATTAGTTAGTTTCGACAATTCGGAGCCCGGTGAAAACATGATCACTTCACATGGGTTACTTGTGTACCCCATGGGGTGTCCATTCCCCTCTCCGGCCACTCGACCGCTCTTTTTAGTTTCCGCCCATTAATGACCACTTTTAATCACAAAACGAGCCTATAATAGTTAATTTCAGCAGCCCGGAGCCCAGAGAGGATGCACTCACTTCGCACAGAGGTTACTTTTGTGCCCTATGGGGTGTCTGTGCCACTTGGTCTTTGTTTTAAATTCCCAGCCCATTAACGCTCACTTTTAACAGCAAAATAAGCCTATACTAGTTCTTTTTTGCAATTCGGAGCCCCGTGAGAATGAGTTCACTTTCCACTGGTTACTTTTTTAGCCCCGTGGGGTGTTCGTGCCTCTCTCCGTGCCACTCATTTGCTAGAGTTAAGAATTAGAGTGTATTTCTGCAGATAAGAAACTCATTAATTACTTTAAAATGCAAAAGAAAACTAGAAAAATAAATTATTTCTTCCAAGTACTATCAAGAGTACATAAATCTTCTAAGAAACTACTCTAGAAACTTAGTTTCAACGTTATATAATTGAGGGGAAAAGAGAATGAGTTAATGACAGAAAAAAGATAGTGAGAGAGTGAGTTAGCTCATCTAATAAATTACTTACGAGCAGACCAAATAAAAACTCTCAAACTTCCAAAAGAAGAACTCTTCTTGGCAAAGAATCATGACAATCAACAAGAATAGAACTAAATGTAACTCCACTCTTCATGAGACATCAAGCATAATTGAGCACTACACCAACAATCAACCGTTTTAGCATTAAATAGAACTGTATTGGTAAGGAACAAACTCAACAAAGTCAATGAAAGATTGCACAGGTAAAAAATTGCGACATTCACAATAGGTGTGACCCAAATGACTCCACCACCGACCATATCACCAATAACAACAACATGAAAACTCTTTGCTTCATTATCATAACTCTAACACCAATGAATAATTCACATTGAGACTAAAACAACAACATGGCACTAGAAGAAAATGAATAATATTTAATTGAGAGCATAAATTCTTCATATACCACCTCCTAGTTAGCAAATAATACTTGACATTAACCCAAAATATCTTCATAAAGACAAAGGAAGTAATTGTACCATAAAAAACAATTTGTACAAAATTATCATCCCACGGCATAATAATTTACCAAGCATTGAACCTTCGGACAACAAACTCAACAAAACATATATGTAGAAAACAAATATTCCTCAAAGAGGCAACATAAAAGTAGGTACTGGTCATTATTTAAATTTGCAAGTGGGCATTATAAAAGCATGTCCAACAAGGAGAACAATCCACAGGGAGGATCCAACCACCATTTTACTTTAAAATGAACTACGTCTGGTAGTAATCCATGTGATGCACAAGTAAGAGTAAGTACTACACATTACTAAGTTTCAAATAACGATCAATCGACACAAATAAATTGCAAGTAGGTACAATTTCTTATTAGGTTCTTAGTCTAATCATACACCAACAAATTGTATACAAAAGAAACAAAAACTTTGCAATACAAAAATATTAACGAAATTCGTTTCATTTATACATAAAATATTTGCAATACAAAAACAGTGGAAGATTCAAATCCATATCCAGTAGGTATTAAAATAAATTATAAAAAAGAGTGAGAGCGATGCAATGGGTTTTAGCCTCAGGTATAAGAACCATAGAGAAAGGGGATCCAAAATTTGGGGATTTCTATATTTCCCTCCCTTTATCTAAGACATGCGGAGGGTAATGTTAAAACTGGTCATGAATTTTAACTTAGTTTTAAGTTTTGGTTTATCAAGGTTTGAAAAGAGTCAAAAAATATATTGATATATATATATGATTGTTAGAATAAAAGAGTCACATTTGTTAGTATAAATTAACCTTTCGTGATTGTTTTATTAAGTACATTCATAAAAATAAGTCTAGGATATTTTTCATGACTGTTTTATCTAAACTATCATAATATTACATATAGGCTAACACCGTGATGAAGGTGGATTTTATTGATATATGTTTTGATTTGAACACATGGAAAAGGTAAAATGTATGAAAATAAATATTTACCCTTTGACTTAGAAGAATCGATTCCATGTCATTTTGTAAAGAAACCATAAATGTGCATAAATTAGGACATTGGGTGAGCTTGCACATTCATATAATTGTGAATTCCAGATTAATTCCAAATCAAATAAGCCATCATATTTGTTCAAATCCCAATCGGGAGTCGAGTGAGAACACGGGCTACTTTTGTGCCGCATGGGATGCCTGTAAACGAAATTGAGAAATAAAAGACATTTATTAAAAAATATAATAATAGTAATTAGCACTAAAAACAATTCCACTTTTCGTGAGACAACAAACGTAATTGAATGCTACACAAACAAATAACAACCATATTAGCATTACTAAATTGTAGTAGTAACAAACAAATTCAACAAAGTTAATGAAAGATTGCACATGTCATAAATTGCAGAATTTCACAATAATCATATGGTGTGACCAAAATGACTCCACCAAGGGCCCAATCACCAATAACTACAACATAAAAACTTTTTTGTTCAGTAGCATTAGCAAATAGTGGTTCACATTAATACAACAAATCTTCATAAAGCCAAAGAAATTATTTGTACTATAGAACAAACTAATTTGTACTAAATGATCATCCCATGGCATAATAACCAACCAGGCAGCGACCCTCCAAACAACAAACTCAATAAGAAATATATACAACAAACAAATATTCCTCAAAGTGCTAACATAAAAGTAGGCATCAATCATTATTTAAATCTATAAGTGGGCATTATAAAAGTATTTGTACTACAGAACAAACTAAACAAAATGTTTTCAATACAAAAATATTTACATAATATGTTTCTTTTATACACAAAATATTTGTTATATAAAAATAGTAGAAGATTCAAATCCTCGTCTATTGGGTATTATAATAAATTAAAAAAAAAAGTGTATACCCTAATGATAAATATAAGTGTAATTAGTCTATAAATGTACAGTCAAAATTTGAATTAATCCATACAACCTTTTATCAAATTATATGTACAAAAAAACTATAAAGCATTGCCTTTTTACTATTTGATTTAATTTATACAACACTATTAAAGTGAAAATCAACTATAAGCTATGAAAAGACCCACCAACCTAAACAAAATTGGTAGTCTTGGAATCTCTGTTCGCAACCCATAATGACCATAAAACTCACAAAACATAATCAAAATTTGACAAATATGATTAATAATTAATTACAGACAAATAAAAACTCATGAATCGATTACCTATAGAGACCAAAACTTCATTTTGAAATTGAATACCTCAATCTGCATTTCCAAATCAGTAAGAAGCCAAAATCGATTAACCCAAATAATTTCTAAATTGATTTTGTGAGACCTCGATCAAGTGTGTGGGTGTGTGGGGGAGAGGGAGAGAGAGTACCTGGTCACGATCAAAACTGGAGGACGCCGAAATCGAAGGATAATTTTATGTCGTGAGAATGAGGAGTCTTTGGAGTGATTTTGGGTGAAAAGTGTAGATGTCAATTTTGGATTTTGGAGGCTAGCTCAGGAGAAAAATGTTTCGTTTCAGATGGGGGAAATAGTCCGCCATTACGCATGTTCTAAAATTTGGAAGAAAAACGCATCATGAATGCTATACTAAGTACATATCAATTTAGATCTTTATTAAAAAGGGTCATAATACATATAACTAATATATATATAATGACACTTTATAAATAATATGTCATTTAAGTAATAGTATTATACTTTTAATGACATTTTTTTAAAAACTTTCATAAAATCATTTTTACAAGTGTCATAATAGGGTATTTTTCTTGTAGTGGATCGTGATAATAAAAATATATCTATGACTCAAAAATAAGTTTTGTTCCGGGAATAAGTCAAATACTACAATGGACTCAATTGGAAATTTTGTCCTTACAAGAAGTGGTGAAAGCTCAATAGGTGGAATGATTTATAGCTTCAATTACTTATACCTTTACACAATAAGATGCAGTTGGACGTCCTTCACATGTATGTGCATGGTGACTATTGAATATCCCACGTGTGTCTGACAATTCATCTTTCTGGCCTTGGTTGGTCGGGCAGCCGATCCAAGGGTATTTAAGTCTACTAGTTCTCCTTTAGCATGGAAAACAGTAGGATAATGCTGATAGGTGTCAGCATTGTATTGGTCCCGGAGGCCTAATATTTTTAGACTACAACAGCGGTATTGGAGTCTTAATGTAAGGTTTGATTGAATAACTTAGGGTTTTGGTTTGGGAAAAAAGATGAAGTGGGTGGGGGATTTTTAAAGTGAAATATAAGGGTATTTTGGTCAGATATATTATTTGGGGGTTCAAGTCTAATAAGAAAATAAGGATTTTTTTTAATAAAATTGTAACAGTATTAAAAATTTGGGGGGTTTTGTAAAAGAGAATAAGAAAGTAGAGGTTGGGTCAAATAATGCCTTAAGGCGAAGAGGTTAAGTAAAAAAACTTGAATAAGTGGACGAAAAAATGGTTATGTGCATAGAACATCACATGAGAGTTTTCTTGTACAATCCTATATAGAGAGGGAAGATTTAAAGTTTGGGTTAATAACAATTGACCCCCTTAACTTTGAGCTCATTTTCACTTCACCATCTGAACTTGCAGCTTCTGTACTTAACCCCCAAAATTCCAGTAACACTGTAAGTAACCCCAAAAAGGGTGACGACATGAGTTTTTTTACTGAGACTTACCCAATTGTCCCCCATGTGACTTTTTGGCATGGTTTTTCTTGTCTTTCACAAATAATTAAGGGTAAAATACCAAAAAAACTATATATCTCTATCTCCCACTCTCTCATCTCATACGACCCTTTTTTTCACTCTCTCATTCCCATTCTAACCCTCACTCCCACCCCCATAACCTTATCCCTCTCCTACCATCTAACCCTTTATTTCCCTTTCCCTTCCTCACTTTTAGCTTTATCTCGCTCTTCTCTCCTCTCTCACAGACACGCACGCACGAATACACACACCCGCGCACCAGAGCTGGAGATTTTTCGATTTTGGTTTAAGATTTTTGGATGTTTCAGATATTAAAATATTTTGGTTTTGGGTATTCATTTGAGATTTGTGGAAATGTTTAAGATCTTGAAATGTTTTGGGTTTGAGATCATCCATGGATGTGATTTTGGGTTTGGATTTGGGATTTTTGGTTGTTTTGGTTTCGATTTAAGATCATCCATGGTTTGAGATCATTCATGAATATGTGCCAATGTTTTTTTGGAAATCAATTTTTTTTATTACTGAAAAATATTTTTATTGCTCGAATCATTTTTATTTTTTATTACTTAAAAATTATTCTTTTCACCAAAACTCAATTTCATTTATTTCGGTTTGAGATTATAATAAGTTGGAATCTTTATTGCCCAAAATTGTTTTTCTATTTTTTAATATAGATTTTTAGAGTTTTATTCAATATTAGTCAAACAATTAAAATGGTTTTTCAATACTTTTTTTGAAAATATTTTTTTGTAATTTCAAAACCATTAAATATTTTTCTATCATTTTTAGAATTTCAAATCTTTATTAATTTTTTTTTTGGTAATTTTCAATTTCCTTTTAAAGGTTAATATGTTTTTTTTAGGAAATCTTATTTTTGGAAATTTTTAGTTTTTCTGGAAGTTATTTTTTTAATGTTTTTTATAGATTTTTTTAAAAGTTTTTTCAACATTTTTTATATTCTTTATATTTTTTCTCGAAATTCCAAAGAATTTTCACTATTTCCAATTTTTTAAAATTGTTTTTATAATTTCTGTTTTTTTTGTAATTTCTAGTTTTTAAGTATTTTACTTTAATTTCCAAATCTTTAATTTTTGTTCATAATTACAAGATTTTGTAAATCTTTCTTAAATATTTTTCTATAATTTCCATCTCTTTTTTAATATTTAATATTGGTTTGGACTAAACTACCCTCATGTGCATGACATGTGCCATGCAAAAAGTCCAACCTTCCGTTAAAAAACTTAACATCGTTAGGATTTTGGGGCTAGTTGTAGCATCACTGGAAGTTATAGAGTGAAATACAAAAACTGAAAGTTTAGATAGTGAAGTGAAAGAAGGACAAAGTTTAAAGGGTAATTTACCCCTTCTTTCTTTTTCTCCCTGCTTCCGTTTCGTTAAAAAAATTAACTTCCATTCACTTACAAGAAACTTTCCCGACAAACGCCAACCACGTACTTTTATACACACGTACACGCGCATCATACAAAAATAATCTCCCAAAATGCACATCTCTCCCTTTCCCTCACGGTGACGTGATTCCTTTCCAAACCTTTCCCGTTCGCTATTCTGGAACGACTATCCGGCTATAAATTACTCAACGCCGTTTTAAAAATTAGAAAATGGCATAAAAATGTTTTTAGAAAAGTTTCAGTGTATAATTTTTTAAAAATCTCAATATTTATTAAATGTTATTTTAAAAATTAAAATTAGTAAAAATATTTTTAAAAAAATCTAAAACTTATAAAAAAATATTTATAAAAAATATGGAAAGTGTAAAAAATTTAAACTACAGAGAAAACAATTTCAAAATTTGGAAATTCTAGAAAAGAAATTTGTAAATTTATAGCAAAAACATTTTACAAATCGGGATTAAGCAGAAAGATAGTAAAAAATCTAAAAATTGCATAAAACCTTTCAAAATCCCCAAAATTATAGAAATGTATTCTAAGTCATAAAATCACAGGAGTTTATTTTTTAACTTATTAAACTTAGAAGAAGAATATATATAATTAGTATTGCAAAAATTACAAAAAAATTACATTTTTTTGTAATGTGGAAATTATTTTTATAATTTTCTTTCTCTTTTTTAAAGACAAGGTTTAGACCCATTTTCAAGCTTGAGAAAAAATTATAATCTGCAAATTATTTGGATAAATTTTAAGAAAAAAAACACCGTAAATTGCCCTAATTAATTTAAATTTGAAAATTTCAGCCCTAAAAGTTCATCAATCTGGATCTGGAAATTTTAGCCTGAAGTGTGTGTGTGTGTGTGAAAGAAAGAGAGGAAGATGAAGATAACAAATAATTATCTCTCTGTCTATGGTGTGTGTGTGTGTGTGTGTGTGTGTGTGTGTGTGAGAAAGAGGATGGTAAATTAAACATAAAGAGGAAGAGATAGAGAAACCATGGCTTATTTGTGTAAAGAGAGAGGGGGTGCTTATTTTTAAAATTTCCCCTCTATATAGGAATTGATAAAAATATTATCACGTGTCATGAACATGATCACTTTTTAGTCCAAATTTTTAATACTGTTAGAGTCGGGGTATATTATGGAACGTTTTAATAAGTTGAGAATGATAAGTTCGAAATAATAAAGGTTGGTGGTGAAGTGAAAATAGGGATACTGTAATACCTTATATTTTTGGAATAAAATAAAACTTAGATGGAATTAATTTAATTCGGGGGAATAAATTAATAAAGGCTGTGAGTAATTAGGCTCATTATTATTTATACATTTTAGAGTTGGACTTTAATGGTTTGAATAAATCTAAGTTGGATTTTTATTTTTAAATAAGAAGAATTACATGTGTCACGTCACCATTAAAATATATTTTGGGATAAAAATATTCGGAACACATTTTTGGAGGCATTACGGGCTCGTTAGGGCATTTTAGGTCCTTAGGAATGGTCCCATGGTATATATATATATATATATATATATATGTTGGATAGTTATCGGGCTAAGGAAATAATGTAATTGGGCTCATTTGGGGGTCCAAACTTGTGGTTTAAGGCCCAACTTGGGATTTGAAGTTTAATAATATTTATTTAGGGCTAATCCACTCATTGGGAGTTACATTCAAGAGCCCTAAGAACACCCACCCAAGAAAAGGAGGAAGGAACAACTAGGAGGAAGAAAAGTGGAGGTTCTCTACTATTTTCAAGCAAGGATTCTCTTTCCATTCTTATTCAAAGTGTAATAATCTTATATAAATGTTGATTCCATGCTTCGACTAAAATTGAATCATGGTTAAGACTGCATAATTAGAGATCTTTAGATTAGTGTAGAAATTGATGATAATCATATGATCGATGGGTAGATCCATAACCTCTCGTATTGAATCTATATTCATGTCATTTAAATTGAAGATTTATTATGGAAAACATATTGTAGAAACCCATTAAAAAATCTGGGAATCATTATTCTAGTATATAATGAAATCTGAAAATTTGTATGTTTATGAGTTAGGAAAGAATCTTGAAAATTGATGACAATCTAGGGTTGAATTTGAAGTTTAATCATGTGTATAATGTTCGTATGATGTTTTAGAGACTACATCTATATCACTCTTTAAGTTTGAACCATTATAACGATATTTGTTGAAGGAGGATTTGAGGAGAAATATACCGTATTCAATTTCGTAGCAGATCTGGGATTCTGCCTAGGTCCCAATCGATTTGGCTCCCAAGCGAATCGATTCAGCTGCTTGGCGAATTGATTTGGCCCAAAGGTTCATTTTTGCCCAGGAATACAGTTTAAGTTGATTTTGATGGTTTAGGCGTTGGGCACTGATCCAAGTGATGTGCGATGGTTGTTAAAACATGTTAAGATTATTATTATGGACTTATATACATATATAATCCGAGCTGGGTTTGTGATATAAGGGTGCATGCATAGTGACTTAGAATAAATTTTAACTATGTAAAGAGGACGATGTATGAGTGATTCGTGAACGAATCCATATGAAATAAATATGTTAGAGGGAAGGGATTTACCTAGACGATTTGGGTAATTTTGGTAGGGGCACATAGAGGATAAGACCCTAAAAGATATGATGATAATATTGTGATGAATTCGGGATGAGTTCAAATAAAAAGGGGATACTAATTTAAGATAAGTCGACTTCTTGAGAATATAATTATTGGTTAACTCCCTCAAATTATTACAGGAAAAGATACTAAGTAGAAACGTATCCTAAGCCTAGTGGGCTAAGACTAAATCGGTAACAACGGTTGCGATAGAAGGTTGGGTGAAACTACTTATTCATATTAGCAGATTTCTTATATATGTGAATATAACCTTTATTCATTTTAGTTGGCTCCTTATACATGCACATATAAACCTTCTTAGAAAGGTAATAAGAAGCGGGGAATTATTAATAATATTAAAGGATTTGAATCTAAGTCCAGGGGACAAAATGCTTAAATCATTAATAGTATTGGTAGGGTTAGTTTGAGAATAACTATACCTATAATGTTTTGGACAGGTTAGTTTGGGAATAACTATACCTATAATGTTTTGGAAAGGTTAGTTTGGGAATAACTATAGCTATATATTTAAAGAGAAATAAATGATGAAGTAAATATGATTTTTAATTTAAAAAGGCAATGTATAGGACTTAATATTTAATCGGGGAGCAGTCGTAGAATAACGTCTTAAAACGTGTAATGGAATAATTGGCTAAAATGTTATAGTTAAGCGAAGAAGGCTATATTCTATACGGATTGCGATTTCCTTGGGTAAAGGTAATTATAGAGTAATTACTTGTACATATTGGATAATAATATGTATTATATTATTTTGTGTTGACAAACCTGGGTTCGTTGACCATTGATTAACGCGTGAAAAGTTTGTTCGTGTAAGGACACAGTCGTTGTTTTCGTTTCACCGCGATAATCCAAACAAACCTAAATTACGACTACACTTGCGATACAAGTATAGCGGTAAGTCGGGTATCAAAAATCCACAGAGATGAGTTGCTAGAATTTATAGGATTTAATATTCCTAAATAAAAGTGTTAAAGATAAATTACAAACTAAAAAGGAAAAGATGCGTAAAAGGGAAATATTAATCTAGGCGAGGGAAAATAAAACTAGATTAACAAAGCGGTAAAAACTATAGGTTGTGTCGAATGTCCCTCATTCGAGTTAATTAGTATAAAATGGTCACATGGGTCGACGAGTTATTACAAATGCGTCTCGTTTCGACAGTTAATCGAATCAAGGGTTGTCTCGCCCCTAAATCCGCATAAAAGCCTAATATAATTTTGGCATCAACAAATACCTAGAAAATTACGCACGCAAGGTCGTAAGCACGGGACATACATGATATGCCCCGTCAAATCTCCTAGGCCCAATAACTAGGACAACGCACCCGAAATAGACCCGTAAACACCATCACCAAAGCAAAGCAACACATCAACACGAGTTAGTTCCATTCAAACACAACCTAGACTAAATTAGCTAAAAAGCATGTTAAAAATGAGATAAAGAAATGCGATAAATAAACGCAATAAAATTACACTACAAAGCAACTAAATCAAAGCATGGAAATTAAACTACAAAGAAAGAAAAATGAAATGGAAACTATATTAATGGAGAGGGTAATGAATAGTGCAACTTACAAACCCAATAGGGTGTCAATCCAAAGAGAGATGAAGAAGAACTCTCCAAAAAACCCTCAAACCCTAAGCTATTCTAACCTAAAACGAATTATATAACTTAATATCTGATATTTACAACAAAATTTATTTATATAGTAAGTAGAGTAATATTAGAAAAGAAAAGGAAAAAGAAAAGAAAAGTCAAAATATCAGCTAAAAACAAAGCATCGATCGATCGATCCCTTTTATCGATCGATTGATGGTAAAAATATCAGCCCACTGTCTTAGGTCGATGGCAAAATTCTGAAGGATCAATCGATCGATCCTTTTGATTGATCGATCGATCAAGAAGGGTTGCTTCTCCTTTCCTCTTGTTTTGATGTGTTTTGTTTTCTCCTTCGCTAAAATTACCGCAACTTCTTCGTTCTGAATCGGAATCGTGCGCCGTTCGCGTCCACGAGAAGCTTGCTGGGAGGGATAAAACTTCCGTGCAGATGTTGGGCTAGGTGCCCAAGCTGTAAAAAGAATAAAATGCCCTTGAACGTGCGATCGCGTAGGAAAATCGAGCGAAAAGCGTTCGAACTTCAAACTTAGCATCCAAATACCTATAAAAGCTCAATTAACCCCTGCAAAACATGTTATCATAGAAATTCGAGGTTGTCTGGTTAACGAGCATAAATATAAGGAATAAGATACCCGAGGGGGCTAAAATGCATCGATTCGGAGGATGAAATACGCAATATTTTGGTATTATCACACCCCCTAACTTACACATTTCTAGTTCCTAGCAATGAAATAGGATGTAACAAGAACTACAAGCAAACCAAAAGCAGGAGGTAGTAAAAAAGTATGGTATAAAAGCAAAAGGCCACTTTTGCAGGCGATTCGATTGCATTTAGCATATGAAATAAGCCGTTAAATCCTTAGGTTACCCTAGTGGAAGAGTGTCATTTCGTGAGGGTTTTCAGGGATGATACCCACAAACATCACATAGTTTCCTCAAAATATGCCCAAACCAACATGTGACAAGCCCAACAATAGCGATCAATATTTCATACGCATTATTATTAGCACATTGAACGAATTCAAACAAAAGTCCGAAATCATTAACATTATAGAATGCACCTCATAGAATTGAAACCTTAAAATGTGGGAGGGGGAGCGAGCACATGCAAAGTATGATTTGACGAAAACTTATATAACCCGGATACTAAATAAAGCAAGCATATAGTCAATCCTTACGGGCATTACACTCATCAAGAGAATTCACTCGAAATAGGGAGCTAACACATGGAACATGCGGGCATAAGGAGTAAATGTAAATGGAAACTAGGTCGCACACATGTCACAAATGAAGAACACTATATATAAAATGAAAAACTGTAATCTCAACGAAAGATACCGCACTTTAAAAGAGGCAAAATGTATTTTCACTGATTATCAAAACTATTTAAAACTTTGAATTACATCTACTAAAGGTCACATAGGACTTGAATAGGGTTATGATGTAGGCTAGACTATGGTACGAAATGAAATGGATGTATATACGGGTTCAAAGTGTTCGGAATGAAAACTCGGGATGATGAGAAAATGCGGGCAATATCAAAATTGGAAAATAAGTTCCAAAAAGGCCTTGAATATAATAATGGAAAGAAAAATCAAAGCTTATTGAAATATATACAACTTTCTCTTTCTTTTTCTTTTCTTCGTTTTCTCATTTTTCTTTTGTTTTCTTTTGCTTTTTGCTTTCTCTTTTTCATCTCTTTTTCACTTTTTCTTTTCTTTACTTATCACACTCTAATATGCCTAAATTGCAACCGACACACAACCACATCATTCAATCCCAAGCAACATTCCAAACAAAGGTATGGAAAGTGTATATATGGTTTAAAACTCCAATTTGGAGTTGGTTATGGGAATTGGGTTATGAAACGAAAGGCTATATTTAGGCTCAAAGGGGTTAACGAGGGTAAACATATAAGGGTGAGGTCATGGCTAATATGGGTGATATAACAAAGATGGACTATGATCATTTCAAAAGTTTACGCAATTCCCGAGTCAAAACAATATATGAAAATCATGATCAAGTAACACGTTTCAAGTATGAACTCAATTAATGAACAATCAAATGAAAGAATATAGAGATTACCTACGAATTCAATGTTTTTAATGAGAAAAGAATAGTGTATACACTCATAAAGGACGAAAAGTACAAAGCTTACTCGGTGTAAGTATATACAATGCAACAAAAGATTACCGAGTTATAAAAATCTAAACCAAATCAATAAAGCAATAAAAGTGCATGTGCTCATGGGATTAAAGTTTAATTCATGAAGTTATTCATAATATCAATAATCGAGGACTAAAGTCTAATAACTTCTAAAACCGAGAACATGCATCATTGGGTTGTCTAGTGGATTGGGCAATTATTGAAATTTATCATCGAAAACAAAGACAAAATGCCCAATAAAGGAGAAAAAAGAAAGAAAATCTTTTTGAAATTTTCAATTTTCTAAGAAAAGCATACTAAGTAACTAACATGTGAGCAAAAACATGGACTAAAATAAAGAAATGGATAGAATATCCCACACCCCCAAACTTAAAACTTGACATTGTCCTCAATGTGAATTAAAAACCAAGTTAAAGAGAGGAAAATAACAATATTACCCAAAAGTGGAGCGATCCCCATAAGAACAAGTCCAAAGAATCTACAAAATAAGTTAGTACCGAGTATAGCAAAAACAAATAACGAAAAGTTAACTAATTACCCTAGACTAAAATAAAAAGAAAGAAAGAATAAAAAGTTAACTACATACAACCTACTATTTAGGCTTCACACTAACTGTACACTAGAAGTCTAAATAGCTGAGGGTCCACCGTGAAAATGAATTGACTTTGGAGGATAACCGGTGCACCCTCACATACAAGCATGCATTCCGAAAAATATGAATTATGTTTGAACAACGGAAGGCATGTGTAAGGCGTAAGAATGGAAAATCGTCAAGTAAAATTTTTTGAGGGACGATGGGGGGTTTGGATTGAACGGGTGATAAAAACATGTGAGGATCGAGAAAAGCAGAATATCCTCCCGATGATTTTGAAATTCGAATGGGAGGTGGCGCACACAAAGGCAAAGATGCGATTGTGGAGGGAGACTCGAGCAAGTACTCCTCATCGGCGAAAAGGTTTAAAACATTAAAGTTTGAAACCGAATCATCGGGTACTTGTGACGGTGTGATAACAGAGAATGAAAATGGGGATGAAAGAAATTCAAACTCATGAGATGAATCATCATCGCATGAAGATTGAGTTTCGAATGAAGTAATATCATTTTCAATTAAATGTTCTTCTTTGGGGGCCAAAGAAGAAATCATTTCATTACAAATATATATTATGTCATTTTCATCCTCACTTTCAATATCTATTACGCAATGGGCCAAGTGAAGAATGGTTTGTTCCAAAGTAGGCACAAAGTCCTCGTTTGGTTCAAAACATTCCTCGACTTCAAAAGTCTCGGAAGCAAAATCATCGTCGAACTCAAATAATAAATCCAACTCATGTTCCCACAAACGATTTTCTTCCCGATAACGATTTTCAATTTTCTCATTTTCAAGCATACGCAAGCCCTCACCGAATGTCATAGGTCGAGGTGCGGATACTTGAAAATGGGAACTTTGAAAATTACCATCGGACTTAAACGAGAACTCATTATTATAGGAGTTTTGAAAACTATTGCAATTCATTTCAAAATTCCTATTATAAGGAGGCAAAGGCCCAAAATCATTATCATCATCATCAAAATACACGCACTCCAAAGCTTGACTTTTGTAATACTCGCCCAAAGTCATTTTAGATGTTGAAATTTTTTGGGATTCTAAGTATTGACCAAAAGTCATAGGTTTGCGAGAATTTTGAGAATTATCATAATGATTATCGAAAGAATTGGAATAAGATATGCTTATCCCAAAAATGGCTCGAAATGGCGAATTCCACAAAGATATGCGTGCACGAGAAATTCAAGTGTTTCTAAGTGCTCAAATGTGGAAGTCCTGCAAAAATATTAGCAAATAATACAAATAGAAAGAAAACACTACGAAATACTAAATCAAATAAAGTCAAAAACAAAATCATCCCGGGTAACGACGCCATTTTGATTAACGCGTGAAAAGTGTGTTCATGTAAGGACACAGTCGTTGTTTTCGTTTCACCGCAATAATACAAACAAACCTAAATTACAACTACACTTGCGATACAAGTATAGCGGTAAGTCGGGTATCGAAAATCCATAGAGAAGAGTTACTAGAATTTATAGGATTTAATACTCGTAAATAAAAGTGTAAAAAGGTGATTACAACCTAAATAGGAAAAGATGCGTAAAAGGGAAATATTAATCTAGGCGAGGGAAAATAAAACTATATTAACAAAGCGGTAAAAACTATAGGTTGCGTCGAATATCCCTCATCCGAGATAATTAGTATAAAATGGTCTCATGGGTCGACGAGTTATTACAAATGCGTCTCGTTTCAACAGTTAATTGAATCAAGGGTTGTCACGCTCCTAAATCTGCATAAAAGTCTAATAAGATTTTGGCGTCAACAAATACCCCAAAAATTACGCACGCAAGGTCGTAAGCACGGGACATACATGATATGCCCCTTCAAATCTCCTAGGCACAATAACTAGGATAACGCACCCGAAATAGACCAGTAAACACCATTACCAAAGCAAAGCAACACGTCAACCCGAGTGAGTTCCATTCAAAAATAACCTAGACTAAATTAGCTAGAAAGCATGTTAAAAATGCGATAAAAAGACGCGGTAAATAAACACAATAACACTACACTACAAATCAACTAAATCAAAGCATGTAAATAAAGCATGGACATCAAACTAAAAATCAAGAATAATGAAATGAAAACTATATTAATGGAGAGGGAAATGAATAGTGCAACTTACAAACCCAATTAGGTGTCAATCCAAAGAGAAATAAAGAAGAACTCTCCAAAAAACCCTCAAACCCTAAGCTATTTTAACCTAAAACGAATTATATAACCGAATATCTGATATTTACAACAAAATTGCTTTATATAGTAAGTGGAATAATATTAGAAAAGAAAAGAAAAGACAAAATATCAGCTGAAAATAGAGCATCGATCGATCGATCCCTTTTATCGATCGATCGATGGTAAAAATATCAGCCCTGTGTCTCAGCTCGATGGCAAAATTCTGAAGGATCGATCGATCGATCCTTTTGATCGATCGATCGATCAAGAAGGGATGCTTCCCCTTTCCTCCTGTTTTGATGTGTTTGGTTTTCTCCTTCGCTAAAATCGCCGTAGCTTCTTCGTTCTGAATCGGAATCATGAACCGTTCATGGTCACGCGAAGCTTGTGAGGAGGGATACAACTTCCATGTAGACGTTGGTCCAGGTGCCCAAGCTGTAAAAAGACTAAAATGCCCTTGAACGTGCGTTCGCGTACGAAAATCGAGCGAAAAGCGTCCGAAGTTCACACTTAGCATCTAAATACCTATAAAAGCTCAATTAACCACTGCAAAACATGTTATCATAGAAATCCGAGGTTGTCTGGTTAACGAGCATAAATATAGGGAATAAGATACTCGAGGGGGCTTCGGAGGATGAAATACGTAATATTTGTGTATTATCAACCATCCTATCGGTTGAGTTTTGAGTGTTATCGAGACTGTAGCAGACGCCGACACATGTGGGCTAAGCATAGTGTCAAGTGACATTTTAGGTACTACTTAGCAGTGCCATTTACGAGAGGTAGGTGTTGGTGCTGGGATCATTTGTCACCGTTGGTTATGGGCCGTGAGATGTTGTATAACGTAGGTATCACCCCACTTTCTTGTGTTCGTTACCCGTTTAGGATAAGAGATTCCTCCGAGTATTATCGATAGAGCACAAATAGGATGTTGAAGATAGATGTCTTTGTGTGTCGTACATATGTATACTGACATATATATATATATATATATATATATATATATATATATATATACACATTGTGTTATGCCTTGTATGGGAATGTGACCTCTTGGTCTATAGATGTAGACAATGCTTAATGATAACAAAGTCGGGTTAATATAACAATGTGGATAATTAAGGATGAAGATGAGTCATAATGAATAATGTGGTAGATAATTATTAATGAGAATAATAATTGGAGAATCTAAGAATGTAGACAATAATTAAAGAGAGTGGATAATGGGGTAGACAATTATTAATGAAAATATTAATTTGGTAGTCTAAGAGAATAAAACTTATTGTCTAATGGGGGTAGACGGTGAGGAGTATGCATTAAATTTCAAATAGTCTGAAGAGATAGACTAAGGTTATGGAATATTGTATGATGTAAAAATATGCACTAAGTTTATATCAAATTGAAACATTATGAAATTTATTCAGGGACCGGGGTGTTAAGTATAAATACACACTTTTAGTTAACACATAGCTAAATGTCTTATTCTTTACATGTCCGATTAATCAATGGGATTTGAAATTGGCTTTTTATTTGAGGATACGACTAGGACTGCTTTTAGATGAGAGGTAAGGTACTCGTTACGTATGAGCATCGATGGAGAGATGTGAAGTATGAGTTAGTAATATTTTCAATATTTACTGGTGAAGAATCCTTGCAACTCTAGGTCTCTGAACCAAATTATAAATGTTTTCCCCCCAAGTATTCTTAATGACAGGGATAGCAGGACTAACGATTGATCAGACTTTCAATGGCATTGAACGTAGTGGATTTTGATCCATTAATTATAGTGTAGTTTGTACTTCAACATTTGGTCATTGTATTTCATACTAGGATTCGTACGGGCATAAGCCTAAGAGTTTATTTATATCAGTTGTACTTAGCTTTACATTATGGACATTGTATGATGATTCAATTTTTATTCATGTATTAAATCAGTTTTATTCCAATGTTTTTATTTATTGTGGAATTGACATAGAATAAAGAAACTTATATTTTTAAGTACTGAGAATAGTATAATTTATTGATAAGCCCCACCTTAGGTGTACTAAGCCTGGCCAGCCTTTACGTGAGAAAATTGGGGTTATTACAAATACAAGTCAATGTGTAACTAACGCTTCAAAATGTGTTTGTTTTATGTCTAAATGAATATTTTTCCTAGGGGCATAAGTGTCGATGAAAATGAGAATTTATTTCAACGTAAAAGATTCCTTGTTACATATGGTCCCCTCCAATCGTTCTCACTACTTATTCATAGGCATGGGTGGAATAATAGGTTGGCCTCCCGTTGAAGAAAAAATGCTCCCGACGATCTTTGACTGGGCGGGGTAGGCAGAAGTTGATCCAGTAGATCAACTAGCAGTTTCGACTACTGCTCATTAAAGATTAAATACCCTAAAAGGTATTTGGAACCTTCGCTTTTTTAAAGAATTGAATACGAGGTGTTATTGGTATTCTTGTTACACCAACGACCTCTATACTTACCTTTCAATCTATCTCCACAAAGTGGACATCATCCCCAAATTCATCCATAACCTTCTATAGATGAATTTGTTATGATCTACACAAGTTAAATGTCGAAGTAGAGTATAGAACTGTTGAAACCTTTAATCTGATATGATGTAATGCTTGAAAAAAATTAAAGCCCCACTACCCACCTCTTCCTGCCTTTTTCTTTACAGATTGAGAAGAGACAATGTCTAACTTTGTTTTGTTCACATTTTCTGTTTTAGTCAAAAGTGGGAAACCAGCTAACCCCTATTTTTTTCTATTTTACTCCATAATTTATGAATTGTGTTCCTCCCCTTTTCTTAAAAAAAATTGTATATACAATGCTCCAATTTTTTTCTCAACGGACATACTTGAAAGAATGGCGCTCTCTCTCTCTTTAGGTAAACACTTGCAGAAATATTTTTATACAAAAATATTTCTTATCCACAATTACAACCGTGCACAGTTTTCTGAGACAAAAACTATTTTGGATTCTGGGTTGTTTTATCCTTGGGGTGACGGGGCATTATAAAGATTGCACTACAATTTTTTGGGAAGAGCCATGAAACATATTAAAGAAAGAGATCTAATTAGCGACTCATCCACGTTAATTTTTGCTGTTGGATTTTAGCATTTGGTAATTTCATTCCATTTTCTTATATTATATAGAAAATTTTTAAGGTTGTTTTATTTATCTACTATGGATTCCGAAAATCACTTTGTACTAAATAGTCTTAACAAATTTGAAGGGTTAAACTTCAAAAGGTGGAGACAAGAACATGTTGTTTTTTCTCATAACAAAAAAATTAGCAATCTGCATTATGTGAAATAAGCCTATTGTGTCAGAACTACCTAGAGCTAATGAGACTAGGGCTATTCATACTTGGGAAGAAAATATTTTTTTATCCAAAAATTATATTTTGAATTGTCTAAGTGACACTCTTTATGATTATTATGCCTTGTGCAATTCTTTCAAAGAAATTTGAAAAGCGCTTCAGAAAAATATGATATCGAGGAGGCTGGAGCTAAGAAATATGCAGTGATTCGTTGTCTAAAATTTCAGATGACGAATGATAAATAAGTTATTTTCTAGACTCATGAATTACAAAAAATTGCACATGATATTATTTCTGAAGGAATGAAACTGGATGAGCAGTTCTTGGTTAAATTACCTCTTGACTGGAAAGATTTTAAAAATACACTGAGGCATAAATAAATAAAATTAACTTAGAAGTCTCATCACTCATCTTATAATTGAGGAAGCCAAGAAACAAGATTATAAGGATGAAATTCTTGTAGTGTCTAATAACAAGAATTAAATTAGAACCATATTCCGATTGTTTGGGAACTGGATGGAAAAAATATAAAATATCATGAAAAAACCACAACCAAAATTTTTAACCGAATCAAAATTAGAAAAAGAATAAGTATCACTCTTCTAGAAATGGACACACAAGTAACACAGGGCAATTTCTCTGCTTTAGGTATAAAAAGCCTAGACATATAGCCTGCAAATATCGAAATGGATCTCGTCTTGCTCAACAGGAGACCCTAACCGAAGAGGACTTATGTGCCGTGATTTTTATAATTAATATGGTTAGTGGGACTGAAGGGTGGCAGGTTGATACTGACGATTCTCTCCATATTTGCTATGATTATTCTTGATTTAATACTTATTCCAAGGCTGAAGATAAGAGGGTATTGTTGGGTGGTTCCCACTCCACTAAGGTTATTGGTACTGGAGATGTGAAATTGAAGTTCAATTCTAGAAAAATTGTGGTGCTTAAAGAAGTGTTACACACTCCTGAGATAAGGAAAAACTTGGTTTCTGGCTATCTCCTCATCAAAGTTGATTTTAGTCAGACTTTCGGGGCATACTTTTTTTATAATTATTCCCCTGATTATGAGAAACGTTAGTATGTTTCCTTCTACGTGTATAGGGTTTAGGAACTTTCTTGTTCCTTTTGTAGACTTTATGAGTGGAAGTTTCCTGAGTATTGTAAGCAAATTGATCAAAAAACTCACCTAACTATTTCTTTCCAGAAATATTTTACTTCTTAAGCTGCCTTTGTAGCTTAAGGTCATTACAGAGAGAAGGAACCTCTTGAATGACAACACAGATAAGCTGACCATAAGTATATTGATGGTGGGGGATAAATATGCTATCATTAGCTTCTATCATCTGCAATCTAACTTTATCAGTGAAGAAAGTTGGAAGTCCATCAATGAATTTAGCTTTCCAATGCTTAGAGTTGGCGTCACTTCTCTGAGTAACCCTAGTAAGGAAGATATATTTGTACCACCTAAATTGGCTAAGGGTAGGGAATTATTGGTTTTGTAATAATTCTCTATTACGCTCCCCACTGTGATCACTACTGCCAATAAAATGATGAATAATAGCAAGTATTAAGGTATAAATAGCATCCTGGATACCTCTGTCTTGCATATGCTCATCTTTGATAATTTTTACGGCATTAACAATATCATTTCTTTGATTTTCTGTGAGGATATTTCTCCCCCAACCACGAAGAATTCTAGTGAAATCCTCAATGATCATTTGAGCAATACTTTGATCAATGGACATCTGATGAATCATCTCATAGATTTGAGCTTCAGATTTGCCATCAATATTCTAATCGTAAATGGTTTTACCATGGAAGTTGGACTCTGGATTCATCACAGAGTTTTCTTCGAAAAGGAGATTCTGAGGAGTTGGTCTGTGGTAGTAATTTCGAACAGGACCAACGTAGCCAATATATTACTGTAAGTAATTTTATTGACTTGGTTTTCAGAATTTTTGAAAGAATTTTCAAAGTCATGAACTTCTTCCAAGGGTAAGTCAAATTCTGAATCAGAATCAACGTGGGATAAGGTGTTAAGTTTTAACCCTTTGAGATTATTCTCAATCTCTTTTATTTGGGAGATAAAATCATTTTTATTACCCATTTTAAAACCTTTAACATCAATAGGAGGAAGAACTAAAGGTTGGCCAAGACTTTTCTTAAAGTCTTTAGATTTCTTAATACTAAGGTGTGTTTGGAGGTTCTCAATCATATTGAGTTGTTTTCCTATCGTATTAAGAATAAGATTAGTACAATTACCTTGCTTATAAATGGGATTCAACATAGTCTTATGGGTGACGAGTCTCTCTTCAGTTTCAAGGTTAAGAAAGTAATTTTCTTCTAACCATGGTGAACGACCACTTTGGTTAGTGCTTCCAACATCTAAGGAAAGGGGTTCAGTAGGAGGGTGAACAACAGATATAACGTTGTTATTCGCATTATTCGAATTTGTCAAATGTTTATCATCAGTTTTAAGAATCTGCTTATCCTTAGTTTCAAGAACAAAAAGATGCTCTTTAAATGTGATGATCATTAAGTTCATATAAAAGATAAAAATTATCATTTTATTCATGTTGGTTTGATACAAATTGCGTTTAAACCTTTGACCCTTTTTGGCATGAATGCATGTTTGCAAGCTACTCTACGTGATGGTCAGTGTACTAATTTTAGACAATCATTGATGGGAGCTATTGAAATTAGTCTTCGTAATGAACCTGTTTATTTTTATGTCTTTCCAAATATAACTTTGTCTTTATCTGATATGCACCTTTGTAAAGATTTAAGTCTTAGAGTTCAAACCAAAGGTTATAATTTTCTTTCGAGATCGAAAACTATTGGGATTATTTATAGGATTTATTACAAGGTAATGAATACTATGGCTCCTAATATTAAACAATTTAGTCCTTTTGGTAAAACTGTGTTAATTGACACACGCCTTATAGATTCTAATGTTCACACACCCAGAACTATAAGTGGGGACGAAATTGATTTCCTAGAGACTTGGGCAATAAAAAATGTTGTTCCTCCCCAACCTCGTCAAAATGAAGATATTAGGGATATAATTGAGGATAAAGATGGAGATATTTTCTCAAATTTCAGGAAATTTAATCGGTGTCAATCCTCTAGGAGTCATCCCTCTACAACCCCTTTTGTTACCTATCCTCCATCTACTTTACGCAATTCTATTAGTGAAGAAAATCCTAGGAACCATCCGTATCACGGTGATATGAACCTTCATGGTATCTTTACCCATGAACAAATACCCCATGGTATTTATGAGAAGAATACTTCTCAGTGTAGAGAATCTCCTACGCTGTCTGAAATGAACGTCGAACTTGAATCCACTTTCCTTGTCATGGTTTTTACAATTAATAGGAAAGAAATTAATGATGAATTTTATCTACCAGGTTACGCTAATTTTAGGTCTTGGTACTTTTCTAAGTATATCAAGGTTGAATTAGATAATTATAAGAATGAATTTTATAAATGGGTTGAAGATAATCAACTGGTTACTTCTTTTATGGCTTCATCAATATAAACAGAATTGTAATTGAAATATATTACTAACTTTTATTACAGACGGAATTTAAAACAAATACAAACGAACTTACAAACTTATAAGTGTCCATCGGAATATGACCGAAAAGTTCACAAACTTATTACAAATTTAGAGAGAGAGAGAGAGAGAGAGAGAGAGGGTAAAGAAAGATGTGAGAAATGAGGAAGGGAAGTCCTCAAGTTATACAAACAATAAAGGAATAAATAATTCCTATGAAAATGACCCGTGGGTCTCTCCATATTCGAGGTTGACAAAGTCTTTCGTCCTGAAGCATCAGCTATTGGGTCAATGGGTCCTACCACTTGTCACGAGGCATCGGCTACTGGGATTGTGGGTCCTACCACTTATCATCAAGATACCGAGATGGAGAAAGGTTTGTTTTCATGCGTCGGTGTGTTGACAGCTAGGGCCAGGTGGGCCACACTACACCAAAATGGGCAAATTGACACCCTTTAATCGGCCAGCCTTGTCACAATCATTGACCGTGAAAAAAAATCATGCTTTTTTTTGTCACGGTCATTGACCGTGATAATCATAGAAAGTTGTCACGGTCAATGACCGTGACATGTCCGTAACAATTCTGTGAGTAAAAAAAACCTCCCATTTCTTTTTTCCTGTTGATTCTCATTCCCTCCATTTCTCTCTCTCTCGCTCTCTACAAATTTGGTATGTTTGCTCTCTCTATTTCGCCTCCATTTATGTATATGTGTATGTATATGTGAGTGTGTATGGTGTATATATGTGTGTGGTGGGAGGGGAGGGGAGGGGGTGTTTGGGCATGTGTGTATGTATATATGTGTGTGTGTGTATATATGTGAGTGTGTGTGTGCATGTGGTGGGCAGCGGAAGTGGGGTGGAGGGGGCAGGGGGCAGGGTTGGGGGTGGGGGGGAGGGGGGCAGGGTGTGTGGGACCGTGTGTGTATATGTCCGTGTGTTTTTTTTAATTAAATTTATATTTATTTATTAGATATTGCCCCTCATATTGTAGACCCCCTTGTAAAAGAATTGATTGATTTAATATTGATTGGTTGTTAATTTTTTTTTAAATTAATAATTAGTGCCCCTTTCATATGCAAGTAGTATTACCCCTGATTGTAAGTTAGTAAATTAATAATTGTATACTTTAATTGTTAGTTTAATTGATGAAAAAAATTAATTGAGTAGATGAATTAGAAGGAGTATGGGATACACATTTATTGTTGCCATTGCGATTGGATTATAGTGGATCGATGTTGGGTTGGTTAATTTAAAAAGTGGCATGACCACTGGATTATTATCCATATGGGGGTGGGATTTTTCAACTTTTTTTTGAAAATTACTTTGTATAACGAACAATATATATATATATATATATATATATATAGTACGATAATTAAATTAAACATACTTGAAATTACATATAGTGCGCATAGATACTAGCCCTTCTGGTTCTTATGCGTACGCATTCAATAGCCCTTAGACCCGTTCTAGAGTCATTACCCCTGTAATGAGATCTCTCGAATTGTCCCATTTGGACAGTTTGGGAATGCATAATTTATGTATAATAATATTCTTAGTGGCTTAAAGCTATTACTTTTGGAGGACGTTCTACAGTCGTATCAGTTTATTGGGCGGGGTTGAACATAGGCTACCGCCGAGACAACTTTCAGGTTCAGAATTTGAAAGTAAATCTTTTAAATGTGGCCTTAATATGCCAGGTAAGAATACTAAATTTAAGAATGTCAAGCATAAGAAGACCCCAACTGGGAATAAAACTGAGACAAGAAAGGCATGGTCTAGGAGGTCAATTTTATTTGACTTGCCTTATTAGAAGAATAACCCAGTGCGTCATGTATTGGATGTGATGCATGGAGAGAAGAACTTCGATGAACATATTGTGGGCATTTTCCTTGGGGGAGTCATTCGAAGGATGGAGAAAATGCATGAAAAGACCTTAAATCGTTGAAACTTAAGCCACAACTATGGTTGAAAGAAAATAGTAAGGTAAGGACAATAATTCCCCCTTGTGCGTTTACTTTGACGAGTGGGGAAATGAAGGTGCTTTTAGACACAATATATAATTTGAAGGGCCCATCTAATTTTTCGTCCAACTTGCAAAGGATTGTGAATTATGCTACTCATGATTTACGTAAGTGTAAGTCCCACGGTTGGCATGTGATCATGCAATTGGTTCCTCTATTTTTTAAGCACTATTTCTCCAAGCACAAGGATTTGGAGAGGGATATTATGCAAATTAGTATTACCTTCTCACTCTTGTGTGAGAAGGTAGTCAATCGAGAACACATAGTGGCCACAAAATTGGCGGTGACCGAAGCGATTTGTGTGCTGAAGAAGTACTTTTCCCCAGCATTCTTTGACATAAGTGTTCACTTGTTGGTACACCTATGTGACGAGGCACTTCTTTGTGGTCTAGATATATATCGGTGGATGTATCCATTTGAAAGATTAATGAAAGTTTTTAAAGATTACGTCAAGAATACGCAATACATTGTAGGATCAATTGCAGAGGAATACGTCATCGTGGAGTCATCAATATATACTAGGGAATATATTCCTGACTCGACCAGCGTTGATGACACTAATGAGTTCAGCGATGATGGTGGTCATGTGATGGGAAAACGAGTGATATTAATGAGTTTGCAACATGAATAAGTAGCTCGTTATCTATTTGACACACATGAAGATGTCGAAGAATAGAAAAAGTAAGTTTAAATTATTTTAATGTTTAACATTATTTTAGAATATTTTAGATTATTTTATACATGATTAATTTTGTAATATGTAGAAAATATGAAGCCTGTGAGAACAATAAAAGACGAAAAATAATGGTACAATCAGACAGCGAATTTAGGTCGTGGTTGTCACAAGAGGTAATTATAATAAAAATGGTCATTATATAACGTTACATTACACTCAAACTTTACAACCCATCTAATTAATTTATCAATATTCTCAGCTCTTAAAGACGAGTGATGCGACATCAAGGCTTGGTCGTCTAGCTTCTGGACCCTTGTTCGTGGCACAAGAGTATAAAAAGTATCGATTGAACGGTTACATATTCAGCGTAAAAGTGTACGAGGAAAGTACAAATGTGCAGAATTCGGGCATTTCATATAAGGCTCTTAATTTCTTTCGAGCGAGCGCAAAAGATAAAAACCTCATTGAAGTTGAAATGACTTACTATGGTGTAATTCGAAATATATTTGAATTGGATTATATAAGTTTCAAAGAAGCTGTATTTTACTGTGACTGGGTAAGAGTTGAGGATAAAAATGCTTGTAAAGTTGATCATGTCACCAATTTGATCATGGTTGACTTGTCCAAGTTGAAGAACAACGACCACGTGAGCGATGAGCCATTTGTTTGTGCATTTCAAAAGGTTAACCAAGTGTTTTACTCGGATTATATAAAAAACGAGCCGCGGTCAATTATCCAACACGTGCCAAAGCGTCTAAATAGTAGTGTGGATGACTTAGCTGCTCCTACCGAATATCAATCCATTTTTTATGATAACCCGAATTTGAAACAATTTTACAATTTGTAATAAATATTCCAATTTGTACTTTATCAATCCATTTTTAATGCTTTTAATTTATTTGTACTTTATCATTTTTACTCTTGTGTAGTGTGCGTGTGTGTGGGCAGTAGGGGTGGGGGTGGGGATGTTTCGAATTTTTAGTAATTTTCCATATTATGAGCTAGATGTTGTTGTTTTGGAATTCAGAATTGAGGTGTTAAACAGTAACAATTCATTTGGATTTGTAGTAATTGTACATATTTGCATGTCTTCTTCTAATTCATTTTGATTTGTACTAATAACAACATTTTTTTTACAAAAAATGTCTCCTTCAGGTATTAAGGCGAGGATGATGATGCTGATTATGATGATGTCGTCTGGGCTAGGTGGTAGCGGAGGCGACGAGGGATCCTCGGCCCCTAGGCTCCCCAAATATGAAAAATTGGGGATGGTCATCGAGAAAAAAATGGGACTATTAGCGAGATCCCTCGAGCTGTTAAAGATGATCATCGGCCCGGGGTACACTAGTTAAAGGGAGGTGCCAAATGAGCTCAAGTTAGCTATCTGGGTGGCACTACAGGTAATGTATTTATATTTATATTTATATTTATATTTATATGAATATTTCAATTTCAATTTCAATTTAATTTCGATTTCGATTTCAATTTCATTTTATATTTATATTTATATTTATATTTAAATTTATATTTATATTTATATTTATATTTATATTTATATTTATATTTATATTTATTCGCAACTAACATTGTATTTGTTGGACAGGAACAATTCAGCCTGGATCCAAATCTACATGATTTCGTCTTGGAGCAGTTGAGGGAGCAACACAAGACATGAAAGAAAAATATGATGACCCCGTACTTTGGGAAGACCCGAGAGTCCGTTATCCGAATGTGTGAATCCGTCCCACCAAAGGAGCCGATCTCATTGGCACAATGGCAAAAGTTTATTGACAATGAGATCGAGGAGCGACAATTAGCATCTCGCCAATGGAGGAGGGAAAATCGAGCAAAAAAGACAAACATGCACTACTCCGGTCGGACGTCTTACGCAGAGGTGGATCATAGGATGATGGTAAGATTTAATTTTTCTATAACTACAAAAATATATTATTCTGCATTATTTTTCTTTGCGGGGCCGATACTAATTTTGCTTTATTTTATTTCAGGGGACAGTGAGTGGCCCTGGGGGTAGGCCACATAGGCTCGATACTTATGTGTCTATTCGGATGAATAAGGGTAAGGATAAAGAGGTGTCCCCGAGCGTCTCGGCCATGATTGTAAGTAACCGACAGTTTAGTTTTTGTTAATTACGTTATAATTTTTTTATTTACTTATTTTACTAATCATGTGCTTTTTGTCATATCAGGCAAAGCTTAAGGAAGTGCATGAGTCGCAGTCTGGAGGCGACGGTCCAAGATATGTTCTCATTCATGAAGCGTTCGTTGGGCGAAAACCGTAAGGGGAAGGGAAGGAGAAGGTAGTGGAGGAGGACGAGGTGCAGGATGACAAGGATGTGGACCTCGTTGCTTCATCGTCGACACGTGAGGACTTTGGTGATCCTCTCCCCTATTTGTCTCCCTTTGACCGATTGATGTCGACACATGGTTGGACGAGCGTGTTTTTACTGGATATATTTAATGGCCAGTGGATAGGGCGGGGTTAAGGGATTCGAATACCATCCAGGGTATGCCAGTTCATGGATGTTCGCTTCAAGACATTGAGTCCAAGGTGCACGTCACGCATGTGATACTCGAGAAGGAGAACTCGCCCTTGTGGTTGCGCGAATAATGCGGTACGATGTATATTGCAGGGTGTGTCAATTCGTATATCGTGTGGCCTACTCACCTCCTCAGAGCTAACCTTACCCCATACATGTAGTGACATTAATTGAATTGAATTATTTTAAGTTGTTACATTTGAATTATATTTGGATTATATCATGATGCATATTGTTTTGAATCTATATTTTCATTATCTCTATTTTATTTGGATATATGATGTTTGAATAGGTACAACGTTGCTATAACAGGGAGTGGACATACTGCCCAGCAGATTTTTTTTTCAAATTTGCCCAGAATTATCACGGTCATTGACCGTGATAAGTCCGTGACAAAGAAAACTTGTCATAGACTTGTCACATTCAATGACGGTGATAATTTTTTTATTAAAAGTCACGGATTTGTCATGGTTTATGACCGTGACAAAACTTGTCAAGGTTATAGACCGTGACATGACCGTGACACTTCCGTGACAACAAAAGTTGTCACCCCCAGAATTGTCACGGTCATTGACCTTATTAAGGTCAATGACTGTGACAAATTTGGCAGATTTGGTGTAGTGCCAGCTATCTCAATTCATCTAGGCCATCCTCTGGGTCTGAGTTAGGCAAGCTACCGTCCAACCTTCGAGTTGGAAAATCTGAACTCAGTGAGTTGAAAAAAGCCTCCGTTGTTAGCTCAGTGGTCATGTTGGTGTAGAACATATCCCCAATAAATTCATCATCGTCTGAGTTCTGGGATTCTCTAACCAGACAGAAGAAAGGGTTTTCGTTCTTGACTGAAGCCATGGATGTATCATCATCTTAGGGAAGAGGAATAGGATTTTTGTCTCCTCCAGGGTAGCTGAAAGCCTATCTGAATTGGCTTTTAGTGTAGTCCATTACTTTCTGTAGAAGCTCCTGCTCGGTTGCCTTAGGGAATTGATTCTTTAAGGCCAACTTTAAATCCTTAATAGGATTAGCTCCTGGCGTCATCTTCTCAACTGGAGGGGGTAAGTCTTCCACCATGGTCATGTAGTGTTTCAAGCTAACTTTTATTATAGAAATAGTAGTATTAATGTCAATACCACTCCACCATTGATATTAAAATATTCTTTCAAGTAGAGGAACATTAAGATGATTAACACTACATTGAAGATCCCACCTAGAGATCCAGAGGATATTGATTTCAGTAAAAAATAGTAGGGTATTAATCCCTATTGGGACCTTATTCTTCACTCTTAATTTTGGATGAAATTGAGACCAAGGTAGAAAAAGGTTTTCCTTAGCAATTTCATTAGGGAACATATCAATTCCCGGGCCAAATTTGTCCCACCAATTAATAACCCATCCTGGGTAATTATCTTTAAAGAGTTTGGGCACAATTTAAAAAACCAAGTATGCTTGTTCTCAGAGTTTTGATAATAAAAAGCTTTAGTCCAAGGCTAGACATAATCCCAGTAATAATAGGATCCAGTTTGTGAACTCAATTTTTGCGCTTTCAACGGATGAATTCCCCATTCTCGGGGAGAGAAGAACTTCTTCAAAACCGCCTTGCTATAAGTAATAAGGGATTTGAAATTTTTATGGTATTTATTAGTATGATTAAACATCACAGACTCCGTTTCTTCGATAATAGCCTCATATACCGTCCGGTATTTGCCTTCTTAAACATCATAATTATGTGTATCAAGGTAAAGGGACTTAATTTCCTAGGGAGAAGACAAAACTCAATACTTCTATCAATAGGGAGTATTTTCCCTTACCCAATGTTATGCCATAAAAATATAATACTAGTTTGAAAATTTTTCATTTTAGGAGCAGAGACGACTAATCCATTAGCCTTAATAACATTTTAAAAAAAAATTAAATGTTTAAAGTGTTGATCAATCGATTGTGAAAAGATAAGAATATCATAAATATATACAATAGAAAAATTAGAATAAGGATTAAAGATATCATTCATGATATTTTGAAATTCAGAGAGGGCATTCTTAAGCCCAAACGGCAAAACATTCCATTGGTAATGGCCAAATGGGACCACAAAAGCAGTTTTATACCGATCTTGTGGGGCAATTTGGATTTGCCAATATCCAGATTTTAAATGAAATTTGGAAAAGATAGTGGCAGAGTTAAGTCGATCATTATTTATTTCTTTCTTGTTTGTATAAATTGAGGACTTCTCTTCCTCATTTCTCACCTCTTTCTTTACTCTCTCTCTCTCTTTAAATTTGTAATAAGTTTGTGGACTTTTCGGCCATATTCCGGTGGACTCTTATAAGTTTGTAAGTTTGTTTTAATTTCCGTCTGTAATAAAAGTTGATAATATATTTCAATTATAATTCTGTTTATAATGATCCTCTCTTTTATGGTATCAGAGCCATGATTGGTTAAACTGTGTGTTAGTGTTTAGATTAGTAATAATAATGGTCTGAGATTTATGTCAGAACAGTAAGTTAGTATTCACCCAAATAGTAAATTACTGTTCACCAACGTGAATAGTAATTTACTATAAAAGATAGGCTGAAACACTACATGACCATGGTGGAAGATTCACCCCCTCCAGCTGGGAAGATGACGCGAGGAGCTAATCCTATCAAGGATTTAAAGTTGGCCTTAAAGAAACAATTCCCTAAGGAAACCAAGCAGGAGCTTCTACAGAAGGTAATGGACTACACTCAGAGCCAATTCAGATCGGATTTCAACTACCCTGGAGAAGACACAATTCTTATTCCTCTTCCCTCAGATGATGATACATCCATGGCTTTAGTCAAGAACGACAACCCTTTCTTCCGTCTGGCCAAAGAATCCCAGAACCCAGAAGATGATGAATTTATTGGGGATATGTTCGACACCAACATCCCCACTGAGCCAACAATGGAGGCTTTCTTCAACTCACTGAGTTCAACTTTTCCAACTCGATGGTTGGATGGTATCTTTCCTAACCCGAACCCAGAGGATGGCCTAGATCACTTGAGATAGCTGGCCCACCTGGCCCCATCTGTCAGCACGCCGACACATGAAGACAAACTTTTCTCCATCTTGTTAGCTCGATGATAAGTGGTAGGACCCACTAGACCAGCAGCCGATGCCTCGTGACAAATGGTAGGACCCATTAACCTAGCAGTCGACGCTTTAGGAAAAAAGACTTTGTCAGCGTCGAATATGGAGGGACCCAGAGGTCATTTTCTTAGGAATTATTTATTCCTTTCTTGTTTGTATAAATTGAGGACTTCTCTTCCTCATTTCTCACCTCTCTCTCTCTCTCTCTCTCTCTCTCTCTCTCTCTCTCTAAATTTGAAATAAGTTTGTGGACTTTTCGGCCATATTCTCGTGGAATCTTATAAGTTTTTTTTAATTTGTTTTAATTTTCGTCTGTAATAAAAGTTGGTAATATCTTTCAATTATAATTCTGTTTATATTGATCCTCTCTTTTATGGTATCAGAGCCATGATTTGCCAAACTGTGTGTTAATGTTTAGATTAGTAATAATAATGGTCTGAGATTTATATCGAAACAGTAAGTACTATTCACCTGAATAGTAAATTACTGTTCATCGATGTGAATAGTAATTTACTGTTCACATTAAAAACCTTTTTTAAATGATAATAATAAGGAGAAATAGAAATTTGGTTTTGATATGGACTGGTATTTGTCGCGTAATGGGTTGTCGTGTTGCCGTGTGAGGCATTGAGGCTTATTCCCGAGTAAATCGTTGACCACTGGGTGACATAAGTGATTTCTAATTCAGCTTATTGTATTCTTTTAAATCTAGATTTTTGATTTGCATAATATTTTCATGTCTCAGATTATACATTTATTACTATTCTAAATATTAACAATTGTATTATGGAATTAAACACCATAGATACACTAACTTCACAAGAGTTCATGAAGAACTCTTCCTTGATTGAATTTTATGTTCAAAAGGATTCGAACAGGTGGACTATTCCTAAGGTCCAGTCTAAAACTATTTATAACACCTACTGGTATAATTTTCGTAACAAGTACGCTATAACCATTGGTCTGAATGAGCATGATAAAACTATCAAGCCCTTTAAATGGGATGATCTTAAAGATCATATAAAAGATAAAAATTATTATTTTATTCATATTGGTTTGTTACAAATTTCTTTTAAACCTTTGACCCTTTCTGGCATGAATGCCGATTTGCAAGCTACTCTACGTGATGGTAGGTGTACTAATTTTAGACAATCTTTGATGGGAGCTATTGAAACTAGTCTTTGTAATGGACTTGTTTATTTAGATTTCTTTCCAAATATAACTTTCTCTTTGTCTGATTTGCAACTTTGTAAACCTTTAAGTCTTAGAGTTCAAACCAAAGCTTATAATTTTCTTCCGGGATCGGAAACTATTGGGATTATTTATAGGATTTATTACAAGGTAATGAATACTATGGCTCCCAATATTAAAAAATTTAGTCCTTTTGGTAATAATGTGTTAATTGGCACACACCTTATAGATTCTAATGTTCACACACCTAGAACTATAAGTTGGGACGAAATTGATTTCCCCGAGACTTGGGCTATAAAAAATGATTTTCCTCCCCAACTTTGTCAAAATGAAGATATTGGGGATATAATTGAGGATAAAGATGGAGATGTTTTCTTAAATTTTAGGAAATTTATTAGGTGTCAATCCTCTAGGAGTCATACCTCTATTGCCCCTTTTGTTACCTATCCTCCATCTACTTCACGCAATTCTGTTAGTAAAGAAAATCCTAGGAACCATCTGTATCACAATGACATGAACCTTCATAGTATCTTTACCAATGAACAATTACCCCATGGTATTTATGGGAAGAATACTTCCCAGCGTAGAGAATCTCCTACACCGTCTGAAATGAACGTCAGACTTTAATCCACTTTCCTTGTTATGGTTTTTACAATTGATAGGAAAGAAATTAGTGCAGAATTTTATCTACCAGGTTACGCTAATTTTAGGGCTTGGTACTTTTCTAAGTATACGAGGCTGAATTTGATAATTATTAAAATGAATTTTATAAATGGGTTGAAGATAATCAACTAGTAACTTCTTTTATGGTTTGGTTTTAAATGTTTTCCAAAGATAAGCATCTATTTGTTCTTGAAACTAAGGATAAACAAATTCTTAAAACTGATGATAAACATTTGATAAATTGGAATACTGCGAATAACCAAGTTATGTCTGCTATTCACCCTCCTACTAAACCCCTTTCCTTAGATGTTGGAAGCACCAGCCAAAGTGGTAGTTCACCTAGGTTAGAAGCAAATGCCTTCTTTAACCTTGAAACTGAAGAGAGACTCGTCACCCATAAGACTATGTTGAATCCCCTTTATAAGCAAGGTAATTATACTAATCTTATTCTTAATACGATAGGAAAACAACTCAATCGGATTGAGAACCTCCAAACACACCTTAGTATTAAGAAACCTGAAGACTTTAAGAAAAGTCTTGACCAACCTTTAGTTATTACTCCTATTAATGTTAAAGGTTTCAAAATGGGTAATAAAAATGATTTTATCTCCCAATTAAAAGAGATTGCGAATAATCTCAAAGGGTTAAAACTTAACACCTTATCCCACGTTTATTATGATTCAGAATTTGACTTACCCTTGGAAGAAGTTCATGACTTTTAAAATTCTTTCAAAAATTCTGAAAACCAAGTCAATAAAATTACTTATAGTAATATATTGGCTACGTTGGTCCTGTTCGAAATTACTATCATAGACCAAATCCTCAGGATCTCCTTTTTTAAGAAAACTCTGTGATAAATCTACAGTCCAACTTCCATGGTAAAACCATTTACGATTGGAATATTGATGGAAAATATGAAGCCCAAATCTATGAGATGATTCATCAGATGTCCATGTATTCCTCTATATGTAAGTAAAATGATGCCTCTGATCAATGTATTGCTCAGATGATCATTGCAGGTTTTACTAGAACTCTTCGTTGTTGGTGGGGAACTATCCTCACAGAAAATCAAAGAAATGATATTGTTAATGCCGTAAAAATTATCAAAGATGAGGATATGCAAGAAAGAGGTATCCAGGATGCTGTTTATACCTTAATGCTTGCTATTATTCATCATTTTGTTGGCAGTAGTGATCACAATGGGGAGCGTAATAGAGAATTATTATAAAACCTAAAATGTCCTACCCTTATCCAGTTTAGGTGGTACAAGGATGTCTTCTTTGCTAGATTTACTCAGAGAAGTGACGAAAACTCTGAGCATTGAAAAGCTAAATTTATTAATGGACTTCCTACTTTCTTCGCTGAGAAAGTTAGAAAGGAGATAAGCGAAGCTAATGATAGCATCTTTATCCCCTACCATTAATGTACTTATGGTCAGCCTATCAGCGTTGTCATTCAAGAGTGTCTTTCTCTCTGTAATGACCTTAAGCTATAAAGGTGGCTTAAGAAGCAAAATCTTTTTGGAAAGAAAGAGTTAGGTGAGTTTTGTGATCAATTTGCTTACAATACTCAGGAGATTTCCACTCATAAAGTCTCCAAAAGGAACAAGAAATTTCCTAAACCCTATAAATAAAGAACAAAACATACTAACGTTTCTCATAATCGGGGGGATAATTCTGAAAGAAAATTTGTTAGGGAAAAGAAAACCAACAAATCTAACCCTAAGTGTTTTAAATGTGGAAAATGTGGCCATTTTGCTTTTAAATGCAAAACATAAACTAAAATTAATAATCTTCAAATTGATGACCATTTGAAAACTCAATTATGCAAGATTTTTCTTAATTCCAGCTCGTCTGAAAATCTAGAGGACTCTTCTGAGAGTAATGATGAGTTTTATTATTTCCAAAGCTTAAGCGACTCAGATATCTCTAAGAAAGGAGATTGACAGTGTAATACTTTGACTAAGAGATGCAATCATCTCCAATCCATTATTCAAATGAATGGATTAAGTCTTAATGTCCTTACCAGTCAGCAACAATCCATGATTGATGTCATCAATCAAGTTACTGACCCTGACATTAAGGTCAATCTTATTAAGCCTTGCTATACCCAAGAAAATGCTCCTAATACGCCTAACCTCCTTTCTAAAACCCAGCAGTACGGCCTTACGGAGGTACTCAACAGTTTAGAAAAAGGTGCAGACTTTAATAAACTCGCTAGCATTAATGACCTAACGCACGAAGTCAATAACCTAAAAAATGAGTTAAGACAACTTAAGGATCAAAATAATAATAAGAAAATTGAGATTAATAATCAATAATGCTTTAAAGCATTCTAATCCAGAGACTTCAAGTACTGAAGATTCTGCGAATTATTTGGGTGTTATCAATCGTGTACCTAGTAAAAAATGGTACACTACTGTCAACTTGGTTATCAAAAATGAATTTACTCTATGTAACATCATTTCCCTCGTTGATAGCGGTGCTGATATGAATTGTATTCAAGAAAGAATTGTTCCCACTGAATACTTTGAGAAGACGACTCAATTCTTGTTTAATACTAGTGGTGAAAGCGCGGGCATTAAATATAGATTAACCAAGGTTGCCATTTGTAACAATGGAATTTGTTTAGATAGTACCTTCTTGCTTATTAGCGATTTACCCCAACAGATAATTTTAGGTACTCTCTTTTTATCTATGTTTATGCTTATAGATAAAATCGATTCTAGTGGAATATGCACCACCATTCAAAACCAAAAAAATGTTTTTGAATTTATCACTCAGCTAGAGATAAAGAAAATTAACTCTTTGACAACTAATATTATTTTCAAAGAAAGCCATTTAAATTTTCTTTAAAAAGAAATATCCTTTTTAACCATTAAACAGAACTTGGTTTTACCAAATGTACTACAAAAAATTAATGTTGTTAAAAAATAATTAATAAGTGAAGTTTATAGTGATATCCCTAATGCTTTGGGGGATATGAAGAAACATATTGTTACTCTTCCCTATGAATCAAGTTTTAATGAGAAATCCATCCCTACCAAGGCCAGACCCAGTCAAATGAAGACTGAGTTTCTTTACCTTTGTAAGAATGAGATTTAGAGTCTTTGCCTTCTTGCACATCATAATAACATGTATTAAGGTAAAGGGACTTAATTTCCCAGGGAGAACACATCTGCTTCTCGTCCTCTTCATTAAGGATGAGCATCAATTCCGAAGTCCTATGATTAGGAATGAAATCATAATTAATGGTTTCCAAAACTTCTTAAGCAGATTTGTTTTTGCTAAAGGGGTTAAGAGGGGAACTCAATTTTCCCATGTTCTGCGCGCTCAAGCGAAGAAATTCCAAATAATCCTGCATCGGTGGATACTGGTCGTCATTGATCATCATCTTCTATTTTCTAGGCCTCTATTGGGATTGCCCACAACCTCAGTCATGCCCTCTAGAAGGGCCACCCATTGATTCTACAAAAAATTTCTAGTTAAAAAATCAGGAAGAGAATTATTTTCACCTTTGATATGTTCAATATCAAAATCAAATGAGGATAGATTTTCTTGCCATCTGGTAAAAATTTGTTTGGAAATAATATTTTCCACATCTTTTTGCAAAACCTGTTTTACCGCACTACAATCAATACGTAGTAAAATTCCTGATTTAATAAATCATCCTGAAATTTGAAAATACATTTAACAACCGAAAGAATTTATTTTTAAATGGTAAAGTAATTTTTCTGGGCATCTTTCCAAGATTCAGAAGTAAAATGAACTAATTCTTCTTTTTTGGTTAAAGAATTGATTTGTTTTAAAATCCCACCATATCCTACATCCAAGGCATCAGTTTCAATAATTTTTGAAAATGAAGGATTAGCTAAAGTTAGACAAGGTAATTGCTTGCCTTTCAGTTTAAATTTCTGAAGAGCTTTAGTGTGCTCTAAAGTCCAAGGAGCAGGGTTATTTTTCAACCTGGTGTAAAGAATTGCACTGTCTTGTGCAAGATTCCTATAATAGTTACCAATATAATTGAGACTACCAAGAAATCTTTGGAGTTGAGTTTTTTCTTTTAATTCATCGGGAAATTTAGAGGCAAACTCAATACTTCTATCAATAGGGAGTATTTTCCCTTCCCTGATGTTATGCCCAAAAAATCTAATATTAGTTACGACTAATCTATTAGCCTTAATAACATCTTTAAAAAAATTTAAATGTTTAAAGTGCTGATCAATCAATTGTGAAAAGATAAGAATATCATCAATACATATAATAGAAAAATTAGAATAAGGTTTAAAGATATCATTCATGATATTTTGAAATTCAGAGGGGGCATTCTTAAGACCAAACGACAAAACATCACATTTGGCGAAGAACTAAAGGTTGGTCAAGACTTTTCTTAAAGTCTTCAGGTTTCTTAATACTAAGGTGTGTTTGGAGGTTTTAAAATGGGTAATAAAAATGATTATATCTCCCAATTAAAAGAGATTTATAATAATCTCAAAGGGTTAAAACTTAACACCTTATCCCACGTTGATTCTAATTCAGAATTTAACTTACCCTTGGAAGAAGTTCATGACTTTGAAAATTCTTTCAAAAATTCTGAAAATGAAGTCAATAAAATTACTTATAGTAATAATATTGGCTACGTTGGTCCTGTTTGAAATTACTATCACATACCAACTCCTTAGGATCTCGTTTTCGAAGAAAACTCTGTCATGAATTCGATATCCAACTTCCATGGTAAAACCATTTACGATTGGAATATTTATGGCAAATCTAAAGCCCAAATCTATGAGATGATTCATCAAATGTTCATGTATTCCACTATATGTAAGCAAAATGATGCCTCTGATCAAAGTATTTCACATATGATCATTACGGGTTTTACTAGAACTCTTCGTGGTTGGTGGGGAAATATCCTCATAGAAAATCAAAGAAATAATATTGTTAATGCCGTAAAAATTATCAAAGATGAATAGATGCAAGATAGAGGTATCCAAGATTATCTTTATAACTTAATGCTTTCTATTATTCATTATTTTGTTGGCAGTACTGATCACAGTGGGGAGCGTAATAGGGAATTATTACAAAACCTAAAATGCCCTACCCTTAGCCAATTTAGGTGGTACAAGGATGTCTTACTTGCTAGGGTTACTCAGAGAAGTGACGACAAATCTGAGCATTGGAAAGCTAAATTTATTGATGGACTTCCTACTTTCTTCGCTGAGAAAGTTAGAAAGAAGATGAGAGAAGCTAATGATAGCATCTCTATACCCTACTATCAATATACTTATGGCCAGCTTATCAGCATTGTCATTCAAGAGGGTCTTTCTCTCTGTAATGACCTTAATCTACAAAGGTCGGTTAAGAAGTTTTCATTACCTTCTGTAGAAGATCCTTCTCGGTTGCCATGGGGAATTGCTTCTTTAAGGCCAACTTTAAATCCTTGATAGGATTAGCTCATGACGTCATCTTCTCAGCTAGAGGGGGTGAATCTTCCACCATGGTCATGTAGTGTTTCAGGCTATCTTTTAATATAAAAATAGTAGTATTAATGTCAATACCACTCCATCATCGATAATAAAAGATTCTTTCAAGTAGAGGAACATTAAGATGATTAACTCTACATTGAAGATTCCATCTAATGATCCAAGAGATATTGATTTCAGTAAAAAATATTAGGGTATTAAGTCCTACTGGGACCTTATTGATCCCTCTTAATTTTGGATGAAATTGAGTCCAAGGTAGAAAAAGTTTTTCCTTGGTAATTTCATCAGGGAACATATCAATTCATGGGCCAAATTTGTCTCACCAATTGATAATCTATCCTGGGTAATTATCTTTAAAGAGTTTGGGCACAATTTAAAAAAACAAGTATATTTGTGCTCAACGTTTTTATAATAAAAAGCTTTAGTCCAAGCCTGGACATAGTCCCAGTAATTATAGGATCCAGTTTGCGAACTCAATTTTTGCGCTTTCAACGGATGAATTCCCCATTCTCGGGGAGAGATGAACTTCTTCAAAACTGCCTTACTATAAGCAATAGGGGATTTGAAATTGTTATGGTGTTTATTAGTATGATTAAACACCACAGACTCCATTTCTTCGAGGATAGCCTCATATACGGTCCGGTATTTGCCTTCTTGCACATCATAATTATGTGTATCAAGGTAAAGGGACATAATTTCCCAGGGAGAAGACATTTGTTTCTCATCCTCTTCATTGAGGATGAGCATCAATTCCTAAGTCCTTTGATTACGAATGAAATCATGCTTAATGGTTTCTAAAATTTCTTTTGCAGATTTCTTATTACTAAAGGGGTTAGGAGGGAAACTCAATTTCCCTTGTTCTGAGCGCTCAAGAGAAGAAATTCCAAATAATCCTGCATCGGGGGATATTGATCGTCACTGATCATCATCTTATGTTTTCCATATGAATAGTAAATTACTATTCATGGCGGTGAACAATACTTTACTATTCTGGTGAATAGTAACTTACTGTTCTGGCATAAATCTCTGACCATTATTATTACTAATCTAAACATTAACACACGGTTTATCCAATCATGGATCCGATACCATAAAAGAAAGGATCAATATAAATAAAATTATAATTGAAATATATTACCAACTTTTATTACAGACGAAAATTAAAACAAATTAAAACAAACTTTTAAAGTTATAAGAGTCCACCGGAATATGACCGAAAAGTCCACAAACTTATTACAAATTTAGAGAGATAGATAGAGAGAGAGACAGAGAGAGAGAGAGAGAGAGAGAGAGAGAGAGAGAGTAAAGAAAAAGGTGAGAAATGAGGAAGAGAAGTCCTCATTTTATACAAACAATAAATGAATAAATAATTCCTAAGAAAATGACCCGTGAGTCCTTCCATATTGGAGGCAGACAAAGTCTTTTGTCCTGAAGCGTCGGCTGCTGGGTCAATGGGTCCTACCATTTGTCACGAGGTGCCGACTTCTTGGCCAGTGGTTCCTACCACTTATTATCGATCTACCGAGATGGAGAAAGGTTTGTCTTCATGCGTCGGCGTGCTGACAACTGGGGCTAGGTGGGCTAGCTATCTCAAGTCATCTAGGCCATCTTCTCGGTCCGGGTTAGGAAATCTACCGTCCAACCTTCGAGTTGGAAAAGTTGAAGTCAGTGAGTTAAAGAAAGCCTCCATTATTGGCTCAGTGGGGATATTGGTGTCGAACATATCGCCGATAAATTCACCATCTTCTGGGATTTTTCGGCCAGGCAGAAGAAAGGGTTGTTTTCTTGACTGAAGCCACGGATGTATCATCATTTGATGGAAGAGGAATAGGATTTGTGTCTTCTCCAGGGTAGTTGAAAGACGATCTGAATTAACTTTGAGTGTAGTCCATTACCTTCTGTAGAACCTCCTGCTCGGTTGCTTTAGGTAAATGCTTCTTTAAGGCCAACTAGGGAAATATCCTCACAAAAAATCAAAGAAATGATATTGTTAATACCATAAAAATTATCAAAGATGAAAAAATGCAAGACAGAGGTATCCAGGTGTGACCCCCCGCCTAATAAAATACCAGGCGATCACTCCTGTACCAAATTAAAACATGAGTCGCATATGGTTCATTCTTAGCATCAGTGTCGAAAACAAAATTAATTACTAATAACCTATCAGGCTGGCGTCAAAATTTTAATTAACTAATATTTTTAAACAAACCATTCAATAAAAAAATCCACACATTTTATACATAAAGGAAACTGAGATGAAATAAAAAAAATAACCGAACACTCGATTTAACATAATACAACCAAAACGAATTCTGCAATAAAAGGTAGTGAAAGAATAAATAAATGCAGTTGGGCTTTTGCCCAGAGTAATACTACAATGCTTCTTATCTAGATCGCTAGAATATAAGCGTCTAAAAGAAACTTGCATTCATTCACAGTTGCTGCAGCCAACGTCAGACTCGAAGGAATCGTCATCCAGACGTCCCTGTGTCTGGACACCTATAAATATATATGTATAGCAAAAGAGAGGAAAATAGATAAATGGGTCAGAGCCCGACTTGTGAAAATATCTTGCAAGTGCATATATGCTTTACTTAAGAAAAATATGTTTTATCTCATATTTAAATTAGTATCGCACTCCCATGAGATACCCCTCACCCCTCTTCTAATGGTGCACACCTATCGCATCCCTCTAAATATCCTAGTCAAGCTACCCTGCCTAACTAATCCGTCACCCCCAAACAATAAAAGACCTAAGTAAACCAAGTACTAAGGTCTAAACTTCTCCCCAATCTCAACACTTTGCCATGTTCGTGCGTGGGGTGTCTCGCGAAGAGAAATCCAAACAAGGAACCCCCCTGATACACTACTACTTGGCAGTGTCGATCGTCGAGATCCATTAGATCCTCAGTACACAACGTATATATATACATACTCATTTAATAATAAACATATAATACTCACGTTAATTTACCAATCATAATTCAAGTCCGGATAAATCTCCCGGAATGAGAATAATTCCGTATTCATTTATCTCTTTACTATAGATAAAGATATATGATATCTCCTTCTCATATACAGGTAATATACTATGCACACAAGTATAATAACCATCCCAGCGAGCTATAACTCGAGGATGCAGTCTCATAGTGCCTATCCAAATCCGGGTTTACTCACTCTACCCCGGTACTAAGGCAGACTTACTCCTAGTCATGGCAAAAATACACAATGGTGGAGGCGATCATATTCCCCCTATAAGTGGAGTACACACATCACACCCAAACGCAGGACGAGATGACCTGGGGATGTACTCTCCCTTCTCCTCAAGCCAAGGGATTCACCCACATCGCGCAACCTCCCTGGATCGCACTAGAGAAATATAATCTAGCTGTTCCAACCCTACATTAAAGGAAAACCCGTGGAACCAGCCTCTAAGATACAAACATACCAATCACACACAGATATATATGTACATTCATATCATATTATATATACTTTAACAACGTCGTATATCTAATCTATGTTACTTCTCAAACATATATATATGGCTATAATTGCTGAACTCTCATAGCGATAGCTAATAATCCCGAGTGTTCCCATTCGTAATGGTATCTAAGTATTCACACACTTCTTATACTAAACTCATTAGTATTCTCTTACTTAGAATATGACTCGAACCTTAATCACATTAAGGATTTATATACTCTTCGAATATCCTAATTCGTAATAATTTAATAAGTATACCATCAACTTACTTTAATCCTACAGATATCACACCCTAGGATTTTCTCGATTAAAATTGGCCCATGTTTATTTGAATCGCATAAATATAACCACACACTCTGGCCAAAAGATTCCCTCAAATGTCTCGTCCCAACCATTCATTAAATCCATACCCCAGTTCGTACACTAAATTAATTCGAGGTTTCCTCTTTCCTACTCCGGTTTACTCACCCCTAAAACCATCATCTAGGAGTCCTAATGTCATATCTAGAATCCCCTATAATAGTCTCCAAAACCACAGTTTAAATTTTCCCTAATCTTAAAAGAGAAGACCTTAAAAATCTGCCAGAATCGAATCGATTTGGCCTGTCTGAATCGATTCGCTGGCCGCCAAATCGATCCGTCCTGTCCGAATCGATTCGAAATGGTTATACATTCAAACTAGCGCATACCGAATCAATTCGGCTGGTCCAAAAATACCAAATCTGTTTAGGGTTTATATATACCCAAAAACCCAAAATTCAATCCAATCTCCACTCTTAAGGTTTCTAATCCCAACCAACAATACTACAAACATCTAATCTATGTTTCACAACAATCACATCAATTAATTGGGGGATTAAACCAAATTTTCTTGGATTTATACCCAAAAATCCTTAAAGCCCTAAATTTGCCATTTCCGCCGTTTCAGTTCCATTTTACATTCCATTAACATGGTTTTAAGCCTAGAAATCATTTAGAGTTTACAACACCTTAATTTGTAAACTCATACTCAAATTTTTCCAAATTTCCTTTAAGGGTTCTAACCCAAAATATCATAATTTACCAATTATGACATGATATGAGTCGAATCCCGCGGAGTATTGGCCGGAATCTCCCTTTTCCTTCCTCTCTTCTATTTCTCTTCTTTCTCTCTTTTCTTTCTTTATTTCTTTCCTCTATCTTACTCTCTCGAGACTTATAAGAGAGAAATAAGGGCTTGTCCCTTATAAACCCAAAAATGACTCGTTTACTCAATTACGAGTCCCTACTGGTCTAAAAAATCTTGGAACCCAAATACTAACCCCGGATAATCTATTCTGATTATCTCGGTGATTCTGAAACCAACCGCGCACTCAAAATCTCCATCCGAGTCACTTAACTACAATTCACTAATTAAATCCAACACATCTCGATACGGGTTTTCCAATTAAAATATTATCCATTGTTGCTTTACCCAATTGCGACATGTACTTAAAATAATCCAAATTATTTACTTAATCCCAAAAGTAAATATAACATACATTGAAAATCATATAACCCGCGTAAATTCCAAATATTATTATTCACGATAATTCCTCAAATTTCCAAATTACACTTACTTATGATTTTTTAATTATCCATAAAAGTGCAGGGTGTTACATTCGCCCCCCCCCCCCCCCCCCTTATAACATAATTTCGCCCTCGAAATTTAGATACAACCTGAATCACCAAAATCACGACGTCCTAATACACCGAAGTCAAATGGTACTACCCAATGGTGTCCTACCATGTACCTATTAATGATACTCACCTATCTCGAGGCGTATATTCTACCACACTAGCATAATTAAATCTCTATATGCTATAACGCTACCTCACTCATAAAGTTGACTCTCACATCACATCACACTCATAGTTTATAGTACCAAATATAGAGAAAACGATCCTATAGACGCCGCTCTAACGTCTAAATCTCACTGGAGAATCACAATTCCAAGTGTCCGCTCTTCTACATCAGGATATCTAATTTTCCTCAGAAAGAAAACTACTATAACGCTTGACTACTCCCATTAGTCCCATTATTTATCTCGAGCATGCTACCTCTTATTGCCCTATACAATTTGATTATCGCGTACCTCTTACGACATTCCATCCAACACACTCCAAAATCCATTTATGATTGCCTCACGGTATAATATTCAACTTTATATACTATGCCCCTTCTATTTTAGGCGGTATATAAAACCAACTTACGAGGGTGCCGACACACCTTATAACCCATGCTTCTCAACACAACTATTATAAACGTCCAACACGTACACTCTCTCTAAACAATGGGCCTTATTTCCTCGGCATAATACTCACACATGGGTTTTCCTAACCCGCAAAATTCAATTCTTCCTATACCTGAGATTCCCATCCTTCTCAAGGTTAACCCACCAATCTTCTTGTGGTTGACTCCCAACAATCTTCTTATATCTACGCCACTAGTCCTACTTGCTTTACTTCCTAGTAACCCTACTATTGGTGTGTTTCCTACACACGCAAAATGAGTACTATCCTAACTAAATCCCTAGTGCCCAAGACCTCTCTCAACTTCCGACATTTGCTCGGTTTCATGGGTGGGACGTCATGCAAAGCGAAATCCAAACAAGGAACCCTCCCGTTATACTACTCCCTCACATCGTCGATCATCGAGATATAATGGTCTAAGGAACACCAGTGGGACGTCCTAAGTCCTAACTTCCTAGCCTACTAACGTACCTCTACCATTATGTGTTTCCATCTTAGCGAAATGGAAAGTCTAACAAATCGGGGGACCTACTCTCTACAAAAAAAATGTTAAAAACATTGTACCCAAAACATTCTTCCTCCAAAATTTGCCTTTTCATTAAGGCCTGGCTACAAGAATTAAATCAATTTCCTTTACCCTGCCTCACCCACATACTCGCGGTGAGAGAACCATTTCCAGTGCTTTTCCACAGCACATAGACTTTTATTAGCCCCTAGTCATCACATGGATCTTGGCTAATTCTACCAAAATCAATATCCTAGTATGCAGTAACATCTCTCCACTCCTAACGTCATTAAGGTTCGTGCGTGGAGCGTCTCGCAAGCGAAATCCAAACAAGGAACCCCTCATATACACTACTACTTAACTTTGTTAGTCGTGGATGTATGTCAGGGCAAAACATGATAAATAAAAAAAATCCTGCATATCCCCATGCACTTAAAGTCATGCTAGTGAAACATTTACTCACCGAAGTTCCATATAAACATATAATAAATGCGAGCTCGACGTGTATCGAGGTGTGGTATTGCAACAACAACCTGCTCCACCCTGGAACCGCGAACACGATAGTCTTGCAATCATTAGCCTGCTATCGCTTCGACAATCCACAAATACACTACTACTCATATAACAAACACAAAATGAGCAATACAAACCATATATAAATTCAAAATATCAACACCCTCTTTTACAGGGAATGAAGGAAAATAAAACCCCGCTACCGGGGAAAACCACATAGACATACGCTATATAGTGTTATCGATACCTCCACAAAGCTCGAATCACACACGAATCTAGGGCTAACAAAATTATCGTGATGCTATGCAGCCGCACACAAATATACCTCCTTCATCTGAGGTGAAACTCACAATAATAACTTCGCTAGTCTATCTAACTGCTCCGATTGGTTCCCTGACGTGGCATTTTTGTCTTAACCGAACCAAAATTACTTAAATCAATGCTCCATCTGAGCTTCCTACTCTTGTCCTTTAATTCCTACTGGGTAAGGACTACTTGGGTGGTTCTATACTCCACATTGCAACCTTCCCCCAACTCCGACCACCCTGGCCATTTTAAGGTTATCAGTATCTCAGACTCCATAGCCTTAATCCTGATGATTGCCTTCATAGTTCCCTTAACTTCTTCGTTAAAAGGAAACTCCATTACTGGCTTCAACATCCCTGGTTCAATGAATTCCCCTGGTGGATGTCCCCTAATGGGGTTTCACGAACACAAACTCTCCATAGGTATTAGGAACACTTTCTAATGTGTCTATTATTCTTCTGAAGGACTCTCTCTCCTCATTGTACCTACCGTACTTCATCATAAGGTTCACTTCTCCATATCACTCTTTATTCACTGTCGGCCTCTGACTGATCCTTAGGTGAATAATTCAGACTGCATTCTTTTCACTCCTGATAAACCAAAGGAACTAACGGTTATATCCATCCGTAAGATCCCTCTATGAGCGAAATATCTTGCTTCCTTAAACATAGTGACTATTGTTTCTAACCATTCCAACATTGATCCCACGAGTGAAAAATTTTCCTCAAATTTTCACATATGGGTATTTCCATACCCCACTCTAAGTCAAAGCTCCCGAGCCTTCTACTCCCACTGAATACAACTACACTGCCTTTGTATGACTTAACTTCAATGTATGGTCCTTATCAAAGACCTCTTTCAAACTTTTTCCCCAACGTACTTCATGGGGTAATTCAAATTTAGCATATCCCTCTACTACAGCAGCACTTGGATGATTATAACTATTATACTTTAATAGTCGTTGCAGCGATTCAATGAAAATGCCATAAAGGCAGTGACCTCTGTTGCGGTCCTCATCCCCATCTTTAACTCATAGCTCCAACTAAGTCTTTCCTCCTGCTTCCCTCACAACAGTCTTCTATGGTCGTCCTTCATCGATCAGCACACGAACCTCCAATAAGCACGCAAAAGATTTACTATAGTTTTATATAATAACAGGAGAATGAAATCTCACAAGAGGAATTAACAATCCTAATCCTAAGACTCTATATCAAATCGAGAGCAATGCTGAAAACGTAGTACGTCCACACAGATTCCTAAGGACACTAGAACCTGATGCTCTGATATCATTTGCGACACCCCGCCTAATAAAATACCAGGTGATCACTTATGTACCAAACTAAAACATGAGTCGCATATGGTTTAGTCTTAGCATCACTATTGAAAAACAAATTAATTACTAATAATCTATTAGGCTGGCGTCAAAATTTTAATTAACTAATCTTTTTAAATAAACCATTCAATAAAAACATCCACATAGTTTATATATAAAGGAAACTGGGATGAAATAAAAAAAATAACCGAACACTCGATTTAACATAATACAACCAAAACGAATTTCTAAATAAAAGGCGATGAAAGAATAAATAAATGCAGTTGGGCTTTTGGCCTGAGTGATACTATAATGCTTCCTATCTAGATCGTAAGAGTATAAGCGTCTAAAAGAAACCTTCATGCATCCACAGCTGCTGAAGCCAACGTCAGACTCGAAGGAATCGTCATCCAGGTGTCCCTGTGTCTGGACACCTATAAATATATATGTATAGCAAAAGAGAGGTAAATAGATAAACGGGTCAGAGCTCGAGTTGTGAAAATATCTTGCAAGTGCATAAATGCTTTATTTAAGAAAAATATGTTTTATCTCATATTTAAATTGGTATCGCACTCCCATGAGATACCCCTCACCCCTCTTCTAATGGTGCACACCTATCGCATCCCTTTAAATATCCTAGTCAAGCTACCCTGCCTAACTAATCTGTCACCCCCAAACTCTGAAAGTCCTAAGTAAACCGAGTATTAAGGGCTAAACTTCTCTCCAGTCTCAACACTGTGCCATGTTCGTGCGTGGGGTGTCTCGCAAAGCGAAATCCAAACAAGGAAGCCCCCCGATACACTACTACTTAGCAGTGTTGATCGTCGAGATCCATTAGACCCTAAGTACACAACATATATATATACATACTCATTTATTTATATACATATAATACTCATTTTAATATACCAATCACAATTTAAGTCCGGATAAATCTCCCGGAATGAGAATAATTCCTTATTCATTTATCTCTTTACCATAGATAAAGATATATGATATCTCGTTCTCATATACAGGTAATATACTATACACACAAGTATAATAACCATCTTAGCGAGATATAACTCGATGATGCAGTCTCATAGTGCCTATCCAAATCCAGGTTTACTCACTGTACCCCGGTACCAAACTAGACTTACTCATGGCCATGGTAAAAATACACAACGGTGGAGGCAGTCATATTCCCTCTGCAAGTGGAGTACACACATCACACCCGAATGCGGGACGAGATGACCTAGGGATATACTCTCCCTACTCCTCAAGCCAGTGGATTCACCCATATCGCACAACCTCCCTGGATCACACTAGAGAAATATAATATGGCTGTTCCAACCCTACGCCAAAGGAAAGTCTGTGGAACCAGCCTCTAAGATACAAACAGACCAATCACACAAACATATATATGTATCTTCATATCATATTATATATACTGTAACAATGTCGCATATATAATCTATGTTACTCCTCAAACATATATATATGGCTATAATTGCTAAACTCTAATGGCGATAGCCAGTAACCCCGAGTGTTCCCATTCGTAATATTATCTAAGTATTCGCAAACTTCTAATACTAAATCGATAAGTATTCTCTCACTTAGAATATGACTCGAACCTTAATCACATTAAGGATTTATATACTCTCCGAAGGTATACCCTCAACTTACTTTAATCCTATAGATATCGCATCCTAGCATTTTTTCGATTGAAATCGTCCCATGTTTATTCTAACCGCATAAATATAACCACACACTCTAGACGAATGATTACCTCGAATGTCTTTTCCCAACCATTCATTAAATCCATACCCCTGATCGTACACTAAATTAATCTAAGGTTTACTCACCCTCAAAATCATCATCTAGGAGTCCTAATGTCATATCTAGAATCCCCTATAATAGTCTCCAAAACCATAGTTTAAGTTTCCCCTAAACTTAAAAGAGAAGACCTAAACAATCTGCCAGAACCAAATCGATTCGGCCTGTCCAAATCGATTCACTGGCCGCCGAATCGATTTTCTAGTCCGAATCGATTAGAAATGGTTCTACTTTCAAACTGCCTCATACCGAATCAATTCGGCTTGTCCAAATTGATTCGGCCTGCTTAGGGTTTATATATACGCTAAAAACCCAAAACCCAATCCAATCACCATTCTTAAGGTTTCTAATCCCCACCAACAATACTACAAACATCAAATCTATGTTTTACAACAAACACTTCAATTAAATGGGGGATTAAACTAATTTTTCTTGGATTTATACCCAAAAATCCTTAAAGCCCTAGTTTTGCCATTTCCCCCCATTTCAATTCCATTTTACATTCCATTAACATGGTTTTAACCCTAGAAATCATTTAGAGTTTACAACACCTTAATTTGTAAACTCATACTCAAATTTTCCCAAATTTACTTTAAGGGTTCAAACCCAAAATCACATAATTTACCAATTATGATATGAGATATACACACTAAATTAAATAAAGCAAGTAAACACTTGCCTGGAGGATAAAATCCGAGGACCTCGAGTCGAATCCCGCGGAGTTTTGGCCGGAATCTCCCTTTTCTCTCCCTTTTCCTTCCTCTCTTCTCTTTCTATTCTTTCTCTATTTCTTTATTTCCTTTCTCTTACTCTCTCGAGCCTTATAAGAGAGAAATAAGGGCTTGTCCCTTATAAACCCAAAAATGACTCGTTTACTCAATTACGAGTTCCTACTGGTCTAAAAATTCTCGGAACCCAAATACTACCCCCGGATACACTAGTCGGACTATCTCGACCATTTCGAAACCAACCGTGCACTCGAAATCTCCATCCGAGTCACTTAACTACAATTCACTAATTAAACCCAACACATCTCGAAAAGGGTTTTCCAATTAAAATATTATCCTGCGTCGCTTTACCCAACTGTGACATGTACTTAAAATAATTCGACTTATTTACTTAATCTCAAAAGTAAATATAACATACATCGAAAATCATCTAACCCCCATAAATTCCAAATATTATTAATCACGATAATTCTTCAAATTTCTAAATTACACTTACTTATGAATTTTTAATTATCCATAAAAGTGCGGGGTGTTACACCATCATGTTGTTTATACCTTAATGCTTGCTATTATTCATCATTTTGTTGGCAGTAGTGATCACAGTGGGGAGCGTAATAGAGAATTATTAGAAAACCTAAAATGCCCTACCCTCAGCTAATTTAGGTGGTACAAGGATGTCTTCCTTGCTAGGGTTACTCAGAGAAATGACGAAAACTCTGACCATTGGAAAGATAAATTTATTGATGGACTTCCTACTTTCTTCACTGAGAAAGTTAGAAAGAAGTTGAGAGAAGCTAATGATAGAATCTCTATCCCCTACTATCAATATACTTATGTTCATCTTATCAGCATTGTCATTCAAGAGGGTCTTTCTCTCTATAATGACCTTAAGATACAAAGGTAACTTATGAATTTTTCATTACCTTATGTAGAAGCTCCTGCTCGGTTGCCTTAGAGAATTACTTCTTTAAGGCCAACTTTAAATCCATGATAGGATTAGCTCCTGGCGTCATCTTCTCAACTGGAGGGGGTGAATCTTCCACCATTATCATGTAGTGTTTCAGGCTATCTTTTATTATATAAATAGTAGTATTAATGTCAATACCACTCCACCATCGATAATAAAAGATTCTTTCAAGTAGAGGAACATTAAGATGAGTAACTCTACATTGAAGATCCCATCTAGAGATCCAAGGGATACTGATTTCAGTAAAAAATATTAGAGTATTAAGCCCTACTGGGACCTTATTCTTCCCTCTTAATTTTTGATGAAATTGAGTCTAAGGTAGAAAAAGTTTTTCCTTAGTAATTTCATCAGGGAACATATCAATTCTTGTGCCAAATTTGTCCCACCAACTGATAACCCATCCTGGGTAATTATCTTTTAAAGAGTTTGGGCACAAGTTAAAAAACCTAATATGTTTGTGCTCATCATTTTGATAATAAAAAGCTTTAGTCCAAGCCTGGACATAATCACCGTAATTATAGGATCTAGTTTGCGAACTCAATTTTTGCGCTTTCAATGGATGAATTCCCCATTCTCGGGATGAGATGAACTTCTTCAAAACCGCCTTGCTATAAGCAATTTGGGATTTGAAATTGTTCTAGTGTTTATTAGTATGATAATATCTCTATCCCCTACCATCAATATATTTATGGTTAGCTTATCAGCGTTGTGATTCAAGAGGGCCAACTTTTATGCTTACACATTAGAGGAGGAACTTAATACTCTTCAAGAAGCTTTATCTTTTTTAGATTCCGATTTATGACAAGAGGCTATTATTGATTAAATGGAATTCTTAGAAATTAACAAAACATGGCATTTAGCGGATATTCCACCGGGGTGTAAAATAATTGGTTGCAAATGGATTCTTAAAAAGAAATTAAAACCCGATGATCTGTTGAAAAATATAAGGCACGCCTAGTTGCCAAACGTTTTAGACAACGTGAAAACGTTGAATTTTTTTATACATTTTCACCCATGACTATAATTACGTCTATACGTGTACTATTGTATTAGTTTATTTAAATGATTTAATTGTATACACTAGATGGATGTTAAAATTTCCTTTTAAAATGGTGAATTAGAAGAAGAGATTTATAAGGACCAACCGGGAGGTTTTTTTACGCGGTCAAGAAAATAAAGAGTGTAAATCAAATAAATCTCATTATGGACTAAAACAGGAGCCTAAATAATGGCATGATAAATTTAATATCTTAGTAATCTCTAATGGTTTCAGAACAAATGAAAATGACAAATGCATTTATTATAAATATGAAAATAATATTTGCACTATAGTACATATCTTTATGGGGATGACTTGCTTATATTTGGATCTAATATTTATGTCGTAAATATGTTAGATCTTTATTGTGTGTTATATTTGATATAATATATATGGGTGAATCTAGTGTAATATTAGGAATTAATATTACTAGAGCTGAAAAGGAAATTTCCTTAGACCAATCTCATTACATTGAGAAATTTTAAAGAAATATAATTACTTTAACTGTAAACTTGTTAGTACTCAATTTGATGCTAGTGTAAAGTTGTTCAAGAACACTAGTGACAGTGTTAGCCAAACTAAGTATCCGAGCATAATTGGTAGCCTACGTTATGCTACAAATTGCACTAGACCTAATATAGCTTATGCTGTGGGAGTATTATGTAGATTTAGCACTATACCTAGTATGGAGCATTGGCATGCTCTTGATAAGGTCATGTGGTACCTTAAAAAAAATAATGAACCGTAGATGACACTATTAAAAGAATTCCACTATCCTTAAAGGATTTAGTGATGATGATTGAAACACCTTATTTGATGACTCCAAAGCTACTAGTGGATACATATTAGTATTGTTGGTGGCGCACTTTTATGGAAGTCTAAGAAACAGACTATTTTTGCTCAATTGACGATGGAGTAGGAGATGATAGCGCTAGCTATAGCTCATGAGGAGATAAGATAGTTGAGAACCCTTATGTCAAATATCCCATTATGGCAAAGGCCAATACCAGCCGTTCTAATCCACTACGATACTACCGCGGCTATTGCAAAAGTTAAGAATCGTTACTATAACGGTAAGAAACGAAAAATACGTCGCAAAGACAGTACAACTAGATACTTTATCTCTATGGGTGATGTGAAAGTGGATCGCATACGGTCTGAGAAAAACTTGGATGATCCTTTGACCAAAGGACTAGCAAGAGAAAAGGTGTGGAACATCTCGAAAGGGATGGTATTAAAGCCATTAGATGTTTGATTCACTTGTGACGGTAACCCAACCTATAGACCAGATATCTCAAGAAATAGGTTCAATATATTATAATAAGTCACAAGTGATATGGGTTGAATCAAGCTAATTATTTTATACGGGGTTTTACTCCGAGTCCATCATTATAGAGCATAATATCTTGAAGCGAGTTGAGGTTGAGTCAATTATAATTCATAATGAAGGCCTACAAATCTATTATTAGTGAGTTACCTAGTTTTGGGATAGACTCACCTATGTGAATATGGAAGTGAGGCCGCTTTCTATAGTAATTTGGCTAAATTCCCTAGAGTTTTCACTATACTGGGATATAATCACATGGTCGTAACGTGCTGGCTTGAGGAATACATTCGAGTACGGTTGTGTGTTGGGTGTTGTCAGAGATATAATTCAAAATTACAAGTTACTCTAGTATAATATGAATCATCTTTACTATGTAAAGGTTCAAGTTGAAAAACACATTTGCTTATACACAATTCTATGAATTATTACTCAATAAAATTATTTTTCAAAATTTACAAGTGGGGGATTATTAGAACCTTTAATGTGAAGTTTGAAAAAAAAAATGAAGCAAAGCCCCACTACCCATATCTTGCTGCCTTTTTCTTTACATGTTGAGAAGAGATGATGTCCAAATTTGTTTTGTTGTCATTTTTTATTTTAGTCAAAAGTGAAAAACCAAACTACCCCCCATTTCCCCTACTTTACTCCATTATTTATGCATCGTGTTCCCTTTTTTCTTTTAAAAAAAAATTGTATATACAGTGCTACAGTTTTCTTCTCAATGAACATAGTTGAAAGATTGGCGTTCTCTCTCTCTCTCTCTCTCTCTCTCACACACACACACACACACACACACTCTCTCTCTCTAACCAAACACTTGTAGAAATATTTTTACGCAAAAACATTTTTGTTACCCACAACTAGAATATTGTGATATTGAGCAATTAATATTAAATGGGTAATAGTATACCAAATTCGTACCATGCATAGTTTTTTGAAATAGATATTATTTTCAATTCTGGTTTGTTTTATCCTGTGGGTGATGGGGATTATAAGGATTGTAGCACAATTTTTTGGGTAGAGCAGCAAAATACCTTAAAGAGAGCGATATAGTCCACGACTCAGACATATTAATTTTTGTTGTTAGATTTTCGCATTCGGTAATTTCGTTCCATTTTCTTATAACTAATACAATAAGAACACAATTCACATATCCACCTTAAAAACTAGTATGTTTATACGTTCGCTTATAATGTTTTTAAATTCAATCTTATCCCTTGACATTTGATAGTGACAGAGTGTGGGTGGACTCGAGTTTTGATATTTCATATCAATAATTTACAACCTTTGATGAAAAATAATTCAATTTATTCATGTTAAAAGTATTAAAGACATGTATAATGCTACAAAGATTAGAATATGAATTATATGTGACGAAAATATAAAATGAGACTAGAGCATGAACTATATGCTACAAAGACTAGTGCATAGTGCTAAACTATGATATGTGATTAGAGTAACTAAAGGGAAAAATATTGAGATGATCTTACTAGCAAAAATAAAATATGCGGTTGTTATAAAAGGACTTGAGAACAAAATATGATGAATGCGGTTGTTATAAAATGCTTGATAACATCACTTTGATGATAAACCCTTTGATTTAGTGAGGAATGTCGGCTAAAACTTAAAAGTAGTAGGTTCCAAATTAGTACCGGGAATGCCCCACTCCACCATTTTGTCCTTAGACTAGACTACAGTAACAGCTCTATCACTCACAATTGAGTGAAAATATTTGTCAGGAGAAAATGTGGATCCAGTTGGTAAATGAAAACAGAAAACACAATAAGTTCCCATCAAATGTTTTTTTTGTTTGTTTGTTATGTGTACTTTGGAATAATTTGAGGTCGGGATACAAAATTGATATATTGGTGTGAGATAGAGATGTGTCGCATCTGCATGGATATTTATTTGGATTTCATCGTTGGTTGGTCTAAATATGAAATAATACGAGTGCAACACTTCGGTGTATCGAACTAAATATGTCAATTTTATGTGTCGTCGTAAAAAAACTCGTATACTTTATCTATGCTCAAATTGTTGTATTTACATATAGAATGTTGAGTTTTGAGAGAGGAACTCTCTTAATTTCATTCCCACTTAAAATTCAAATATTTTTTTGGCTTTAGTCTCATCGATAAAGATGTATTTAGGTTTCACTTTCATGTATTTTTGGAATGATAAAAATCTCATAATCATTCGAAATCGCCTATAACTTCCATGTAACTACACATCATTCTTTTTGTAGAAAATGACATTTGTTTCATATAAGACCAACAATTAAAAAAATAAAAATATGAGACTGATGATAAATAAATCTTTATAAATAGTACTGTATAGTTAAGATCCATTTGTTTCAAATACACTTTTTTAATGACTCCTTATCATGTAAAAATTGTATTAGTTGGTGTCTGAATTTCACCTGTGTAAAAAAAAGTATAAATCATGAGTTAGTCTAAAATGACTCATAATTCAAAATTTGAAGTGATTGTTCCGTTCAAGTTTGTATGTTTTGGGGAATCTAAAATGTAAATTCATATATAAATTTGAGTATTAAATATGAATTAACAAAATATGATTCAAGCGTTTTAACTTGAGTTTGAAGTTTCCACTTGTGAATTTATCGATCTGGGATTCATGTAAATATAAAATTCTATTCTAATAATCCTCACCCAAGACTTTAGGCAGTACGCATGTAAAGGGCGACATAGACGGAGCCACTCGGGACAGTGTGGGGTTGGGCCCCTACAGAATATTTGTAAAAACAAAATACTCACCATAACCGGTTAAAAAAACAAATACTTTTGCTTGATAGAGAAAATGGACTCATGAGAATTGAAGAACGGGGAGGGAAATTCATCAACTAAAATGGTGCTAAACTATTTGGATTCTAACACGTTGAGAGCTATCAATACCATCTCTCTTGTGAATGTGCTTTTATTTTACTCATTTTTTTAGGCGTGGTGGTCTATTCTCATTTCATAATTAATGCATTTAATATATGACATGTTTGATTTGAAATTATAATTTTATTTTTTTATGTTTAAATATAATTCTTATAAAATTTGCATTTGATAATCTGTTTTCAAATACTAAGAGCTTATTTGGTTTGCAACTATTATTCTGTTTTATGTGTTTAAATACAATTCTGATAAAAATTTGTATTTGACAACTAGTTTTAAAACAATGGATTATAATTTATACGTGTTATAATCAAGTTTTTCAGAAAACAGGTTGAGTGTGTTTTATAATTTTTATTTTTTATTTTTCAACTCAGAATCATTCATTCTTAATATTTTAATGCATTTATACATTAATATATAAGATACATATATGTGCGTAATTCTTCTAATTAAAAAATATATTACATGTACACAAAATTACATATAAAATAATATAAAGTTAAATAATACTATTAATAGATACATGATACTTATATATAGTTTTGTAGATGTATTATTAATATATGGAATAATATAAAATATACATATAGTACATATGTATAGAAAAATATTATCAATTCATGTATGCATATAATTTTTTAGTGAATTATACATGTAATATCATTATATAGACACACACACACACACACATATATATATATATATATATATATATGTACGAACATTTATGTATGTATGTACGTCTACATTTGTATTATGTATATATCTATATAACTATATAAAAATTATAGACCCAAATCATGAGAGGATGACACGTGACATTGACATAAATGTACATCTCTCCTCCTCAAACCATCTCTCCTCTCTTCTCTTCCACTGTTTACATTTCCAATACAGAGATTTTCAAGACTCATTTCTTTTCCTCCTACCTAAATCCAACAGTTGGGTTCCATTTTTTGAAACCTAAAAACCTCCTCAGACGTGATTCATCCCCTTTACTCCCAAATCAAACCATTTATCTCCATTCATTCATCCCTCCATTTCTTTCCCTCTCCATTTATAAAGAAAGCAAAGAAGGTATGGCAAGCATTAAACTAACAGCAATGAAGCTTTCTAAACGCAATCTAGTTGGGATAAAAAATGGTTGGAAACCAAGGGGTTAGGTCACTGCTACAAGATCTTTGCAACAATCCATGTCAGATTAAGAGGTTAGAGAAATTTCATATATCAACGTTTGTTTTTTCGCCAAAAAAATCCTAGCTTGGATTTGAAAGAAATATCAAAATCAATAAAACTCTTGCATGCCTTCTGATTAGGTTTGAACTCACTTTCAAACTATTCTTCTCCAACACAAATCTCCCCACACAACACCCATATAAAAAGAACCAAACACAAACTAAAAACCCTACCTTTTTCCCCAAATTTTGTCACTTTCCCTCGATAGTGACCCAGATCACAAATCAACAACAAATTTGCTGATAACCCAGATCATAAAAATCGATTATTTATCAACCCAGAAACAAAGATCAGTTTTTTGTTTTGATTTGTTTTGTTTTGTTTTCAGGTGAATTTGGACAGAGTGAATAAGAAGAAAATGTATAGCCTTATTCATTTTTTCTGTTTTTCTTTTTTTCTTTTTAATTTAACGAGCATAGGAGGGACTTTTATTTGTACCATCTACTACTGCATCAGTTGATGTATAACTATTAATGTTTTATGATCGCATTAGTTGATGTAGTTTATTAACCATTTAAACTAGATAGCACCATCTACAACTGCCCAACGTCAGCCACAAAAGGTCACCCAACAATCGCAAATCGCAACCGATACACGTGGCCGACCACCGACGGGTCCACAGGGTATGAAGGTTGTTCATCCAATCCAAGTTAAAAAGCTTTGTTTTGCTTTTGCTTTTTCTTTTGTGAAAGATGAGGTAAATAATTTTTCCAATTAAAATTCATATTTATAATGGGATATATTAATATACTATTTTGGTTCTCTTTACTTGAAATAGTTGAATATATACTCTGTTCTTGGATGTTGTTTGATATTTTACTTTAAATTTCCATTTGATTTTTTTTAGAGAAGTTGGACGTTGTTTGTTTTAGGGAGGAGGGATACTTATCATGTGTAGGTAGGTGAGGAGATAATGGAGCCATATGATTTTTCCTGGTAAAAAGAAGCATGGTTATGTGCTCTCTGTTAACTTGCTCTTTGTTTGTTTGGATATATGTCTAAGAAGACATTTTTACCCCTTCTCTCTATATATTTACTTTTTGTTTCTCATTCAAGGTGGTTCATTTTTTTTATTCAATTATTTAATGTGTAGTTTCAAGATGTAATGGAATTGTCCTTCGATAAGGTTCCAGGAGGCTTTATTATAGTGAATTAGTAAAAATATGTGTAGGTGGGACTATAATTACAACTTGGTATAATTTTGACAAAATATTGGGTATATTTAATTATTTATATCCCAGGTTCTCTTATGTTGCAACTAAATAGCTTTTTCCATTGAATTAATGGCCGGGTCAATGTTTATATATTTAATCTCATTCTATTCATATAGCATTAGAACATAGAATTGAAATACAGTCACGCATTGCGTGGCATTCATGCTAGTGTTTATATATAACTATATAACTATATATATATATACTGAGAGAGAGAGAGAGAGAGAGAGAGAGAGAGAGAGAGAGTTAAACTCCAAAACATACCTCATTAAATCTCTACTACTTAAAAAGAGAGAACTTCCTCTTCAATGGTTAGAAGACTAAACTATCCTCATTAAATTTATAATTCCTATTATACCCTTAATAATAACATATATTTCCCCAATTCATTGGCTCCTACGAAATAACCAGGTTCATTTTATCACATCTTTCTCATATTCATTCACACATACCAAGAATCCAAATACATTCATGTTCCAACCCTAGAAATCCAAATTCAATTGCCTCGAATTTCATTCTCCAATTCACTCACATTCATGCATCATATCTCTCTCATATTCATTCACACATATCAACCATCAAAATGCATTCATCTTCCAACCCTAGAAATTCATCTTTACAAATTGATGCGCAAACAACTATTTAATTAAAAGTCTATCGTTTCTTTGCTTTTCTTTGCTTCGTTACTATCATTTTTTCTGCCAAAATTAAGGTCAATACTCCTAATTCCGTCTATAATTTTTTATTATGTCAGCAAAGTATGCATTTGTTAATTTGAAGATGAAGACAATTACATAAATTTTATAATTATATATATCTCATTAAAGAATGTTGTCTCTCATTTGTGATAAGAGTTTGTATTTCCCATTTTCATTTTTTCATGTTTTTAGATATGTGTAGTTATTACATATTCTAAATTAAATGTTATGCCTACTGTTTTCAATGTTAATAATTTGAAAATTATGCATACTGATATAAACTTTTTCAGTACTAAAGATTGTGCTTATTTTTTGTGATTTTCTTCTACTTACGAAAATTTCACTCATAATAAAAAAAATTACTACTTTCGTAAGGTGGAAGTTCACTTCTACAATAGTTGATGGCACTAAGACAAGTACTTAATTTATGATTTATTGTCATTCTTATATAATTTCTAATTACGAAAATTTCACTCATGGTAATAAATTTTTTTATTACTTTCACAAGGTGGAAGTTCAATATTTTGGTACTACAAATAAGACAAGTACTTAAATTTATAGTATATTACCATTCTTATATAAAAACTAATTACGGAAATTTCACGCATGATAACAAGTTTTTTTTTCGTAAGGTGGAAGTTCACTATTACATACATTAGTTGATGGCACTAAGACAACTATTTACTTTTTGGATTTATTGTCATTCTTATATAATACGATGTTCTTACTCCTTACAAGTATGTTAACAGTAGTGATAATGTAATTTGATAGTTCGTAAGAAATTGTTATCATTTCACTTTTTCGTAAGTAATTGTTAATTGAAATCTTGTAGGATATTGTCAATATTGGTGGTACAAGCTCGAATTGTGAATCTGAGAGTGAATGAATTTTACTTCTGTTTACGTGGTATGTGAAGTACTTAATACCATAATGAAACTATTTCGTATAATTTATATTCAAGATGGTAATATATTTCGTTTGAATTTTTGTAGGATATTGTCAATATATTCTTATAGATGCTTGGACTTTCAATCTCATAGTGAAGGAATCTCAATTTTATTTACGAGGTAATTGCAATTGATTAATGTATGATTGCGAATTTACTTATCATTTTTTATTTAATCTACTGGCCATTATGAAACCAATTGAAGAAATATGTAGATGAGCTAAAAAAATTCATACGCTTTAAAATTTGTAATTTATAGCTTTTTTTTTCTTTGTTATGGAAAAGAAAAAAAATTAAAGAGTTAGGAAATAAATTACATCATATCAAATGAATTATATGAAACACAAACTACGCATGTATAACAAATTATAGAGTAGAACCAAGTAGATACCCAAATCTTTATAAACTAATGGATAACATAATTGTTTGGATAAACAAAATTAATTCATTGCAATATACATATTTAACGTTTTGATATCATGATGAATGAAATAACCTATAAACCAAAAGAATCAAAGACTGTGATGATTCATTATTTGGTGGGATTTTTTGGAGCAATTGGGTACTCAGTGAGTGGAATTTGGTGGACCACTAAGTTTAAAACGTCTTTGATGCAAGAACTTACGTATTCACACATATTTTTTTTATATTAGCCAAATATATGTTTTTTAACCTAATTTTTTCAAACTATTTCATTATATTTTTTTAACGTAAACTTACATATTCATGTCTTTAATGCCATTCATTTGACATGTCATCAAGTTGTAATTAAGTTTATTGTTGTTGTTGTATTGATTTTGAAATGTGTACAAGGTGATAGGAAAAAGAATAAAGATACTAATCTATTTGAAAATCTCAGAATAAAATTATAGACCTTCCCTAAATTAAATTCATTCTTCTTGGAGTCCTAATTTAAGATGGATCTCAGTCCTATAGGTGAACTATCAATATAGAAGTTGACTCCAAGGATATGTTACTGGTATTAGGGGAATAAAACGAAGTACAAATTTCTTGCATTCCCTATCCAATAGTATTAAGGACCAATTGGAAACCAGTTGATGAAAAACTGATCTATATAAGATTGTCTTATGTTCCCCAAAACGAAAAAGAAACGTCTGCCAGTGTTGTTTTATGGGCTAGAATAGGCATTCGCCTCCTTGTCCTAAGCCAAATAATTGAGATAGTTTTTCTTATATAGTATTCGGTAAAACCGTGTGTCATTGACTAGATGATAGTAGACAAAATCCATCATAGGTCATAAACAACTATTGTAATGTAAATGTGACATTCATTAAAATTTTGTACTTTATCCGAAATGTATAATGAGGACAGTCTAAGCCATGCTTTAGCCTACCGCTTACACACGCAAGGCATAGGCCTTAATAAAGGAGCCTCACCCGATTTGAGGTGAATCGCAACATATGAAGCTTTGTTAGACGTGGGCCTCGGCATACCTTGGACAAATTCAATACTGTATCAGTTTTCCCCTAGTTTGAGATATCTCTGTAATCTTATATACTCTACCTTTTTATTTATTGTATGGACAAATGAAGAAAGAAATGAAAGATTGATCTTCTTAACCTTAGTTTTAAAAAATCCTTAAATGAAGAAATAAATCTCAACCAAAAATCCATGAAGTCTAGCTTGATTAGTATGAATTTAGTTTACAATTTCTGGTTGCAATTAATAATAACTGTACTAAATTAACTTATGAACTATGATATTATAGTTTTATATAAATCAATGTAACTTGTAGTTTCCCATTGGTCATATCTGTACTTCTTGTGTTGGGATACTCAACTGGTTTATGAGTGTTCAAAGTTGGGTTTATAGGGTCAATGTGGACAGCTTCATTCCCATTGGTTTCTTTTTTTTTTGCTGTATTCGATCAGATTTCGATTCTATAACATTAGCCTCCAAATGTTTGAGGATGACAATGCTCAATATAGGCAAACAATTTCCTTCTTCTATTAAAATGGAGATAACATCCATTGAATTTGGATATGTAATGGCTCTATTATGTCAATCAGTAGTTGTAGATGTTACTACTTGGTTCGTGGATGCCACTGCTACATTTAGTAACAAATATAGTAACAAATATTATCCACCTATCATATAACACACATTTGGGACTACGTTCACTGCTCATGCCTTTATTCTTTTACATTTGTATCCTCTCTTAAGCTAATATTTAGAACTTGAAACAAATAAATCAACATACTTTGAATAGTAGGGTATGTTAATAGTAGTAAACAAGAAAATAAAATAATTAAGAATATTGAAGAAACATAATTTGTCCTCTAGAGTTCCCTTGACCACTTCATTGGGGACTCAATTTCATTATTAAGATATGGTGAAATAGTCTCTGCTGAAATGTTTGGGGGGAACTCCCAAACACATCTGATAAATATACATACTGCTAAGCATGATTAGATTCTTGGTAACAATCTGCCTAATCAATCTTCCTACAATAAAGATTTTAAGTCTTATATTTATAGAGTAACTACATTTATTTACTTTAATATGTATAATGAATATTAAATTGTAATTTCAGTTCCACGTATTTTGGTTAATGACAGCATATGTACATACAACATAATCATAAAGTGATGAACAATTATATATCACAAATGAACCAAAGTAAACAAAATAATAATAAAGTGATGAACAATTATATAATCAAGATTAGTTACAATATACTTCAAACTATGAGAATCAAACAATTAAATTTCAATAATCACCACAACCAACTCTTCATAAAATATATTTATAGATAAAACTCCATTATTGATTTGCAAACATTCTAATAAGTCTTTCCTCCAACCACTCCCTATTTTTCAGCCCTCTGTACCATGTAAATTCATAGCCTTAAAACGAGATCAATTAGCTTACATATGTCAATCACCTCTCTAAAATTGCGAACCTGTCAAATCAAATATCTAGAATAAGTCACACGTGCAACGCACGTGGGCACAACTAGTATACACAAAAATACATGATATTAAATATACATATATTTAATTTATGATGCATGCATGCATGTATGTATATACGTATACATCCACGTTAAATATACATAAAATTACATGATATTAAATGTACGTGTATATAATTTATGATGCATGCATGTATGTATATATGTATACATACATGTATCATGTATGTATAAAAATTTTATGTATGTTTGTGTATATATATATATATATATATATATGAAAAGCTTCAAAAGCGAATATTAAGAGTGAACATTTTAATGAACATTAAGGAAAACACCCAAAACTCATTTATTTTAATTCCTATGTTGAAATTAGTCCGCGCCAACGGCACCTGAGACTATTCCCCCCCCCCCCCCCCCCCCCCCATCCCCACCATGGCAGCAGGTATGGTAGCCCTTATGGGGGTGGGGGTGTTGGCCGGAATGGTCTCGAGTGCCACTGGCGCGAACCAATTTCAATATAGGAGTTAAAATAAATGGGTTTTGGGGTTTTTCCTTAATGTTCACTCTTAATGTTCGATTTTGAACCTCTCTCTCTCTCTGTATATATATATATGTTTGTTAATTTTATAAAAAAATTCAAAAAATCGTATTTAAAAACAAATTTACCAAACACACACCAATAATTATAAATAAAAAACGAAAATTTAAAACTGTATTTAAAAACAGCGTTTAAATCGAGTTTTCTGAATAGTGAACCAAACGGGCCCTAAATTATAGTACATCTGTGCTATAATCAAGTTTTTCAGAAAATAGCAAAATTGTGTTTTATAATTTCTATTTTTTATTTTTCAACTCATAATTATTCATTCTTAATATTTTAATGCAATTATACCTCAATATATGATATACATACATAATACATTAATATGTGTGTAATTTTTATAAGTAAAAAATATATAAATACATGTACACAAAATTACGTATATTTATATTATTAAATTATATAATATACTATAAGATCCATAAGTTAAATAATATTATCAATAGATACGTCTTACTTATATATAGTTTTATACGTGTATTATTAATGTATGAAATAATATAAAATATACATATAGTACATATGTATTAAAAAATATTATCAATTCATGTATGTATATAATTTTATAGTGAATTATACATGCAATATCACTATATAAACATATTTATGTATGTATATACGTTTACATTTGTATTATATATATATATAATGCTCCTGTGAGGACTTTTTCGCATTTTAAGAATGCTATATATATATATATAATGCTCCTGTGAGGACTTTTTCGCATTTTAAGAATGCGAACCGGACATGTGTCACCTAACAGTGTCCCTAGAAATTATTGCCTAAATTATATGAACACTCTCTCTCTTTTCTGCCCTCATCGCCAAGTGACATATGTCCGGTCCGCATTCTTAAAATGCGGACTGGTCCGCACAAGAGCAGGACTAAATATATATATATATATATATATATATATATATATATATATATATATATATATATATATATATATATTTAGTCCTGCTCTTGTGCGGACCAGTCCGCATTTTAAGAATTCGGATCGGACATGTGTCACCTAATGGGACGTTTAGAAATTATCGCCTAAATTATAGGTACACTATCTCTTTTTTCTGGGCTCACCGCTAGGGGACACATGTCCAGCCCGCACTCTTAAAATGCGGACTGATCCGCACAAGAGCAGAACTGATATATATATATATATATATATATATATACATGTTTGCTTGTATTTAAAAACAAGTTTACTAAACGTGTACCAATAATTATAAACACAAAAAACTGAATTTTAAAACTGTATTTAAAAACAACATTTAAGTCGAGTTTTCTGAATACAAAACCAAATGGGCCCTATATTTTCCATAAAAATCATTACTATGCAAATCTAAAGCCACAATTTTTAGTTTTGAAATCATCATTTTCTGTTGGTTCAAAATTTAAGGTTAATGCAGATTAAAAAGTTCAAAATTATAATTTTTTTACTAAAATATATCCATAATTACCATGTTTTGAGTTTGGTACATTTCATTAACTTTATTTTGACTTTATTATATTTTTTATCGCTAAAGTCAAAATAAAATTAGTTAAAGGTATCAAAATAAAAAAGAATAATTATGGGCATAATAAAGTAAAAAAAAAACTAAAAATTATGTTTAATGTGTTATAATTTGATAAATATTAATTTCAAATTTCAAATGTTAAAGGTTTATTAAACTATGTAAATATTAAAACTGTTAACTTATGGTGAATCGTATTGAGATGTGTTAATTTACGGATTATAATGTTACCAACTGAATATGAAATAGATACTTTGAGTTTAGGGTTAATGCATTGTGATTTATTTTTTTATTGAATATTTTTGTAACTATTTATTGTAGAAAAAAATATTTACCTGAATTTTTTTGGCTTGGTATTTCGTGTTCCCGAACTCCTTTTTTACAATATTATAATTAAAAATAAATAATAATAAGGCGTTTCGATACTAGGTGGTCTCTCCGTCCGTTGTTCTCTTAATGACTTGTAGAACAAAATTTTAACTAGGAGTCTTTACACGTAAACGAGCTAATCCAAATTTTAAAATATTTTTAAGTTTAAATTAAATAAGCACTACCATTATCGTGCCTACATAGTTAGTGGCTAATGGCTAAATCTTGCTAAATGTCATGGACTAATAAGTGGAAGTTAAAAAAGAATTAAATGTTTTTTATTTTGATTTTTTTTCTAGTAGCGATGGCAAAATAGGTAACGAACATATTTACGGGAGTCCTTCTAAGTGTATTAATGATTTCTATATATTTATTGTAACACATTAACATATCGCATTCAGATGGACTTATGTCTATGTTCACAAGGGTGACAATTCGAATTAATCGTGTCATTTTCGAATCGCGTTGATTTTGATTTGAATGTAAGTTTTAAGTACTCTTAAATCTATACAAATTAATCGTGTTATATTTAAATCATTACGAATTATTACCATAAACAAATTATCTTATCAAAAATTATCAAACCCTAACATTCAATAAGACACATATCAATAGAACTATAAATATCTCACACTTCCAAGCAGGGACGAAGCTAGCCTTTTTTGGAGGGGCCATGGCCCCCCTTAACTTCTGAAAAGTATTAAAAATCACCCCTTAAATTTTTTATGATATATAATCTAGTCATTTTCTTTACAAATTTCTCCAATATAATGTTTATTGGCCCCCTTAAGTTGAATTCTTAGCTTCGCCCCTGCCTCTAAGTTAGAGATAAAGTTATTAATATTTAAATATAGACAAACGTGTAATAAAGGCATCACTTTATTCAGTAAAAAGTTTCCTATGATTCTTAAAACAACTTCATGGAGAAGTCATATCAATTAGAAGCATATGTGATGGTCCCTACTATTTAATAATTAGCATAGTTTTGATTTTATAATTTGTAATGGGTAACCAGTAAGAGGAAAGCTGAGTTTGACAAAACTTATTTATCATTTCTTAGATGAGGTTATTGGAATATATGATGAGATGGGGTAACCTCTTGCAATATAATATGTTTTCCCCTTTCTGCCCAATTATTGAGTTCCACTAATATTCTTCTGTTCTTAAAGCAACAGTCAAGTAAAGCAGAATTTATACAATGAACAGTCAAAACGTCGGGGGCAGTTTTCCAAAACCCAATATGACGGCAATAACACAATTCAAAATTCATTGGTAGAATATTAAATGATCAGATTGGCAAATGTATCTAACGGATCTTTGATTATAAAATTGAAAATGAAATGTGTTTTTAAATTAAAAAAAAAATAAAAGAGAGGAAATGTATAATACTTCATATATTTTTTAAATAAAAAAATTATTAATAAAAATTAAATTAATTTAGTAAAATTAGTTAATTCGAATGGTGAGTAATTAGACTCTGTATGATTTATAATTTTAGAATTTGACTTTAATGATTTGGAATAAATCAAATGGAATTTATTTATTTTATTTTTATAAAAAGTATTGGGGTGTGACACGATACACTTAAATATATTTTTTGGGATAAAAATATTTGAAACACACTTTGAGAGGTATTACGGGCTCGTTTGGGTATTTTAAACTCTTAGAAATGGTCCGAGAGTATATATATATGAGTTGGGTAGTTATCGGGTAATTAGATTTTGTATTTGGCTCATTTGGAGGTCCAAAGTTGGCGCCTAAAGCCCAACTCGGGAATCGAGAAAAAAAATATAAGATTAGAAGAAAAGGAATAACTCTCAACTCCTAATTAAAACCCAACCTTAACAACCGCACTTCAAGAGAGAGGAACACATGCTTATAAGGAGGAAAAACACCCTAGGAGGAGGAAAGAGGCTTCTCTACACAATCCCAGGCAAGGATTCTCTTGCCATATTTATTCAATTCGTGTTATTCTTATATAAATACTAACTCCATGCTTAGATTTAAGGTTGATTCATGTTTTGAGAATTCTGAAATTTTATTACATTGGAATTGATGGTGAGTAACTCATATAGAGTGTTGTCTTATATGTAGAATCTGTCCAAAAAATTAGGTATCGACAAATTTGAATATTGGTGTTAGATTTCCTTAAGTTTTTGATAACTATTTGGGGGAGAATTGAATCATAAATGGAGATATTATTATAGTGAATTTATGGACTGAAATCTATATAGAGGTTCCCAAATTTAATACCTTCTATATCGAATTTATCATGATTGAATGTCGGAAGAAAGTCCAAACGTTTAAATTCACAACAATTAATGAATAGAAATTATGTTGGCTTATTAGGATGAAATTCTGGGTAGAAACCTGTTCTGAGTTATGGAAAATCTCCGAACTGGGCGGACTGCATTTGATGAATGAAGGAAGAGAAAGAGACAGGGGTCGCTCAAACGACGCCACGCTTTGTTCGAGCGACATGCTAATGTCGCGCAAAGAGGGCACCCAGTCGTTCGAGTGACGTGGGACTTTTTTCTCTCTCTTCGTCCCTTTTTGCTTTAGAATTTGAATTTTGGGTTTTGATTAGTGCTTTCTATTATATTTACTTACAGTAAGTGAAGAAACGTTAAGGAACGGAAAATTTTGATTTATGGGTTAATAAATTGATGTAACATTATTACACCCACATTTGAGTGAATAATAATTACGAGTAACTAGGCGGTCAAGTAATTATTTTATGGAATGGGATTTATAAATTATTAGAAGGAATGCTTATACCTAAAGGGTGAGAGATGGGAAATTTATAAGTGTGTCAACTCATTTGCGAAAAATTTAGTTAGGATACGGGCCCAAGGAGTGAGCCCGAGCATTTTGGTTGAGTGTCACCGTTTTAATAAATTAATTAATGTATGATTAATGAAATTTTGAGTTGAGAAAATTGACTTAGGTATTAAGGGCTAGTGCTACGGGAGTAGGCACGGGGTAGCCGGTTTAATTTATTATTTATATAATAAATTTTCAAATATCAAATTAATTAAAGGGGGTCTGACCTAATAGTGAAATTTTGTGCAATAAACTCTGAAGGATTTAAATACAGACCGAGTGAGCGAATCTGGGTATTGTAGTTGGGGTGATACTACTTAACCATATTAGAGGATTTCTTATATATGTACATATAACCCTCTTCTCGTTAGTTGATTCCTTATAGATGTACATATAAACCTTATTGAAAATGTATCAAGAAGCGAATAAGAATAAATAATCTGGAATGATTAAAGTTTGAGCTAAGAGGATAACATGGTAAGATTATTAAATGTATGGGCATGGGTAGTTGGGGATAATTATTCCTATACACGTGTTGGTAAAGTTAGTTTGAGAATAACTATACCTATAATGTTTTGAAAATGTTAGTTTGGGATTAGATATGCCTATGTATTTAAAGAGTAATAAATTATGAAGTAAATGTGATTTAAGTCTAGAAAGGATCTTTATGAGTGAAAGAGTTGGCGCTTGCGTTCAATTAAGAAATAATATAATAAATACTATTTTTAACCCAAATTAACCCTAAGCAGCAACTAGGTGTGAATGAAACAATACGAGATCATGCACAAGATATTCAACACACAAAGTTTAAGGAAAAATCCCCCACAGGGGCAAAACCATTTGTATATTCACTATAATTTGTAAAAGACGGGTTACAATCGGATTACAATGAAATAGAGGTTGACTAAGAATTACCCTCGGGTATCAGATTCTGTAGTCGCGGCTGGAATATCCCTTTCCAGTAGGGTTGGCGGCTGGAACTATCCCTGTCCAGTAGGGCAGCAATGAAGAGGAAGAAGCGGTCCACTTCACAAAGGGTTGAACATCAATGGTGTTCTAGGGTTACCAAAAAGTGACTCACGAATGTATGGAATTTGTGTGAATCAAGGGTATGAATCAATGGACTCAAATACCATGAAGACTTAAGAGTTATGGAACTCAGAAAATCGTGTGTAAGTCTTGAGAAAACCAACTGCTGATCGTGGTTTAAATAAGGGATCGAAACCCTACAGAATCGGCTGCACGATCTGGCAGTGTTTATCCTCGCCGGATCGGTCCGGTAGATTAGGCGGATCGGTCTGGTTAAGTCGGATCGGTTCTTTTTCTGAAACCGGATCGGTCTGGTTGGCATCGGATCGGTCCGGAACTTTTACCTTCATCGGTTCGCTATGGATCCGGGTGTACTGGTCTCAGCTCAGCAGGAGGATCGGTCCGGTCCCTTTAGCCGGATCGGTCCGGTGAACCGGATCGGTTCTTTTATCTGGTCCGGATCGGTCCGGCCAGGTCAGATTCCCAAATTCCTTCTTCTTTTGATCTTCGGATTTCGTTGATGACGATGTGATCTTTACAACTATAATTCTTGTAACGGCGTATGACATATCATATACATAAGGATGGACAAATTGTCCTTACAAATCTCCCCCTATGTCTATGCCGGAACAAACATAAAAAAAATCCGAATTATCAAGTATGAAATTTCCTATACAAATCTACCCTTCCATGAACCCAAAACTGAGAGAGTACAAGTGAATAAGGCTGCATCGTTTGTTCTTCAATTCTTCAGGAATCTTCACGCTTTTCTCATCAGGGTGTGCAACATGGGATTTATCAAGGATGTACCTACACACATGAGATAAAGCAAATACCAAGTGACGTATCGAGTTTGAAATGATATTCTCAGAATTTCAAAACTCCCCCATAAACAGATAATTCATTCTCCCCCTTTTTATGATGTCCCCAAATAGACAAATAAGAGAAATAAATCAAACAATCAAGAACCGGGGTGACACAAGGCATAAAATCACACCATGAATGAACATAAAACAACCAAGTCGGTGATGGCGTAAATGAATGGGTGTGATCAAAATTCGATAGGAAAATCAAAGCATACAAACATGACATATGTGCACGATGAATATTGGATATTCCTAACGAATGAACTCAAATGCTTCCTTTGGTGTAGAAGATTGGAAATATAAAACATTGACTATATCAAATCTACAAATCAAAGCTCAAAGTGATTTCTACACCAATAACGTCCAAAATGATTTTCATGCTTTTTCAGGACTTTCAAGGAAGTGCAAACCCGTTTTTTCAATCTCCAACCAAACTCCCTCAGATTTATATTTTGAATAGAGGTATACTAAATTCTCAAACTTTGGAGAATTGGGTGAAACCTAAATGGCCCATATTTGGCATGAATTGCTTTTTATTGCCGTATCAATTTTTTCGGGCTCTTTTAACCTCTTAGGACCTCGGATATTAAAATTCCTCCATTTTTTAGGTCCTTTTAACGGTGGCTTTTGCGCAAAGGATAAGAATCAACTTTCGCAGCCCCTCCCCGTTATGAAAAAAATACACACAGTCTCACCAAAACGGTTTTTACATGCAATCCAATCTTGTCAAGTTTTATCGCATATTGTACATTGTATAGACAGAATTGAGATGGAAACACTCAAGCCAACATGTGATTGACAAGTGCAACAATCAAATATAGCCGTGCATGTGTGCAATAAAGGATATAGGAGTCAAACATGTAGGAAATATCACTAATTACATCTCAAGGACTCCAATCAATGTTAAGCACATGGATGAAATGATGTAGCCTCTCAAATCTCTATCAAACAGTCACATGGATATATGGAATGAAATTCTGACTTGGCTATCTTAAATGCTCATCCATAAAAGACAAATCTCTTTTTCAATTTTTCAAAAAAAATTAACAAAATAAAATCTTTTTGTGCTTTTTCTCAAAATTTTTCTTAAAGAATTTTTTTTTGTATTTTTCAAAAGAAAAAAAAAGCAACAAGAATAAGACAAAACTGTACAACAAAGCAATGGTACATATAAACAGACTAGCAATAGGAAGCATATGATATGAACATGGAGAAGCATCCTATTCTAGACATAGACCAACCCCTCAGTCAACTGTGCAAATCCCCAAAGACTTCCTAAGACTCTCAAATCTAAGGGCATCTAAAGGTTTCATGAAAATATCGGCTAACTGACGGTCGGTAGGAACAAAACTCAGGGTTACGACCTTCTCCTCAACTAACTGACGTATAAAGTGCTTGCGTAACCTGATGTGCTTTGTGCGCGAATGTTGGACAGGATTTCGGGATATGTGTATCGCGCTCGTGTTATCACATGAAATGGTCATGGTGTCCTGTGAAATCCCATAATCCTCCAACATTTGCTTCATCCACATGAGTTGCGTGCAACAACTCCCGACGGCGATGTACTCAGCCTCCGCAGTGGACAAAGATATGGAGTTTTGCTTCTTGCTCAACCAAGAGACAAGAGCAGAACCAAAGTAGAAACACCCACCCGAAGTGCTTTTACATCCATCTACGTCCCCGGCCCAATCGACATCCGAATAGGCGGACAAACGGTCATCGGTATCAAAGGAATACCAAATACCGTATGAGAGAGTCCCACTCACGTATTTGATAATACGTTTTAGAGCGAGTAAGTGTGACTCTTTAGGAGACGCCTGATAACGCGCACAGACTCCAACACTAAAGGCAATGTCGGGACGACTAGCAGTCAAGTAGAGAAGAGTGCCTATCATACTCCGATACAAGGTTTGCTCTACGTCCTCGCCTGAAGTGTCCTTACTAAGCTTGGTAGTGGTACTCATAGGTGTACGAGCATGCTTAGCGGAGTCTAAACCAAATTTCTTCACTAGGTCTCTAGCATACTTGGATTGGGAGATGAACATCCCATCCTCTAGCTGACGAACCTGGAGACCAAGGAAGAATGTAAGCTCACAAACCATGCTCATCTCAAACTCACTTTTCATCTCTTCCTCAAAGTGGTGAGCATGCTGGGAGCATGTGGATCTAAAGACTATGTCGTCCACATAGACCTGGGCAACCAAAATAGCACCGTCATCTCTCCTGACGAACAACGTCATATCTACTCCCCCTCTCTTGAAGCCACGAGCTAAGAGATAGGAAGTAAGCCTCTCGTACCAAGCACGAGGTGCTTGCTTCAAACCATACAAGGCTTTCCTCAGATAGTAGACGTGCTCAGGGTGCTGAGGATCTTCAAACCCTTTTGGTTGTTCCACATAAACCTCTTCCTGTAGAATGCCATTCAGAAAGGCACTCTTGACATCCATCTGATATACCTTGAAGTGCAGATGACATGCGATGGCGAGCACAAGATGGACGGACTCTAGCCTCGCAACAGGAGCAAATGTCTCCCCAAAGTCTACACCCTCTATCTGTGTGTAGACTTGAGCGACCAACCTAGCCTTATTTCTGATTATGGTACCATTTTCATCCATTTTATTCTTGAAAATCCACCGGGTACCTATCACATTAATCTCACTAGGTCGGGGGACAAGTTCCCAGACATTGTTCTTCTTAAACTGAAGCAACTCATCCTACATAGCAGATATCTAGTGTTCATCTTTGAGTGCTTCTTTGTGGTTCTTGGGCTCGACTTTGGACGTGTAGCAATGATGACTAACAATGTTCTCTAGTTGAGCACGAGTCTTGACCCCTAGAGTGGGATCGCCAACAATGGCTGAAGGATCATGACTCTTGCGAACCCAAGCAGGTGTGTCCCCTAACACATGAATAGGGTCCACAGAGTGTGGGAGAGGAACAGGAAAATTACTGTCAGAACAATCCTCATCCTCACACTGAAGGGTGGGATCAATAACCGTCGGAGGTTCGTCATCTTGCACAGTGACGTTTATTGATTCCATAACCTTAGAGCTCTTCAGGTTAAAAATCCGGTATGCTCTACTGTTCGATGAATATCCTAGCAGTATTCCCTCGTCGCTCCGGGAGTCAAACTTTCCTAATTGCTCTCTATCCCGTAGGATGTAGCATTTACTCCCAAAAACACGAAAATACGCCAGGTTGGGCTTTTTGCCGATCCACAACTCATAAGGTGTCTGTAGTGTGTGTGGACGCAAATAAACCCTATTCACCGTGTGGCATGCAGTAGACACTGCCTCTGCCCAAAATCTCCTAGAAACTTTACGACCTAGAAGCATAGATCTAGCCATTTCTTGGATCGTTCTATTTTTCCTCTCAACAATCCCATTTTGCTGAGGAGTTCTCACAGCAGAAAACTCATGTTTGATCCCGAGGCTATCATAGTATAAATCCACCTTTGCTTCCTTAAATTCAGTGCCGTTGTCACTACGTATTCTGTTAATAGTGACCCCGTGTTGATTTTGCAGGACACGACACTTGGTCGTTAAAAATTCTACAGCATCAGATTTCTCTCTTAGAAAACCTATAATAGAGTATCTAGAGAAATTGTCTACCATCACGAGAATGTATCTCTTACCACCTAGACTCTCCGTGCGAGTAGGACCCATAAGATCCATGTGAATCAACTCAAGAGCATGGGAGGTGGTAATGTAATTCAACTTCCTATGAGGACTACGGATTTGTTTTCCCAACTGACCGGGTCCACAAATCATGGAAGTTGGCTTTCCAAGAGATGGTAAGCCACGTACTAAGTCCTTTTTGAATAAACGAGATAAGTCTCTAACGTTCACATGACCTAGACGTTAGTGCCACAGATCCATAGGAGTGATCGTGGCGCTGTTACAGACAAGTGAGGATTTGGGCTCAGTCCCATAACAGTTATCCTCTGTCCTCACCCCTTGCACTAATAGTTTACCGGCTTGATTATAGACCTTACAAGCTTCCCGGTCAAACTTTACTGCAAAGTCATCGTCGCACAGCTGGCTGATGCTAAGAAGGTTTGTGTAAGGACACAAATTTCCAATTGAGTCCATATATAGTTTTGGCTCAATTCCGGACAAAAATAATTTTTTCATAGGATAGTATTTATTGTAATATTCTCAAGCCTATGAAGTGTATGTTGAAGACGTAGCGGCAAAGAACTTAAAGCTTCATCAAAATGCCGGATTGTGTGCCTCGTTTCTACGTCATCAACTAAGGTTCCATGCTCCCAAGGTATGAATGTAATTATATGTATATAGGAGCTTGGAACAATTTGTATTGGGTGTTAGGTTAATAAAAACTGCATTTTATTTTTCAGAAAGAATCAATTAGAAACTTAAAAATAGTTTATAAACGTTTCTGGGCCAAAATCGAATTTTACGAACTTTCTGGACGTTCGTTAGAAATGTCGTTCGAACGAGTTTTTTTCGTTCGAACCAGATTTCGTTCGAACGAGTTTTGTCGTTCGAACCAGGTTCGTTCGAACGAGTTTGCCAATGACCCTTATCTGGTCAGTCGTTCGATATGTCGTTCTAACGAGTTTTCGTTCTAACGAGATATCTAACGAGATTCTAACGAGCCCAAGCTGGTCGCTCGTTAGAAGTCTCGTTCGAACGAGAGTCAAGTTCGTTCGAACGAGACGTCAGGCGGGAACGGTTTTGAGCAGTTTTTGTCAGTTTTTTCCCCACTTCTCCACTTGTTTTTTAACCAACTTTTTCCAGCCTTATGAGGGACGGGAAACACATTTTTCCTTCCAACTTTTCCATTCCATATCCAACTCTTAGAGAGAGTTTGAGAGCAAAATTAATTAGGGAAAATGTTCATGTTTTGAGTGTTAAATTTTAATGGAAAATTCATACACACTCTAGTTTACACCCATTGTTGTTTATTCCAAGTTCTATATAGACATATCCTTACTTGGAGTTTTTGGCACCGGTTTTCTCTACCGAATTCAAGAGACGTTTCGGGTTTGCTTCTACACCCCATCACAAAGAAGACCTTTGTTGAGATTCTACCCGTTTGGAGAAAGGCTCCATGTTCGGGTGACGGTGACCGTTTAAAGTCCCATCGGTGAATTCCGAGACCGCGGTGGAGCTCCGTTGGTTATCCGCTAATTGGAGGTTGATATAAGAAGAAGCGTCACGGCTTGAGAGGGTTCGAGTTTAGGAAGTAAGTCTTTTGTCTTGTATTTTGTAATACCGTTTTTAGTGGATTTGAGGCTAGGGTCGTCCCGAGGTTTTTTTTCCGTTAGTGGGTTTTTCCTCGTATATCGCGGTGTAGTGTGACATTGTTTATTTTATCTTGCACATCATTTAGAACGCATGCTTTAGGTTTAATTCAAGATAAAATTCGGTTTAATTATCACACTCATTTAATTTGGGACTTAAATTAAATATTGGGTAAATTTGGTTTATTCAAGTCATTTGCTAAAATTGGTTTCGCCTAACTTTGGATAATTGTTAATCATGAATCAGGCAAATTTCTAGGACTTGAATTATTGTTTTAATTTTGTTTTGTAAGATATTAAAACCCGGCCTTGTTATTTTGTTGAACCATCACTTGTATTCAACGCTTCCGCAGTCATTGTTTTGATAAGGAAATTAACTTTGATTTTAATTGAAGAAAATTTAAAATTACCGGGGATCCGACTCCACACTTTTTCAAATTGGTATCAGAGCCAAAAACGATAAATTATTTCGTTAAAGATCCTTTACTTTTTGGCTAAATATGGATTTTTCCCCATTTTCAAAATTTCCTATTTTTGATGGTTCTAACTACGCGTATTGGAAAGCGCGAATGAAATCGGCACTTAAATCTATCGATGAACGTGTTTGGATGTCTATTGTTAACGGTTGGACCCCACCAACACATTTAATTGAAAATGTACATGTTCCCAAACCCGTTGATAGATGGACTGAAAATGAGTTTAAGCTAGCAAATTTTAATTCTCGTGGTTTAAATGCCTTATTTAGCGCTGTCGCACCGGATGAATTCCGACGTATTATGACGTGTGAAACCGCTAAAGAAGCTTGGGATATTTTACAATTAACTCATGAAGGAACGAGTGTCGTTAAAGCTTCTAAACTCCAAAACCTCACCACTCAATTTGAAACTATCAAAATGGATGAAAAAGAAACTTTTGATAAATTTTATGCTAGACTTTCTGATATTGTCAATTCATCCTTTAACTTGGGAGAGAAAATACCTGACGACCGTGTAGTAAAGAAAATTTTAAGGTCCCTACCCGATAGATTTATTCCTAAAGTGACCGTTTTAAATTCTTTACCCACTTTAGCCTCTACGAAATTAGAAGAGTTAGTAGGTGATTTACAAACCTATGAACTAGATATGTTTCCCTCTAAAAATGAAACGAAAATTGAAAAGGGCGTTGCTTTGAAAGCCCGAAAAGAGGTCAAACAAGTTGTAGAGAGCGATAGTGATAGTGACTCGGAAGACATGGCTTTATTTGCTCGTAAATTTAGAAAATTTCTTAAATTTAACAAAGATAAAGTTAAAAATGATTTTAAGAAATTTGAATCTTCTAAACATGATAAAAACGAGAAGATTTCTAAATCCGATAAGATCCCTAAAACTAGTAATGAAAATATTGATAGGGACGAGTCTAATAAATGTTTTGGTTGTGAAGGTTATGGCCATAGGGCTTTTGAGTGCCCCACTAAACTAAGGAAAGAGGGTAAACGACCCATTTCATATAATGCGACCCTTAGTGATAGTGATAAGGAAGAGAAGCCCGAATCCCCCACTAAGAAAAATTTTGTGGCTTTTATGGCACATGTGAGTGATAATGAAAACTCATCGGATGATGAAATTATAGCACATGCCACTACCAAGGTCATTGTACATGATTCTCTTATTTTTGATGATAGTGAGAGTGAAGAAGAAGAAGAGAGTGAAAATGAAGAAGAGGTTGATATGAGTGAACTTCAAAATGCTTTTCATGAATTATATAAAGAATCTATTAAACTGAAAAGAGCTAATTTGAAGTTAGAAGCGAGTTTAAGAGAGAGTGTCAAGGTCATTGATGAAAGTGCCTTAATAGAAGACCTTAGGACACATGAGAGGACTCTTCAAGAGAAGCTTAACTATGTAGAAGGCGAGAGAGATAGCCTTAGGGGTTTAATGGAATCCTTGAAAAAGGAGCTTCTTGGTTTTGAAGAGCGAAATGTTTTACTAGAATCTAAAATTTTAGAATTGGAAAATAAATTAAAAGATTCTAGTAATGTCAAATTTGATTTGGAGTGTCGTTCGGAAAAACTAGATAAAATGTTAGGAACGGTCCAAATTAAAAATGACACTTTTGGTTTAGGCTTCAATTCTTGTAATGATTTTAACCCTAAAGTCAAAACCAATGTTTTAGGAGAATCTTCTAGGAATGCATTTAATGATCACTCCTTAGATAAATCTTTTCGACATGCTCTTACTTGTACACATTGTGGTCGACAAGGTCATCTTAGGAAATTTTGTTTAGATCTTAAACGAATTCCTAGAAAATCCCATAGTAAAGTAACCACGATAGCTAATGTGTCTACACCCCAAGATAGTAATTCTTCATTAATTTGGGTTAGGAAATCCGACTTGGCTGCCTTACAAAATAGGGATTTTGATTCTCATTTACTTTCACATCCTTCCTCCCTTGCTAAATCTAAAGGATAAATGTGTTAGTGTTTGCATGCTTTAGCGTTTGTACTTCATGCCATATTCATATGCTAAATGTATGCTTGTTTAGTCATTTTCTAGTCATTGCCTTATTTCATATCACATGCTAGAAATCATGACTTGTTTATCTTTTTGTATTATAATTTTTGTGTTTGATTTAACTGCAAAATATAAAAAGATTTCTGTTTATCATTTGTGTTTTATTGATTTCATTTATGCTTAATGAAAAATACAAATGATTTTTGTTTAGTCTTTTGAGTATATATCTTTCTTTTTGATTAAAAATGTTAAAAACTCAAAAAGATTTTGTTTGGTGTGTATTTTTGTTTGACACACTTTATGTGGCATATACTTGTGTTTGAATCCCATCATTTACGCTCCCACGTGGCTAGAACTTTTGGTTTAGATTTTCAATCCTTATTATGTTCTTTACCATATTTTATGGAGTAGTTGGATTTTGTATTGTTTAAATGGATTCTATTTCTATATGCCTCTATTCACACATGCACGAGCTCTTTTGAAATCTTAATGTCACATGTTATATTTGAGCTTTTTGAGGTGTTCTCCTATCAATCTAGTCATCTACATATCTATGACCTAGGAGGACTAGTGCATGTCAAAATCCGTTGCATGTGAGATTTGTGTGAAAAATGAAAACATGATAAATTAATATATGCACGGGGAAGGGCTCCGAAAGGATGAATTAAATCCTTTGCGATAGTAAGCCACCGTTGATTGGATCTAAAAGAAATACGTGATCCAAAGGCCTAAAAACAGAATATTTGGCATTAAAAAGAAAACAATTGCCAAGGCCTATGTTTGTTTGATATATTCATTCAAAAACAAAAGAATATATATGCTCATTGAGGGAGAATTGGATGGTATATCAACGGTTTGCACAATGTCCGTTTATCCTAGTTGTCTTTAATGTCATGACTCTATTTGGTTTGTAGAATCATCATCATGCTAGGCTTGTATGCATTGTGTATGTTTGTTCATTGAGTTCAATCTTTATATTGTCACATGAGGTTATATTTAACTGTGATGAAGTTTGCAATCAAATGAGAACTCCGTGAACGTTTCTTAAGTGTTTGGGTCTAAATTTAATTGTTGCTAGTTCACACCCCTACACTTTCGTTTCCATATGACACATTTTTGCCATACGAGTGTGCAAACTTATTGTATTTTGTGTCATGTGTGTGTTTATATCTATCTATATATACACGCACTTATTGGTATATCTATAGTATATATATATATGATATTTGTTTGTCTTTGCCTTGCTTTGATTGCCCATATGCTTTCATGTCTTATCACTTTAAGCTTTCACATGCTGTATTTTGTTTATTCCCGAACAAAAAGGGGGAGAATGATGATAGGGGGAGAAATGGTATCTATTCCTATTATTATCGTATCTTCGTTTGAGGGAGATTTATCTTAGGGGGAGACGTCTTTCTAAGTAGGTCATGTGTTTAAAGGAGAATTAATTTAGGGGGAGTAATTAATTAATTGCATTTAAATACTTTGATATTCCCTATGCATTTGATGAGTTTGCTTAAGTGTGCAGGAATTATTCTAAAGCGGCATCTTTCTATGGCAAAGACTTTAATCCTTGGGTTGAGTCAAGATTGGGCGGGTTATGTTTTGAGTCTAGTAGAGCTTGACGGCCCTTTAGGATTTTTGTTTGGTTTTTGTCCTGGAATAGCCAAAGGGGGAGATTTGTAAGGACACAAATTTCCAATTGAGTCCATATATAGTTTTGGCTCAATTCCGGACAAAAACAATTTTTTCATAGGATAGTATTTATTGTAATATTCTCAAGCCTATGAAGTGTATGTTGAAGACGTAGCGGCAAAGAACTTAAAGCTTCATCAAAATGCCGGATTGTGTGCCTCGTTTCTACGTCATCAACTAAGGTTCCATGCTCCCAAGGTATGAATGTAATTATATGTATATAGGAGCTTGGAACAATTTGTATTGGGTGTTAGGTTAATAAAAACTCCATTTTATTTTTCAGAAAGAATCAATTAGAAACTTAAAAATAGTTTATAAAAGTTTCTGGGCCAAAATCGAATTTTACAAACTTTCAGGACGTTCGTTAGAAATGTCGTTCGAACGAGTTTTTTTCGTTCGAAATAGATTTCGTTCGAACGAGTTTTGTCGTTCGAACCAGGTTCGTTCGAACGAGTTTGCCAACGACCCTTATCTGGTCAGTCGTTCGATATGTCGTTCAATATGTCGTTCGAACGAGTTTTCGTTCTAACGAGATATCTAACGAGATTCTAACGAGCCCAGGCTGGTCGCTCGTTAGAAGTCTCGTTCGAACGAGAGTCAAGTTCGTTCGAACGAGACGTCAGGCGGGAACGGTTTTGAGCAGTTTTTGTCAGTTTTTTCCCCACTTCTCCACTTATTTTTTAACCAACTTTTTCCATCCTTATGAGGGACGGGAAACACATTTTTCCTTCCAACTTTTCCATTCCATATCCAACTCTTAGAGAGAGTTTGAGAGCAAAATTAATTAGGGAAAATGTTCATGTTTTGAGTGTTAAATTTTAATGGAAAATTCATACACACTCTAGTTTACACCCATTGTTGTTTATTCCAAGTTCTATATAGACATATCCTTACTTGGAGTTTTTGGCACCGGTTTTCTCTACCGAATTCAAGAGACGTTTCGGGTTTGCTTCTACACCCCATCACAAAGAAGACCTTTGTTGAGATTCTACTCGTTTGGAGAAAGGCTCCATGTTCGGGTGACGGTGACCGTTTAAAGTCCCATCGGTGAATTCCGAGACCGCGGTGGAGCTCCGTTGGTTATCCGCTAATTGGAGGTTGATACAAGAAGAAGCATCACGGCTTGAGAGGGTTCGAGTTTAGGAAGTAAGTCTTTTGTCTTGTATTTTGTAATACCGTTTTTAGTGGATTTGAGGCTAGGGCCGTCCCGAGGTTTTTTTCCGTTAGTGGGTTTTTCCTCGTATATCGCGGTGTAGTGTGACATTGTTTATTTTATCTTGCACATCATTTAGAACGCATGCTTTAGGTTTAATTCAAGATAAAATTCGGTTTAATTATCACACTCATTTAATTTGGGACTTAAATTAAATATTGGGTAAATTTGGTTTATTCAAGTCATTTGCTAAAATTGGTTTCGCCTAACTTTGGATAATTGTTAATCATGAATCAGGAAAATTTCTAGGACTTGAATTATTGTTTTAATTTTGTTTTGTAAGATATTAAAACCCGGCCTTGTTATTTTGTTGAACCATCACTTGTATTCAACGCTTCAGGTGTCATTGTTTTGATAAGGAAATTAACTTTGATTTTAATTGAAGAAAATTTAAAATCACCGGGGATCCGACTCCACACTTTTTCAGTTTGCTTTCAAACCTTTGACGTACATCACGTTCTCTAGCTTTGGAAATCCTGGTAACTCTACTGTACCTCGTCCAACAATGCTAGATTTGCTACCATCTCCAAAGGTGACTCTCCCATCATTATAATCCTCAAGATGGGTAAAATATGAGACATCACCTGTCATGTGTCTGGAGCATCCACTGGCAGAATACCACTGAGAGGTATTATGTGCTTTGAGAGCAACATGGACAACAAGGGCCTTTTTCTCTTTCTTAGGAACCCAAGAGTAGGTACCTTTTTGTATTCCCTTGTTGTTGTTGGTTTTAGCCGGTATGCGGGGCGCCTTCATTGATGGTAAGGTTATTCGTCAGAATTCCTCCATCAAACTCTGTGATGTGGCGGCTAGAAACTCAACACGCTCTCTCAGACTGACAAACTCATCAGTCTGATGTGGTGGAGCAAACGTACGTCGTGTCCGACCCAATCTATAGCAAAACTCCCTAAGGTGTCCATTTCTTTTGCAATGGGAGCAAAAGGGCACAGTATTAGGAGGACCTTGGTTTGCTTTTCTTGGTCGAACTCTCCTTCTTGGTTTTTTATGACGGCCATAAGGAGTCGTAGTAAACTCAGGAATTGGTCCGGGTGCAATTTGGGACGTGGAGGCACCATCAAAACGTATTCCTTGCCTGTCACCAAAACCTAAAGCGGGACCGAGGAGCATCTTTCCCATCTTCCCAGATCTGTCCTCGATTTGTACCTTGACTTTCCTAGCTCTCTCAAGGTCATGAGTAAGCTGAGCAACAAGGGCTTCAAGTTTCTTCCTAGTCTCCATGGAGGAATGGAGCTCATTAGTAAGACTAGCCACTTGTTTAGTCAAGTCCTCTTTCTCTTTCTCAACACTGCTCTCTCTCTCTCTCTAAGCAAATTCTCTTTACTAAACCAGGAAGACTCTCTCTCTCTCATGGCGGTGCAGGTGGAGGACTCTCTCTCTCTCGTCTCTTCTAACTCTTCTTCTAACGCGATGATTCTAAGAACTAACGCCTTGTTACGTTTTTTAGTTTTGAAAGACTCATTATATAACTCGGCGTAGGCGCGTTGAAGGTTACTCTCGTCCTCACTACCTTCCTCCTCTCCCTCACTCTCTTCGCTCTCACTGTCGAGGTGTCCTTGTGAAGTAGCATCCTCATCGTCGTGAGATGCACTAGGAGTACTCACATGACTAGCCATGAACGCGGTGAAGTTAAGCTCATGCGGTGACTCATCTCCCGAGTCCACCGACTCGACCTCACTGTCGTCACTAAGGGTAGCATTTAGGACAGCTTTACCCTTTTCCCTATTCAGACGAGTGGCACACTCAAACACTCTGTGTCCCTTACCGTCGCACTCAAAACACCTCTCACTGTCTTTAGGGGGTTCTTTGAAGTCTTTCTTTTCAAACTTATTTTTCTGAAAATTCTTTTTATCTTTGAAATTCCCATTTTTCTTAAATTTCAGAATTTTCTTGAAGTTTTTAGCAAAAAGTGCCAAATCATCTAGGTCAAACTCACATTCAGAGTCAGAAGTTTCTATCTTTCTAGACGACTCGACTCTCTTTCTTTCCGACCATTCACTTTTTCTCTCTTGGGCTTTAAGGGCAATTCCCTTATCTTTTGGCTTGGCAGATTTAGGAAACATGTCTATTTCATAAGTTTGTAAATCTCCTACCAGTTCTTCCAATTTTAGAGTATTTAAATTACCCAAGGAATTTAGCACAGTGACTTTAGGTATAAAACGTTTAGGAAGGGAACGAAGAATCCTTTTAACAACTCTAGCATTTGGAATATGTTCACCAAGATTATAGCTAGTATTAACAATGTCAGAAAGCCTAGCATAGAATTCATCAAAACATTCATTTTCATGCATGGTGATGGTTTCAAATTGAGTTGTTAAATTTTGCAATTTTGACTCTTTAATAGCATTTGTTCCTTCATGGGTAAGTTGCAAAACATCCCATGCCTCTTTTGACGTGGTACACGTCATTATGCGTTTAAACTCATCAGGTGTGACAGACCCAGAAATAGCACTTAGACCCTTAGAATTAAAAGATGACCATTTAAATTCTTCATCAGTCCAAGTAATGTCAGGTTTCAAGTTGGTCACATTATCAACAGTCACGGTGGGAGGAGTCCACCCTCGTTCAACCAAAATCCAGACACGTTCATCAATGGCTTTTAAAGCCGACCTCATTCGGGCTTTCCAATAAGCATAATTCGACCCGTCAAAAATAGGCATTTTATAATATGACTTCTCCATTTGAACACGCACTTTTTCAAAAATCAATTTTTTTTTCTTCAGAAAATTGATATCTTAGAAAAATTTTGCGGAAAATAGTAACACGCGATAGATTAGCGTAACCTGCTCTGATACCAATTTGAAAGAGTTGGCGCTTGCGTTCAATTAAGAAATAATATGATAAATACCATTTTTAACCCAAATTAACCCTAAGCATGCAACTAGGTGTGATTGAAACAATAGGAAATCATGTAATAAGTATTCAACACACAAAGTTTAAGGAAAAATCCCCCACAGGGGCAAAACTATTTGTATATCACTATAATTTGTAAAAGACGGTTTACAATCGGATTACAATGAAATACAGGTTGACTAAGAATTACCCTCGGGTATCGGATTCTGTAGTCGCGGCTGGAAGAAACCCTTTCCAGTAGGGGTGGCGGCTGGAACTATCCCTGTCCAGTAGGGATGCAATGAAGAGGAAGAAGCGGTCCACTTCACAAAGGGTTGAACATCAATGGTGTTCTAGGGTTACCAAAAGTGACTCACAAATGTATGGAATTTGTGTGAATCAACGGTATGAATCAATGGACTCAAATACCATGAAGACTTAGGAGTTATGGAACTCAGAAAATCGTGTGTAAGTCTTGAGAAAACCAACTGCTGATCGTGGTTTAAATAAGGGATTGAAACCCTACAGAATCGGCTGCACGATCTGGCAGTGTTTATCCTCGCCGGATCGGTCCGGTCGATTAGGCGGATCGGTCCGGTTAAGTCGGATCGGTTCTTTTTCTGAAACCGAATCGGTCTGGTTGGCATCGGATCGGTCCGGAACTTTCACCTTCATCGATTCGCTATGGATCCGGGTGTACTGGTCTCAGCTCAGCAGGCGGATCGGTCCGGTCCCTTTAGCCGAATCGGTCCGGTGAACCGGATCGGTTCTTTTATCTGGTCCGGATCGGTCCGACCAGGTCAGATTCCTAAATTCCTTCTTTTTTTGATCTTCGGATTTAGTTGATGACGATGTGATCTTTACAACTATCATTCTTGTAACGGCGTATGACATATCATATACATAAGGATGGACAAATTGTCCTTACAATGAGACTTAATATTTAATTGGGAAGTAGTCGTAAGATAACGACTTAAAATGAAATATGGGATAATTGACTAAAATGTTATGTTTAAGCCAAGAAGGCTGTAATTTATATGGATTGAAATTTCTTTGGATTGAAGTAGTTATAGATTAACTACTTATACATGTTGGGTGATAAGATGTATATATATGTATTTGTGTGTGGACATACCAGTGGACCATCCTATCAACTGGGGGATTCGCGCGTTCAGGTCACGTACCACACATCGGCACATGTGGGTGTGTAGGACAAATAGGTACTGCATGGAAGCTCCACCCTCGAGAGGTAGGTGTTGGTGGTGACTATTCCTGTATCACCGCTGGGTATGGGCCGTATACAGGTGTCCTGCATAGGGACCGCCCCTAACTTATGTGTGTTTTATGGTGTCCTCTTAGGATAAGGGATTCCTTCGAACTTGTCGATAGAGCACGAACGAGACACCAACGGTAGATGGCCTTGTGTGTCATATATATATCCATTTACACGTTTGTGGTGTACTTATATGGGAAGGTTCCCTTTTAGTCTAAAGATGTAGAAAATGCTTAATGAGAATATTGTTGGACTAATAAAATGATGTGGATAATCGAGGACAAAGATAAGTCCTAATGAATAATGTGGCGGACAATTATTAATAAGAATACTATTTGATAGTCTAAGAAAGTAGACAAAAATTAAAGAGAATGAATATTAGCGTGGCCAATTATTAATGAGTATAATAAATTGGTAATTTAAAAGGATGAAAATTATAGTCTAACAGGGTAGACGATAATGAAACATAAATGTAATCATTAAATAATCTGAAGAGATAGACAAAGGATTTACAGAATATTATGATGTAAGAATACGTGCCTAGTTTATGTAAATTGAGAATTTTATATTATGGAATCTATTCGGGGGTTGGGGTGTGAGACAGAAGTACCCACTTTTAGTTATTTCATAGTTGAAAGGCTTATTCTTTACATGACTGATTCAATGATGGAGGTTACTATCGGTATTTTTTATTGAGGACACGAGTAGGACTGCTTGTAGATGTGAGGTGAGGTACTCGCTACATGTCAGCGTCGATGGGGCGACGTGAAGTATAAGTTAGTAATAAATTTCATATTTACTGGTGAAAAATCCTTGCACACCTCGGGCTCAGACCCAAATTATAAATGTTTTCCCCCAGGTATTCTTAATGATAGGGATAACAGGACTAACGATGAATCAGGCTTGCAATTGCATTGGATGTAGTGGATTCCACTCCATTGATTCTAGTATAGGTTGCACTTTAGCGTTTTGTTATTTTATTTCATATTAGGATTTGTACGGGCATAAGCCCAATCGTTTATTTATATCATTTGTACTTAGTTTTACACTTTGGGCATTGTATGATAACTCGATTTTATTTATTTATGTGTTGAATCAGTTTTACTCGGAGTTTTTATTCGGTGTGGATTTTAATATAAAATGAAAGAAGTTTTTATTCCTTCAGTGCTAAAAAGGGTATAGATTGTTGATAAGACTCATCTTCGGCGTATCCTGCCTGACCAGCCTTTATGTGAGAAAATAGGAGTTGTTACAGTCGGTAACAGAGCACGGTTCTAGTGTCCTTAGGATATGTGTTTGATCTTGTTACGTTCTGTGTTGCGTCCTTTGAGGTAGAGCCCTGTGATTAGGAATCACTGTATTCTTTACGAATAATTACTGCCCGTTTGGGAAGGGGTCAGTTTTGGAGTAAGATCCATAGAGACCTTAGTGTGGGTCGGTCACTTGCGAGAATAACTAGGAGTTCGGACAATTTGGTGCCTAGTAATTTAAAGGATGACGTTTAGAGAATTTGATGATGTGGTAATTGATTAGGCATAAATTCTTTCGATGTATCGCTATAATTTAGGGGTTTTTATCACCTCGGGCGATGTAATATGAGTTTATTTATCTCATATCTATGATACTAACATCTTCTAACAAATACCCCGAGTTTTGTGTATTTTTCATAAATTTTGTAGGTATTTAATGCATGAGAGAAAGAAAGAAACCAGAAGAAAAGAAAATAAGAAAATAAGAAAAGTCAAAAGGGCAAAAGAGTAATTTGTAGCAGAATTCAGATGAGGACCCAAAATGAAAATTGAAGACCTTGAGTCTACAATCACGTAGGAAGAAACGACATCCAAATCTGAGTCCCGGAGCAAAAGTTATGAGCCTTGAAAGATGAGAGATAATCATTGAGAAAATGAAGAGAAATTGATCTAAGGACCTGGACCGATCCGGATTACATTAGAAACAAACCGATCCGGCCCCCTTGAAGTCCACTTATAAGTTTTATGAAGCGGACCGATCTGGATTTCATAAAAAATGAACCGGTCCGGACCCTTGAAACTACTGTCTAACCTTTGTGAAGTGGATCGATACGATATAACAAAAAAATGAACCGATTCGATATACGTCGGACCGAATTGAAATATCAGGCCGGATCGGTCCGGAGATTGAATTTTCTAATTATCCAGTTTTCCAGATAGAGTCTTGCATAAATAAAACTATTGTAATTTCGTAGGTTATTTATTCAAAATGATTCCCAAACATGGGAGAGTTTTCTTTTTACATAGTTTTAGAGAGAGAAAGTAAAGAAGAACCCTAGAAGCTTACAAATTACAGTTGTTAATTCTCAATTACCATTTCTGGAGTAAAGTTGATTTCTTTCTCTTCTCTATTTTTTGAAATTAATAATTCTTTCATGATTAGTATATTCCCAGTAGATATTACATATTTATTCTTCTTTAGAAGTAATTTCATCATGAGTTCAGTTGCATGCACCGTAGAAACCCTAGTTTTTATTAGTTACACCATGCTAGGCTAGAGTTTTAGGTGACCCCAACCCGATGTGGTTTGCGTGTATGTAAAATTAGTTCACTGAATTAATTAAATGATCGAATCATATTGTGTGGTGATCACAACCATTGTAGGACTTTTGATCTCGTTTTCCCTAGGTAACTAGGATGCTTAAGAATGCGACGCTCATGTAGCTACTACGACACCGCTTTATTCTTACTTTTGATTATGTATGGTGCGGGCTAGTACCCTCATATATGTAATGCTTGAGATTAATAAAAACTGGATTTAATCAATTATTTAATTCATAACTAGTTTTATAGCTGGTAAACATACTAGGGTCGGGGGATTTCATTCTAACCTATTTTTCCCATTCACATACTTAGAAAATCATAATTAGCATATTATTGCGTGTTTAGTTTCATAATTAGTTTAATTAACTTGCATTTAGTTGATATATATTTTCCCACTTCGATAATCTTTTTCATTTCTTTTTAGAGTCAGGTTAGGGTTGACCGTCTTATCGTTCGTCATCACGAGTATTCGTCTTATTTTCCTGTGGATTCGACCCCATCGTACCGGGTTTATTACTTACGCAACAGGCTTGCACTTGAGCCTATATAAGCATGAACTTTAGACACATTTATAGTCGCGTCAAGTTTTTGGCGCCGTTATCGGGGATTTAGGTAGACTGTAGGGTAGATCGAGTTAATCTAAAACTTTGACCAAAAATTCATTAAAATTAAAAAATATAAAAAAATCCCAAAAGATACAACATATCTCAGAAGCCCTTTCATGCAAAATCCGCAATAAAATCCTCAATCAACTCCAAATCGTATTTATGAAAATTTGATAGTTGACTACAATCCAGATAGCCCACACACTCCTAACGTTCCTTAATTTTGGGTTTCACATCCTACACCGGCAAACTCCATAGCAAGTTACACTTCGAGTGACGCTTTAAATTACCCTTCGAGTTGCCCGTCAGGTTACACTTCAGGTTACACTCTGAGCACATCAAGTGAGGATACAGAGTCATTAAGTGAGAGAGCCATATCATAACACGGTAGTGTAGGCCCGGGTGAGGAAGAGGCACCATATCACCCTTTGAGAGAATTCTTATATCCCGAGCGATCAGTCACTCCAAGATACATTCTGCTCCCGTAAAATATAGGGCAATTTCACTTTAGGAATGGGATGATCCAAATACTTACCTCTTATCATGAAATGGATTTGGAAAAATCATATCTCCACGTTCGTGAGTTCGAGGAGGCGTGCGAGACCTTTAGCGATCAAACCGGCACGAAAGATGTAATCCACTTCAAGATTTTTCCTTTCTCTCTAAAGGATAAAGATAAGACCTAGCTATGGTCTTTGTCACCAAACTCGATTACATCGTGGAATGAGTTGCAATCCAAGTTTCTCAAAAAGTTTTTCCCTCTGCATCGAACAAACTCCATTAAGGCTCAAATTCAAAATTTCCGACAACTAGAAAATGAGTCGATCGATCGATGTCATGAGCAATTTAACGATTTAGTCCTTTCATTCCCTCACCATGGTCTTGATAAACATTAACTTATCTCTTTCTTCCATAATGGGCTAAGTATAAACTCCAAACAACTTGTTGAAATGATGTGTGATGGACCCTTTATTAATCTAGATGGTAATGATGTTGAGATCCACCTTAAGTATGTCGTCGAGACTACTCAAGCGTGGGACACATTTGATCATAATTCCCACAATCGGCCTCGACAAGCGTCCATCGCTCTTCTGCGTCCGGTCTGTACCACGTAGATAAAGATACTCTGTTAGACCGTCGACTTGACCAATTTGAGAGGAACATGAGAGAAATACTCGAAGTACGGGTAAGAGAAGCAACCGACTCCATCCACGCCCACATAGAAAAGATGTGTGCTATTTATGATGTGGGACATTCAATAGAGGAATTACAGACGATACCCACCTACAAAGTAATGCTTCAGGAGCAAGTGAGTGGAGCAGGAGGATTTAAGGGTAATTTCGATGCCTCAAACGGGAGTTCTTATAACCCTTCATGGAAAAAACATCTTAGTTTTATCTACGGGTAACAACATGCGACGTTGAATCCTAATTCACACGTTACCCCTCCTCCACCCCCACATTTTCAACAAGCACCACAAATGCAAGGATCACCTCCCAGACCGTATATCACTCCACCGCGGAGAAATCTTGAGGATACGATACACCAATTCATCAATGCCCAAAATGCAACCAATGCTAAGTATGAACACATGTTCACCGACATAAATGCGAATATCTCTACGTTGAAATCATCGTTGAGTATCCAAGATAAAGGTAAGTTTCCATCTCAAGGCCAAAGGCCACTCCAAGGACAGTCTAGTGTTAGCGCTACTTCCCACGAGCATCCTGAGCAATGTAGTTCAATTACCACTCTGCGAAGTGTGAGAGTGGTTGACTTATCACCTCTTCCACGTGAGAAGAAAAATGAAAAGGAGATTTCACCCGGAATAAAAGAGGCCAACGATGTCCCCCTGAAAAAAAGTGGTAATTATGACAAAGGCGGGCTAGAGGTGGTGAAACGCCCTAGTGCAGTACCATATCCTCAACGGTTGATCCCTTAATCTAAAGAGACTTCTCGGGACGATGTCCTCGACGATCTTAATCAAGTAAAGATCAATTTACCTTTTCTCGAGACCATAAAGAAAATTTTTGCGTATGCTAAGTTCCTTAAGGACTTACTCATGGTAAAACGAAGGCTAAAGGTAACGAAAAATGTATTTCTAACACCGAACGGCAGCTCAGTACTGATGAGTGATCTTCCACTAAAATATAAAGATTCGGGTGCACCCACCAACTCGTGGATCATGGGGAATAACCGAATCGAACGAGCATTAATAGATTTAGGGGCGAGTGTTAACATCTTCTCTATTCCATTTATAAACAATTATATTTGGGGACCCTTAAGCCCACAACTATGACCCTCCAAATCGCGGATCGCTCAGTGAAGGTGCCTCGGGGAATTATTGATGATGTAATTGTCCAAATTGACACTTTCTACTTCCCAATGGATTTTGTTCTTTGGGACGAGGAGCCATCCATTCTCCAGAGCAATCATGTTCCTGTCATCCTTGGTCGAAAATTCTTAGCTATGCCCAATGAACTCATTAATACTCGGAGTGAGAGAATGCAATTAACGTTTGGGAACATGAACCTCGAGACAAATATCTTTAATAAGATTAAGAATGAGGGCGACGAAAGCAAACTGCGAGAAACATATCTTATCGAGGAAGCACACGAGCATGAGAGGACTCACAAGAGAGAGTTGTTAGGGATAGTCCTTGTTGCACCAAATAAGAGCGGTGATTATGACATTAAGCACAAGGTGAGGTAGGTGTTCTTAGTGACCGTGAGCGTGAGAGAGAGCGAGAGCGAGCACATAGGCGTGAGCAGGACTGAAAGATTTGAGGAGATTAAGATAGCGGATGTGGAAATTAATCATGAGAGAGAGTTAGGTGATATGATTCTAGATGACTTTGAGAAAGAATTCGAGCCGATGGATGACAACCTTAATGTCGAAGTCCAACTATTATTGGACTCTTTTAGTCACTTAGGAGAGAGCGATTGTAAAGATAAAATAGATAAATTCCTTCTTTGTGACCAACCACCCATACCACTTGGGTCCTCTAATGCGATTGAGGAAAAGACTCAAGTATTGTCCGATTTAGAGCCCGACCCATGCACTCTTGAAACTAAAAGAAATCAAGATGACCCCTCCAAGTCGGTGCACGTAGGCAAAGATTCAATTAGGCACCACTAGGATCCCTTCCTAGTGAGTCATCCCGAGACCCAGGGTATCTCCCTTTCATGGTATTGTAGACCTCAACGAGTATGTTGCCTAATTATATGTGATTCCGGTGCGTAGGAATTTATTTGACTGATAAGACTCAGGATACATTGTGTTCTTTATCGAACAGGGAAATATAGCTCGTTATATATTTATAGCGCCAAGTACTTGGGATAGTAAGAGTGCCATGATTCATATTTCATTTCTTAGGGACATGAGAGTGGATGAGTATACCTTTATGTCAAAATACGAATATCGTGGGAAAGTACATAGTACGGATTGAAGGCCTTACGGACCTCGACAACGGACTAGGTTGGATAGTAGGGTATCAGGGGGGTTCCTTGTTTGGATTTCTCTTTGTGAGACATCCCACGCATGAAATTATCAAACGTCAGGAGTTGAAGAGAAGTTTGGTCGATAGTACATAAGTTTTGTACATTGGTTATTGTACCTATAAAAGTATATAATTGAGAGTTGATAATTTCCATTATAACTTAAGGCCAATAGCGTCTCCTAGTCTTAGTATCATTCTTAACAGGGCAATGATGCCATTGAAGGATTGAATAATTTATGACTAGTGGGGTAGTTGAGTGCACCCCTACTACATCAGCATACCAAGTATGCGAGAATTGAAGTAAGAAAATTACATGTCAATTGTATAATGTTGCATGAGGCATAGGGTGTATGGGCGCCCTAGGTGATTTAATCAAGCAGTTGATTATGATTATCATGTGAATTCGATAACATGTAGTTAAGTAAGCTGAATCTTATATCGTAAGATTTGTCAGAGACTTACGTTTCAAGATTTATGTCACACGGTGCGGCAAAGTCACATGCATCAAGGTTAGAATTACATTCGAGAGAGTATAAAATGTATCAGGTTCCAAATAATAGTGGTGAATGGTTATGATGTAGAGTAATATTGCAAGGTTAGTCTTGCAGTGGGTCACCAGAATGTTGGAAAAAGGGGTGGACAATCTGAAACCAGTAAGGGCTTCTTCCACTTGAGAATGGGAGAGTATCCCTAAGGATCTTCTCATGTAGCTGAGATGGTGAGATTATAGATGCTGAAATGCGATTGAGTACGACCTAATATCCACAGAGGGATGGGCACGACAGGCGGTCTTATCAGATGCGGGAGAGTAAATTTTATGTGCACCTTAAAATCTTCGGGGAGGACGAGAGCAGTACCTTCCACTAGTGGAATTGTGTTCAATAACTCCTACGATTCGCATTTGGGCAGAGTTCCAAAAGATGTATGGCACGGTGAACTTGGTTATTGTCCTACTTGATAGTTAGAGCTGGGGGACCAACTATAATTGTAAATATCTGAGAAGAGTTGTGATTATCATGTATATTGCGTGTGAAATATAAATGGCACAATTAATTTACTTGTACGAATGACATGAGATGAGGTTGTATGTATTCGAAAGGAGGATAAATCTATTAAGGTGCAATAGTAGAAAGCTATATAGGAAATATCTAAAATAAAGTGTAAGTAGTGGAACTTAAATGGTAAGGCTTGGGCAAGAGCCTATATGACAGGGTAACCTAGAGTTTAAAACAAACACATGTGAAGTGTTAATTATTAAGGGTACTAGATAGCATACTATATGGGTGCTACGAAGTAGCTTACTTGGGAGCGCAAGGATCCGATGCACAATATTTTTACTGCGTTGTCTGTTCCTGGTATACTTTTTTTGAATTTCGAAACGAAATTCTGTTGTATGGGGGGAAGTATGTAACACCTCGTATTTTTTATGATTTAAATAATTATGTGATTAATTATTATTGTGAAAATAAGTATGTGATTGATTATTGTTGTTGGATTAATTAAATTAAAATGCGAGAAATAAATTTGTTAATAATCCTGATTAAAATAATTATTAGCTAGCGTGCTAAGGGTTAATACTTATTCTTGAGAATTATTGAATATTACTGTGTGATATAATAAATTGCCGAGAGTGAAATATATGACAGTTTGGTAATTTAAGTCTGACACGTGTCTGAGTCGTGTCGGGACTAATTGATTGGAATAAAAAAGAGAATTTATTTTTATTAACTCATATGGTCATTTGGAGTGCACTGTTGAGTCCGGGAGGGTTTAGATAGTCAGAAAACACTACCCGAGTATTTTATTTGGACTCCGAAATATTTTAGGCTAAACCGGCACCCCGTAGGGGTTGTTTTTTAATTTGGATTTTTGTGGGTTTAATTAATGACGAAAATTAGAAATTAAATAAGAGAGGTACGTGGGTAAGACATAACCCCTCATATTTTAAACCTAAGTGAGAAAGAGGGAAAACCTAAGAGGGAGAATAAGGACTCCATAGGTGTTCTTGGAGAAAGGCTCAAGCTTTTACACCGAAAATTACACCAATGCGTAGATCGCGAAAAGAGGAACGCATCTATACCAACTTCACCAACGGATCAGACCATCATATTCGAGGCAAGTGTTTATTACTTGCGTGTTTTTAGTAATAATTGTGTTCATATTAGAGTAGGTGATAACCCCTCAAATTTATGAGAATTAATTTGATGGAAATTTGATGATTTGATTTATTTTGGGACTGAAATTTTAAGAGATTAAATTCCTTCACGTAGGTAGGATTACATTCACGGATTTATGATAATTTTCAATGAACAAATCTGGGTTAAAATGGTTTTTGAATTGAAATTAGAAGAACTAGGGTTTTATTTGTTTAATTTGGGGATTTCGAAATTAATTGATGTATGGTAAGGATTTAATGTTTCTAGGTTGTTAGAAATCACCTAAATATATTAAAGCATCAATTGGATTTGTTGTTTGGGATTAAAAAATAGAGGTTATAGAGGTGAAAATGGTGGAAAAATGCTGAAATTTTGGGGAAGACGATGAGACAGAGAGTCTCATGCGAAGTCACACGTAGGTCGTTCGTGTGAGATAAGGATCTCACGTGAAGTCCTTCGAACGACACGTGACAGTGGTTCGAGTGACAACCCATTCTGGTTCGAGCGACAGGTTCAAATTTCTGGGAATTTCCATTTTATCGCCAGATTAAGTTACGCAATAAATTTGGGTGAGAAAACTGCTATTCGATGGACTTAGTCTAGTGCAGAATTTTTGGGAAGTATTTGGGAAATAATACTTTAAATAATTGGAATGGTATGTTGGCCTTGGAGATTACATGAGCGATAGTAATCGAATGAAATATATTATACGTAGTGATGAGATTAAAATACGTATGAAAAGTATATAATTAGGTGGAGTAAATGCCTATGAATTTTAATAGGATGTGTGTATGCCTATTATATACTATGATTGTTAAGTGTACTAACGCGACTAAGAATGTGTCTGAGAAGTGCGTACTGTCTAGGCTCAAGTGCAAGCCTGTCGCTCAAGTAATAATTCGATACGTCGGGTATCGATCCTCAGGGAAATAGGACAACGAAGTTGTGACGACGTTGGACAGATGAAGGAATCCTAACTCTGACTCTAAGGAAAAAGAAAAGATGATTGGTTTTGGGAATGGACTACAACTAAATGCAATTTTGAAATTGTTTAATTAATGAACTAAAGTATGAATGGAATGCAACTATGAAGCCCTTATACTTTTGACTCACTTGAGTCTATATTGTATAAGTGCTCATCTAGTTTGGAAATTGTGACAAAATTGTGTCCTCCATAGAATCCAAAGAACCTCAGAAGTTGGTTTGCTACTTCATCTCTCTATCTTGTTGTGATCAAGAACATATTGCCAACACTCACACACAGTAGAATTCATTTATTGCATATCATACTGCATAATAATGTGTGTACATATGTTGAGTGTGTTTAAATCCCTAAATTGGAATTTTAATAATTTTTTGGGATTATTTAAACATTTTTTAAATTAGGTTTTCTTAATTAAAACTTAGTTTAAAAGTTTCTGGGGTTAATTTGTAAATATAACTTGTTGATTATATTCGCTTAATGTTACCTTGGGTAGAATTCGAAAGTGGAGTAAACTTGAGGGTGTGGTTTTAATTAACTTTGGACGCGCGTTTGTTATCCTATTATTGACCAACACCTGTCCTCGTCTGATTGGCTGAAGTTGTACTTCTTTACTGAGTTAAAACAGCGTGTGTTCCTAGCCCTTGGATCATTAGCTATCAACAATCTGCATGTTATCTTGGTGAATCCCAGTACAACTCTTTAGACCAATCAGAATTTGTTTTATCACCGCCTTATTAGAACCCTATGATCTAAGTCAATTTGGCTTGACTTAATCCAGGCCCTTGGTTTTGAGCCTGCCTCTCGAACCTTCTCCTCACCCTATAAAAGGGATCCTTCTCTCAGACTTCGAAGACTTTTGCCATTTTCATTTCCTCTGAGAAATTGAGAGAGTAGAGAGAGAAAAGAGAGAAGAGAGAAAAACAGAGAGAGAAGAGAGAGAGTTAGAAACCCTAACCCTATTCGTCAAACCTCTTCCATCCAAACTCAAACACTTATTCAAATACCTCAATATCCAAAACACTTCTCTGAGTGTTCTTGAGAGTTTGAGAGTTTGAGTTGAGATTGTTTTTGTTGCTGTAACCTCGTGTTCACTTGATCTTGTTTTCAACTTAAACGTTTTACTCAGATCTACTTTCTAATTTCATAGAAATTTCATATCTGAGTTATTAATGTTACATTACACTTAGTTTCATTTTATTTCTCATCTTGAGAAATATATTGTTGATTATTTTCTTTAAAACGTTTGCTTACTTTGAAATCAACAATAAATGTTTTCTGTTTCTAGTTCTTGTAAAACTAAACCTTTGACCTAGTTTGGAATCTCACTTGGAGGTTTTCAATCTCGAAAAGTTTCTCTAAATTCTGAGATTGATTAAGACCTTGTCTGTCTTCCTAGCAAGGTATCCGTGGATTCTGGGAATGATTTAAAGGTCAAATAAGGTGAAAAGTTTTGTAAGAAGAATGAAAAAGAAAAGATCACAGCATATAGTGTTATTGTAATTTGTTAGGACTGTTTGTACTTAATAAGTGTGTGTGTGTGTGTGTGCATGCATGTGTTAGAAAGTACCTTCACAAACACTTTCACCCTATTACACGAAAAGTGTTGGTAATCAGATCTTGAGAACAAAGAGTCGACGTAAAGTGCTGGAACAAATCAGAAGTTAACAAACTCGGAGAACTACATCTACAATCAGAACTGCAGAGAAGTTTAAGGACACCAGAGGGTACATTCCTAAACTTTTATAGGACTGAGTTGTTTGCATGTTAGTTATATAGTTTATAACTCATATATTTGTTTTAGTGGATTTTTCATTTTACTCCGTAGAGGGAGTCGTGGATGTTTCCTCAATTGGTGAGGTTTTACCACGTAAAAAACATCGTGAACATAATCTTTCTACATCTCCTCATCTCACTCTTGGTTGTGCTGAGTTTAAGATTTTTAAACTACTTTATAAATCTGTTATTCAATTCTTGAATAGATCTCGTACATACTGATTTATTAAACACATCTTGTGTTCAAATAGTTTGGTTTTTACGAAAAGAGTTTCTTAAAAAAACAGATCGGAGTTACTTAAATAGTTTATTTTTAATAAACGGCTTTAGTAACATTTTTCAAACTATTCTAAATTATCAAAAATATTAATGATGATTGACTTAGAACTAGAAACTATATGATAAAAAACAGGACGAGAATACAATCCCTCAACCCTAGTGTATTGCAGATATAAAACTAATCGTAAATTTAAGTGATTAATTAGACCCGGAATTTAGTACTCCCAAGCATTACATATATGAGGTTCAAGCCCGCACCATACTTAATCAGAGGACGAGTAAATCGGTATTGCGATAGTTACATTCGAATTGCATTCTAAAGCATCCCGGTTACCCAAAAGCAAACGAGATCCAAAGATCTACAATTGTCATGTTTCTACACAATATGGTCGTAATAAATTATTAAATTTAGAGGACTAATTTTATACACATGCAACTACCACATCAGGTTGAGTTCATGCATCGCGACCTTTTAAATCTAGCCGGATATGTGAAAACTTGAAAACAACACGTTTAGAATTATAGAAATAATTTTTACTAATGAATGAAGACGAAGAAAGGTGAAATTAGTAATGAACAAGTAACTAGAACAAAGATTGAAATAGAAATCAGAATGATTTTACTTGAATTGCAACTTGAAAGTACTAGGGTTTGTTGTTCTTCTCCTCTAAAATGGATTACAAAGCTTCCTTAATGACCTGGAAGCCCCTGGAAACCCCCTTTCTACGTTTAGGAGGAGTACAATTTATTAACCACGAAATACAAGAGTTTGAACCAAGAAAAACTCTAATTTTCACAAGTGGATAAGTCCAGAAAATTGAGAACAGAATCGATCCCGGTAAAGGACTCGGTTCGGTTCCATCTTTTGTAGCCTTTACAGAAAACTCTTCGAGCGTGGAATCGGTTCATTATTTCATTGGTTCAGTTCGGTTCCATCTTTTTGTCTCTTTACAGGAAGTTTTGCCATGGTGGATTCGGTTCATTTTTTTTCATCACTTCGGTTCGATTCTGTTTTACCATCCTTTACAGAAACTTTCCCCATGAGGGATTCGGTTCGTTCTAACTTCGTTGGGTTCGGTTCCCTTTTGTCAGTCTTTGCAGAACCCTTACCTTCTTATGTTTCTTTGAAGCTTTTGATATGGAGTTCGACTTACAACACTGGATACCTGCGAAATAGATGACGAACACACAAAACTCGATGCACTCATTAGAATTTGTCAATAGAAAAGATATGATATAAATCCACTTGAATTACACTTCGCGAAGCGATAAAAGCCTCTAAATTAAGGGGATAAATGGGAAGAATTTATGCCTAATAAAACCCCCTAACTTAGAATGTTGATCATCCCGAGCAATGTAAAAGAATCAAAGCTTGGTCTAACTCGTAAATGGGATATGATACCTCTTTTTCGGGCGCACGATTGCATTTAGCGTATGCAACAAGCCTTTAAATCCCTAGGTTACCTTAGTAGGACGAGTTGTGTCTCGTGAGGGTTTGCAGAGAATATACCCATAAAATTCGACTCAAAGAAAACTCAAAATACTCAAAAATTCTGTAATTCAAACTTTTCCAGAAAATAATCATCATCAAGTCATGTTCAAGAGTCTCAAATCATAGGGCGCGTGTGTGAAGCCGGAGATTTTAATCGCAAATTTCCACCGATTGACCATTATGTTACTTATCCGAAAATTCGTTTTGATTTCAAAATCTCACGGAATGATCTCACAAATGAATCACTCAAAATGTGGCTATTCTCTCGGTATGCGTGATTTATTAGAGTAAATGTATTGGAACCAAGTTCACACATACAAGTAGAAAGACGGAATTATATGGTAATCGAATCTCGTCATCGGATTACGAATATAAGAAAATGGGAACATTGCCTCTAATTAATATTTTTTGATCTCTTTTGTTATCTTTATGTGTTTTTGCTCTCGACGCGGTAACCAATTTCGCAATTTTGGACTCGGTTAGGACTTTTTCGGCTAAAGGTGTATGGGGTAATATGAGAGTGGTACGGGAAATCTTTAATTAGAAAGTTTTCTTATGATGTCCGTTATTGCGTTTCTGGGCTTTTGGTAATTTTTTTCTTTTTTTTCTATTTTTTTCTGTTTTTCACTTCTTTTCTTTTCTTGCTATTTTTGTTGAGCATATCTATTTTTTCTTGCCCCTTTTTATACACTTTTCGGACTTAATTTTTGGGATTATCAACTTTCACAATTCCGGGTCAATTGGGGTTTTTCGGGTTGTCAAACGAAAGGAAAAAAAAATATTTGGCTCAATTTGGGTTACAAAAGGGATAATTTTTTGCTACTTTTTATGGTCAATATTTTTGGGTGACAAATGAAGGCCTACTTTATTGTCCAAAATACTAATTGCGTTACCATGTGCGTTTCGAGATGAATTAAGTTTAGAGATCAATTTTCCACGTTTTTCAAGGCAATATCACACACATTTTCTATAACCAATCAAAATGAAAGGATTGAGATCCTAGACGACTTATTAGATACTGAAAAGAACTTTGAGTTAACAATTAAGTCGGATTGATTTATAAATTTCACAAAGATAAAAGGCTTGAATCTCACCGGGGTTGTTAATCTCCACATTTATTCGTTAAGTCGCCTATGTTCGCTCAATTTTCATCTTTGGTCAATTTCGGCTTTATGCATTTTGAAATTTACAACTTGAGACTTTAAACTGACTTTTAATGACATTTTCGAAAAATTTGAATTCCACTTTTTATTTATTTTGAACAAAAAATATTTTTGGATTTTTCAAGATTTTATGATTTTTTTTTTGAAATTGTTGGGCATTTTTGAAAATTTGTTAAGTTTTAGAAATACGCACTTGTGACCCCCCCCCCCTAACTTAGACTTTTGCATTTTTGTCAAGAAAAAAGGACAAAAATCTAGCTCAAAGCGAATTAAAAGTGCGAAAAAAGAAAACAAACAAATTAGAACATAAAAGCGGCATTGATATAGATAAAGAACAAACTGTGTTACATAGGATAGGGGTAAAAAAACACCCAATCAACACTGAGTAAATAAACATTTCACACTTACACAACCAACAACCACAGAAAAAATAGTCATGGGCTTCATTGAGGGGGCTGATTTGAGGACCCGGGTGCACGCCGATCATAGGGATCATAAAAGAAAGATGGTGGGGGACCGCCAAAGTTGAGCTCATAGAGGTGGGCTTGGAGTTGGTGTATCATCCTTGTGTCTCTCCGATAAGCCTCTTGGTCCCTTCGATAGGCGGCTTGATCTTGGTTGTATTGGGTGATGAACCCGTTAAAACGGGATTCCACCGCTGCTAGTCGTCTATTGAAATCAGCACCCAGGGGCTCAAAATTCGAGTCATCGTCTTCATTGTATTCTTCCTCTTCAGCCCCTTCTATCTCAACGTCCTTCGCCACCGGCTCTTCAACAATAATTTACTCCTTGGCCTCTAATTTGATCGCCTCCCGGGCTGCGCGAATGGCAGCCCTTTGTTGGGCACTCCGCGTGCGGGATACCTTCCCAATGGGCTCCGGGAGGCGTGGGAAAGCTTGAGGTGGCTGGATACCAGCATCGGTGAGGAGGGACGTGATGAGGTGGGCATAAGGGAGGGTTACTTCACCTTTGTGCTCCCAGGCTGCGAAAATGATATCCGCGTAAAGCGTACGAGCCAGGTTTAAGGTGAATTATGGGTCAAACAGGTGGTACACGAGCGTCGCTTGGCGAGGGCACATCGCTGAGTCATTGGAAGTTTGAAGCAAGTTGGCGCACACGATATGGAACGTGATGCGCGCCTTGTCATTGAGATGTCCCATGGGGAAAGTACCCCGGTCCCAAATGCCATCGGGCACTTGTCCGTCAATGCATTGCTGTTTGGGAATGGTGGGGGCATTGGTGGGGTAGTCGTATACTTCCGGGTGGGGAACGCCCTTTCCAGCAAGCTTGCAGGAGAGGATGGCTAAGGTGAATGGAATAGGGAGGCCATCAACAAAGGATTGGCACGCAAAGTCGCCCGTGCGGACGAGAGTGCCATAGAAGGACCGGACTTCGTCCGACCAGACGACTGGATGAGGCTCTTGCAGGTTTTGTGCCGACCCCCGCTAGCGGAAAAGGGTGGTGATGAGGCACGGTAGCTCATCCCAGTTGACAACCCGTTCGATGTGCAATTGGCGAGAAAAACTAAAAAATCGTTCACACCATACACGCTCCATGTGAGAGCGGTATTGCCCATTTCTTTTAGGCAGAATGTCGGTGAACAGATATTTGGTAGGGAGAGCTTTATTGGCCATTTGGAAAGCTTGGAATTAGGAGAGGAAAAATTAGGGCTTTTAGAGAGGGAAAGATGTGAAGGAATGGGGGGAAGAGAGGGGTTGAATGGGTTCCTCGAGAAGAAGCAAAATCGCAGGAATCGAACCGATCCTGTCCAGGGGCGATTCGGTTCGGTTCTGGGTTTTTTTTTTTTTTTTTTTTATTTTTCCAAACTGGACCGATCCCGCTTGGGGATTCGGTTTGGTTCCATCTGTGACAAAACCCTTTTTCTCTGCACTGGAATCCTATTCTCTCAAATTTCTAAACGCTTGCACTTATTCTCCCTCTAGAATTCCTCGATGCCCTCGTGAATGTTGTGTTGGGATACATGATCTTAACCCTAACCTAACGTAACCTACATACGAACTTAATATAATCGATCAAAGCATAACTACTATACATAAGAATTCACCCCATACGCATCGGGGGTGCGACGACCTCTCTTGTCAGCTCGATCGACCCCGTAAACGGGGTTTGATAACCAAACGGTGTCGACTTCTTCCACACACGCCTCTAGATATGGATTTAGGCATTGTCCATTTACTTTTAATATATTTACCCCTTTTCAAATTGTCTAACTCAATAGATCCGTGCGGGAATACATTCTTTACAACGAACGGGCCTAACCATCATGATCGCAACTTACCCGAAAAAATATGAAGTCGAGATTATAGAGAAGCACTTTGTGTTCGAGAAGAAACTCTTTGCGTCGAATGAGGTTATCGTGAGCGAGTTTCATCCGTTCTTTGGAAATTTTTGCGTTCTCATACGCATCATTGAGTATCTCTTCTAACTCATTTAATTGAAGCTTGCGAGCTTCACCGTCTCTATCCATGTCAAAATTTAGCTTCTTAATTGCCCAGTACGACTTGTGCTCTAATTCCATGGGAAGATGGAAAGGTTTACCATATACAATGAGGAATGGGGACATACCGAGCGAATTTTTATATGCGGTACGATAGGCCCATAGTGAATCGTTCAATCGAAGTGACCAATCTTTCCGGGTTGGATTGACGGTCTTCTCGAGAATGTTCTTGATCTCCCGATTCGCTAGTTCGACTTGCCCATTTTTGTGGGTGATAGATTGTTCCAACCTTATGAATGACCCCATACTTTCTCATGAGCTTCTCGAATGGCCTGTTACAAAAGTGCGTGCCATTATCACTGATTATTTCTTTCGGAGCACCGAAGTGGTAAAGTATGTGTTCCTGTAGGAGCCTAATCACCACTTTATTATCATTGGTTGTGGTAGCTATAGCTTCCACCCATTTATAAATGTAGTCTACCGCGACAAGTATGTATAGGAAACCAAAAGATGGGGGAAAAGGGCCTATGAAGTCAATACCCCAGTAGTCGAAGATCTCAATAATGAGTATTGGAGTTAATGGCATCATGTCTCATCGGGTTATCGCCCCCATCCTTTGAGATCTATCGCAGGATTTGCAACAGTTATTCACATCTCGAAAGATTGTGGGCCAATAGAGACCGCATTGAAGGATCTTAGCATCCATCTTTTTAGTCAAAAAGTGACCTCCACAAGCTTTCGAATGACAAAATTGGATGACTTTAGGGATTTCATCATCCGGTACACAATGTCGGATGATTTGGTTGGCGTAATATTTAAACATGAACGGATCATCATAGAAAGACATGCGCGACCAAGTAATGAACCTCTTCTTATCTTGCGGTGTCCAATCGGGAGGGATGGCTCCCGTGACAAGATAGTTCACTATATCTGCAAACCAAGGCAAATAAGAGGTAGCAAAGAGTTTCTCATCCAGGAAGTATTCGTCTATGGGTATTGGATCACTAGGTATGTTGGACGAAAGCCGTGATAAGTGTTCGACAACGACGTTTTCTACTCCCCTCTTATCTTTAATGGAGAGATTAAACTCTTGTAGGAGTAGGATCCACCTTATGAGGCGCGACTTTGCGTCTGTCTTCACAAGTAGGTATTTTAATGCCACGTGGTCGGTGAAGCAAGTGATGGGAGAACCGATAAGGTAGGACCAAAATTTGTCAAGAGCAAAGACTACCGCTAGCAACTCGTTCTCTGTAGTGGAGTTTTTTTTTTTTTTTTTTTTTTTTTGTTTTGTTCTCTGTAGTGGAGTAATTGAGTTGTGGTCCGGTAAGAGTCCGGCTAGCGTATTATATGACGTGAGCCTGTTTGTCTTTTCTTTGGCCCAAAACAACTCCTATTGCATAATCGCTAGCATCACACATAAGTTTGAATGGTAGAGACCAATCTGGAACTTGGATGATGGGAGCGGACACAAGCATGATTTTCAGTTTTCAAAAGCACTATGGAATGTTTTCGTCCACTCAAATGGGGTGTCCTTCATGAGTAGGTTTCTTAAAGGTCTAGCGATGGCGCTAAAGTCCTTAACGAACCGTCGATAACACCCCGCGTGGCCCAAGAAGGAGCGCACGTCTTTGAGCAATTTTGGTGAGGGTAGATCGACTATGACATCTATCTTTGCTCTATCAACTTCAATTCCTTTGGATGATACGATGTGTCCAAGAACTATGCCCTCGATTACCATGAAATGGCATTTCTTCCAATTCAACACTAAGTTCTTCTCCACACACCGGTCAAGTACTTTTTCCAGTTTTTCTAGACAACGATCGAAAGAGGTGCCAAAAATGCTAAATTCTTCCATGAACACTTCGAGTCCTCTCTCAACCATGTCACTAAATAGGCTCAACATGCACCTTTGAAAAGTCACGGGTGCATTACACAAGTCGAATGGCATATGTTTGTAGGCAAACGTACCAAAGGGGCAAGTGAAGGTCGTTTTCTCTTGGTCAAGTACATCTACCTCAATTTGGTTATATTCAGAATAACCATCAAGGAAGCAATAGTAAGGGTGGCCCGCTACTCTCTCAAGAATCTGATCAATAAATGGTAAGGGTAAATGGTCTTTTCTAGTTCCTGCATTGAGTTTCCGGTAATCAATGCAAAGGCGCCACCCGATGGTGGTATGTTGGGGAACTAGTTCTCCCTTAGCATTTTCAATCACTGTCATTCCCGACTTCTTCGGGACAACTTGAATAGGGCTCACCCACTTACTATCTGATATTGGGTAAATAATCCCGGCATCCAATAACTTAATGATTTCAGTTCTCACAACTTCTTTCATGTTGGGGTTTAGCCTTCTTTGCATTTATCTAGAGGGTTTTACATCCTCTTCGAGATGGATCTTGTGGGTGCAAATCAAAGGACTTATTCCCTTCAAATCAGCAATACACCAACCAAAATCACCTTGGTGCTTCCTCAGAATCTTTAACAATTTACCCTCCTATTCTTTGTCTAGGCTAGAGGAGATAACAATAGGAAATGTCTCATCCTCTCCTAGGTATGCATATTTAATATGGGAGGGTAGTTTCTTCAATTAAAGGGTCGGAAATTATTCGCTGGAGGGAACCATGCGTGTCTCCCTTGGCGCCGAAAATTAGACGCGACTAAGAATGTGTCTCAGAAGTGCGTACTCTCTAGGCTCAAGTGCAATCTTGTCGCTCAAGTAATAATACGACAATTCGAGTATCGATCCTCAAGAAAATAGGACAACGAAGTTATGAAGACGTTGGACAGATGAAGGAATCCTAACTCTGACTCTAAGGAAAAAGAAAAGATGATTGGTTTTGGGAATGGACTACAACTAAATGCAATTTTGAAATTATTTAATTAATGAACTAAAGTATGAATGGAATGCAACTATTCTAAATTATCGAAAATATTAATGATGATTGACTTAGAACTTTAAACTATATGATAAACAAAATAGGACGGGAATACAATCCCTCAACCCTAGTGTATTGCAGATATAAAACTAATCGCAAATTTAAGTGAGTAATTAGACCCGAAATTTAGTACTCCCAAGCATTACGTATATGAGGTTCAAGCCCACACTATACTTAATGAGATGACGAGTAAATCGGTATTGCGATAGTTACATTCGAATTGCATTCTGAAGCATCCCGGTTACCCTGAAGAAAACGAGATCCAAAGATCTATAATTATCGTGTTTCTACACAATACGATCATAATAAATCATTAAATTTGGAGGACTAATTTTATACACATGCAACTACCACATCAGGTTGAGTTCATGCATCCCGACCTTTTAAATCTAGCCGGACATGTGAAAACTTGAAAACAACACGTTTAGAATGATAGAAACAACTTTTACTAATCAATGAAGACGAAGAAAGATGAAATTATTAATGAACAAGTAACTAGAACAAAGATTGAAACAGAAATCATAATGATTTTACTTGAATTGCAACTTGAAAGTAACTAGGGTTTGTTGTTCTTCTCCTCTAAAATTGATTACAAAGCTTCCTTAATGACCTGGAAGCCCCTGGAAACCCCCTTTCTATGTTTAGGAGGATTACAATTTATTAACTACGAAATAAAAGAGTTTGAACCAAGAAAAACTCTAATTTTCACAAGTGGATAAGTCCAAAAAATTGAGAACAGAACCGATTCGGGTAAAGGGTTCAGTTCAGTTCCATATTTTGTAGCCTTTATAGAAAACTCTTTGAGCATGGTATCGGTTTGTTATTTCCTTGCTTCGGTTCGGTTCCATCTTTTCGTCTCTTTACATGAAGTTTTGCCATGGTGGATTCGGTTCGTTTTTTTTCATCACTTCGGTTCGGTTCTGTTTTACTTTTCTTTACAGAAACTTTCGCCATGAGGGATTCGGTTCGTTTTAGCTTCCTTGGGTTCGGTTCCCTTTTGTCAGTCTTTGCAGAACCCTATGAATTTTTACTAGGATGTGTGTATACCTATTATATGATATTGTTATTAAGTGCACTAATGGGTGCTAACCCGAGGGTGCATGATTATTATGGTTAGGGTTGCTAATGGGTCTTAGCCCGGGGGTGCAGAAACAGTATATATATGTATAGGGATGATGTGACTATATGTATATATGTATATAAGAACTTGTAAATATTTCTATTGTGTGAAACTGGTGGATACAATGATAATAATAAAGTGCTTTGCGCCAAGTGGTGTTAACCTAAGGGTGCAAGATTAATACGTATATATATATAGGGGTGATGTGATTATATATATTTATGAAAATAATTGGGAATATTCTACTTTGTGAAATTAGTAGATTTTGTATAAATGAGAAATAAAATAATATTAGTGGGTAAAAGATTAACCATTCGAACGGTGAATAATGGAACTTTTAGTTATGTGAGATAAACTATTTCTTTTACGTATTGTATGGGCAATACGGGTATACTACTGGAGATTGTAGATGATGATATATGATTTCGAACTAGTTAGACCAGGTAGCTTAGCTAGTGTGGGTTAGATGTACATTAGGCGTGCACAATAGATGAGAGGTGAGAATCTCATGTGAGTGCGATATCTAACATTCACATAATACTTGCTTCATTGCAGTTTTAAATACTTGCTAAATATTTTTAAAACATCGGGCTCTGACCCATCTCTTGCATATCTTCTCTCTTTTGCTATATATATGTATTATATCAGGTGCTCAGTTACAGGGATACCAGAACTAGAGATTTGGACTGCTTTACGCGTTGCAGCTGTTGTGGAAGCTGTAGGTCCTTGCATTAGACGCAATCATCATTTCCATTCAGTTATCTAGACATCATAGTTGGGGCATGTGTCTCCCATTCCTAGTTTTTATCAGAGTTATTATTCAGTTTAATTTACCGTTCTTTTAGTTGGATGGATTTTATTATCAGTGTGTGAATTGGAATTTTGGAACTGGGAGGTTTTACCCAGTCTTATTTATTTCAGTGTTTGATTCATGTTCAGTGTTTTGTATATTCATGTGTATGATTAATGGTTTATATTTTTATAATTAAATAGAGAAATGGTTTTATTTGGTTATATGTAAAGGAAAAAGTTTTTGTCGCCTAACTTAATTATATATTAGGTGATTAATATGTTTATAAATTTTTTGATAGTGATGCTAAGAATGAGTCAACTGAACGTTCTATTTTAAATTTGGTAAAGGACTGATCACCCTATATTTTATTGGGCGGGGTGCCACAGGTGGCATCAAAGCATCAGGTTCTAGAGTCTTTTAGGATCTGTGCGGCTTATTACGGTTCAGAGTAGAATTCTTTGATGTAGATCCTTATGATAGGATTGTTGTGTTCCCTTATGTATGCGACTTATGGTTTCCTGCTGGGAATTATAATGGATGTGACCCATTATACGAAATTTTGCGTGACTCAAACACCGAACATTTTGGTACGACCAACGAAGGGCGTAAGAAGAACTGTAGGAGAAGAAACTTGACTGAAGACATAAAGTAATTTGAGAATGGTGATCGTGACAAATGTCGCCATAAGTATTACTTAAACAAGTGATAGTGAAATCGAGAATCAAGAATAGTAGATTCCCAGGGCACGATCGTAGGTAACGGTGGAGTGACTTCAAGACCACCTAGCATAGTCGACAAAGGAGAAATCAGAGGGACTCTTTTGAAAGCCATCAGTGAAGATGCAGAGAAGAAGGAAAGAAAGTTTAAAAGGCCAACGGAAGTAGAAAATCCAAAGGCAATTGTATAGAGTGAAGTGTAACGACACTCATAATTAAATTTGGAATTAAATTTGTAGCTCTTAGGAGCGACATACAGTGATTAGAATCAATCACCATGTATAGAAAGTGTGCTTGATATTTAAAGAGAAATTTGGGCTCTTAATCGTCTCTTACATATCTTCTCTCTTTTGCTACATATATGTATTATATTAGGTGCTCAGCCACAGGGATACCAGAACTAGAGATTTGAATTGCTTTATGCACCGCAGCTATTATGGAAGCTGTAGGTCCTTGCATTAGATGCATCCATAATTTCCATTCAGTTATCTAGACATCACAGTTGGGGCAAGTGTCTCCCATTCCTAATTTTTATCGAGTTATTATTCAATTTACTTTACCGTTCTTTTAGTTGGATGGATTTTACTTTGAGTCGGTGAATTAGAATTTGGAACTGGGAGGTTTTACCCAGTATTATTTATTTCAGAGTTTGATTCATGTTCGATGTTTAGTATATTCCTGTGTATGATTTATGGTTTGCATTTTTATAATTAAATAGAGAAATGGTTTTATTTAGTTATATGTAAAGGATAAAGTTCTTGACGCCTAGCTTAATTCTATATTAGGTGATTAATATGTTTATAAGTTTTTCGACAGTGATGCTAAGAATGAGCCAACTGTACATTCTGTTTTAAATTTGGTAAATGACTGATCACCCTATATTTTATTGGGCTGGGTGTCACATAAATTTTGTGGGTATATTCAATGCAAACCCTCACGAGACACAACTCGTCCTACTAGGGTAACCTAGGGGTTTAAAGGATTGTTGCACATACTAAATGTAATCGTTTGCCCGTGAAAGAGGTATCTTATCCCTAGTTAGAGTTTGACCATACTTTTGATTCTTTTATATTGCTCGAGACGATAAAAGTTCTAAGTTATGGGGAGATATATCCAATAATACACTAGTAGAGGTTAGTTCGTTTAGACGAGGACCACCCACAGTGAGATATGCGTCGGTTAATAGATGAAATTTTTAGCGGAGAAAGAGATTAATGATTGCGTCAGTGGTAAATAAGGTGTTTTCCTACCTTGGAGTATATGTGATATGTTTTGTTTGATATTGGGACTTAGTGTTCACTTGGCTTTTGTTAATACATTGGAAAGGATAGACTTTGTATTTGGCAAGCTTGTGTTATTTTAGGCCTATTTGAGGGATATGTTGGAATATGATATTTTTTCGAGGAATGGATTTATAATTACATGGAATATATTAATATCATGTGGACAACTATGAGTTGTGGTCATGTTTAAAGGACAATATTGATTAGGAATTGGTGTTCATCGTAGCATGAGGATTATTCTTGAGAAATTTTATGGGTGATCCTAGTTTTGAAAGAATAAATTTCAATGGGAAATTAAGTCATTCAATAACCTTTAGGAAGTTGAGAATGCTTAGGGAAACAACACGTGAGTGTGATTGAAATTTTTTGAATAACTCCATGAGGTAGATGCATGTGAATAAACTCAAAATTTTGGAATAAATTGGGCAATGTTCAGGTGGGAGCAAGAGTCTTTTATGAGGGGGAAAACCGTTTGAGGGATGACGTAATTGTATGATTTGGGAAAGAATTGCCTTAGCAAGTATAGGCAATAAAGTAGAAGTAAGGCCAGTGATAGCTTCGAGTATTTGAGACTTTATATGACCCTGTTTAGTGTTGTATAGGGACGTTGTTATTAAAAATGGTAATGATAGACCTGATTTACATGGATATGCCTTTGGAGACTTAGAAATGACCAAGTTCTCTATAGAGTGGATACGGGTGGAGAATGTCCCAGTTAGGTTATGATGATTTGAGTGTTGGGCATGGTAGGGTCGGTTGACTCTAAAGGAGTCTAGTATAACTCTTATAATGGATAAGTGGTTGGTTTGGAAAATGGAAAATGTTGAAATTTGCATGATTAACGTAAATGGTTATTTTATTTTCGTTTGCCTTGGGCCGATGGACCTCGATAACTGACTAAGCCGTGTAGTAGTGTATCGGGTGGGTTCCTTATTTGGATTTCACTTGCGAGACGTCCCACGCACGAAATTGACAAAAGTCGGGATTTGAGGAAAGTCGAATACTAGGGTGGTTATTTTATGTATGTATGTGGTGGTATAATTGTGGTATCGATATGCTTGGTATTACTGGAACATATTAGATGTATACATGGCTTTCATATTTGTTAATGGTACGTATGTACATTTATGTAATGTGAAATATATGGGCACCTCAGTGATGTTATGATAGGCATAGATGAGCATTTTCATTTATGTCTTAGGGTATGAGTAGGGACTAATTGGATACAAGCATAATTTAATGGTAAACAGTGTAAATAAAATATGAATTTATGCTACCTTGAATTCCGAGGATGGAATTCCGTTATAGGAGGGGGGGGGGGGGGGGGGAGAAAATGTAATACCCCGTATTTTTGAAATAAAATAATATTTAATAAGGATTAAATCAATTTGATGAAATTATTTAATTCGGGTTGTGAGTAATTAGACTCTGTATTATTTATAAATTTTTAGAATTTGACTTTAATGATTTGGAATAAATCAAACGGTACAAAAAGTATTGAGGTGGTGACGACAGACTTAAATATATTTTTTGGGATAAAAATATTTGGAACGCACTTTGAGAGGTATTAGGGTCTCGTTTGGGTATTTTAAACCCTTAGAAATGGTTCTGGGGTATATATATGTATATATATATATGAGTTGGATAGTTATCGGGCTAATTAGATTTTGTATTTGGGATCATTTGAGGGTCCAAAGTTGGGACCTAAAGTCTAACTCGAGAATTGGGAAAAAAATATAAGATTAGAAGAAGAGGAATAACTCCCCACTAATAATTAAAACCTAACCTTATCATACCCACTTCAAGAGAGAGGATCAAAGGCATGTGAGGAGGAAGAGCACCCTAGGAAGAGGAAAGAGGCTTCTCTACACAATCCCATGCAAGGATTCTCTTACCATATTTATTCAATTTGTATTATTCTTATGTAAATGCTAACTCCATGCTTAGATTTAAGGTTGATTCAAGTTTTCATATTTCTGAAATTTGATTATATTAGAATTGATGATGAATAACTCATGTAGAGTGTTGTTTATATGTAGAATCTATCCCAGAAATTAGGTATCGCCAAATCTGAATATTGGTGTTAGATTTTCTTAAGTTATTGATAACTGTTTAGGGAGAATTGAATCATAAATGGAGATATTATTATAGTGAATTTATAGACTGAAATATATATAGAGGTTCCTAAATTTAATACCTTTATATTTCAAATTTATCATGATTGAATGCCGAAAGAAAGTCCAAACATTTAAATTCAGAACAATTAATGAATAAAAATTATGTTGGCTTATTAGGAAACAATTATGGGTAGAAAACTGTTTTGAGTTATGGAAAATCTCAGAACTGGGCGGATCGCATTTGATGAACGATGGAAGAGAAAGAGACAGGGTCCGCTCAAACGATGCCACACGTCGTTCGAGCGATGTGATTATATCGCGCGAAGAGGGGGCCCAGTCGTTCGAGCGGTGTAGGACTACTTTTTCTCTTTCTTCGTCCCTTTTTAATGTAGCATTTGAATTCAGGGTTTTGATTATTTCTTTCTATTCTATTCACTTACAGTAATTGAAGAAACGTTAAGGAAGAGGGAATTTTGATTTATGGGTTAATAAATTGATGGAACATTATTACACCCACATTTGAGTGAATAATAATTATGAGTAACTAAACGGTCAAGTAATTATTTTATGGAATGGGATTTATAAATTATTAAAAGGAATGCATATACCTAGAGGGTGAGAGATGGGAAATTTATAAGTGTGTCAACTCATTTGCGGGAAATTTAGTTAGGATATGGGCCCAAGGAGTGAGTCCGAGCATTTTGGTTGAGTGTCATCGTTTTAAAAAATTAATTAATGTATGATTAATGAAATTTTGAGTTCGAAAAATTGACTTAGGTATTAAGGGATAGTGCTACGGAAGTAGGCACGGGGTAGCCGGTTTAATTTATTATTTATATAATAAATTTTCAAATATAAAATTTATAAAAGGGGATCTGACCTAATAGTGGAATTTTGTGCAATAAATTCTGAAGGATTTAAATACGGACCGAATGAGGGAATTTGGGTATTGTAGTTGGGGTGATATTACTTAACCATATTAGAGGATTTCTTATATATGTACATATAACCCTCTTCTCGTTAGTTGATTCCTTATATATGTGGATATAAACCTTATTGAAAAGGTATCAAGAAGCGAATAAGAATAAATAATCTGGAATGATTAAAATTTGAGTCAAGAGGACAATATTTTAAGATTATTAAATGTATGGGTATGGGTAGTTGGGGATAATTATACCCATAATCGTGTTGGTAAATTTATTTGAGAATAACTCTACCTATGATGATTTGGAAAGGTTAGTTTGGGAATAACTATGCCTATGTATTTAAAGAGTAATAAATTATGAAGTAAATGTGATTTAAGTAAAAAAAGAACTTTTACGAGACTTAATATTTAATAGGGAAGTAGTTGTAAGATAATGACTTAAAATGAAATATGGGATAATTGACTAAAATGTTATTTTTAAGCCAAGAAGGATGTAATTTATATGGATTGTGATTTTCTTGGATTAAAGTACTTATAGATGAACTACTTATACATATTGGGTGATAATATGCATTTATATGTATTTGTGTGTGGACATACTCGTGGACCGTCCTATCGGCTCGGGGGTTCACGCGTTCTGGCCGCATACCGTACGTCGGCACATGTGTGCTTGATAATGTGTAGGCCATATAGGTACTATGTGGAGGCTCCACCCTCGAGAGGTAGGTATTGGCGTTGACCGTTCCTGTGTCATCGTTAGATATGGGATGTATACAAGTGTCCTGCGTAGGGACCGCCCCCAACTTGTGTGTGGTTTGTGGTGTACACTTAGGATAAGGGATTCTTTCGGACTTGTCGATAGCGCATGAACGAGACACCAACGGTAGATGCCCTTATGTGTCATTATATATATCCATCCTCACATTTTGGTGTACCTTATATGGGATGGTGCCCTTTTAGTCTAAAGATGTAGACAGTGTTTAATGATAATAATGTTGGTCTAATAAAATGATGTGGATAATCGAGGACAAAGATAAGTCCTAATGAATAATGTGGCGGACAATTATTAATAATAATAATAATATTTGGTAATCTAAGAAAGTAGACAAACATCAAAGACAATGAATATTAGCGTAGCCATTATTAATGAGTATAATAAATTGGTAATTTAAGGGAATGAAAATTATAGTCTAACGGGGTATATGACAACGAAACATAAATGTAATCCTTAAATAATCTGAAGAGATAGACAAAGGATTTACAGAATATTATGACGTAAGAATAAGCGTCTAGTATATGTAAATTGAGAATTTTATATTATGGAATCTATCTGGGGGTTGGGGTGTGAGACAGGAGTACCCACTTTTAGTTATGGCATAGTTGAAAGGCTTATTCTTTACACGAATGATTCAATGATGGAGGTTACTATCGGTATTTTTTTTTATTAAGGACATGAGTAGGATTGCTTCTAGATGTGAGGTGAGGTGCTCGCTACATGTGAGCGTCGATGGGGCGACGTGAAGTATAAGTTAGTAATAAATTGCATATTTATTGGTGAAGAATCCTTACACACCTCGGGCTCTGACCAAAATTATTAATGTCCCCCCCCCCCCCCCCCAGGTATTCTTAATGATAGGGATAGCAAGACTGACGATGGATTAGGCTTGTAGTTGCATTGGATGTTGTGGATTCCACTCCATTGATTCTAGTGTTGGTTGCACTTCAACGTTTTGTTATTTTATTTCATATTGGGATTTGTACGGGCATAAGCCCAAGTGTTTATTTATATCAGTTGTACTTAGTTTTACAAAATGGAAAGAGAAATATTGATGAGATTTTTTACTTTTTTAACTTTTATTGAAAAATATGGGTAAGAATTGAATTTTAAACTAATAATAATAAAAGTAGTCTCTCTAAGTTACTCATCAATCTTCCATTTTTCCTCTTTTTTTTAATAAAATAAGGGATTGCCCATTTTGGTCTTTCATGAATATATTTTGAATGCTTAGGTTCAATACATACTAAAAAAATAACCGTTTAGATCCCTTGCACCTATAAGCAATCTTTTTCTGTAGTTTTCTGCATTCGCAACCAAACTAACCCTTCGTTATTGTCAGCCTTTGTCTTCTTCATTTTCAATTTGTAGAAATCATTCCAAAAATACCGGACCTATTAATCACAAAACATATGATATTATACCAAAACAACAAAATCTAGATATAAACTACCTTTATCATGTCTATCATGGACAAAAGCAATCGAATTTGTTAGTTAAAATCAATAAAATTATGATTTCAAGCATACCAATATCATATCCATATTCAATATAAACATACTAAACGTATAAATAATGATACATTATTAGAATCCATAATAATACCTATCAATTTAGGAAAAATGTATAAGTAAATTGTTATCAGTTAGGGAATGATAGACGAAAGAGAGCTAAAATTTTCATAAACTACTGCACTTTGTCTCGTATTTACACAAAAAGTGTATAAATTCATAAAAGTAAATGTATAAAATGTGTTTAATTTCATAAAGCACAAGTGAGAGATGGGTGTACAATATAAAGTACACACAAAATGTGTGTACATTCATACATTATTATCATATCTCTATCTATTATAACTTCTAAAATGCTTAACAAGAGGCTACTAAGAATTAATTTTCCTTCATTTTGAGAGTGTCCACGTACTCTTACTTGAAAAGCCTTGAATGTATTTTATTGTCCACGTGGACAAAGCATATGAAGAGTTATCTTCACACTTCTTTTATACATTGACAAAGCATATGAAGAGTTACCTAACCCACTTCTTTTATACATGGTATAATTATTATTGATGGGGTATTGGATGGTATTTTCCCTCATTTCAACATGTCTCTCCCACTCCCTTTCAACCGTTGCTCTTCCATTTAATTAAAAGTCATGTAATCTATACATAATAGCAGCAAACAAAGAAGAAACACGAAATATGAGTCCAACCTAATCACCCCATCACTTTAATTATTATCACCGTTACTAAATTGTTGTTTTACATATTTAACTCCAACAGCAATTCCGATGGGCGTAGGTATATTTTTAGAATTGTGACCAATTAATTGTCGAGAGTGCAATAAAATAGCCACTCACTTGTGCCAACGGACATAAATTTAGATTTAACATCTCCATCTTATACTTTTTTTATGGTGCCGATTCGGTTTTTGCACCACTTATTTCCTATGGTTTTTCTTTAGGTTTTCGCAGCTGAGTTGCGTGTATCTTTCTCCCCAGGCTTGGATTCAAACTGATGTTGAGGCTTCGCTCCAGAAATCCTCACAGCCACCCCTTAGTATGTTTTGTGGTGGAGGTTTGGCTATTGTTACTGTGATCCGACAGTTTTGTGATGAAGCTGTAGATCCTTCATCTCCTTCATCCATGAGAGATATATTAAGATTTAGAAAAAGATAAAAAGGTGTGCCTGATTTAATGGTGTGTTTTTATTTGTATTATAAGGTGAATTTTCTTAGAATTTACAGAGAGTTAGCTTGTGTGTGATGATAACTCACCGAAATAAATAATCTCACAATCAACCCTCATGTTTTTTTATCTATAATGTCTTTTTGGTAACATATTTTATTTATCTTGCGAGGGGTTTCATATTATGTTAATGCTTTTGATCGGTATTATAATCCTGATTATTGAATCATCAAAAGAAGGTGAACAGTTTCTTCTTTTTTATTCCATTTTTGTTGTTGAGAAAATTCTTGGTGAATGGAAGAAACAAAGGTTCAATCCTCTATAGGTGTTCGTTTTATTGCCTTTATTAACTTTGGTTATTAAGAATTACTTAGACTACATTGATCCTCGCTCCACTTCATTGGATTTACTATGTATTCTTTCAACAAGTTGCTCCAAAGTATATGGGTTTGTGAGTTGGTGGCTCACTATTTTTTCTAATTTAGCCAAATGTGACATGATTCTTTTGATTAGATTTTAAACATGAATTTATTGAAATGAATTGAATTACTAAACATATAAAATAAAGGGCATGAAGTGAAGGACACTCCGGAGTCAATTTGGTATCCATGAGTAACTGTAAATATAACTAATAATGGTTACTGAATCATTTTTCTCACTAAAGCATTAATCAAATTTTAAATTTATTTGATCTTATAAAGGGTATTTCAAAATATACAAAAAATTGATTTTTCTCATAAAGTGTTTGTGACTTTATTTGACCTTTATGTTGTTTAATCCATTTGTTTAGAACACCCACTTGGGAATTATTGTATTAGGAAATTTCTCTAAATAATAATTATTCTTCATTTTTTATTAAGTAAATTTTGGTTGACTTTTAAGAATTGATATTTAATTCCAATTTTATTATATTTTCAGTAGGAAATAAATTGTATACTAGTTATTTAAAAGTGTAAACCTGATTAGTTTAAATTTTAATTGTTAAATATTTATCACGGATAATTATAAGTTGTCCACGCACCGCGCGGGTTTACACCTAGTAATATTATAAAATGCAATATATGGAGTTAATGTTTCTAAGCTAAGAGCCTATCCATGTCATCTATTTACGTTAAACATCAATTAAGATATTTTTTTAACATTTTTCGTCTCTATCTTCGGTTGTCCATCCTTATCCTCTTCCCAACCTTTTCCCCTTCTAACTCTGTATAGCCGAACACTGATTTTTTTCTATGCGAAATTCATAAAGAATGGTATTGAAAATAATTCCTAACCCTAGCCACCGACGCCTCTCCCATCACTTCCTCACTTTGAAAATACCTCTCCGTCACAAAACTCTACCTTTTCGGCAAAGTCCGAAACCCACCACCACCACCACTCACGCTCAAATTCTCACTAAATTTCCTTCTGTAGAAAACGACGCACATACCCACCAAAATGGCCAAGCCTTATGTCTCTCAAATTGTTTATATCGGTTGCCATATTTCATAATCTGATTTTGGAGCAATGTTGGGTGTTTTGTTTATGGTGTTATGGTTATTGGGGTTTTCTCTTCATCTTCAGAGTAGTTATTTGGTAGAGGTAGAGTTTGTTGTTTTGTAAAGTTTTGGGTTCGAATATTGGCTGGTTTTTTTTTGCTTTGCTGATGGTTGAGAATTTATCCGGTTTGTTCCAGTAGTGGGTTGCCGGCAACGCTCCTCAACAAGAGTGTTAATGGTGATTTTGGGAGAGCTGAATCTTTTTTGTTTGTTAAATAAGGTGTTACTGTGTTGTTGAAAAGAAGTGTTCATTTTGAAAATGCTCGATCTCAACTTGAAACTATGATTACAGCGTTTACGAGGATGACAACTGATGATTTAAGGAAAATAGTGTATGCGAAGAGGAACAGTTTCAGTTTTTAATTTTTTAATTTTAGTACTGAATAATGTATTTTGTAATAACTCTTTCATCATCTTCATGGAGGTTACTCTTTGGAAATGTTAAAGAGTAAATCAACAATTTGTGAATTTTTATTCGAGTATGGGCCACATTAATGGTAGGAATAAGCACTTGAATTAAGCTCACCGTATTGATATTTTGGCTTTTGTGTTTTTAGACCTGAACATATTTTTGGGGTAAGCTCTGAATCTGTGCACAGTATTTTGGCTTTTGCCTTTATGACCTTGATATTTGTTAAGGTTGGGTATGCTTCCATAAAAAGTGTACAATATTTTTTCTATTTATTTTTTGTGTTTTTTTTTCGTAGAAATTATTCATTATCTTAGTTTAAGAATCCCCTTTACAGGTTGGATTACACTTGAAGGTGATTTATTATTTTTTGAAGAAATGACTCCATTGAAAGAGTTCACCATTAATGTTATTACCTAACCATCCTTTGAAATAAGACTTCCCCAATTTTTGAACAGACATCTATATTTTTTTGTGGCATTATATATGAAAATAAATACACAACTTGTGTATTTTTATTGATTGTGAATTAATAAAAATATAATGCCAAAATAGGGTATATCATCTCTCCCCATCACCATCCTCATATGCTCGATCTCCGCTCGCCAGTTACATGTTTTAACTCTTTTACACGATGATATGCCCCAAGTGTCACCTCGGCTCAGTAACTACAACCTAGGCCAAGACATTGCCGAGGTTGGAAATGACTTGGATCCGTGATAACAGGCCTCGACCATGGCAAGGTCGGCCCTGGCCGACACCACTACTAACCTCTTCAAGGGGTCAACAGTCCATCAACTCACCCGGGAATGACAACCTCGGCGGGGGGTGGGCCGAGGTTACAAGGAGACATACCCCTACCAAGGTCAACCCCACCAGTGAATCGACCAATGTTCCAAGAACATGCCGAGGTAACCTCGGCCCAGGCCGACCTTAATGCCTTACCTCGGTTTCACTTAAGCCGAGACCATGATGGCTCATCTCGGATAGGATGGGCATCTAGACCTTACCAACCTCTGACTCTTCCAGGCCGAGGTCATGACCAAGCATGAAGGCCGAGCACTTATTGACATGTATGGACAAGGACACGTGGACACAATTCATTTATAACAAATCATTCCCCTCACATGGGGGAATATTTCATCATCATTCTCTACATGTGACAGTGACAGATGTCTTCATCAGATTGGCTAGATCAACACACACATGCACATTGCATGCATGGGGGGTACATTACACCCCCCAAGTACTATATATAATGGTCATCCTCTACCTTGCAAAGGATCCAAAGTTAGCAACCCTAGATGAAACTCTGTTCAAATACACAGTAGAGAGAGAAAGCTTGAGAGTTTGTATATATGGCCATTAGAGCCCTCATACAGTGATATTAATCACACACTTGCACAGTGGACGTAGGCCTGATTGGCTGAACCACTTATATTCTGGTGATCTTCCTCTTCTCCTCACCTCCTTATACTATATGCCTTTATGCTGCCATTGTTAACATTGAATTGAGCTTACAAACACCTTGAAGGGTGGTGCTATTTCCAACATCATCACACGATTTTTCTGAGCACTTTAAATGTTTGATGAATTGTGTATAAGAAATTACTCATAGAAATTTTTGTATCTATTGGATTCCATTTGATGTCCCTATTATTGTGATTATAAAGCAAACATAATTAATTTACTTGGCTATGTGCTTTGAAGAATTGATGCCTCAGATATACTACGCGACTGTGTGATAGAAATAATAGAATTAGTTTACACATAAAAATATTTTTTACATTCATTTCGTTTTTATATATGGAACTTTCTTTTTTAATTGGAAAAATATTTGCTTTTACATAATATATGTGGTTTTTTTGTTATGGATTTGAGCAACGGAGTTATGACGATGGAGGCATTGACGAGCTCGCACATCGCGCGTGTTTATACCTATTTTTCATTAAAAATGCATGTACTTTCATACTAAACAAAATAACACATTCAAACTATAACAATCCTAAAACCTTAAGACGCTGCGACCCTGTGGGAGACCATAGTGTGTAGATAAACTGGTAAGAAACCTAGCTTAGAGGAGGGGTCCACGAACATATGGAACCTAGAGGCTACGGCCTAAGGCCTAAGAGTATAGCCTCGAAGCTTAGTTTTCCTTGTTAGCATGAGGAATGATGGCCAAACCTTATTATGTCATGACTTGAGGAGTAATTGTGAAAAAGTGTGCGCAAAAGAGGAAACCTCTAAGCATATGAACACGCCCGATAAAGATGGTCACAATAAAAAATCTTATTTTGGATTTTTCAATTTATTAAAGATTGAACCTTTAAATAAATATACCCAATTTTAAACCGAGTCAGTCATAGAGAATCCTCTATACAAGGTGTATGCAAGAGACAAAAAAATTTCTAGAGTTTCTTAAGGATTCACAAAATATCGGGGGATGTAAAGTTTGTGAATCAAAAGAGTTTTTATAAAACAAAATATGAAAAACTTTGGTTGTGATATTGTATTCACGTTTTTCCAAAGTCCCAATGAATAAAGGGTTCAAAATAGGTATTTATAGACCTGACACAATTTTTGAGGCAGCAGCTCGTTCGAATGAAGATCAAGGTCGTTCGAACAAGAATAAGGTTTCATTCGAACGAGGCTAAGTCTCCATTCTAACAAGAAAGCAAGTTTCTTAGAAATCTCTATGTAACGAGCTTCTAACAAGGAATCCCTGTAAAGTAATGCAACCTCATTAGATGTTCATTAGAAGAGTGTTCTAACGAAATCCATTTTTCGTTTGAACGAGATGGTTAGAATGAGGAAAAAAAAAATTCTTTCTAAATCTTTAAAAATTGAGTCTTGGTTTTTCTAAAAACAAATCCCAAATATAATTATCGAGTCCTAAAAGTTTTATACATTGATAAGATGTAGAGGAGTCTTGAACTTGGAGATGTTGGAGTTCGGTTCGACGTGTCGGTACATGATAGTTTGTATCGAGATACGCAAAATACGCTAAAGTACAAATTAAATACAAATAAAAAGCCTAAGCTAAAATCTTGGCTCTTATAAAACTTCCCCTTTGGATATTCTAATACAAAACTAAACCGAAATCCAAATTACATTAAAAAAAACCCTCTATGATAAAAAAAAAATCTAATACCCTCCCAAACCCTAGAAATGGAACGACATAGTGAAACATTGTCTTCAATCTCATTTTATTCTTCTTCCTTTAGATATCAACACACATGACACAAAGAAATACCGTGACGCATAAAGTTTGAAATAATTTCTCCCCAATGAAACAAACTCCCCCATAATTTATTCTCCCCCTTTTTGTCCGAAATAGACAAAGGAGTATAATGTAAACATAAAGAATAGTACATCACCTATAAGAAGTAAGATATCACAACAAATATATATAAAGAATTCTCACATAATGATAATCTCAAAGGAAAAATCCACCAACTATTTTTAAAAATTTCAAATTTTCTCAAGTATAAATTTTAGAAATACAACCACCACGTGGCAATTCAAGTACAAATAGTCCAAATGATCGAGCACATGGCAAATATGGACTAAATGTAAACCGCAAAAACCCAAAACATGATACCATATATATACTATATGAAATATGTTCCAAAAAATGTCCGGCACACATATATAGGTATAAACTACCATAAAACTCGACACAAAATATATAAGCGTTACACAATAGCATAGTATCGATATGTCTAAACATGTGGAATGGAATGAATGGGCATGAACTAGATACAAATGAATTATGATCCAAACACTCAAATATGTTAAAGAAGTTGTCATTGATCGCAAAATTTTATCAAATTAGGCTTTAACCTTAATTAACATGATAATGTGAACTTAATGAACAAACAAGAAAAATGCACACAAGTCTAGAATATTGATGATTCTACAAATCAACAGCGTCATGAAAAAATAAGCATAACTAGGATTCATTGTACAAACCCATTAATCTTGTATTAAACTCCCACAAAAGATAAAATGTATATCATTTTTTTCTTTTCTTTGGAAGTTATTTCTTTTGAATGTTCAAACATTAAACTAAACTATGTTAGCCCCTTTTTGGCAATTTTTCTAATTTTACTTCCTTTAATATTTTCATTGGGCTCTTGCCAACGATGGATTTCCCACAAAGGATATTTGCTCCTTTAGTAGCCCTTTCCCGTGCTCCCTCAATTTTTTTCAAGACTAATTAAATAAATTCTCACGGGCAACGGTTCTTATATGCACAAATCCTCCATGGTCATAAAAATATGTAGATAAAAAAATTGATGGGAGAACATCTCACAAAGCTCAAATATACATGTGAAGTTAACGTTCAAAAAGCTTGTGCATGTGTTTATGGAGGCATTTGCAAAGTCATTTCATAAAGAAAATCAAGTTCGAAACAACTCCATAATAGCATGTTTAAGAACAATTTGAGTATCTAGAACCATAACCAAATGTCCTAGCCACATGAAAAGTACGGAGTGAATTGTATTCAAACACACTAATATGACCCACCAAATGTGTAAAACTAAAATACATAAAAACCAAAAATCTTTTTGAATTTTTTTAGAAATTTGAAAAGCAGAATACCTATTTTTAACTTTATAAAAATAAACTATAACTCAAAAGTCAACTAAAATCTTTTTGTATTTTTTCAATATGACTCAATAAAAGAAAAAATATAATACAAAATTTACACATGTCATAACACTAGCAAAATATATATTATGAAGCACAACTAGAGTTTGAAAAATAAGAACATGGAAGTAATCACCCATAAAATATAACATGTGAAGAGTCATAATCAAGCATATAAGAATCAAGGAGTCGAACATTTAACACCTCAAAAATAGATTTTCTAACACAAATAAATGTATACTTAATGTGTCGGGTTTCGAGAACCAAGGGGACACTAGACTTAAACTTCCTATGGTCTTTTCTAAGATCATAGCAAAACTGCCTAAGGTGATCATTCATACCGCAATGTGTGCACCTGTAGACATGATGAAGAACGAGACCTTAGGGTTGAACTTTTCTAACACCTTGTGATGTGGTTGATCCTATAAAACACACAATGGCCTTGGAGTTAACATAAGCATTAGTATCAAGGAAGCCAGTACCATCACTATAAAAACTATTTAAGTCTTTTAAATCATCGTTTAAATTCAAAATTCTAAACTCAAACAAAGAATTCAACTCTTCAGCTTTTAGGGATTCCTTCTTCATATTTTCAATAATTCCTAGAAGTTTATCTCGTTCTCCCTCAATGCAAGCGAACTTATTCTTAACAGTCTTCTCATGTACTCTCAAATCATTAATCAATTAATCATTATCCTCATTTGCACGTAAATATACCCTAGACTCTAATTCTTTTTCTAAAAATCGGACACTATCATCACTCTCTTTCTTAGAAAATTTTAAGTTTTAAAGATTATGGTCCATGCACACAAACTTCTCATGAAAGAAATCTCTTTGAGTTTGAACAGTTTGCAAAAGTTCCAAAGCAACTTCAAAACAAAAAACTTCTTTTTCAAGAATTTTAATTCTTTTAGTAAACTTCAAATTCAAATGATTTCATTTTTTTAGCGTGGTTATGAAGGCCATTAAACTCCACTCGTATATGAACCTCGTCATCATTAAACTCATCGGACAACTTATCACTATGGGAATCCATCTAAAAGAAGAACAAACTCAAGAGATAAGAATAAACAACCACCCTAAATAGCACCAAATAAGGATCTACATAATAAATTAGTGCAAAACACTTTGATATCACTTTTTAAAAGTGTGAACACGCCTGATAAGGATGGTCACAATCAAAAATCTTATTTTTGTATTTTTTAATTTATTAAAAATTGAATCTTTAAATAAATACACCCAATTTAAAACCTAGTCAGCCTTAGAGAATCCTTTATACAAGGTGTATGCATGATATAAAAACTTTCTAGGGTTTTAAAAGTATTCAAAAAATATTTGGGAATGTAAAGTTTGTGAATCAAAAGTGTTTCTATAACAAAAATATGAAAAACTTTGGTTATAATTTGCTGTTCATATTTTTTCCAAAGTCCCAATTAAAAAAGTGTACAAAATAGTTATTTACAGGCTTGACATAATTTTCAAGGCGGTGGCTCGTTTTAATGAAAATCAAGGTCATTCGAATGAGAATAAGGTTTCATTCGAATGAGGATAAGGTTTTGTTCAATCAAAAAAGCAAGTTCGTTCGAAGTTCATATCTAACGAGCTTCTAATGAAAAGTTACTATAAAGCAGTGCAACCTCGTTAGATGTTCGTTATAAGGGCATTCAAATGAAATCCCTTTTTCGTTCGAACGACATTCCATATCGTTTAAACGAGGCCAAAAATTAAAATAAATTTTTAAATCTTTTAAAAATAAAGCCTCAGTTTTTCTAAAAACACATCCCAAATATAATTATGAATAATTATCAACTAGTAAAAGTTTTATACCTTCATGAGATGTAGAGGATCCTTAAAGTTGGAGATATTGGAGTTCGATTCGACGTGTCAGTGCGTGACAGTTTGTAACAGGATATGCCAAATATGCCAAAGGGCAAAATAAATACAAATAAAAAGCCTAAGCTAAAATATTTGCTCATAGAAAACCCTAGGTTCCTTACTAGAACCTATAAATACTTACTCTTGGCACACTTTACAAGGGCATTAGAAACCCTAAAATCCATTTTAAAGAGAGAAAGTAAGTTTTATGTGTGAAGAAGAGAAAGTTACCAGAGGACGGCAGCGGAGGGGGTACTATTCACCGGAAAAGGAGGAGAAGGAGGCAAAAGGCTACTATTTATCAGACTTGATCCACTAAGGTAAGGGATTTGGCCTCACCCTCTTCTTTCTTGTTCAAAACTCTAAATTTATATGTCTTTATTGGTTGAGGTGCACCCTTGTATGAAATTTGTAAAAGGTTCATGGAGTTTTATGATTTATTTGAGATTCTAGGTTTTTGGGCTTATGTCATGGATGGTTACTATTCATGAAAGTTAGAGTCCATGGAGTTCCATTGATCATGGGAGATTGGGAGGCTTAGGATTATTAAGCATATCTATGATTTTATATGTCTTGTACTAGAATTCTTACGCTGAGATTGTAAAGTTGGATAATGGATTTTCGAGGATGTTCTAACTTGACCATACGAGATACATTTAGAGAGTTTTCTTTAATCTTTGAGGATTTAAGTTGAGAGTAAATTAGCATCTTAAAACATTATTTTACTCTAATACCCTTGTTTTTATTAACCAAGAGTTTTAACTTTTTCATTAATACCGTAACCTATTAGAGCAGGTCGTGGAGTTGGGAGGCAATATTACATTGTGCCTATTGAATTGGGGATTCGGTGTTGAGGCGCGACATTCATTAGCCAGGCTGAGTCATCACGTTTATTTGAGGACCTTCTACTTAACGCTTGAGGTCAAAACGTTTAGTGTAGGGAGATTGATCCTATGCCAATTATGGGAATTAACATTACAGTAGAGCTCGACTAAAGTGTAGAGTTAACAGCAGACCGTAGATCGTTCATCTTGGATTTAGGCTGTAGAGGAGGTTGCAGCCTATGGCATGATTAAGTCTAAGATACTTAGAATAAGGCTGTGGAGTTTGATAAATCCAAGGTTATAAAAAATATATGCCGCGGACTATGAGGGAAAACCATGGGAGATTGAGCTATGGTAGAAGTCGAAGAGTTGAGACCTTTGAAAGATTGAGCCATAGGTCATTGGAGAATCTGAGGGGTTGGGGAACACTATTATTCCCTTTCCTTATTGTTCATAATTCATGATTATTATTCTCTTATTATATAAATTCGATTATATCATTTGTATATCTATTGTCTTGGTAAATACTAACTTTGGTTGATGGATGAGGACCTTTGACTTATTCCTTACTGGACTATTTGAGCTCACCTGTTCAATATTCTTTATTTTCTCATGTTAGGAGCTGAGGACAATAGTTGAGGCAACGGAGGGCATAGAGGCCGTGAAGATTAGTTTTACATGGTTCCTTTGTGGATTCTTTTTTATCTAGATTTAACTCTTAGTTGTAGTTATAGATATAGAGAAATTTTATGAGAATTTGTATAAAGGGGAAATTCATGTTTTGTCTTGTATTAAAAAGTTATTTTATTGAGTCAAATTCTTAGTGAATGAATTATCGTTTGAGATGTATTATTAGTTTATGAATGCTATCAACTATGGAAATTCTGATGTAGAGGCCTAGGCCTCATATATTTCGCGAAAGTATAAGAATTTTCCTATTATGCTTAAATTTTAAATTTTGTGAGATCAAGTGACCTAAGGTCCGTGATCGATAGGGGTAGGCCACATGATGTTACAGATGATATCAAAGCATTTGACCCATGAAAACATTAGGAACGTTTGGAATATTTGGATTTTTTAGAATTGGAGAACTAGTTATAGGAATATAGTCTTATACGTATGTGACTCTTTCTTGTTAGGATAGTCGTGGCAAGAGGTAACCGTTGAGTTAATGGAGCCATAAACCATAACAATGCGTCTACTAAACATGTGCCAAAAGTAGTAGTGGGATTCGCAATTGCCCTGGCTAGGGTCATGTCTGCAAAAGCACTCGAGAAAAGGCCAGTGGGCTTCACCATTGAACATTTTAAGAAATTAGGACCCGAGGCTTTCAAGGGAGAGGTTGACCCTTTAAAGGACGACATCTAGATCAGAAATATGGAGAATATTTTTTATGTTTTGAATTACACAGAGGAGCATAGGGTGTCATTCGCCTCCTTTATGTTTGATGCTGAGGCGGATCATTTGTGGTCCGTGATCAAAGGGCACAGTTAGGAGGAGAAGCCCCGACTATGGGTTGGGTGAGATTCAAATAACTTTTTTTAGAAAAGTACTTCATGACCATGGCTAGGGAGAAGTAGGAGGGGGAATTTGTGGAGAGCTAACTCAAAGTACCATGTCAATGGCCCAGTACGAAACAAAGTTTGTGGAATTATCCCACTTTGCTATTATCTTATTGACACTGAGGAAAAGAATTCTATGAAGTTTTAAAGGGGCTTAAAGAGGGTACTCTGCAACAAGGTGGTGGGACTAAGGCTAAGAATTTACATGGAAATGACCGAGGTGACCCAAATTATTGAACAAGATTTTGAGGATGGATTAAAGGCAATTAGAGAAAAGATAAAGGGTATAGAAGATGGAAAAAAGAAGTAAGCTAAGACACGGAAGAAAACATATAAGCCGTAGATGAGTCAAGGAATAACGAAGGAAAAAATTGTGAAAGAGCGGACGCCCCCAATTTTTAAATTCAAATATAATGAAATGGTTCAAATTTTAATTTTCGAAAAGTTATTTAAAATTTTCTTTTCTTAAAGAGAACAAACCAACTTATGAAAAAAATAAAACTAAACTAAAAGTGAAATTAAAACTACACACACAATTTTCATTTCGACTTAAACACACATTAATCCAATTCAAGTTAAACTTGCATGTTATCTACATAAAGTAATTTTGCACTTGAATTAAATTGAACATACCCAAACATTAAATTTGCACCAAATTAAATATATTGTGATTTTGAACTAATTTTATCTTTTAGTCCTAAGCATGCATCTAGGTGATATAGCAAGATAAAATTAAACAATATCACACGACGCGCTGATGTACGAGAAAAACCCAAATGGGAAAAACCTCGGACGTCCCTAGCCACAAATTCACTAAGTATGGTAGTTTTTACAAAAACTCGACACAAGAGGACTTACACCAACTGACTTGAGTCCGTCCAAGCCTTGACGCGCTCCTTCGATCTTCAACCTCCTCCTAGTGAATAATAGTGGACTCCTCCACAGTCTCGGACTCCATCGATGGCGCTATGGTCACTGTCAATCCGCACGCGAAGCCTTTCTTCGAGTGAGAACACCGCAATAAACTTTTCTCCTTTTTGGGGTAGAGAAGAACCCAAACTCTCTTCTTGTTGGTGTAGAGAAAACCATGTGCCAAAACTCTCCAACCAATGATATATCAATAGGTACTTGGAATAAACTAAACAAATGGGTGTGTATGTGTTTTTTTGGTGAATTTAATCCATAAAAACCAAACACAAAGCATGGAACTTTTTCTTAAAAGTTTTGCTCTCAAAAGACTCTTAGAATGTGAAAAAGTTGTCTTCAAAAAGTTAGTTCCCGCACTTAAGAAGTATGTCAGAAAGGAAGTGGGGTAAAGTAGTGGAAAAGTGGAAAAAAACTTGCTTAAAACTGTTCCCGCTGTTTTTTCGTTAGAAATCTCGTTCGAACGAGACTTCTAACGAAGAGACAGAATGGAAAAAAAAATTCTGGTTTGAAAACTCGTTCGAACAAGGTCGTTCGAATTACCTATCTAACGAGATCTTAGGCCATGGTTCTAGATAATTTCGATACGAACGCATGGCTGCCAGTTTCGTGTTATTCTGATTTTTTTTGGATTTGATATGATTTTTCTACTGAAAGATGTCCGAGAACAAAATATTTAGAACTATGAATTCAAAAAAAGTTTAACAAAAAAATACTAACACCCAAAATAAATTTCTAAAATACACCCAATAAATAATGTTCCAAGCTCCTATATATATATATTAAAATGCATTCATACCTTAGGAGCAATGGAACCATGTTGATGATGTAGAAACGAGGAACAACTCACACGGCATTTGATGAATCTTTAATATCTTGGCCGCTATGTCTTCAACAAACACGTCATAGGCTTGAATGGATAAACTTGAACTCTATCCTATGACTCAAATGTTTTTGTCCGGAATTGAGACAAAACTACAAAGGACTCAATTGGAAATTTATGTCCTTACAAATCTCCCCCTTAGGCTATTCCGGGCAAAAACTAAATAAAAATTCTAAAGCGCCGTCAAGCTCACTAGACTCAAAAAAAATGTCCCACCCGAAATAAAAATACAATGCTTGACGCAAACAACCCCAGGATCACTATCTTTGCCGATGTTGAATGTTGCCATTTAAAAGTATTCCTGCACACTTAAGCAAACTATCAAACGCATAGGGATATCAAAATATTAAATGCAATTAAATAATTACTCCCCCTAAATTAATTCTCCCCTTTATCAAACAAATGACCTACTTAGAAAGACGTCTCCCCCTAAGATAAATCTCCCCCAAACTAAGATACGATAATAATAGGATTAATTACCATTTCTCCCCCTATTATTCTCCCCCTTTTTGTTCAGGAATAGACAAAGGCTAAAGAATCAAAAATTAACTTATCTCCCCCAATTAAAGCATATTACCCTTAAATTAAACAAAGGATACATAAAATGGGATAACAAGCTAAAACTGGAAAATGTGCAAAAGTGATGAGGACGTGGAAGCACATGGTCAACAAGATCATAACTAATCCAACAAATAATAATGGATACTAACTAAGATGCAAGAAATAGATACCAATATGATACCTAAGTATTAAGCATGTGATATCAATAAAGAATGCAATAAGATGGATACCAATTATGAATTAAAGCATATATGGACTAGAAAGAAAGGCAAAGACTAAACAAAAAAATCAAATATATGTATACATAATATATACCAAAGAGACTCAAGTACACACACACACACACACACACACACATATATATATATATATATATAAAATACAAATGACACACACAAAATATAATAGGAGTCTTTCACACTCGTATGGCAAAAATGTGTCATATGGAAACGGAAGTGTTGGGGTGTGAACTAGTAATGATTAAATTTAGACCCAATCACTTAAAAACATGTTCACGGAGTTCTCGTTTGATTGCAAACTTCATCACATTTGAATATAACCTCATGTGACAATATAGATTGAACTCAATGAACAAACATACACAATGCATACAAGCCTAGCATATTGATGATTCTACAAACCAATAGAGTCATGACATGAAATACGCAACTAGGATAAATGGACATTGTGCAAAAAGTTGATATACCATCCAATCTCCCTCAATATGCATTTATATTAAATTTGAATGAATATATCAATCAAACATAGGCCTTGGCAAATTATTTTTCTTTTTAATGCCATATTTTCTGTTTTTAGGCCTTTGAACCACGTATTTCTTTTAGGTCCATTAAAAAACGGTGGCTTACAATCGCAAAGGATAACTAAGTCCTTTCGGAGCCCTTCCCCATGCACATTTATATTTATCATGTTTTCATGTTTCACCCAAATCTCACGTGCAACGGATTTTGACATGCACTAGTCCTCCTAAGTCACAAATATGTAGATGACAAGATTGGAAGGAGAACACCACACATAGCTCAAATATACATATGAAGTTAAAATTTCAAAAGAGCTCGTGCATGTGTGAATAGAGGCATATAAAAATAGAATCCACTTAATCAACACAAAATCCAACTACTCCATGTAAGCATGGTAAAGAACATAATAAGGATTGACAATCTGAACCAAAAGTTCTGGCCACATGAGATCGTAAAAGATAGGATTCAAACACAAGTGTATGCCACATAAAGTGTGTCAAACTAAAATACACACAAAATAAAATCTTTTTGGGTTTTTAAAATTTTTAACCAAAAATAAAAAAAATATATACTCAAAAGACAAACAAAAATCATTTGAATTTTTCATTAAGCTTAAATTACCAAGAGATAAAATCCAAATGATAAGCAAAAATCTTTTTTGTATTTTTCATTTAATGAAAACAAAATAAAGGAAATATAATACAAAAGATAAACAAAAATCATAATTCTAGCATGTGATAAGCATGGAGCATTGACTAGAAAATGATTAAACAAGCATACATTTAGCATGTAAATATAGCATGAAGTAAAAAAGCTAAAGTATGCAAACACTAACACATTCATCCGTTATATTTAGCAAGGGAGGAAGCATGTGAAAGTAAATGAGAATCAAAAACCCCATTTTGCAAGGCAACCAAGTCGGATTTCCTAATCCAAATTAATGAAGAATGACTATCTTGGGATGTAGGAATTTTAACTACCTTGGTTGCTTTACGTTGGGATTTTCTAGGAATTAGTTTAAGATCAAAACAAAATTTCATAAGATGACCTTTTCGACCACAATGTGTACAAGTAAAAATATGTCGAAAAGATTTACCTAAGGAGTGATCTCTAAAGACTTTACTAGTAGATTCTCCTAAAACATTGGTTTTGGCGTTATGAGTAAATTCATTACAAGTATTGAAGCCTAAACCACAAGTGTCATTTTTAATTTGGACCGTTCCTAATATTTTATCTAATTTTTCCGAACGACACTCAAAATAAAATTTGACATTACTAGAGTCTTTCAATTTATTTTACAATTCTAAAATGTTAGACTCTAATAAAATATTTCGCTCTTCAAAAGCAAGAAGCTCCTTTTTCAAGGATTCCATTTAGCCCCTAAGGCTATCTCTCTCGCCTTCTATATATTCAAGCTTCTCTAGAAGAGTTTTCTCTCGTGTCCTAAGGTCTTCAACCAACATACTATTATCAACGACCTTGACACGTTCTTTCAAACTAGCTTCTAACTTAAAATTAGCTCTTTTCAATTTAATAGATTCTTTATAAAGTTCTTGAAAAGCATTTTGAAGTTCACTTACATTAACCTCTTCTTCATTTTCACTCTCTCTTTCTTCTCCAGTCTCACTATCATAAAAAATAAGGGAATCAAAAACTTTGACCTCGAAAGTGTCATGTGTTAAAGTTTCATCAATCGACGAGTTCTCACTATCACTCACATGACTAGCCATAAAAGCCACAAAGTTGGGCTTAGTGGGGGAATCGGGTCCCTCTTCCTTATCACTATCACTAAGGGTCACATTATATGAAATGGGTCACTTACCCTCTTTCCTTAGTTTAGTGGGGTACTTAAAAGCCCTATGGCCATAACCCTCACAACCAAAACACCTATTTGACTCGTCCCTATTTAAATTTTCTTTAGAAATTTTAGGGATCTTTTTGGCTTTGACATGCTTAGAAGTTTCAAATTTCTTAAAATTATTTTTAAATTTATCTTTGTTAAATTTAAGAAATTTTTGAAATTTCCTAGCAAACAAGACCATATCTTCCGAGTCACTATCACTCTCGCTCTCTACTACTTGTTTGACCTCTTTCTGGGCTTTTAAAGCAACGCCCTTTTCAATTTTCTTTTCATTTTTAGAGGGAAACATGTCTAGTTCATAGGTTTGTAAATCACCTACGAGCTCTTCTAATTTCATAGAGGCTAAAGTTGGTAAAGAATTTAAAACGGTCACTTTTGGAATAAATCTATCGGGTAGGGACCTTAGAATTTCCTTTACTACTCGGTTGTCGGGTATTTTCTCTCCCAAGTTAAAAGATGAATTAACAATATCAGAAAGTCTAGCATAAAATTCATCAAAAGTTTCTTTTTCATTCATTTTGATAGTTTCAAATTGAGTGGTGAGGTTTTGAAGTTTCGAAGCTTTAACGACACTAGTACCTTCATGAGTGAGTTGCAAAATATCCCACGCTTCTTTAGCGGTCTCACACGTCATAATGCGTCAGAATTCATTCAGTGTGACAGCGCTAAACAAGGCATTTAAACCTCGGGAATTAAAGTTAGAAAGTTTAAATTCACCCTCATTCCATCTATCGGTGGGTTTAGGAACACGCTCATTATCTACTAAATGAGTAGGTGGGGACCACCCGTTAACAATAGACATCCAAATCTCTCGTCGATAGATTTTAGTGCCGATTTTATTCGCGCTTTCCAATACGCGTAGTTTGAACCATCAAAAATAGGAAATTTTGAAAATGGAAAAAATTCCATTTTAGCCAGAAATTATTTAAAAGATCTTTAATGAAATAATTTATCGCTTTGGTTCTGATACCAATTTGCAAGTGCTAGCCCCCAAATTTTAATTTAAAACCTTTTTATACTCCAAAAAGTAATAATTTCCTTTTTAGATATGTGGAAGCGAATATGATGGTTCAATTAAAAAAAAATTCACAAACTTTAATTTCTTTTCGAATTAAAATTAAATCAAGTGAAATAAGATTAAATCCACACAAGTTGATTTTTCACTTAAACCAAATATTTCAATTCAAGTCCTAAAAATTTGCCTAACAAGAATAATCCATTTTGCAAATTAGGCCAAACCAAATTTTACCAAAATAAATTATCTTTTAATTGAATTAATTTCAATTTCACCCAAATATATTTTAACACGAAAGAACATAAGTGTGATAATTAAATCAAATTTTATCTTGAATTACCTAAGCATGCCTCTAGGTGATATAACAAGATATAATTAAACAATATCACACGACGCACCGATGTACGAGAAAAACCCAAATGGGAAAAACCTCGGACGACCCTAGCCACAAATTCACTAAGTATGGTAGTTTTTACAAAGACTCGACACAAGAGGACTTACAAAAACTGACTTGAGTCCGTCCAATCCTTGACACGCTCCTTCGATCTTCAACCTCCTCATAAAGAATAACCGTGGACTCCTCCACAGTCTCGGACTCCACCGATGGGGCTATGGTCACCGTCAATCTGCATCCGAAGCCTTTCTTCGAGTGAGAACACTGCAATAAACTTTTCTCCTTTTTGGGGTAGAGAAGAACCCAAACTCTCTTCTTATTGGTGTAGAGAAAACCAAGTGCCAAAACTCTCCAACCAATGATATATCAATAGGTACTTGGAATAAACTAAACAAATGGGTGTGTATGTATTTTTTTGGTGAATTTAATCCATAAAAATCAAACACAAAATATTGAACTTTTTCTTAAAAGTTTTGCTCTCAAAAGACTCTTAGAATGTGAAAAAGTTGTCTTAAAAAAGTTAGTTCTCGCACCTAAGAAGTATGTCAAAAAGGAAGTGGGGTAAAGTAGTGGAAAAGTGGAAAAACTGGCTTAAAACTGTTCCCGCTATTTTTTCGTTAGAAATCTCGTTCGAACGAGACTTCTAACGAAGAGACAAAAAGGAAAAAAAAATCTCATTTGAAAATTCGTTCGAATGGCCTATCTAATGATATCTTAGGCCATGGTTCTAGAGAATTTCGATACGAACGCGTGGCCGCCAGTTTCGTGTTATTCTGATTTTTTTTGGATTTGATATGATTTTTCTACTGAAAGGTGTCCGAGAACAAAATATTTAGAACTATGAATTCAAAAAAATACTAACACCCAAAATAAATTTCTAAAATACACCCAATAAATAATGTTCCAAGCTCCTATATATATATATATTAAAATGCATTCATACCTTAGGATCAATGGAACCATGTTGATGACGTAGAAACGAGGCACAACACACACGACATTTGATGAATCTTTAATATCTTGGCCGCTACGTCTTCAACAAACACGTCATAGGCTTGAATGGATAAACTTTAACTCTATCCTATGACTCAAATGTTTTTGTCTGGAATTGAGCCAAAACTACAAAGGACTCAATTGGAAATTTGTGTCCTTACAAATTGACATCGCAAACATTGTGTGCTTCAACTGCGATACAAATGGGCATTTTGCGAAGGCTTGCCCACTAGGAATGAGTTTCTACAACTATAGCAAACCTGATTACAAGGTCAAAGATTGTGGATTGCCAAAAAAAGATGATGAGAAGTTGCGAGCTCTTGTCAAAGACTTTTCCCTCAATGCTAAGGATGTTGGGAAAGTTGAGGAGATGATAGAAGGTGCCCTTACTATTAATGAAATAAATCCTTATATACTACTTAATTCTGGGGCCACACAGTCCTTTGTATCTACTAGTTTTTCATGAAAATTGAAGACGAGGTCGCAGACCTTAGACCCACATTGGTAATTGATACCCCGGTAGAGATCGCATAAGACGTTGTGGTTATTTATGTTGTCTTAAGCATGGATTGGACAGTCGCCCACTTTACGAGAATAGATAGTGATAAAGGAAATTACCTTGTATAGACCTAGGGAGGCCGAAGTATGTTTTAAAGGAACTCGACCTAGTAGAAAACCTTTTCTAGTATCAGCGATAAGGGTTGGGAAGATAATTAAAGGGGGTACCGCAGATACTTAGCATACATAAAGGATATTGAAAATACCGTAATCATGTTAGTAGATGTCCATGTAGCCGCGGACTACAACGATGTTATTTCGAAAGAATTTCCAGGGTTACCCCCAAACAGAGAAATTTAGTTTACCATTAATTTTGATCAACAGGTTTCACCTAATTCTAAGGTGCCATATAGAATGTCCATCGCGAATTTGAGGGAATAATTGGAAAACTTGTCAAGCTGTGACTTTATTAGGCCTAGTACGTTTCCTTGGGTTGTCTTGGTGCTATTTGTAAATAAAAATGATGGATCTATGAAGATGTACATAGATTATAGATATTTGAACGAGATGGTGGTGAAGGATAAATACCCTTTGCCTCGGATTGATGATCTTTTTGACGATTTAAAGGGTGGTAGATATTTTCCTAAGATTAATTTGAGATCAGGATATCACCAACTTAAGCTAAAAAAATATTAAGACATTCATAAAACAACCTTTAGAACTAGATATAGACACTATGAGTTTGTAGTGATTCCTTTCGAGTTAACCAACGCCCTAGAAAATTTTATGGATATAATGAATATTTGTGTTTAGGACTTTCTTGGACATCGATGATGTACTAATTTATTTTAAGTCAGAAAAGTAGCATGATGAGGAACACCTCTACAGAGTGTTTGAGGATCTTAGGAGACATAAATTATATGAAAAAAATTCTAAGTGTGAAATATGGATGGAGGATATTGCCATCCTCGTCCACATAGTGAATAAGGATGAATTGGTCATGGACTTAGGAAAGGTCGCGATCATTGTTGATTGGGATAAACCATCTACAGTCATGGAGGTTAGAAGATTCCTTGTTCTTGTAGACTAGCATAAAATATTTTTGGAAGGATTTTCTAATATATTCATGCCCTTGACCCAATTGACACATAAGGATAAGAAATTTCTTTAGTCTGCAAAATGTGAGAGGAGTTTTCAAAAGTTGAAAGAAAAACTGGTGGTCACGCATATCCTGCCCATACCCAAGGAAGGGAGAGTCTATGTCATTTATAGTGATGCTTTGGTCCATGACCTTGGTTGTGTACTAATGAAAAATGGAAAAGTGATTGCTTATGGTTCTAGGTAGTTGAGGCCTCGTGAGCAGAATTACCCTACCCACGACTTAGAGTTAGCCACAGTAGTGTTTGCTTTTAAAATTTAGAGAGACATTATTTATATGGAGAAAGTTATGAGGTATTCATGGACCATAAGAGTTTAACTTAGATCCTCACCTAAAAAGATTTGAAGGAAATGAAGGTGGTTGTAATTAATCAAGGATTATGGTTTCTCAACTAAGTATTATTCAGGAAAGGCCAATGTGGTGGCCGATGCTCTTAGTAGAAAAAATTCCTTTAATGCTTTAAGGATTACTAACTAAGAACACATTATGCAAGACATGGAAGAAATGGGATTGAGGTCATAAGTTGAGGTGTCCATGAAGGCCTTATGGCACTGGAAGTTGAACCGTCTGATTGAGAAGATAAGGGCAGTGCAAGCATCGAGCCATGACCTATAAAAGATCTGTGGACTTACGAAAAAGGGAAATAGGACAATCTTTGAAATTGATGTTCACGGAGGCTTATAATTTGGAACTAGGTTATAGGTGGCGAGGAATGAAGAGATTCAGTCTGAGGTGCTAAAAAGGGGACACTATAGACCCTTTGCAATTTACACCAGAAGCACTAAGATGTACCAAAACTTTTGGTTTCCTAACATGATGAAAGAGGTCGCGTAGTTTGCATCCAAGTGTCTAGTGTGCCAGCAAGTTAAGTCGAACACCAAAGGCCAAGAAGGATATTGCAACCCTTAACTATCCCATAGTTGAAGAGAAATAACATCTCTATAGATTTTATAGTTAAACTATCACAGATGTAAAGAGGAATGAATTCCATTTGGATTATTGTGGATAGATTGACTAAGTTTGTGCACTTTTTGGCTACCGAGACCATAATTAATGTTGATCAGTTAGCCAAAATTTTATTAAAGGAGATTGTTAGACTTCACAGAGTCCTTGTGACCATAGATACTGATCGTGACCCTAAATTTACCTCATGATTTCAGAAGAGCTTTCTAAGAGCAATGATGTCGTGATTAGACTTCAGTATAACTTTTCATCCTCAAACGGTGGATAAACAGAAAGAACAAGTTAAACCATTAAGGATATGTTGAGAGAATGTGTTCTAGATTTCCACGGCATATGGTAAGACCATCTACCCTTAATACAATTTGTATATAGCAATGGTTACCAATATAGTATTAAAATGGCCCTAATGCAACATTATATGGGAGACGATGTTGCAGCCCATTATGTTGGAATGAGGTGGGAGAAAGACAATTGTTAGGGCTAAAATTAGTAGAATACGTCGAGATAGAGTTAGACTTATTCAATAAAGTTTAGGGAGTTCCTAGAGCCGACAAAAAAGTTGGGCTGATGTCAAAAGAAAAGAAGAGGAATTGGAAGTTGGGGATCATGTCTTTCTAAAAATCTCCCCGTGGAAGGGAGTTATGAGGTTTAAAAGGAAGGAAAATTGAACCCAAGGTATATTGGACCATTTGAGATTCTTGAGAAGGTTTAGAAGACTTCATTTAGTCTAGCACTTCTCTCAAAAATGTTATATGTGCACAATGTGTTCCATGTTTCAATGTTGAGGAATTAGATTTGAGACCCCGTCCATATATTGAACCATGAGCCCATCGAGATTCGCAGAGACTTAAGTTACAATGAGTCCATAGTTAATATCTTGAAAAGAAAAAAAATGTTTGAGGTCAAGGACAATCATACTAGTCAAGGTTCTTTGGACACATCAGGCCGTGAAAGAGGCCGCTTGGGAGATGAAGTTAGTCATCAAAGCAAAGTGTCCACAATTGTTCCGGTGTATGAATTAATGTATATTTTTAAGTTATTTAATTTCAAGAATGTAATTTGTAGGTTGTAACCATCATAATACCTAAAGGGGTCGCCTCGTTATGGGAGGCCACTGTGTGTAATTAAACTGATAAGAAAACTAAGTCAGAGGCGGGGTCCATGAACATATGAAACCTAGAGGCTACAACCTAGTATTCAAAAGCCTAATAAGATAATGGACAAAGAGCTTAGTTTTCCTTGGAAGTACGAGAAATGATGATGTGGAATTATTATGTGATGAATTGAGGAGAAAATTTGGAGGATTCTAGAAGCTTTTTTAAAAGGGGTAACTATGGGAAAATGTGTTCGAAAGAGAAAATATTTGGTTTCCCACTAGAACCTATATACACCTACCATAGGTACCTTACCAAGGGCATTAAGAACTATGAAATCCATTATATAGTGAGAAATTAAGGTTGGTATGTGAAGAAGAGAAGGTTTATAGAGTAAGGCAACATAGGGGTACTGTTTACCGAAGGAGGAGGTGAAAGGCTACTATTAATCAAAGTTGATCAACTAAGGTAAGGGATATGGCCTCACCATCTTCTTCCTTATTCAAAAATTTAATTTTCTATGTCTTTATTGATTAATATGTGCACTTGTGTGAAATCTGGAAAATGTTCATAGAGTTCTACTATTCATCTGAGATTTTGGGTTTATAAGCTAGGCTAGGGAAGGCTACCATTCATTGAGGTTAAAGTTCATGGAATGCCATGATCCTGGGAGATTGGGAGACTTAGGAATATTAAGGACATCTATGATTTTAAATGTTTTCTTCTAGAATTCTTACGATGAGATCATATGGTTAGAGAATGGGTTTTTGAGGATGTTCTTACTTAACCTTAGGAGATTCATTGAGGGTTTTTCCTTTAATCTTCTAGGATTCAAGTTGGGAGTAAATTAGGGTTTTAAAACATTGTTTTACTTTAATACCCTTGTTGTTGCTCACCAGGAGTTATAACTCTTTCATTAAGGTCGTGGCCTATTAGAGGAAGCCGTAAAGTTGGGAGATAATATTATATTGCGCCTCTTGAGTTGGGGATTTGGTGTTGAGGCCGCGACATTCATTATCCAGACTGAGGCATCATGTCCATTTGAGGACATCCTGCTCAGTGCTTGAGGTCATAACATTTAGTATAAGTAAATTGAGCTTAGGTTAACTTTGGGACTTAACACCGCGGTAGATCTCAACCAAAGTGTAGAGTTAAAATTCGAATGTGGAATGCTCATCCTGGAATTAGGCAGGAGAAGAGGCTGTAGCCTGTGCATGACTAGGTCTAAGTTTGCTTGAATAAGGATGTAGAGTTTGAGAAATCCAATGTAATGAAAATATAGTCCCCGACTATGAGGGTGAATAATAGGAAATTGAGCCATGGTAGAAGCCGGGGAGCCGAGACCTTAGGGAGATTGAGCCATAGGCCACTGAGGAATCTGAGGGGTTAGGAAACAACATTGTTTCCTTTCATATTATTTATAATGCAAAATTTCTATTCTCTAGTCTTATAAATTTCATTATACCATTTGTATATCTATTTCCTTAGTAAATATTAACTTTACCAGGTGGATGAGGACCTTTGAGTTAACTCGTGTTGAGCTATTGGAGCTCACCCCTTTCTATATTCTTTATTTTCTCAGGTTAGGTGCTTAGGATAGTAGTTGAGGCCCTGAAGGGAATAGAGGTCGCGGAGAGTAGTTTTACATAGTTCCTGCCTAGAGTTATTTTCTATCTAGATTTCATTTTTCTTCATAATTACAGAGCTAGAGAACTTTTATGAGAATTTGTATTAAGGGAAATATCATTTTTCTTGTATTAAAAATTTATTATATTGGATCAAATGATTAGTGAATGAATTTTCATTTGAGATGTATTATTAATTCGTGAATGCTATTAATTCTTCCAACTCTCGTGTAGAGGCTGAGGCCTCATATAGATTGTAATAAAAATTTCCCTATTATGCATAATTGTTAAATCCCCATGAGATAAAGTGATATAATGTCCACGTCTAACTAGGTCAAGTCGTGGGACGTTACTCAAACATTTCTCTTTGAACAATGTACATTATGTTTCATTCAAAACGAAGAGACGACAAATTTACACATATATTTACTTGTAAAACATTGAGGATGAAAATAAAATTTTAAAATTATCTATCCTTCATGGATCTCTTTTGATAAATCTCTTAGATCGCATTCTCAATATATAATTTCATGTAAATTGGACTTGTATTTTAAGAAAAGACATAAAAAGGGATAAGACCCTAACTTTTAAAAATTATAGTTCCATGTACAAGCTAAGAGAATTAGTTCGTCTGGGAGCTTAGAGTAATTTCTATGCAAACAATTTTTTTTTCATTTTTTTTAGTTTGTAAGTGTATGTAACCTGAAATAAATTAAATGTAAATGTCTATGGAGCTAATTAGACTCAACATTCTCTCTTGTCAGCTCCTACCTCAATCTATACAGTCTTGTCCTATACCATATTCACCATGGCAATCTTAACGCCGCCTCTACTTAGGGATGGAAATGGGGTGGGTTGGGACGGGTTTTTAAAAACCATAACTCACCCCATTTAAAACATTCTTACACCGCCCTACCCCGTGACCTGTGATGGGTTTACCTTAAGGAGTTTCGAATCCGTTTAAGCCTATTTTACATGAACCCGTACCTGCCTTTCCCCATTTATATCACTCCGACCTATTTATTCTGAAATACTAAAAAGATCACCATCTATATATTTTAGTAATACTAAAAAATTTCAGCATGCACATAAATGTCAATATTGAAATTTCATCATCACCTATAAATTTCAACATTAAATTTTCAGTATCACCTAAATACTTTAACATTACATCAAAGCATCTCTAAACATTTAGCATTATCCAAAACAAAAAGTTACACAACGTAAAAAAAAGTCTCAACTATCTCAAATACAAGTTCACATAACATAAAAATAGAGAGGATGAAATTTCAAGTAACACAACATAAAATTTAATCAAGTGATTCCATGAACTTCAACATCATCTTCATATCATCAAGTCGTTAAAACCTAAAAAAGGAAAAAAATATATTTCCATCATGCTTAAAAAAATATCAATACATTCTCAACATATTAAAGCAAAATTTAATAATATTTAAAACATTTTAACTATTAAAAATTACCTTAAGCTTCCATTGGATCGGATTCTTCATCACCAATCCTAGGACTCAAGTCGGAGGTCGAATCTTAATATGCAAAAATACAATATAAGTATAAACAAACAAGTACCATGTTAGTAAAAAAAACTAAGAAAGATAAACAACTAGCATGAATAGTGTTAGTAAAAAAATAAACAAGTACTTTGAATATTATTCAAGAACCAATATTGGGTAAATATCAGAGCCTCTAAAACACTCGGACTAAGTCGAATACGATGAGCACTAACCATTCTATCACGTTTGCTAAATGTTGATCAGGATGTGACTATTGCTATTGGAATAGGCAATATATCTTGGACAATGAGTTGTAATGTTGGATGTCAAACACCAACTGCTTTCCACTAATTTAGAATCTCAAAATTCGAAGTTCTTGGAAATATATTTTCCTTCAAATAGTGATCCAACTACGACTTAATATTCACGTATTCGGACATACCACTAACAAGTTGATCATGTTCTGGAAAAAATATCGACATTCCACTCTCCACTTGCGAATTTCGAACAACCTACCGATGTAACGCTACTTATCCAACTTACCATACTTTATTGTGGTGTGCGACTACATACTTTCACCTTACATTGGTAGTCATTTAGTAGGTCATAACAAGCTCCCTGTATTCCCTCAACATGTGAATCACACTCGTCACCATAAATTTTTGGAAGAACATGGTCTAAAAATTTCATTTTATACCTCAGATCCAAAACAATTACAATACCGGTAATCAAATGACACTCATTCCAATACTTGTCAAATTTCTCAAACTTACTTAGAACCATTATTTTAATCACTTCATTGGAAGAGCCACACCAACTACGTAACACCAATTTAATCTCACAAACTTTTGAAATAAATAATTTGAAATGGGATATTTAGTGCCAAAAAAAACTTCGATGATGAAAAAAAAGTTTCAAACTTTCACATATTTCTTTCTCTAAGTGCCATTCATCCTCCATAGGCAAAAAAAATCTAATGCCTCTCACGTTGTTTCAATCATGGAAACACGTCCTCATAGAAATTTTTTGTCTCAAGCATAAAATAAGTGGAGTTCCACCTAGTTTTGCAATCTAAGCACAATTGTTTAGCACATAGAATTTTTAGTTGCCGTGTAGCCTCCTTAAATTTTTCTTCCATACTTTTAGTGATTGGCCAAAATGCTATTATTACCAACAGGTACTCCAATTATGTCTAAACCATCCTTCACAACAAGATTTAATATATAAGCTGCACAACGGATGTGGAGCAATTTTCCTTCCAATAAAATTGAATCATTAACCACAAATTTTTCAACAAGACTACCCATTAATGCGTCACAAGTGGAACAATTATCTATGGTAATAGTAGTCACTTTCCAATCCAAATTCCAATCTAACAAACAATCCATCAATACATCACGTAGAACATCTTTCTTATGTGGAGTAGGAATATAAATAAACCTAAAAAGAATAATTAAAATGAACATATTGTATTGATGTCATGACATGAATAATTAACAAAAAAATGATGTTAAAACAAAGACAAGAACATACCCTATTATCATACTTTTCAAGCACCAACGGTCATTAACAAAATGTGTCGTAATAGCCCTGTACCCTCCTTTTTGCCTTGATGACCACATATCCAACATGACAAGACAGCTTATCACATAAAATGTAAGTATTTCTTTTCTGCAATTGATACATTTTTAATATGTAACTTTTTATGGTGTTTCGAGTTACATTTTTAAAAAAGAGGTTGGTGGCTAATAACAAACTTTCTAAATCCGACATGCTCAACAATACTGAGAAGAGATTTGTGTAAAATAATTTCACTTGCAAGTTATTTTCTACATAGATCTTGACAAAATGAAAAATTATCGAATTGCACTGTCCCATCGAATTTTTTGACTATGAATTTGAAATTAATCACGAATATTGAAAAAAAAAATCACACCTTATAAAGTGCATACACTAATGGCTAGTTCTATTTGTACTTTCAGCCTTAAGTCTTGAATGACAATGGTGACAAATTACAAAAGTACCCCATCCATCTTAGGTCTTTCAAAATCTGTCCGAACAGAAGATGTGAGTTTTTTTCTTGGGGAAGATGGAATAGCTGCCCCACCTTCACCATTTGTTTGGGTAGATAGGGTGGAACTAGGTGTTTGAGTTGATTCTGTTTGTGTATCACAAAAAAAGTTTTTACCTTGAATTGATCGACTCATTTTTTTCGTATTGCTATTTTATTTATAATCAGAGAAAGTAAATACAAAAATTAAAATTAACCCCAATCAATATTAGAATAATCCGTAAACAAACAATAAATAAAATACATGTAGAAGACGTGTTCTCATATGTGTTATCAAGTGTATTACTAGTACACACGAATGATATACTGATCAATAGGTGTATGAGATGTGTTCTCTGGTGTTAAACATTTAATAAATTGTAAAAATTTATCAACATTGTTATTAAATTTATCTACATTGTTATCAACATTGTTAAAAATTATCAACGTGGTCAAACTAAATTTATCAACACAGAATCAGAAATAGTGACCTAAATAAAAAAAATTATCAACACTGAATAAAAAATAGTGGCATGAATAAAAAATTTACTGAATCAAAAATTAAAATGAAATCAACACTATTAAAAGTCATCACTGTTAAAAATAAAATGAAATCAACACTATTAAAAATGAAAATGAAATCAAACCTGAATAAAAAAATTTACTGAATCAAAAATGAAAATGAAATCAGCACTATTACTAATGACATTTATACTACAACCCATAACTTTGGAATAGATGTACTGATTATCCAATGTTGGAGAAATGCCACTTTCATGTTATTGCTTCGATTCCACACCCAACAACACCAAATCTCTTAATCACTAGATCACTGCCTCACATCACCATCGATGGAAAACAACAATTTCTAAAATGAGTTTACTAGTAATTATAAGCATGGAAATAGACTTTAAAAAATACTGAAACAAAATTTTCATCCAAACTGTTAATTTAAAGTTCTGCATTTTCAAAATCTCCCAATTGCCCAAATTTCTTACGAAAAAGCATTCCTTTAAAAAAAATCTCAATGCAAAAGTTCTACTTTTCAAAATTCGTATTGAAAAAAATGCATATTTTAATGAATTTCACATCAATAGCAGTCCCATTTGATCTAAATTATGATAATATTTCCAACTACAAGGCTAGTAAAAATAAGATAATTTTAATCGATCTCTCCTTAATCCAGAACAAGATAAGTCATTGACATAATTTCTCCACACTGTTGAGGATATCTTTGCATATCATATTGGGGATTGATTATGATATGGTCATCCATCATCTTTACGTTAATCTAGAGTTCTACATGATAAAATATGAAGTTAAAAAAATGTAACGGTGAATCATATGTTTCATACAACAATCACTGAATTGGGGGAGCATCTTGTTCATGCGCCTGCTCCCTATAAAGGGAATATGTGTTTATATGAGCACTGTCTCTAGGCTGAACTTGGTATTGCATTGCCAAATCTGGTTTGGGATGTCTTATCCTTTCTTAATATCTATCTTTCTAGGTATATCCTAAATGCTTAGAGGATATTAATGGGATTAATGGTCCATTATCATGATATATTTGGCGCTATTTTTAATGTGTATATGCTAGTTGCAACACCGGGAGGTTGGTATACTTTTGCAAGACAAAAGAGGGATGTTATATTATTCACCAGTCTCTGTTCTTCAAATCATTATTGAAGTTCTTAATTCTTCTTCATCCGAGGAGAAGCCTAGGAACATAATGATCGGAACGAATTGACTGCTCATGTATTTACAAATCATCTTATGTGGAGCAAACTAGACTTGAGAGAGCGTTCGCCTTTTTTTTTTATCTTAGTTCATTTTTACAGATCATTGCTAACTGAATATTCTTGTGTTGATTTATTAAAATCTTTAATTTTCTGGCCAATATTTCTCTATTTCTCTCGTTAAGCGAGGGTCCAAGAGGATTTAATGAAGTCCTAATCATACAAGTAATCATGTGACCTTGATCGGTTTAAAATCTTAGGTTTTATTGCCATATGAGAAGATTGTCTAATGAGGAATGTCACTCGTCTCCAAGAAGATACTAAAAAGGGCCATATCCTCCTTCCAATGATCTTACTTTCCACCCTTATTAGGTAATTTTTGCCTTTTCAAGTTGTATTTACATCGATCATTCCCTTGTTCATGGTGATATAATTGTTTCATATTCGACTGAAGAAGAGATATCTTGGTGTGCTTATAGGGACACCCCATGGAAGGCCACTATTTCCACATATCATCCCCATGGTCTGATACCAAATTTCCAATCATCATAATCAATTATTTTGACTATTCAGCTAGCCAATCAAGAACCCTAACCGCTAAGTCACAATTCCTAGACTAAGTCGGTTATCGACCTTGATTCCTAAAAAGAGGATGATCGCGAAAACTCTTTGGAAAACATTGGTGAGGTAGAACTTTAGATAGCGGGGGAGAAAATACCCTTGGTCCAGACCACTCCCACCTTTGCCTAATGAAGACACATAGTTCACGATGATCTGATTGGTTCTAGAGACTGGGATGGAGCTTCCCCCATTAATGTTATCTGATTTATGGACATGGAGGAGATATATTAGGCATTCATGTCTTGCCAGGGGAAGGTGATTTGGACTGTATGGAGTTCTGTATAAGTACTTGTGTTAAGGAGATCGTCCATATTAGGGTGAAGGTAATTTCCATCGTGGGAATCTTTTATCCTTGTTAGACTTATCATTTTGTCTTCTAATTTTAGTCGTTGTAATAAACATGGTCATTGCTTTCAAAGATTTCATCTTTTCCACTCGCATGGCTAAGGAGGTGAGGGACAGATGTAGGGACCTACTCGCATAGGCTTACTATAATTGAAGATAGGATGAAAGCTGAAAGAGAGATCCAATCAACTTAGAATTGGGAACTACAGCAGGCTAAGGGAAATTTACAAAGGGAGATTGACGAGAAGGTTGTGATTGTGGAGGATTAAGTGAAAGTTTATTAGGAAGCGACTCGTCTCATAATCGAGAACAACAAACTAAATAAGCAGTTGCAGGACAAGGAGATGCAGGCTCTCGCAGTGTTTGGAGGTTAATAGAGCCCGAGACGTAGGCAGGAATTCTTGTTAGTGGGGGCTAATTCAACTGTGATTTCCCGGGCGGGAGCCCCCGAGTCGAATTTTTTCAGGTTATTTTTTAGTATTTGACAAAAATAATGTAATTTATTTAATTTAATGAAAAGAGAAGTAAATATTTAAATGAACATTTCGGCCCCAAATTTAAACCAACAATATCCTTAATTATCCCCTAAAATTAGCCTTAAAATAAAAACCGACAACAACATTAAAGTAAGCTCTAACAAACATTAACATTAAAACCCTAAAATAAACCCGAAATTTAATCCTACAACATCAAATTTAAACTATTAATTTCAACCCCAAATTTATATCTATAACTAAAAACTTAAACCAATCATTAATCTTAAAAAATTAACCAATTAACATTAATATTTTGATTTAATAATAAGACTAACATTAATTTAATTTAACAAACTAACAAAAATTAATCCAAATTAATTATTAACCCAAAGTAATGATAACACTAACAAACAACACAAATCAACACTAACTAACGAACTAACACAAATTAAATCAAATTAACCATTAAACACACTAACACAAATTAGCCATTTGATATAACCATTTCAGTCTAGGTAAAAAACTAACACAAATTAATACAAACTAAAAACCCAAACTAACAAACTAAACCATTTAGTTTTCAAAACAAAAAAGAAATAATAAACTAACATACAATAAATAACAAACTAAACCTTAGAGGAGCTAACGACAAGAGCAGGGAGGGGCAATGGTAGGAGGCGGGCTGGCAGCGACGATAGGAGGGGAGAGTTTCAACAGCGGCTTATGATTTTGGTGTGGAGAGATGGAGGAGTGGAGAGAGGTTTTTTTAATTTGTTAGTATGTGTGAAAGTGAAACGGCAAAGAGGGATTGAGAGGTTTGGTAGGTTAAAGTTTTACTAGTTTCTATGTTTTAACATTTTCCCCAACTTTATTTTTATCTATTTTACACCTAATATTTTATATAAGTATACATATCTATTTATTATTATTTTTGAATCGTGTGGGGGCTACAGCCCCCACTCGCCCCATTAGTGCCTCCGTCCCTATAGAGCACTGTCTCTGCTTATTCCTTTTAGCGATCGGAGGTCATTTTTCTATTTCGACTATATGGGCGTAATCAAGTACAGTCCTTTGTCAAGATATGTAAGGATCTCCAATTAAGGTTGAAGGTTGATATATTTGGAATATTTTATATATTCCAAATAATTTAAGGTTAGCTCACATATTAAAATGGTAATTATATTTCAACTTCAATTTAAATTGGGCAAATGAAGTAATCTAATTAGGTAAGCTCAAAACACATCAACAGTAAGTATGGAATTCGAAATGTGTGGTTACCCAAAATTCACCTACTGGTTACTCAAGAGTCGGGTTACTCAAGAGTCACCTATTGGTTACTCAGGAGTCACCTAATTAGAATTTATGGGGTTCTAATTAGATGTCTATATAATGAAGGGTTCTAGTCCCAAGGCTAATGCACTCAAACACTCTCCTACTCATTCCCATCAATGAGAGAGAACTCATAGAGAGAGGGATTAGTTTATGGAAGACCTCCAATCCCCTAGTCTCAATCATCACTATGGATTCAGGTACACATTTCCTATAATTCTTTTATAAGGTAATTTAGATAATCTAATATGTTGATGAATTTTATTTAATATTCCAATAAGTGGTATCAGAGATTCTTCATATTAGATTATTGGGATTGGTACTGTGATTGTAATTTAGAAGTGATTTTGTTTGATTTATCATACATATGATCTAGTTAGAACCCATATGGCTTTTAGGATCCTATATAGGATTTATGTATGATTTTTTTGATAATTTCATAATTAGAGTCCCAAATTGATTAAGGATTATTAATCCAATGTGATTTTTAATTTTTCTCAAAAGAGTTTAATTCATAATGTATTTGGATGGATTAATGCAGTTTTGTTCAAGATTAATATGAGAATTGTTGAAATCTTGATTCAGAATTTTGAGGGGCGTTTTCAACGACATATTTTGTTTTCTAATTCAGAATTTTACGAAATTCTGGTGGTCACCTGGAAACGTCGAAATAAACAAAACCCATTATAAATAATGGTCACCACCCTATCTTGACGATTTTTAGACCCCTAAAAATGAATTTTTGCCATTTTTTGGTAATAATGTCAATACTAATAACCCTCTCTTAAAAATTAATTTTGCGATTTCCCGAATTGGAGAGTGATCTTGAAGAGATTGTTTATGTCACTGTAGTGATAACTCAAAATTTTTCATTTTTGGAAAAATAAGTGAGCACTCAATTTAGTTTTTTGGGGGGAATTAATTCTAACTCAATGTTTGTCGGAATTCTTTCCAAATCAGTTTTTTTTTTGCGAGAATTATTTCCAAATGCATATTTTTTTGGGAACTAAGGCAAGTATAAAATTAGGTGGACCAAATACTTGCATATTTAATTAAAAATCATTTGGTTGCAGATTTTTAATAAAGTTTGATTCTCCTTCGGGGTATTTTCTTAAAAAAATACCAAAAATGTATTATATCTTGAAATGAATTAATTAAAGTAATACGTTGCCAAAATAACCTATATTGTATATATTAATTCATTTTGAGATATAAAAATGATGTTAATATATTTATTATTCCTGCGGGTAATAATCGACCCAAAAGAAGATTATTATTTGGCAGAATAATAAATATACATGAAGAATTAAATATGTGATAATTCTATAGTTTTCATGTGGACAATTAATCGGCCCAACGGAACGTTAGTTGATCGGATTTATTATCAATATTTTTTCTGAACTGACAGTACCACTTACAAGTTAATATTTATGTCAAAAGACTAAATGTTAATGTTGTGTTAGGTATTTCATTGATGGGTCCACCATTCCACCATTACAGTTATATAAAATTTATATCCTGCATTTATCAGTTTATTTTATTATAATAAGCCATGAAGTAAATTTTAAATTGGAGCTTTTGTAATTTATTTTTTCTTTCGGATTAAGTTACTGCTTATTTTGTTAATATTACTGCCAACATGACCTCAATTCATGTGCTTAACGGTAAAAACTTTAAGAACTGAAAAGAGGACATTCTTATAGTTTTCATATGCATAAATTTAGACTATGCGATAAGGAAGGCACAACCCGCACCTCTTACGGATAAAGAGAAGTTTGAGAAGTGGGATCGTTCTAATAGCTTAAGTCTAATGATGCTAAAACGCAATGTTCTAGAAGAGTTCAGGGGTGGTATGTCCGATGAGGTAACTGCCAAAAGTTTCCTTTAAGATATTGAACTATATTTTGCAAATAATGAAAAGGCTGAGACAAGTACATTTTTAGCTAATCTTATCCAAATAAAGTATAAAGGCAAAGGAAACATATGGTAGTACATTATGGAGATGTCTAACATCACTTTAAAACTTAAAGTACTAAAGTTAGAGTTGTATGATAACTTGCTCATGCATTTGTTATTGATATCTCTTCATGCACACTATGGACAGTTTATAGTGAGTTATAATACTCAAAAGGATAAATTTACTCTTAATGAGCTCATTTCACATTATGTTAAAGAAGAGGAAAGGTTGAAGCGAGAAAAGACAACTGAAATGGCTCATATTTCATCTACCTCAAGGAACATAAAAGAGGAAAATGACTAATGATAAGGGTACTTCAGTTGTAACCTCGCAACCCAAACCTAAAGTTCAACAAAAGAAACAAGTTCAGGGTTCAAAATTTTCTTGTTTCTTTTCTAGAAACCAGGGCATGTGAAGAAACCTAAAGTTCAACAAAAGAAATAAGTTCAGGGTTCAAAATTTGTTTGCTTCTTTTACAAAAATCTGGGCATGTGAAGAAGGATTGTTCTAATTACGCTACATGGCGTATAAAGAAAGGTACACTTCTGACTTTGTTTTGTTCTGAAGTTAATTTGTCTTTTGAACGTAGACATACGTGGTGGGTAAATTTGGGTGCTACTACTCATATAAGTATGTCTAGGCATGGTATCTTGTAGAGCCGACTGCCAAATGATGGTGAAAGCTTCATCTATCTGGGCGATGGCAAAATAGTTGGAATTGAAGCAATTGGGACCTTTTTATTATCTTTTGAAAATGGTCATTTTATTGAATTAATAAAGACTTTTGTAGTACTGTTTTTTAGACGGAACTTGGTTTGTATTTATGTTTTGAAAAAAATACAGTCATTCTTGTTCACTTGGAAATAATAAAGTTACTCTCTTTATTAATTCTTCTTTGGTTGTGAATGGTTCTTTAATTGATAAATTATATTTATTAAAAACCAATGCTTCATTTAATGAAACCTTGCAAAATTAAAATTAACTGATGAGAATTCCGTTGCTTTGTGGCACAAGTGTTTAGGTCATATCTCCAAAAGGAGAACAGAGAGACTTGTGTCGGATGGAATATTTCAACCCCTTAATTTCATAAACTTTGACGTTTGTATTGAGTATATAAAGGGGAAATTAGACAAACATAAGGAAATTAAGTGCCAAAAGGAGTTATGATGTCTTCGAATTGATACATTCTGGCATTTGCGGTCCATTCCCTACGGCTTCATGGAATAGCCAACAATATTTTATCACTTTTATCGACAACTATTCTCCTTATGGGTACTTATATTTAATTCATGTATAGTCTCAAGATCTGGACGTGTTAAGGCCTTCAAAGCCAAAGTTGAAAATCAACTAGGCAAGAAGATTAAAGCTGGTGAAAAACGGCTAGAATCTTTTGCCAAATTCCTAGATACAAAATAGAACATTTAAGGACGTGGTAAGAAGTATGATTTGTCATTCTTCTTTGCTAGAATTGCTCTAAGGAAAGGCACTTAAGACTGCAGTATATATTCTAAATAGTGTACTTTGTACAATGGTAGCTAAAATCCTTTTGAACTATGGATAGGCTGAAAACTTCTCACATTTTGGGGTGTTCAGCTGAGGCAAGGCCTTATAAACAATCCCTCAACTAAGTCTTTTTTTTTCAAGACGAAAAATGCGAGATTTCTTGAGGATGTTGAGTTTGAGGGGCAATATACGATTAAGAATAAGAATGTTATCTTTGAAAATGAATCAATTCCTCTTCCAAACATTGTTTAGCATGCTGACAGTGTTCAAGAAGATAACAATGAGGACTTCCCTACTCAAAATCTAAGGGTTATTCTAGAAGAGAAAACTTAACAACCTCATGAGTAGTTGTATATCATTTTAATTTAGAGCTGCCTCAGATGGATGTTAAGATGGATTTTCTCAATGGTAATATTGAGGAAACCATATATATAGTGCAACGAGAAAAATTTGACCCAGTTGATCCAAAGTCTATGGTCTGCAAACTCAAGAAATTCATATATGGTCTCAAACAAGCTTCCCGTAAATGATATCAAAAGTTTTATCAAATCATTATCGCATATGATTATCAAGTCATTATCTTATATGATTTTTAGGTTAATGAAGTATATGACTGTGTCTATCATAAGTTCAATGGGAGTAAAATGATCTTCCTTGTGCTCTATGTCTAGAAGCAATATAGGCTTATTGCACGAACCTAAGAGATTTCTAACTAAGAATTTTAAAATGAAAGATCTTGGGGATGCCTCTTTTGTATTAGGAATCAAGATACATCGAGATCATTCTCGGGGTGTGTGGCCATCCCCGCCAATCCCCGCCGCGGAGGGAGGAGGAATCCTTCGGGTCCCGCGCGTCCCCTCTCGGGAGAGCGCTTCGATCGGCGTCGATTTTGTGAGGTGTGAAAAATGAAGAGAGATTCAAAGTCACGAGTCTATTTTACTCAAAATAGACAAAAGAAAAAGAGGAAGCCACCCCGAAGGATGGCATCCAAAGACATACTGGTGCGTGCGAAACCAAAATAATTCGAAAAGGGTTCGGAGGCTTAGTTACGAAATGGGAAGGTGTTAGGCACCCATTCCGCCCTTTCGGTCTCTCATGGATATTTGTTATTTTCCTTTATGTCCCCCCCCCCCCCCCCCCCCCCCGTGAGATGTGTGCATGTGTATATATATAGAATGGAGGTAGGAATCCTAGGCTTGTATCATGGAAAAGATAAAGCGAGTCATCCATAGGAAGATTATAAAAGTAATATTAGAAAAATAAGATTTACGCGGTTACCCCTACGTTGATCGCTATAAAAGAACGATAACGCACATGGAGTAATGTGTCACTAAGACTAAGGATATATATAATATAAGAAAAATGGATTTAGAGAAAATAGGAGATGAGAGAAAAAGTGAGAGAAAGGACTCGAGTCTCGGGTTTTACCCCGAGACGCCTACGTAGCCTATAAAGGCATCAAAGTCCACGTAGTTCGCATACAAAGCAAAGGGGTGGGGTTTATCCCATAAATCCAAATGTGGGATCTCTTATTTGTAAGTGTGTGTGTGTGTGTAGAAAAGGTGTTTTAGTTGTGAGAAAAATGTGGAAAAAGTGTGAGAATCCCTACTTGGAATTTATGAGCAAACCCTCTTTTTCTTGTTTTGGGGTTTTTATTTATATGAAAATAGGAGATGTGAAATAATAATAAATAAAAAGTATATTAGAATGTGTTAGATGAGATTATAAAAGTGCTAAGTAAGAAAACAAGTTATTGGGAATTCAGGAGAGTTTATGAGAGAGAGTTTGAGAAAGTTGGACCTTCTTGAAGATCTTGAGCTTGATCTTGAATGTTGGAGAGCAGCCCTTGAGCTTGGATGATGATGGAGAGTGGTTAATTCACCAAGTTTGAGAAAAGGATGATGAAAAGTGAAGGTAAAAGAGGGATTTGGAAGTTGAAATCACGCTGCCCTTGAGAGAGGTTTCTGGGATTCGTTCAGAGAGATTTCTATCAGATCTGGGCCCCTCCATGCAAATGAGGCCAAGGCCTCATTTTATAACCCCAGGGGACTGCCGATCGGCCCTATCATGGCACTGCCTATCGTCAGGTGCCGATAGGCAGGATCTGGGACCTACCATTTGGTAGTGCCCCTCGGGCTTTTTCCGAAAATTGGCCACCCAGGGAAAACCGTTGGTCAGAATCATACACGGGGCATACCGTTGGAAAGGTATTTTAAAAACCTTCGAAAGTCCTTTGGACCGCTCCCGAGTTCGGGAGTTGACTTTGGGTCAAATGTGGCTTGGAAGCGTTTGTCGGTCCATTGGACGGGGAATCGCGCGGACGCAAACGGCGCGTTCGTCCGCATGGTAAGTCTGAATCGTGCATGGGTCATACCGTTGGAAAGGTTAGGAGATGTACTTCGGCATTACAAAGAGTTTGACCCAGTTTGGAGAGTTGACTTTGGTCAACCGGGACCGGGAAGCGCTCGGTGGCTTCCCGGAGTCAAACGGATCGTTCGTCTGTATGGAAAGTCAAAATTACGCATGGGATGGACCGTTGGAAAGGGTATTCAGTTCCCTTCGAAGATTCATTCAGCCTCGGTCGAACTGAAGAGTTTACATAGGTCAAATAGAGCCCGGGAGCGCCCGGTGGCCGCTGGGTCAGGTTTCAGACGAAAATAGTGCGTTCGTCGGCATGGTAAGTCGGAATCGCGCACCGGGTAGATCGTTGGAAAGGGTATTCAGTGCCCTTCGAAGATTCATTGAGTCTCGGTCGAGATGAGGAATTTGAATTTTGGGTCAAACTGAGCCGGGGGGTGCCCGATGGCTTCCAGGTCAGTACTCTGCACGTGATCTGGGTTTATAGTGATGAAGGGAGGTACTAGGGACCTAAGGAGAGTTAAGGGGTAACATAATGGGGTGTCTACAGATCCCCTCGATGGGTGAGTTTGGAACAAATGATAGCCGTCGATTAGACACCGCATGATGCTATTGAGGGAGAATGACCGATTCAGAGGGTCGAGGTCGATTCTGAGGACCTAAGAAGTATGCTGGGGATGATCAATTCAGAGGATCGAGGTCAGTTCTGAGGACCTAAGGAGATAAGGATGACCAATTCAGAGGGTCGAGGTCAGTTCTGACCTAAGAGTGGTGACGACCGAGGACCGAGGTCAATTCTGACCTACTTCAGGTGATGATCCAAGACCGGGGCCAATTCTGACCCAAGAGTGGTGACGATCAAGGAACGAGATCAATTCTGACCTAACTAAGGTGACGATCCAAGACCCGGGCCAATTCTAACCCAAGAGTGGTGACGACCGAGGATCGAGGTCAATTCTGACCTAACTAAGCTGACGATCCAAGACCTGGGCCAATTCTGACTCAAGAGTGGTGATGACCGAGGACCGAGGTCAATTCTGACCTAACTAAGGCGACGATCCAAGATCGGGGCCAATTCTGACGCAAGAGTGGTGACGATCGAGGATCGAGGTCAATTTTGACCTAACTAAGGTGACGATCCAAGATCGGGGCCAATTCTGACCCAAGAGTGGTGACGACCGAGGACCGAGGTCAATTCTTACCTAACTAAGGTGACAATCCAAGACCGGGGCCAATTCTGACCCAAAAGTGGTGACGACCGAGGACCGAGGTCAATTCTGACCTAACTAAGGTGACGATCCAAGACCGGGGCCAATTATGACCCAAGAGTGGTGACGACCGAGGATCGAGGTCAATTCTGACCTAACTAAGGTGACGATCCAAGACCGGAGCCAATTTTGACCCAAGAGTGGTGACGACCGAGGACCGAGGTCAATTCTGACCTAACTAAGGTGACGATCCAAGATCGGGGCCAATTCTGACCCAAGAGTGGTGACGACCGAGGACCGAGGTCAATTCTGACCTAACTAAGGTGACAATCCAAGACCAGGGCCAATGCTGACCCAAGAGTGGTGACGACCGAGGACCAAGGTCAATTCTGACCTAACTAAGGTGATGATCCAAGACTGGGGCCAATTCTGACCCAAGAGTGGTGACGACCGAGAACCGAGGTCAATTCTGACCTAACTAAGGTGACGATCCAAGATCGGGGCCAATTCTGACCCAAGAGTGGTGACGACCGAGGACCAAGGTCAATTCTGACCTAACTAAGGAAACGATCCAAGACCGGGGCCAATTCTGACCCAAGAGTGGTGACGACCGAGGACCGAGGTCAATTCTGACCTAACTAAGGTGATGATCTAAGACCGGGGCCAATTATGACCCAAGAGTGGTGACGACCGAGGATCGAGGTCAATTCTGACCTAACTAAGGTGACGATCCAAGACCGAGGCCAATGCTGACCCAAGAGTGGTGACGACCGAGGACCGAGGTCAATTCTGACCTAACTAAGGTGATGATCTAAGACCGGGGCCAATTCTGACCCAAGAGTGGTGACGACCGAGGACCGAGGTCAATTCTGACCTAACTAAGGTGACTATCCAAGACCGGGGCCAATGCTGAGCCAAGAGTAGATAAAGATTGTATTTTGATTCTGCTGGAGAAAGAGATTTGTGATTCCGATTTGAGCTGGGGAGCTGCTAGCTGGGGGAAGCTTTTTAGGAGACCTCGCAGGGGAGAACAACCTATTTTGAGTGCTGTAAGAGAATTTCGCTGGGGAACTGATCAGGTGATCCTTAGGGATTTTCTGGAGCTTTGCCGGGAGGAGATATCACTTAATTTTTGAGGATTCTGCTGGGGAAGAGGGGTTCCGCTGGGAATAAGAATTTGGATATGAGATTCCGCTAGGGAATGATGAATGGGCCGGGGAAAATTTGGATTGTACTTTGGGAGAGATTACTCGGGACGAGTGGTTCTTCTGATTTCTGCTGGGAAAAAGTATCATGTGATAATGTACCGCACCGGATAGCCGATGGTTGTAAAGTCTGATGAGGAGGTGATTCGGTGGTCCGGGCGCCTTGCCCGAGAGGTCAATCGCTTGGATTTTGAGGGCTCCATTGGGGAAAATGGTTTGTCGCCCGAAGGAGTGCGAAATTTCCTTGATGAAAATGTTCTAAATCCTTCCTGGGATTTTTAAGAATTTTTTGAGGATTTTATCGAGGCTTTCTGGTATTTTATGGGAATTTTTGCACGAAATTTTAAGGGGGGTGCCGATCGGCATAGGCTGAGAGGTGCCATTCGGCAATGGTACGGACTTTTGGGCTGCCTCGGGAACGTGAGGAGACAGTGCCAATAGTTCTAGCATTCCGATCTTCAAGAAATGGCCTCTTTTGTTAGCACCGCTGTCCACCGGGAGTGGTTGACCGTTGATGACTGGGTGAATGTGGATTGGAGGGACAGGGTGCCCCTTGCTTTGGGGAATGATAATGCCTTTGATGCATTCGAGCCAGTTGCGGATGAGAGGACCTTGCTGCGGGAGCCGTCGCGTCATCGCTCTTCAAGAGTGATTCCCGGTGGTTATGTAAGTAACCTGATCTTTGGAATTTTTTCCTTTTTGGGTGATTTTTCCTTTTCTTGACCTTTGACTGAATTTTTCCTTTCGCCAGTCGGATATTTCTTTGAAGAACATGCGTGCCCGCGGGACGACAAGGCTTAGGGATGTTTGGGAGTATCTTCTACTCGTGGTGTGCTGGATGGTATCATCAGCGGGGTTTGGGAGGTTGGCGACTGCGCTGGATGAGACGCCTCGTTCGACAGTAGTTTTGTGTGCCTTAGGGGAGAGGTGGTGGGACACTACCCACACTTTTCATTTTGGCTTCGGGGAGATGATGGTGACTCCCATAGATGTGCAGCAACTGTTGGGGCTGGATTGTGACGGGGAGCAGATAGAGGTGGACCGCTCTTTACGGGTGAGGCCGGAGGCGGTGTATGCGACACTCGGTGATGTGAGGAGGATAGTCTCTGGAGATTCTATCCGGCTGTCCTTGCTGAAGGATGTTTTGCTGAGCAGGGTGGTTGATGTGGAGGATGGGCTGCAAGTGAGGCAGATGGCCCGGTTGTTCATTTTGTTAGTGCTGGGAGGTTTCATGGTGGCGTCGAGCGGTGAAGTCGTCCATTTGTGTTTTAGCCATACTTGAGGATGTTTTCGAACATCCCTTTTTATGATTGGGGGAGTCTGACCTTGGCGACCCTTTATTCTTCTCTAGATGCGTTCAGCCGGTGCTGCCGGCAGACTTTTACTGGAGCCACGTATCTCCTTGAGGTATTCTTTACTTTGCGCATTTCCATTTCATGCATTCGCATTTTCCTTATGCGTCTCTTATTGCTTGTGAATTCAGACGTGGTTTTATGAGGTGATTGGGTGAAACACCCCACTGATTGCTCTGAAGGACGACACCGTTGGGGACTTCTATCGCTTGTATTAATGGCGTAAGGCCAACCGACAGTCGAAGGGATCTCTCTCCCTGGAGGCGGTGCGTCGGGTCTTGAATGACCTAACCAGTGGTAGGGTAAGACTCTTTCCATTTCAGCCTTAGTTTTTTGCCTCTTCTGATTTTGTATTGACTTATGCCTACTTGGGGATTTTCAGGTGACCTTTTATCCTTGGGGGACCGCCATTCAGGATACGGGGGGTGACTGGGGTGAACGCGCAGATGAGGCGTTTGTTGGCGCATGAGTTCGGCCATTCCTGGTACCTCGGGGAGAGGGTGATCCGTCAGATTGCTGAGGAGGAGGTGGTGGTGCCTCCCGCGCAGCCTCCTACTTCTATGAGGCGGGAGCGACAATTATTGGAGGATGAAAGAATCACGATGATGATTGGTGAGTCCTATGCATTGTATACTGATACGGCCGCGCCGTATGATTATATGGACTTTGTGATGAGCTGGTTGATGGCGCCCAGTATACATGACGCCTTACCTTTCCCTCCTACTGGTTCGAGTCGGGCGGTAGGGTCTTCCCACAGTGGTTGTGGTCCATCGGCACCTGCGGCGGCGGTGACCTCGAAGGTCCCTTTTGTTCGGCTATACACTCCTTCGTATAACATCCGACGGGCTGATGGAGGGACGGTGCCGATGCTACACCGTCCTCTTGCGATGGATCCGGAGGATCTGGGCTTGACAGAGGACGTCCTTCGTCCTGCGGTAAACCTTTCGGTCCTTTTCCTCTCTTTTTTGTTTTTTTTTCTTGATACTAATTCTGCCTTTCCTTTGCAGCAAATCTGGGTGTCGACCACTTGGCTCAGGGACATCAGGGATTAGATATCATCGGCGACTCCCCACATTCGGGAGTCTGTCCCTGTTCCTTCTTGCTTGGTGCCGTCAGCCTCGTCCGGGGGAGACTCTGGCTTGGGTAGTGGAGGCGTGTCGTCTCACTGTAGGGGAAAGAGAGCATGTCGCCGGGATGGAAATTCTTGAGAGAGAGAGAGGGGGAGTGAAATATGGGTTCGGGCTGAGTCCCGTTGTTTTTGGATTTTCTTTATTTCCTGTAAAAATGATGTAACACAGAAAACATATATAGCAATGCGGTTTTTTGACTATATTTTATTTTAATGATGAAATGAATGCATGCGCTTTTTAATTTCCTGTTGAGACCGTAAAAAAAAGGAATATTTTTAGAAATCTTTCAAAGGAAAGTTATTTTATTGAAAACGGGGAATCCCATAAGGAGGGAACAGGATTCTTGAAATTCTTTTGAGAATATCAATTTATTTTTATGGAGTTTTCTGATTTGACAAAGAAGGAATGGAGGAAATTTAAAAAAGGGAATTATCTAAGGAGGAAAAGGGATTTTGAAATTCTGTTGAGAATATCAATTTTTATTTTTCTGATTTTGACAAAAGAGGAAAAAGGGAGATTTCCAAAAATGGGGGGTTGCCGATCGGCAAGCACCCTGGCCTTCCTATCGGCAGTTCAGTCCAGTCCCATCAATTGAAAGCTTTGATTGGTACCCTCTTCAGCCTTTAGTACCTTGTGGGGTAGGGTTCCTTTCGATTTCTGCAAGGATTATGTCCCTTGTGAGGATTTTTAAGTATAAAAAGGGAGAAGGGTGGAGTGTTTTCCTCACACCTTTTACATTCTTCATACTCACCCATCATCTTTTAGTCTTGCAAGATGGCTCTCCCTAGTAGCATTGAGTTTGTCAACTACCTCGAAGCCTTGGAGGCCATGTGCTCTTATAATGTCGACTATGATGCTTTCAACATGCGTCGAGTCTCCTTGTGCCATAATCGACCTTTTGAGTGGAATATGCTGATGGCGACAGTACAATTTTAGTACCTCGAAGACCATGTATTCCGCTTTGGGTTGGAAGAAGTTTGTCCTACCTACGAGGAGTTTTCTCCCATACTGGGCGTGAATCCTAGTGTTGCCGCGACTTTACTCGAATTTTTCCATTCTCCTAGGGATTTGTTGTCCGGGCTTCTTCCTATCTCTCCTTCGGCGGCCAGGTCATTTGTTGCTAGAGGGATGATCTCCCTCCCAGCGGTGTTGCAGTCCGTGCGTTCGCGGGAAGTAAGCGATGCTGGCTATGCTGGAGCCGTCGTTCTGGGCCTGGTTTCAAAATTGTTGTTGGTGACTGGGGAATTGCAGGTGGACCCACAACTTGCAGCCATTACCTCATGGATGCCATACCGTCGTAATCCTGCGGCGGTTATATTGGCAGAGACTCTGAATGGTCTGGATGCTTAGAGAGAAGGCCGTTCAGACTTTTTGAGGGGTAGCCCTGTGATGCTGTTCATGTGGTTGTCTGAAAGATTCCACTTGTCGACTCCTCCAGAATATCATTTGTTGGCTATACCCAACTTCTTTTCACGCTACTTCATCCGCATGGGCCTGTATGTTGAGAACTGGGGGAATTGGCTTGTGGAGCATGGGGCTTGTGGGCTGTATTGGTCAGTGCGTTGGTGGGGATAGTTGCAGCCAATTTTGGAGCTAGGAGAATATTCATATGTGCGGATGGTTGGTCTCATGCAGACCTCTTTTTATTTCCCTTGGCGGCTTTTGCGCCAATTTAGCTGGGCGCAGGTCGTGCCCCCTCGGACCTCAAATTTCTTTCCAGTAGAAGATTTGAGTGAGCGCTTGCGTCTGTTGCTAGGATCTCTGTGGGAAAATCGGCGTCCGTCGACCCATCCCTCTCAGTCTGTTGGGAAGGTTTACGATGTCCCCAAAGATTATATGAAGTGGTTGTGGAGGGAAGTAGTTAGCAAGATGTTGGCAGTAGAGACCGGTCGGAGGTGGTTTATTTTATCTGACTCCATGGAAGGGGGTGTTGTGGTCTTTTAAAATATGGTTAAGGCTCATCGGTCCATGGAGTGTTTATGGCACTCCATTCAGGCAGGAGAAACTTATGGTCCTCATGACGTGGATGATGAGGGTGCAGGCTCTTCGGGTAGCTGTGGGTAGGACTCTCGGGGAGTTTATTTATGTAACAGATGTGGGGGATTTTGTCTGGTTTTTATGGTAGTAGGGGGAAGGGAGTTATCCGTTCCTTTTTCTTTATGCAATATGTACTGTAGTTTCTTATTAATGAAATAAATAAGTTTCTGATCATCCAGTTGTGCCTTTCGATGAATTTTGTATTTTGAATTATCTATACCAATCGATAAGGCATACATAATCCTTTTGTTCAAGTAGATGTTTAGAATGAACTGTCGTTCTCGGAGTTAAGAAAAGAATGGTATTTTGTGAAAAAGAAGGGGCCGTGCTCATGTGAGGAGTATGAGCTGCCTACGTACCTCTGGGGTTTTTGAAAAAGTTCTTATCTGTTTGAAAATAGTTTTTGCAGAGGATCAGGCCCACGTAGTTCTGGGTAGAGGGAAATGGAGAGAGTTTTTTTTTTTTTTTTTTTTAGAATATAAGGGGGATGAGAAGAGTCGTAGCGCACCGAGATTTTGGACTAGGGGTAGAACTTCTTGAGATGGTCCAGATTTACTGGACGAGCCATCTCTTACCCATCCAGGTCAGTGAGCATGGTGGAATCGCCGGATAAGATTTTCTTCACAATGTACGGGCCGCTCCAATTGGGTTTGAACTTTCCTCTGGGGTCCCAAATGGGTTCGATTATCTCTTTGAGGGATAAATCCCCCTCTCGTACACCGCGGTCCTTGACTCTCTTATTGAATGATCGTGCTATTTGGCGATGGTATCCTTGTATGTGGTAAAGCGCTTTTAATCTCCGTTCATCTAGGAGGGTCAGCTCATCAAGACGGCCTTGGCACCAGTCTTCTTCACTAACCTTGCTTTCGAGCGTGACACGTAACGAGGGTATTTCCAGCTCCACAGGTAGGACTGCCTCCATGGCGTAAACCAGGGAGTAAGGGGTAGCCCCAGTAGAGGTTCGAATTGAGGTTCGATGGCCCCAGAGGGCGTAGGGGATCCGGTCGTCCCAATCCAATCCCTACAACTTTCGGTCATCTTGCTGATGATAGCTTTAAGGTTTTTGTTTGCAGCCTCAACTGCACCATAGGTCTGAGGTCGGTAGGGAGAAGATTTGTGTCTCTGAATCCCGTATTCGCTGATTATTTCTGTGACTTCTGCCTCAAAGTGCAAACCATTATCCGACACTAGCTCGTGCGGGACCCCATATCGGTAGACGATATTCTTCTTGATGAATTTGGCCACCTTCTTGGCATTTAATACTGTGTATGGCTCAGCTTCGACCCATTTGGTGAAGTAATCGATGGAAACCAGGATGAACTCATGCCCGTTTGACGCTTTTGGTGTAACCTTCCCTATGATTTCGATACCCCAGGTGGAGAACGGCCAGGGAGAATTCATATTGTATAATTCCCGCGGAGGTAGATGTTGGAGATTGGAGAACTGTTGGCATTTAGGGCACCTCCGAACATAGGCGGTGCAATCCTGGGCCATGGTGGTCCAGTGGTAGCCTTGTCGGATGATCTTTTTGGCAAGCATGTGACCGTTCATGTGAGGTCCGCATTCCCCGCTGTGGATTTTCTGCATTATCTTTTCAATGTCAGCCCCTGCAATACAGTGCAAATGAGTTCCATCAAAATTCCTCTTGAGTAGTGCTTTATGACAGATGATGTACTGAGCGGCCATCCTTCAGAGGGTAGCTCGGTCGTTCTTGTTGGAACCCTCGGGATACCTACCGTGTTTGAGGAGGCACCAAATATCATAGTACCAACAATCGGCTAGTTTGGGATCTTCAGTGGAGACAAGCTCAATATGGTAGCAATGGGTCGGTCTGTCTTATGTTTGAACTAAGAAGGGGGTCATTATTATTCCCTCGGGCATGTCGACCATGGAAGCCAAAGTAGCGAGAGCATCGGCTAGGTTGTTCTTTGCTCGGGGTAGGTAATGGAAGGTGATATCTCGGAATTGGGAGGCCAACTCTTCGAATTGGGCATAAAAGGGTTGAAGCTTTTCGTCTTTGACCTTCCACTTTTTGAGCACTTGACCGATGATAAGGGCAGAATCCCCGTATACATCAAGGTATTAAATACTTTTCTAGAGAGCGACCTGGAGGCCCACTGTGCATGCCTCGTATTATGTCATGTTGTTGGTGCAAGGGAAATCCAATTTAATGGCGATGGGAGTGTGGGAGTCATCTAGGGCAACCGGAAGTATCACAATGCCATATCCCTTTTTGTTGGCAGCGCCGTCGAAGAACATTTTCCATCGGGGGCAGTCTTGAGTGGTGCAGAGGATGTTTTCATTTGGGAATTCGGAGATCCAGACATCTGCTTCTTCTATAGGGTAGTCAGCGAGGTAGTTACAGATCGCTCTTCCTTTAACGACTTTCTGTCTGACGTATACGATATTAAACTCAGTTAGGAGCATCAACCATCGGGCCATTCGGCTAGACAAGGCGGGTTTTTTGAATCGGTATTTGATGGGATCCATTCGGGATACTAGTTTAATGGGGAAGGCGAGCATGTAATGTCGCAACTTTTGGGTGACCCAGACAAGTGCGACACATGCTTTTTCCAAAGTAGTGTAGTTGACCTCGTATTCGGCCAACTTGCGACTGGCATAATAGATGGCTCTTTCTTTGCGGGAGTCCTCGAGGTACTGGGCTAGAAAAGCCCCGGCTGTAGTGTCTGTTATGGTTAGGTATAAGAGCAAAGGGAGACCAGGCTATGGTGGCATGAGAATTGGAGGTTGGGTTAGGTATTATTTGATTCGATCAAAAGCTTCTTGGCAGGCCTCGTTCCAAACCTTAGTTGAATCCTTTCAGAGGAGCTTAAAGATTGGTTCACAGATGGAGGTTAGCTGGCTGATGAATCGGCTAATATATTGTAATTTCCCCAGGAAGCCTCGAACTTCCTTCTCTATTCGGGGAGGTGGCATCTTAAGTATGGCCTTTATCTTGGCGGGATCTGCTTCTATCCCATTCTCACTGATCATGAATCCTAAGACTTTTCCCTTCATAACGCCGAAGACGCACTTCTATGGATTAAGTCTCTTCTGATACTGTCGCAGTCGTTCGAAGAACTTTCGGAGAGCGGGAACATGACCTTCTTTAGTTTTGGACTTGATAATCATATCATCCACGTAAACCTCGACCTCTTTGTGGATCAGATCGTGCAGGATGGTTGTGGAAGCCCTTTGGTAGGTAGCCCCAGCATTCTTGAGACCGAATGGCATAACGGTGTAGCAAAAAGTTCCCCATGGGGTGATGAATGCGGTTTTCTCTTGGTGGTCGAGATGCATCTTAATTTGGTTGTATTCGGCAAATCCGTCGACAAATGACTTGAGAGCATGACTGGCTGTGTTGTCCACGATCATGTCGATATTGGGTAGCGGATAATCATCCTTCGGAGAAGCTTTGTTTAAATCTCGGTAATCCACACACATTCGAACCTTTCCTCCTGATTTTGGTACAGGTACAATGTTAGACAACCACGTGGGATATTCGATTACTCGAATGAAACCCACGTTCAACTGTTTGATCAACTCTTCTTTGACCTTAAGCGACCATTCGGTGCGAAGCTTTCTCAACTTTTGTTTAACTGGCTTGGCATCTGGGAGAATGGGGATCTCGTGCTGAGCTATTTCGGGATCAATACCGGGCATGTCGTCGTAGGACCATGCAAAGACTTCCACGAACTCCTTTAGCAATTCTTCGAGTTGTGCGCGCTTATGCTCATCAAGGGTGGCCCCTATCCTAATCTCGAGCAGTTGGCTACTAGAACCGAGATTAATAACGACCGTCTCTTCTTCATTAACTTAAACGCTGTTATGTTGTTTATTATTAACCTTATTTAGATCAGTTAAGAATTGTTCATTTGCAAAATCATCATCATCAAAAGTTTGATTAAAATCCACACAATTAATGTAAGGCACAACAAGATACTCAAAATCTCCGTTTATTTCATTGATAGGAAAAACAACATTGAGAACCTCATCAAAAGAGGTGTCGATTACATTTGAGCAAGGATGGACAACAGTAGATAAAACAGGGAAAACATTGGGGTTGAGGGAGATTTCAAGAGGTAGAACTGGCTCAGCATGCCAGTTGAGGAGAGGTGTATCAACAGCTTTAATCAGACGGAATGGGTACCTTGATGTAGTGCCTGAATGAACCATGCAGAGTGTCAGCCCCAGTGTCTGCAGGTTGAAGGAATCTTTGGAGTCACTTTCCTCAGTTTCTTCAGTATCTTTGATAAGTGGTGGCACCTGGTATTGGTAACTTTTGGCCCGTGGGTAGATATTTTCGAAGAATATCTCCATTCCAGGCTTCATCTTCTTACCTGTATGGTCATACCACAGTTCTGGAAAACCGCAAAAGGGGAAATCGTCGCCTTCCTTGATGAATCTTCCATTTAAAGAATCTCCCGAGATAGTTCGAACGAAGTCTAACCCTCTCTTTGATCGAGTCTGGCGGATCATTCTGAGTTCTGGTTCTGATGGTTGATATCCCAAGCTGCAAGGAGGGAAATATTTCTTCAGTTCGATGGGCTTAAGTATCCCTTGTTGCCTTTGTCCCAGCCCCAGTCCGGGCATGAAGTGCATGTTTCTGAACATCTGAATCACATTGACATTGCCATGAGGGTCATATTATGGACAAACCCTTTCTTTGAAACCGTCCCCTACCGGGAGTAGGGATGGTTCAACTCGGAAACCTGATAGGAGCATATCATTTGACCCGTGCTGTATCTCAAGAATTGGACTGCTGGTGCTTGCACCCTCGGCATTACCGTCGTCACCCAAGATGGTGATGACTCGCCCATCGGCGAAGAACTTCAGTTTTTGATGGAATGAGGAAGAGACACCCTTTATACTGTGGAGCCAAGGTCATCCGAGCAACAGGTTAAAACAGGCCGGGATATCGATGGCTTGGAATTCGACGACAGGGTTTATAGGTCCAACCCCTATTACAAATTTTATGAATCCCATCACCTCACGACGGGTATTATCATAGGCATGCACGGCAGTGAATGTTAGAGAGAGGTCACTTTATATCAGACCTAAACATTTGAAGGTTCTCAGCGGGCAGACATTCAAAGCGGATCCGTTGTCAATGAGAGAGAGTGGTACAACCTTCCCCATAACTTCGACGGAGATGTTGAGTGCATTATTGTGATTTGGCCCAATTTTGGGGATTTCTTCTTCAGAAAAGGACAGCATTCGGGTAGAGGTCAAGGATTCGACCAGGTTCACCGCTTCTTTTGGTGTGGTAGAGGGAGGAACTATGGGTCCAGTGAGCAATTTGATCAAAGCATTTCTGTGTAGCTGGGAAGACATGAAAAGCCCCCATAGAGTGATGTTAGCTTGAGTTTTCTTCAATTGATCGAGGATCTTGCTCTCCTCGAAGGTCATTTCTGGCATAGGAAGGTTTTCAACGCCCTTCCCCTTATCATTAGTTGGTAGCGAGTTTGGAATTTGGTAATGTCTCCCAGATCTGATCATGTGATTTATTGAAGAAGGGAAAAACTTAAATCCAGTTTCCTCATCAATCTCAGGTTGTTCTGCCACCTTATCTATTTCTCTGAGGAGTTCCTCAAATGATATCATCCCACATAAGTCAGCTATTGGGCCATTCCTCCTGAAGCTTGTTCTTCCTTTGAAACTTCGAATTATTCCCCCCATCCGGTGGAAACAATTATATTTTCCCTTGTGAAGTCAATGCATTCCATAACTTCAACGACTTCTTCATATAGGTCTTCCCATTCTGTGGGGATGTGTAAGCGTGAAGGGACCAGGTGCCCTTGCAGCTTCAAAGCGTCAAGTAACTCGGTGATACTGCAAATGTTGTTGGTTTGCCTGAATGCTTCCTTCATGATCCGGACAACATCATCTAAGCAGATTTTGTCGGTTGATACCATCCACCTATCTGATTCTCGGGCCCATTTTCGTTCTTCCAAAAACAACGTACTGAACCTCTGGCAGTCGATAATCATCTTTGAGGGAAATTTCAGCCCGAACTCTAGGAGTTGGTTTAACACCTCTGACAATTCCATACCTCTGCTTTCAGAATAGGTCCGGACAGTGATGCACGCTCTGGTAAGGAGTGACAGAGCCTGATCAGCGGGGCTAGTAGGGTGTAGGAGGAAATATGGGCAAAGTTGAAGGGGTTTAGGAGGGTATAAGGGTGTGATTTGAGTTGATGGATCGAAATCTGGGTTTTCTTCCAAGAAGATGGCATTAGTGTGATTTGGGAGTGGGTTATGAGTAGTGTTTGGTTTAGGATTGGCTGGTGGGGCGATGGTACCCCGGTCAATGAGATCTTGGATTATGTTTCCCAGGTGGAAGCATTGGTTGGTGGTATGGCTAGCTGTTTGGTGAAAGGCGCAATGAGCATCGGTCTTGAAATTTCTAGGAAGTGGATTGGGTAATGGACGTGGATCCAGGGGCTTTATAAGGTTTCGGCTTAACAGGGCTTGGTAAACTTTAAAGAGGGGAGCATGGAGCTCAGTGTATTCCCTTCGGACGGGAGTAGGGTGGCTTTTCGGTGCCCATGTTGTGGTTGGTTGAGAGATGTTGTTGATGGTTGAGACTGCGGCACTGACAGGCTTGTCGTATTTTCTGGGGGTGAACTGTCCGGACACCTTCTTTGGTTCAACTTCTGTTTTGGCAAGACCCTCTTCGATTTCTACTCCTGCTTCTCTGAGAGCTCGAAAATGGGGGTAGTACTGTCCTCCCATGGTTGCTCGGACATGGGGCAAGAAATTCTTCTTCACTATGCTGACTTGTTCTTCTTCAGACGGTCGATTGGTCATGGTAGCCGCTTTTTCCCTCCATAGGGCTATAAAGTTACTGACTGATTCTCCGGAGTTCTATTTGAGCAACTCTAAATCACGACGGGTGACCTCAAGCTCTTCGTTGTATTTGTACTGTGATCTGAATTCTCGGGCTACATCCTCCTAGCTACGGATTCTGGATTCCTCAAGAGATAAAAACCATCGGAGAGCACTGTCTTTCAAAGTTTGCTGAAATAATTGGGCCATCACGTCTTCTGAAGCCCCTAGTAGAGTCATGGAACGATGATAACTACGAAGATGAACAATCGGGGGACCACTCCCTCCAAATTTCTCGACATTTGGCATTTTGAACTTCTCGGGTAACCTTGCTTTAGGATAAGGAGACATATGGGTGTAGTCCATGTAATTCCCAGAGATGCTGACTTGGTCAAACTTCTTGGTGAGCATCTTGAGATCCTCTTTGACTTTGTTCAACTCCTCCTCCTTTGGATCAGCAATCAGAGGTAAGTTAGCCATAGGCTGGGCAATGTTTGGCATTGGAAGCTGGGCAGGCGGCGACCCATTAGAAGGAGGGGCACGCGGAGTGTGATGATATTCTTTTGGGACCCAGATGGGCTCGGGTGGAACCATAGCATGAGGTAATAGGGCCTCGAGCTCTTGAGGAATAGGACCTTGGTTTCGTTTCATTTCTCGGACCTTAGCTTGGAGGTTGTCAATCTTGGCCACGAGCTGAGCTAGGACTATCGGCAGATCCAGTTGTATGACTGGTGCTTGATCCGAATTCTCCATGGAAGATGGATGGATTCCGAACTCGAACGAAACTCCGGGGTGATTTGACTGAAGACCTAAGCCAATAGGGAGCCAGGCCAAGGGCGTGCGGTCAACCTGAGAAAGTGTAGGATGAGATTTATTTTTGAGAAAAGGGAAGGAACTATTTTTGGATTTTTTATAAAAGGGAGAAATGTTTTTGGATTTTTGATAAGAAAGGGAGAAATGTTTTTGGAGACGGAACTCAGCATGATTATTATGATTATTATGTTCTCACTTGTATTTAATTCTCCTAAATGCAATGCTGGACGAGACCTGAGCCTGGAAAAGTGGGGTTTTAATATATGCAAAGCTACGGTTTGGGACTTGTAACCAGGCTCGCGGACAGAGTCCCATTTTAAAAATGCGCAAAAATTAGGCGGAAGATCGACCCAGAATTTCGGCAGAGTTTGGGGTCGAAACCGGCAATCTAAAGTGCGTGTCCTAGGTTTGACACCTATATGCGGGTATGCAGTTGGTTGGGTGAATCGTCATGGGTTCCCCCCTTTGGCGTGACTTCCACGATATACGTCTTTCTCTTGCGGGCAATCGGTACGTGTGGACAAGCCATTTGATATACCTGAGTGTACGTGAATTGCCTCACCATATACCTCGTGAGGACGGTACGTGTGAGAGCAAATTCGATATACTCGGCGTACGTGAACGAATTCCCTATGATATACCTCCCGTCTTGACTTCAGTCAAGCGGTACGATGCGGGGGAACCGTTCGATATACGTCGAAGGTACTTGACCAATGGAAGGTGAGAGTTATATCACTTAGGCTAACTGCGACCTGCCGGACCAGCGCCCATCACGAAGTGACCCTCCAGTTACTGGGTGAAATTTGGTCAATATCAATGCTCTTTGGTGATGTCGTGTGAATCATGCATGATTCTTTTATTAGTAGCTTATGATGAGAATGCCTTTCTTTGATTATGCCAAACTGGGAACAAAGTACAAGTACCCCAAAAGGTACGCCAAGTATGGATAGGTGATGTGTGCAACATGGGGATATACGTGATCCTAGGTGTACGTGGTGTGAGGTGTACATGGAGGATTTTCTACAAGTGTGTGAACATAAGCATGGTATATACTTGTGAGAAAGGGGAACATGCAGATATGGGGGGGGGGGGGGGGAGCATAAACAAATATAGCATCCATGTAAATAGAGTCAAGTCCTCAAAATAAATAAAAATCCCCAGCAGAGTCGCCACTGTGGCCATCCCCGCCGATCCCCGCCGCGGAGGGAGGAGGAATCCTTCGGGTCTCGCGCATCCCCTCTTGGTAGAGCGCTTTGGCCGGCGTCGATTTTGTGAGGTGTGAAAAATGTAGAGAGAATCAGAGTCGCCAGTCTATTTTACTCAAAACAGATAAAAGAAAAAGAGGAAGCCACCCCGAAGGATGACATCCAAAGACATACTGGTGCGTGCGAAACCAAAATGATTCGACAAGGGTTCGGAGGCTTAGTTACGAAATGGGAAGTTGTTAGGCACCCATTCCGCCCTTTCGGTCTCTCATGGATATTTGCTATTTTTCTTTATGTTTCCCTCCCGTGAGATGTGTGCATGTGTATATATATAGAATGGAGGTAGGAATCCTCGACTTGTATCATGGAAAACATAAAGCGAGTCATCCATAGGAAGATTATAAAAGTAATATTAGAAAAATAAGATTTACGCGGTTACCCCTACGTTGATCGCTATAAAGGAACGATAACGCACATGGAGTAATGTGTCACTAAGACTAAGGATATATATAATATAAGAAAAATGGATTTAGAGAAAATAGGAAATGAGAGAAAAAGTGAGAGAAAGGACTCGAGTCTCGGGTTTTACCCCGAGACGCCTACGTAGCCTATAAAGGCATCAAAGTCCACGTAGTTCGCATACAAAGCAAAGGGGTGTGGTTTATCCCATAAATCCAAATGTGGGATCTCTTATTTTTAAGTGTGTGTGTGTGTGTGTAGAAAAGGTGTTTTAGTTGTGAGAAAAATGTGGAAAAAGTGTGAGAATCTCTACTTGGAATTTATGAGCAAACCCTCTTTTTCTTGTTTTGGGGTTTTTATTTATATGAAAATAAGATATGTGCAATAATACTAAATAAAAAGTATATTAGGATGTGTGAGATGAGATTATAAAAGTGGTAAGTAAGAAAACAAGTTATTGGGAATTCAAGAGAATTTAAGAGAGAGAGTTTGAGAAAGTTGGACCTTCTTGAAGATCTTGAGCTTGATCTTGAATGTTGGAGAGCATCCCTTGAGCTTGGATGATGATGGAGAGTGGATAATTCACCAAGTTTGATGAAAAGGATGATGAAAAGTGAAGGTAAAAGAGGGATTTGGAAGTTGAAATCACGCTGCCTTCGAGAGAGGTTTCTGGGATTCGTTTAGAGAGATTTCTATCAGATCTGGGACCTTCCGTTCAAATGAGGCCAAGGCCTCCTTTTATAACCCCAGGGGACTTCCGATCGGCCCTATCATGGCACTGCCTATCGGCAGGTGCCGATAGGCAGGATTTGGGACCTGCCATTTGGCAGTGCGCCTCAGGCTTTTTCAAAAAATTGGCCACCGAGGGCAAACCGTTGGTCAGAATCGTGCACGGGGCATATCGATGGAAAGGTATTTCAGAGACCTTCGAAAGTCCTTTGGACCGCTCCCGAGTTCGGGAGTTGACTTTGGGTCAAATGTGGCTCGGAAGCGTTTGTCGGTCCATTGGACAGGGAATCGCGCGGACGCAAACGGCACGTTCGTTCGCATGGTAAGTCCGAATCATGCACGGGGCATACCGTTGGAAAGGTTAGGAGATGTACTTTGACATTCCAAAGAGTTTGACCCAGTTTGGAGAGTTGACTTTGGTCAACCGGGCCCGGGAAGCGCTCGGTGGCTTCCCGGAGTCAAACGGATCGTTCGTCCTCATGGAAAGTCGGAATTGCGCACGGGATGGACCGTTGGAAAGGGTATTCAGTGACCTTAGAAGATTCATTTAGCCTCGATCGAGCTAAAGATTTAACATAGGTCAAATAGAGCCCGGGAGCTCCCGGTGGCCTCTAGGTCAGGTTTCGGACGCAAATGGCGCGTTCGTCCGCATGGTAAGTCAGAATTGCGCACGGGGTGGACCGTTGGAAAGGGTATTCTGTGCCCTTCGAAGATTCATTGAGTCTCAGTCGAGATAAGGAGTTTGACTTTTGGGTCAAACTGAGCCGGGGGCTGCCCGATGGCTTCCAGGTCAGTACTCGGGACGTGACCTGGGTTTATAGTGATGAAGGGAGGTACTAGGGACCTAAGGAGAGTTAAGGGGTAACATAATGGGGTGTCTACTGGGTGTTCTTGGGTTATCACAGAAGAGCTATATCTAGGAGGTACTCGCTAGATTTTATATGAAAGATTGTGCACAAGGAAATACTCCTATTGCTAAGGGAGATAAGTTTAGTCTTTGTTAATGTCCCCAGGAATGAAATTGAAAGTAGAGAAATGAAAAAAGGTTCCTTATGCATCAGCTATAGGGAGTCTTTTGTATGCTCAAGTTTGTACACGTCCGAAATTTGTGTACATTGGGTATATTAGGCAGATATTTGAGTAACTCTGGAATGGATCACTAGAAAGAAACCAAATGGGTTATGAGGTATTTATAAGGAACAAAAGATTACATGCTCATCTATCGAAAGTCAAATAATTTGGAGATCATTGGGTATTCTGATGCCGATCTTATGGGTTGCCAAGACACTAAAAGATTGAGTTTTGGCTATATATACATGTTTTCTGGATGTGCTATTTTTGGTAGAGTCCTAAGAAGTCACTCATTGCACCTTCCAATGTGACAACAGAGTTCATAACATGTTATGAGGCAACAAATCATGCGATATAGCTGCAAAATTTTGTCACTGGGCTGCGAATTATGGATAACATTGAAAGACCACTAAAGATATATTGTAATGATAATTCAGTAGTTCTATATTCGAATAACAACATAAGCTTGTCGAAGTCTAAGCACATATACATTAAGTTTCTTGTTGTTTAGGAAAGCGTTCAGAGTAAGATAGTGTCTATTGAACATATAAGAACAAACTCCATGCTCGCGGATCCGCTTACTAAAGGCTTACCATCCAAGGTCTTTCATGACCACACTTCTCATATGGGTGTTGTTCAGTTTGACAATATTCAGTTTTAGTGGGAGTTTGTATTCGGTTTAATGTTCCTTCATTTGACACTACTCAGATACTTTATGTATGTTTCAGTTTTCTGCAAAATAAAGTTGATGGTATTTTCAGTTTGTTGTTTACTCTGAATGTATTGTCTTTTAATTGTGGTATAACTTAAGGTTTAAAAGACTAAGGTTTGATCTCACTACGAAATAAAATTAGGACCAATTAGAAATAGGAATGTCTGAGATCATATTTCATGTAATTTCCAGTCGCACATCCATACTTGATCTATGTCATTGAATATATTGGGTGTGGTGATCATTGATGGATTAAGTTACCACATAAATGTAACGAAGGTCGCTTTGGTCTTATACTGGTATAGGAGATGGATGAGATTGATTCGGGAGATGTATTAAGAATAGAAAGAAATTTGGTGCGCGCATAAGGTTATTGAATATAATTATCAAGGTTCTAAAAAACGCGGGGAGTGATTGAGGCGTGGAGGCCAAGCCTTAGAAGCCTAGGCGGGATAAAACGTGAAAAGGCGTTTAGGCCTTCTTAATATATTTTAATATTTTTTAACCATGACAGGGCTATTAAAATACAAAAATTGCACATATCATGAAAATATGTCTGAATATATGCAAATTAAAATACTATTTGATTATTTGGAATGAGATAATCGTCCAGTTTGTAAACAAATTCTTTAAAAGGCGACATCGTTTCACTAAAACATTGTTATTTTTAGAAAAATGTGCACCTTAAGGGTTTTACCAAGAATAAGGGGTGAAAAGCGTAAGGCGAGGCGTTTCTCCCAAGCCTTAAGCCTAGGCGGAGCCTAGGCGGGTTTTTTAGAACAGTGATAATTATATTTGAAATTATTATGTAGCCCAAGTGGGATATTGTTGGAATATTTTATATATTCCAAATAATTTAAGGCGGGCTCACATATTAAAATGGTAATTATATTTGAGCATTAATTTAAATTAGGAAAATGAAGTGATCTAATTAGGTAAGATCAAAAGACATCAACAGTAAGTATGGAATTCGAAATGTGAGGTTACCCAAAAGTCACCTACTGGTTACTCAAGAGTCGGGTTACTCAAGAGTCATCTATTGGTTTCTCAGGAGTCACCTAATTAGAATTTATGGGGTTCTAATTAGATGTCTATATAATGAAGGGTTCTGGTCCCCAAGGCTAATGCACTCAAAGAATCTCCTCTTCATTCCCATCAATGAGAGAGAACTCATAAAGAGAGGGATTAGTCTGTGGAAGACTTTCAACCCCCTAGTCTCAATCATCAATATGGATTCAGGTACACAGTTCCTATAATTCTTTTATAAGGTAATTTCGATAATCTAATATGTTGATGAATTTTATTTAATATTCCAATATTTATGCCTAACATTGATGTGTCTATATATAGCCCGACCGACTGTGAGGTAGCTAAAGAAGAATCGATGCCTAAACCATCATTGCTTGATTTTAAAGGTCAGACTAAATACCGAAAGCTCATAGGTGAGGCCTTTCCCCTTCATATCTTATCGATTAGTAGGACCTTACGGTTGTGACGCTTTAAGAGTTAGGTGGAATCTTTCACTTCTTTATCCCTTCTAGCTATCAGTAATGAATTTTTTAGTATTTTTATCTCCTGTTAAGCATACGTTTCTGAACAGTTACCTGTAATGGTCATGAAGGCCTCTTTTTGGATGACATGTAATGGACATAAAGACACCTATTACTATTTTTTACTCTCGGCCCCATATATGGAAAATAATTTCTTCCTGCATTTATGTGTGTCTTTTATTATATATTTGTTCCATTGTTTTACGCGAGAACTATTTTCTAGGTTTTTGAAATGACTGCTGAAGTGATTGAATTTTGATGCCATATGAACTTGTCTACTTTAACAATTGATGATATATATAGAGTCGTGCCTCCAATACGGTCGTTTGAGTGGTCATTTTTATGTTGAGGTGTGCAAATATAGGTGTCTTGGCGAACCACTCGGATCGAACTAATTAGATTCATCCAGGGTCAGAGCAGGAGTCTGGTGATCAGTCAAACCCATCGTAGATGAATTCTTTTGTCCGTAATTGGATGTATGAGACATTTGTCCATTTCCAGTTTTAATCCGATAGTTATTATTGGTTTAACTATTCAAGGGCTTAGTAAAGGATTTAATTAAGTATTGTCGAACAACTTCGGTGGATGCAGTGGCAGAGCCACATAGGGCCTAAGGTGGGTGGTGGCCCTAGTTGAATTTTACAATAAATAAATAAATAAATAAATATATATATATATATATATATATATATATATATATATATATATATATATATATATATATATATATATATATATATATATATATATATATAGGGTTTTTTGGTATTATTTTTATGTATTTATATATTTTTTGAATGTGGTGGAAATTTTATGTATGTGGAGTTGTGTAGTTTAGTTTTTTGTACGTGGAGTTGTTCAATTTAATTTATTGTATGTATATTGCCTCGGGCCCCCGAACCCTCGACAAAACTCGAAACTTTCGCATATGTTATTTGGAACCGATTTTGCCTCGGTTGGATTGTAATCCTGGATCTGCCGCAAGGTGGATGTAGATTTTATAAATTGATTAGACACAAGTTGTAAAATCTCTATAATGCTTTAAAATGATATAGAAGCATTCAAAATTCCTATTCAATCAGTCTATCCATGTGGACTTCATCACTCAAGTTCATTTATCTCTCCTCTTTCAGTGGCAACTGACTTGGATTGCAAACGACTAGGAGATTTGAGTCGTCATCTAATATATCTAACTAAAAACGGAGACTCCATTAGTATATAAATAACTATTAATCTCTCTCAATTTCTATAATCCAAATCTCAAATAATGAAACACATATGTTATTAAGGTTCTCTCTCATACTTTTATTTTATGTCTTATGCTTTTGTTTAGTTGTTTTAAATCCAAATTATATATCTCTTTTTTCGTATTTTTGGGTTATTACATTTGGGTTTCGGGTACCCCAACCCAAATGAGCAAAATGCATTTTTCTTAAGGAATTTGTAGCACATTATCATATCGTGCACCAAGTTGATTTATGATCCTTATAGCTAAATGGAAGTGTTTTTTTTTTATAAATCTGGATCTTTCATGCATTTTTGTAGTTTTTGATTGATCCAGGATGTTAAATTTGAAACTATAAGAAACTATAAACTAAGGTAGGTGAAGGGTTCTTATCTTTTGATCTGCTTCTCTTGATGGAGATTCCATCTTTCTCATCCAAGGTTTTGAATGGGTCTTTAGTTTCCTTGACTTTTGGGTTGGAATGGGATACTTTAGTTTGGTTTTTTAAAAGATTTACACTTTGGTTGGTTGTATGGATGGTGGATATTTTGGTTCTTTTAAAACTATGGTTTTTTTCTTCATAGGGTTTGAATGGCAGTATTTTCTTTGAGGATTTTTTGTGTGCTACAAGCTTTCTCCCCTTTTAATGGGTTTGAATGGGACTGATTTATCAGTTGGGATTTTTTAGGGAGTTTTTAAGATAGTGGAATGCTATGAGAGTATGTGGTCTGATTGTTTCATAACCATCTCTTGATTGTGGCCAATAAGGGTGGATTATTAGAGCATTTTGATTAGCTGTGCTTGCGGTGGGTTTTCACGCATCCTATCTTGTTTGTGTTAGTGACACGCGATGTAGATGCGTGTATTTGGTTAGTTCAATTATGTGGGTTTGATATTTGGGACGGGTTTTGGGATATTTGTTTATTTTATTTGTGAACCTGTGTGCCTATTTGTGGCCCAGTGTGTTAGGGGTTGTTTTGTTGCTTTTGGGTTGTTATTTATTTGGAATGTTTACTGTTTCTTTTTAGGGTTTTTCTATGTGTTAATTAAATCACATCTCATCGAAACAAAACTATGTAAAACTTTATTTATATCTATACTATACCATGGACACTACTCATTTGATGAGATATCAGAGTGAAGATGAATGCCAACTACCTGACGAAAGATTTGAATTTATGCAATTTCCTATAGATGAGCTCTAATACTAACCTGTAAATTTTTATTCTCACTTGAAACTATCTCGTACTACCAGATAAATTCAGTTCAAGTGTTACATTGCTTTATATTTTTGATTGCTGGAAATCCACAACGGTAAAATTTGTTGTGGAATTGACTTTCAGTGATATCAAGTAGTTTCTAACAAACACTGCTTTGGTTGTCGTATTTTACAAATTCGAATTTGGTATTCCAAATATTATTCATATCATTATCTTTTTTGATAAATAATTTGGAAACCATTCCATTTTGATTGTTTTAAACTTATAGGTGTCTCGATTTTAATTTATAATGCAATCACTCGCGTATCGCGCAGGTTTACACCTAGTTATTCATTTTATTCCAAAGTGATGATTACATTGATCAAATGTGAATCATAACTAAAAAATTAATTAAACATATAATTTGAACCAAACAATGCTTGGGATACCTATGCTGACTAATAATAATAAATTATAAGGTTCTCTACGTTTCATGGTCAGGGAAGTGTGCGGCTTTCATGATCTGCTAGTTCATAAGTTCCCGATTGTACTATTCAGCTGGAGACACAGGGTCTTTTCCAATTGTTCGCAAGTTTACCATGATTGGGATTCTTAGTGGACTGAGTTACCTTTTTGTTATCATGTCACCAATTTTGAAGTTCCGGTACTTTACCCTTCGATTGTAATAATGGGACACCTTTTGTTGGGCGATTGCCATTCATAACTACACCTGTCAATGGGTCGTGTCGAGTCATGTTCGTGTCATTTTTACCATATTCGGGTCTTATTGGGTTCGTGTCTAAATGGGTGACTTTTTTATCGTGTGAAAAAATCATACCCAAACCCGCCCCGTTATGTTAACGTGTCGTCTCGTGTCGTGTTCACTCGTTAATAACCATTAAGATAATGAATTATTTTGAATTGTATAAAACTTGACATATTATCTTATTTTTGAACCCAAATAGACCCATTAATTCATTGACATTACTAAATCTCTCATTTAGTAAAATTCATTGTGATTAAATTAACATTATGTTACATAAATTATTTATAAGTTCCCAGAGTATATCTTATTTAATTAAATTAATGGGTCATGACGGGTCTTATCGGGTATTAACGGGTGAAGGGGGTCAACACTAACCCAACCCGTTAACTATCGTGTCTTATTGGGTTGGCACTGATATGATCCGAACCCATTAAGGGTCCACCCATTAACTTATAACTCCGTGTCGTGTTATCGTCTTGTGCCTCATTTTGCCAGGTCTATTCATAACATTGATTCTTCCTTTCATCTGTCAATTATATTTAGGTTCTCTCTCAGAAGTGCCTCATTATCCGTTTGGTTATCTCCAACTGGTTGTTGCATTGGGGATGTCCTGAGTGTAGAGAAGAAGTGCTTGATTCTAAATTATTCACATAGTTGATCAATCTTAATATTTAAAATTATTTCTTGTTGTCCCTCATAATTACATACGGTACCCCGTACCTAGCAATTATAAGTTTCCATATAAAGGCATTTAATTTTTTATCCATAATCCGAGCAAGAGGTTCAGCCTCTACCCATTTGGTGACGTTATCAATCCTCAATAGGAGGAACTAGCACTTCCCTCTCCCTTTTGAAAATGGTCCCAGGATATTCATCCCCCATGGGTTAAACGAAAATGGATGAGAGTTTGTATATTGGTTGATTTTTGAAGTTTGTCACACTCTGAATTATTACAGCTTCGAACGTAGTTTTTGACATCTTTGACCACGATCGACCATAAATAGCCTTGGTTTAGAGTACATTTTTATGTTGGTCTTCGACTCTTAGTATCGGTTGGGTGTATCTTTTCTGGTATAAAATTCCTTCATGGAAAACATATTTAGCCTCTTTTAATTTGACCTTCCTTCCTTACGATTGCTATTCGGGGGGGGGGGGGGTCTTATCTTTGATGTAATGGATGGATTTGTCAATACAACAAGGACCGAGGTCCTCTAGGAGTTTTTCCTTAACCACTAGTAGATAGATGTTGATTCGATAAAGAAATGTTATAAGAGAGGTCCCTTTGCCTAACAATGCTAATATGGCTAAGCAATAAGCTTTATAATTTTCTTTATGTAAGGCATGGTTAGCTGTGAGATCTTTTAAGTGTTGGTCTAGATCTTAGAATCATTTTAGTTAACACATCATCTTCTTGCCTTTGGCGTTATATTTACCAAGAGTAGCCCCACGATGACCTACAAATCATTGAAACAATAAACTTAGTTGGATTTAATCGACAAGGATAATCGAACATTCACTATCAGAGTTTCATACTCTACTTCTTTTTTTATGCCTTAAAATGGAACCCGATGACATACTCAATGATTGAATCTTCAAGCATCTCAATGAAGAGTCCAGTCCTGCTCCTATACTTGTTTAAGGATCCGTCTACATGAACTGTATATACTCATTGTTCATCCATTTCATAAGGTTGATCGGAGTTATTATTTCTTGTAAATTTTGCTAGTAAATATGCGATTGCTTGACCTTAGATCACAACCCTTAGCCTATTTTGAACGTTAAATTATCATAGCTTTATAGACCACTAGATCAGACATCTTGATACATCTAGCTTATACAAGACTTATTAAAGGGGGTGATCGTTGAGTACGACGATCGTATGTGCATCAAGATATTATCTTAATTCTTGATCTAAGATAATGAGTGTGAAGGAAAAATTTTCAATCTTAGCTTATTAAGATTATTCCCCTCAAAATTCTCATCTCATATAATAAACCGGCCTTTTGGGTGCCATTGTCATCTTGAATCAGGATTGATTTTACCGCTGAAGATGAGACAACCATTTATAGGTAATATTTTTCTTCGGGGACTGGTATTGACAGGAGTGGGGCCTTAGCCAGTTACTTTTTCACTATATGAAATGCTTTCTCACATTATTATGTCCACTTGAAACACTTTTTTTAATGTTTTAAGAAAGGGATGCATTTGTCGGTAGCCCGAATGACAAATTTGTTCAAGGAGGCCATTTGCTCGGTTAGTGACTCCACCTATTTGATCGTCTTAGGACTCGTCATATCCAAGACTTCCTAAATGTTCTCTCTTTGATTCCCCAACTCGTGACAATGAAGACTAGGAACTTTCCCGATGAGACATTAAAAGTACACTTGGTTGGGTTCACCTTCATACCATACTTGTCTAAATTTATAAACATGTCTTCCAGGTCTTTAATATGATCGTATTATTTGAGGCTCTTTCCCATCATGTCATCTCTGTGTACTTCAATTATCATACCAATATAACACTTGAACATTGAGTTAACTAATCTTTGGTAGGTGGCCTTGTCATTCATCAATCAAAAAGGCATTACCTGATAGTAGTAGGTTCTTGTGTCAATGGAAAATGAGGTAATATCCTTGTCTCTAACGTGCAATTGGATCTCGCTATACCCTGAATACTCATCCATTAAGTATAAACCTTTAAGGCCCATTTTTTAATTTACCAGTGCATTGATCCTTTGGAGTGGGTATAAATATTTGGGGTACGCTTTGTTCATATCTGAATAGTTCACAAAAAATCTCCATTTACCGTTTAGCTTCCTTACCATGACCACGCTAGAGAGACAATAGGGATATCTAACTTCTTGTGAACTAGGCGTATGGCAATTTTCTTACCTTTACATGTGTTTCCTAGTCACATTCAGGAGTAAAGGTTATCTTCTTCTACATCCTTGACCGAAATGTATGATAAACAATCACCATTGGGTCATTATCAAATTATAAATGTCATGCATGTCCTCATGACTCTAGGTCAATATTTTATGATGAAGTCAAAGGAAGGTCATGATCTTTTTATGAATGGGAGGTATCATATATGAACCCACATAAACTATTTTTTTATTGCTCTTTGTGTAGGATGTTTGGATAAGGTATTTATCTGGAAATCCTCTATTTGGCTCATTCTTAGTGTCCATCCTATCGACCTTAAAAGATTCTTTTTTCTTCTTCAGAGAGATGAAGTAACAGCTCCTAGCACAAGGTTGCATCCCTCGTATAATATCCATTACGTAAGGTGTTAGGAACCGAAGAGTTAGGGACTTGATATAAAAAAATATGCTTAAATGACTGAGCATAGTTCGCCCGAATGGGTCCTTGTCAGCCAATGAGCATCTAATTTTTAGTAACTTTACTTGAAAGATGACTGACATCAAACTCTCGCCCATAGTGAGGGGAATATCAATCACCCCTTTAAGATATACTTCTTCCCTGATAAAACTGTGACACCCAGCCTATTCTAATCCTGGGTGATTAGTCCATTAGTAAATTAAACATGAATCATTATTGATTTCATTCTTAGCATCACCGTCGAAACATAATTATGTTACTAAACCCTAATGGCTCGGCGTCAAAATTTTAATCTTGTTTTTAACATGCAATAATTTAAACCACATTCACCATTACTGTAAACAACGTAATAAATGATAAAACAACTGAATAATTAAATATGTCGAGAATAAACAATCCAGACTGAAATCCTCATACAATAGTCCATAAATAAAACCCAATCCAACAACTGAAAATAAAAATAAAAATGTAGTAACTCTGAAATATCCACTAACAAAAGATGCGGTACATGCCCGACTGAGATAACTGAATGACAACAAGGATCTGATAAAAGTGAAATCGTCTACTATCTAGATCCCGCAACGTCCACAATAGTTGTAACAAGTCAAATAAGAATGAACTTCTAAGCTTGGTGTCCCTGTGGTTAGGCACCTAAAAGGTATTTTTCAAAAATTGATTTGAAACAGGTCAGAGACTAAGAAAACAGTTTAAAAATATTTTGAAAGTATTTAAAATGCAATAAGAGCAAATATTGTATACATGTTAACTTCGCGTTCCCTCACTTGAGATCCTCATCTCTTAGTTATTGTGCACGCCAAACGTATTCTTCTAAACCAACCTATTTACGCTACCCCTCCTAACTAGTTTGAACTAATTCTCTCCATGCATACTAACTCGTTGTGTCCACCTGTATTGCTAATACAATATGTTACCAAATTTTGAAACCCCTTTAGCCATTAAAAACCACCAATTAAGTATTAAGTTTCCACATACTTAAATTATTTTAGATATCAATAGGGCAATTTATAATTTGGTTCCTTGGTAACAATTTTTAAACATTTAAGGACAATTTACAATTAGGTCCATTTGTTATGCCATTAACGTGGACTTCTACAAGAAGGGAATTAGTGGACATAAGTGTTTAAAATTTGTCAAAATTCCTTTAGTGTTTAAAATTTGTTCGTGAGGTACCTAAGAGTACTTTCCCCATATCAATAACTATCTGATCTACTAATGCACACACAGTAGAATGAATCACACGTATATATACATACACCATCCCTGGGTGGAGACTCGCGATGCGACATATGCAGCTATCGAGTCCTGGTACATCAAGTACTAAGTAAAGGACTTTTGATTCAAAATCACTCTCGAACCAAACATTTACCATTCACACAAATTGGATGTGAATATAGTTTTAAGCCTTTGGGCTAAGCACCCAAATGACCGGTCACACTATCAAACACACAAGTAGTCCCCAACCCTAAGTTCTATGTTTTGAGGCACAATTTAAAAATCCCCCTCAATGGGTTCATCAGGATAAGACTGTCCATGATGCGGAACCTTCCGTGATAGCAGGTAGCATAGGTATGTCCACCCACATAACAAGTCACATAATAGGTATTCACACAACCTCTCTCTCTCTCTCTCTCTATATATATATATATATATATATATATATATATATACACACACACACACACACAACCTATAATATATCTTGTACGTAGCATATACTCTTGAATATCCTACATATTATTAATTTACCATTATACTTCTCATCGTATATTCCCGAGTGTTACCAACTACTCGAAGGGTCCCAATTATCCTTTAAATTATTTCAGTACTCCTAACATCTCTCTACTACTGATTTGGACTTATGTTCACTCATATGTATATATATACACACACACACACACACAACCTATAATATATCTTGTACATAGCTTATACTCTTGAATATCCTACGTATTATTAATTTACCATTATACTTCTCATCGTATATTCCCGAGTGTTACCAACTACTCGAAGGGTCCCAATTATCCTTTAAATTATTTCAGTACTCCTAACATCTCTCTACTACTGATTTGGACTTATGTTCACTCATATGTATATATATATATATATATACACACACACACACACACACAACCTATAATATATCTTGTACATAGCTTATACTCTTGAATATCCTACGTATTATTAATTTACCATTATACTTCTCATCGTATATTCCCGAGTGTTACCAACTACTCAAAGGGTCCCAATTATCCTTTAAATTATTTCAGTACTCCTAACATCTCTCTACTACTGATTTGGACTTATGTTCACTCATGCTCTTTGTGCCCAATGCTAATTCTTGTGAATTCATTAAATATTAGAATATACCCAATAATTCCTAGCTTTAGTTTTACTCAATTGGGGAAACCTCAACCCTACCGTATGCTATTGCAATCATAAAATCCCTCGTTAAAGTTTAATAGTGTCCCAAAAATATCCCTATAATTTATTCACAAGTTCTAGGCTTAAATAGGAGAAATTTCCCAAAATCTGGTGAACCGAATCGATTCTCCCAATGGCCGAATTAATTCGCCTTACCGGATCGATTCGCCCTTTGGCCGAATTGATTCGAAATGTAGCAATTTGTCTTCTTCGTTCAGATATTGAATTTTTCACCATTTTAACCCACAAACCTCTATTATACAGTCCCAAACTGCCAACCAAGTATTCCAAACCGTATAATAACATATATAAATGATTTCTAATGTATTCAAATCATCAAATCATCCAAGGGAATCATTTAAATTGGAATAATTCTACACTTTAATCCCAAAACCCTAGATTATCCTTTCTTTATTCAAGAACATCAACAAAACTAGATTTCTCCAAATTCTCATGTTACTAAATTATCAGATTCATGCTACATATATGAGTGAATTATATATATCATGATTTTTACCCAAGAACATGAATTAAATTTCCAATTCAAAACCAAAATAATTTATTCATGAACATTATTCAATCCTACACTAACATGGATAGTATATGCACTCCAATTTTGCAAGATAAACACTTACCTCAAGTTTTTAGGTCTGATTTGTGCAAAAAAGTGATGGAATTGTCTTCCTCTCCTTCCGATCTAAACTTCGGTGCTAGTGGTGAGAGCCTTGAAAACCTTTGCCTTCCTCCTCTAATAGCCTCTCTCAATTTTTCTAACTACAATCCCTAGCATCATCAACTCACATGCTGATATAAACCTATTTAATTCATAGATCCCTTTACTCTAAAAAGCCAAAAGACCAAAATACCTTTTCGGGGTGCTGGTTTGGCCTAAAAATGCTCTGGGACCAATCCAAACCCATGAGTGTATTTTTTTGACTATTTCAACCCTTTCGAACAGGGTGGCACACTCGAAATGACCATTTGGATGACCCATAAACAAATCATATTTTATTTCATAAATTGAAGTCCCAAAACGATCAACACGCGCGTTCTGACTAAATTACCGTAATTGTCGTATTTCTCACTCACGACAATCATAATACATTATTACTAATTTATTACTCATTCACTAAGTAATACTCAATATAATTGATACAAATAAATATTAACCCTTTTCTCACTAATTAATATTTATTTTTATCCGAATCTATTTCCTATTATTTTCCCATTTTAATTTAATTAATCCCAATATAAAAATCATTAAAAATACGAGGCGTTACATACTTCCTCCTGATAACAAAATTTCATCCTGAATTTCAAAAAAATACCCGATATAAATAACTCTGAATAGTTATCGTGCATCTCATCCTTGCACTCCCAAGTAGACTCGTCGACATTATGTTGCCCACGTACAAGTGGAACAACCTTTGACCTTAGCCTCCTCTCACTATGGTTTAGAATATTAATTGGCCTCTCCTCGTATAAAATATTTTGCTATAAATCAATCTCCTCCAATGCAATCTGAGTGTGAGCTAACTCATCCCGGAGAGATCGCCTCAGCGAGAAATGTGGAATACATCATGAATTCGATGCAAGTGCTCCGACAATCCGAGCCTATATGTAATTGGCCCAATTCGCTCGATAATAGGGAATGGCCCGACATACCTTAGTGAAAACTTCCCTTTCTTTCTTAACCACATTATCCCCTTCATGGGAGATACACGTAGTAACACCTGGTCCCCTACATTAAACTCTAGGAAGAATCGCTTGGCATCGGCATAACTCGTTTGTTTATCCTGTGCTATCCGTATACGACTCCGAATCAGCTCATTCTTGGCCAAAGTATCGTGAATCAACTCTAGTCTGAGAAGCTTGTTGTCCATCACCTCTAACCAATAAGCGGGAGAACGATAAGGTCTACCATACAACGCCTTAAATGGTTCCATGCCGACCTCTGCTAAAGTTAAGTATGCACATCCACAACATATCTTCTAACATCTGATTCGTCCTCTCTATTTGCCCATCCATTTGTGGGTGATAGGTCTTACTCAATCAAAACTTTGTACCCATGGACTCCTAAAAACTCTCCCAAAAATGAGATATGAAGATCTTATCCCTATCAGACACAATATCGAGTGGAACCCCATGTAGTCTCACTATCTCAATGATAAAAATCTGGGCATACTGTCCCATAGTAGAATCCGTCAGGACTGGTAGGAATTGGGCCACCTTAGTCAATCGATCTACTATCATCCAAATGGAATTGTGGCTCCTCTGATATGTATGCAACCTAGTAATGAAATTCATGGAAATGCTCTCCCATTTCCACATTGGAATCTCTAATGGCTGCAGAACCCCTGTTGATTTTTGATGGTCCACTTTTACCAGCTAACAAGTGGTAAACTTCAAGACAAATTCTATAATGTCTTTCTTCATTCCACTCCATCAATATTGCCGTCTCATTTCTCGGTACATCTTATCCCCTCTAGCATGTAACGCAAATCGTGATCTCTGCGACTTTTCCATCACCGTGTGCAGCAAGTTCTCCCCCTTTGGGATAATCAATTACTCGTTGAAATGTAAGCCTCCCTATGAACTCACGGAGTAAGACTCTGCTACCCCTGCTAAAATTTGTCAAATTAGGTTCTGATAGAACGAATCCATTGGTTGGGCCTGTACCACCCTTATGATAATTTGGGGTGTGACGATCATAACTGACTTGAATGATCTGGAATTTGAATCCTGGTGTCAAGGCTCCTTCCATTTAACGTTTCAAACTTCCACCACATCCCCCACTGGCCCATGGATCAATGCGTCTACCACCACGTTAGCCTTCCTTAGATGGTATTAGATGTCGAATTGATAATATTTCATAAATTCTATCCACTTACGCAGACGCATATTCATCTCTCTCTAAGTGAAGAAATATTGTAGTGACTCATGATATGTGAATATGAAAAACTTCTCCCCCATAAGGTAATGCCTCAAAATTTGTAGAACAAATACAACTACTGCTAACTCTAAATCATGGATGGGGTAATTCCTCTTGTGAGGCTTAAGCTGGCGAGAAGCATAAAATATATCCTGGTCCTCTATAGCACACCCCTAGTTCATGTAGGGACGCGTGAGTAAAAACAAGATACTCCACTCCCATTCTGGCAGTGCGAGTACTGGTGCTGAAGTCAACTTGTCCTTTAACTCTTCAAAAGACAACTGAGAAGCATCATCCGAGATAAATGATACCCCTTTATGAGTCAAGTTGGTCAACGGACCCGCAATCTTTGAAAACCCCTGAATAAAGTGTCGGTAGTACCCGGCTAACCCTAAGAAACTGTGCACCTTCGTCGGTGTCATCGGTTGTCGCCACCCCCTCACCGCTGGAACCTCATATGGATCCACTGATATCCCCCTATCAAATACAATATAACCCAAGAATCGTACCTCACGCAGCCAAAATCCGCATTTCTTAAACTTAGCGTACAACTGATGCTTGTGTAATGTCTGCAAAACCCTAGGCAAATACTATGCATGCTCCACTTCAGCTTAAGAATAAATTAGGATTTCATTAATAAAGATAAATACAAACCAATATAAGAACTCTCTGAACACCCTATTCATCAAGTCGATAAACACATTTGATGCATTGGTTCACCCAAATGGCATAATTCGAAACTCATAAGACCCATACTTCGTCAGGAAGGCAGTTTTAGATACATCTTTCTACCGGATGCACAACTAGTGGTACCCTGATCTTAGATCTATCTTAGAGAATTAGGCGGCTCCTCTTAACTAGTGGAATAAGTCATCGATTCAGGGAAAGAAATATTTAATTCGTATCGTAACTTTATTCAACTCCTGATAATCCATACATAGGCATAGAGATCTATCTCTCTTCGTCACGAATAACACGGGGGCATCCCAAGGCGAGGTACTCCAATAAATAAAATCATATCCCAAAAGTTGCTCAATATGATCCCGTATCTCCCTTATCTCTATAGGAGCCATACGATAAGGCGCACGAGCTATCGGCCGAGTGCCCGATGCTAAATCAATGACAAACTATATCTCTCAGTCAGGCAGTAATCTTGGTATCTCCTAAAATATGTCAGTGAACTCACACATATAGTATAAGTGGGTCGACAATCCTCCTTTGGGACGGGGTATCACCACTAAGAACATCTCCTGACCTGGAATAGCTAACACAATGCTCCTACTGTAACAATCTATCATGGATCTATACGCTGCTAGCCAATCCATGGTAACAATAGCATCATACTCTAACATATCTAACATGAGCATATCGACAGGCAAAATAAGTATCCCAACATCTATACACACACCTCAACAAATAAAGAAGATAAGTGTCCCATTATCTAGTGGTGAGTCTACGCCCGTAACTGTACTATCGGTCATGTCTAATAATCATGCGGCTCATGGAAAAACTAGTGTATATAAATGAGTGTGAAGCCCTAGTGTCAAATAAGATACTCCCTGAAGTCCCATATATAAGAAACATACCCTCAACTTCGGGTGGAGCCTGTGGAACAGGGGCCTGATGAAATTTGTACACATTCCCGTACTGTAACTACCACTATTTAGGTGGGGCTACTAGGATGAATGGTACGATAGGTAGTGCTAGTGCTGGTACTGGGAGGATGACAAGAAAAATAGGCATTTAGGGCTCCTAGCAAGCATCATGATGCTATGGAACCATGCCCTTATCAGGACAATCCCGACACTTATGGAAATTCTTGCCACATGTGAAACATCTGCCAGTAAAATTTCCTCCTCTCAAGATCTACTCGCCGCTACCACCTCTCCCCTGGCCCTACCAACCATACTGAAAATGCTACTGGCCTGACTGACCCTGCTGACCGTGATGAACATGCCTGAATCCACCCTGCCCCTGTCTGAAATCTCTTGATAAAAAAACTCTTAGCCAAATCTCCCTCCTGGGAACCTTGCTCCCCTATCTTATCTGAGTCTGAGTCAATTGTGCCCCATTGGCACTACCACCCCCTGTTCTGCCTTGTTAAATGGACTCTTATGTGTGCTCTCTTCTTTTCACGTGGAAGTTGTGATCCTAAAAATGCAGTAAAGCGTCATTTAACACATCCTTATACATCTTCAGAGCGGGATTTCCCAACAAATGTTGTCGAATTATATAGCTAAGACCATCAATAAAAATTTGTATCCTCTTCTCCTCTATGCTCACCTCACCTGGTATAAAACTTTCCAATCGAGTTAATTCCACCTCATATTCGGCCACTATCCTTCCTTCCTGGGAGATATCTAAGAACTTCTGCCTCATCTCTGTCTGAATGGCGGATGGAAAGTACTTGCGATCGAACTGCTCCCAGAACTCCTGAATAGGCATGTTATGTCTCTCCTGTGTGGTGGTAACATACCTCCACCACTGCAAAGACACCCCCACTTGATTAAAAGTAGCTAGTATTTGTCTCTGTATATCTATGCACTTGTACATCAGCAAATGTCGTTGGATGTCCTTCTTCCATTGGCAAGCAGCAACGGCATCGGAGCTTCCTTAAAACTCAGGAGGATGAGCCTGCTGAAAGGCATCTCTGACTTGCTCCCAGGAAGAAATAAACGAGTGTGTTTGGTCTGGTGCTATAACATAGGGCTAAGGTGGAACTTGTGGTGTCTGCTGAGCAAATGTGGTCAAAGCTTCATTAACTGCATAGGCAATAATAGCGGCGACCTCATCAGTGTTCATAGTCCCCGATGCCTGAGTTGGTTGCGGATCTGGATGTGCATCTGGGGTGGATCGTGGTACACGTATGGGTGGCATCTAGAACAAAATAGAATTTCAATACGTCCAAAGTTCAATATATCTCAAAAGAGCTGAAGACGTAAATGTCTAATCATGAATGCAACAATCCTAGTAGTAGGGCTCTACATCAAAGAACGTTACGCTGGAAACATGACAAGTTCGTACAGATCCTAAGGACACTAGAACTTGATTTTCTGATACCATCTGTGACACCCTGCCTATTCTAATCCTGGGTGATAAGTCCATTATTAAATTAAACATGAATCATTAATGGTTTCATTCTTAACATCATTGTCGAAATATAATCACCATTCCAATAAACAACTGAATAAATAAATGTGTCGAGAATAAACACTCCAGACTGAAGTCATCATACAATTGTCCACAAATGAAACCCAATCTAACAACTGGAAATAAAAATGGAAATACATTAACTCTGAAATATCCACTAACTAAATATGGGCGACATGCCCGACTCAGATAACTGAATGACAACAAGGAACTAATAAAAGTGGAGCGTCCACAGCAACTGCAGCTCGTCAAATAAGAATGGAATCCTAAGCTTGGCGTCCATGTGGTTGGGCACAGGGAAGGATTCAGGTGACGAGGAGGGGTGATCCTATTGAGATTTTCCGAAAAATATACCTAGAATTTTTTTAAGGGGGGCAG